>OY728123.1:417134157-419634157 GCA_963277665.1 Viscum album | reverse complement strand
AAGGTATGTCACATGTGATCACTATTAGAAATTTTGAGTATGATAATGATGTGGTGGAATGATTATGTGTCTATGTAAAGGGATCTGATTTATAGTATTGTGGAACATTGGAATATCATTGTAATGGTTTATTGTGGTTTTTAATAATTATACGGTACAGGTAACCATGAAAAGTGATTGATATATTTTAGTAAAGTAGATGATATGCGCATAATGAATGGATAAAGAGAAAATAATATGTTTGATAGTATTAATGAGCTCATGACTAATATAAGGACAAAGTGATATCATGGTTTGAGTATATAGAAATTTCGGGATTCTGGTATGTGGAAAGAGTTAACTGTTTACAGAATTCATGCTTTCAATAAGGATAAATGTGTATTAATTTTTTAAGAGAATATATGATTAAGGAATTAAAATGTTTTCAATGTGTCCAAAATGATATATCTTATGATATATGGGGATAAATGATGGTATTCACATACATGGTAGATGACCTTTCTAGTAGTCATTTTCTGTATACTATGAGATTGGACAGAATTATTTCTAATAATCCTAAAGGTTGGAATGCATTATGTTGGACATCAGATAGTATTGTTTAAGGTTAGAAATTTTTGATATTATTTCTATAATGTTGTAATAGTATATGTTTAGAAAAATTACAATCCTTAAGATGGGTGGCAACCCATTTCGTCGGACAAGGATGGGGGAATCAAACCCACAACTGAAGTGCGACATGCCTTTATCGCCTACCACTGGCCTACAAGAAGTCCCAGGTTAGTATAAAGTAGTTTTATTTTAATATGCTCTATAATAGAAGAAGTATAAGTCCATTTTAGCAACCATATACTATTAATCTAACCATATATGGACTTATGTATATTTAATAAAATGTGCAAAACTTTTTGCGATAGAAACAGATGGAATGACTTATCATTCTATCGCATGATCTGCTAACACTTCACGAATGACAAATTCAACATCATTTCATTACGATATGAAGTGTAAATTGTTCAAGTCATGGACAATGGTGATATTGTACAAAAATCAAGTAAGTATTTAATTTTATTCAACAATTGTTCAACATTAGGGAAATGATCCTGAGAACTAAAAATGTTGTCCTTGTACCCTCATACATGATGAATTAGATGGTACCTTAAATCATCACAAATTTATGGCTTTGTGATTGATGGATTTTTCATATCCATGTTCTCTACCACTCTCCATCAGAAATTGATGTTTAGATTTCTCTTCCATATCCATATTTTAACCTATGTTGTCCTATGTGGAAACCTAGTGCTGAGATACATTGGGTGACCGTTATGCTTCTAACATTCCTTTTTAAAATGAAGTTGTACTATAACCTTTTATGATGTGGGTTTCTATGAATTAATATTTCAATTAGTAAACCATTCATAACCCTGACGAATTTTGAGGGCGAAATTCATTTTAATGGGGTAGAATGTAACACCTCAATATTTATTGAGAAATATTATTTTTAATTACTATGTTGTCTTGTGTTGTACGTTTCACCAATAATGGCTTGTGCTATACAGAAAATAATATTATCTTATATTATACTCAAAACTACTGTTGGTTTGCGTTACACACAATCGTGACCTTCCTCGATAGCGAATGTTGTACACAATACCGGGTTTCATTGAACAATGATATATTATAATAATATTATTATGGACTAGACGTTATGAATAGTATTCACTGAATTTTGATTTTTTTAACATTATTATTCATATTACACATTTTCTATAACATGGTATGAGGAAAAAATAAAATTTTCAGGTAAAATAATTATTTTTCAAAAAATGCAGTTTTGCCGCCTTTTGATGGTGCACCCACATTAATTATAGTTTTTTACATGTATATAAGTTAAATTTGAAAAAATATAATTCTTATTTGGAATCAGGATATAAAAATTTACTTTGGATAAAATTTTCATATTATTCTAATAACATTCATATTTTAATGAATTGTAAAAACAGACTATATTTTAATTAAAAACAACTTCTTTCATCGTAATAATTTATATGGTAAAATTATAATATTTAATGGTTTTATAGTATAAATAAAATATATTTTTACCATTTAATATAATTTATGTCATTATCATTGATTTTACATTGAATTCATAAGTAAAATAATTTCAATCTTTTGCAATGTTTTAACTTTTAAAACTCATTTTCTTAACAGCGGGATTAAATTTTAATTAATTTCTTCAACTTCTATGATTTTAATTTGAAAAAATGGATTCCTTATTTGGAATCATTAGGTCTATATTATATTAGTAAGATACTTTTTATTTTTAGGAATTATGAATAGTAACTATGGTAAATTTTATTTACCATAGTTAAAGGTAAATCAGGTAATTAAGGATAAATATAATCTTATAAAATTACCCTAACACTTTTCATTATATAAATGGATGATTATATTTTTCCCTAAATCATACGTGTGTCAAAATTGAATCTAATGGAACCCACTTGTATTTTATTATGACCTTTAGTTTATTTTATTTAATGGAATGTGAAATATCTCTCACTCAAACTTTAATAATTAATGTATTTTTAATATATGTATATACAGAATATAAATTCAGTAATAAATACTCATATGAAAGCTAATATGTTTTTCGTTATCATGGTAATATATTTTTAATTTTTAATAGTTATTTAATTGTCTTATTATCTTATACATTAATGATGCAGAAATTATTTATTTAGTGAAAAATCAATAATATAGTTTTTAGTGAAATAGTAATACATATCAAAAGGCCCAAAAATCTGAAAAAAAACTAATTTTTACTTTATATATAAACCTTGATCATCCAATGGCAGAATTTTTGACCATTTGGATCCTTATAAAGGCGATTATGACACTTATATTATTTTTTTGAAATGATTCCAAAGTTGTCACCTTCATAATTTAATAAATATAACAATTTACATGTTGTGATTTTAAATGATAAATACCAGTAAAAGTATTATTCTGATATCTATGAGATTTAACTTCATCATATTATTTTACTTTTAATATTTATGCAGGAAATAAGTATATTAAAAAATTATACAAAAATTTTGTACTAATTATTTTATTAAGAGATATAATAACTAAATGGTTTTAAAAATATTAAAATAAATATTATATGAACTATTTAATGAGCTCCATGAATTTTTTAGACACATTTGACATGTTAGGAATCTATTAAATATTTTTGTTAGAATATATCCTCTATGTGGATTTTATTCAAATTAAAATAAATTAATAGTGTCAAAATTGTGACTATTGTTATTTTATAAAAATAACATATTTTAAATTTTTTTAAAAATCATAAAAAAATTAAAATTTATAAATTGAAATTAATATGATATAAAATTGCATAAATTATCCAATTATGGACAATTCACAACACATATGAATATATTTATTACAATTTAATAATTAGAATCTTATTACCACAAATAAAATTCAATAGATTAAATAAGGATAAATCAAGTTGATAATGTTTAAAATAAATTCCCAACATGTCTTAATTTTATTGGTTGATGAGACAACAACCCTATATCATCTTATATTTTTATTTTAGTCATTTATGGAGTTTTTTACGTGAGTTTGAATTTATTATAAATTAATTTTTCTTAGGTAACCAAAGGTGCCCCTCTCCTCCCTTATAAAAAGGGAACCACTTCCCTCTTCTTTTCACAACATTTTGCGCCTTGAAGCTCGGCCATCCCTTGCAAATTCCTCTTATCAACCTCTATAGTTATATCATAGAGGTTCTATTATTTTAAAAAGACCAACTCTAGTGCCCTAAGAAGATGTTTAAAGGAGGTGCGTCGAGGAAGAGGCCATCTCTTCTACGTATTCTTTCACGTTTCTTTCTTTTTCAACTTCTTAATCATTCACTGTTTCATTATATTTTAATAAAATAAGTATAAAAAATATACTGATATGTTATTATAAATATGAAACAACCTCATTTCACATTCTATCCAGTCTATGAAAAAACGAAATCACCACGCGTGTGTATGTACGGAATACCGTCTCCACACTGTGGTGTAATTTGTTTTCAACCACCACCTTACATGGATGGGTATAATGTTGTAAAGAATAAATATATATGATTATTATAACTTCATACTGATTCTATGATATTATATCATCCACTCCAATTCCATTAAATAAATATGGGAACGATATTATCGCTCGTCCCTACAAACGGATTATTGTCTCCACGACGCGATGAGATTCATTTTCCATTTTAACAATTCAAGAATGATTATAAAGTATATATAATATGTAATCATGAAATATATGACATATAAATGATACATAAATTATTTATATGTTATTTACATACATCTATTAAATTTAATAATGAAACGAAAATAGAGTTCATGCGTACGTACGACCTACCGTCTCCGTGAACGGTGTATTTCTTTCCATTTATAGATCGATTGTATATATGTATATTCTGAATATATTTTTTATATAAACCATGTTTTATATTCTGTAATTATTTAGTCATGATCTACGTAATAATATGAATAATTTCAAGTCAAAAAATGAACGATAAATGAAACGATGTTTACCCAAAACACAACTTTAACATGAAATTTACAAAAGAACGGGAAATATAAAGTCATAAGTGAACCATATATGATATCATAACAATGAATAAGATTTTGTAATAAGTCAATGACATTATTTAAATCATTATACAGGAGGTTCGGATACATACGAAGCATATTAGACATAAGGTAAGGGATAATTATTCCAATTTTATTCTTATCTGAGATTGTTTATTCGTAAGTATTTACTGGGGTTATGTTTATTATCCATGTCCATATGTTCTAAAAATGTTTACATAAAATGATCACATTTCTTCCAAACATGTTTAAATTAATTTTTACCCTTTTTTACTTTTACCACATCGTATGGAAGGAATCATTCCTTTGTTTACCGTACGAGGTACTTTTTGACTTTTCAGGCCAAAGTACGAGAATAATGTTTTTTTAACATAAATGGCATAAATGGATTTTTACGATTTCATAGAACATTATTTCGAAAAAGAATAGTTTACATGTTTTAAATTTTATTTTTAATCAACTTCTTTTAGTTTAAAATTGTATGACATGTTAAGAAAGGAAAAATGTTTTTGATGTAGAAAGGATATTTTACTCAAGAACAGAGTTCAAGTGTTTTATCAAAATTATTTTATATCTAAGATAATATAGGGTTCCTTTTCTATCCCTATTTCTATATTGATTTGATTATGTTGTTATGGAATTTTTTTTATGAAGTCCTTTATCATATATGAATTGTTTTATGATGTCACTATATTTAAGAATCCCATTTTTATTACATGGGTTATGCTATGATGTATGATTTATGATTTTGTGGCCCAAATAAAAATGGTTTCATAATGAGATGGGTGGGACCTATATCGCCCTCCAATGCATTGGGTAATGATTTATATCTTAGGATATAGACATGTCTGGAAT
Source organism: Viscum album (assembly GCA_963277665.1). Taxonomy (NCBI): domain Eukaryota; kingdom Viridiplantae; phylum Streptophyta; class Magnoliopsida; order Santalales; family Viscaceae; genus Viscum; species Viscum album. The sequence goes on along the minus strand of OY728123.1, from coordinate 419,628,638 downwards.
GACAGGTTAATTTGGTTCATTGATACAGGACTGGAATGAGGAGTGAACTCAGTTCAGTAAGGGACTTTTTCCACCAAGATGGTCTTGGAAGCAATGCCTTGGATACAATGGAAATAATATCATGTTCTTAATGTTTTTACTCAATTAAAAGGTTAATTTCCAAGCTATTTTATCATGATTGATGTTCCATTATGATCTATGCCTTGCGTACTGCCATGTTTTATGTCATTACTCAAGATTTTGATGTTTAAACATTATGTTCATGTTTTTATCTTCAAATGTATATGGTTTTTTTATTTTCTCATTTATTACCCTTACTGATAATTTTATCTCACCCTTTATATGTTTTCTTTTCCCCAGGATATAAAGAAAGGATTTAGGTATGAAAATAAAAGGGGAAGATCTTTATGGGAGATGTTGAAGATCATTCACCACGATTAGAAGATTATGTTCCAAGTTTCCAAAGACACTAAACTATTATAATCCTTGAGTGTTTTTCTTTGTTATGAATTTTGTATTCCACAAATGTAATATAATGTCTATTTACGTCACACTTTGGGTCTCTACATAACATACTAGAACCTATACCCAATTAATAACACATCTCAGGCCCCCTGGATCGTCCAAATTATTTCCTAATAAGATCCCAACATCCATAATTTTCACCTTCATTCCTTAACTTGGGATGAATTAATTTCATTAAATCCTTTTGGCTCAAATCAATTGATGTTTCCCAATTTATAGGAAATATCTTCTCTCAGGTTCTTTTATCTTTTTCCCTTTCCCACTCCAGATAATGAACTTATTATTCGATTACATAACAAAAACAATATCCCAAATATACTAGGTTTCTTTTATGAGAAGGATTCTACCTACACTTACACACTCCTCTATCTAATTGATATAAACATATAGATTCCGTCGATGGAGAAATACACCCTCAAGAAATGATGATTGTCCAATTTTCCACTACAAACTCTCATGGTGTCCAGTATGATAGCACTTTATTTGTATAAGATATATAAATATAAATATATATCATTTATATTTCCTCTGAGATTTTTTAATTTTTAATAACTTTATAACTCCATCCTTTCCATAATGTGTAAATACGATAATATAATTTCAGGATGTGTGAACTAACGCCCCCTCAAAGTGATATGATTTATTAATTCCATACATGGAATGTATAAAGGATGTTATTAATGAACATATTTAACAAATATAAATTCTTATATTATACTGGAATTATAATATATCTATGTATCATTTAGTTTTCATTTCATTAAATATTTAAAAACTGAAAGTAGCATTTATGCATACGTACGGCTTACCGTCTCCATATATGCTACATTTAATTTCTTATCTCAAAATGATATGGAATTTTATAAATACATATATAATGTATATAAATACATATATAATGTATATATATGAGACTTAAATTATGGATAATATTACGGTGATGAAGTAATTTTGACTACATAGTTAATTTATATCAAAATAAGTCTCTTTTCTACTCAAGTACCGAATTTAGAAAAAACCACCGATATAAACTTAAATAATTTTGTAATCTTTATAACATGATGACATGAAATTTAATAATGAATAATAAACATGATAAATGTTCTGCATAAATTATAAATTATTCTATGTTTTTTATTCTGGAATAGAAATAATGAATGAGACAAGTAAGACTCAAGGTAAGGGAACTTCTTAACCCAATTTCAATTTTTTGGGATAATTTTCTACTCTTGATTTATGTTGTGCTATAATTCGAAGAGAAATAAATTTTTATATCATATATTGTATTTATAAATTATTTATTTGTATTTATTATACACATAATCGATCTATTTTATTTACAAAATGATATTGGTAAGGGAATATTTCACACTCATCTTTCAGTCAATGACTTATTCTATTTTATGTATTTTAATTTCTATTTTAGTATGTTGGGATATGTTTATATATATCCTGGATGATGTAAATTGTATTTCCATGTGATGATATACCCTTTTCTCTATTGTCAACTCATTTTATGAATTTTTTTGTGCCATCATTAGGCTGCAAAATATTCATAAAGGAATTTATGAACTAAATTACCGATCATTGGGTTTTACATATACATAATTGATTATAACAAACATAGATTATGTGATGCATCAATATTTATTTATTTATTTTTTAATCTCCACTTTCAATTATGTGTATATACTTTTAGAACACATAATCAATCCATTTATAAATTCAGAGTCCATTTATACAAACGTTGTAAGGGAAATCATAACTCTATCTCTATTTATTAAGATAAATGTACTTGTCATTGGTTTTTTGAAGAATATGTGTGAATGGACTATGATTTGTAGACACATAATAAGTAATTTATTGATTTATCCATAATCCAATGATACGATCTTTTTAAAGGACTACATCTCAATCTCAATTCATTGAGGCTTTTCTTGATGTTGTTCCCCTTTAATATCCTATAAGGTGTATATATATCACTTTTAGCATTTTATATCATGAATTTTTATATTCTAATTATATTTGAATATTTATTTGATATTATTCTTTAATTATTTAAATTCATGTGTTTCTAAAGTGTTAAGAGATTCATTAACTGAAAAATCATTTTAAATGTTTTAATGATTTATTCTTCTAAATATTCTAATTAACGAATATGTTTCAATATGTTTTTAAATATTTATTTATAAGGAAAAATATGTTTTAAATTTAGAACTCTAAATTTTATTTTAAATGGTTGAATGTGGTATGGGACACGTTGATTTGAAAATATCTTTATTAAATCTTTTAAATGGTTTTGGAAATGAATTGAATATTTCAATATCATTAATTGATTTATTGTGTGTTATGAGTGAAATATTGTTAACATCATTATTTTATGTGTTATAATTGGTTAACTGTACTTGGAAATTTGATGTGGGGTTATATTATACCCCAAATATGGATAGTTTCCAGAAAAATATAGGGTAGTTGAGACTAAGATAGCTCTCCAATACATTGTGTAACGTGATGGAGGTAAACATTAATTTTTCTCCTAAGATATTTAGGGAATATTCTGTGTTGGTTATTCCAAAAATAACCCCTTATATTGTTTTGAGAGATACAATTAATGTATTTTATGGATGCCACAAGATAACTTATTGATTAATGATTTCTATGTGATATTCATAAATATGGCGATTTCATGAGGTATGTCAAAGATATTATGTTTTATGAGTGAAAAGATTTATTTCATTTATTTGTATGTATTGATGGACTAATATTTTCTTTCAAAATTTTATATCCTCTACTGAGAATTTTATGGCCATCCCATGTTTTTGAAATGATTTTTAAATTGTATATGGAAGCATAACATAATAGAATAATTCAAAACGATTTAAATCAAGAAAATAATTCTTTCTTTTAAAGGTTTTTTATTTTTTAGAAACAATATTTGATAGAGTAGAAGTGTCTAATTTTAATTTTTAGAGATGTAATATAATAGTTGTGGTCTAATTCTCTAGAACTCCAAACTTAAAAAGTGCCTTAATGTGAATTCATGACATAAATAACGATTATGAAATATTTAAAGATGGGGCCTTACAATATAACTATAATTTCATGGCATAAGGCCATGAAGATTTTTATTTATGTAATTATGAATCCTATATTTATGAGATTAATATTATTAATATTCATATATTAATATGTTTTTAGGTGTATATAATGCTCTTAATTTCTATTGATTTTGTAATTATTTAGATTATTTATTCCATCTATATTATATATTCCATGAGTATGGTTTTGACCACTCAAATAATATTTTTTAGTTGTTGAGAATTTGAAATAGTTGATTTCATATGTTTTCATGCCCCTTGATAAGAATAAAAGTAGTTCAATTGACATGTTTAGAAGAATAACATGTGTGAAATAATTTTTTATGGATGTTTAATACTCATTATAGATGTACTGATTTTTCATGTAAGGGGAATTAATTTAAATTGGATATAATAAACATGATATTTAATATATATTGTTTCTATATTCCTATAATTCTATAAGAAGAAACTTTTTTGAAAAACTATTTATTTGTATATTTATTTCATGTTTTGGATAATTATGTCCATGAATATATAAATCATAATAATTATCATATCAATATTTTTTTATGGTAGTTTAGTATTGAGTATGGGTCTAAAAAATCAAAGTTGGTATCATAGTATTTTTTAAATATCGTTAAATATTAGAATGTTTTTAGGAGAATTTAATCGCTTTTAAGTAATGGTTTAAAAATAATTTCAAATTTAACACTTCCATTTTGGAGTGTATATGATTCATTGTTTTAATAAAATAAATTTTATTTGGGTATTATGGTTAGTGAACCGTCGTAATATCCTTAGGGATGATTCAATTAATAGAATGATATCTGAAATTTTTGTAAATTTTTTGAGTATCTCAATTGTCTGAACATAAATCCTACTGTTTATACTACCCTTTGGATGCTACACTGGCACAGACTCATTTTGGGTTCATCACAAAAAATAATGGTAGATAAATAATAAAACAACAATATTTATTCATGCTGATTTTTCCATATATTTCATTGACTTATAGACACTCCATAGAGATATTCATAATACAAAAACATGGCCTCAAAAATCAACTAATGATTTCATCACTATTTTAGTTATAAAAATGTTTAATGAGTTAATTTTAATGATATAGAATTTAAGTATCTAAATAATTGATAAATTTTTAATGTTAATTGATTTATTTTTTATATTAAAATATAAATAAATGAAAATTAAAAATCATAATATAATTGAATTAATTGAATAAAATTGAATAGAACGCTATTACCCTACATGAAATGTGGATTAAAAAATATTGATATAATATCCTTTAAACATTAAATACACTATAGTGAAACTCCCTAGATATAAAATTAAAGTATTTTCATTATAAATTACTTTTTATTGAAGAGTAAAAGGAAAATGTTAGTATTTTTTCTTGAATAGGTAGATATGTTTATAAATTTCTTACAAAAATATTTTTACGCTATGTTATAAAAAATGAATAAAATTTCATCCCATCATTCATTGCCAATTTATTTCAAACGGTGGAGTTTTTTGTAATTTAAAATTTTATTATCTATTAAGCATTTAATATATGTTATTTTGGATGGTGAAAATATTCATATTATTTAGAAATTTACTTTTATAACAATAATATAAACTATATTTTGGAAAATTTATTATTTATTTTTAAAATTAATAATATCAATTTATGTTATATTGTTTTTATAAAATTTTTTGGTTTAATATTTTTTATTGTTTGTACTATTGTTGTTTTTAATTATGAAATCCTAACCCCATCGATATATTTCTTTTTACACAATATATTTACAATCACAAATAATCATGAAAAATTCATTGTGGGATTGTTTCAATGTGACAATTCAAAACCGATATTTATGTCATACAAATAATTTTATAACTATGATATTTTCCATCATTAAATGATATTATTATTTATTTATCAATAAATAGTTTTATAACATGATAAAATTTATATCCAATATAAATACTACATAATATTTTATGAAATTATATTATTATTTATATGTGAATAATTAATTGGATTTGCAAAAATTATAAGAAAATAATATTTTTTTAGAAAATAAAATTTACTAAAAAATGTATTATAATTGGGTAAATATATAATCCAAAAAATATATATATGGTTTTTTATTTTTAAAAATTAATTTTACTATTTCATCCATAAATTATATGAATTTTATATTTCATAATATGATTATTAATTAATTATATATCATTTAAGTGGTGTTTTGTGTTCTGTTTAGGAATATTTTCCCATAACATTAGGTTTCCACTTTTCCCCATTTATAATACTCTATTTAGTTATCATATTTCTTAAAATTTATTTTAAATGGAAGTAGAAAATTTTGTCACTATGAAAATAGAATTACATTTAAAAAATAAATTACCCATTGAAATTATTTAATGTATATATATATATATATATAAATACTTTACAATAGAATAATCCCTAGAGGTGTGATGTGAGATGGTTGAACTATCATAGGGTTGTTTAGACAACAATGATGTAACACACAATTATTTTATTACATATTTATCTTAAATTATAATAAATTTTATGGATTTTTGATACATGCAAACCTAACTCTAAATGAACTGTAATATAATATGAAATTATATCCATGATTTTACATTAATTGTATGAATTGAAATAACCTCATTTAAAATATAGGAATTATTTTTTATATATTGAAAATATATTTTTATTAAAGTAATTGTATGATAAGAAGTGTAGAATTTAATAAAAATTATTATTATTTATCCTTTTGAGAAAAAATATAATTTAATTTATAAACATTTAAATAATATAATTCAAAAATATAACTTCTTTACTTGTATGAATGTGTATAAATTATCATACAACATATTTTGGATAATCTAATAGAAGATTATTTTTTTGAATAACGAGAAATAATGATCACTATTGAAATGATTATTTAATTTCAATAATTGGAATTGTTAAACATTTTTAAAACTATTTTCAAACATACATAAAATTATTTTTGATTATAAATAATCCCATTATGATCATTGGAATTAATTTTTTATTTATTTTTGTATAAAAATATTTTATACATAAGAAAACTATTTTTTCACGAAAATATTTTATCAAAGGGTGTTGTGAGTCATTTTTAAAATAATTTCTATCAATATTACATATTAATTTCAATAAATTGATTCATATTTTTGATTAATAATTTCAAATTATGGTAGAAAGCACAATTTCATTTTCTATCAAAATGGATAATAAAAATAGAAAAACATTTTAGTTTTTTTTATTTACAAAAAATTTTCAATGTGCTTAAAGAATTTGATCAGATAAATTTTTTAATTTAATATTTATAATTATTTTTTATAGGCATATTTATACGAAATTAATTCCAAAAATCAAATATCAATCGATTTTGAAGATTTTTTTTGATAATTTCATCATTATATATTAATCATCAATAAATTCTAATTTGTCTTCTACCCAACAAATAGAAGGAAATCCCACCTTAATATTGGCAAAAAATTTATCCTTCAATCTCATCCAAAATGTACCAAATCCACTGTAATCATCCCTATACATTAATTTGAGGTTATGTTTTTATAAAAATACCATTCGAGTTGTCATTATGAAACACGCTAGTAGAGGAAAACTGAAGGATACATAATCATGTAATACACCAAGGTATTTAAAATAAATAGAACATGAATGAAAATTATTTTTTATAAGATCGATATAAATATACATGAAAACACAGTCTCTTTTCTTGTATATTTTGAATTTTTTAAAACATTCATCTTCAATTGTGATCTATAAGTTTTTTGGAGTCTAATAGAACCAACTTGATTTTTGGGGAAAAGTAACATACCCTTATAAATATTAATATGAATTGTAAAATGAACCTAATGTATACTAAACTGTATTATTATTTACTTTTCATAAGGTTATAACATAATGAGACGTTGATTAATTTTTCATATTGGAAAAAAATGAATTATATATTTATAATTGTAATTTTTCAATAAATTATGATTTTATTTAAAAATTAAATTAATACAATTTAGATAATTATTTTCAAAAAATGGAGGCCATTTTTTAATTATACACATAAAAATTGGTACGGTGAATTTTTTGAATTTTTTTTGAAATTCATGACTTTTTTATGAGCAGTAAAATATGATAAATTATGATAAATGGTAAATACTTGTTTTACTACATCGTAGGTGATTCAAGGATGATGTAAGAACACTTGTTTCGAAATCACATTCAATTATTACTATTTGGGGTCAAAAAAATCAATACTATTCATAGTCATGAAAAAAGGATTACAATGATGATTAAATTAATGTAAACTCTCTCATATCCTCCACTATAAGTACTGCGCTTATTCCCCTCTTCCCCTCACATTACCATAGCCACGATCATTGTCTATGTTCTACCAAATTACTTCCCCAAGGCTCTCCCCGACGTCCAAAACCTACTGGTCTCACAAAAAGGCCAATACCAAAGGCCATAAGGAGGATTTTATGGAGATGAGATCAATAGTAAGAATTCTCTTCATTTTTCAATTGTTTTCTTTCAAATTACATTATTTTATTATACTCTCTTCCCCTCCACTTATCCAAGTGGTATGAAATCTCAAAAACATTATATATAATACATTTTTTCATGTTCATGTAAAAGGATCATCATCATTATCCCTCTCCTCTTCCTCTTATTATATAAATAAAAATACCATCTGTGATGTGCCAATTTACCAAAATTGTGGACAATGAGATTCTAATTTCCATTACATACATCAAATTTGATAAAAACCCATTTAATGGTACAATCAAGACATAATTTGTATATATAAACCTATTTCATGTTCTGGACGGAGCCTCTTTGAATGAAATTATATTATATAATGAAATGAGATCAGGATTATCGAGGAACCACTAAAATTGATCTAAACAAACATCATTTATTTTTTATATTATGATCCATCATAATATTTTAAAAAATTATTTGTGGTATCATTTATTATTATGTAAAATATTTTATACCACTAAATTCCACTTCTATAATTTCTTTTCCAAATGACAAGAAAATAAAATACAAACCATCCATTGAAATCATGTAAATAACATACCCAAAATAATAGAAGGAACAAAATAATAAAAAATAAAGTTTGAAATGATGTAATTAAATTATCATAAAATGTATTATAAACGTTAATATTTTAGTCAAGACAATAATAACTCTCTTTTAACCATTATACAAGATATTCATTCAAGTTTGAAGTAATACAAACCCGAGGTTAGGTAATTCTTAACCAAATTTTCATTCTTTGCGTTGACATTATACTTCATTAATTATGTGGTATTAAATTTTTTTGTGTGATAATGTTTTTTATATTGTGTTGAATTATTTTTAGTTACTATGTATATACATATTCCATACACTTTATTAAGTCTCACATCCATTATACTATATTTTTAATATACTTTTCTTCAAAAATCCACCTTTCAAGTTTGGTTATATGAAATAAAAAAGAAATGTTTTTATGAAATTATTAATGTTTTATGATTGTGTTATAGTTATTTATATTTTTATATAATGATTGGTGGGACCTATATATCCACCTATTTCATTCATTATGTGTATGTTGGAGGTAAGTCGTGTGGTTACTCAAAGTGTAACTATGATGGTTACTGAAATTGTAAGGTAGTTGTGAGGGTTTCACCTAATAATATAACCGATAGGGATACACGACATAATAATAAATTCCCAAAGATAAATTTAGGATTATATTTATGTTCTAAATTTTATGTGTAAATCTCATGGAAATCTCATGGTTTACAATGTATTTTTATATTGGTAACAAGAATGTCTTTCTGGAAATGATTTGAAACATTACAAGTATTTATGGACTAATGTTTTCATTACTTATTTTTATAAATATTAATTATATTTTTGTTATCATACATAGTTTTCAAATGAATTTCACGGTTTTCAAGGACATTCATGACCAAGAATGAAACAATGATAAATTATATGAAGATTTGCCGAAGAAAACACATTTTAATTGAATAGTTTTATATTTTTCATGAAATGGATAATGTTATTGTGGTATCCACTCTATATAAATAATAAATTTTATATATGTGTTATATTCCAATTCTATAAAACTAAATACATGAAAACATACTCAATGTTAAAGTATGTGAATTCTTGAATAAAATTCACTATTATGTAATGTAATAAGGTCGGGACCATATAATTGTCATGAGAGAATAGTGTAGATAAATTTATGTGTATGGATGATGTTAATAAAATAAAATAATTAATTTTTAGTCTATTGTTAATTTTAAATGTTTTGGATCGATAGATTATCTTTTTTATTTGTCTATGATACATTTGTTTAGAATGTTTTTCTATTGAAGAAACAAGGGTGATAAAGTGAAGAAGAACTGATGGAACGATATCATATGGAATCTAAGGTATCTAATGGTCATTATTGGAAATAAGAAATTTTTTAAAGTTATCGATCAAATAACATACGAAATAAATGATGGTGGAACCTATTAATGATAACAACTATAGGTACCACTTATGGACATGATGATTGTGGACCATTTTATGTGGTAACACCCTCTTGCATTCCATTGACCTTTTGAGAGAGTAGCCGCTGATGAGGGATTAAATCCCTTGAAAAGATATTTGATGTTATGAGATCTTCAGATAATCAAAAGGTGTGTGATTATATTTATCGTTTTGAATGTAAATATAATTAGTGGTTTTCAATGGTCAAATATATCAGGGATTTAGAGGAGATTGTTGCCAAAGAGTGGGATGAATTTAAAAGTATTTTCCTTGAAAAATATTTTCTTATCATGGTGTGACATAGAATGGAGATATAATTCCATGAATTGAAGATAAAGAAGGAATATTTAGTGGCTATTTATAAATAAAACTTCACCCAACCAGCAAGGTCGGCTCCGAATATTATTCTGGATCATGATATCAAAAAAGGAAACTTTTAATAAAGATTAATGCCAAGGTATCTAAGGTAATTGGCCTCCCATGAATTAAAAATTTATGAGAATCTTGTATGATGTGCATATATGGTAGAGATAGATTTTTCTGATGATCACATGCACATTGAAAACATGTAGAAGAAACAGTCCAGATAGAAATTCATGGGATAGAATCAACCAAAGAAATAGGGTGGTATGAAATTCATGATTCATATTTGGGAAATGTATGGAAAAAATCACCCTGGGAAACACCTTACCAAAATTAGGAAGTGTTTTCAATTTATATAGTTTAGACATGTTTCTCGATATTGTAATGAAAATTATCCTATGAAAAATCTTGATAAGCATGCTATTATAATACTTTGTAAATGTGTAGAGGTGGGTCATTATGAAAATGACTTCCCAAAGAGAGATCTGAATGATAAAAATCATCCAGACTATAATACGAATAGTGTAGTGAGATCCTTTTCGAATACATTAACAAAAGTGATTCCATCCAATGAATTTGAATTAGGTACCTTCTCTACCTAATCATATTTTTCAATAGTTTTGATCGATACAAGGTCTTCAAATTCCATTATTTTGGAGGTATTTTCTGGTAAATTGCAAATATCACCACAAAAAATAGGACTGGAACATATTCTAAAAAACCAGTGGGAATATTATAGGTAAGAGGATTTATAATAAAATATCAGTTGTGATCTGTGGAATGAATTTGCCTACAAACCCTGTTGTTTTCCCTTAGTATAGTTTGATGTCATTCTGGTATTGGATTGGCTTCCTATTTATCACACTAATATTGACTATAGGGTTAAAGAAGTTATTTTTCAGAAAATGTTTCTGTTTTTATACAAGAATGAACCCATACAATTGATAAAATATTACGGAGCTGAGAAACTATTGAAAGATGGAAATAAATTTTATCTTGCACATATAATTGAAAATAATAAAATGTTCATATTAAAGATGTTCTAGTGGTAAATGAATAACTTGATATTATTCCTGATGAGTTACCTACAGTCATACCTGATCGAGATGTCAAATTCACAATTGACCTATTTCATGATGCTAATACAATTTCAAAAACACCATATTAAAGAGCTCAAATAAAAATTATGGAATTAAAAATTTAGTCACATGACTTACATGATAAAGTATTTTTTATGTCTATGCACTTTACTATGGTGTGCTTCAGTTTTTTTCAATAAAAAGAAAGATGGTTCCATGAAAATTTTCATTGATTATAGAGGCTTGAATAACATCAATTTGAAAAACATGAATCATTTTCCTCATATTGATGACTTTTTTGATTAGCTTCAACAATCTGATTACCTTTAAATGATTGAATTGATATCTAGATACCATCAGTGGAAGGTGAAGGAGGATGACATCACTAAAATGGATTTTCAAACTTGATATGGTTATAATGAATTCAATGTTATACCGGTTGGGGGAACTAATGCACTAGCTCTATTCATGGATCTTATGAATAGAGTTTTTCATGAAGTCTTGAATATTTTCATGTTTTGTTTATTGAGGCCATTATTGTATTTTATATGATTAAATAGGAGAATTAAAAACATCAAATGGGTTTTCTGATAACAATAATGGAAATGAAACTGTATAGAAAAATCATATTGCATGATTTTTGGTTACAACGAATTTGTTTCCTATAAAAATTGTATATAAGGATGGAATAACTGCTGATACAGCCAAAAAAGTGGTCGGTGAATTGAAGAGATCTACAAATGATATATAGATTCATTGTGTTATTGTATTAATGGGTTATTATAGACATCTTGAAAAAATATTTTCACTTTTATCTATACTACTAATGAATTTAATAGGAAAATGGATTTAATTTATATGGATAGACGAATGTGAAGTTTGATTTGAAAGAATGATGAAGATATTGGTCAATTCTCTAGTGTTTTCATTTCATTAAAAAAATATGATTTTTTCATATACAATGATTCTTAATTAAAGAGACATTGTTTTTTCTGATGTATAATTATTAGGTAATTACTTAATCTTCAATAAAACTAAAATCTCAAGAGTTAAATTACTCTACACATGATTTAGAATTGGCACCTGTGGTTTTTTTGAAAAATTTGCATCATCATTTATATCGATCCAAATTTCAAATATATATTAACCATACAATTCCGAAGTATATATTCACTCAGAATGAATTAAAGATGAGGCATAGTATATGGCTTGAATTGATAAAGGATTATGATTACAATATCATTTACCATCTTGGAAAATAAAACAAAGTGGTTGATTCCTTCAGTTGAATACATATTCTATCATTAACCATGTTTTGTTTGGAACATAATCCATTGATTAAGTAGTTGATAAACATTGGCTTAGATGTAATTGGTAGAGATAATACCTCAATTTTGTTTCAGGTTTCAGCATGGACATTGTTATCCACCAGAATTATGAAAGAACAGAAGGAAGACCATGAGCTACAGAAAAAATTGTAATTGGTTAAAATAGATAATTTGAATGAATTTTTCCATGATAATGATTTTGTTTTATGATTTGGTAAAATAAAGTGTGTGCCTTGTAATTTCCAATTGATGACAAAATTGTTGTTTGAAGCTCATAGTTCCCCATTTTCAGTTCATCATGGTTGTAAAAAGATTAAAAGAGACCTTTAGGAGTATTTCTAGTGGGATGGAATGAAAATGGATATTCCATAATATACTAGGAAATGTTTTTTCATGCCAAAATGTTAAATTATAGTGGTAGTTATTAAAGGGTATGCTTCATCCTTTTCCAGTGACAATGTGGAAATGACAGAATATATTATTGGACATCGTTGTAGGACTACCAAATACTTCATGAGATAAAAAATCAATATGTGTCATTTTTTACCAACTTAATAGATCTACACATTTTCTCCTTATTAGAGACATAATGTATTTGGGTTAGCATTCTTGATTTTACCACAATGAGATTTTCAGGTTACATTGAGTTCCTCTTTCTATTGTATCTGACCAGGATCCTAGGTTCACTTCTAAATTTTTAGAGGGCCTTCAGAGGTCATTGGGCATAAAATTAAATTTCAGTAGTGCATTCCATCCTTAATTAGAGTGGAAATTTGAATGAACAATTCAAACATTGGAGGATATTCTTTGAGCTTATTCAATGGACTATTAAGGAAGTTGGGATCAGTATCTTTCTACAGTTGAGTTATCTAACCATAACAGTTTTCATTCCAGTATACATATGAATCCTTTTAAAGCATTGTATAGGAAGCAGTGTAAAACTCCTTCTCTTTGGGGTGATGTTTAGAAAAGGATTTTTATGGGATCAGAATTATTAGAGGATGTGGATGAAAAAGTGAAGATGATCAAGCAACACATGATTGTAGCTCAGGGCAAACAGAATAGTTATGCAGACAATAGGAGGAAAGGCTATCCTTTTGACAAAGGTGATAATGTTTTTCTTGGAATATCACCATGGAAATGTATTATGTGAAATTGTATAAAAGGAAAAAAATATGAACACGTTTTATTACACCTTATGAAATTCTAGAGAATGTTTGAATATTTTCTTACCAACTAGCTTTTCCTATTAGTTTATCTCAGGTAGAATTTTTTTTTCATGTTTCGATGTAGATAAGTTATATGCCAAATTCATCTCATGTTTTGAGGATAGAGGCAGTTTAGTTGGAAGAGAACCGTTCATAAGAAGAGATACTAGTTCAAATTCTTCATCAAAGGGAACAAGTATTGTGGAATAAAGTAATCCACTAGGTAAAGCTATTGGTGAGAAACCACATGGTTGAAGTAGCAGCATGGGAAACATAAAATTATATGAGGTAAAGGTAACCTCACTTGTTTAATAAGTAAATAAAAATGCGAGGATTCAATTTTCATAAGTTGGGGATAATGTATCACACCATGGTTTTAAAAGTACTTTGGAAAATAATGAAACATTTTTTATGTAAATCATTATATCTAGCCTTTAAAATATAATTTTTCTACTTTTATGTTTTGAATTTTTGAAGAACAGTCATCTACAATTGAGATGATTATGTTATTTATAGTTTGATGTGGCCAACCAGATTTTTGGTGAATAGTAACACACCGTTATGAATTGTAATATGACCCTAGTAAATAGTAAATTTTATTAATATTTTATTTTTTTATGGTTATTATAGAATTATATTTTGATAAATTTGTCAAGGTGTTAAAAAAAGAGACGTAGATTTAAAATTTTTATTTTTGAATAAATTATGATTTTATTAATAAATACAATTAATAATATATAGAAAATTATTTTCAAAAAATGGAGTTCATTTTTTAATTCTTCACATAAAAAAATGGTTAGGTTTAATTTTTGGTATTGTTTTGGGATTCATTAATTTCTGATGAATAGTAAAATATAATAAAATATGATAAATGCTATATACTTGTTTTACTGCATCATAGGTGAAGAAAAGATAATGTATGCCCACATTGTTACAACTCAATGATATTATTACTATTTGGTGTAACATGAATCAATTCTATTCATAGTCTTCAATATTAAATATTATAATAATTATTATATTAATGTAAAACTCCTCCTCTCCCCAAATATAAATACCACTTTCATTCTCCTCTTCCTCTCCCACATATCAATCCTTGATAATTATCTACATTTTTCCAAATTCCCTCCCCAAGGTTCTTTCCCATGTCCAATATGGACAAGTCTCACCAAAATTCCCAAACTAAAGGCTTTAGGAGGATCTAACGGAGAAGGGATAAAGAGTAATAATTCTAATTTTGATGTGTTCTTCTTCCAATCCCATTATTTTATTTTACTCTCATCCACTACAATTATCCAGAAGGAATGAAATATCTATAATCATATATATTATGTATGTTTTCATGTTAATTTAAAAGGTTTATCATCACTATTCCTCTCATCTTCCTCCTATTATAGAAGTAAAAACATCGTCTTCAATGTTCTGATTTACCAAAATTGTGGATGAAGAGTTTCATCTTTCCATTACGTCCTTCAAATATGATTGTAAAAATATTTAATTGAAGAAAAATAATATAATTTTTTATCTCAATCTATTTAAGGTTCTATAATGAACCTCTATTATATTATATAATGAAACAAATTAATGATTATCGAGGAACCACAAAAATGATCTAAACAAACATTATTAATGTTTTATCTAATGATCCATCATCATATATGGTAGAAAAATGATTTATAGTGTCATTATATATTTTTTAAACCCATTAATACAATTTCATTTCACTTCAAAAATTTCATTTCCATTTGACATGAAAATCAAATACAAACTGCCTATGAAAATCATGTAAAGAACAGACACATAACAATTGAAGAACCAAAATACTAACAATTAAATGGGGAATTGATGTAATGAAATGATAATATATGGTATTATAAACATGAATCGGTTTTTTTAAGATAATAATAACACTATTTTAACCATTAAAATTAGGATTAACAAGTTTTTATGTATGGCAATCATGAGGTAATAGAATTCTTAACCCAATTTCTATTCTTCGAGTTAACATTCTATGTCATTATTTATATGGTATTAAAATTGTTTTTATGATGAAATTTTTTATATTATGTTTAATTAAGTGTTTTTACAGTTTATATACATACTAAATCGACTCTATTAAGTATCACACCCATTATACAATATTTTTAATGGACATTTCTTTAAAAATACTCCTTTACAATTCTATTTTTTGAAATTAAAAAGCAATGATTTTATACAATTATTCATGTTTTATGATTGTGTTGTGCTTATTAGTGATTGTTTATGATTAACGGTGGTACCTATATCTCACTACAATTCATTGGATATGTGTATATTGGCGGTCGGTTGTATGGTTACTCCAAATGTAACTGTGATGGTTACCCAAATTGTAAGGTCGACATCAGGGTATCAAATTATAACGTAGCTGTGAGTGTTAAAAGATTATGTAAATAATTCGCCAAGATAGATTTATGGTAATATTTATGTTCTATATGTTTTGTGGAAATATCATGTAAATCTCATGTTTCACAATGTTTGATTATATCGGTAACAAGTATGTATATCTGAAAATGATTTCATGTGATATAGGTTTTCCTGGACTAATGTTTTCATTCTTTATTTTTAAATACCTTAATAATCATATTGTGCTAATTCCACGATTTTAAATGATTTTCCCATGTTATGAGGATTTTTTAGATAAATAAGGAATCTATGTTAACGTTTTTGATGATTGTAAAAGAAAACATGTTTTATTTGTAATGTTTTATATTTTGGATGAAATTGATAGAGTTTTTTGGTATCTTCTCGGAAAAATTTTGAAGGTTACGAATGTTTTATATCCCAATTCTCTAAAACAATAAACATTAAAATATCCTAAATTTTAAAGGAAGTTAATTCAAGACTAAAAATTAATTTTACGTAATGTAATAATCTCGGGTCTTAATAAATCGTCATACCTAAACTCTTTCAAATTAACTATTAATAAAACTCTTCTAAATATATGGTATAAATTTTAAAATTATTAATAATTATCCAATATATAGTATCATTTTTTTATTAATATGGAATTTAATACCCTTATATTTTAAATCAACAGTATGTTCAACACGATATACAACACAAAACATATATTTTAATCGAAGTAGAAAATATTAATTTTTAATTTTTATAAGTGTAACGTACTAATTTAATTGGTTGATATAAATTGGATTCATCATATAATAGAAAAAAATCAATTCACCCTAGAAAAGTGTTGATTAATTGATTGGAAATAAGAACTCAATTTTTAATAATGTCATTTAATTCATTGATAAATAAAGTAATTTCTAAAAAATATTTGGTCCCTATACGAAACAATAATAAAAATAATTTATGATAATTTTAGTAAATTTATTTTCCAAATTTGAGTTAATTTTTAAAATATTTTTATTAATATTATATTAGCATGAATATATAATATTTTTATGAACTGATTTAATTTTTAGTTAATAATAAAATTACATATTTTTACTTTAATCATTATTTACTTTCAGTTATACACATTATGAAATTAAATTTTGGATTAGTTATAAAATATAATTAGGTATTTTTGTGTATAAATAAACTAACTTTTATCTTAGAAATGGATTTTATTCTTAAATTTGTTATAATTTTTTTTATATTTCAAAATGCATTTTTTGGAAAAAAAATTGCTTTTCATTTTGAATTTTTATCCTAAATTATTTTCTTCCCATAATGAAACAGAATATTTAAAAATGGTTCCAATATTTTTAATAAAGGGGTCCAAAAATAGAAAATAGTTCCCATTGTTTTTAGTCATTATCAATAGCCACTATACTAAATATTTATCCAGTAGGTAAGGGTAAATCATGTAACTAAGGATAAAAATAATATGATAAAGAGTAAAAAGTACCTATAAAACATTACTTTCCAGAATTTTATGCGTGTAGTTTACCCATGTAAATATACGATTCATATACATTGGTTCATGTTTCCAAACATCATGGATTTCTTCAATTATATTATTTCATGTAATGAAATATAAAAATTGTCCATCCCATTGTTTTATTATCGCTAGAAATTTTATCATTGGTAAAAACAGAGGTTATTTCTTGTTCTAAAATAATTATTTTAAATATAAATTAATTTTTTATCATGATACTTTATTTTAAAATTTTATAAGTTTACTAATAACATAAAATTCATTCTGAACACTAATATAAAAGTTAATAAATGAAAAAAAAATTAAATAAATGATTTTAAATTTTTTTAAAAAATATTATTTGATTAAATTATAACGTAACAAGAATTATTTTGATACATGTAACATGTTAAAGAAGTTTAAATTGATTATATTCAATTAAAATTATTTTCATTTCTATTTAAAAGGTAAAATAAATTAAACATTAAAAAAATGATAAAAATGTTATTTTACAAAAAAATATATTAATAAAATATTTAAATATAAAAAAATCTTCTAATCACCAAATTTGTATTTATATTTTTAAATGTTTCATATAACCTAAATTTCATGGAATTATTCCATTGTATAGTAACTATGTTCACCCATAATGAGTAAAAACATTGTTATCATAGTAATTGTCACAAAATGGTTAGCATGGGTTTAAAAATGATTATGGTAAAAATCAAAAACCAAAGTTGTAAAAGTATTATTGTAATAGTTTATTTTTAAAATGAAACCTATTTTATTCTAATTATACTAGTTTTATTCATAGTAAAATCAAAATTAAATTACATTTATTAAATATAATAAGTTTTTCCAAGAGTTCCAATGACCTCGCATATAAATGGGATCGTAAGACTAATTTATTCCACACCTAAAAATCCATTATGTTTCAAAGAAACTACCAAAGTATATTTATAAAAAACAAGAACATGATATATATAATATGTTTTCCCATAATACAAAATAAAATGAGTTTAAGGTGTTTTTTAAAGAATACTATGTGTCAAAGTGGTATATAATTTCAACAAATGTTTTGTTTTTTTAATTATATAACCAATTAAAATATTCCCAAATAATAAAGTAATAAAAACAACATAATTTTAAATATATTTATATTTTATTATTATAATTTAATAACTTAATTATATTAATTCTTATAATGAATATGAAATGACATCATCATTCTTGTGTACATTTTCTTACATCCTTAGGAATTGATGAAATTCATTTTCCTACACCACCTCTCAAGGATATTAATAATGACGTGTTTACAAATTATATATAATATTTATGATATTATAATGATTTTAAATGACCAGTATTATTTAACATTCTTTATTTTCATCCATTTGAAATAAATATAATGTTAATGTGTATGTATTGCGAAATGTCTTTATGAACATCAAAAATAATTTTTTTAATTCCACCTTTTATTGATAAAAATATATATATAATTAATATTTTATTATTAATATCGTTTTTAAAATTATATATTTTAAGAAACCATGATCATTTCATAAAATATAATATATGAGAAGAAAATTACTAATGAAATATGAAGCTGTTATCACTCAAAAAACTGGATTTTTAAAGAATTATGAATAAAATTAAAAAATTTTCTTATAAGAATATATTATATGAGATGATATAAATTAGTATGGTTATCGAATTAAATTTAATAAATATATTTTTTTCATAGGATTTTTTGACATGTATAACAATATATAAGTCTTAAGCTTAGTGAACCTTCTGAACCACCCATTTTCTTTAGTTTTTGACAATTAGGTCTCCAACATACATTATACACCTATATGATTTTAGGGATTAATTAGAAAATATTTATATTAGTTCATTAAATATATAAATATATTATTATCCATTCAATTTATGGGGTAATATATGTCATAAATTAATTGTCAAACAATTTCTATAACATAAAACATGATGAAGGGGAACATTTCAATTCCATATTCATTTTATTACATCCACATTTACAATTTTTATTCACAAATTAAGACAACATTTTTTAACCAAGTGATATATACTATGATATAATCATTTATAATAGTTAATTCATTCTTTACCTTTTTATTTATTCTATACTTCATTTCATTTTGATACGTATAAAAATTATTTAACTCATTTCATTCAATGGTTAATTATAATGATTGCACCTTTTGATTAACTTGAACACTTATATAAAAAATAATAAATATCATCTTATTATTGATACTCCTATAAGGAACTCAAATTCATTGTGTAATTGTTTTTTATCATGTGTCCTTATTTATGATATTTTGGAGTAAACCTATTGCATGGATGGACTCTATTTACCACGTGATGTTCTCTTGGTTGTTATCCTTCACCTATGTATATGATATGTTTCATTTTTCTTCCTAAATTCCTATATTTTTGTGATCATATGATAAAATGTTTTTTTGTTATTATTACACATTCCTTGTCATGTTTATTATCTTATTGGGGTTTTATATCACCCCTTTTATATATGTCTTGTATAGGTTATCTTTTATTGGTTTAGGTGATAAAAGTGATTTAGGATATCACTCTTAGGATCTATGTAATTTTGTTCTATTTTAAGTTTGAGTTTTTATATACATATCCTTCAAACTACAATAGTCATTTTAATCATTATTCTTTAAATAATGTATTATTATGTTAATTTTTTTACAAATATAGGTAAAGGGTGCATGTAACTATAGTTAGTTTTATAAGTAATTTCTTGTTATTTATTTGGATTATGAAATGAATAATTCGGTGATATATATAGGAATATAACAATAAAAAATAAAAAATAAAATAATTTTTCTATAGTATAGAGTGTGTAGATTCCATGGAATTGCATCCCAGTCTTGATATTACTAGTGTTTATGACATTGGTATTGTTGAAAAAAAGAGTAATAACACTAAATGTGGAGTTTTGGGTAGTAACTCTATTTTAACCTAGTAAATTATAATGATTAATTTCTATACACCTATTATGATACTCCCAATAGAGATTCCTTTGTAAATTCAAAAAAACTCTTTAACCATTCATAATGATGATTAATTGTTTGGAAAGATTAGATAATAAAAAAAATCATTAAAAACATATATTGAATCCAAGAGACCCATAAACTGGTATATAATTATCATTCATATTATATTCCTTATAATATTACATGTTTAAATTTTAATGTTTTTTTGATAATGTTTTCCTCTATGGTGGAGATTCTGTCAGGATATCTACAATTATTGATTTCAAAATAATTTATTCCAAAAGTTCCATTTGAAGAGGGTATAGAGACTGTGAGTTCATAATGATTCCATTCTAGGACACTAATTCACTAAAAATATGATTAGATTTAATGAATATAGACCATAGATATTAATTGGAGATATTTCAGTTTTATTTATAGATAATATTATGATATACTAAAAATGCAATTAGGAGCTCAAATAAAATTGGAATACTATTAAAAATACTGTTTCAATTGAAAATATAAATATAATATATAATTAATTTCTTTTTTCTATGATTTATGTATGATTCAAGTGGGATTTTATCACCAGAAAAGGGTTATATGTGGTCCCCTGTATGAAAAATAAAATTGATTACTATATTATAAAATCATATGAAATAAAGGCTCGTAGTTTCTCATAACTATATTTGATTTATGAATTAATTTATAGAATGTTATTGAAATTTTCAAACACTCTAAAACAGTTATATAATAAGGTATTAATTTTTTGTAGAATAATTAATATGATGAGATATTTCCAGTTTTGAAAAAGAGTCTTACCACTACACTGGTCCTCACACTGGACTCATATAGGATAATTTTTTTTGTATATATAAAGATCTATTAATGTCTGGTTTGGGATGTGTACTAATTATAAATGTAAATGTAATAGTTTAAACCATAAGATAGATAAATTTTAAGAGGAATAACTATTTAATGAATGATCTTGAGGATGATGTTGTGACATTTTCATTTAAAATATATTAGGATTAATTCTATGTGAGGAACAATAAAATATATAATGATAAAATGATCCTAAATTATTAATATACATAGACGGATATTAAAATAACCAATGATGATTGTTATATATGACCATGAGATATGATTTCTCAATCCAATTTTAACATTCAAAATAAAATAATGTGGTATATATTGTATATAAAAACGGTTCGGAATAATATTCGATGATTAAAATTTATAAGCATCCAATCATATTTTACAAGATGTGTATGGAAATGGGAATCATAATGAATTCAAAATCATTAGGAAATTATATAATGATTACTAAACCATATATTCATAAGATGATAAAGGTTTCCAAAAGATATAATTTGTTAATTAAAAAGATCATATAAGCTATATGTAAATGGAAACACTCAGAGGTAGAAATTGAGGAATATTGAGTTTTATGATTTAGGTCACTATAGTTATACCATAAAATATTAATAAAATGATATGGGTATTCAATTATGAACATATATTGACCTCCTAAATCCACCTTGGGATATTGAAGATGAATCAAAATCATTGAGAGAACCACTGGTGCTAAAATATGAAAAAGGAGGTCCTAGAATATGTATACAAGTTCCTAAAATTTCATCTTATAATGTCTGAAGGGAAAGAAGGATAAGGGATGATGAAAACATTACCCATCCCAACATGTAATTGGGAACAAATAAAAATATATATTATCTTATTTTATAAAAAATATAGTGGAAATAATGATAGTTTTTATGCTATATCTCCTTAGAAATATTGCACACATCATTGAAATTTTTTGAGTAATTACAACTCCATGAACATGAAATGTTATACGAAAAAGATAATATGATGTACAATTGAACATAAATTTTGAATTTATATGAGTGAAATATGACAATTACCCCTATATTTTTGAGGAGTTTCCAAAATTTTCTAACAACTACTTGGATCTTCCATATGGATATTTATCCAAAAAATAATTGTCAATATGACTAGACAATCCAAAAAATGGAATACATTTTTATTTCATGAAATATAAACTTCAATGTATTATGGGATCCTCATCTTCCTCCGATTGATGCTTTATACAATTATAGTTTGTAATAAAGCATAAAAATGGTTCCTTTTGAATATCTATATGGTAATATATTTTGAACACTTGAGTTTTTGGATTAAATAGGCAAAATAAAAATATTTTAACAAGAAATGATTAAGGAAAGGATAAAGATGGTCTAGAATATTTTAAAATACATCATTACATGAATATGTCAACAAACATTCTCTTAAAAAAATATTTAGTTATTCATGGTGTTTGATGGTGGTAATAATTTTTTTATCTATATATATCCATTGAATAGATTCATGATGTATGATAATATGGTAATGATATGTCCTGGGTACATCGACCCCTTTTAGGTTCTCAGTTTCATTTTATTTTTCACCTATCGAATAACCCTCCCTAAAAATCTCAATCATGTAGAATATATACTCCATATACACATCTTAATGATCTATGTTCTATATCCCTATCATTTAATGAATTTAGAGGTGGTACAACTGGAAATTGTCTATATAATGATGTGTACTTTTTGACATTCATAGATCATAGAGAAAATGTTATTTTCAACATGACAGCTAACCTAGTAAATGTAATATATGTAAACCATATATATGAGATGGAATCCAGACAATCAATGGAATACATAAACCAAATTACCCTATCTTATTATAAACATTATTTGTAATATGAAATTTTTAGGTTGAATTTTTTTATCAGTGATGAATATCAAACCTTGAATTTAAAAAAACAATTTGATTGTGTTCTTATAAGACATGAATCATTAATTGTAAAAGAAGTGGAACATATTATTATTTAAATATAATAGTTATAATGTCGTCATTTATATCTGATTTTTGAATACAAATTACATTTTCATTTAAAATTATACAAAGTGAATAATAAATAAAATATTATTGAATTATTATTATAATATAATTACATAATTTGTAGTAATGTCATTTTTTTGCATAAAAATAGATGTTTCTTGAAAAATATTTTTTTTATTGGGATCAAATATAACAACAAATTTTTGGATAATTTTTAAAATATATATGATAAATCAACTTTCATTTTAATACCATCATATTAAATTTGACATAGGGTGAATATTGGGAATATTTCTAAAAATATGTTTATTTAATGAACTATGTGAAAATACTTTTTTATAAAATCTATGTTATTCATGTATGTAAATAATAAAATTTTTAATTTTATTATCATTAAAATTTTTATATTTCCTTTTTATTACTCATAATACCATTATATTATAATTAGTGAAATTTATATTTGAATTTGGAATAAAAACAGTAATGCATATAACTTTTTTACCATATAGTAATTTATATGAATAATTTAAAATGATTCATCCAAAAAGGATTCCATATTTTTAATCATGAGTTTAATATTAGGAAAATATGTCTTATTTTTCATTATAAATAATAACCATTATAAATAATTGGCACCAAATTTAGAGAATATCGGGTAATAAAAGTTTAAATTTATATTATATGGTCTACAAAATGACCCTATAACATAAATTTATCAAATATTTTTTTGTCCAGAATTTACTACATATGTTTCGAAAATTTAGAAACATTGTTCCATATTTCAATTCGTATATAACGTTGAGACAACATTAATTCAATTAATAAAAAAATAAAATAAATGAACATAAAAATGATAAATTTATAATGATTTGATGATAAATGTTTTGTATCGCATGGATTTTTTTACATAAGAATAATATATTACTCATTATAAGTTATTTTGGACATGTTATATTGATATCATGTTTTGTCGATGTAAAAATGAATGAAAAATGCAACGAATGACATTAATGTATTTTATAAAAATTTATATTTTATGGCATGATTTGAAATTTATTAATATCATATATTTGGAAAAGTTATTATTAAATGATTAAAAATAACAGATATGGTCTATTTATGAACTAATTTACCATTTATGGGAAATATATTGTACCTTATGTATTAAAAACATTATTATCACAGAAATTATAAAAAATGGTTATATACTGTAAGAAAATAGGAATGTTTAAAAACCAAAGACAAACACAAATAAAAGTTATTATATGATTTTATCATAAAACATCATTATCATATTTTAATATTTTTCAATTTTGTATCTTTATCAATGATAATTAATTATTATTAAATTAATATTTTTATAAATTTCAAGAGTGTGCCTGTCACATATAAAAGGTTCAATCCTCTCTAATTTTCATAATGCATCAAAAGTAATTTTTTTAGGAAATCCTCTAAAGATCAATTTATCTTCCCTCCCCATGTTATATGAGTCACATTTATTCAGATTACAAATCTCACAAGGATTAAGGGGTAAATAAAAATAAGATGTATGAAAAAAAGTTATACTATTTAGCCGAATGTTCTGGTTTTACCACATCTTCTACCTCCCTAAAATTATTCTAAAAGAATAATAAATAATAATAAATTAATCTTAAAAAAATTAACATTTCATTATTTTAATTTTACAACATACAGTCATATACTCTTCGATCAAATAGAGAAACAAATTCATCATTAATGTGTTTTCTAGACTACTACCTCACAAACCAACGAAATTAATTTTCAAAATAAAACTAACACTAGGGTTTATATTAATTATCTTCAGAATTACATATGTTACATAAGATATTAGTATGATTTTTAATTTCAAATTATTGATTACGAATAAATTTATCCATCAATCAAAAATGGAATCAATGTTTGTGCATATGTTTGGAAAACCATATCCCTAAAAACTGTAATTCATTTTTTCTCTAAAATTTGTAGATGAAACCTAATATATAAATATAAATATATAATAATAATTATATTAATAACATGATTTAAATTTTGTGACTATGCAATTTGGATTAATTCATAATGGTTGAGACTACAAATCCAAAACATCGATGATAAATGAAAGATTTATCAACCAAAACATTTATTTTAATAAAGTATTATTATGAAACTAATTGTGATATTCTATAAGAAAATAATATATGGAATGATATATATGACTACATTTCTGTAATATCATTATAGTAAATATATTAATATTATATAGTTGATTTTATTGTATTTGTACAAGTGCAAGACAAAAGGTAAGGGATCTCTATGAACCACCCATATTTATTAATTCGTAACCATATATCTCTATAATGCCTTCAGTGTCACTTTTATATTATATGTTTCTTATAAATTCTATATATATGTGTCTCATATATACCTATACCATTATCCCTTCGTATGAGGGCATAATGCATGCCATAAATTAATTTATCATACTTATTATTTAAAATAAAACCTAATTAATTTGATCTATTATGTTCCTTAATCAATACAAGTAATTATCATTTAATAAAATTATCAAAAAAGGCATAAATTATGTTAGGGAATATGATTATGTACCATTATACGTAAATCTATAATATTTATCAATTATTCTATTTTTAATCATCATAAAATTTCATTTGATTATTATAAGAGGGAAGATTATTCATCTCATTTAATTATGTTTATAATAATTATAAACACTCATTGTTAGTGACATAATTTTTATAAAAACAAATAATTAGGAATATGTTATTAAATGGGATCCAATATAGTTTTCCAACAAATTAGGAAACATTTTACCTTTTGAGAAGTAAAATATTAGATTAATGTGTAAATTAAATCAAAATGTTAACTATATGCACCATAAAATATAGTCATTCAATTTATACTTGACATATGATTAGGTAAATCATTATTATTCAAAATTCATTATGATTCCTTTATATTATGAATCCATTTTATTTGTGTCCTTATACCATGAATTTACTTTTATGAATTTTTAATTAGGATATCATGAGATACCATATACATTGACATTATTGTTACTTATCATGTGTATTCCATTATGTAGTTTTAGATTACCTATTTTAAAATTTATTAATTATGTTATCCCTTACAATTTTAGGAGTTCAATGATAATTAATAGTTTATTCATAATATTTAAATAATGATATTTTATGTTAATTTTTTTATTGTATACACGTATTCTTTAATAGAAACTAGGGATTGTGTTCCTTGATTTATATTTAGAAGATTATTACGATAATAATGTTCTAATAATATGTGTAATTGGATTTTGTACTTATATATAACAACAAATATAAATCTCTATGCCAAAAAATTGTACTTGAACTATTCGTGTGTGTGTGTGTGTGTACATTGGAGTATAAACTCCCCACCGAATTAAAATTAATGTTCGAGCACAATAAGTAATAATGTCTTATTAATGTTTTTTATTGATAATAAACTATATTTTTGAAATAATTAAAATCATTTATTGATAATATCACATCATCCTTATTATCATAAAATCAATTGGAAAATGGTAATTTCAACACTATATTTTTTCAGACTACCACCTCCACGAAGTGATGTGATTTTTTATGCGTTACAAGGATTATAAAAAGGATATATAAAATAAATATATGTTATATATATATATATGATATTATAATGGTTCTTCAATTTTTATTTCTTATTTTTATTTCATTTGTTTATCCATCAAAAACCAAAAATTTTATTATTGGGCATCTAAGGCCCACAATACCCATGAATGGTGAAATTCATTTTTCGATCTCCATAATTTATGGATGAATAAATAAAAATATATATATATATAGAATAAGTATTATATACATCTCATGATTAAAATTAAATAGATATCGGTACCATGATTAATGTACGTGGATTGAAACTACAGAAAGAAAAATATTTTCTAGAAAAACCAAAAAAATAACCCCTAGAAATGGTGACACTATTATTGAATTGTTATTAAATAATTATTAAAATGTTATAAGAATGTACATGAATTTGGTATAGATATATAATAAATGTAAATTTATTATTCTCTAGGATTGATCATTTTAAAAACATCTTGAACGTTAAGAAATGTATTTTTGTTCCAATATCATTATACACTAGGATTCATTATAATCTTGTTTCAAAAAAAGAATGTTTATTAATTTCCTCTCAAGAATATAATGAATTATATTATATTATTTTTATTTATGGAGAAGAAATGTTTTAATTTCATTTTATACTCTATGTACTCCAGATATAGAATGAATTTTTTTAATGATGATCTACATTATTTCTATCCTTGTATAAGGAATCGATTTTCTTCCATAACAAATATTTTTTGAAAATATAATCCAACATGTTTTATTATTTTCCTTGGATTATTTGAATTCATTTTCAAAATTATTTTATTTTTGGAAATATATTAAAATGAAATATTATTTTTTATTTTATATTTATTTATTTATTTTATTTAAAAAATAATTGAATGGAATATTTTTCATAATTTACAAACAATGAATAAAACATCTAAAATTATGAATAATCAATTATTTGAATCACATATCACATTTTTTTATTTATATTTTGAATAACAATGTATTCCATAATATTTATTATATTTCGGTATTTGAAATAAATGATTCAAAAATTAAAATGATATTTTCCTCAAGAAATATTTCTAGTGATATCTTAAAGGAATTTTTATTTATGAAAACATCCTCTGATGTTAATTATAATTTAGAAGATATATGGTCCATAGATTCAATCAAAATTGATTACCTAGATGTTATATTATTATTATTATGATTGGTTTAGATACATATTTATTTTATAGGTGTTATGATATGTTGAATTATTTAAAATCATATGAATGATGTTTCATTACCATGGGTTATGGTATAATGAGTGTCTTTTTGGATCTTATAAAAAAATATGTAATATTTTCATAATTTTATTTGTGGGACTGCAATTATATATCTCTATAATGCATTGGGTAATGATTTATATCACACGAGATAATGAATATTTTAAAATGGTGTCAACCAAGTTTGAAGCGTACTTTTCCCAATATGATTGCATTTAGTGTAAAACATGATTAAAGATATGATTTAATTGGAAGTGAAGCCAATACACAATGATAATCATGTCTTCAATATGTAACAAAAATAATGATTTCCTATTTTCGTTTTCATTCGAAAAACATATTTTTAATTCCATTGTAAACCTCTCATTGATATTATTCAATGATTAATTTATAATTCCTTTGTTTTGATATTGCTAACATTTTTCTACGACCCAATATTAAGATATATGGTTTTCAGGGTGTATATTGAAAATGAAATTATCATGTTATTATACCATTCTTCTTATGTTATGGTGGTATCTCTCTTATTTACCCTTATTAAGAATATTAGAGAACACATTGATATGGATCATTTAACTTGGTTACGAAGAATGTTTTAAATATGATATAGATAATAATGATTCTAATTAATAGGAATTTAGTGGGAGATGTTAATGACTAATTATGAAAAATGTATTTATGTATCAATGTTTCAAAATAAACTTTACGTATATGTTTTGGTTTGGAATATAATGTTATATTTTGAAATTTCATCTAATAAGATGATATATTTATTTTTGAAACATATGGGTTAATATAGTTGGAATAATAGATGTATGTGATACCTTTAGAATCTAAGAAGAGAAATAATTAGTGAAACACCTTCGAATAATCATATTCATAAGATAACATTCTTTGTTATGGTGAATTATGGAGTGTTGTTTTCCTTACAATAGATCTATTTATGGATACTGCATGTGGGAATAGGATTGGAAAAGATATTTCTATGGGAAATAGCCCTAGAAAGAGTTGGATGGTTACATTAGGGACATCATTATTATTCATGGTCATGGTACCATTAACAAGTACTAGGTTTAAATATCTTAGTGGATAATATATTGTAAATTAAATTTTCATTACCTATCATTATTTTGGGTTTAAATAGATTTTGACCATGAATAACGCTGTTTAAAACTAAGGTTCCAAAAAAGATAATATGTTTTCATCATTTTGACATCATAAATATGATTTTTCTGGACTATAAATTTTTTTACAATGATTATGGCTGATTACACTTTGATTCTTGGTATCATACACATCTAAAAGCAGAAGGAACTATGTTAACGCAGAATGTGATGGATTGTGAAATTATAGTCATCATACCTAACCTAATGTCATGGGATAAAGAATGAGATACTCATTTATATTATTTTTTAAATTTCACAATATATGAATCATTTTGATATTCCAAATTATAATAGAAGAAATATTCTTTTTAAAAATTCTTCATGATAACACATTCATATTTTTTACATTATCTATTGATCCAATAGTTATTGAGAAATATATTAGTACCAATAAAAATATCTTTTCTATTGTCCATTTTTTAGAACAGGAAAATTTTATTTTACATATTTATTTTTGAAAATGTAACATTGAAAAATGATGGACTCTTGATATGGAAACTAGGTAATGAGATATAATTGCCTCTATGTAGTGAAATGTATTTATGTGATTATTTATCAAAAATAACATTGCTCATATTCTCACTAAGAAAAATGGATAAGGAACTCCTTAACCTAAAAATCACAGATGAGGAATATAAAAGTATGAATGTGGAAAATATTACCTATTATTAATGGATTCCGTTGGGTACTATAATTATACATAAAAGTAATTAGGATCCACTATTAAATAGTTATAAACCATGTCTCCAATGGTTATTATCCAAACGTGAATTCTGTAGCTATGAATAAATATTTTGATGTGATATCACATTTTGTATAGGTATTTTAATTACACATAAATCTCATTGTTTTAATAAGATATAATTGATGGAATTTAAATAAAATTATAAAGAACATATATAGAATAATATGATTATTCCTTCATTATTTCAGTGTTGAATGATTCATGTATGATATTTACAAAAGGGGATTGAAAAATTATTACAATTTGTATTTGGATTTCATCGATAAATAAAATGATATAGTGTTTGGAAGATAAATTTAGTTGAAAATGATAAAAATACACAAACAATGCACCACCCATAGTTCTGTGATTGTAATTCAGGGAGTGTAGGTATTATTCATACCATTTAAAGATTCCAATGGTTAATGAAGTTGATAAAAATATAAACCCTTTAAATAATAGATAATAAGGGAATATTTTATGATCTATATCTCAAATTTAGGGTGTGATAACAATGTATTGAATGTTATACTTATGATCCACTCTGGAATAGTTAATGTCTTATTTGATTATGGATCTAACAATTCTTTGAATTTGATGAATATCCTAATTATATTGGAATACAAATCCAACGATTTGATATTTAATTGATTCGAAATCCCATTAGAATCAAATATAATTGAATCTCATTCTTGAACTTCATATGAATCATTAGATACTCGAATTAAAGGTTATCTCTAGCACTGATTATATTTTATTAAAAAAATACCATATTAATTGTCATTTATGGGAGGCCGCATTTGATAATCCAAAAAAACATATGATATTCTATTAGTGTAATTCGAAATTTGATAATATGATTGGAAAAAAATCTATAAAATGGTTCATGAATACTAATTAAATAGGTATGTCACAACCTGACCTTTAAAATTATTTTATTTTTATCATTGAATATTTTATTCAAGGTTCGGGTCGAATTTATGTTTAATTTTATTTATATTTGGTAATTTTGGTGGGATTTTGTCCAGTTCACTAGCACCACATGGTTAACGGTAATCATGCTATCTGCCCACGTGACCATACAGTTTCCAAATAATTAAAATATATAAAATTTTAGGAAAATACAACAATGAAATTTACTCAACCATAATAAAAAAAATATAATTTTTTATATAATAGAATTAATATTATTGTTGTAGATAATAATAATATATTTTTTATTAAAATTTGTAGTAATAATAATAATAATAATAATTTATTAATAATAATATTAATAAAAAATTAAAATGAATAAAATGAATATGATTATTATTAAAATATTATTACTATTACTATTTTTTTATTGATAAAACTATTATTATTAATATAAATTTAATATTTTTTTTATTTTTTTTATAATAATTATTAGTATTAAGATTAAGATTATACATAATTTATTGATATGAATAATTATTACTAATTTTAGTAGTATTTTTATAATAATTAATTTCATTGTTTTTTCATTGAGACAATAATTCCCCCATCTCCCTCTCTTCCCTCACAGTGCACCTATCCCATTCCTGCATCTCTAATGGAGTTCCCCCTAGCACACTCCAATCACTGGTAACCCCTCCCTCCTCCCTGTCTGGATAAATGACAGTCTCTATCTCTCACATTGGGCGACCTGACCCCATGCGGCCTCCCTTCTCAAAGTACCCTCATCTTCCGATCGACCCCCAGTGAAACTATCCTCTGAATCCATCTCAAAGAGTTTCCTTCTCCCTCATCGGCATCATGTCTACTAGTCATGCGTCCCTCACCGACGCCACCTTCGGCTACCACTCTATCACTGACACCCTACTCAGTCAATGTGTTTTTATTCCCATTTTGGGGGTTTTATCTTATAGTCAATACCTAGATTTTAGGGGCTCTTTTAACACAATATTAATTTATTTTAAGGTGTCGAAATGTTCTGAGAAGACTTATTCTTTATTATGTTGATGTGTTTTTATATTCACACAACATCAAGATAGGAGTTTCTCTCCCTTATCTGTCTAATTCAATACATATATTTCTTGAGAGTTCTCTATAAAATTTTAAACATGAATATAATATTCATAATATATGTAGTAATTTTACTATGGTATTTTAATTTTAGTAGAATATGTTAATAATAGGTTTCAAATGGATTCTTAGTATATACTATTTGTGTTCGATTTAATGCCCATTTCTCTCTAGATTTTTTTAATATATGAGTCACACATTGAAAATAATTATGGGTACCACATTTTTGGTTTTTAGGATAATTTATTTTATTAAAAATACCCTTTTAGGTGAATATTTTATTATGTTTATGTAGGTACACACCAAAAAGGGTTGGGTTATATTTTCTCTGTTTGGATTGTTAAGTTGGTTATTTTTATTGTATTTTTTGGTCCTTTGGGTTTATTTTAAGGAGTTGCGATCAGTTTCGAAGGTGTGCATCCATAGTCATTAGACATGATATGTATAAATATATAAATCTTCATTGTATCTGTTCCTTTATGGTGCAATGAACACATGCATCAGTTTTAGTATATATATTTATATATAGAAGTGAGTAGGTGTGAACAGAATACTATTTAATTTAAAATGATTTGTCTTGGCCATCCTTTTAAGTAGGTTTCCCATGCACTTTCCCTTTTAATTATAGACTATTTCTTTCTTGTGTTTCACACCCTTATCAATTACAAATTAGTGTTTTTTGACCACAAAAATATTTATTTTGTGTTCAAAGTGGTGATTTAATCATTGTTAAATGGAAAATATTATATTTTTTGTCAAATTTTGTACACTAATTATCCTATTAAATTTCCATTTGTATTTTAGATAAGTTTTGTGGCATCTAAACCATGGTTATGGCATGGGAATATGTTTTTGGTATGAAAAAACAATGATTTCAATTCCTTAAATGGTATTTCAATATAGTTTTGTTTTAAAACGTCTGTGTATTGGTTTTATAACGTTGTTCATATTTTTTTAATACATATTTATCATGTTAAATGATGATTTTGAGTTACTTGAAAGAGTCCCTAAAGTTATTATGTTATAATAAGTGCGTATTTATATTTTGAAATATGTTTTTATTGCAATAATGAATTGTGGCTGGGTTGGCATTTTCATAGGAAATGGCCTTGGTAAGAAAGTGTGATATAATAGTTTTAGAGGAGTTTTTAAAATAATTTGAAATACTTTTGGTGTGATTGAAACCACATATGTATGATGTATTACATATTTGATCAATGTCATTTTGGGAAAAATTTGTAATTAAATGTTTGGACACATTGTAAAAATGATGGAAAATGTTTATTATAAAAAACAAAATTGGATGTTTTTCATTCTAGGTCTTGAATAATGAATGGGATGTCCTCAGTATGGAATAATTGGGATCCATTATCATGGTTCCTTGGTTGTAACTCTTTTTATTCAATTTTTTTGTGGGATGATATTATTCCTTGGGGATACTCAGGGTGAGGCCTAATATGAAGTATTAATATTATATATTTGGTAGTGGATGCTTGGTTTGAATCCATTGGAACACCCCTGTTATGTACATGATACATGGAAACATGGAATATTGAGAGAATTATATGAGAAATGTTTCCACACTGGTAGTTCTTGTACTAACCAGTGGCCTATAGTATGTTGATATATTTGGGTTTATTACTATGAGATTTGTCCCCTAGATCTTTCATGATATAGGGTTGCCAGGCATTTGGGTTTTTTGATTTCATCATGTGTGGAATAAAACCAGGGAATGGGTCACATGTATAGGTGTGGTCTTGATTGTTCTCGATCTCCTAGGTTCACCTATGCCTATTTGTTCTTAGTTTCATGAATTAATAAATATGATACATACATATATATTTTCATTTCTATTTTCATATAAATATTATGGGGATCTCTTGTGTAGAGTTTACTTGGATGTAATGTATTGGTTTCTAACTACTTTTGAAAAGGGTTTTACAGTAAAAGTGTATTTTAAAATTTATTTCCATAAAATATGATAGCACCACTAATATTTCATTAAAAATATTGATGAAACAGAAAAATAATGAACTTTTTTTGGAAATGAATAAGGTAATTGAGTTTGTATTTTATTCTTTTTTCCTAAAATGGGTAGAAAGTCTTAAATTGATAACAAAAAGTATAAAAATGAAAATTTATGATTCTTTTATTTTAAAGGAAGTGCATTGGGGTGTTGATTATTGGGCTTTACTAATAAGTTTCAATAATCACGCCTAATTTTTATTTGTGTTTTTAGCTTTGAGTGATGGTTCTGGTTCGAATTTGGTTATCGTATTGCAATAATGACTTGATTTTTGTGGTGGCCCATATGGTCACATATAGGTTTGAATTGTGTTTCACATTCTCCTTTTAGATTTCCTATTTATTGTTTTGATTTTATTTATTTACATTTCATTCATTTTTTTAATAAATTATTCCCACATGTTTAATTTGGATGCCAGACACTACATTATAAACCATGGGGAATGGGAATTCCTTTCAAGACTTGTTTTGAATCATCTTGGGTGAACAATTTAGGGATGTTCTATGTTGGTTCATGAGGAAATGGTATCTGAGAAGGCACGTGTTATTTTTTGGGGATAGTATATGGATATATGTATTATTGGGAATCTAGAGGTATGTATGGGATGTGCGTCATAAACCCTTTCTCTTTCCGAACCTCGAATTTCCAATGGTAGACTGATATTTGAGTCTTTTATTATTTTTTTGATTGAGGGATGATAGTAGAGGAAATTCAGTGTTATGTCATGATTTCAAATAGAGTATTGACCCATGTGGAGTCAGATTACATTGTTTATTCTCTTATTTTTTGTTTATTCTTACATGGGGATTCTCTCACTACAATTTCATGAGGTTAATCATGACTACCACTCCCTCAATCCGGTAGTTATGTACAAGTGTTGTGTCATCATGGATCTTGTTTTTGTAATTGGGTTTTTAAATGATAAGGGTATTTGAAATGAAAATGATTTGTTTTAAATGGATTTAAATTTG
Organism: Viscum album; assembly: GCA_963277665.1. Classification (NCBI taxonomy): domain Eukaryota; kingdom Viridiplantae; phylum Streptophyta; class Magnoliopsida; order Santalales; family Viscaceae; genus Viscum; species Viscum album. Next base: position 419,592,778 of record OY728123.1, on the reverse strand, counting down.
TAAAATGGGTTATGAAATTGAAAGCGATTAGTCAAATGAATTTGTGTTTCATTTGAATTGGTAATGATGTTTTTTGGGTATATCCTTGGGAATTCTATTTGATTTTTTTACATGTGAGGTTATTTATAGAAAGTGTTTGTTGGTAGGTATAGATCAAAGTGATTAACAACATGTGAAATTTTTCATTAGATTACTGGAATGTGTATTTGAAACTAAAGGATTAACATTGTTTTCCTAAATTTATTTTTGAAGGGGAAATTATTTTTGAAATTGAATTTGATTTAAAAAAGAGTTTTTTTTTAATTCTGAAATGTTTAATTAAAATAAATAAAGGATGAAAATTCAATGAAAATGGTGACATTGAATTAAATATATTTGATTTTTTTGTATTTTCTTGGTTTTTAGTAGGTCATTTTGTCTTAGATTGTTTCTTTTGAGTGTTCCTCGATTTGATGTCTAGTTTTGTTTGTATTTTCTGTGTTGTCCTAAAATTTCCACCAAGAAAGGTTTACAATATTTCTATGGAGTTGTACCCAGCTTATGTCTCTTCCAAAATGTCACATATCCAATGTTGTGGTCAATGTCCGTTTGAGGCGATGACGTAGATAAAAGAGGTAGAGCATGTCATTAGGCCACTAGGAACTCTTGAAGCTATCAATGTGGGTCCTGTATTTAGTTAATTCAAATGAATATCATTCGATGAATGAGAGGTATTTACCCTTTAATAATTTCATTATGGGATGATTTGGAATGTTTCTAAGTGTGTATTGATCTGATGGTTCACACCATTGGAGGTGAAGATGAAGAAAATGGAAGAGCTCATGTGTATTCATCAAGGACAACAAACAGTGAAGTAATATGTTTATCATTTTAGGGAAATAGTTTCCTATTATCAGAAGGAAGAGTTGTATGATTTCATGAACACTTCTCTCTTCATTGTGGGTCTTCATCTTGAGAATAAGAATTTTGTACTCTCTTATAAGGTCCACCATTTAGAGAACCCAATATATGATGTATTCTTAGTTTATTTTTGTCCAAGAAAATAGATTGTTGGTATTGTAGTGTACCTCATCATTAGTGAAGGTAACCCATCTAGAGAGGAGGGGATTTGAGGGGAACATATTCTTATGGAGTCATATTTAATGGTACTGGAATCATGTTCCTCAGACTCTTCAGTTTTTTTCCACTAGTGTGATTGGTTTGGGAACTCAGAATCTTCATGTCACATCCCTCCAATGATGTTCAACCATTGCAGTGGTTTGGGTCATCAGGAGATGTATTACAAAATAAATCTCCTAAAGAAGAAGTTGTGATTAGAGGATTCTAGTGCTTTAATATGAGGTATGAGATTCTTTAGCTATAAGAGCCCACCCATATTTCTCCAGGTGAAGCTCTCACATAGTCTGTTGTTTCTAAGGGTGTGAATCATTGATCTAGGTTTTTCCTTCCATGTTGGGATTGGAAAATTTAAATTCTAATCACTCTTGTTTAAATGTGTTGGATGTTTTTTTGTCATTTGAAATTCATCATTTATTTGGATGAATATGGTGGACATGTTCTATCATAATCCAATTAGTTGTGCCTATTTGAAAGAGAATTTTTGAAGAATTTTTTCTCCATCGAATGTGTGTAATCCATATGTTTACTGATTTTATATTGGGAGTTCCGGTATTGGCCCCTTCCCTGGGGTTGTATGTCTGGGTGTTAATTACGTAGCAAATATAATCCTTATGGAGGGCAGAACCCTCTAATGTTCTCCCATAGTTTTGGGTTGTGGTTTCATATAGACCAGACAGATGTGACTTGGGGAATAAATAGTTACCACAAAATTCCTTGTTTCTTCCTGTTATGTTCAAGCTTGTACTAAAGTTTTGGTTACCTTCTAGCTTGGTGACATTGTGGGGGTATAATGTTTTTGTGATGGTGGGAACTTCCACCCCACTAACATTAAAATTATTTTATTTTATTATTTATGGGAAATAGATATTTTATTCCCGATTTAGTTTTAGTGTTGGATTAATATTTTTTAAGTTTGGTTATTTTCATGGGTTTTGGGTCGGTTCATGGGAACCACACATTTAGCTAAAACTGAGTTGTTGGCCCAAGTGACTATGTGGTTGCACTATATTTAAAATAATTAAATTTCATAAAAATAAAATGAATTGTGTTTTTAAACCTTAATAATAATTATATTAATAATATTATTGTATGTAATAATAATATTAATATTAAAATTCTAATTAATAATAATATAAATATTATTTTATTAATATTATTTTTATTATTAAAACTAAAATGAATATTATTAATATAATTATTATTAAATATTGCATATATTAATATTTTTTTATTAAGAGTAGTTTTATTAAAATAAAATTTATTACTATTATTATTATAGTTTTTATTAATATTATGATTTTTTATTTCCATTATAATGAATTCATTGATAAGATTAACTATAACTATTTTTATTAGTGTTAAAATAATAATTAATTTCATGGTTTTATGTCATTGAAACCCTAATTCAACCATTTCCCTCTCATGCATAATGACACACCTCTCCCCTAGCTGTATCTCCCATGTAGTGACCTGCAACCCTACACACTCCTCTCACGGGAGAACCCTCCCTCCACTATGCCCCCATCTAGAACTAGAGTTATCTCTCCCTTTGCATGACCCGTCCACCTGGCGGCCTCCCTTCTCAACACACCTTCCTCTTCTGACAGACCCCACAATAGAGCACTCCACGAGCTCCATTGTTGGCAGCCACATTCTCCCTCACCAACACAATATCTAGAAATCACGCCTCTCTCACTGGTTCCACCTACGGCCACGCCTCCCTCACCTAGGCCAACATAGTCCTATTCATTTTACTTCCCATTTTTTGGGGTTTTCATCCAATATCAAAACCCTTGATATCAATGGGGTTTTAACTCGATTTTATTGTATTTTTAGGTGTAAAAATGGTCCTCAAGGTCTCATTCTCCCATCCATTAACGCACAATTGTATTCACACATCATCGAGGAATGTGTTTTCATCATGTGTCATTCGTATTTAACCCAAGATATTCATGAGTGTTTAAAATAAATAATTAAACATGACTCAAATATTGATAATATATGTGGTAATATTATTATTTTATTTTCCTTTAAGTAGATTTTTTTTTAAAAATGTGTTTCAATGTTATTCTGGTTTTATGCTAAGTGTGTTTGAATTAATGAATATTTTTTCCTCGATAATTTTTTATATATGATTCAGACATTGTTAATGATTATGGTTACCCCATTATTGTGTCTATGAAAATGGAGTTTGTTAAAAATAGATTTTGAGGTGAATCTTATGTTACGTTTCAGTTGGTACACACTCAAAATGGTTTGATTAATTGTCATTTTTTATTATAGAGTAAAATTGGTTGTTTTGTATGGTGTTTTTGAGTCCCAAGGATATATTGAAGGGAGTTACAATCAGCTTTGAATGAGAGAATTCATATTCCTAGGTATGGATATATGTAAACATATAAATCATCGGTGTGTATATTCCCTCATGGCATGTGGAACACCTAAATCAGTTTATGGATATATTTATATTTATATGTGGAAGCGTGTGCATGTGAATGGGTTGCTTCTGAATTTAGAATGTTTTGTCTTGGCTATTCATTGGGGTAGGTTTCCCATGAAATTTCCATTTTTAATATTTGATTCAGTTTTTTCATGTATTTCGCATCTTTATTGATTACTAATTATTTATATTCAAACATTAATATATTCATTGTTAAATGTTAAATAGAATTTTTTTTGATAAATGTTTCACAACAAGGGTCTAATTAAATTTCCATTTAGACTTTTCATTATTTTTTGGAATAAAAATCATGGTTAGTCCTTGCCAGTATGTTTGAGGTATGAAAATGATTTTTTGAGTTCCTTGAGAGGAATTTCAAAATAGTATTGTATTTGAAAATAATTTTTATTTGTTTCAATGTGTGATTTGGATTTGTTAATAAATATGTACCATGTAGAATAATGATTTTGAGCTTCTTGAAAGAGTATAAAATAGTTTTAAGTAAAAACAAGTATTTTTTTTCTTTGTGAAAGGTAATTTCCAAATGTGGCCCTTTAGAACCCTCCAAATAGAGGAACCCCCTCCCCCACAAAGGGGTAGCACCCGAAGGTAGCTCCACAGGTAGGAAGAAGCTGTTGCCAGCCGAGATGGCAGAGCATCTCTGAGGGTTACGTCCTGGAAGCGATGGTCCATCACAGAGATCTATCACCAATTGGGTCGCACCCCATTTTGCCCGCCTAGAGGTGTCCGGGCAACCCAGAAAGGTAGGTGGATCACGAGGTAGATATTCGCTCTGAAAGAGGACTCAAAGGATTCAAACCCTGAACCTCCCAAAAAATAGCTTGGTTGTGCCACTCTCCCAAATAAGTGTCTATTTTGATTTTGAATTCTCTTTTCATGTGCTGATGAATTTTGTCCTGGTTGTAATTTTCCAATGAAATGTTCTTCGATTGAAATTATGATTTAAAGGGTTTGAAAGAGTTTAATAAAGGTCTCTATATAGCTGTCGTGGGTTTAAAATAACTATTGGGATATAGATTTCATATATGATAAATGAAATTTTTGGGTTAATTGTTTAAAGATCTTTTTAGACACATTGTGAAAATTAGGGAATATGTTTTTTATAAATACCTCTATTTAATGTTTCTCATTCCATTTCTCTAATAATGGATGGTATTTCCTTGCTATTTAGTCCACATGATCCATTATCAAGGATCTTCTATTGGAATTATTTGTGTTCAATTTATTTTATGGAATTTGATAATTCAATTGGGAGACTCTGGGTGAGTATTGTAGTGATCTATAAATATTATATACATGTGATTGGATGCTAATTTGGTATTAGTTAGCCCACCCCCAATATATACATGATACATGGGAACTTGGAATTTTGAGAGATTTATATGATAATGTTTAATGTGATATTAGTTCATGTACTGAACAATGCCTCCAAGTTGGTGCATATATTTGGGTTTATTGTTATGGGATTGGGCATCTCGGTATGTCCAGAGTTAGTTTTTCCAGTCGTTTGGTAATTTTTATTTCATCATGTATGGAATACTTCCAGGATGGGGTCTCATATATTGGTTTTTTATAGATTATTTTGGATCTCTTGGGTTCACCTAATTCTATAAGATCTTGGTTTCTTGAAGTAACAAATGTGATACTAGTATTTATATTTTCATTTCCCATTTTTATATGAATATTTTTGTTCTTTCTTGTATAATGTTTACTAGGAACTGATGTTTTGTTTTTTAACATCTTGTAAAAATGTTTTTATAGTCAAAGTTTATTATACTCTTTTGTTCCATAAAAAATTAAATCATCACATTCCGTTCATCTAAAATACTAACAGACCATTAAAATAATGAATTTTTTTTTGGAAATGAATAAGATAAATGAGTTTATTTTATGTTTTTTGGAAAAATTAGTATATATGTTTTCAAACTTGAGAATGTGTGTTTCTTAAAACTTAAATAATGTGCATTGTTGTATAGATAATAGTGCTTGAAAACTATGTTTTAATAATCACGCCTATAGTTTATCTTTTCATTTATCTATAGGTGTTGCTTCAATCTTATATTTAGTCTCCATAGTGTGATGTTTGTTGGAGACTAGTGGTGGATCATAATATCACATGGAGGCATGTACATTTTTTTAATCCACTACATGTTTTGATTTTCATTTTTTATTTTTATTTATATATTTATCATTATTTTATGGGAAAAATTATTTTTAACAATATCATTTTCATGCCCTACACTAGTTTCTATACTGTGGGGATTTAGAATGCCCATTGGTTCATATTGGGGACCAGATGAGGTGGCTAGTTAATGGTTGACCCGATTTGGTTTCTGTAAATTTATTTATCTATGATGGTTCGAGAAAAACTCAGAAAAATATATTTACCCATTTTATGGGAGTTTTCCAATGTTTTTTAAGAATATCTCCCTAGTATTCCACCAAACTGGGAAAGTATATTTTAAATAAAAAATGTATGTTTTATTGCACCTATTTCAAATACACCATAATGAATATCCATCATTGACTTACTGGAATTGAAATATAAACTCCTAGAGAATCAAAAAAAGTTTTTTATTAAGACAAGTTCATTACCTTGAGGTTCAAAAGTTCTTCTTGATAAAAATAATAACAATTCAATGGGTCCTTATATTGTTTATTAAAAACATAAAATGACCCCTATCATGTACAAGTATCATCTACCCTATATTGTTGAATATTTTGATCAAATGTGGTGAGCTCAATAAATTTTGAAATTATCCTTCAATGTGGATATAACTAATTATGGGTTATAAAAAAGGATATAAAAAATTTCTCATTTTTTATATGCTATGGAAAAAATAAATTTATATTGACCCTATTTTTTCATTTAATATCATTTATATCATCATTAAATTAATGAATTTATTTTCAATCAATTTCATCAATCAATATTTTTCTGTCATTAAGGAAGACATTCTTATATATAGCATGAAGAAAGAAGGGAATGAATATTATTTTATTATTTAAATAATTACCTCATAGAATTTAAATTCACATGTGTCTTTTACCACGTGTGATTTTTTTATCAAAAGAATATATTTTTTTGTTTTATAATTTCAAATAATGGTATATCAGTTTAACCATGAAAGGAAGAAGTGATTAAATTTTATCACAGACCAGCTAATGTAACAATGATTTTCTATTTTATGAGTTTTCATGGATATTATGAAGATATTTTGGGGATATTCACATGGATATAAATACCACTAAATATATTATCAGGAATGGGAGTTGTATTCCAATTGGCAGACTAATGTTCAAAAAACTTAATCAATTGAATTGAAGGGTAGTAAGCACATTTTTGTTCAATCTACCTGGATTTTTTGAAGGTTTTATACTCTATATTGGTATATTGAATATGCAAATGGTATTATCCCTCATGTAAAATGATATGTAGATATCCTATACTAAGTGAGAAAAAAGGTTTTGGGAGAAAAATTACCAAACTCATGATTTAATGTTAGCTTCTATAATTTGACATTTAACTATGTAGTTGAATTAAAATTGTCAATATTTCTAATATATATATACTTATAATGAAATTTTTAATTAAATTTTCAATAAAAAATAAAAAACAATATGAATGGGATGATTTTTGTAGTTGATTAATGTTTATTACTACTCAACACATTACCATCCTTAGGAGGAGAACCTGGTGATAGATTCCCTATGTTGAAATTATCATGTTATTTTAACCATGAAATGGATCACAAAAAACAAATAACTTTTGTCTTTGAATTGGATGGATTTAGAAATATGTAATAAAATGGGGAAATCTTATCTTTATCCAAGAGGTTTTAGATTAAATATCTTACTTATAATTAAAGAGGAGATGAAAGAAGATGTTAAACATAAAAAAGGATTAAAAATTTTCTGAGAATCATCCATGATTGAGATGGTATAATATTTTTTTGAAAAAATTTTATATCCCATATTTTCCACTAATAATGAATAAATTTTTCATCAATATCATAGATCATTATTATCCATTTATACTAGAATTTTGATGTTGAATGGGGATCTCAATGAGTATTTAATGTGGGAAAAATATTGAGAGATATTGTAGTGTTTTATAATATTTCATAGTATGTATACATGTTAAGGCTCGTAGATATTATCCTAAGAGGATGTTATAACTACTAAAAATTCCATAATGGCTGATGGAAAATATTACCCTATATTGTGTCTTCATATTTTCCAAAAACTTATATGGTTCATAATTCTATTTGTGATCAATTTAATCAACCTATGATGTATGCACATTTCATTTATTTTAGTCAATATTTAGATCTTTGGAAAAATTCCATAATATATAATATGGGAGTGGTAAGGATTACTAGAGTACTATATATTATTTCATCTGATTAGGATATGATATTTTCATTGATTTTCATGAAAATTCACCAGAACGATCTGTTTTCAGTGTAGTGTTTTAGTAATACCTATCATCCACAGATATATGTATAGTATGAGAGATCCATTCACACTATAGAGGATATGATGAAGTCATTTTTTTATATAAAATATGGTTGGGATGAAGACCATTCTCTATTAATGTTTTTATATAAAAATAGCTTTCATTCCATAATTACAATGGATTCATATAAATCACTATATTGAATGATGTTCATAAATATAATTTTACGGGATGATGTTTGATGAAAAATTCAACTTTTACATGAGTATACGGAGGATATGGTAGAGAAATCCAGATCTAATCATTATCTCATTAAGGTATCTTGGATTCAAAAAATAATTTATGCTCTCAATCCTTAGTGAAAACATCACATTGATTTTGGTGATAAGTTATTCATAAGAAAATATATATGAAGGATGTTTTTGGGATTCATAAATAATAAAACACTAAACCCACTATATATTGGCCCATTAGTTAGACATGTTCACATATATATGGTAGATATCTCTTAGAACTAACACAGAACATGTAAGTATATTCAATTCATGTTCATTTAGAAAACCCCTTAATTATACCGTTTTTTGACAATAGAACTTGTGCTGGTTAAGGTCCCTAGAAAACATGAATATTTATGGTAATTAAATATTGTTTTCGAAATCATTCTTCCAAAACCACGGTGGTTGTTCCACTGCACATTTGGTCGTACTGCATGGGGTCCTCTTGATTCATAAGTAATATAGATATGCCATGGCTCATAATTGATGAGGATGATGTGTCATGGTATTCACAATGGATAAGTTAATAGAGGAGGATTCACTATAATTCCATAGTACACATTATGTGTTATTCTTCCAAGATAGTTACATATTGGGTATTATTGTCTTATGTGTATTGTCTTCAAGAATTTAAATCCTTCAGTAGTGTGATTTGATTGTAGAGGGTCTCGTGATGAGATTTCATGTGGAATGTACATAATAGGACATATTATAAATACTAGGTATTTAACTCCTCTATTAACATTATATAAGAAGATTTTAGTCACTATTGTCGAGCGAAAAGACATATCTTAGTCCCTTATACCACATTTGTGTGTGACACAACTTCGTCCTATATGGAATCCCCTTTATCAATGATGTAGGACATTCCATAAACTTTGGTTTCTATATTTTTATTGTTGTATTCCTCTAATATATAACACATTTATCAATTAATCGTCATTTTTAAATGGTGTAATTTTCTATAATAGTACTACACAATTGTTTTTTATTATGAATTTTGGTTCCAAATAATGTACCCCCTATAAGTGGAAACAACATCATTTAACCATAATGACCTATGGATTTTTAGAATATCTTCCTATTTTTACTTCCTCATGTATCCTTAGGGATTTTTTATGTTGATTTAAATGGGGAGTTATCGATATTTGAAATATTAATGGTTATTGTGTGAATTTATTTAGGATTACCCTATCATTCATGTACATTGACATGAATTTCAATGTATTGTGTAAGAAGTTCTTTATGTTATTGGATTCATGTTCACACATGTTTCCAAGATTATTTTTATGTGTCGGAATATTTGGAAGTATTTCTGTTTTTTACGACATGTATATGACTATAACACATCTTATGTATTGTGATGTATTATTTCCATGCTTTATAAGTGTGTAGGATTTTTTCATGATGGATTGTAATCACATGATGCAATATGTTCTATAATATACTCTGGTATATATTCAATACATAATTGTTTTCTCACCCACTATTTAGGTTATGAAGCCTTGATGGTTGTTAGTGGTACATTATATTTGTCTACTATCAAGAAATACTTATCCCATATAGAGGTAGAGTGTTGTTTGAGGATGATTAAAATAGGGTAATCTAGTATAGGGTGTAATCATGATTTAAAAATTTAGTTGTGTCATCCATCAACTTGATGTTTGAAGGTGGTTGGGCTTACCAAATATTTTAAGGACTGTAATAATTGTTGTTTAATTATCTTTATCTTCTTCCATTTTATTTAGGTATGGTGCTGATACAGGTATATAAGTGGTTTTTGGAAACATGGATATTACATTACTTCATGGTTTCAGATTGTATGCTAACGTAATCTATGAATTTGTTTTTATTATGTAATATAATTGTTCAAACAAAGAACATCAGGTTGAGGACACATTAGTTATTTCCAATTGAGTATTATAATCACATCCTAATATGGAATAGGGATATGATTTCATATTTCATGATGGATTAGGTGAAGTGATATAGACCTATGTTGGATAGTTAAGAAGAGGTAGAATGTGGTTTAAGTAGATTATATAATATAATAGTTAAACCCCATAATTTTTCAATTTTATTACATTATTTATTACTCTAGACAAGGTTAGGCCAATGAGAGATGATTTAGTTTTCTAACATATATGCCAGCCTTTTATTCAAATTCAACATAATATCTATGATGTTTCATTACATAATTATTTCCTCATTATCGATCATTTTAAATTATATTGATGGTATCGCCTTCACATTTATGGATGTAGAACTTTTATTTTATTCAGTATACTCTAGTGAATTGGGAGGTCTGGTGAAAATCAACTCATACATATTGATCGGTTTGAGATGTTAGAGAAACTATTTAAATATCTTGATGTGTTGTATTACATAATTATTACGTATGTATATATATGATCCATTACATATAGAAAAATCTTATATCACACCTATAGGGAATTATCATTATTATAAGAAAAAAACCCACATAAATATTGGATCATAGATATAATGTTCCAAGGAAGATGACTACTCACACGGTTAAGGTTTAATAGGAGAATAAGATATTCAATAAATCTGTAAGGGTACCCAAGGATACACTGAATTTTAGAAATACACATTTATTATATGAGATTGATGTAATTTTTTCATCAAAATTCATGTTTGCTAGAATGTGACACCCTAGGATTTGATGATATATTTCTCCTCAAAAACATTTTATTGATAGAGTGGGATAAATTCAACCCCAATTGAAACTAAATAATATTATAACATTATATGATAAAATTGAAATTTAATTAGGTTATCAATTGGAATAAGTTTTTTAAAATATTAAAAAAAATTAGGGAATATATATATATTATTAATAATTTCCTTATAGGTTTCAAAAAATATGTTGTCCTCAAAAAGGGTTTTTATTGAAATATGTTTACCTTGGGTAAAAAAAATACGTAAGTGTATTTCTTCATTTTAAACATATATTAATACTATAGGATGAAAAAATATTGAATAATAATATTCAATGATAGAATATCTAGAAATTTGTTTCCAATATTATTGAGAATATATTTGTTATAATTTAATCTCCCAAAAAATTTCATGTCAATCCTCTCTCCTACGTATCAGAAGACACTGTTAATTTATTTTCAATACACCATTTTAACCCTTCTAGTTCAACCAACACCTAATAAATATTCTAAAAATCCTTAAACACTATTTATATGGGTTATAATTTTAAAAAAAACCCATTCCAATGGTTATTATGTAATGATATAATAGAGGAAAACCAAAGGATAGGTAATCAACTTACCTGGCCTTCTTCAATATCTATGTTTCATAAACTTTTATAAATATATGGTATAAATCATAAAATAATAATTTTAGTATCCTTGATATATTAAAATTTTAGTATGACTATAGTTCCACCAATATCCAACTCCATTTAATAAACAGTGAAGATAGTGCATCACAAGTCTGTAAATGTGGACAAACACCTCCACATACTGATAAAATTGTTTTCCCACCACCATCATTAATGATTTTTTATAATTATAGGATGAAATTCTATAAAATATATATATTAAATAATTTTAGTTTTTGATTTTTAATATCACTCCTACATTGTTAGAATTAATTTTTTGAAAAAAATAACATTTCCCAAGCTTACATATGGATTACTACAACAACAAAGCAATGTCAAATGCTTTTGTTTTATGATTTACAAGGATTGAAATATCAATTTATTAAATGAAAATATTTGATATATATTATATAATAATGTTTATATAATTGTGTATTATTATTTATGATTCGTTATTTTCATCCCTCGAATAGTTAAAATGCAATGCATGCAAACATATGGCCTTCAATCTCAATGAATGGTGTAACTTATTTTTGTTGTCCCTATATTTTATGGATGATAATTAATATATATAAATATAATTAATATGTAATTTTTATACTAACTAAAATTAAATTGATAGTTGAAGAATGATCTTTTAACACAGACTAGACATATCAATAAGAAACTCTCATTAAAATGACACTGTTAACACCTAAAAATGATGATTAATCTATGAAATTATTAATAAAATAGTGTTTAAATGTTATAAGTGGGAAAAATATTAAATTAAATTAATGTACATGATTCATGTATATAATTATAATAAATAAAAAATTATTATATATGACATTATAAATCATTCTTGTAATATATAATTTGAGGAAAAAGATTTATATCACAACATCATAGCCAACTAGTATTTATTGTTATCAATTTTCCAATGATACATTTTATGTATTATATCCCATAAATTAAATAAATTTAATTCCACTCAACTTTTATCATAAAATAAAATTTATTAAATCTTCAATTCTTTTATCCTCAAGATCCCATGGAAATAATTTTTTTTTTAAAATGAATTTATCTCTCTGTTCATTCAAAGATCAGTTTCCTTAAATATACATGTTTAATAAAAATATATTCCAGTATTTTTTATATTATCCAATTATTTTTATATTCATTTTTTACCAATGATGGAAATTATGAAAATTTAATAAAAAGGAATCATCATGGAATTATCCAAATAGGATACATTTCACTTTTTAATGAAAATATCATAGGAAGCACTGCTTAAATATACATGAAAAAATAAAATTTTTAAAATAATAACCACTTCATTATTTCATAATTTATTCACATGTTTTATGGATATTTTATTATAATTTATTTTAATAACATTCCAATAATTTTTAAATTTTAATGATGTGAATGAAAAATGAGTATGGTAGTTCCCTCAAGATATTTATTAGTTATATTTTATATGAGTTTTTATTTATGATAACATCCATTGATGTTATATATGATAAAATATATATGTGATCAATTGATTCCATAATTATTCTTTTATAAGAAGGTTTATGAGTATTGTTTTTATAGAATTATTACGCCCATTAATTTTCCACAGGTGATTCTATGGTCAACTATTTAAATGGTTATAAATCAATTTTATTTTACATGGTTTATGCAATTTAATGTGTTTTATGATTTTGTGAAATACATTTTTTAGATTATAAATAGATAAAATGGGGCCTAATAATATATTGAAATCTAATTTTTTATGCACTGATTTGAATACAATGATATTATAAAGACAAGAATGAGGATTAATTTCACCCATATAATTTAATTCATCCACTAGAACAGTATTAATTTTGACTCATGGACCCGTAAGGGGACCTAGGACATTAGAGTTTCCATATCACCATAGTCATCCTCTTTTCTATTTTGTTTTTTAGTTTCTCTATGGTTTATCCTAGTGTGTTTTTGGCATAGTGGTTCCTGTCTGGTGGTCTCATATCTGGGAGAACAGGTTTCAAAACCTTCCATGGTAGGGTTTTTGGCTCATCAGGGCATCAAGGTTGTGGTACAAGCAGTTTTGGGGTCAAGATCCAGTTTCTACATTGGTAGGATTGTGATCATGTATGTCTGAGGAAAGGTATGTGGTTTAGTTTAGAGAATGGACTGAGTTATAGAATGTGATGTGGCATTAGGGTCCCTGTTTTTCCGGTGCACATGTCTCAATTCGGTGCAGCGTTGGGATCGCTGTATAGTTCCATGGCATTAAGGTTTATTCCAGTGATGTGTCATGATCCTTTTACACAAAAAGGGTTCATGGTATGGTTCCTTGATGGGGTTATGATCCATCCACCAGGCTTTAGGATCAAAATATTCTTCTATTGCCTAGGGATCAGGATCTGATCTCAGTATCCTACACTATCAGACTAAGGCTTCAGGTGGATTTTTGTGGTAATTACGAGCAATTTCAAAGGGATTCTCATGGGTCAGTCGATGCGAAGCTGGCCTCTAGTGGCTGTTCAGGCATCTAGGATTCCGATTACTCCATTATTGATTTTATTTTGGATGAATATTAATATATTTAGTAATGATTCTAGTGGTGGGTGGGAATCCAGTAATTCTATGATCTGTGGCCTGCGTTCAAGGATCTATGAATCCATGCCTTATTTAAAGAGATGCTCTAGATGATGTTTAGAGAATGAATCTTTCACCTAACATTCATTATCAATATTTTAACATTGAGAGGGTTGTCATTTTTTTTCTATACTAGGCTTATGCATATCTTCATGGGTCAGCTAGCCATGAAACGATGAGAAGGTGGATGTTGGACATAACTTTTTTATTGCAGTGAAGTAGTGTTCCACTATTGTATTGATCTGGTTTCTAATGGATCATTGATTGTTGGGGCCTAGTTTATGTCCATAGTTCATGGATGTTATTTTGGGTTCTCCCTCTCCCCTTAAAATCAATTTTGATAATAAAAACATTAATTTTCAGTCAGTATTAAAGGTGATCCATATATATGATATGAAGTAATGAGGGGGTGTGAGTAAAATCCACTATGATAGTTTATATGTGATACTTAATGAATAAAATGATTTTCAATTATTATGTGTATTTAAAAAAATTGATTTTCCCCATATTATGTTATCATGGATCATATTTATTGATTCATTTATAATTCCTCACTTATCAACTATCAAGTATTATAACATGGTTCTTGGTTATTATAAATGATATATAGGGAAAGATTTTAAATTTTTATTCTCATGTTTCGGTATGATAATTATCATTTGAATTTCTCTCCCTTATTTAGCATTAATTGGCTTCAGATCACACAATTTTTAGTAGGAAATCCTGAGGTTATGAGGAAAGGATTAATGTATGATATTTCTATGAGTGATCCTAGTTATGGTAAAATTAGGGGTAAATGATATAGGTATCCTATGAATATGTTTTGATTTATTTAATTTTCCAATGATAGTCAATTTATTCGAATTTAGAATGTATTATAATTTTTTTATTTAATATTCATATAATAAAATGTGAATTTTTTCAGTGAAATATATGATTCATTATAAATAATATTTTGGGTATCTCCTGTAGAATAAAAATATTCCAAACGATATTCTGATTGATCCTCGCTTTTTTATCATCTCATTAGGCATGCTCATGTGCGTAAACCCAATGATGCTAAATCCCTACCAGTATATGATAAATGAGTATTGATGGGAATGATCATTATTTCTTTACCACCACACCTTAATTCTTTAGATTCGTAACATTTTTTTTACCCTTTATATTCAAAAATTATAATGGAAATGTATTAATAATCGCATCATTTCTCTATAGTATTAATTCCCAACCATCATATATTTTTACTATTATAATGATCTGTCAATGAAAATATCCAAATGGTTAAATTTCTATATACCCTTATATATACCTCATCAATATCATGAATCATCATTCTATACTATTCATATAATGGGTTTACATTTCCCTTGATAATGCCAATGAAATTTCTACACATTCCATTCTTTTTTACAATGATTTTAGCTTGAGTTATATTCAAGGGATAAATTTATCATATGAAGCTTATATTTTCATTATATTATTATTTTTTAATAATCCCACAATACTAATCTACAATATTATAGTAAATATTATTTCATAAATTTTAAATGTATTTATATATAATTATACATTACAAAATTATTAAATATTTATTATGAAATATTAGTTCTTTTATTAATAAGATACTAAATATTTTGAGATTTTGCAATAAAAAATGACTCAATGATGAAGCATTTAATTGTCAATGTTTTTTAAGGAAGATTTATACCTTGAAATCATCTGAATACTATGTTTTAACTGATTAAAATGCTCATAAATAAAAAACCTCACATGCCAACCACAAGGTGGCCATTATTATTTCCTCCAATTTTGATTATAAATACGAGAGATAATTAGTAATCAATGAAACAATCACTGAAATAACAATATGATAGAACACCAAATTGTTGACAAAAAATCATTTTCATTTGTAGTAGGAAAAAATTAATCAATGAAATTAATATTATATATATTTTTATGTAAATCCTAAGATGATTATTAAAATCAAAATTCTTTATAATAGTTTTGTTTAATCAATCTGATAAAGACACAACCATTCCAAGTCGATAATGTATCTGAATTAACCCAGCTCTATAGAGAATATAATGAAATAGGGGGAATCACTAGGTAGATGATCCTTCATAAATCTATGAAATTAATAATTAATTTTATAATAATAAAATTTAAAATATAAAAATAATTACCCTATGATAACTATTTTTAATTTAATGATGTGTAAATATAGTATATATTTCTCTAGAATAGGAAAATTTACATATTATTATTATATTAACATGTAACATGCGACTATTCATTTTTTTCAAAATGTTAATCACTATTATCATAATCATTTTAAAGACCATGAACATTAATATCCATATAGTCTTTATATTCATAATCTCCAATTGTTTCAAATTCATTGATTTTTAAAGAATCTATTTTATCAAAACTATTATTTATTAATTGAAAATTATCAACTATTATATCAATATCTCTTCATGTGAGAAATTTAAAATCTTTATTATTGATTGTTTTAAATATTTAACAACTCTAAAAATCTATATTCATTTTAAATAAATTTAATGCATTTTAATTTTTTCCTATTACACTCTATAAGGTATTTAAAAATTCATTATGAAGTTCATTAATTCTTCTATTAATGTTGATGTGTTGGATGCGTCAATATAATAGGAGAATAGAATATATCATGAATTATACATTAGTTTAGATAAACATATATTGCATATGAATGTGACACCCTCAATCCATATCAAGACAATAACACATAAGCATTGTTACATGGTTCATTCTCAAATATGATGCCTCAATTATATCTTCGAATATACTGTAATATTTAGTTCAAAAATCCTTGTCATTATTTCGTTTTAAAATTTACCATTGATCATTTATTCCTTAACTCTTCTTATCTATATAAATTTAAAAAAACATGTTAGACACAAAATAACATTAATATTTTGAAAATTTATATTGCATTACACACATATTATATTTTAAAATATAAGTTTTATTATTATAATATGATTCCTTAAAAAATTTATTGATCATTAATATAATAATAAAAATATTTATTTTATTATTAAGGTAGTAAAAACATTACCTATTCAATATTATAAATCAATAATAAAATTTAGGTTTCAAACTTTCTTGAAATCTTGTTATCATAATTTTATGTATTTTAAAGATATGATCATCATATAATAAACAATTATCAATAATTTTTTTTAAAAATTATCAAATTCAAAAAGGAAACATCGATACATTATTTAAAAATCATTTTATTCATTCATAACTAGTTATAAATATTTTCAATTATTATAAAAAAAATATTCTCACTTGAGACAACGTTAAATAGAAAATAGTATTATAATAAACTTTTATTTTCCTCATGTAAATGTGATATTGTAATTTACCATCCATAAAATTACTTTTTCTGTAAACTTTTATTTATTTATTTTATTCATATATCTAATGTGTAAATCACTAAAAATAATAAATTCCATTCAAATTTTTCATTAAAAAAATTTACTGTAAAATATTATATTAAACTAATTCCTTTGAATTGAATTTTATTCATTATTATTAAAATGTAAAATTATATCATTCACATCTTACTCAATATACCACAGTGAAACACATTAAAATAAAATTATTTGAATCTATATGATATTTCAATCACAAAATCCCAAATTGATGAATTAAAACCCCTAAAAGACAACCAATCAATATTTATTATACTATGAAAAGGCTGTAATTATTTTATAAACTGGAAATATAAATATTATTTGGAATAAAATGGTAAATTAAAAGCATAGATATCAAGTAACGTAAAGCATACAAATGTTTAAATAATGAATGATTTTATTTTAATAGAGAATAAGATGATTTCTTATTCTTTTAGTTTCATCTATTTATATATATATCATATTCAATGAAACTATAGAATTTGGAATGATATAATTTTTAATGATTATGTTTTCCATAATAATTAAAAATTATATCATAGTATTAAATATATTATAGAATTAGTTCATCTTGATATTCATTTCATCTATCATGTGACATACCAACACAATAAACTAATATATTAAATAAAACAAAAAGGAATTTTCATTATGTTTTTATGATCTATCCGAAAACAAAATATTCTATATTTTTTTATAGTTGGCCCAAAACAAAAAATGGGTAATCAATATATAATATTTTTTTCCTAAATTACTAAAATCCAAAATAGATGACTATCTCTTTAATTTATATCTTTTTATGGTTTTTTTAAAATGATGATACATGGGAGTAAAACATTTTTGAATGTAAAAAAATAATGTTTCCTTCCAAATATTATCTTATAAACATTACTATCAATAAAGTAATTCTGAAAGTATGTTGGGCCATGTCTTCTCCATTAAATGTGATGAAACTGAAGAATTTATTTTCATGATTATCCCAAAAAATTATTTTTATATATTTTATTCTCATAACATGTTTATTAAATTCAATTTCATTAATAATTTTTACTGTAGGATAAAAACTGATATTACAATATTTATGTAATTATCAATTACCAAAATAATTTTATACAAAAAATTATTCTTTTTATATGTTAATTTTATTTAAATAATTATCATTCATATATTTTATAAAAATTACATGATTAAAAATATCCATATTAGAAAATTATAATATGGAAACATGAAGGAATTTTTTGAATACTGAGACCCAAATTTTGTAAAATGGTTACATAGTTTTTTTTAAATTAAAAAAATTTACATTTGCATGAAAAAATATAAATAGAGAAAATATTTTCTTAAAATATGTAATATATTTTATACCTTCAAATTTCATAGAAAAATTTTTATAATACCTTATAATATTTTTATTTTGTATAATTAATATAAATATTTTTATAGATTTTATGAATTCATAAAATTTATATGATCATAATTGAGAATCAATATATTAATTTGAAAAATATTGTAAATTTTACTACTACATAATCAGTATATAATAATTATTTAACTCATTTATTAGTTTACATAAATAATAATTCATAATAATGTCATTTCAAGAGAAATATTCTCTTTTAAAGTCATATTTATTTGAATACAAGTACTATATTTTTAGAAATTTATTTTCTATAATATAATATAATTTTATACATATCATTAATGTATAAAAACTATATATTTCAATAATTTATTTGTTTATATGATTTATTAAGTCAAATTTTGAAATTTTATGATAATAATTATATATTATTTATTTTAATTATTACTTAAATTAGTTGTATTTATTATTATAGTTTTATATAATTATAACTTTAAATTAAGACACACCACCTCATTTCACATTTCAAGCTTCCGATTGTGTATCCCACCACCAATAATCTAGTGATGGAGCCCCAATCACTATCATAATCATCGTAAAAAAGTAGTGTAAATCCTCTCATCCTTAACTATCTTACACAAAAATGGATCATAATTCAA
Source organism: Viscum album (assembly GCA_963277665.1). Taxonomy (NCBI): domain Eukaryota; kingdom Viridiplantae; phylum Streptophyta; class Magnoliopsida; order Santalales; family Viscaceae; genus Viscum; species Viscum album. The sequence continues at coordinate 419,572,995 of OY728123.1, read as the reverse complement.
TAGGCATGTAATTACAATGAAAAAAACAACCATTACGAATCAATCCTCTCACCTAGAGGATATGTTCTCTTAATTCCAAAAATATTTCAACCCCCATAGTGGTAATATAATTAGGTTTTTAAAATTTTTCTTTATATAATTATTATTTATTATATTTTTATATTTATATAGCTTTTAAATTACTATAAAATACAGTATATTTTATACACACAAAATATGATGTATTTTTTATGAAATATTATAAAAAATATATTATTTAAAATTATTTTATATTTTTATAACATGCTAATAATTTGTTTTAAAAATTAACTACTACATTTTAATAATTATTAATGAAAAAATTAGGGAAATTATATTTTTAAGGTGTTTTTTATCTTTTAAAGTTGTATTATCGTCTTTGAATTTTATAATTAATATATTATAAAAATATTAATACATAAAATTATTAATTAAATCACTCATAGTATAAATTATATTTTAATAATTGAAGTTCACTTCAATATGATTTACTACTGATGGTGGATTACATCAGGGGTACTTTTTAACAATTTATTTATATGAAATTAAATTTAGTCGATTCTTAGAGTCTTTATTTTTACAATGTTTATATCTCAACCATAATATAATGAAAATGAATAATAAATTAACATGAAGAAACTAATATTTTTAAAAGATTTGATCTAATTTTGAGGTATCTATTATATGTTGTGTTTAATCCTATTTTGAGACTCATGTTTTATAACTAATCAAGTGATATAATTTATAATGTCTGGAATGTATCATCCATGAATCAACACATATATGGGGTGGGATGTTGTCATCCTCATATTTTGGAATGGATCATCATTTGAATTTTTTTATCTATTGATATTACTCATTTAGATATGATTATAATATTTTCCCCTATTCTAAAATATCTTTTGAAACGTATATGGAATATCCTTTAAGCTATGTATGCTTCTTCCCCAAAATATTTATCTTCGTTAGAGCATACTATATAACTGAAAATAAGTTCCTCATCACAAGATTAATATCAAGAAGATTTACATATAGAACCTAATTGTATGGAAATTTTGTGTTCAGACACTTAACCTTATAATCATGTTGAATTTTGTCTCTATCGTCACTATATAGTGGTATGATAGAATAAAATCACATTTCTTAGAAAAAATTTATTTTTGCAATGTATTAGTCAATTAAATTTAACAAAATTAATATATTAATTATTCTAATCATACCCTTTTATAATTACCATTTTATTGAATAATTCCCATTAATATACTATAACATGATCAAAAGTTTCAAATCTAGACAATCAATGATTTTAAATAATTAATAATCTATAATTTTTATAATGTTATACAAATATAAGATTTATCCATATTTAGTTAATCTAAAAATATAATGGTTAGAATACTAACATGAATTATATGATTTTTTTATATTTTCTGTTCAAATCAGCATCATCCAATTGTCTTTTACTTCTCATAAATATTGTGTGATGTTTATTGTATGCTTAATGTCATCATTTTATTTATCATTGACATAATCAACAAAATAATAATATGAAATTATTTCTTCCACTTATAATCATTCAGCATATACCTCTATATGTAGAAATAATCTAGGTCATATAGTTATATCTTATTCTTTTTCTTTTTCTTCTCTACATATTTATTCCACATTAAATCCCAATAGATTTTTGACATATGAATTCTTCCAACCCATACAAACCATGTAATTTAGTTTTCTAAACATATATAAATTATCATGTTAATTAATATTCCAAACCTATCGTAAAATCGATATTCAATATTTCTAATCATACCATCAAATACTTATAGATATCTCTTCCATTAAAATCCTCACTATTTCCCAAATCATGTGTTTACCATGAATCATTATTTACTTTGAATAACCATGATGCTTTATACTAGAATGTTTATTGTGGGAGAATATAAATAATAATTATATCAATTAATTTGTTTGGACATTGTTACTCACTAAAATTCCAAATACTCTAAATACATATTACCTCAATATATAAATATAATTATATATATATTCCATTTAGTATCAACTATATTTACTTATGGTCTATTTGTGACTATTTTTGACTCTTTCATATGAATAAATAACTTTTACACATCATTCATCTTATTAGAGTAACTATTACATACTTAGTAAAAATAATGTTTGATATTATAATATATAGTTATTTAAAAAAATTATTGTCTATTTATCTTAAGAATTCATCACACCATAATCATCTGATTCATCAAATAGACCTTAATATTCAATAATCATATAAAACAATTTCCTCATTAATAAATAACACATCTCCCTTAGTATCATCAACCTCCATGGGTTTATTTTCTTCTTACAGGACATGGATAAATTCTTGGTATAGACTAATCACCCCTCAAATAATAATATTAAAAACATATCCTTTGAATATAAAAAATTATATTAATCCATTTTTCATAAAAAATTTCAAAAAATTGATAAATATTTATAATGTTAATTAAAACTACCCATGGGATAAAAAGTCCACTTTTTGGAATCCTTTCTAGAATAATAACTCCCAACTATTTAACGAACTATATGTTTTCTAGGGGATTAATTTTTTCATGAAAAAATTCTATATAATACATTGGTTATGGGTGAATTATGTCCAACATTGATAAAGACTTTATGGCATGTTACTTATATTTATCACTATAAATAAATTAATTCATAATTTATACAACCTTATATAGTTACAATACATTCAGATTCATAAAATATAAAGTATCATTATCTCAAAATAGATTTGGTAACAACTTGAGATTTTTTGAATTAATTTTTCCTGAATTAATTTAATATTTTAAAATTTTTCATACACTGAATCATGGTTTATGTATATTATATATATAAAAGCACTATGATTGAATTTCATTATTTGCAAAACCATGGGAATCTTATGAAATACATAACATATAAAATAATATGTGTTATAGAAAGTATTTTTTTTGGATTTTATTATAAAAATTAATGTTTACATTCAATAGCTTTCACAATACGTAAGGTGAGTTTCACCAAACTACAATATATTACTAATAATATAATTAAAATATTTTTATAGTTACCACGTAAACATTTTAGTGGAAGTAATTAATAATATTAATGATGTTTTATAATGGTATTTATATATGTATATTAAATTTACCCCTTGGTAATAAATTAAAATAAGTGAATGAAAGAACAATTTGGAAATAATGAAATTACTTTTCTATGAAAACTATCTAACTATATAAAAATATAATATCTGTTAATAAATTATACCAACATATATTGATTAATATTTTAAATAAAACATAAAAATTCAATAATTTTATCTATCACCCATCCAATAAAATTCGTAGTTATAATGTAAGAACAAATAAAATTTTATAAATAAAATGTTTATTTTTCTAAAAGGTTATTTCAACATATTTTAATGGAGAAAAAATATTAAATATAATATTTCAATATATTTTAATTATTATTGTAAAAAATAAAATTCAATTTTGATATCATAATTTCAAAATTTACTTTGGGAGAATTATTATGATTTTTCTAAGAAGTATTTTTATTTTAATGAATAAGGAAAAACAATGAATTTAATTTTGAAAATGAATTTTCATTATTTTGTTAATTTTTTTAATTTTTTTAATAATTTTTTTCAATGTTTAATAAGAGAAACAATACTTCAATTATTCCAATTTTTTTCATTTGAACCAGTTTCAAATAGAAATTAGATAAAAAAACACTCTATAAATATAGACATATTTTCTTTAAAACCCCACATTTGCATCCCATATATGGTATTAATTTAAAATTATATTCATTGACAAATGTGATTGTAATATTGAATAATAGATTATATATTTGTATTCATAATAATTTATAATATCTAATAATAAAAAACATAATTATTTACAAAAAATATATCTCAATACAGTTAAAATGAATTACATCCATTCGAGTAAAGATACGAATAACAAGGTAGTAAAACATAGAATAGTGGGTGAGTTCAAAAGTACATTTTTAAAATCTATATTATGGCCATATTTAATCCCTATAATCCCTTTTATATGATTTTATTTATTTTTTGAGCCACTTCAAATGGGAAAAACATGGGTGGAATTCCCTCTTTCCAAAATTTATAGGAATGAAACCCCTTTATAGTAAAAGGCACTCACCCCTCCCACTTATTCACTTCAATCAAGCCATGTGAATCTCAAAAAATCACTTCCTTCAACCTAAAATACTCCCATTCAAATGAAATACATCCATGGAATCCCATTGGTGGAAACCAAAAGGAGTTACCCAAATAAAATTCATCATCCATCCTCAAGAACTTTTGTTATATTTTCATTATCCACATTGTCAAATATTTTTATTAAATTAATTAATACAATACTCAGTGTCCTCATTGTACTTTATTTTTTTATATTAATTTTTTTACATACACTTCAAAACTATTCCTTTAAATAGGTAATTAACTCACCCTTCACGTGTATGATAAACTACTACCCCAACAAAAAATGTTGTAAATTTTAAATTTACCACTTCCTATTATCTAGAATAATAATATAAATTCATAATATATATGATATATGAGATATTTATGATTTATTAAATTTTTTTCAATTATAAATAAAATTACCGCTTGATTTCAATTTTTTTAAATACGATAACTTCATTTGTGGACTTATTGACTATAATATCTTCAAAGTGATGTGATTCATTCACAATTTTCTTGGAATGTATAAAATATGTGTTGAGTAAAAATATATGATTTCTATAAAATATTAATTTTACTAGATTGATATATATATATATATATTCATTTATATCATTTAATTTATATCATTCAAAATTATAATTAAATGACAGAATTGATCAAGTATGCGTACGACCTACTGTCTCCTTGAAATGTGTATTCGATTTCATATTTAAAACAATTATATATTATTATAAATATTTATATAATGAATATATATGATATGTATATCCTTTTTAACATCATAGAAATAAGTAAATCCTGATATAACTAAGATGATCCAGAATAAGAAGTCAAAAAATGACAAAAAACAGAGCACACATTGCCCGAAGCATAAACTTAACATGTAATTGATAATAAGAGGGTAATATAAATAAATATATAGAGTTATATATTAAAATATTTTTCTATTGTTGAATAATAATGAAATTATATTTATATAAAGGTGTTTTGAATGTGAATGAATAATGTTTTCTCCTATGGTACAATTTTTTAATCTCACATTTAGTTTTCATGGGACAAAAGCAATGTTCACTATATATTTTCCAATATTTGGTGTGTATCCATACCAAGGATGTATTATATAATTATTATAATTAAAATTATTGGAACCATAAAATAAATTTTATTATCATTTTTTATAGGGATTATGGTTGAATAATTTCCAAATTAGTATTGAATTTTTTGTCAATGTTTTTCTTTTTGAGATACAATCCATTTTATGAAGCTATATATCTATATAGGGTTCTATAATACCCTATTAAATGATCTATCTATAATATTGTTCCTGAGTTATATTTTAAGATTCATTTAATTTTATATCACTTTATCTTTCTAACTCAACCTTACCAAATTATTAAAAGAGTATTTCTAAAATATCAACATATTGTGTGGTTTTTATGATTACTCCTCATTTAATGAAAAATTATGATCCATATCTTAATAAAATTCATGAATTTATTTATCATATAATTATTATTGATATCATCATGTATTGATACCATATTTACCCGTTTTTCAAAATATAATTATGAAATTGCTTTTCCTAAAATATGTCATTCTCTCTCACTTTTGACAGAAATAGGTGTTCTTTAAAACAATATAATCTAAAAATGTTCATAAAGGTATTATATATATAAAAAGTGAAAAAAATTATTCAATATGTTTTATCTATTTTCAAAGGTTTTTCATATAAGAGGGTTTTTAAAAATTTTTCAACAATTAATTATAAGGATTCAAGCTATTTTCAAAGAAAAAGGTTTTAAAAATCCTTTCATACATTATTTATATGTTTTAAATGTTATTTTCAAAGAAAGTGTTTTCAAAATAAATTTAGGATTTATTTATAAAATTTTAATGTTTTCTTCAAAAAAGGGTTACAATTTATCCATGCTTCATTCATAAATTTGTAATGAAAAATGATTTGAAAATTATTTCAAGCTTCATTTATAATTACCCATGGGAAATGGTTATCAAACAGTTTTACATATTTTTTTCTTTTTAGGGAAAATGTTGTTAAAATTATTTTCTAGACACCTTTTTGGTTTTCAAGATTATTTCAAAATACTTTTTTTAATGTTTTATGAATATTAAAATTATTTATTTCCAATAATATAGGATATTTTATTTATTAAATGTTCTAAAATGTATTTACAAATTATTTTCCATTTAAGATGAAATCTATTGATGTCACTCATTCCATTTGAGGGAAATGATCTATGGTTTACATTCATATTATTTCAGTAAGTATATTATGATTTTATGACATTCATTTTAGGAAAACGATTACTCTTTAAGGTGTTATATTTATATGAATTTTATTTATGTTTCATGGGTTATATACTTATGGAAACAAATTTTTATAGTTTATACTTTAATGAAATGATTTCGAAACCTGTAATTTTCAGTGGATAAGAGATTTATACATTTTTGTGACATTCATTTAATTTCATCTCTTTTGATATGATTTTTTATGATAATGTGGCACAAATATGAATTATTTCATTATGAGATGGAAGAGACCTATATTTCCCTAAAATGCATTGTGTAAAGAGTTATATTTAATGAGATATATATGGTTGTACTGTGGAGTGAACTCTACTTAGTAATGGTTTTTTCCAATAATATGGTCTTCGGATAGAACCTTGACAGCTATGATGGCCATAGAAGTAAACCATGACTAACAAGTTGTTATGGAGGAGTGAACCCATAATTTTATGATGTTTGTTGATGTGATGACATGACTACTATGATATTAATTTTATATTTTCCTCTATATCAAAGAAATTCTATATCTTTTTCCTCTATTATGGTCTCAATGATTTGGAACTTGATTAACATATGATTAATTTCACATTAACCACTAACCCTTATTTTATGAATTAATTATATTATCTTTGATATGATGGATATGATCTTCAAATTTAATTCACATGTTGTCATAACCATATACCAATTAAATGCATATTTATTTTTTTTCATTACTAATAATTAGAATATGAGGTTTCCCCTTTATTATGTTTCCATTCCCCATGTTATAAATGATGATATTAATTATAATTACTAAATGGTAGGATCATTGTGACAAAAATTGATGATATTTCTCCATGTAATAATATTTTCTCCATGTTTCCAAAGTCACTAAACTGATGAAGTCCCAGGGATTTTATTTTTCAACGTATTTAAAATTCATTTAAAATAATGTAATATACATGTATGTTAAGAATGAGTCTCTATTTTTTTAAAGTGAATGATTAGTAAAACATGTGAAACTATGATTTGAAAACATTAGTGATATTAATTGGGATATATTATAATAATATGTCTAGGGTTTTCGCTAATCATAAACCTGTGGTGTTTTATATTTAAAACAATGTCTCAAAATTTTGACACTCTAGATAGTTGTTTTTCATTTTTATGTCAATTTACAATATGATAAATATTTCATATCCAATTAATTCAGTGTTTAGTAAATTGTGTTAACTATAAGGAATTTGGATAATGTTTAATGTAAAGGAATATATTTCTTATTATATGTCAAATTGGATGGTCGCTAAATTGAAGGATGTTGCACTCATACCTAGTTAGATTTCGTGGAACATGATTAATAATGTGTACCATATATAACTCTTGGAATGGAAAAAGAAATAAAATAAGGAGTTATCTAAGATTTCAGGTAATTTAAACCAAGGTTAAAGAATATTTCATTTCATTTATGACAGGAATGTGGAAGGAAACACCCCAATTAGTGACATAGATGAATGAAAAGATGTTTTGATTATGTAAATTAGGAACATAAAACAAGTAAATGAAAAAGAAAAATGAATAGATCAGTTCATGAAATGCATAGGAATATTGGAAACCCTATGGCATCATCAAAAGCAAAATTCTTTTATAATCTAATAAATTTTCTTTACTAAAATAGATGTCCAAAGTTCAAAGATCCAAATATGAATCAGCATAGTGGTATAAGTAATTGTATTATATTTGAAAAAGATGATATTATAGATGAAATGTTAAAGTATATATGTATTATTAAATGGGATTAGGTATCCTTATTATAGATTTAGGATTAAGTGGAATAATCAAAGGTTTTACTTAATTGTTCTGAAGAATTATTTTACATTAATGGTGAAATATATAAGAATCGTTCATATTATTTTTTCTCAATGTAATTAAAAAAATACGTAGTGTGGTTCTGATGGACTATAATTGTGATTTAAAGAAAACATTATGTTCATGGGATATACATGATTAAGGTTACGATAGACCTTAATATGTTCTATATGACAAGATAATATGGTTTGGATAAAGATATGTTGGATATGGATAAGTAAATTATAAATCTATGATTACCTAGTAACAAATTATGGAAATGTTTACCAGTGGTTTATGATATCATTGATGATTATTAAATATTTTTTTATTTAGGGAATATATCCAATAAACATTGGAAGAAGTAAATATTCATGTTTTCAATATGGATGTATGGTAATTGTTGTTATTTTCATATTCTATTGGAATAAATCATAAAGGTATTAACATTTTTTGAATTGAAAAACAATAACTAGAACATGAAACGTAGGTGATCAATGTGAAGTTGATTTTTAAATATCTTTCTAGGGATTTGGAATTTTTTCATCTGGAAGGGTTATGTGCTTAACAATTTATAGAATAGTTTATATTAAACATATGATGAGTTTTTAGAGAATATGGTATTATCTTTTTGTATAAGGATTTCTTGTATATTTGATAACATGTGATATCCTTTTTCATTATAATAAGATATATTTGGAATGAAATGTTTCCTTATTTATGGATCTCATAATCTTTTAATGATTTAGTAATGAAAAATTAAAGTATATTTCTTAGAGTAAGAGATGATGTGGAAGTAGATTAAGGAATAAAAAGGTTTATGATTTTCATAAAATCATGTAAGTAGATATTTTACTGAAAATTATTTAACTATAGTTTAAATGATCTTGAGACTCTATTCTTAATCCTTGTACCTTCCTTTTAAATGAATCGAATGACCCATTAGATCATCTCTAATTTTTGGAATTGTGATTTTTATCATTATCCTAAACATGTTATTTATTTATATCCATACAAAATTGATAGATTGATTTATCTTATATGTCCTTGTTTTAACATCTGACATATGTTATCCAATTTGTAAACCAATTAAGGTGTAACATTGTTTAACTATTATGTTTCCAAAATTCCCATTTTAAAGAATGTTTTAATATTCATTTCCTTAATGTGGGTTTCTAGATAAGGATCACTCGAGTATAATCCTACGATAATTGAAATGAATTTCAATGGATAAATTTATTTTAAGGGGGGTATAATTTAAGACCATGATATTTTTTGAATTACATTCATCTAATTAGTTTAATATTTTTACATTTTCCTTTTCAAAAAACTATGAATATATATTTTTAATATACAAAAGACCAAAGATTGGGTTTCATTATATGCAACAACAACTTATTATTCAACACCATGAAATAGTATGAGTATCTTTTGGTACATACAATACTAATTTTGGATTATGTTATACAAAATACAAGGTACCTTTTATATCTAACATAAAATACAAGACACAGTTTTACCGAGTTGCAATATATTGTTAACAATATTATTAAAGTATTTTTAGAGATACCACCTAGACATTAGAATAGTTTTCATTAATAAGTCTAAAAAATTAAAAATATTATATATACCAAAATACAAAAATAATTATTTTTATATAAATTAGTAAAAGTTAATGAAATAACTAATTATAAATAATGAATACACTTTTCTAAGAAAACTATTTTAATATGTAAAAACTCAATTGTGTCACAATATTTTATAAACCTGCAATTGATTAATGTTTTTAAATAATATTTATATATTCAACCAATATCTATTATACTCAACCAAAAGATTTGATATGCATAATATATAAATAAATCCAATTGTAAGAATAAAACATTGGATTTTCCATAAATGTAATTTTAACCCCATATAATGGAGAACCCATTTGAAATCTGATTTTGGAACATTCTTCATTTTTATTTCAAAAAATAATCTTCATTTATATAATAGAAATATAAAAATTTACTTTGGGAGAATTTTTTTGAGATGTTTCATATTTTGATGAATAGTAATAAAAACAATGAATTGTAATTCAAAAAATTATTTATCTTCTAATTTATATATATAGATAAATCAATTTTTCATTTATTTATATTATAAAAAAGATCGAATATAGATTCATTAATCCAATATAGGTCATTGGAACCAATCCCACATATAAATTGGATATAAAAACATTCCAATCCATAAGAGCTTTTTTACTTTAAAAACCCACATTGTCAACTATTCTAAAGGGGTAAATAAAAAATAATTTCTAACAGATATGTGATATTCATTTACAAAAATGTATTCCATAGTTAAAATTTGAATAATTTATATTTTATAATATGGATAATTTATTTTTTGAATAAAAATATATGACAATGATGATAAAATTAATTAAAGTGGTTAGGGTAAAATTAAGAATAATAAAGGGCTAAACGTTCACCATAAGGTAAAAATCCTATAAATATATAAAAAATCCATTATATGGATATATGTTGACCATAAACTTCCATTTTAAACATTGATACCATTATTGTATATACATTAAAAGGAAAAAAACATGGGTGGAATTCCCTCTATAAAAAAATTCCAAGAATGCCACTACTCATCCACAGTAAAAAATAACTCACCCCCACACATATATATACACCTCTCAAACACTTTTAATGGTAAAAATTGTTAAAAAAGCACCCAAATCACTTTTTTAATTCTATATCCATTTCTTTATGGATAAATCCATCCATGTAAGTCTTTTGAGGAAATCCAGAAGCATTTACCCAAAGAATAGGTAACATCATTCATCATGCACTTTCGTTTTATTTTCATTAAAAACCCATAAAATATATTAATTTAAAGAATAAATAATTAACTAATTATATTAAATATACTGATATTTTTTAAAACTATCGGTTCTACCTACACATGGAAAACTTCTATCAAATGGGAAAATTATATACTGTTCTTGTGTATTGTGAACACCTACCTAACAAAACAATGTTGCTTTTTTTACATTACAATATCTCATGGTTGGGAATTGTTATGGACACTATGTATTTATATGAAATATATTATAATTATTAACTTTTAATATTATGTAATTATTATGAAAAAAAATCAAGCGTTCTATTTTGTGTGGATATGATAGCTTTCTTGTTGACCGTGTGGACTACTTCCTCTTCAAGGAAATGTGATTCCTTATAACATAAAATTAAATGTATTAATGTTGATTTTTGAAAAAATATATTAAATATGTTGACAAATTAATATAAGTTAATGATATTATATATACATTCATATATTTCATTAAATTTTTTGTATCATAATGTTAATTAAATAGAAATAGTGTTCACGCATACGTATTCCATATGATCTCCCTAAAAATTGTATTCTATTTAATATTTCTATCATATTTATATATTATAAATATTTACAGACAGAATTAATATGATATTTATATCACATTTTACATTCTATAAAAAATTAAATCATGAATTAATTTAGAGGATCCAAAATAATAATTTGAAACATGTATGAAAAAAATGCAAATATTACTTGAAGCATATCATTAAAATGTATTTGTTAATTAAAAAGTAATATAAAGCCATATATGGTATTAAATATATAGTAGTATGATTTTTATGTAGATTTATTCTAATATTATATATATTATATAGGATGTTTGAACATGTATGATGAAATTTAAGATGTAAGTTAAGGGTTTTCGTATCTAACTATTATTTTCCATGAGACATAAGCTATGTTAACCAACTATTTTAATATATTTGGTGTGGATACTATATATGGATGTTTTATATGATTATTATAATATAATTAATGTGTATTTACATATAGATTTTATGATATTTCTCACATGGATTTTATGTGTCAAAATTTACAAAATCAATAATGTATTTTTTGTATCAATATGACTTTATTGACATAATTTCCATGTTATGCACCTAAACATTTATATGGGGTGTATATACTACCATTTGACATGTTTTATCCTGAATCTCCTTCTCTAATCATATTTTAAGCTTTATGTATTTTTTATCACATATTTATTAGATGTCATTGTTACTAATGTGTTAATAGTTTGTTTCTATAATATCATTATTATTCAGTATTATTTTTTATTATAATCACAATTGATGAAATATTATGATCAATCACTCAATAACACTCGTGAAAATTATTTATTTATGATATCTTAATATATATTAATGTATTGGTATAATATTTCTACTCATTATTACTAATGATAATTAGGAAAAGCTTTTAATAAATTGTGACTTTATCTCTCTCTCTAGTGGAAAATATAGGTTTTTTAAAACCATGATTTTAAATTGGTTTTATAAATTATTTGAGTACTTATTTATTAGTTTTAAATTTAATTATAAATAAAAAGGTTTTCAGTAGATTTTTTGGTCTTCATTATATGTTTTTAGTGTTATTTTCAATGAAATTTATTAAAATTTTTTGGAAGATTTATTTATAAATTTTCATTATTATATTCAATGATAAGTCTGGAAAGTGAATTCAAGCTTCATTTATAAATATAAAAAGTAAAATTTTTTAATATGTTTTCAACCATCATTTATATTTTTTCAAGAAAGAAGGTATTAAAAAAATCGCGATTCCTTTATTAGTTTTCAATTTAATTTTATAATAAATTTTATTTTGTTTAAAATAATACTTAAATGAATAATGGATATTTTCCGCAATAAAAATTTTAAATGATATGTCAAAATCATATTTCATTTAAGATGACACTTTTGGGGGTTACTCATTCCTTTCGGGTGAAATGATCCAATGGTTCCATTCATATTATTTCCTTGGATGGTTTATATTTTAATAGAATAGTGCATATGGAAACTATTTATTTCTCATGGGTTTTTTGTTTACAAATCCTATTTTCCATCCACGAGTTACATGAATATTAAGAATAATTTATTCATCTGTTATGACATGATGAATTTTTTAGGATAACTATATTTTTACATAGGTGGAGATATGATTACATGCTTATAACACCCATTTATTTTCAAAGATTATGATATAATTGTTTATTATCTTATGGAATTTATATTTATGATTTCACTATGTGATGGATTAGACCTATGTTCCCCTAAAATGCATTCGTTAAATATTTATATCTGATGAGATAGATATTAATGGGATGACGAGTGAACATAGTTCAGTAAATGACTTTGTCTTATAAAATGGACTTTGGATTGGTCCTTGAATACTAATATTTTCATGTGAGTGAACACTAACTACAATGATTGTATGGGTTATGAATCCAAACTACCATGATTCCTTTTGTAGTTAGTCCTTGACTACTCTAGAAATCATTTTTTTGTCTTCAAAATATTTCATATCGTATACCTATGTTATGGTGTAATGACCCGACAATTCACTTTGGATTGAAAGCTTAACGAGTCATTACTAGGCCTTAAGAGACATCCCTAAGACGCCAAAGGCTGGAAATAAATGCTGAAGGGTTTCAAATAAAATTTGTGGGACAATTAACCCTTTTGAAAATAACCCAAAAACCAACCAAGCATAAACACACATTCACTATATGATGCATGAAAAAATGAAATATCAACACATGAATTACCAAAATAGAACTACAATGTTCCAAAAACCAATACATAACCAAGAAAATATCAAAGTACCCAGAAGAAGACTAAACAAAAGAACCAAAAAAAGCCAAGACCCACTCCATGGCTCCACAACAATACCCATGCACCAAGAACCACCACATCTCCGAAGCATCACCATAAGAACTAAAAATATGATGCTTTACCTTTACCTGTGTCTTGGAATACAACATCTACAAAAGCACCAACATGCCAAAGCAGGGGTCAGTATAAAACATAGTAGGTTTTACACAATGACTTCCCTACTCACGCCACTCGGATAGAAGAGTTAGTAATATTTAAATAAAACTTTTTATATAATTTTTTTTAAAACAATTTATAACAAGATGAAAACAAGATTCCAAAACCTTTCATTACAAAAGGCATTCCAAATGAAAGTGAAACCAATTTTCATTTCACAAACATTCATTTTTTCCATACCCAAACCATTCCACAAACCATTCCACAAACCCATGAAACCAACCATCCATGCTACCTGGAAGAGGGGATAACCCCAAACCCTTATCCATCCCAACCATTATGGGGGAGACTTATTACCCTTATCCAACCCAAATGCACATTAATGTTTGACGGGGGAGAACCCTAACCCTTATCCATCCCAACACCGATGGGGGAGACCCCTAACCCTTATCTGTCCTGAATGCAATATGAATGTTTGACGGTGGAGAGACATAAACATTATCCATCCCAACATTGATGGGGGAGACAACTAACCCTTATCCTTTCCACATTCCCATAAACACCCACAGCCATCATGTCTAAAATCATGTGTGTTCAACCAATTCAAACCATTTCAATGCTTAACCATTTCAATTCCAAATAATTTCAATAAAACTTCCTTTTTATTTAAAACAAAATCCATCCATGTCATTTCAATATCATATCATTTCCATAAAACACCATATTTAGTGAAAAAAAAAATTCATCAAACCTTCAACGATTTCAGCAAATCCATAATTTAAAATCTACATTATAAATTCAACATGCCAAATCACTTTGCACAAAAATTCACCAAGATTTCACAATCTCATCAAAACTATAAATCATCACTAAAGAAGATTTATTCTATGAATTTCATGATCAAATCCAATCAGATAAGCCAATTTGAATATATGTCAATCAATTTTATTAAGTGGAGTTGAGAGTGAAGCCTCCTACCTCAAGGGTTTTGACGAAAACCCTAACAAACGAAGAATGCACAAGAAAAGACAGTTGATTCACCACAGATCCACCATAGATCTCTTCCCCTAACACAACCATGAATAAATATCATCATGTTTGTCATCCACACACTTATATCTACCCATAACGGGTGTATATATAAGAAACTGAGAGAAGAGGAGAAGTAGATCTAAGTAGAACTGAAAAACCAAATAGGAACGATCACATACCTTAAGAATCCATCTTCGATTCGTCAAGAGAAGCCTTCAGATCACCTCAATAATGATGGGAGAACCATCTATGACTTTAGGAGAACCAAAATCCTGAGTTAGGGTCATATAGGAAGAAAACAAATCCACTTATAGGTGAAAACACATGAGATCCACCTTTATAGGATCGCGTTTAAGTGGTCGCATGGTTAGTTCGCATGGTTTGAAAAATCGTGCACTAACCGTGCATTATCTACTACAACAAACACCATTCTCGCACGGTTTGGCCACATAGTTAGACAAACTGTGCACCACCCGGGTGAAAGCCAGTGCCTCCAAGACCATCTATGCATGGTTTGGAAGCACAGTTTAGACAAACCAGGAATTGCCCGTGCGACTTCCATTTTTTCACCGAAACTCATTCCATGTCCTCTGGAATCTCCCTTTCATCACCCTTATGTTTATAACAATTAAAATCCTCAAGAAATTGTTACGTACAAGAAACCTAGGGTACATAATTCTCCCCACCATTGGTCTTTCCGTCCTCGAAAAGTGGAAAACCTTCATCCAACTGAAAGAGTTCCGACCACTGCTCATTCATTTACTTTTCATGTTCCCAAGTTTCTTCATGAATCTGACCATGCTTCCATAAAACCCACACAAGACCGATTCTTTTTCCACACAAGACTTTCTCTTGCCTATCCAAAATTTGTACCGGGATATGTAACAATGATGTATCCGACTGTCAGTCAACATGATCACATCTGATCACTTGTTCAGGATCAAGCTAATACTTTTTCAACATAGATACATGGAACACATTAGAACTAAACTAAACTATGGCTGTAATGCCAATGAATATGCCACCTCTCCAACCCATTCCAGTATCCCAAAAGGGACAATTTATATAGGAGATAACTTGCCATGTGTCCCGATGTGATGATGTCCATGTCTTGGAGACATCCTCAAGAAGACATGATCACCCACAACGAACAACAACGGTCATCGACGATGATCTTCATAATCATTCTGACGTCTCTGAGCCATCTCCATCCTCTTTCTAATCAACTGGATCTTATCTATCATCTCTTGGATAAGGCTTGGCCCCGACTAGTGAAGTTTCACCCTTTTCCAACCAGCAGAGTGGAGAATGACAAGGATGCCCATACAATGCTTCAAACCGAGCCATGTGTCTTGAGGCATGATAGTTGTTATTGTATAAGAACTCCACTAAGGGTATATTCTACACTGATGAGGCACAAAAATCCATTTCACATGCCCGTAAAATTTCTTCCAATGTTTGTAAAGTCCGCTCGTATTTCCCATCCATCTGAGGATGATACATTGTGCTCATAGTCAACTGAGTCCCATGGGCTTGGTATAATGATTTCTAGAAACGAGATGTTTGCCATTGATCTCTATTTGAGACTATAGACACTGTTAAACCATGCCTCTTTACCACTTCTTAGATATATATTTTTGAAAGATCTTTGAACGTATGAGTTTCATGAATAGGGATGAAATGGGCCGACTTGGTTAGATGATCCACCATCACCCAAATGGCATCGTGTTTCCAGACCGTTTTTGGAAGACCTCTAAAAAATCCATTGCTATTTGATCCCATTTCCAAAATGGGATAGGTAAATATTTTAACATACTAGCTTGTCTGTGATTCTCTTCTTTAACATGCTGACAACTTAAGCACCGTGAGACAAACTCGGCCACCTTCATTTTCATGCTACTCCACCAAAACTGCACCTTCAATGGCTTATACATATTTTTTGTACCTAGGTGTACAAAACATCTTGAATGGTGATAAGAATGAAGGAGTTTTTCCAAAAAAACCATACGTACAACCATCTGTTCTCTGAAACCGAAAATTGAACCCCCATCAATTTTACATCCATCAATGGTATCCCCACTATTGAGTTTTAAACTTACATCCAGAAATTCTGCATCAGATGTTTGGGCTTCCTTTATCATCTTTACTAAATCAGGAACAAGTGTAGCTAAAAGTAAAACAGAAACATCACCTCAGTTTTTGCATTCCACATGCATTTTGGCTAAGACCGATATCAACTGCCATTAATTTGAAGCTTCTTTCGCAAACTGAGCTTATGTCATTCCAATCAATGCATCTGCCATCGAATTCCCTTTTCCTGGTGTATACATCAATTCAAATTTAAACATCTGGAGATACTCCATCCTCCTCCTTTTACTCAAATTCAATTCTTGCTGTGAGAAAATGTGTTTCCTGATTTTGTGATCGGTAAAAATAGTAAATTTCTCACCAATGAGAAAATGTATCGAAGTTTTAAAATCATGGATGACTATAGCAAACTCCAAATCATTTGTTTGGTAATTCTTCTCATGCACAATAAACTACCGTGATCCATAAGCAACCACACGATCAATTTACTTGAGCACACAAACCAACTTTGATCCCGAAACATCACAATACACCACATACGCCTGTCTTCATTCAGGAAAGATCAAGATGGGTGCTTATGTTAGATGAAACATCAGTTCCTGGAAAGACTTCTAACAATCCTCTGTCCATTGGAAGGGAGAAATATTCTCTGTTAGAGATGTAATTGGTGATTCTATTCATGAGAAATCATACACAATGTGTCAGTAGTAACCAGCTAGACCAAGAAAACTATCTATCTTGAACACATTCTTCTAAGTTTCCCAAGAGATAATGACTTCAAAATTTTTGTATCAACTGAAATTCCTTTCGTGGAAATGACATGGCTAAGGAAACATACTACCTATTACCAAAAATCACACTTTCATATTTTGGCATACAAATGATGATCTCTCATGATTTGTAACACTGTTTCTAGGGACTCCTCATGATCATCCCTTGTCATTGAATACACGAAGATATCATCCCCAAACACCACAAAAAAAGAATCTAGATATCTCTGAAATATCTGATTCATTAAAGCCATGATGACCGCTAGTGAATTCATTAGACCAAAAGGCAAGACTACATATTCGTAGTGGCCATATCTACATCTGAAATCTGTCTTTGGAATATCCTCCTTCCAAACTCGCAATTGGTGATATCATGATCGCATGTAAATCTTGTAGAACAACTGATCTCCCCTTAATTGATCAAATAGATCATCAATGCGTAGAAGTGTATATCTATTATTTATCGTGACATGTTTAAGCTTATGATAATCAACAAATAGAAGAAGAGTTTCATTAGCCTTCTTCATGAACAAAATTAATGCTACCCATAAAGATGTACTTGGTCGAATGAAACCATTTATATCTAACTCCTCTAACTAAAATTTAATTTCTCGAAACACTGTTGGAGCCATCCTATAAGATGGAAGGGAAATAGGACTGGTCCCCGGAAGGCGATCATTCAAAATCTCAACTTCCCTTAGAGGTGGTAACCCTGAGATGTTATTGGTAAATAAATGTAGAAACTGGTCCCAAATAGCAGGAAAACTATTTTCCTCAATATCTTCCAGTGATTACAAAGTCAACGCTGCTATTTGGTAAGATATTGTCCCCACCATTGGTGCCAAAAATCTCTTTGCATCATTCTTTACCATGATCTCTCCTCTGAAGATGTGTTTGATTCCATCCTCATTCATGAAACTAACCATTCTCTTATAACAGTCAATTTGATTCTTAACCGTTGTCAACCAATCCATACCCTGGATTGTGTCATAGAAATCCATGTCCAATATCGAGAAGTCTCATTTTAACTCATCTCCATCAACATTTATAGCACATGCTCTACACATAAAGCCTTGACGATCTCTTTCACCAAGATGAGGTTTTAGTTTCAAAACACATGGAATCATTTCAAATTTTAAACATAGCAAGTCGACAACACAAGAAGCAATGAAGGAATGTGATTCACCAATATCAAAGAGAACATTCACAGGGGTAGAATTCAAAAGAATCGTACCTCTCGGCATAGATGGTCTAGCATGATCATCGACCATCATCTGCTCAGCTCCATACAACTGCTTCATCGCTGAACTGCTTTCCTTATTTCCTTGTTGAAATTTACCTTGTTGAGGTGTCATGGTATTTCGAAAATCACCTTGGTTTGCTCTATTATGATGATGATACTAACTATCTCGTCCTCTTCCTATCGAAGCATACGATGCTTGAGAAGGCTGAGAAGTATCCTAAGCACTCGACATATGAGCACTGCGACAATAGCACTAAAGATATCCCATCATTGAGAAATTATGACATTCTCCAGGTTACGCCATACACTCTCGCTTTATGGGGTTAGTCGAACCACATTGAAAGCAACCTTCTTTTCTCTGGGGTTGTGGAGGAAGGTTCACTGATCCCACCATATGGTTCTGATTTGCACACACATTGTGGAAATAGGTATCCCATTTCCTCTTGTTCCCAACAGTTGAGTTCCCAATGGTTCTAGAAGTTATAAACATGCCTCCTCCCATCGATCGCGAGATATCACGTTCAGAAATAGTAGCTCTGTTCACCATCTCTGTATAATCCATAAAATAGATTACCACAATCTTCGATTGAATATCCAACCATAGCCTTGAATCAAAGATGCATCACTTCAATGATGCAGTTGCCACATCCTCTGGTAAAAATGGACTAAACTGATAAATGTATCCATATACTCTATGACAGAGAGAATCTATTTCATCAAGCTGATGAATTGCATCGTTTTCTGGATCTTGAATGTGTGAGGATATAATTGTTTGTTGAACAATTCTTCAAAATCCTCCGATGTAATTCCTTCATCCAATTTAGCCCACACCACTAAATCCCCCGACCGACGTGAAAGATCCTCAAGAATATACGTAGCAAACATGACCTTGAGATATGATGGCTTGCAGCTGAAATCGAAGATACGATTCATCCTACTTATCCATACCTCCAGCTTTTCAGGTTCATCATCACCCAGAATGTTCTGTGGATTCCGCTTCCTGAACTG
Source organism: Viscum album (assembly GCA_963277665.1). Taxonomy (NCBI): domain Eukaryota; kingdom Viridiplantae; phylum Streptophyta; class Magnoliopsida; order Santalales; family Viscaceae; genus Viscum; species Viscum album. Next base: position 419,552,574 of record OY728123.1, on the reverse strand, counting down.
GATGGTATGATCCACATGCCTTGGTTCATTCCTCTGGTTCCTCGTATCCCCAACATGAAAAACCTAGACAATATTTCGAACCATCTCTTGGTTCACATGTGGTTCAGGTGCAACCACATTCTCTGTAGCCTCATCGGGTTGGGTTTGACGACGCCTACCAGGTGCCATTTTTTAATCCAACAACAAACTCCATCAATCTCACTCTCTAGAAACTAATGGCTCAGAATTCAAATTCTATCACATCATCTATCACGATATTGTTTGTCCAAAACAATATTTTTCCATTTTCAACCATTTCTGAAAACATTCAACATAATTTTTGAAAATCAACCCATTTTCAAAATATACCCATTACCCTCTTTTCAAAGTCTTTCACTTCAAAACAATTTCTCCATTTTTAAAAAATTGGCACCATGCACAAAATCCTTACTCATTCCTCACAATGAGACATGCAATCCTAGTGGGACGTCATTCCACTACAATGCATGTCATGATCCTCTCATTAGCTAAACCCATGATAATGAGAATTTCAAACATTATAGAAGTGTATCAAAACCACTTATGTACCCAAAAAACTGATAACTTGAAGTTAAACATAAACGGGTGGTCTAAGTCCTTTTATGCTATACATTTCATGTTCCGAAAATCCTACTACTGTCTAAGATTTTGACCCAAGGATTAGACAAGAATTAATTTCAACTCTAAGGCCAAGATCATCAATGACCACTTATTTAGAAAGGACAAAAAAATATGATACCATTTGTAATGACCGACCAATTATTATTGGCTTGAGAGATAAATGAGTCCTTAATAGTCATTAAGCGATATCCCCAAGTTGCCAAAGGATGGAAATAAATTCCAAAGTGTTTCAAATACAATTTGACGGATGATTTAACTTTAGTAAATAACACATAAAACAACCAATAATAACCAAACATTAACTATATGATGCATGAACAAAGAAAGACCAACTCATGCATTTCCAAAAGAGAACTACACTATTCCACAGACCAATACATAACCTACACAACATCGGAGTACCAAGTAGAAGACTAAAAAAAAGACCCAAAACAAGACAAGACACACTCAATGGATCCACACTAAGCTCCATGAACCAAGTACCATCACATCTCCCAAGAATCACCACAAGAAGTAGAAATAAGATTCCTTACCTTTACATATGTCTTGGAATACAACATCTGAAAAAACACCAATGTCCCAAAGCAGGGGTGATTATAAAACTTAGTAGGTTTTCCCCAATGACTTTCCTACACATGCCACTAGGATAGAAGAGTTACAACATTTATATAAAACATTTTATATATAATATTTTCTCTAAAATGTTTATAACAAGATACAAAAAAGCGTCCAAAACCTTTCATAACCAATGGCATTCCAAAAGAAATTGAAACCAATTTTCTTTTCACAAACATTCGTTTTTGGCATACCCAAACCATTCCACAAACCATTACACAAACCCTAGAAACCAACCATGCATGCTACCTGGAAGAAGGGAGAAGCCCTAACCCTTATCCATCCCAACCATGATTTGGGAGACTTCTTACCCTTGTCCAACACAAATTAATTTGAATATTTGACGAGGGAGAGCGCTAACCCTTATCCATCCCAAAACTAATGGGGGAATCCCCTAACCCTTATCTGTCCCAAATGAAATATGAATGTTTGACATGGGAGATCCCTAACCCATATCCATCCAATCATTGATGGGGGAGGCTCCTAACCCTTATCCATCCTACATGCCCATCAACACACACAACCATCATGTCAAAAATCAAGTGTGTTCAACCAATTCAAAACATTTCAATGCTTAACCATTTCAAATCCAAATCATTTCCATAAAACTCCCTTTTTATTGAAAACCAAATTCATCCCCGCCATTTGAATCTCTAAGCATTTCAATAAAACAACATCTTTATTGACAACCCATTTTTGATCAAACCATCAATGATTTCAGCAAATCCATATTTTAAAATCGGCATTTTAAATTCAACAAGCCATATTACTTTTCACTACAATTCACCAAGAATTCATAATCTCATCAAAACTATAAATCATTACTAACAAAGATTTATTAAATTATGTTCATAATCAAATCCCTTAAAATAAACCAATTTGAATCTATGCCAATCAATTCTAGAAAGAGGAGTTCAGAGTGAAGCATCCTACCTCAATGGTTTTTCAAAAACCCTAAAAAACGAGGAACCCACAAGAAAAACTAGTCGAATCACCATGGATCCTCCTTTGATCTCTTTTCCTAACACAACCGAGACAAAATCTAATCATGTTTGGCATCAAAACACTTAGATCTACCCTTAACGAGCGTAGATCTAGAAAACCGAAAGAATATGAGAAGTAGATCTAAGTAGAACTGAGAAACCAAACAAGAATGATCACATGCCTCAAGAATCCGACAACGATTCGTCAAAAGAAGCCTTCGGATCGCCTCTAGAATGATGGGAGAACCCTCTTTGACCTTAGGAGAACCAAAATCCCGAGTTAGGGCCACATAGGAAGAAAAAAAATCCACATAGAGGCAAAAATGTGTGAGATCCACCATTATAGGATCTCGTTTAAGTGTTTGCATGGTTAGTTTGCACGGTTTGACAAACTGTGCGCTAACCATGCGTTAGCTACTGCCTCAGCCATCCTTCTCACGTGGTTCGGCCGCACGGATAGAAAAACTGTTTGTTGCCCATGCAGAAGCCACTTCCTCCAAAACCAACTATGCATGGTTTGGCCACACGGCATAGAAAAATTGTGCCCTGCACATACTGCTTCCCTTTTTGCCCGAAAACTCATTCCTAGTTCTCCTGACTCTCCCATTCTTCACCCTTAACATTATAGAAATTAAAAGAATCAGTAAAGGGTTACATACTAGAAACTGGGGGTACAACATATGGTCTCATTGATTTTTCTATTTATTCATTAATGATACATGTATTTTGGAATACCAATAATTATGCCATGAATAATATACATGATCATTGATATATAAGTCATGATCAACAAATGTTATTCTAATGTTTTCATACCATTTTTACAATTTTATTATTATGTATCTATTTTGATTACCCTTACTGAGCATATAATCTCACCCCTTTCAAATGATTCTTTTACCCATGTTATGTGGAAATTGTTAATATAGAAGTTATAATGGGAATCTGTGAGAAACATTGGATATCATTCACCAAATTTGGATATTTTATTCAACGTTTCCAAAGACGGTACACTATTATGTTGCTCAACCATGTATTTTTGCAATGCTTCAAATATTGATATAATATATTGTAATATCCATGTATGTTAAGCCTAGGTCACTATAGTTCTGTTTTTGTATATCACATTATAAAAATAATACAATTTATATTGTGTTGTACAATATAATTTATTTTGTTATAGGGAAAAATGAACATGATGTTTTGGAATTAATTCTTCAAATACCATCCATTCATTTTCCATAGTGTTCCAATAAAAAATTTATATTTTTCAAATTATACATAAACATCATTTACTTTTTCTGAAAAATATCATATATAAATAATTATATGGATATCATTATGTTTGGATCATGAGTGTTTCACTTAATTATTTTAATGTTCATGTACACTTTCACTTCCTCAATTTATTTTCAATGGTTTCTCAATTTTCAACTTCAAATATTCCAAAAACACTTTCATCCAAAACATTTTTATACTTTTATGTGTGATTGAAACACACTCATCTTTGACTAAACTCAAATTTAATGAATATTGAGTTATTTACTCTCCAATATGACATAAATTTTTCCAATATTTTTCCTATTGATTTTAATTTTTTTTGTCATTATAAATTATAGAACAATTAGAATTTGTGAAACATAAAATGTTTTGATCTTCAATTATTTAATACATCCTATTATGATATGATGTTACATCAATATACATTAGAATTATCTAGGGATTGAACATGTGTGATTACTTTGGGTGAAATCCGTGTATACCAAAAAATTATACTATATAAAAATAATATGGCCCTAATATAATAGCAAAAAGAGATATTACAATACACATCATATGATTTTACTAATTCACACATCCCCATATCTGCAGCTCATTAATTCACATCATATATGAATGTTTTTTTGATAAATATATAGATTGATTCATGGAACATTTCTTTAACAATTTAGGGGAATATTTAAGTTCTAATAAGAAGATTTAATTTGTTTTCTAGGAAAAATATTAACCCAAAAATAATCTCTATTCACCATGGATTAGCATCTTAAAATACATCATTATTTTTTAAATACATCATTCGAATACGCTATATTCACACAAAAAAATATTTTATAAACATATATAATTAAAATTAAAGAATCATTGATCATTTTATTTATATATAATATTTTATAAAAATTTCTAATTGAAAATCCTAATTATTTATGAATATATAATTTTTGATGTACCAAAATCTAAGGTAAATTTTAAAGAGGAATATTTATTTTTTAACAATTAACCATGGTTCCATCATTGTAAGTGATAAATATTAATTTTTCAAGATAAATAATTAATCATAAATTTATTTTTCCACTTCAAGAAAAATTAACATATTTTATAAATTATATAATTTCATCACAATTACTAATTTTGAAACACAATTAGTGATTATTGTGTTTCAAATGGAATGAATGTTTCTGTAATGAAAAAACCCTCTATAAGTTAATAACATTATTAAACTATAATGTAATTGTTTTGTGAAATGTCTCCTTTATCATTCAGAATACATCAGAATAAAATATTGGATACAATAAAACATATTTATTCTATTCGGCGAATAAAATCAAATGTATTTTTCATTTAAATTTAATCTACAAATTCAATAATAGAATTTATCTAATATTCCTATTTATAATAATCAACATCGTATTGATGTATAATTTAAGTATTAAATGTTTCATAGTTATAAAGAATCAATTTTCTTCTAGTCATTATGATTAAATTCTCGTATCTAATGATATTTTTAAATACCCAATGCTTATATTCACATAAAAACCACAGTATAATTTCTTTAGTTATATTCTCATCATTACTTGACCGTAAAAAATTAAAATAAACGTGGTTATGTTCATGAACATCTTTATTTACTCCAACCTCCTAGGAATTAAAAAATTTATATTCCATTATTTCCTCAGAGTTTTATTAGTGTGAATTCCTTGGTCATATCATTTTTACATTACATTCACAAACTAGAAATATACCATGTTATGTATTCATTAATTAAAATATATATTATAGCTTATATGATTTACGGTTCATTAGGAAGCACTTTCTTAATAATTTTAATTTACATTCCCAATCCAAATTTTTTTATTATAATAAAAAATGACTCTAAGAAACTCATAATTTATTCACATTAGATTTCATATTGTACCACACCTCATCATAAATCCTTATTTTTTGTATCTAAAAGCATGATATTTGAATATTCATAACTATAAAAAAATAATCATTGTTAAATAAAATTAATAATTTGAATTCTAAAAGTATTTGTCTTCTCATCTTCAAAAAAACAAATATTATCCCATTTTTTACATTGATTTTACTAGGGACTGTAGAGTTCATTTTTTTCATTTCAATTAAAATATTCCATATATAAGATTCAATATATTCTATAGTGAACTCCATTATAATATAAGATTACAACATCATTGTGCAGACTTGGGAATGATTCTTAACATGTCATCAAAATATTGTGAACATTTTCAATAATTAATAATTATGTATCATGAATGTAAAATTAGTCATCCATGTTCAATAATTAATGAATCTAATAATGATAATAATTTGTGGATTGATTCACAATTATCCTACATGAATAATAATATTTAAACACCCATAATCTAGTGTATTTAAATTCAACATTTTAGTGTTCCATTTATCATATTCCCCTTTCCAGATATAATAATAATAAAATTTCATTATATTTCTTATTTTGGTTGATAAACCATAATAACATCCTCAAAGTCATTACTCAATCTATTTTTTAACAAATTGGTTATGCATTCAATTCCAAAAGGCTTTTTTCACTTTTCACATTGAGAAACTAAATTACCTATACCACTAATTAAGAATAAGGAAATATTTGAACATTATCACATAGTGATAATTATTCAATATTTTTTACATGTAATGCGAAAGTTGATTTCTTAAAATAATTACATTCACATGATTAAATTGATAAATTACAATCAATATGTTATTTTTGAGCCCATTAATGTACAAAATAACTTCATAGCTTTTATTTTTATTTTTATTCTTGATAGTAATAATTCCAATAATTATAAAGAAAAATTTAATCCAAATTGTACTTAAACATCCATCATGTTATAGGTTTTTTATCAATAATTAAATATCACCAATCATTTGAGAGGAAAAATATTCAGGAATCCTGAAATTTTAATTCCTACTATGTTTTATAGAAGCCATAAAAATTTGGATCTTTTCTTAATTTATGAAATATTAAACATGAAATCCTTTTTTATAGTGTGGAAAATATCATATATGTTTTATTTATATATTTTTTACTACAAAAATCCTACTATTAATGTATTATATATAATTATACCTTGATATGAATTCTATTCTGAGTAGTTAGAGTATGTGAACATTTAATTAATATTTTTCCATTAATATAATTTCTTTTCCTTTTCCCGTATTTTATTAGATTATTTTTAAAACCAAACCCTCCAATAAATGCCTAAAATATGTAGGTGGAAATTATAAACCCAACTAAAGGTTTTGATTATTGTGATTCTATATCACCAATATTTACCTTTTTATTCAGGACTTCCAAAATTTTATCAATTTTATTTAAAAAATACTATGATTCCATTTTTACATTGGGATAAGATCATCATAAATTAGATTTATCTTCCAATGATGAAGAATAATATTTCATATATATTTTCAATGAAAAAAATCCTTCAATTTTATTTTTACAACATACTTTTTTATAGATGTTATTTTAATTTTGAGATTAATATGGTTGTGTTTTTTTCAATTTTCTGCCCATAATTCACATTATTTTTAATAAATCATATTTAAAAACCTTATATTTTAGGTAATCATCTATAATTTTACATTGATGAAATTACATTTCTAGACTCTATTATTTTTTTCCATGTATTATATATTCTTAATAAAAATATATTTATTAGAATCATTGAAAATTTCATATTTTACATTAATTTTATCCTAAATGTTCATAATTTAATCGATGTAATTAAATTATAATTTATGATATTTATAGATAAATTAAATTATATATTTTATCTATAGTATATACTCATTCATGTATTTTTTTCATAATATGTGCATGATGTTCATATTTAGACTTGTGTCCCATATATGTCTTTACAACATCTTCATCACCACATGTGGTAAATATATGTTTTTTAATGAGATAAAAATGGTTCATAAAAATTTTAAATACATTTTAATCTAATTTAATTATTTTAATGGATTGATCAAAATCATCAATTTATAGCATATTTATTATTTTAATCATGGAATCATAATCTTTATCATATTGGATTTTTTAACATCCTTCAAGCATCTTCTTACATATATTCTTTATGTCTCATATTATACATAGATATTACTAAATATATTTATACCATAAATGAATTTTTTTATGATATTTTATGTATGGGACCACAATTAAACAATATATATTTCTTAGTTTTGTGTTAATAATTCATTATGTTAAATGTGATGATGTTTTCATGATTAGATTTTAAGATAATTACGCCATAACTCATCCATAAAAAACCATTAAATAAAAAAATAAATTTGGGATAAATATACATTTTTTCAAACCTATAAAAGTTTTAAAATATAATATGATTTTCATTCTTGAAAAATCATAACAACTTTTAGAATAATATGTTTATTTCCCTTACCCATCCTTTTACCTTAGGAAAAACATTTTAAAACATATGATGATCACAAAATTATCCCTATGATAGGTAAATATTAAATAAAAAATTAAAGGGTCAATAAATATGTATAACCATTTTCATTTTTTAAACATAAACAATCTTCTAATATATATAATGTACTTTATCAATAAATAATATATTCTTCCAAAAAATTTCCTTAAGAAATTTCATAAAAAATATTACAGGAAAAAATAAAACCCATAAACGTTTCATTAAAATAATGTTAAACTCATGAAATCATTTTCATAATGTTATAATTTTCATCCCAAAAATGTAATTATGCTTTACCTTGAATAGAATATCAATATCATACCTTTTGATGAAATGATAGTTTTGTAAAAACATTGAAAGAATAAATAAATAATTTAGGTAACTAGTAGAATTATTTATATGTCCAAATAACATATTGATTAACCATAATAGCTACACAAGATATAAGCACCATGGTTATACATTACTTAACCCTCATGACTATACATGGAGTAACCATCATAGTTACATTTGGTATAACCATAATTGCAAACTTCCAAGATAGAAATACTTTTTTAATTGATGGGGTATAATGGACCAACTAAAATTTTATTTATAAAAAAGCACTTGTTAACATAAGAAATACTTTGAAATGTGGAATTATCATTAAACATGAATAATTGTATCATAAAAACATTCCTTGAGGAAAATAACCTATTTAAAAAAGGAAACAGATGACATAAAAATGAAAAATTGTTCTTTTAATAATAACTATCTAATATATTCAAGAGATATTCAATGAAAATTTTATTTCATGAAGGCTGAATAAACTGACCACACAGTATTAGTTAAAAATCATTCATTCCAAAAAAATTCAATGATTTCAAAAAGGACCTCATTTTGTAAAAAATAAATTTATTTTTAAAGACCTTTATTAAAAAGATAACATGTTATTAATTTACCTTATAAAAATTAGATCTATAATAAAAAGACACATTATAATAATTTTTTGAAAATAAGGATATAGAATAAGAGGAGAGTTTTAAAATAAACAATAAAAGAAGATTTTTGAAGGATGTTTTATTACCTTGAGTCTAGTACATCACGTATTTAATTTATCTTCGTAAAAAATAACAATACTTTCATTTTATACTTTACTTAGAACCATATATTTTTTTAATAATTTTATTAATTCTATTTCCATTTCATATAAAATTATTTATTCAATTATGTTCACTTTAGATGGATTGATGATATTCGGTAAAATATTCCAAAATGACATCAGTGAATTGAATATGGTCAAATAAGTCATTATTCCGTTATATACCTAATAATTATCATCTAATAATTAATATTTCTATATTTTAGTTACTTGTTTAATTTTAGAAACTAAATATGAATATGAAAAATGAACTAAATTACAATCATGGTATGGGTAATCTGTACATAAGCATGAGTACAATTTCTAGTTTTCAATGATCATCACCTAAAGGAGTTTATTATTATTTTAACATTCCAAAATTCTAATAATAATATATTTATTATATTGAATTTTTAAATATATTAAATATATTTTCCATGTTATTTGGTAATGGAAAACAAATCACATTGCCTCATAGATATTGTAGTTCATACATACACAAGAATGAAATTACCATTTCATTATACATGGAATCGTAAGAATATAAGTGATATATTATATTTTCAGAATAATTAATATGTCATGAATATATTATATTTTGGGTACATTCATTATTCAGGTTTTCTATTAAAATTTTGTTTCATTTTTTAGTTCTAAAATATCATGATCAAAACAAGAACTTGTTTACATGGAAATATAAAATGATTAAAAAATGATAATTCCACCTCCACATATAATCAGGGTTGATGAAATACCTTAATGGGGAATATGGAATATTCATGAATTCAACTGTATCATATGTAAATTTATCCATTGAATGGATAAAATGAATCTTGTCAATAGGATTTATTCAATTTAATGTATAGAAAATTATTCAATAAAACAATAGAATTTATTTTTATATAAATGTAATGGTGGAAAACATTTACACATGTGATGTTAATCCTCTTTTACCACAAAAAATAGAAATTTTTAATTGAATAAATGATTTCAGAAAACACTTTTTTCTCCACATGGAGAACCCTCAGATTTTTTTTCCCTTATTGGATGTAAGAGGTCATTGTGAAAGATTAAAAAAGAAAAAGAAATTTATTATTTGAAATCAGGAAAACATTTGATAAAACAAAGTGACTCGACTTTCCTTTAAATGGAATGCATGAATGATATGTTATAATGAATATACATAAAAATAAAAATTAGAAGAATGAAAAAATAAAAAAAATAATATTAGTTCAAACCAACCCTCCTCTGATTACTTTCAGTTGTAGTTTGTCGTTCATATAAATAGAGTTGGTATAATTTTATATATTCTTAGTTTCAATATATAGAATATCTATTTATTCCTTGGTCATTGTTTTATAAATTATCTATTTATTCCCAATTTTGTAATATTATAATATAATGGGTATTCAAAATTTATAGTGATGACCACTTATATAGAATGAAAAAAATATGGTGGGGTAGCCTTATAAATTTTTTAATTTCCATGAGGATACAGTTTATCTTCCTCTTCGGTGGTTTATAAAACCCTCCATTCATTTATGAAAGCCTTTATTTATGAATTTTATCCATGTAAAATTTATGGGTGTTATTGTAGAGAATTTATAGGTCTTTTGGAATGTTTTTGATCTTTTTAGAGGTACATGGTTTGAGAATGGTTACTATAAACATTTAAAAACCTACAATTACCGTGAAATTTGAGGTTGTGGGATCTGGCTAGGTGAAAATTTAGGAAAACTACCTATACAAACCATGTGGAATCGAAATAGAAACCATGAATTGAGTAAAGATTCATTTTCAGGGTTAGCATGCATTTTTCTTAGATGTGCACAATAACACTCCATGGAAAAAAATTTCCAATATTTAGGATCTAATTGAGTTTTTCTCCTTAATGGTTATCTTTTCTCCTAGATCTATTGTAACATATATTCATCTAGTCTCAAAGGATAGAGAGACCATACATTATTATCTGGGTGTGAAACATTTGAAAATAATCGTGTGTTGATGTATGAATTCCATTGTAATGAGATCGATTTTTTTGAGTTTTGACCACATTCATTAAATATTTATTTCATTCATTAATTTTTCAATTTATTATGAGGTTTTTTGATTCAATATAAAATATTATACATAGAGAATGAATTTTTTATATCATATTGGTTTTTTTATTGAAATTGTTTTTGAAATTATTATAAAATGCTAAATTGAAACATTTATTAGAAACAATTAATGGAATTGTGAATATTTGGTGTTTTATATTAATGTGAAATAGATAATTTTATTTTAAAATTGGGTTTTTATTTATATAGTTATATGATGATATGGAAAAAATATGGTTTCATTTAGTTTTTTTGGAGAATATTGGGCTAGTATGGTTTTCATATTAAATAGTTAAGTGGTAGTTGAATGGGATATATAATATTTTTTAAGTACCACCATTAAAGGTAGATGGTATAGATGTGAAGTTACACTATTAGTAGTAAAACAATATTGAGTGTTTCTGCATTTGTGGTTGAAGTATATTATATAAAATTTTTATATAAATGTTATTAAATATCATGTCATAACGACGTGATTGAGAAAGTAATTAGGGGAAAACCTATTGAGTTATATACTTATCCACTTCTTGGGTATATTGGTGTGTTTGAGGATAACATTTATCCTGGGTAAATAAAAATAAAATTGTTGAATTTTATTGTTTATTCCTCATGATTATTTTTAATGGATTGTGGAGTTAGTCATGGATAATGTTTGGAGTTTATATAATGGTTTCTTTTCCATCTTTGGCATTTATTGTTTTATTTTATTCTTTTATATTGATATTATACTGGGTTTAAATTTTGTTCTATCATATTGTTTTTTTGGGTTTGTAATACATTAGGACGTATTACATTATGATCATGCATCATGAAATGGTTGATGTTTATGATTATCTTGGTAAATTTATTTAACATTTAAATGTAAAATCATCCCCAAATAGTATTGAATCCCCTGGAATTAATTTCATTCCTCTTGACTCTTAGGGATGTTACCAAAGGTAAATTAGTATAGTACCTCCTTCTCATGTCAATGGGTATGGGTGGGATATTACCAATGGTATGAGTACTGCTTATTCATTCATTCGTTTTGGGATAAATGGTATTAATTATTTGTTATTGCGTATAGATAAATCATTCATCACTGTGTATTCATGATTTTTGGAATATAAATAAAATTATAACATCATTTTCATTAGATTAGTGATGTATAAGAGCATAAAATTATTTGATAAAAATGAATTCCGAATAGGTTTTCATATTTAATTTTTTGAAATTGTGGAAAAGTGTTTATTTTTAAAAGAGTTGAAAATATTTTCAAATGCGATATTTTGAAAAGGAATGATATTATTTTTTCAAAAATTGTATTATTTTCAAATGAATAATAGAATTTTAAAAAATTAAATAAAATTGAGAAAATATTTAATTCTGGATAGCCATGTTGTGATAGTTCTGATGTGGTAAATTTTAATGTCTGATAATCTAGTTTCTAGAAAGTCAGACATTTATAATTTTTTATTTTATAGAAAATGATACCTAGTATGACTGTCGAAACCGACCTGGGGAATATGATAATAATTTTACTGTAGATGTACCATTGGTGAACCAAAAGTTAACTTTGACTATAATCCAATCCTTTGATTTTGTGGATAGAGAATATATGAGGGAAAAACTAGGGAATGTATGTCATTATAATATATTCTAAATTACTGATCCACTAAACTTTCATCATTATTAAAAACAATAAACTACACAGGTTTGGGTGAATATGATGAATTAAATCTTTAATATACTTCGCACACTAGCAGATTCGAAATCCATTTTGTCAATGAATATATTATATGTTCATTCTATCTAGTGGAGAGATTTATACGTTCAGTCTAAATTAGAAAAAGGTTGTTTATGGGAGTACTTTTATGATGTTTTCATTAAATAATTCTATCCATGCACATTTATGATTTTTGGAATAGTGTAATATTTCTATTTAAAGTAGTTAAACCACACAGTGATGGATCATGCGGCTAAAACTATGAATTTAGTCCATTTTTTCTTTTATGCTGATAATATTATGTCCTTAATGGAACACATCTCTGAATTTGGGAAGAGGGTAGATATTTCCTCGATGTTTTTAATGATAAATAAAATTTATTATAAATAGGTGGTCAACAGAGTGATGGTGGAAGAATGAAAACTCATAAGAGATATTGGTGGAAGGAGTATATTGATATCTATAAGAAATGGTGGGAATTATATTTTGGGAACAAGATAAAGAGGGATCTCTATTTCCAAGGTAGTCGGATAATGCATAATCAGATGGCCTTATTGGTGAATCTATATCCAAAAACCATGATAATGATGGGTTATTTTCAATTTGGATCATTGAATCACATAAAGAGATATTTTAGGGAACCACCAAGAGCATACCACAATTGAATCTTGATTGGACATATTCAATGATATTGTCAAATTACTCTATGGTTGGCTATTATAGACACATCTCACATTTTGACTATGTCTTATGATTTGAAGGAATTCAGATGAAGAATACATATCATCCCCAAAGTCATTCTACTAACGGTGAGTTAAGTAATTCCATTAATCCTCAACATGGGAAACATCAACCTGGAAATATAGAACAATGAACATTGATTAAGATGTTTTTTGAAGCTACGTAAGTAACGTTGGATGATAAATCTAGACCACGAGTGATAAGAGGTATGATTATATTAAATTATACCCTTATGAATGATTTGATTGATGCAAGTGCATTCCATTTGTTTTTTATTTCCTTTATATTCATCTTCTAATTTTAAACGTTTTGATGATTCCCATTATTTTGAAACAAAAATCACTCCTTGGTTGAAGAGAATGTCAAGCCATGATATGAAAAAAGGATCTACAACAATTAATGGATCTGAAATATAATGGGATTTCTTTATGTTTGAGATATATTTAAATAAAATAATCATGTGTAATTATTGGCTGAAAATTTTTAGAGCTGTCATTTATTTTTATAAGAAAAATGTCAGTTCTATGGTAGATGATGGAATCAATAATCTCATTAGAGGATAAAGTAATGTAATGGTAGGTTGAATGTTTTTTTAGAAACATTATCTGGAAAGAACTCTCTGAAGTTAGAATTGTTGTCCTTGGAATCAGTGAATGAGATCAAGAATATTGGATTTCTATAAGTTGTTGAGGAGTTTCTAGATATTTTCATGAAAGCTTATTATGGTTTTGAACCACTATAGATGTAGATTTTATAATTTCTCTCTCACTAGGTACATTTACTATCTACATTCTTTCTTATCAGATCAAACCATATGAATTTAGAAAATTTAATGTCCAGTTTAATGAGTTAGAAAAAAGGGGTTCATTCTGGTGAGTACATCTATGTGGGATGTGACAGTTTTATTTTTTAGAAATGGAGATGGAACTCATTGGTTGTGTGTGTATTATCATAATCATAAAAATGTTTTAATAATGAATATATATCTTGTTAATTCATTTATGATCTACACTATCAGTTTAGGGTAGATCTATGGGACCCTAACATTGTATTACAATCAAGATATCTCCAATTGCGAGTTCGAATGGGGGGGGGGTATTAAAAAAACTACATTTATATATAGATATGTCTATTATGAGTATGTTGTTGTGAGTTTTTGTATTATAATTTCACCTTTAGTCCTTGTGGAATTGATGAATCATATGTTTCATTGATACCGAGATTCTTTTGTGGTAGTGTTTTTGGATTACATATTTGTGTATGAAGGATAGAGGATGACCATTCACAACACTTAGAGAATGTGTTGGGTATCTCTTTGGGATAATGATATATATTCCAAGATATAAATGTTTTTTATTTAGATTAAGAGATACTTTTCCATGTCCATGTAATCTCTAAAAGCATTGTTTCTCTTGATCCAAAAAAGATTGAAGTTGTGATCACATTGAAATTACAACAAAAAATGCCTATATCATCCATAGTTTTGTTAGTTTATCTGGATATTTCATATTTTATTCTCTTTATTTTCCACATGTGGTTCCACCAATTACATCTTTCAAATGGAAAAATGTTCATTTCTAATGGAATGATGAATTTTAAAATTCTTTTTACGAGATCAATTTTCTCCGTACATCAGTGCCAATATTGATTTTTTTATTAATTAGTACATTGGTATGTGGTACATTTTAATGATTCAGGATATGGGTTGGGATTCATTCTCCTGAAGGGATTTCATGTAGTTCCCTAGGGATCTAAATAATTATTGTTTTAGGATTATAACTACCCAATAAATTATTCATATTTGGATTCTATATTCCATGATTTGATGACATTGATTATTTTCCAATTTTATTAATAATTTAGAGTGTTTAAAAATAAATAGAGCATGTAACTCATTTTCTCACAAATATATTTGAATATAATACAATGGATATCGATGAATTCACTTAAACTGTTTTACTTTGAGTGGATTTAAACATTGATTAATGCAATTTGTTTTATATAATAATTAATCTCCTAAATGACTCGGTGGATTTTTTATTATTTTTTTTGATAAACCACATTTCAAGTGGTGAGGTGGAACTCTTACAAGGTCCAAATAGATAAGATACAACCAGGATGTTGATATATCTTAAGGGAATCTCCCAGACATGAAAACATTGTACTTCTCCACCCCAAAAAATGTCAAGATATAAGAACTCCAACTTCACAAGGCTGGTCTGCATGTTGTCCTATGAAAAGATAAATAGGCCCGGTACTAATATAAATTCCATATCATCGCATTCTCCGAATTCTGATTAGTTCTTCTCTAGTGAATGTGCCAGGATTGAATCCTCATCTGGTGCTTTTTCCCTTGTAACTGACTGGTACATTTTCATATTTCATGTGTCCCAAAGGCCTTGGGATGGACCGAATAATTTGAGGTGGCCTGAATTACATGTTATAAAATAGGCCTGAAGGCCTTGAGTGGCCCAAAATCTTTGCAGGACCCGAGGACCAAACCTGTGGCCCAAAGGCACAGATGGATGAATAGTTCTGGGTGCTACAGTACTGAACATCACCTAATATAGTTCCAGTTAAAGTGCCTACTATAGTGATTCTATAGTACTTCTATAGTAACCAGAAAAATGATTCCACATGAATTTGATCCTGGGTTTCATTGATGAACTTTATGACTCCTCAACAACCGGGTCGAAGCTTAGGTGCGAACAGAAAAAATAAGAAGAAATTTATATAGTCAGTTTGAAAAATTTTCTTTAGATCATTTGTAGTAATTGTCGATGGTATCTGACATGCACAAGGATTGTGAAGACCTATGTGTTTTTGTAATTTTCATTCCAGTTTATTTTTATTCTAATATGGTTGACACAGTTAATGAGGCTTTAACATCGAATTTAGAATGTGTTCTAAGGAGGTCAAAACTCAATGTTTGGGAGACCATTGAGAGTTATAAAATGGATGTGAGTTCATTTTTTTAGATTTTAGGGTAGTACCAATATTTTTCTAGGAAAGAATTCATCAAGAATTTATCCATTCAAAATCAAATGGTCCTCTATAAAAAGAGAAAATTTATAAGGCATTGAAAGGAAAATCAGTGGGTTGAGATGAAAAGAAAGGTGGATTATTTTATGAAGATATTTCCCCCTTTTTAGAAGGTTAATATGGAGTATCAATGTGATTCATGTATGTTATAATATTTACATATTCCAATTTGGAGATTGGAGAAAATAACAATAGATTTCCTGAAAGGTCTCCCATGGATGGTTTAAAAACATGATGACATTAGGGTAATAGTTGATTGAATCCTATAGCATACTCATTTCATTCCTATTCATGAATCTCATACTATTTTCGAAATGTCCAAAATCTATATCTCAGATATTGTAAATTGGAATGGAGTATCAGTTTGAACAGTGTATGAATGAGATCTATGGTTTACATATCATATATGGAAATCCTTACAATAATTTCTCCGCACTAACTTCAATATGAGTTTGGCATATCATCCCCAGTTAGATGGACTATCTGGAAAAACAATACAAACATTACAAAATATGATTTCTTATTATGTAATGGATTTTTGTGGCTCATCATTAGAGAATGTATAATTTTTGGAGTTAACATATAAAAATTATTATCAAGACTCAATGCATATAGAGAATTATATTTTAATCATGTTCATTCAATAATATTTTAGTATGAAATATGTTATAGTTCACTATTTGGTATGATAATTTTCTGAGAGACAATACAGAATATTAATTTTCTCAAAAAGATGATGTAAATGGCATAGATTTTTCAAAAATATTATATGGATCCTTATCTATTACCTTCATCATTCTAGATGACTAATCATGTGTTAATTATAATCTATCCAAATATTGGTCATCATTATTTTAGTTGGTGGGGAATTTTTTCTACTTGATACATAGTACATTTTTATTTTCCTGAATGGTTATGTGATGTGGTAAATTTGTTGGGTTTTACACCATGGTCTTGTGTAGTGTGTAATTTTTTTCACATATATTAGTTAAAAAAAGTATCATTTAGGTCCTAACCATGTTATTAAATCTGTTCATGTTGACATAGAGTGAAATGAATAATTATATCTAATAAATAAACATATTGTGTATAGAAAAGATAAATTCATCTATGTAGATTGAATTTGTAAAAATGTACATTTTCATGGTTCATGGTTGGATTCAATAATGTTGTTTGGAATAAGAGAAGGAAATGATCAACCAATGTCCCATACTCTTTCAAGACAATAGAGGGTTTCTAATATTAATAAATGAAAGGAAAATGGTTGTTACAATTTAGATCCTATGATTTAATTTAAAAAACCAATTCATTATGTATTTTATGTATGTTTTTTTGAAGCTTCAGATTGTTTTGATGCCTTTTGGAATGTTTTTGTGATTCTCTAGAGTGCAACGGTGAGGCCAAACCATTAGGAAACCTAGTAAAAAATTAAATTCAGTATAGATTACTTTTCATATTTATCTTGTGGTTCTCCAAAATATACAACCCCAATTTTTCAAAAAAACAAATTAGATAAAAAATATTGGATGTAATTTTATTTTTATCATTAATGAAAAAATTTCCACCTAGGTCGACCCTAAAATGAATTCCACTCTTCAAAAAGTCTATAGAGACCATTCCAATTATCTTGGGAGATATACATTGGAAAATATTGATGTGTTCATGTATTCCATCCTTTTGAATGAGATCTATGATGTGTTTTTGGAGTTTATATAATACTAGGTAGAAGGATAGATACTATTATTCTTTTTATCCATAGTTTCTGGTAAATATGGCTTCAATATCAACTCCAATTCATAGGAATTAAGTCTTAATTTCAAATTCCATTTTTATTTAAAATTATTATTAAATTTTTTTTAATACTTGATGGAATCCATCATTTGTGAGAGTTTAGGGAATTATAAGAATTTTGTGTTTTAGTGGAATGTGAAAGCGGTAACATGATTTTAGAAGGATGATCTTAAATTGGATGATAGTTTTTGTTATATTGAAATGTGTTCTCACAAAAATATGGTTTATTGGAATGATTTGGGAATGGTTCTTGGATGTGTTTGTTGGATTAAAGGGTTTTTTGTGACTATAATGGGATGGATAATACTTATTAATTACCGCCATCCAAGGGAATGGTTGTAGATGTGAAGATCAATTG
The DNA here is from genome assembly GCA_963277665.1 of Viscum album. Lineage (NCBI taxonomy): Eukaryota > Viridiplantae > Streptophyta > Magnoliopsida > Santalales > Viscaceae > Viscum > Viscum album. Next base: position 419,533,728 of record OY728123.1, on the reverse strand, counting down.
TCAATGGTAACAAAACGTTCGAGTGTATATGTGTGTATGGTTATCTATAATGGAATTTTTTATGCTAAGATAATTGGATAAATAGTTCAGTGAATCAATTGGTGTCTTTTCATGGAAATGTATTTGGTTTAAGAAATTATTTTAATAAGAAAATTGTTTTTATTATCAATGGTTTGGCCTTGATATAACTTTTTCCATGTTTTTTATATAAATTGAATTATTTTAATGTGCTAACATGTTCTATCCTAATAGATTGAGTACGAAAGTAATATATTGAAAAAAAATCATTTTTTTATTCTCACCACTTACTAGGGAACTTTGATGTGTTTTAATATACTGGTTATCAGCACTGATGTAAAAGAAAACAAATCTAATTTATTTATTTATGCTTTATGGTATGTGGTCATAGATGTTGGATATGGAGCTTGGATCAATTTGTGTGTTAATTATTTTTGTGTATTTAGAGTCATTTAGCATTTTTTGTTGTTTTATGCATTTTATTTTGACGATTGCCTTTTTTTACATTGTACATTGATGTTTTTTGGTTTGGTTTGTTAAACAATGAGTAGTATCATATTGGTACCATTAATCATTAAGTGATTGATGGTTATGAATATCTTGGTTTGGTTTTTTTACTTTACAATGGAAAATAATCAATCACTATGGTTTAGGCCCTTGGATTTAATTTTTTTCCATTTGTATATTGTAGAATTATCATTCGGCCATGTAAAATCCCTCCACATTCTCACAGAAATGAGGTAGGGATTAATCTTACCAATTCATTGCTCTATTCATTATAATTTATCTAATATCATGCCATATAATATTTGAGTTTTCCAGAACAGTTCTTAATCATCCATTATGTAACCTTATGTAGGAATTTTACTATCTAAATAATCAGTTATTTTCAAATTTTCATAACCACAATGCATGAAAACTACAAAAATAAATCTCCCATCCCACATATACCTCTTCTTCATTACTACTTTATAGACATAATCCTCATATAATAGCCTTTAATCCAACATAATTATTCAATAGTTCAACTACGTCTTCCTATATGATGTACTGTAAGATGTATGACTTCCTCTTTTATTTTAGTAGAGTCCTATGTGGTGATCTTGCAATAATGTTTTTGTGAAACTATGTAGTCATGTAATCAATGAAATATGACCTTCATTGTTTTTGGATAAATATCCATTTACCATAAATGGAACCATCTCACATCATAAAGGGATTCAATGATTCATATCATGGATCCAAAAGGGATCTTTGGGGGTTTGAAGCCCCAAAATATAGATTTGGATTGAACCCTTGCACCACTAGATATTGGGACGGAATCTCAAGGGTGTTTTATATAGTGGACGAAAAATAAAATGGTAGAAGATTGTATAGAGTGTGTATTGATGTAAGGGGAAGATGAATCAACAATGAGTGACTTCATTTTTTAGAAGTGGAAAAAATTATTCTTGAGGCTGAGTTGAAATTGATAATATTATCCATGTTGTAATTGATGACACCATTTTCTGTTTTTAGTCCATTGATAACTTCATAAAAGTTTAAATTGATTTTTTCCATGAGCTTTTTATCCATTATTCCAAATAATTTTAGTAATCTATATAAATTTCTTATTGTGAAATAAATGTTTCAGGGCGTCATTTTTATCCACTATAGTCTATGGAAAATTACAATTCATCATTACATTTCACATTAAATTGGTACAACATAAATTTTACAATTTTCATACATTATTCATTATTTTATCTATTATATATTTTTTTACCCATATAATATAGAACCAAAATCCTTCAATCAATGTCCATTTTAATTATTGATTTTAATAAGATCCTATGTATTTAAATCATATCATTAAAACTTATTGAAAAAATCCTAAAATACCTAGATCAAGGTGATATATTTTTCCCATATGGTACATTTTAAAATCAATAACAATATGACTAATTGTCATGAATAATAAAAACATTCAGTTGTAAGGTTTATTCTTTTCCAATGAGGAATAAATTCATGATTACTGATATGGCTTATTTTTGTATATCATGAATCCACATTAAGATAATATGTATAAAAACAATCATATAATTTAAAATATAGAAATGACATAAAAAATTAATTAATATTAATTTTGATAATTTATTAATACACATTTACATATAAATTTATATCTTTGGAAAAAATTTCCTTTTCATTTTGTTTTTTGGGAATCCCCATTTTTATCATATAATAGTTTTGTTCTCCATCTTGGAAATAATTCTCAATTATTTATTATTTCGAATATAAACTTTATTAAAATTTATAGTCAATATATAATTCTCTTTATTATCAGCCTCACTAGAATTATCCTATAAATTATATAAGTGGGAGTTTTTTTTAGGAGGAAAATCATTCTCTTCAATTGGGATATAACTTTAAAGGTAACTATAATGTATATATTATTAATTTCTACCAATAATATCTAATTTAATATTGTGGTTGAATGTGTCACAATTTTATCATCATAAGGACCATAATTTATATCATCACTAGAAAAATATTCTACCCCTGAGCTATTCAACTCATTATAACATCCTGTAGTGATTTTTATGTCATTTTTTTAAAAATTATTTTCATCTTCCACAATAGTTTCGTGTTTGGTTTTATGTAATTTAAAAAGTCATTTTCAGCTATTTTTCCCCCATTGACATATATGAAGTTCCATGAATCATATATTTTACCCTATGATATCAATCATACTAATACATGTTTACTTTTTTAGAATGATTAAATTAATTTTAATTATTTGAATGTATTTAAATTGTCACTTTTTATGAGCCTTTGTTTCTTTTATCATCCATTATTAATCCCAGAACAAAATATCCCTTTTTTGTGTCATAAAATTATTTCAAGTTCACACGCAATAATATATTATTTTTATGTTATTTATTAAATTAAATCAATATTTCCATGTTTTTATGATTTTATTTATCCTATAAAATATAAAATATTTTAGGAGTCCTTAATACTAATTCTTTGTGCCTTGTCCCCTAATTTTCTAAATAGTCTACCTAAAAAATAATAGTAAATACATGACATTATTGGTTAATAACTTCAATATTTCAAAACTATACAACTTACCTTCCATCAATTGATAAATGTTAATGTAGTTAGATTCCAAAATATTTTTGGTGATTTTACAACCGATGACACCCGTATCCTAGAGCCACTTGTTAGTTTTCAACATTTTCATAAGATATATACAATATCTTCTCAAAGTACTGAATAGTTTATTAGACTTTTGAACAAGATACTTAATTGAAATTGTCATTAAAATTGAAAACATAAAATACAAAAGGTGGTTTTTAGAGATCTACATTATTCATCATATAATATCCCAACATATCAATCAAAAAACTCTATATAGTATTTGATGAACAGTATATAATAAGATTGGTGTTTTCTCAAATATATAGGAAGGGTATGTGTAAATTGTAAAATATGACCAAATATGTAATAATTAATTTTTTTAATGTAAATAACTAAAACCCATTCCATTGAATGAATATGTGGAGAATAATATTGAAGGGATAAATGATGATAAAATAATTCAATGTAAATAATCCCATTTTATTGAAACATAACCACAAATATTCTACATAAACTAATAATCTCGTGAAATATCAATGAATGAATTTATAAGGTTGGAATGAATATTTCTGGTTATCTTATACATAGATTCATACCCTCATTTATATAATTCTTAACATGAGTGGCCCATATAATGATTACATTCATAAATATTGAATGAATTATCTTGATATTGAAGCTAATTTTAATCATGGTCCATAAATATTGATCGAGAGTCTATGTTTTTTATGTATTTGACATCATATAATACATAAAATGAATTTATATTGTGAAATTAATGAAACATAATCAACATAATCATTCATAATTAATTTCAAACATACTAAATGTCTATAATTACCCAAATCAATAGTCACAGGGATAAACAATCTAGAGTAATATATATTTTGGTACTAAATTTTAAATCTCATATAATAGTGCTCAAAATACAATCTAATAAATAGATATATTGATATCAATAAAACATATCCCTATTGGATAATAAGAAAAATAAAGGATTCATGATTTTGAGGAATATAATTTCCATAAAAATCATTGAAAAACATTTTTGTAGAATATAAATTTATTACTATCCAAATATTTTTCAAATACAAAATTTAAAAAAAAATTGAAAATTATTTTATATGAATATAAATTTCTAAAACATATTAAATAATCATTAAAACACATATCATTCATGATTGAGGATAATTAAAAAAGTTGCATACACATTAGAAAATGTGCATTTAATATTTTCGACAAAATCCAAAGAGGCATTCTTTTGAAATGAAAATAATATTAATTTCATAAAAATTTGTGAAAATAAAAAATGGTTAAAAATTTCACAATTTTTTTTAAACTATAAAAATAATTCTTAAAAAAATTTATAACTTATTTATTTTGATGAAAAATCATTTTTGACCAAATTCAGAAATAAAATAAGATTTTATTGAAAATATTTCTATAATTACATTATGTACAAAAGAGTGTAAAATGATACTATTACATGAAAACTTTAATGAATATACATATTTGAGGGAAATAAATTTATTTTAATATAGAAATATCATATAATTCTCCCATGCGAGACTTATAAAATTATAAATAATGATGACAGTGTGAAATAAAACCATAAAAATTTAGTAGCATTTAAATCCTAATCCCCATGATTAAAATAAAGTCAATGAAAACCTTAAATATGATGAGAAGTTATATAATAAAAATAAATTGTGTCAAAATTGTAATTTTATTCACATTAAAAATGAATATGTTGTGAATATACTATATGTCTCACAGAAGTAATGGTGAGAGGAGAAAACCATACCACTTATTCAACAACCATCATATGTGACCAAACCTAATGTATAATAAATATTAGATTAATACATATCAATTAGAGAACCATAATAATTTATCACATAAAATATATTATTTACATATGTTACATTATCAAATATTTATTATAAATTCTTTGTTAAAATCAATTTTTGGGAGATAATTGTTTCAATTTTCATATATGTTTTGTTTCAATGATTTTGTTCATTTTAATTTTCTCAAGGATTAAAAAAACATCGAATATTATGAATGAGATAAATTTAATAATTATTAATTATATATTTATTAAATTAATCTATTAAATTTATATATTGAAATTGGATTACCCCATTCAAGGAAACTATAGGACTTATGTACGCATGATCATGGTTTATATTTATTTACTATTATAATTAAAATAAATGACATATTAATTAACCATAATAGAATATTTATTATGTTATATATATATATATATATTCTATTAATAAAAACCATCCATATTTGAATCATATTTTTAACCTCAAATAGTTAATTCCCCTCTCTTTACTAATTTACCTCATAAATTGAGTGTGTTACGAGATCCTATGGAAGGAGATATTTTTTTGAGTTATTTGACATAAAGTATTGAGATATACGATTTTTTTAAATAATAGAATTTGATAATTAGTGTATTAATGACTTTTTTGTATTCCCATTGAGATTGGAGGATTCTGTTATTGGTTCTGGAGTTTTATGATGCTTGATGGGATATTATAAGAACTGTAATGGTGTTACCTGGTCTGTACATTTTAAGTAGACACAATTCAAGATATATATATAGTGTGATAGTATTTTTTGGGGAAGTTGGGTCCTTGGCCAATGGACAAAGCATAAATATTATAAAAAAAGATGTTACATGAGTCTGAGAGACATAATCATATTATAGAATTTATCATGTATAGGAAGTAAATTAGTGGGGATATCAACAAGTAAGGTAATTTATTTATTTTCTCCCTTATTAGCGAGGCCATCCCCAACAATGTTTTATTCACAAAATATTGGAGTGATCATGTAGTTGATGTGGACCTGTGAGTGGAATCAATCCATCCAACGGTTAGTAATAATCCACCCATGATGAGTCCCACCATTTCAAATCACTTATACAGTGGTATTCGAATCACAATCAATATATATATTGTTCCATATATTGTGTTTTACAGAAGAAATTGCTTGCATAATACTCATCATTTCATCCTCCAGATAAGAGGTGAAACAAAAACATCCAAAAAATCATCTGACAATCTGACCAAGATTAATCCTGAAGATTTCACCACAACCCACAGGACCAAGAGTAAATTTAGAAGAACCATTCACATTTACATTAATCCAACGAGAAAATGGTGCTCTCCAAAACACTTTAAAACTATGTCGAGGTTGGAAAAAAGTTCAATCTATCTAAATACTCCACAGAATTGCCGAATCAGTCCCAGTGTTACTTCAATGTCCCTTTTACAACGATGCAGCTTCAGGTATCAAAATAATGATCCACATTATACAATCATTAAGGATGATTGATTAATTATTATGATGAATAACATTTCTATCATACTATATCATATGATGATGTTCAACGACGATGTCATGGAAAAGAGTCCTAATTTTCTAAGAGTTTTCCAAATCCACACATCACTTTAGTTGAGAGTTTACAGAGTCAGTAATCAACCATCTGCAATAAAAAATGTCAAAAAAATATTTCCAAAGAGACAAAGTAGTGGCACAGGAAAGGAAGTGATGATTATAATCTTCATTGTGTAGATTACAAAGGTGGCATGTATAGTAGAGTTGAATTCAAAAAATGGAAGGAATCTATCATTGGGATCGTTATTATGAGAAAGATACCCAGTAAGTGTGAATATATAAACATTTATCCAAGGTTTTTCAAAAACAACTATCGACACAAATTCATTTTTAGAATTACAATAATATTGTTTGTAAAAAAAATTAGTTAAGGATATCATTGTGAGTAGGATACCATATTAAAAAATTTACCATGTAAGAAAAGGGGCAGTTTGAAATGACATGCATAACAGTGTTAGGGGGATGATCATTTTGAGAATTTTGAATTATTCTAATTGAATTATTGTTACTCTTAGAAATTTTATCTAAATGAATAATAGATATTAAGGTAGTACTAGTCTAGTTATCCATCCCAAAATTCATGAAGGTTTCTCTAGAAACCAACCATCTACACATGGTTATAATACTTGAGTAATATTGTTTAATGGTTGTCCATATAGAAGAGTAGAACCAATTCAAATTTCCTTTCATTAGAATATCAAAACATTTATTTCATAGGAAGGATATAGAGTCAGATTCACTATAAATAATATTCCAAGTTAGTCTGCCTTGAAGGGCCTCAATAAAACGCTATAGACTTTTTATTCCAATTCCTCTTTTATTTATAGGTTTACAACATATTGACCAATAAATGGTCACATGTTTCCTTTCGGAAGTTCTACCTATCTAGAACAAAAATTATTGATTTTTTCGTTTTTTGATATGACCATCTGGCCATTTATAAACCATAATTGAATAAAACATTTTAGAAAAAATAGAATATTTGAAAAGAAATATTAAACCTACCATAGAGAGAGAATTACTTTTCAAAGGTGAGAGTTGATTAAGAGAATGGTCAAAAATTGTAGAAAACTAACAAGACCTGGGTCTAACCAAAAATATGGGAACACAGTGATATGTAAAAGTAAAAGAACCTTAATTTCGGCCAAAATCCCAGATAATATTATATTTCATATTTAATGGAATGTTTTTCACAATAAAAATAGATGATTTTTTCAACTAATGGCTCAACATGAAACATTTTCATATTTAGATAGATCACTTTTAAGGATTAAAATATTTATTTTTTCACCTTGTACGAAAAGGATTATTTCAACTATGTATAATAGGTGCATGAGAGAATTCACATTCCATGAAACATGTATACGATTAAGCCTATTTCGGTCCACAAGATGAGTTATAAAGAGTCTAATATTGTCTTACATAATAGAAAAAGGAATTCCAGAGAGGGGGTCACATTTTCTAACACATATGGTGCATTTGTAATAGCCCTTGGGAGAGAAATTTACCATAATCAAAATAGAGGCCTAGTTGAATATGTTTTTGATTTCTAGGTGAAATGAATCATTAATACGAAAATATTGAAGAATAAAGAAATGAAAACCCCAGTGAATGGTATCAAATGCCTTTCTAATTTTTTTTAATGTCAATATGACCTCCTCTATTTGTGTTTTTTAAGGAATTGATGAAGTCATAGGAATGAAAAATTATGTCTTGAATCGATCTCCCCATGACAAACCCAATTGGGTTCCAGGAGTTTATATTATTTGTGATATTTTAAAATCTATTAGAAATGATTTTAGAGATGATTTTATAAAAGGGTGTTATATAATTAAATGGTCTTAAAAAGATAAATCATAGAATCATTGTCTACTTTGGGAATCATGGAAATAAATTGTGCATGTAGTCCATGGGGAAGGACGTCCTTGGAAAAGAAATATTTTACATGTTTTCAAACATCAAATTGGTTGATTTTTTAATAATGTTGAGAGAAACCATTATAAATGACCTGAGGGCCAAAAGAAAGGATTAAATCTTAAGTAAATGTACTTAATCTCATAATCAAGAGTAATTATTAAAAAAAGTGTTATCATCCCCATTGAGATTCATTGGAATAACTCTAGGAATGAGGAGTTTCTTGGTGTTAGGGCCACTAAAAATGGTTTCAATATAATAGAAAACATGATTTGTAATATCATAATAATTGTCTAAATTGTAGTCCACGTGTTTTAAATTGTTTAATGATATGTAATATTTCCTAACTAATTGCATAAATATATAGAACTTAGTATTGTTTCACCATCTGATAACCATTTGAATATAAGATATTGTTTCCAAATGTTACCTTAAAAGGTGTGCAATGATTTCAGCTTTACAGAAATGTTTATTTCTTGATTTAGATCAGTTGTTAAATCAGATCTATTGTTATTATTTTGAATATGGTTATGTTCATCTTCTATAAGAAGGATATCATTGTCAATATATTTTTATATATAACATCACAAAGAATTGAGATTATTATTATGGTTTTTTAGCTTAACATAACAAGAAAAGAAATCATTGTGGTGTGTCATAGAAAATCATGAATGTTTGTATGATTCATGTATAGTTATTGTTAAAGAACCATGCATTGATAAAACTAATGAGGGAGGAGTAATCAATTTTTTGGTGAGATATTGACATGAATAGGATGATGATTAGAGTTATTCTTTTGAATGGTGGTTCAGGAGATGGTTCACCATTTATCTAAAGTATGTTCATTTTTGAAGGCTATATCTTACTTCTTAGAGACCACACTATTGAAATTCCTTCTATACCATTTATATTTCTCAACAGTAACATTAACATTAACAATGTTGTTTCCTTCAAGGGATGTCTAAAATTTTCTCATATAAATAACATCATGAGATGGACCAATTTTCCCACTTGGATAATGAATGGAATTAAAGCCACAAATCAAAATACAAGGGATATGAAAATTATTACCTAATGAGTGTAGTTACTTCCAAAAAGGAATCATATCTTTTAATATTTTCATTGCATAATAAAATGTAAAATATAAAAGTGTTCCATTAATAATAAAGGCACATGTAAAACCACTCTCGGAAACATTACAAATATTAATATTCAACAATATTGAATGTTAGAGGATCTATTGGGATTCAACATAAGAGTAGTTTTGGTCACACCGGTAAAAGAATAACCCTACATAAAAATGGGAGTACTTAGATATAAAAAACAATATTGTGTTTAGAAATATAAAAAGTCAGTGGATAATGAGTGTTAACCATTATTTTGAAAATAGTAAACATGATAGAGTTGGAAATGACCTTAAAATTTAAAAAAATTATATTCATTTTTTTATAAATTTGGAGTTAGAACGCTGTTTTTTACATGTTTCCTAGGACCTTTTTCCTAGAATATCTTATGACATTATTTTAAGTGTTTGGGATAATATTCTTCTCTATATACTTTTAAAATAAGAAGAGGGGTTGTTATAAGAACATGGATTATTATTGTCCTTGGAGGGTTCATGTATAATGTCTTTCATAGGATCATCCACATGTCTCCTATTTATATTATTAGTATTCTATGAATTCTAAACAATATTTAGATTCATAAAATGTTGTAGAGAAAACAATGTAAGAAATAGTTTCATATCCTACTACATTATAACTATCAAACGATAGTGGATAAGGTATACCAGAGTCATTCATAGGAGGGTATTCCTATTGAATGACTTTTACCATACTATAAATCACTTAAAAAAACATTCTTCCTAGAGACTGATGTGAATTCCATAAGTTTATCTTCAACGCCAATTTGGTCTTGGCCCGTCATAGAAGGATTTTCTTGCTTCATTACAGTTCCAAAAACCAATGGTGTGATGAGATTTGTGAATTTCTTCGGGTCATCCAATACACCTACTATTACATGAGCTATCATAATAGAAATCACCTACCTCGTAACATTGTCAAGAACCGATGGTGCTGTGGCATTATTCATAGTGACCAGAAAATCTTCATTATTTTCACCTCGGTTCATTCATTGAGGATCACATGTCCTTTAGACTTATAATATGATTCATTATAATTGTTAATAACCAAGCATGACACCTTCCTAGAAAGTCTCATAGATTCCTTGCAGATATCAGCTTCCACAATTTCAGGATCTTTATGGGATTTGGGAATTGCATCCGTGACAATATATTATAGTTCATCTAAAAGAGAGTGTTCCTCAATTATATTGTATTCTTCTTCAGCTAAATCCACCCTGGATTTACCTCAATTATCCTAAAATGTAGTCTAACTGTTTAGTTTTATTAACCAAATTTCGGTCTTCATCATAAATGGTTCAAGCCAAAAATTGGGGCCTTATCATTTTTATTCATTCTCACTTATTATCGTTCATATTAAATTGGTTGTTTAAAATTTTTCCAAACCACTGTACAATTTTAAAATATATAATCAGTGATCTTATAATGACAATTGAATATATTTTTTCACTCATACTTAATTTTTATTTCAATTTTATAGTCATTAACATTGAAGATGATAATATTACGAAACATTGAATCAAAATTAAATTCAACAATAACTCTAGGAAGGAGACCCATCTAAGTATTTAATATTCATTGGTTAATTTCAAGAGGTGATATAATGAATGAAACATTAAAATTCACGATTTGGTGATTCCAAAAATACCAATTGAGACTATGAAATTTAACCCATTTATGTTCCATGTTCTTCCTATGATTGTGGGGGGTAAAATCATAGTCATAATCAGTTAATATATGGAAATATAATTTATGATTCATATTTCCAGTCCTCCAAACCTTATTGAGGTCATCCTATGATATCATATGTATATGGAAATAGCCTCTACCTATTGGTACCATTTTCTAATCTGATATAACCTATAAGTGTACAATTGGAGGTTTCAATTCATGAAATGGAAAAGTATGGTCACATTTTAGATTTGACATATTCCACATGATATATTTTTTTTTTCAAAATTGTATGTGTTACTATAGGGAATATGGATAAGCGTCCACCATGAATCCTCAATCATTAGGTTTCATGAAGGGGGAGGGGGTTGGAATAGTTTATTTATTTAGATCCATTCATTTAAGAGCGTCATGGAATGAAATCCATTTAGATCTCTCTCAAAGATTTAAATTAGGGTTCTCCTTTGTTAGGGCTTCTACACATTGTTCATTAGATTCACCATTTATAATGTATCGTTCCCATTCTAGGTAAAAATAATCCACTATACATAAATATTTTTTCAAGAGAATCAAGGATCAAAAAATGATTTGAGGCTTAGGGTATATAGGATGCACGTTTAGAGCTTCCCCTGAGGAATCAATCTCCACTTTATATAGTGTCACATACTGCGATAATATCATGTTCCATGTAATGGATAAATGATGTGACATTTTTAAAGAGGAGTTTAAATAAAAGTATTATAGTTTTTTAAGTATGTGATTATTTTGGAGTACAAAATGTGTTAATGTATTAGAAATTTAAATGTCCATGAAATGCCCTTATGGATATATACAAACTAAATTTCATTTCATTCATCCTCAGAAATTTTTTCTATCATCCTAGAAGGATTCTATAATTATTTTGGGAGTCTCCATTAATTGTAGTTAGATTCATTAAAAATTAATCCCCCATAAGAATTGGGTTCCATCTCATTGGACGAGTTATCCTTTTTTGCTTCTTCGTTACTTCGATCGGGGTAGAACTATGGTTTTTCTATATAGGATCATTTGATATTTAATGGTGATTCCTTTTTTTCTGTTGAATATTCAGGGTAAAATCATGTTCTAGGGGACATTTCATTTTTTGGGGTTGGTTTGGAAGGTGTAGGTTCATGATTTTGGTATGATTTCCTCTTATATGACATCCCATTTTGTTAATTGGGAAAATTATTATATTTATATTGGTTCTAGAGCCTCTTTTTTCATTATTAAATTCTTCATATTAGTGGATCTTTTATGTGCACGTGAAATCCTGATTGTTTTGTTAGGTGGTTCCATCTCTATCCCATGTTTGATGAATTTTATAGCTCCTATTTTTATAATATGATTTATTAATATATTTTCAAATTTTATGTGCTTTTTAAATTGATTTCTTATAAAATAGTTGGTTTCCATCACTTTTAATAAAATAGAAAAGGGTTACATTTAATGTATTGAAATAATTTATGATATGTAATAGATAGAATGATTTGGGTACATATGGGGAAGGTTTATATTTATTCCATCTTCCATATTATCATTGTGGGATTTTTCAAGGGGTGTTTCTCATCACTGTAAGACTATTATTATGGGGATGTGTTTAGCTTCAGGTAGGGGTGGGGGTTCACTCATGGGGTGTTTCAGTACACATTATGTTGATGTTCATGGGGATTTATTTTCACTAGTCACTAATTATGGAATGATTAATATTTTATCTGAAAATGTTATGTTCCTTGGCATGATTTACCATTTCATTGGCATCTTATGTTTCGGGATTTTTTATGCATGATCTGATTTCTAATATGATATACCAGCAATTGTTTTAGAATTTTTATTAGATTTTAGATGTTTAAAATGATTAAAATAAATATGGCTCAGTGATTATTATTCCATGTTTTACATGAAATGAGAATACATTAATGTTTTTAAAGGATTTTTATGGAACACCCTAGTGGAACCTATTGATACTATTATAAAACACACTATGGAATTTTTAATTATAGAATAAATAATTATATTTATTTTTATGTAAGGAATGAAATGGTTTCATAGTGAAGCAGTGATGGTTTTGATAGCTGTGTCATAGTAGAGGGATGGTGGGATTTTCTGGGGTTTCCCATGCTATCACATGGATTAGTTGGGTTTCCTATTTTTTAGCATTTTGGGGTTCAACATGTGCTATGATATTGTTCTACTCTTGTTTCTGTTTGGTTTACATTATCTTATTTTTGCAATGAAATATATATTTCTTCATGTTTTGTCTCTTTATCTATATATGCTCTACATTGCTGTGTCGGTCTAGGTGAAATAATTCCCTCTATTTTTCTATTTCCCAGGTGATAGTCACAAACCCATGATGATCATAAATTTCTTTAAAGAGTTTTTTATATTATTTGAGGCTTTATTTTGAGAGGGTATTAATTTTGGAAAATTATAGATTGGTATCAATGGTGATATTTACTATAGATTCGTTTTCATGTGTATTTTGGAAGACTATATGTCAGATTTTCGTTACTTGAGGGTTATTATTTAGTTAGTGCATAAATAACTCATATCATAATGAGGATAAAGATACCATGGGATGTTCGGTTACATGTCAGTCATTTTTTATAGGAGGAGAAAGGGATTGGTTACATGAATTATTATGTGAGAGTCTAATGTAATTTAATGGAATAAAGGATCCTAAATAGGTATTGGATTGGATTGAAATAATATATTAGGTCTTAAAATTCCTGGATACATAAGTTAATATAATGAAAAAGTGTGCAACATTTAGTCTTGAGGGTCCTTGAATGCATTGGTCAGATTCCATGGTAGATGAAAATAATCACGTGAGTTTGGACTAGTTGAGTTTGAAGACTATGTTTTCTATAAATTTTTCCTGTATTCAATGATGATGGAAAAATATATGAATTCCTCTCTTTACATCATGGATATAATGTAGTGTTGGTATACACCAATCTATTGGAGATCATGTCCATTTTCCACCAGAAGTATAGATTAATTACCATCTAAAGTCTCATAATATTAATGAATAATATTGTATCACTTGTATTTATGAATATGATTTTGACCTAGTATAAAATAGTGGGAAAGGAAAATATAGAATAGAATAATATGGATATTTCTTCCATACTCTTACCCTTATAGGGATATTCATTAGAACACCATGGAAAAAGAAGAAGTGGAATGATCATCGCAGGAGTGTTGTGTAATGAACCAATGTTTTATAAATGGAAATTATTTTCTTATAAATATATCATGTAATCATATGAAATCAAAACATATTGAACTAATAGGTTCTCTATGACCATTAAACATAATTTTTTCACTTATATGTTGGGAATTTCGAAAATATGACCTACAATATTGGGATCAGTATGTTGTGTAGAGTTGGAAAGGAAAAAATCAATATTTTTGTGAATAGTAACCTACCCCTTTGAATAGTAACATACCCTTATGAATAGTTATATACCCTAATGAATAGTATATTTGTATGTGATATTATTAAAAAATAATAATTGAATGTATGATGTACCTATATTTTTGAATAAGTAAAAGAATGTTTTAAAACAGGGGCTTTAATAATAAATTAGGATTTTATTTAAATATTAAAATAATAATAATTAGAAACTTATTTTTGAAAAATGGATTTCATTTTTTGATTCTACACTTCCAAATCTATTTACGGTGACTTGTTGGGATTTTTATGAAATATTTCAATTTTGGTGAATAGTAAAATACAATAATTTTCGATAAATGCTAAATAATGGATTTATTGAGTCATTAATGGTGATCTGCTGATGTAATCCAAATTGGTTCAAAATCACATACATTTATTACAATACGTGGCCATGTAATAATTATTATTTATTTCTTTGTGATGAAATAATAAATTAATGATTATAATATTATGAAAACTCTCCTCTCCTCCCCCATAAACTGCCCCCTCACTCCCACTTCTGTTCACTACTCTGATGCCCTTTTCCATGACAAATTTCTACCCAAATATCTCCACAATCTCCTCCCCCATGTACAACAGCCTTTAGTATCTTTAAAATACCAAAACCACTCCCGTTAAGTGGTTCTCAATGGAGATAAACTCAAGAGGTAAAATCCTATTTACAATTCTTTTATTTCAGTTCTTTTATTTTCATGTTTCATTCCTCACCCCTCCCCCCTTTAACACTAATGGTACGATAACTTTGAGGAAAGTATATGTATTTGAATTTTGATATTCTAATTGAATATATCATTATTATCTCTCATTTACCAACCTCTTATTTTAATGAAATGAAAACAAGGTTTGAGATGTGTGGATTTAGCACATTCAAGTACATCATTTTTTAAATTTCTATTATCATCTATAATTCTAGTCATGAAACCATTTTTATTGTTGTTAAACTAGATTATTTTATATTAAATATATTATATTTCAGGTTTCTTAATCCTTTTTTAGAAATGGTAATTTTTTATAAAGGAAAACATGATTATGGTAATCAAACCATTCCATTAACCAAAACGATTATATCTATGATTTTATGTAATAATTCATCTTCACACTCAAAAAAAGAATTAATTATTATAACAATTTAGTCCCATTTATGTTCAATAATAACCTAAAAATTTAAATTATGGACATCCACTTTCATTATATGTGTTCATCCAAACATGAACCCATCAATAAAAACAATGCTAGCAAACGGACCCGAACAATGAAATTTGATCATTATTGCCAATAAAAAAGGTATTAAATGTACTTAAAATGGTTATAATAAATGTTTTAAATATAGAATAGGTTCTGTAATTATTAATTAATAAACCTAAATTTTTTTATTATGTAAATTAATAACAAGGGGAGAATACCACCAGACAAAAGGTAATGGATCCTCTCCATTTTACTCTTAATCAAGATTTTCCTCTATGCAAAGCCTTTTTATTTGTAATCCCAAATGATGGGATATAATTTTTCACCTCCCCATACTTCCCTCAGTATTTATATGTTTGAGAAACCCCTTTTCCTTATCATAAGGCCCTCTTAGGTACACCTGATACCCTGTCAATAATCTTTAATTAATTCTACCTAAACAACCTGTGTCATTTCGGGTGGCCTTATCTTTATTTATATAAAAATAGAGTTAACAGAGATATTTATATGAATCTTATAATTTTTTGGGGGTTTTAAAAAATTCATTTATCAAGACTCTATCATAACTCCATTCCATGGATATACATGATTTAAAATATTCCCTTCCTAGTACATTCTGATATGCAAACTCATTTTAAGGGATCTTCCCAAATTTTTACACAATTTCATGGAACTCGGTCCTCTATTTTAATCCCCTCCAATATTTATAAAATCATTTTCTTATTTAAAAACCTTCTTGGTTAATTTTTGGTTTTATATAAACTATTTTCCCATTTCTATTTTGAAATCTCTATAGTATTTTCCTTAAAATAACACAAAACCTTTTTACTGCTAAAATATCACAAGTTCATTTCTTACATGTTGTCACTTCTGTTTGACATAACATTCCATGATATATTCCTATTTTACCTTTCTAACTTCCATGAATATTCTAATTTCTTTCTTTCACATACACTTTTAGGATACACCCATTGGTTATGCTTTATGTCAGGATTGTGGTACCCTTTTATTTCCATGGGTAACCCTTCTGTTTATGTAAGATTGATTATGGATGATTATTTTTGTGGAAGACATATTCAAGAATTTTTTTATGGTTGAGGCAAGATAAAGCTTTGATGCATTGGGTAAAATGATGTCTCATGAGATTTTATGTGCAACGATCTTAGGGAATAGCCTTGTCTTGTTCTACTAAGGGGAATATGACTAACAGTTAGTCGTGTCCCGTACAACTATAGGAAACATGAGTGAAAGTTATCCTTGACTAATACTTAAGAAATGTTTTCTGTTTCGACCTATTTTCATTGATTCCATGTTTATATGACCCCATGTTTATATGTTATGATTCCTTATGTTACATGCCTTTTTATTTCTTTACGTCATGTTCTTAACCCATGTGCTACAGATATATTCTAATTATTATTACCTTACATGGATTTTAGCTCATCCCTTTGTCCATGTTATCACAATGTTGTCCTATAAATATGTCTGAGTATAATTGGAGTTAGGCTCTATATATGAAATGTAAATAAAGAAATATTTTATTTAGTTCTATGTGTTCAGTTTTATGTGCCTAGACTTCCAAGACACAAGACTTCATGATCCTTAGATGGTACGTAGATATATAATTAGTCATGAAATCATGTAATTTAATATGTAAATGTCTAGGGTATCTATAGATGGTTTCATTGGATGGTCTAATTAGATTTGGATATTATTAAAAGAGAACTTTAGTAAGAACATTAAGGATGAGACGATGTATATAAAAATAACCATATGTTTTTCAAGTATGGAGTAAGTGGTTAGTCAAGAAAATAAATCCAGGTCTAGATACAAATAGTTAGATGTGGCTCTGGAACAGATGTACCTTGAAGTGAAAAGTCTAAAAAAGAGTTCAGGCTTGACCTGGGGTATCCTGGTACACGACAACATGCTTTGTGGTACTCTTGGTGTTGACAATCCCAGGGGATCTTCATTGGTAAATTCATGAGCATAGAACACAGCATTATTAGAGGAATAAAAATATCCCATAATAATATAAGTTAATAAATATATCAAGGATAACCTATATTTAATCTTATATAAAAAAAAGATTTTATATACTTCCCCTCTACAATTTTATCCTTTTATGTTCAAATTTTTCCTTTTTTTATATTCAATATCTAAGTATTCAAGCCCTCTAATTGTTTGTTCTTTTTATAAGTTAATAGAGGGAAATATAATAAAATGTTCCAACAACCAATATGAAAGTAAATGTGAATATTTATTTAATGATATGCCTAATATGATTAGAATGGGTGCTTGAAACTTCATGATAGTACTTTCTCATCTAGCCCATGTTTTGAATAATAACATGAATCTTGTGGAATTCCCTCATCCTCTGAGGAAGTTGAATGTTTCCGTAGAATCCATCATACAGAAAAGGCCTCCCATGTTTAGTGGTTCTCCTAATCCCCTCCTTGAGGATCAATGGATTAAATCCATTGAAAATATATTCTCTATCCTCTAGTGCTTGTAAGAAGATAATTTTTTACTAGAGGTCTATCATTTTGATGGGGAATCTAATTAGTGGTGGAAAATGATAATGAATACAAAGACCCATGATGAAATTGATTCCAGGGATTGGGAGGAATTCGAGATGCTGTTTTTCAATATATATATTCCTTTAACCCTCCATATCAACATGGAAATAGTGTTCCTCGGACTCCATCATAAGGAAGATGAGTCCATTGGGGCGTATGAAGAAACCATTACAAGGATTGCAAGTAATGCCTATGGCTTTGTCCAAAAAACCAAATGTAAGGTGGATCACTTCTTAAGAAGTCTAAATCCATTCCTACAAAATATTTTGGAGATTCAATACATTTAATGTAATGAGGAGATTGTCCATTGTGACCTCAAGTATTAAATGAATATTGGATACTCTCAGTGGTCTCATAGGCCTAGTGAAAAGATGTGAAAGAATGGACAACAAAATGGTTTGTTCCAAAAATAGAACCCATGATTGAAAGAATCCTGACTTTTCCCCTTGTAATCTTTTTGGGAAGAATAATCTTGGGATATATATAAAGGGAACAAATTTTTGCTTAAAATGTGGAATGTTTGGCCATATAACTGAAAACTTCCAAAGGGATATGAAAATATATACTAATGTGGAAAATGAAAGGAAGGTTCATATCAATGCCCATCCAGTGGTGCAGTGTTAATACTTCAAGGAGAATGGGAATTATACAAACAATACCCATATCCATGGGTTGTCGGAGGAAATCAACAAAAACCTCCACGGAAACATGGAATGGCTTAAGATATCACTACTTATAAGGTTGATCTTGACAATGATGCGGTGACATGTACCCTAGTTATTCATTCAAGAATAGTGAACATACTATTTGAATGTTATTCAGTGCTTTCTTTCATATGTTTTAATATTAATAAAACTATTAAAATACCACCTCAAATTTTAGAGGACAAGTATTTTATGAGAACTTTGGATGGGGAAATTATTTCTTCCATGTTTTATAACTCCTCCCCAGTTATCATTTTTTGACTGAACCTCCCAATAAATCATTCCATACATCCTTTCATAGAGTTAGATTCTATCTTGGGCATTGATTGAAAATCATTATACAAAGCCAACATCTACTGTCAAGAACGAGAGATCACTCTTCACATCCCAAAGCATCCTCTTATTAATTTCACATGTAAGGAGGAAGATGAATCTCATTCAGAATCATTGCCTTAAGTTTTGATGTTATTTCCTTATGAGCAACCATATCTAGCTCAAATTATTGAGACAATGGTGGGGATCATGCTTGATGACATTCACATCGTAAGGGATTGAAATTATTTATTCTCTAGGGAGTTTCTTTTTTCCTCTAGATCGAGAGGTTGAGTTCTCAATTGATCTTATCCATGGATCTTTCCCTATCTCAAAGACAACATACAGAATGGCCACTATATAGATGTAAGAGAAGTAGAATCAGTTACATGAGAATTTGGTGAAGGGTTTTATACGTCTGAGTGCTACACTATGGGGTCTTCAAGTCCACTTTGTAATGAAGAAGGGTGGATCAATGTGCCTCATCATTGATTATTGTGAGCTCAATAAAATCAAGTTAAAGAACAAGTATCCCCTACCATAGATTGATGACATGTTCGATTGGCTTAGATCATCCACTTATTTATCTAAGGTGGACCTTCAGTTAGGATATCACCAATTAATGCTCCAACAATTTTCATTGATTTGATGAATATAGTCTTTAGATATTACCTAGAAAAAAATATCAGTATTTATGGATGATAATATGATATAATAAAAGGTCAATGAGGAACATGAGAAGAATTTGAAAACTGTGTTAAATGCTTTTCAAAAGGAGAATTGGTAAGAAATGTATTGAAAATGTGAGTTCTGGATGGAGGAAGTATCATTCGTAGGGAATGTTATTACTAGAAAATGGATATCTATGGACCCTTCCAAGACAAATGTAATTTAATTGTGCCCTAGATAAACATTTTCCAGGTATATCGGCAGATTTGTTGGTCTAGCCAAGTATTATCGATGATTTGGGAAGAACTTTTCTGAATTGTCGAACCCGATGAAAAAGAAGACATGTAAGGGAGTATTGTTTTACTGGACTCAAGAATATGAAGAAAATTTCATGAAGACAAAAATGAGGCTTATTACGGAACCAATACACAAACTCCCAATAAGTCGAAAACACTTTTTGGTGTACAATGATTCTTCAATGAAGGAATCAGGTTGTTTGCTGATGAAAAATTATAATGTGATAGTCTATGACTAAATGTAGCTGATAATAAATGAGAAAAACTATCCCAAGCATGATCTTGAGTTGGCGGCTATGATCTGCGCATTGAAAATAAGGTGCCATTATCTCTATTTGGAAAAGTGTGAGATATATAATGACTATAAGAGTCTTAAATATATATTCACACAAAAAGAGGATAATATGCACCTGTGAATATGGATAAAAACTCATCAAAGATTATGACAGCTCCATTCAAAACCTTCCTGGAAAAGAAAAATAAGGTGGAATATACTCCATGTAGAAATTATCCTGCATCTTTCTCATTGATAAGAATTGTAAAGGTTCTAATCATCTATGATTTTCAGAGGATGGGCATTGGAATAACTAAGGGAGGAAAATAATCTTTGTTTCTCAAATGATTTATCAACCATACCTCATGGAGAAATTATTGGATTCCTAAATAAAATATGTGTAACTTATAAAAAGGTGGAAGCTATCAGAATTGTGAAATCCTCTGATATCATGATTGATGAGGAATGAGTTGTAATATTTGAATCATGATTATGTGTACTATCTGATCTGTAGATAAAGAAGGATCTTATGAATGGTGCACATAGATTAACCTTCTCTATCCACCCATGGAGCACAAAAAATCCATCAATATCTCCGAATAATCTATTGGTGGGACAATATGGAAAGGTATATTGATAAATATACATCAAAGTGCCTAGTATGTCAGTAAGTGAATTCTGAGAGGCAAAAGTCAAAGGGGATGATGAAACCTCTACCCATACCAACATGGAAGTGGGAGAACATTACTGTGGGCTTTGTCATTTGACTTCAAATAACATCCAGAGGAAATAATGATATATGGGTCATTATAGACTATCTTACAATGATATATCACTTTATTGAAATTTGATGGGACATATCATTGGATAAACTTGCCCAGATTTACATCAATGAAGATATATGGATTCATGGAGTACCACTATCTATTGTATCTTATCGTGATCCTAGATTCCCCTCATTGTTCTGGAAAAGTTTCCAAAATTCCCTAAGCACTGAACTAAACTTATGTATGGCCTTTCATCTTCAAACTTATGGAAAATATGAGTAGACTATTCAGACAGTAGAAGACATGTTGGGAGCATGTTATATGGAATTAAAATGAGGACGAGACTAACATCTTCTACCGGTTGAATTATCCTACCACAATAGTTTCCACTCGACCATCCAAATGAAACCATATAAATCCATTTATGTGAAATGGTGTAGAACATTATTGTGTTGGGATGAAGTCGGTGAGCGTATGCTACTAGGACATGAAATGGTTGGTCAAATGGTGGATAAGGTGAAAACCATTCAACAACATATCAAGGTAGCACAAAGTCGACAGAAGAGTTTTTTTGACAATTTTCGATGAGACATTGATTTCAAATTTTAATACATGGAATTTCTACTCAAATATTTGTGGAAGAAGATCATCAGATTTAGTAATTATAGGATGATAAGTCCTAGGTATATTGGCCCCTTCAATATCCTTCATCGAGTCAGAGATTTGGCCTATCAAATGGCACTTCCATATACAATTTCTAAAGTACATGTTTTCTTTCATGTATCCCTCTTACAGATGTACAAATCAGACCCTTCACATGTACTCTCTTCAGATGTGGTACATTTGTAGGGTGATCATTCTTATAAGGAGAATCTAGTAATGATCTAGTATCGTAGAGATAATGTTCTATAGAACAAAACTACATACCTGGTCAAGGTACTATGGCTAAACCAATAGTTGGAAAAGGAAACATGGGATCTAGAGGAGGGAATGAAAGAAAAGTACATGACCCTGATTATAGATATGAATGTAAAAACAAATATTGAGGGAGAAATTTCATATGGGGGAATAATGTTACGACACAATATTTTCTAAATGGAAATTCCTTTATTATAAATTTTTGATATATTCACATGAAATCACAACATAATCAATTACGATGTTCAATGTGACCTTTAAAAATATGATTTTCACTACTAGGTTTAGAATTTCAAAAAAAACATCATAAATGGTTGCGATCAGTATGTTATTTGGAGTTCTATAGGAAAAACGTAATTTTTTATTGATTAGTATCAAACCCTTATGAATAGTTACATAACCTTATTAATAGTGATATACCCTAATTAATAGTATCCTTACATATGATAGTACAAAAATAATATTCAATTGAAAGTATGATGTACCTATATTTTAGAATAAGTAAATGAATGTTTTAAAACTCGTTTTTAATAATAAATTATGATTTCCATTGAATATTTTATTAATAATATTTAGAAAATAGTTTTTGGAAATTGGATTAAGTTTTAGGATTCTACTTGTCCAAAAATTGTTAGGGTGAATTTTTGGGATTTTTTGGAAATACTTGAATTTTTGTGAATAGTAAAACAAAATAATTTATAATAAATGGTATATAATGGATTTATTGAGTCATTAATGAAAATATAATGATGAAATACCAATATGTTCGAAATCACATTCATTTATTAATATTCATGGACATAGAAAACTTATTATTTCTTGTCTTGTGAAGAAATATTAAATTATTAATTATAATATTCTAAAAACCCTCTTCTCCTCCAGTATAAAAACCACCCTCACTCTCTCTTCTCTTCACTACTCGCAAGACTTTTTCCTTTCCAATATTGTGCCCTAATCACTCTCTAGGAACCTCCCAAACGTCTAATATCCCCTACCATCTTCAAAATATCATTACCTCTTCCCTTAAGAGGTTATGAAAGGAGATAAATTCATGAGGTAAAATCCTCTTTCCAATTCTTTTATTAATGTTCTTTTATTCAAGTTTCATTCCTCACCCCCATTCACCGAAATGGTATGACAACTCCAGTAATATATATATACTAGAATTTTTTAATGATAATGGGATATTTCATTATTATCTATTCTTTCCCAACATTTTATTAGAAAGAAATGTAAACAATGTTTGAGATATGTTGATTTAGAACATTCAAGGACAAAAGTTTTTCAATTTCTATTATCATTATTAATTCTGGTCATGAAACCACTTCTGTTATGGTTGAACCAGATTCTTAAATATATATAATATATACTAGTTATGGTTCAGTAATCCTTTCATTCAAATGGTATTGAATTTTAATGAAAAACATGTCCATTTAATCAAACCCACATATTAACCAAAACAATTATCACTAAGGATTTAGATAATAATTAATCTTCACTCCCAATAAAAAAATTAATTTTTTTAACCTTTTAGTCCTGTGTATTTTCATTAATAAATTAAAACATCAATTATGGAAAATCACTTTCATTGTATGTGTTTATAGGGACATGAAACGATCATTAAAAACCAAGGAAGCAAACAGACCCGAAGAATGAAAATTGAACCTTATAACTAATCAGAATGGTCATGAATGAAAATAAAAAGGTAATAATAAATATTTTAAATATATAATATTTTCTTGAAAGTAACATTACCTCTCCCCTTAAGAGGTTCTCAAAGTAGATAAACTGATGAGGTGAAATCCTCTTTCCAATTATTTGATTAATGTTCTTTTTTTTGTTTCATTCCTCACCCTCTTTCACCCAAATGCTACGACAACTCCAGTAATATATATTTCCTATAATTTTGTAATTCTAATGGGATATTTCATTATTATCTCTTCTTTCCCAACCTTTTATTGAATGAAATGAAAACCATGTAGGAGATATATTGATTTAGCACATTCAAGGACAACCGTTTAATAATTTCTATTATCATCATTAATTCTGGTCATGAAACCATTTATTTTATGGTTGAACTAGATTCTTATATATATATATTGTAACGCCCCGACCCCAGCTACCCAGAGTCGGTGCATTACTTCGTAACATTGGCATGATCACAAGAAAGATCAAATCTCGAAAGACCGATTGGTTTAGTAGCCTTGGAAACACTAGATATAATCATAAAGTTTTACATTACATTTCAAAGTGAAAAACTACTACAACAACAAAGTCTTCATATCCACACTATTAACCCCTCATAATATCCCTGAAAGTCATTCATAATTTACTTCTTCACTACCTGGGAAAAATAAAACATAGAAAAGGGGTGAGCTCAAATGCCCAGTAAGGATAACAATATAGCGGAACATTCATAATAAGCATAAACAGTTAAGGCAATGAATTACTAAAACAAAAGCCTTTTAAAATTGAACTTCAACATAGTATGGCAAAAATAAAAATGAAATAATGCCATTTACTTATTCACATAGATATTCTACTAATCGAATAATCACATGCAATATCAATAACCACTTTCATAATGTTGGAATGCATAATGCCAGACTATCATAACCACATAGCCAAGGCCTCGTGCCAAGACTACAAATAAGATTTTGTCAAGGCCTTGTGCCAAGACACTAGTTTGTCTCATGAGACCTACCGATGCATCGAGGAGCTATAGCGGGCTCCACCCGTCACTTATTAAGTCCAATGCATTCCCATATGAAAAGGTTTAAACATAACGTAAACATTCGTATTAAACTAGCATACGAAATGTCAATACTTTCACCACAAACCATGAATGGTATAAAAATAGCACATCCACAGTCAAACATAATTCATTCGATACAATATGGAAGATTGTATTGTATCACATTAACCTCAATCAATAATAATGAAGGATGTTGACATAGATGAAAATAATCATCAAAACTATTTGAGAGAAATATCCCCCTTTTCTTGAAAACATTTAAAAGTCACACTATTTGTCAAGAAGCCATTTAAAAGTATATTTTTGAATCAAAGTGTCCCATACCACTTTGAAACTTTTAAAAGGAGTTTTAATTTTAAAACTTTAATGTCCATATAAATAAATCCTTAAAACCTTTTTTAAAATATGGACATTAATGAGCATGATTTAGAAGAACAATTCTTTAAAACATTTTAAAATGGTATTTTGGTTAGAGTTTCTAACCAAAAGAGAGACACTTGAATACAAATAATTGAGGTAATCAAAACATTGTAATATCATGAGAATAAAGGAATTCATGATATACTATGTCAAAGTACATTATATACACCACATAAAAGTGATTTGGTGTATATCATCAAAGAAGTCTCAATGGAATGTAAATTGAGATGAAATTTCTCAAAAAGGTTGTATCCTTAGGTTAAGGATAAATAAATGACATAATTATGTGTGACAAATATAAATACACTAAATATGATTGGATATTCAGTGTAAAAAAATCAAAGTACATTCACACATATTCTTGTAAAAACAATACCAACGAATTGGATGTTTAACTCAACAAATGGAGAATGAGTTAAAATTACTCTTATCAAATTCATATCAATGACTTGAGAATTACCAATGGAGTGATTATGTGTATCAAACTTCTATCAACAGGAAGGGGAGTGGAAATTATGACATAATCAAATGAATAGTGATTCCACACATAATCTTGGGGTAATATAATCAATGAAATATGTGTAAAGCCAAATGAGTGGAAATTGAAATCTCAAATTCCCTTATCGATCAGGTAACTTACGAAACATACACCCATGAAAGAAGTATCATACCATGATGATGTAAATACCCATAAATTAAATTATATTACACAATGAATAGGATCATGGGCAGTACACATACACCACATGCAATAATTAAGTGGTGATCAATGGAATTCTCACGGAATTAAAAGTGAGATAAGAAAACCCTTACATTGTACTTTTTCCTTGGTCGATGGTAGGTTTACCTCCTGTATAATGGTGAAATAATTGTTATTGAATAATAAAAGAATCATTTACTTTAATATGATATCATATATGATCTTTTATCATTGATTTGTTAATAATATTTTAGAATTATCGTCATTTCGGGTGTTAACGGGTTCATTTTACTTTATATTCTTTGTTATGTGAGACATATTCGTTATTAATGGGATGTATATTATTCATATCCAGAATGGTATCAAGTTATTAAACATCATTTTTAAATCATCAAATGATAATTATACTTGAATGGATACGATGGAGAATGAATCTCATCGCGTTCGTGGAGACGGTAGTCCGTACGTACGCACGAACGCTACTTCCATTTAATTTTTATTTTAAAAGAATCGAATCCAAATTATACATAGGTATATTACTATTCCAGTATAATATAATATTTTATATATGTTACTTAAGTTCATTTACACCATCCTTTATACGTTCCATGTGTGGTATGAACGAGTCATATCATTTTAAGGGGGCGGTAGTCCGCACTTCCTCAAATGAAATTATCGAATGTATATACAACATGAAACGAATAATGGTATGAAATAAAATGGAATTACAGAATCTTATATATAAAATATATATCATTAATATCATATTTAATTACAGTTCCATCCTAATGGCCACCATGAGAGGCGATAAGATGTATTTGAACAATCATCGTTTCGTGAGGCGTTAGTTTTCCATCCACAGAAACATTATGTTCATCATCCATTAGATGGAGTTGTGTGAATGTGTAGTTTGAATCCTTCTTATAACAACATCCTAGTATATTGAGGATACTGTTGTTGTTACAAAAGAAGGGAAATAAAAAGATTTTGGGGGTTGGAGAAGCAAAATAAATGAAAATAATTTAAGAGAAATTGTTACCTTTAATTTAGGTAACTCACTTTGGTTGGAACCAAAGGACTTATTGAAATGATTTCTGCCTAAGGGGAAGCTTCAAGGAGGAGGAGAGGGATTTGGGGAGCTTAGTTGGGCAGAGTTTGGACGAGCCAAGTGGCTTGAGAGGTGTGAGGAATGAGTAGAAGTGGTCTCCTTTTATAAGGGAGAGGAGGGGCTCTTTAGGAAAGAGTGAAAGTATTACTTTATAATATAATTATATTCGGTTTATAATGGTCCAAAAATCATTGAGGTCGAAGATAAGATGACTCATATTCTAAATAACATCAACCAATAAGAATTGGACTGGTTTTAGATAATATTTTAATCATTATAATCTTTTTTATTCAAATGATTTATTAATGAGGTAAACATTGCATCATTATTGTGTCATTAATAATTTAAATTATTTGATGTCTAAAAATTATAAATAAAATATCATTATGTAGGAAATCGTTTTAGCTTTCTAATGAATATTTATAATCGAAAATCCAACATGTATAACCCTATGTAAAAATTGTTCTTCTAAAAGATGTAAGCTTATGCCATTTTTATTTTTATTTTAACTTTATTAATATAAAGTGTCATTATCACTTACAAGTGGATCAATGGGGTCCCAAAATTGACCCAAAGATTCCCATGGTCGACCATGTATCAACCAATAGGGTTAAGACACGTTTTAGGGTAATTTAGTATTATTATAATATTATTTTTTTAACCCTTATTTACCGGATTTACCCTTAACCATGGTAAATAAAATATTTACCGCAGTAATTATTCAAAATGTCTAAAAATAAAAGTTACCTATTTACACAATTTGAACATCCTGATTCCAAATATGGAATCCATTTTTCTAAATTCAAAACACAGAAGTGGCAGAAATTAATTTAAAATTAATTCCCGTTGTCAAAACAAAAAGCGTGTTTTTAAGAGATAATAACTATCAAAAGATTGACACTTGTTTATGTTCGGTTTAATTGTAAAATTATGTCCAATGACCAAAATTATATTAAATGGTAAAAATATATTCTAAATATACTTTAAAACCACTCAAATTCACAATTTATCACTATTAATTATTTTGATTAAAAAAGTTGTTTTTAATTAAAATTTAGTAATTTTCACTATTCATCAAAATATGAAAGTTATCCGAAAAGTACCAAAATTTCACCTTAGGCTAAATTCGATATTCCGAATCCAAAAATGAAGTCCATTTTGAAATATAAAATATATATAATTTCAAAAAGTAGGTATTACTATTCATAACGGCTAGTTTGATTGGTTGTGGTGTGTTAAAATCTCGAAGTTGCGTACAATGCACGTCATTGCATTATTCGAAAGGAAACATACCGAGGAAGCTTGGGGTGTTACATTCTCCCCTCCTTCAATAAATTGCGTCCTCGCAATTTGAAATTGTTCTTCGAAAATAAAAGGTTGAAAATAGAAAATATATTTGTGGGAAAACCCACATCGGAAATTGGTTTACTAAAATATAGTCTTAATATGAGGAAAAGAAAAATGAAAGGGTCACCACCAAATTATGATCTCGATTAGGAGAACATTGGTGGCAATTAGAGACATATAATTGGAGGAAAAACGTAAATATTTATAGGTAGTGGTTGAGGTCATCAATCACAAACAAGTATAAAATTGAGGTCCTTAAACTCATCAATCTATGATGATTTGAAGTACCATCGGTTCAACAAAATATAGGGTATTGGGATCACACATTTTTGATATTTCAAAATATCTTAGTTGAAATCCCACATCAAAAAAAATGAATTAATGAGGCCTCTATTTAAAATAAAGAGTGGAAAGTATGAAGATTACCGAAATTAACACATACTAGGGTTCCATGTAGGAAAATATGGATATGGAGGAGAAATCTAACCATCAATTATCTGATGGAGAGTGGTAGAGAACATGGCTATGAATAGGCCAACAATCCCAAAGCCATAAATTAGCCATCTAGGACAACATTTTTTTTAAAGTTACATTACATAAGGAAGAGGAATTCATTTATGATATTGACTAAGAACATTATGAGATATACTTAAATTTTAAGTATATTTTCATTCTTTAATAAATTTCCACCACTAACTCAATTTTTTTTTAAACGATGAGTATTCAAGAAGACTTGGTCACACTGGGAGAGCTAGAATAAACTTCTATAGAATCACATGATCCATGCAGGATAAACCATATATTTACATTGTCTTTGAAGATTAATCAAAACCAAAATGGTTAGTGAATGATCTAATGATCCCCCAAAAGGATATTCATTGAGATAAATATGCACTAATCTTAATTTCTAAAATTAAACCAACAATACCCCAAAGTTAAATAGATACCATTCAATAACCAATTGTCCTTAAAATCCTTTAATATAATCTAAACTAATATTGAAACCCAAAACATAGAAGAATTTGATTATGTAGTCTCCCATGTTACATTGTATCTCCAAATTACATCAAATACTCTTAAAGTCACATACTTAAATGTAATCAACATCATCACATATTCTCTATTATAGGTTAATCATTTCCATAAATAACCCAAATCACTATAAATCAACAATAAAAATGTAGATAAAAATCCACCATTACTCTACAAATGAAACCTCATTGTATTCTATTTTCATTGGGCATATAGTGTTCCTAACAAAATGAACATCTTCCAAAATAACATTTATCACTTAATCACCAAATCATTTTCCTATACCAAGGGTATTCATTTGATAAGACATAAGAACCCAAATCATCTTATTATTGATCAATAAAATCATTTAACAAAAAAATAGTCATACTAACCAGGGACTTCACGTAGTCCAGTGGTAGGCGATAAATCCCAATCGCACTTTGGTTGTGGGTTCGATTCCCACAGCTTTGTCCGACGCGACGGGTTGTCACACGGTCTACGTGTTGTCCTTTTTCAAAAATATATTTTATAAAATTACCAAAATGAGATAAATTCCTAAAAATAACATAATTTTACCACAAATGTTATATCATACTTTGCATTTTCATCCCAAATTATAATAACTTATCATTTTCTCAAACCCCAATGATCATATAAAACCAAATGGTTATTTATACCTATATCCACAAGAGAAGAGACAATTCTTCCTCAAATATCATTCTCACATGGCAAACTGCGGGGTTACAAATACAAGAGAAAATTATTCCAATGTAAACCCATCAACAAGTAGTGATAATTTTTCTCCAACCATTTATTTCCACATAGCTTCTTCTTTGACCAAGAAAATATCCTATAGAATAGGACATTCACTCGGGTAATGTCCAGGTCCCCTACATTTACGGCAAATGACTGTAAATGGACTCTTGGGACCATTTTTATCTTCTTCCATAGTACTCTTCATTTTTCTTCGGCAATTCTTTACTTTATGTCCTTCCTTCCCGCACGTAAAACATTTCGTTGTCCCATTGAGACACTTTCCTGGGTGTCTCTTTCCACATTTCCTGCATGATGAAAATTGAGGGTTCTTTTCTCCATGGTCTCCATTGCAGGAGCTCTTATCATTTATCACCTCTCTCTTCCTTGTTGAGTCTGGGAGTTGGTTAATAGATATGTTGTTGATCATATTTTTGGAAAACTGATTTGGCATAAAGACGATATCTTTTACGCCTATCAACATTCCATTTTGTTGCTCATTGCCACCACCGTTCCCATCTTGTACATCATTCTCAAAGTCACTATGACTTCCTTGGAATCCAGCCATTGACTAAAACCATAAAGCATTGTGTGAGTAATAGTAGTCGTAAAATCATTTAGAGATTAAAATGTCACCATATTCTCAATTTGAAACATATTAGGATTAACCAAGGTCATTTACTCTCATCTTATATATATATTACTTAAATTGGTTTGTAAAGAAAATGTAAATTATCCTAAGCATATCCCCCGGGAGTGTCGTAACCAAGAGTGCAGCAAGGCCCGTTGTCGTGCACCAGTTCCCGTTTGAGTCTAGCTCAAAGCGGTGTTTTCGGGTTTTACCCCTAGGTACATCTGTGCCAGAGCCGCCTCTACCTGCTCGTATCCAGACAGGGATGTATTGCTCGGAAAACTCACAAAATCTTTACAATACCAAAATTCTAGGAAGTTCTTTTATACTAATCCTCAAAGTTCATCTTAGGTCTACGTGCTCTAATCAGAGTTTATCTAAATCTAGCTACCATGGTTTGTACTAAACTTCCTCTGATACCAACTGTAACGCCCCGACCCCAGCTTCCCAGAGTCGGTGCATTACTTCGTAACATTGGCATGATCACAAGATAGATCAAATCTCGAAAGACCGATTGGTTTAGTAGCCTTGGAAACACTAGATATAATCATAAAGTTTTACATTACATTTCAAAGTGAAAAACTACTACAACAACAAAGTCTTCATATCCACACTATTCACCCCTCATAATATCCCTGCAAGTCATTCATAATTTACTTCTTCACTACCTGGGAAAAATAAAACATAGAAAAGGGGTGAGCTCAAATGCCCAGTAAGGATAACAATATAGCGGAACATTCATAATAAGCATAAACATTTAAGGCAATGAATTACTAAAACAAAAGCCTTTTAAAATTGAACTTCAACATAGTATGGCAAAAATAAAAATGAAATAATGCCATTTACTTATTCACATGGATATTCTACTAATCGAATAATCACATGCAATATCAATAACCACTTTCATAATGTTGGAATGCATAATGCCAGACTATCATAACCACATAGCCAAGGCCTCGTGCCAAGACTACAAATAAGATTTTGTCAAGGCCTTGTGCCAAGACACTAGTTTGTCTCATGAGACCTACCGATGCATCTAGGAGCTATAGCGGGCTCCACCCGTCACTTATTAAGTCCAATGCATTCCCATATGAAAAGGTTTAAACATAACGTAAACATTCGTATTAAACTAGCATACGAAATGTCAATACTTTCACCACAAACCATGAATGGTATAAAAATAGCACATCCACTGTCAAACATAATTCATTCGATACAATATGGAAGATTGTATTGTATCACATTAACCTCAATCAATAATAATGAAGGATGTTGACATAGATGAAAATAATCATCAAAACTTTTTGAGAGAAATATCCCCCTTTTCTTGAAAACATTTAAAAGTCACACTATTTGTCAAGAAGCCATTTAAAAGTATATTTTTGAATCAAAGTGTCCCATACCACTTTGAAACTTTTAAAAGGAGTTTTAATTTTAAAACTTTAATGTCCATATAAATAAATCCTTAAAACCTTTTTTAAAATATGGACATTAATGAGCATGATTTAGAAGAACAATTCTTTAAAACATTTTAAAATGGTATTTTGGTTAGAGTTTCTAACCAAAAGAGAGACACTTGAATACAAATAATTGAGGTAATCAAAACATTGTAATATCATGAGAATAAAGGAATTCATGATATACTATGTCAAAGTACATTATATACACCACATAAAAGTGATTTGGTGTATATCATCAAAGAAGTCTCAATGGAATGTAAATTGAGATGAAATTTCTCAAAAAGGTTGTATCCTTAGGTTAAGGATAAATAAATGACATAATTATGTGTGACAAATATAAATACACTAAATATGATTGGATATTTAGTGTAAAAAAATCAAAGTACATTCACACATATTCTTGTAAAAACAATACCAACGAATTGGATGTTTAACTCAACAAATGGAGAATGAGTTAAAATTACTCTTATCAAATTCATATCAATGACTTGAGAATTACCAATGGAGTGATTATGTGTATCAAACTTCTATCCACAGGAAGGGGAGTGGAAATTATGACATAATCAAATGAATAGTGATTCCACACATAATCTTGGGGTAATATAATCAATGAAATATGTGTAAAGCCAAATGAGTGGAAATTGAAATCTCAAATTCCCTTATCGATCAGGTAACTTACGAAACATACACCCATGAAAGAAGTATCATACCATGATGATGTAAATACCCATAAATTAAATTATATTACACAATGAATAGGATCATGGGCAGTACACATACACCACATGCAATAATTAAGTGGTGATCAATGGAATTCTCACGGAATTAAAAGTGAGATAAGAAAACCCTTACATTGTACTTTTTCCTTGGTCGATGGTAGGTTTACCTCCTGTATAATGGTGAAATAATTGTTATTGAATAATAAAAGAATCATTTACTTTAATATGATATCATATATGATCTTTTATCATTGATTTGTTAATAATATTTTAGAATTATCGTCATTTCGGGTGTTAACGGGTTCATTTTACTTTATATTCTTTGTTATGTGAGACATATTCGTTATTAATGGGATGTATATTATTCATATCCAGAATGGTATCAAGTTATTAAACATCATTTTTAAATCATCAAATGATAATTATACTTGAATGGATACGATGGAGAATGAATCTCATCGCGTTCGTGGAGACGGTAGTCCGTACGTACGCACGAACGCTACTTCCATTTAATTTTTATTTTAAAAGAATCAAATCCAAATTATACATAGGTATATTACTATTCCAGTATAATATAATATTTTATATGTGTTACTTAAGTTCATTTACACCTTCCTTTATACGTTCCATGTGTGGTATGAACGAGTCATATCATTTTAAGGGGGCGGTAGTCCGCACTTCCTCAAATGAAATTATCGTATGTATATACAACATGAAACGAATAATGGTATGAAATAAAATGGAATTACAGAAGCTTATATATAAAATATATATCATTAATATCATATTTAATTACAGTTCCATCCTAATGGCCACCATGAGAGGCGGTAAGATGTATTTGAACAATCATCGTTTCGTGAGGCGTTAGTTTTCCATCCACAGAAACATTATGTTCATCATCGATTAGATGGAGTTGTGTGAATGTGTAGTTTGAATCCTTCTTATAACAAAATCCTAGTATATTGAGGATACTGTTTTTGTTACAAAAGAAGGGAAATAAAAAGATTTTGGGGGTTGGAGAAGCAATATAAATGAAAATACTTTAAGAGAAATTGTTACCTTTAATTTAGGTAACTCACTTTGGTTGGAACCAAAGGACTTATTGAAATGATTTCTGCCTAAGGGGAAGCTTCAAGGAGGAGGAGAGGGATTTGGGGAGCTTAGTTGGGCAGAGTTTGGACGAGCCAAGTGGCTTGAGAGGTGTGAGGAATGAGTAGAAGTGGTCTCCTTTTATAAGGGAGAGGAGGGGCTCTTTAGGAAAGAGTGAAAGTATTACTTTATAATATAATTATATTCGGTTTATAATGGTCCACAAATCATTGAGGTCGAAGATAAGATGACTCATATTCTAAATAACATCAACCAATAAGAATTGGACAGGTTTTAGATAATATTTTAATCATTATAATCTTATTTATTCAAATGATTTATTAATGAGGTAAACATTGCATCATTATTGTGTCATTAATAATTTAAATTATTTGATGTCTAAAAATTATAAATAAAATATCATTATGTAGGAAATCTTTTGAGCTTTCTAATGAATATTTATAATCGAAAATCCAACATGTATAACCCTATGTAAAAATTGTTCTTCTAAAAGATGTAAGCTTATGCCATTTTTATTTTTATTTTAACTTTATTAATATAAAGTGTCATTATCACTTACAAGTGGATCAATGGGGTCCCAAAATTGACCCAAAGATTCCCATGGTCGACCATGTATCAACCAATAGGGTTAAGACACGTTTTAGGGTAATTTAGTATTATTATAATATTATTTTTTTAACCCTTATTTACCGGATTTACCCTTAACCATGGTAAATAAAATATTTACCGCAGTAATTATTCAAAATGTCTAAAAATAAAAGTTACCTATTTACACAATTTGAACATCCTGATTCCAAATATGGAATCCATTTTTCTAAATTCAAAACACAGAAGTGGCAGAAATTAATTTAAAATTAATTCCCGCTGTCAAAACAAAAAGCGTGTTTTTAAGAGATAATAACTATCAAAAGATTGACACTTGTTTATGTTCGGTTTAATTGTAAAATTATGTCCAATGACCAACATTATATTAAATGGTAAAAATATATTCTAAATATACTTTAAAACCACTCAAATTCACAATTTATCACTATTAATTATTTTGATTAAAAAAGTTGTTTTTAATTAAAATTTAGTAATTTTCACTATTCATCAAAATATGAAAGTTATCTGAAAAGTACCAAAATTTCACCTTAGGCTAAATTCGATATTCCGAATCCAAAAATGAAGTCCATTTTGAAATATAAAATATATATAATTTCAAAAAGTAGGTATTACTATTCATAACGGCTAGTTTGATTGGTTGTGGTGTGTTAAAATCTCGAAGTTGCGTACAATGCACGTCATTGCATTATTCGAAAGGAAACATACCGAGGAAGCTTGGGGTGTTACATATATAATACTAGTCAAGGTTTGGAAATAATTTTTTACAAATGGTATTAAATTTTAATGAAAAACATGGTCATTTAATCAAATCCATATATTAACCAAAACGATTATCACTAAGGATTTATATAATAATTCCTCTTCATTCCCAAAATAAAATTGAATTTTTATCACCATTTAGTATACTGGATTTTTAGTAATAAAATTCAATATAAATTATGGAAAACCACATTCATTATATGTGTTTATAAAAACATAAACAAATCATTAAAACCCAAGAAAGAAAACAGATCTGATCAACGAATATTTAACATTATAACTAATCAAAAAGTTATTGAATGAACATAAAAAGGTTATAATAAATATTTTACATATATGAGGGTTTCTTTATGTTGAAAAAATGTTTAGAAAATGTAATATGGGTTCTTCTTGGTAGAACTCAAATTCATTGGGTAATGTTTAGTGTCATGGGATGTTATGTGCAATGGTCACAATAGTTATCCTTGGCTTTTGTTACTAAGGGAAACAAGATTTGAGGTTATCCTTGGCCCATAATACAATAGGAAACTTGATTTATGTTATCCCTGACCTGTACTAATGATATGTTTTATATTACTGCCACATTTTTATCACACCCTGTTCATATCATCCCATGTTTATTTGATATGATCCCTTATGTTACATGCCTTTTTATTTATATATGTCATGCTCTTAACCCATGTGGTATAGATTTATTATTATTCTTATTCTCTTATTGGTATTTTAGTTCATCCACTTTTCCATGTCATTCCTAGGTTATCATGTGAAGATATATGTGAAATTTGAGTGTTAGGGGCTCTTTATGATGTCTAAATAATGAAATGTTTTATTTAGTTCAATGTTTTTTGTTTTAGGTTCATTGTCTTC
The DNA here is from genome assembly GCA_963277665.1 of Viscum album. NCBI lineage: Eukaryota > Viridiplantae > Streptophyta > Magnoliopsida > Santalales > Viscaceae > Viscum > Viscum album. The sequence goes on along the minus strand of OY728123.1, from coordinate 419,497,013 downwards.
CATGTCACTAGACTTCATGATCCTTGTCTTGTAATCTGATGTATAATTATAATAAAAATCATGTAATATCATATGTAAAATTAAAGGGTTTCTATATGGTGGAGGTGGTTCTATGTAGTAGGCATCATCTACACATCAATATTTAGGTAGTGGTGTGCCTATTAGATAATATTATTGTGGAATGTTTAGTCACACATGTTATTCTTATACATCATAATCAAATGTGTGTAATAGTAGTCGATGTAACTAACGTCTATATCATTTATTTCAGTCTATGTTTACACCTCGTTACAGATAGGGATCATCACCTCTAATGATTTTATAGAACCGTTGAATGATTCAAAAATAAAAATCTATATCCATATTCCTCAGGAGTGACTCAGCATTATTAATTAGAATTTTTTCCAATAGAGATATATGTAGAACCATATATAGTGAGAGGTACCATCATTATTTCATATCTAGTACTTGTTTATTTATTTGAAACAGATTATTTCTACTTGTTAATATCAGGTCATATTTTTTATATGATTAAACATTCAATGGAAATAAATTCATTTATTAGGGATATAAAGATAGCTATTGGGAAGATGAAAGCAAACATGTTTTGGGGTCCCTCTAGTTTGTTATATATCACTGATACATATCTACCTGGGGGGGTTTCTTATTCATGATATGGATTTGGCAAACGTCATCATATTGTTTTATCATCTTATTTACCATTGAGATAAGGTTGAATACTATCATCAGTGTTTCTATTATTCAATAGATGATGGGTTATCATGAGTGTTTCAAGGAGAGTGGGATCTATAGAATCTTTGTGAACGAACATTCAACTAAGAGCTCTTGACTTTGATGCATGTTGTTGAAGTTGAGCCCAATGATTTTTATTCAATTGTTCATCTTCCCACTATTTTCTTGTGTTTTCATGAAGAATTCCCATGGAATTTAATTGGGATTCATCTATATATAGAATTAGATTTAATATTTAACATTCTACTAGGACCATAGACCCACTACAAAATTATAGGGTGATTCGAGGGGGGGTTTTTTAGAGTGGATTATGTAGAACCCAAAATAAACACAATTTTTGTATAATTATAGGGGGTTATGCACTACCCCCATATAATCACCAAATTTATAGGGGGTTTTGAAACCCTTTAAAATTCATTATCTATATAAATTAGTGTGGGATATTTTTGGCCCTCACTAATCAAGAAATAAAAAAGGGGGTAAGAAACCCATCAAAATTGATAAATTAGAGGGGGTTTCAACCACCTCTAATTTTTTTACCAATATTTTTTTAATATATGGTGATATTTTACTAGTTTTTTGAACATAAATTAATTTGAGAAAATATATGGAGTTGATAACCATAGCTAATTAATGAGATTAGTGGTGTTTTACAATGCCCTCAAAGATCTCATATGACTAGTAGTTCAAAAACACCTCTAATGTCTTAAATTACAGGGGTTGAAACAACCTCTAATGTATTAAATTACAGGGCTTATTCAAACCCCCAGTAATGTCATAAATTTGATGGGGTTCAAAAACCCTCCTAATTTTAGATATTAATGGGGTTTTAGACCCCCACTATTAAAAAACCAATTCCATAACATATATATAATTAAAATATTATATATAAATATATTTACATACATTTTATGAACATGTTATGTAAAATATTTATATGATTGTATTTTACTATATGTTCATGTATAAATATATATAAATAAACAATATTGTGTACATGAATATATATTTGTTAGAATAAATTGTATTTAAGATAATATTAATTATATATAATACAAAAGAAATATATATATATATATATATATAAACGTAAATAATTTTTTAAAATAAATATCTCATATTTGAACTCAATCTTGTAGTTTTAATATTTATTCAATAAAAATATTTTAAAATAATATGGATTTTTTTTATATTATTTATAAGTAATATTATATATATGATTTGAAATTTATGCAAATAAATATACATTAATTTACAAAATATTAGACAATTATATTTATTGAAATAAAAATAAATCAATGTGAATAATAATAAATATTTATATTGCAATACATTATATAAACATTTTGAAAAATTCTATTTCTTATATTATTAATTATATATAATATACATATTAAATATATATAATATAAAACATCATTTCATATAATATTACATAAATATTTGTATAAATTATCTCTCATATATTGTAATTTTATATAATATTATTTATATATAATATCATAAAATTTATATATATACATATATATTAATTACCATGATAATAAATATATATATTGAAATAAATTATAGAATCATAATCTTTAATATAGTATATCAATAAATCAAATAAATAATTATATATATATATTATATAAATAAACATGTATATAATATATAAATATGTATTTAGGTGTATAAATAATGTACATAAATATATTTATAAATATATAAATATTTCTGTATATAAATAACATAAATAGTATTATAAAAAATATTTACTCCAATTAATGTAGATACACATATAAAATATATTGTTTATATAAATGTATAAACTATATATAATATAAATTTATTAAAATATTAATACATTGTATAAAAATGTAAACATTAATTTATATAAATATATATAGGTTATATATTTAAATTTATTTAAATATTCATTTGATCAATATTTATATAAATAACCCACATAATATATATAAATAGGCTAATATGTACATTAATTACACAAATCTGATCAGCCTAGTGGTTTCCCCGCAGGGATGTTACACTGCTGATTGTATGTTTGATTCCCATAAAGCTATAATTTCAAAACAGTGTTTGGGAATTAATGGAATTTGAAGGATAATGGGAGCAGGCTAGGGTGGCCCCTGGTAATTGGAGTTGAGACATGGTGAGAATGGGAGGGGGAGACAGATTAAGAGAAGTGGAGGGGATCCCCATAAGAATGGGTGGTGACAACAAGTGGGACACAAGGGTCACCTGACATATTCACATATTTTAAAAATATAGAAAATTTTTAGGGGATGTTTCTACAACTATCCCAAAATTAGTTACAATTGGTGGCGGTTAAAAATTCCCCCTAAAACCTCCAAATCGATTCGTTTTTTGTTACAATTGCATCTACAATAGAATTTTTTTCTGAATTTGGGTTAAATTTATAGGGGTTTTAATCCCCATATAATTTAACTACCTCTAAATTGATTATGGTTTTAAAAGTGATTCTTCAGACCTTCCTTTAAAGACAATATGCAAGCTCATTAGCGATAGTTCCTCATAACCACCACTAATGTCTTTAGTACTGGTTATGGCCCCTTCTAAAATAAAAAATAACCCCTATAATGTACTTAGATTTATGAAGTTATTATATTCAAAATGTCCAACTATATGTATCCACCAATGATTAATGAGCTCAAAATTCAACTAGCCAACCTGGGGATTAAGGGATTTTTTACCACATTGATTCTCTTTCAGCATCCCTAGTTCACTTTGAAATGATGTTATATGGTTCACATTTATTGTTCATGGACTGTTGGAATTTGAACTGTGTAATAGTTAATAAAAATTATCCATTTCCTCATTTGGATGATTTGTTCGATTAGTTGAAGGGTAAAATCAAATTTCACATATTGATATTTGGTTGAGTTATCATGTATATAGTATTAATGAGGGTGATATACTCAACAAATATTTAAGGAGTATGTATAAATATTATAAATATATTGTAATTATATTTGGTCAAAAAAAATCTATTGATGTTTTTATTGATTTGATGAAAATCATTCTCTATTATTTAATCAACACTTTTGTGCCAATATTTGTGGATGAAATATTTATTTCATCATGATCCAAACATAATCATGATCAACATATGTGTCTGGTTTTTGAAATCCAAATAAATCACCATTTATATGGAAATAATTCAAAAATAATCTTTTAGATTCGAGAATTAAAATTCATAGAGAACATGATTTCGGAGCATGGATTATCAGTTTCTCTTTAGTAGGTAAAGGTTATTGTTCATGAGAAGAGAAAATGAATTTATTGTAATTTTGGAGCTTCTTTGTTCTTTCTAGATAATACCATTTGATTGTTATAGGATGATAAAATTTCATATAAAATTTTACTATTCATTATAGGAACGGGATGAAATTCACAAGTGTTGAAGAGTTCAATTATTCATTAGATGATGTTAAATGAATTATAACATCAACTCCTATTCTAATTATAAATGATCCTCATAAGGGTTATGTGGTTTTCTGTGATGTTTCTAAAACTAGTTTGGTTTTTGTGCTCCTGTAGGATCATCATATAGTGGTTAATGGATTTCTTTAGCTTTGAATAGATAAAAATAATTACCCCACTCATAATTTAGATATTCTACACTTATGAATTCATAGAAGTGATCGAGGAACTATCCTTTTAGGGAATGTAACATAGGAATTTCTAAGAAAAATATTTTAATTCATATATACTCTACAAAATACATGCCTCTTGGATAGTGGGGATTGGTGTAACACCATTATAAATTTTAATATGATGTTTCCTATACCATATGTATGGGGAATTTCCTTTTAAAACATCTTGTTTGTAATGTTCCATTAATGGATTTTTATAAATTGAAAGAATAGTTGAAACATAGGGGTATTTTTGGTCAGTTTCATCTAGATTTCCATGATTATGTTCTAGTATGGTTCGAACTAGATTTAATCTATCCTCATATATCCTTGAGTCTATTGAGCATAATCAACATCAGGATGAAGAGTTCAGTGGAATAATAGAAACTCTATATGATTGGGAGACGGTTTTGGTTATTCCTATCTCATTGAATGGTAGTCTCAGCTGTAGGGATCAGGTTATTGGTCCATTATCCATGAAGATATCAATTTTTTTATTGTTATAGTTTTTAATGGGCCATTAATCTGGTAACTATAAATATTTATTATTATATGAAATGATGATTATTATGGTTGCATATTATGTGTGAAATTTCTTATTATGTATCCTGATATTACACCTACAAACAAGTAAATATAGGTAATTTGAAACATTATGGTTTACTTCACACTCTACCAGTGCTAGATTCGATGTGGGATAAGGTTTACCCAATGATTAGAGACTCCACCAAAGTTGATAATCTAGGTCAGATGTATGTTTCTAATGTTTTGAAGTTATATGTTGCTCCATTTATCATTTTTTCAGATAGGTATCCAATATTCACACAAAGTTTCTAGAAATGTCTCCATAATGATATGGGAACTTAGTTCAAGTTGAGAGAAAACTACCATCCCTAGATAGATGATTCAACATAGTGAGTTATTTAGACTTTGGAGGATATTAATCATGATTTTTTCATCGGTTTTTAAAGATCTTTGGATAGACTTCTGTGACTAGTTTATTTTTTATATAAAAATATGTTACAAGTCATCGATAGTAATGGATCCCTTCGAATATTTTTTATGTTCTCTCATGTAGATCACCTCTTTATTGTGAAAAGGTGGATGGCGATTTGTTGGTGGGACATAAATTGGTTAAAGAGTGTTATGTGGGGATTCATGATATATATCGATGACTAATTACAACACATATTCAAAAGGATTCAGAGATCAATGGTGTCATACTTTGGATATTTTTATTGGTGAATAGGTTCTCTTGAATGTTTCTATATGGTTGGGTAGAACTCAATATACAAAATATGTTGTATTGTATCTATGATATGTGGGAATTTTTGAATTCATTGGGCATCTGGGGAATATTCCTATCATTTGGAATTTCCATCTCAAATTATTGGAATTGAAAATATTTTCCATGTTCCATAGAACATGAAATATCATCCTGATCAATTTCATATTATGATTACGGAAGAGATTGTGTTAGATACTGATGCTTCTATTGCTAAGGATCTTTTTGAGTTCATTTACTCTCAAGTGAATGTTTTCCATTGAATTTAGATTCTATTAGTCAATGATTTATTTAGCCACTAATCATATCTCATGAGATATGGTAGTGTGGGTCATTGATGAGCGAGAAGTGGCCTCAACTATTTACAAGTCTTATTTCAACCGCATGTCTTCATAAGGATATAGAGTCTTGTCGTGGGGATTTGGTAACAACTCATTAGCCTCATTCATGAAATCCCATTATCTTTTCCCATTATCATATTTTTTTGGGCGCAACTTAGAATTCCTCAGGATGTAGAGATTTTTTGAGTAAATTGAAATATTTTTCAAGGATTCATTTATTTTTGTTGTAATAATGGAATCATTTTATAAATGTGATAATGGATTTTTGGTGATCTCCTTATGTCTAGAGGATAACAGATTTGGTTCTGGCATTTTTTTTGATCTCTGGGAGACTGCACTATGAGTAATTGGGTTACATTGTGTGTACGTGGTCTCTGGACAGAATTCATCAAGAGTGAAAAATACAAGAAAGGAATTCATTCTGTGTTATTGATACATGAGGTGAAACGATGATATATATTTTTAATTAAATATTTGATTAGTTTTTTAGTGTATTTGATCATCATGGGTAACATGATGTGTAAATGTATTACACTCAATGTAAATTTATGAGTATGCATCTTAGTATATTGTACGAAGGAAATTTAATTTAACCCTTCCATAGATCCTTTGTATCTCATCCAATAAGGGTTATATAATTATTTTGGAGTCTCTATTTATTCCATAATTATCTACTTGATGTTGGATCCTCAGTGTAGTATGGTTATATCACTTTAGGTGGGTATTCATTTCAAACTCTTTGTTGATATCATGATAATAGCATATTGACATAGTAATATCTGATCTATTAATCCATAATTGTGATTAATATTATTTCACTTTTAGATTCATGGATAAATATTATTTGTGGGAAAGTATTCTTTTTTGGTTATGGTGTGGTGTGTTTTCATTATTTATTTTTTGAATCATTTCCACTTCCTCACCAATACATCCATTCAGTTCGTCTAATCATTTGTCATTTTGATTTATTATGGGGCTCAATAATTGTTATTGTGTGGGTCATGTTGGGGGTTCCTTCGTGGTCATATGTGACACTAAATATTGGAGTTGGTTGTTTTTTCAATTGAATTTGATTGATAAATGATATTTGATATATTTTTATAGATATATTTATATATAAACTGACATAATTATTTTCGGTTTGTAAGTGGATTAGTGATAAATGGTGTCATTCCCTATTTTTTTGGTAAAATAGAAAAATGTGTTGTTTAATATCCTTAAAATAATTTATGAAATTTAGCACATGGGGTGAATTTTGTACATTGGTGGATGAATTAGCTTTGGGTTATCATCCAGGATACATTGGGGTGATTTTATCATAGGATTTTCTCATCTCACAATGCATTTTGTTACAAGGACATGTTTGATATCATATTGATGTTGACTCGTGGTGTGTTTCCCTGATCCATAGGATTATGTTGTAGGGACCTGTTGTGTACTATCAATTTTCTATTGTATGATTAGTCTTTTATCCCATCCTATTGAGTTCCATAGCATCATTTACTTGTTCACTATCTATATATGTTTTTGGGATATTGATAATAATGATATGATTTTGAAATTGATACACCTACCATTGTTTTGAATTTATTGGAAAATGGAAAATGGTAACCATGATCTTTAATAATAATTATTTATATATTATCATTACATTTTTTACATGAAATGAAAATACATGAATTGGTTGAAAAAAGACATGTAATAGGAAAACATGGTGTGAATATACATAACCATCTTGCCTACACCATGAACACTTCATCAATTTCTCATAGAGAATTATATTTATTTCGATGTTGGGAGTGGTAAGGCACCACTGTGAGGCAATTAGATCTTTGAAAGAAGAGTCCAGGTTGGTGGATAGTAATATGGTGTAGGTTTTCCCATAATACCAAACAGAGTTGTTGGTTTTACAGTTTTTATTCATTTATTGTTGTAAAACTAAATGGAGACTAATAAAATAAATATTTCTTACATTTTCACTCTAAAAGATTAGATACAGAATACATATTCAATCCATTATTGTCTCTTTATCATTTTATTCCATATTCATGATTTAGGTTGAGATAAATCATTACAAGTATTTAATCTTTCATTGACCATGTGTTATTTTAAAACCATTTGTGATGGGGAATACACATTAGGCTTATGTCGTGCTAGGATGAGACATAGTTTCTGTGGTTTTAGGTCATTTCATTATAATATCAGCATCCACATAAAAATAAAATGAATAAAATTTCGCATTGCCAGGTAGAAGAAATATTTAACTTTTACACATTACCCACTTTATTTTTCACTAATTGATTAGAGGGTAAGTAATTTAATCTGATATTAAATTTAAAATAATATTTTAATATAATATATACCAAATATATTAATAATCTTTTATCCATATTACCTTCCATATGAATTTTAAGAAAAAACAATAATCCCATCGATTTATGAGGTGGTATACTATCATACTCATGAGTGGCATTATCATAAAACTCCCGTAATTGAACTTGAGGAGTAATAAATTATATTCAAATGAAACTAGTATAATAATATCTTAAAAATATTTTTAAATCATTAAAACACCATTAAATTCATCCTTGAAATGTGGTTATGGAGAATGAACTACATCAGTTCTTCATGTGGTATTCCACTATATAATTGATCAACATTTTTCCCATTTGATGGATGTGGTAATTGATATAGGATATAAATTTATTATAATAAAATTTAATATTATATTAGATAAATTTTTTATTATTTTTGATTATTTTTTAAATGATTATAAGTAGTTATTGGGACATTTAATTTTAATAAATATTATTAAAAACATTACATCTACAGTGAGAAACTTCATTAGGTTTCACCTGAAGCCTTCTTAGATTGTATTATGGATATTTACATGGTCTCTAGGTTGATGGTAGGGAAGTAAATAATTTATTAAACTATATATTAATAGATAAAAATGTAATTGGGATTGTGGAGGGTATAGGAGAGTTTGTGGACTTTTATAAGGGGTAGAGAGGACTCACTTCATATTTTTAATAAAATCAATTAATTTTTTTTAATCATTCTAAAATCATCCCAAATTATTTATTGATATTAAAAATATATTTTATGATCATTATATGTCCATCCACTCAGTTTTAATCAAGTTGGATGGTAATTTTACCTCTAATTGTTTTAGTTTATCCACTTTAACCTTAATCAGTTATTTTTTTATAGTTTTCAATATTCATAAAGGTATAAAAGTAAATCAATATTTTGTTTATTTTATAAATTATGCAGAATATAGTGTGAAATATATTTTTCCTAAAAAAATTATATAATTTTTGGAATCCAAATCTAAAGTATACACCGAGATGCTATGAAAATGCATCTTTCCAAAGAGAAAATTATGATAAGTAGAATATTTTTTAATATAAGAAATAAATATGAAATTGATTTCTATGATGCTAATTTGATAAATTATAGTATTATTTAAAAAATTATACATTAAAAACTCTTTAAATATAAATTTATCTTTACAAATAATTTAAATAAAAGGCAATTTTCAATAAAAATTTACAATTTCTCAACATTCGTCAAAATATTTATTTTTATGAAAATTTTAAAATATTCACCGATACATAATGTTAGAATATAAATTTTATAAAATAGTTATATTTTTTAAAATTAATTTTTATAATTTTTTGAATGAAATTTATTTTAATATATGATATCAAATATAAACTAATCTACTATTTATAAAAAATTGTTTTTTGTGGAATCTTTTCATTCAATTTCAATTGGTTATTATTTTAATTATATTTTATTGATAAATATTTTATTTATTTCATCAAATTGTAAACCAAGAAATTTTTATAATATATATATTCATATTCATACCTTCTACGTTATCAACAAGGTTATAATGGATATGTTTAAATAGAAATATTTTAATAGATTATCTCATTTCATTTATAATTGATGTTTCTTGAAACATAAGCTCCCAAATAGATTTTATTTACTAGAAAATAAATATATCATAAAAACTCATGGTGTTATGATTTCTTATAATTAGTATGTTTTGTTTCCTAAGAACAATCTATCATTATTTTCTTATTTTAACATCATGGGTTTTTCACTTTACTACTAAAATAAATTTTGTCCTCTCTATTTTATCTTGATCTCAATAATAAAGGGGTTTAAATTTGATATTTACAAACATAAAATACCAAATAATTATAATGATTAATATAACAACATATTTATAATTGAAAATTTTAATTATGAATCTATTCATAAAAAATACCACATCCAAAATTATATATGGTTGAACTTATTTATGGAATTGATGATAAATACATGTTATATAAGAAATATTAAAAAACAATGATGGAGGGTGATAGAGTTAATTGATCACACTGAGATAAATAATAAATATAATGTAAAAGAAAAAAAATATGATTAGTTAAGGGAAATTTTGATTCTTCAGTTATGAATTTACTAGGACAAAGATAGTGTCTCAAGATATATATCATATATTTTAGGGATTTGATATCTATCTAGACCAAGAACATAGTTAAATTTAATTACATGATATCTCTCTATTTCATAAACACAATTTCCTCCTTTTTTATTTATAAATTATCACATCATATCATACGCTAAGAAATGAATACCCAAAATGAATTTTTATCCTGGAATCACATTGAAAAAATCAAAAGAATTTAATGTCTATCCTTATGTCACTATGAATTTCCCAAAAACAAAATGATTAGAACACGTTATCAATAACACCTAATGTATAGATTAACTCATTCCCATTATATTTATCCTTAAAACTCTTCCAAAATATTTTTATCCAAATTCATTGTCTACTTGTTTTTATGGAAGGTCAATAAATAAAAATTATATTCCATAGACAATATAAAGTGGATCTTAATGTAAAATTCCATATATGTGAATACCCTTATCACCATAAATAATTAATGAAATCATTCATGACTCCAAAAATGAAATCATTTTTTATAACATAATCCACTTATCTAGAAAAATAGTAAACTCCAAAAAAGAAACAACAAAACATCAAATCATTAACCAATTTAATGGTCACAAAAACTAAAACATAAACATATATTTTTAACATATATCTCAAATAGAAAACATACTTTTGGGTCATGAATGTTCGTCATTCTGGAGGAAGAAAAATTCCCTCAAACTCGTAATATAGTAATATAAAACCCCGGAAGAACAAAAAATAATGTTTCAAAGGGATGTGTCCACGAAGAATATATCCCCTCGTGGCCAACTACTATGGATGGTGTTCCTCCATTCCATGGAGCTTCAGTGAGATCAATATAATGGAGAAGGAGGTATTACCACCATCACCCATGAATAATGAAAATTCATTCCCAATATGGGAGTGGTGATTTCATACCCTATATCTAAATATCCCCCACGAACTATTAGATTACAGGATGTGATGGAATTTACAGAACGTGTAAAATATTCCCCAAATGGCTAATCCATTCGTGGTCTAGGGAAATCACCATGGGCTCCCCAAAAAATAATATTTATGTTAAATTGAATTATTATATAAAATACCCTTGAGGATGAATGAATATTATTTAATAATTATGGGAAAAAATGGATGAAGCACACAAAAAACTATAGATGATTCATGATAAATCTCCCCCACATATGAATTAATTTGTGGATGTTTTCCCGAAAACCATAAGTTGGAAGACCATAAATTGACCCATATGTAGGTGCCCTTTATGGAACTACATCCCACAAACCATATATTGAAAACCCTCTACAAAGGATTATATGTGTATGTAGTGTCGTTCGTGGTGTTATGGCATCACATTCGGACTCCGTGAATGAATGAAAAAATATATCGCTTAAGAAACTTATAGGAAACAGTTCAAGGATTACACTATAATGAAAACAGTACACAAACACTGCTTTTCAGAAGATTGTATGTGGATACTCCTTTACAAAAAATAGTACACATACACTACTTTTCTGAATATAGTTTGTGGACACTCCTTTGCAGAAAATAGTTTGCAGATGACACTTTGTTGGAAACGGTTCACGGATAACCCTATTCGGGGAACGATATGTATATTATCCTACACTGACACTATACCATGGATATATCCTATGTCGATTCTCTTATACAGTCATATCCTACTATGAAAATCATATAATAATTCTCCTATTCAGATGATCTAATATAGATTCTCAGATGTGTCCAACTCTAATGCAAAAAACCATATGTATAAAACCCTATATGCTTGTTGGACCATACTATGGGGCTACCCACCCACACCTACTTGGGTCTCTTTCGAGATGCGGTCCCAAACCTCTTTTACATTCCCTTCAATATCATAAAACTTCAATGAATGATGGAGTGTCACACTGTGGGGGTTTCGTCCATAGAAGATGATATTTTCTGTTGTTCCCTAAGGCCACCCCAACTTCTTTCCCATAAATACCATGAGTAAAACTACTCATCCTGAGGCTCGTAAACCCATATCACCTAGATCCAAGGATAGTTTGATATAGAAATACATAAAAATCATGGTTTTACTATTTCTTACATGCTAAGACACAGCATTATCTATATGTTAATCTTTGTGTCATGGGAGAATTAGAATCAGCATAATCCTTCATGGACAAATTAAAATTATGGTATGTGTCTTAGGGACCCCACTACTTCTCTTTTCACACAACACCTAGGAAACATTGCATAAATATTTCACAAAACATTTAGTCAACTAAAGATAAATATTTCCTCACGAGAGGATTCACCGAGATCCATATTCTCTAATGGATTTCATGTCTTATATCATTCCTTTTAATATGAGAATCCCTGGAATCATGGATTTCACATTCCTTCTCTCTCAATCCTTAACAAATTAACCTCTAGTTAATTATGTATTCTATAAAAAGTTGTCCCCATTGTATAAACATAATAAAATCCCAAACATTTCCTAAAAATATTACATTAAATTTTATTTTGTAAGTCCCAAAGCATGACTTTTAACCGTGATACCATCATCCATTCTATATGATTTTAAACTATTGAATTCTGTATGTTATATTTAAATTGGAACTCTAAAAAAGTAATCCCCTAGCCATTTTTATTATGGTTGCATCAGTTCTCCTCTCATCCTCCACATAGGGCATACCTAGAGAATTCAAATTGACTACCCATGACCTGAAAATAAAAGAGATAATTGGCATAGTCAAATACCATTCTCTATCCCTTTCAGCTATGGTACCGTCAATAAATAGATGATGTGGCATATAAGATCCTCATATCCGCTTCATCCTCTTGTTTCTCAAACTGAGCATGACTCACCTACTCTTAGAGGTGGTTAGCTATCATAGAATCTGTGTAATACAAGTGTATGAGACTACTAAATGTTGTAAGACCCAATAAAAGGAAGGATAGCTTTTAGGGTACTTCTCCATGGATATAGGTAACAATGTAAATCCTAACGGTTGGGCCACCAAGAAGGAGTAAACCCAATAAAAATGAACTATGAGATCTCTTATTCACATCCTAAATGGGATACGTATGAAGCCTTTCTATGTCCCTATCACTATATAATATCATGCATGATATAAAAAATCATGTACCCCCACAGAAATGGGCATCCTCCGAGGTGTAGGACCGAAAACAAAATGTACTAAAAGAACTCTGATTCCTTCCTGAAATAGGATATGTAGTATACTTATATAAGGCCCATGAGAAAAGGGTTTTCTTCTGAAAGGGTACCCCCTACCATGACCCCCAATTCATCATGCTCCCCTTTATGGTGTAAACTCCAAATCCAACCCAATTGTTCCTCCTAGAATGTGTATGTCCGGATCAAATCAAATCCTCCCAAATGGTCCTCCTCTTAGGAGTAATTCCTAAATGTATTGAACTACAAGGTATTTAATTCCAAACCAACAAGGATATATTGTAAATCTATCCAAGTAAATGACCATCATCGAAGCTCACCCTAATGATTTATTGATTGTATCCCTTATAGGGTGACATTCGACCGAAATACCATATCTCTACTAGGTATATTGGACCACTTTAGTATATGTCCCACACAACCCTTCACTCAGAAACCTTCAACATATATGTCCTTTCAACATGAAATAAATCCACATGGATGGGTCCTCATCACACAACCACAAAATTTCATGTGTCTGGTTAAGTTTCATCAAACTACCTGTGATTTTATTCCTCTCTCAAGGATACATAGGAATCCTATATTATGGGTTTAACCAAGATATCAAAAGAATTATTGTCCCCCCTATATGAAGATAATATCCAAAGTTCCTCATCACATGGTATAAACATGTGTTTTCTCTATAAAAGATGAAGGAATTCTATATATATCCATAGATGGGTAAAATTGATGAAGAACCTCAGATACATACAATTATCTTCATTAATGGATTTCCTAGAATACAGACAAATGATTGCATGCCCATATATATCTATGATGGATCATTTAACCTGAAGGTAATCCATGGACACATTCTTGGGGAGGAACCAATGATTCACAATCATATGAATATTTATTAAATATATAATTGATTCCCTGAGAAGGAAATAATGAACCCAAAAAGGCTATAATTAACTGGACCTCAAATCCTCTAGACTAATTTGAGTCCTCCAAATGTTATTGGACTAATCATCCAATTAGAACCTATATTTGAATGAAGTTCCATGAATCATGTATAAAAGGGTTCTTTGGTGCTTTTTGGATATGTAAATAAGCCTGATGGAGACCGTCTGAGGGCATTGACCCTGAAATTGAGTGATTTCACAAACAATAAACCCTAGGAAATCACCCATTGGGATTTCTCACCTGTGTCACCTCCAATGTAAAAAAGGTATACATCCCATGTCCTCGATGGACCATTTTGGTACTGGGTTATAGAGGTCCACCTCAAGTAAAAACATAAAAGATGAACTATATGTGAAACACACTATAATAAAAGGCAATTAGTTCTTATTTGTATGTCCATTTTGTTCACTCCTGCACAATAGACCACAGGTCGAGTGAAATATTAATGATTATCTTCCCATGATTATGTATTTTCCAAAAGTATCAACACTCAAATGAACCACATTCCTTGTTAACTTTTAATACATTATTTCAAATATTTAATTAAATACTAGTGCAATACACTCCTCTTCGATTTCATGATTACTATAATGATATTGGAATTAATTAAATACATTGAAACTAAATTTTCTAGATCCAAATACACAACCACATTAGTTATTCCATGTAGGCTATAACAAAAACAAAACTATAACCTTGATCACTTCGGTACTTATATGGTATTTTACCTTAACATATGTAGAATTATCTTCAGGATTTACCCATATAATGGAAATATTTTAACAATACTTTTAAGTAATATACCTTACCCATATATTCTGTATAGTCATTGTGTTTTATCCATTCAAGATGAAAATTTATTTTCCTTTTAGCCACATAAAAATGTTATTCTTTCCATAAGATATTTTTGTGTGAAAATATATCTTTCACTACAACTATTTATCTATTTTTTCTCTAGCATACTCATGATATATTTTTCCCATTATTTCAAAATGAAATGGTAAATGTTTACCTCTCTTGATAGAACTTAATCTAGATCCTTATATGATAAATTCTTTTGGGAGATTTGTTCCCTTCATAGGAATGTATTAATCCCAACAAGGAAAAGATTAATATTTCTCTTTGGATTGTGTATTTGGGAAAAACATTCAATGGTAAAATTGAAAAGTCTTCTTTTTTAATGTACAAAAAATTTCATCTTATTTACATCATATAATAAAGAACAATATTTCCATATCAACTCACTTCTAATGAGGTAAATATTTTTAGGGAAATATTACTTTCAAATGTTTCTCATTATTATTTTCAATTTCTTATTTATACTTATTATTTTGAATCGTTGACTACAATGTATCATCAAATTCTTATAGAATATAAACAACCTTGGACATGTTCTCCCATTCAATACACCCTAGGATGAAAAATATCATCTCAATGAAACATATCAATTTGCAATTAAAAAATGTATTTTTCAGACTAATAAAAGAATGAGGTTTCATATGCATAAAGTTTTATAAAATTATTACACCAGGTGGTGGATCCATTCTATACCCCTAGATCCATCTTCATTATCATTCCCTAGAGTTTATTCCCCATATAGACTATTCATAGTCATATTTTTCAAAATGAAGGATCCAAACATAGTAGAATCATGGCGGTTGGGTGGGACCGACATTACCTTTACTGAAATCAATGAACTATTTGGTATCAATAAGATGAAGAATACTAGTATCAATAGATTAAGATCAAATATCTAGAAAAAAGATGAAATGGTCATTAGATCCTAGATAGAGAATCTTTCGCATCATGTTTATAAAAAATTTAATTATTTTTTGTATAAATTATATACCAAGATATTCACTAAATTCATTGTTAACGATGTTAATCATCCATAATGATCCTTATAGATTTTATTATTTCCCATGCAAGGATCCAAACCAGAATCTCTCTAGTGGTGATCCACATGTGTTTTGATGGACTCTGATCAACACCAATCACTATCTAGGTGCTATCATAGTAATGACATTGACTTACATTTGTCATTCTTTATTATTTTTCATATATCATGAATACCGTCTCTCATTCTTGAGAGTGGAGAGGATCAGATTCAAGGGAGAAATTTTTTTGGCTCAACAATCCTATCACCACTAGAAATTCAATCAAATAGGCATAACGACACAATTAACATACCTATATATTTAAAGACGTGGGATTTCAGTGAAAAAAATTAATTGGGTAAAAATAATTAAATACATTAATAACCTTATAGAAAACCAATTATACATAATAACAATAACAACAAAATTATTTGCGGTGCCCCCACAAGGAAAAGCAAAATCATAAATGAATTCTAGTTCCGCAAAATGATTAATGCATTATTATTATTTTTTCTTCTATCAACTAGTTAAATAATTATTTTTCATCTTGCAAATAATTTTTTTTGCTATCAGATCATCTTTGGTCTTCACGAGCAGGAGAACCATTTATTGAAATCACTAATAAATAATTAAATAAATTAATCTCGTGAATAAATATTGTAATTACAAAATAGTAAATATATATTTATTAAATATTTAATAAAATAAATAATTTAATTTAATTTAATTTACTTGATCATTTGAATATGAATAAAATCATCCCACTGTCTTGGGAATAATATTTACAACATTAATTAAATTCAAATAGAATTTAAACAATACCATAAGGAAACACATAGTGTATGACCCTCTAGTATTCTTTCTTATTGGAATTAGGCAGGCTTACCTAAAGTCCCAGTGTACTGTCTAGAAATGGGTCAAGGAACCCAAGAGAATGAACATTAAGTCGCAATAATGTCATCCCCATATGAACACCCATGGTGTAATATAATCACATTGAATCAATATCTCGTCATGAGGGTTTCATGATAGTGTCATCAAGATGTTTTCTTGATACATATTTCTTTTACAACATGAAATAATATCTTCGTCACACCATGGAAATTGAATTTAGGGAGATGATTATATTTCAATCAGTGGTCTGAGATATCAACATCCATAAATGGAGAGGATAAATACTTCCTTGACATATCTATTAATAACATGTCACGCATGACGCACAAAAAATACCCAATTTCCCGTCAAAATATGGTGTGATAGTTTTCATCCATAAATAAAATTGAACGATTCATGACATGTGTTAATGATAATATTAGTGTCTAAGGAAAATTACACATTCTCATGGATAGGAATATATAATGACACCAAAATATATTGAATTCCAATAGATAGGTATGTTCTCATAACCTCCCGACTTTGAGATTACTAAGTTGGAACAACATGAGTAGAATTCCCATCTTCATTAGAGTACATGCACCTAAATTCCAATATAATATCTGTCCCATAATTCTAATTTATACAATTGAATAACTATATTTAAGAATATTTTCATATAACTTCAGGGAACTCATCATAGTTGGAAACTTCTATGACCTAGTCAATACGATAAATACTAAATGACATTATTACATCATAGCCTGAAGAAACTGAACAATAGGTAGTAAGATGTTTAATATTTAAATAAATTAAATATTCATGTAATAAAGAACATATAGATGGTTCTATGACACAAAATCTAAAAAAAATCCGATTGGATGAGACCCAACTTCCTATGACTTTCAGTCCACATGTCCTCATAAGATGATCATGTTTTTACTAAGTCATGTCATTAGACAAGTGGTCTGGGATATAGTCATTTGTGGAAATGATTCTCACTATGAATTCACCTCTCTATATAAAATATCTTAAGAGATGATACGTCGGAAATATGTGTTTTTCCATTGATGTGACCTTGGATATTTTTTGAGAGCCACCACAATAGTATTATCACAATAGAGTGTGATGGGATCATTAATGTTAGTTACCACTTCCAACTCTGGAAAAAATCATCACATCAAAAATGATCCTTTGGATAACTAAAAAACTTTGATATACTCAGTCTCTAGTGTAGAATTTTTTACTATACTCTACTTTGAGCTCTTCCATCTCACATCACCTACATTTAAATTGAATATGTATCCCATTTTTGACTTCATGTCATCCTGATGAGTATCGAAACTAGAACCTACATATCCTCTTATGTAAGGTTCCTCATCTCCTCCATAAATGAGGAAAATATCTTTTGTAAACCTTAGATATATTAGTATTGTATTGACTACCATCCAATGTTGGTCACCTAGGTTTGCATGATATCATCCTATCACACATAATACATAGGTGACATATAGCCTAGAACATGGAATTGAAATCATTCATGACCTAATCACTAATGTGTATGGACTCTTTTCCAATCTCTCTATTCCCTCATGAATCTGAGGAAACATTTTCATGGGATTATTAATAGCATGTGACGCTGGATACAATCCCATATTTGGTTCTTCCATACTAAATTTCATTAGTATCTTAACAATGTATGTAAATTTCTATTGGCCCAATAATCGCTTCGATATATCATGATAGATCGTGATCCCAATAATATATTTTCCTCACCAAAGTCTATCATAGAGAAGCATTTATTCAACTATTCTTTAATTGATAGTAAGACTAATGTATCATTTCCAATAAGTAATATGTCATCAAAATATACTATAAGGAAAATGACTATTCACCCACTAATCTATTTATAGACACATAGTTCACATCCATTCTTTATAAAAACAAATTATATTATGGATTCATAAAAATGGATTTTCCATGACTTGAATTAATTTTTTAATCCATAAATGGTTTTTTCATCTTTTATATCTTATTGGAATCATTTGGATTCACATACCCATAAGGTTTTGTCTTGTAGACTTCTTTTTAAAGGATCCCATTATGGAATTATGTTTTGAAACTAATTTTCTAAATATCATAGTCATGGTAAGCAATAATTTCCAATATAAATAAATGGATTTTAGGATAGCATCTGGTGAAAAGGTTTCGTCATAGTCAATTCCTAGATGCTATTTGATCCATTTTGCAATAAATCATGCCTTATATGTACTGATTTCCCTTTCAATATCCAATTTCTTCTTTAATACCCATTTTGATCCAATAAGCATTACTTCAACTAGAGGATTTAAAAAAATAAAAATATGGTTTTGGTACAAGGAATCTATTTTAGAATTCATGGACACTTTGTAATTGGAAACATCTGTGCCACGGGATGCTTCCTTGTAGGTTAGAGGATCATTATTATCTACTAATAATGACTCACCATCCCCGGTAACTATAACAGTGTACCATTCTGATTCTATATAATATCTTTTACACCCATTCACTACATGAGTCTTCAAAATAGATCATTCTACCATAGGTTTTTGTTGAATCTGCTCTGATACCATCTCTTGTGTACCTTGATCCCTGACATCATCGATTTCTATCTTGCTCCCACTATCACTTTTTTTAAATGTGCTCCCTCTTAAGAAATATGAAGTGTTATTCCACTATAACATTTTCTATAAGTGGTTATATATTTAATCTTCCATTGTTTCCTTGAGGTATCCTATAAAGGTACAGCCTGTGCCTCATGGTAAAAGTACTTTACCTGAAGGCGCCTTAACAATGACTTCACAATCCAAACATGTAAATTAGATAAAATAGATTTTCTCCCACTACAATGCCCATATGGAATACCATTTATCAATTTAGTTGGAACTTGGTTTATTATGGGTGTTCTTTATTTTAACACATATCCCCAAAAGGATAATGAAATACTTTCATGACTTATCATTGATCTCACCAAGTCCAAAAATATGTGGTTACTCCTTTATAGTACACCATTACACTAAGGTGTGTAAGGTGGATTGAGTTTGGATTGGATCCCAAACTCTTATAAGTAATCAATGATGTCTTCACTAAGATACTCTCCACCTCAGTCTGAACGGAGTTTCTTCACCTTCTCACAGAGCTGATTCTCAACATCATTCTGTATTCCTTGACCACATCAATTGAATCATACTTATACCTAATTATGTATATATATCCATATCTACTAAAATAATTAATAAAAGATATGAAGTTTTAGTACCCACCCCTTGCTTCAACTAGAAATGTCCCACACATATCGGTACGAACCAATTTCAGAAGATATTTTTCGATTTGACCATTCCAAAAAAAGTGTGATTTGGTCATTTTTCATTGTAAACATGTGTTACATACACCAACAGGTTTTAGTTTGAGAGAATATAAATTTATGACTTATGTCACTTTGCCCGTCATTTCTCATTTACATGACCTAGTCATTGATTCAAAATTTGGGTGTGGTATGTGGCATGTGAAGTATATTTGTTATCAATTTCCATTACATGGTTTATGTAATCCATCTTGTAAAGACCATTAACTAAATGTGCCTTACCAAAAAATTATATCTTTCAAAAAGAAGAAAGATTCCTCTATGAACTTGAATAAAAATCCATATTCAACTAGTATGAAAACAGAAATAAGGTTT
Organism: Viscum album; assembly: GCA_963277665.1. Classification (NCBI taxonomy): domain Eukaryota; kingdom Viridiplantae; phylum Streptophyta; class Magnoliopsida; order Santalales; family Viscaceae; genus Viscum; species Viscum album. The sequence continues at coordinate 419,475,892 of OY728123.1, read as the reverse complement.
TTTGTCCCATAAGGCACATATTAACAAAAATTTAATAACATGATCATCCTAGTGGGAAATGTGTCATGAAATTCCCTAACAGATATAGAAAAATGTCTAGCGTTGTTGGATTCACATAGATCTACCTGTCCTTTGTGAATTTTAATAAATCTATGTGGTTTCTATATTTAAATAAAAATGTGATCCCCACAAGTTGTATCCAATACCCAATTTATAGAAACATATAAATTTCACTAGATAACAAACACACCAAAAGATAAATCTTGTTTCTTTGGATGGGTGTATGTTTTTGTCCATTGTCTCTTCATTCCACATACAATACAAACAACTTCATGTTTGCTTTCTTCCCCTTGATATTCCTTTTCTTGGAAGGGAATGAAGAATCTTGGGTGTTAAATCCATTCTCCTTCCCCTTCCACTTATTCACTATAAGATAAAAGTATTTTCGCACTTCATATCTATTTTTATTTGGTGAATGAGGATAAGAATATCAGAATGAGACTTATAGATCATATTCATAATGAAATTAACAACAAAACTTGAGGATATCTAAAAGAGTTATCTAATAATGAGATCGATACCATGTTCTTCAGGGAGTTTACTGTTTAGAACCTAATGGTGATCAATGTAGCCAACGTGATTGAATATTTGAATCCTATATGGGGCACACTCTCCAAGAATACTCTGAAATTGGGCCTTGGATATATCATAAATTTCATGTCTTGATCACTCCTTATAAAGACCATAATGGTTCTTTATCTTGATATACACATCAATGTTTTTTTGAGACATCATGAGTTCACTAGACATTGCTGAAAGCATAAAACCTTGAACATTGTACACATCATTCATATGCTTCTCATAGAAAAATAAATCCTCATTACTCACCTATTTGGAAGGCATATAAGGTAAAAAAAACTCCATCACATAAGACATACATTAATATCATAGAACAACCCGATAGAATCTAAACCATTCCTGGAAGTTACTACCCGTGAGGAAGTTTTATTTTTTCATAAATTATCATTGAGAGAAAATTGATGAGATTTCCATTTTATTTTATAATTATAAGACTATATTATTAGTACTTTCTTGATTACATTTTATGAGAAATAATAAAATACATTTATTAAGTGTTCCACTATTTTAACAAATACCAATAGACCGCAACATTGAGCTCGAAATGTCATGATTCTTGGAAATTCTAGTAAAATGAATCCATATTTTCCATTTCATTACCCCAATAAGGGCTGGAGAAACTTTTTGATGGTTTTTTGGTAAGTAGGTAATTTCTATCTATGGTGATGCAGCTCCATGATCAGTTGAGTTGATGCCCAAATCATGAAATCATGACTTGGATTTCCTCAACACATGCCTCCATTATTGCATCATGACTAGAAACAGATACCCCTCTAAATGAAATTTGGTTAATTCAACTCGAATCCTTCATAAGGTCTTCATACATAAAAGTAATTTTCCCAACAAGGGATATTCAAACACATTGTTTTCGTGATTCTTCACCTTAATCATGTAATAGAAGGCTTAGTCTGACATAATATTTTATTGAGGTATTTTTATCACTTATGTGTAAATTTATTATTATCATTATCAACATATTATTAATATCAAGTGGAAGATACTTATGTGATTAAATATTTCATGATAATATTTATACATAATCCGAGTGTATTTTAGTTCCATTTTTTGTGCTTGTTTAATTCATTAATAATGTGATCATGACAACACATCCTTAAAGATAAACCATGAAACTGAAAGAAATATAATAAACATCATGATCCTGATCTTATCTAATGATTAGATTATGTAGTGGTTAATAAATTGACCCTGACCTATAGGAAAAAAATCTTGAACCTTTTGGGTTCATTTTTACATTATTCCACCTACCCACCTTTGTATCTCATGGGACCTGTTTCATTTTGGATCTAGCCTAAAGCACCTCCATTAGATTGGGTGCTCCATAACTTACGTATAATTTTTATCTCAGATGTAAGTGAAGATTAAAAAGGGGGTTACATTAAAATTCAATGTGAATGAAGGAAATACATATTAATGGGGATTGATGTATCGCACACCAACACTTTAACTTAACAAATAAATTAAAATAATCCAATCACATATAATGGTCAGGTCTAGCTCATGATCATCCACATACTGGAAAAAATTACACAATAAATAAATTTAGCATTCAATTCATTAAAAACTCTCATCAAGTTAAATATTTTGAGAATCAATTAAATATGATATTTAATTAATCAATTATTTTATCTTAATTTCTTTTCTAAATTCCATTGAGATTCCCATGCTTGTACGGAAATGTACCTTAGAGGTATCCTAGTGAATACCCGTTCAAATATACTCAACATGTATTATATTCATATATTGTTTTACTGTTATGAAATTTGGAATACATGATGCTTAAAACCATAGAATAACACATATTAGTAAAATATATACATGATATGTAGTTATGAACATTAAACATACTTTATGTTTTTAAATTAATGTAATTTCGTAAAGTACACAGTGTGTAGTTCAGAAAATATGATGTAATGTACATTCAGCAGCATTCCCCTAATACATGCCTAGGGACCCAGTGTTTGAGGCATACATTGGATATTTTGGAGTACACAGTGTGTCCAGTGGGCTATACGTTGTGTTGTATCCTCATTACATGTTTATCGGCTGACATAATCCATATATGGGATACACTTATTGGACCCTAACCTGAAGTGAATACACATCGTGTCTAGTGAGCCACATGATATGTGATCTGGTAAGAATGTGATTAACAATCGCAGTTAAAATGCGATGTAAAAATAATCACACCAAGTGTAATAAATTCACAAGGATTTAGTAATTGCTTACTTACCCCTAATGCACAGAACATGACTATATGCAATTTAATATAGAGTATATCCCATGTGTATAAGAGAACATGATGTGCACGTTTAAACACATGATGTGTACTTTCATGTCACCTAGATAGAATCATCGACACCACTGGATGAGTTCCTCACATTAATTATAATCCATAAAGTATTCTTTTGTGTTAGAACTATGGGAAATGAAAGACATAGAACAGATTTCAAAATCCATATTTCGTAAATGATTAACATTGAAATTTAAAAATAAATTATTATATTTTATATCATCAACTAATTATTTAAATTATTATACATGAAGATAAACCCCACTCTGATACAACTTGAAGGATCTGAATGCAGTAGAAGCATTACAGTTGTGTGGGCCCAACTCTTTTTAACATAATTGATTACCAATCCAAAATCAACACGACGAAGAATGCCAGTATCCATAGATTAAGATCAAAAGATATAAAGCAAAGAAGAAAAGGGTGTTGAATCATATAGAGAGGATATTGTGCATCATGTTTATAATTAATTTAAATTTTTTTTTGCAAAAATTAAATACATGAATATTTGTTACATTTTTTGATGATGATGTCGATCATCTGGATCGACCCTTCCGAATTGTCTCATTGCGCTTACGAGGTTCCAAATCAGAATCCCTCTAGTGGTGATACACATGTGTTCTGGTGGCCTATAATTGAAACCACACTTTCTACGTGTTCATTTGTAGAGAAGAAACTTTCTTGCATCAGTTTTCCATTGATCGCCAATTATTCAGTCTTGATGAACTTCTCTCATTTTGATAGGGGAGAAGATAGGATTCAAGAGAGAAATTATTTTGGATCACCTATTATCTCACCAGATATAATTTATTTCACCAAGCATATGAAAAAATATACGTACTTAACTATCTAACGACATTGGATTTAAGTTACAATATTTAATTTCAGAACAAAAATTAATTACATTTATAACCATAGAGAAATCCCATGATAAATAATAACATTAACAACATAATTTTTCATGGCGTGGAAACTTGCTCATTAAGGAATCATAAATGTCATACCATGCCACATAATGATAAAAACATTTTTATTATTTTGTCTTGTGAAAACTAGTTAAATACTCATTTACCATCTTGCAAATTACTATTTTACATTTGGACCGACCTTGGTCTTCTCAAAATCCACTTCAATTAATTGATCACCTGAATAAATAATTAATTAATTTTTTCTCATTAACAAATATTTTATTTTAAATTAGTAAATAAATATATATTAAATGTGAAATGAAATAAATAACTAACTTTTATTTAATTTAAGTGACCTTTTTAAATTGATTAAAATTATTCTACATTCATGAGAATAATATATATTCAATTAATTAAATTCAAATAGAATTTAATCAATACCAAAAGAAAAAAATTAGTGTGTAACCCTCTTGGAATCTTTCATGTTGGAATTAGGTGAAAATTATTAACATCTACGAGTATTGTCTAGAAATTGGTCAAGAAACCCAAGTGAAAAACATAATTTCATAATGATGAAAACCACATATGAAGGCTCACTATGAAATATAATACATTTGCCTCAATATCTCATCATGTAGGTTTCATGATAGTGTCATCAACCTAATTTCTTGATATATATTTCATTAAATATTTTAAATAAACACATTATTACACCATGCCAATGGAATTTAGGGAGACTATTGTATTTCATTCAAAGTTTCGAGATATCAAATTCCATAAATTGAAGGGATGAAGCATTCCTAAAATTATCCATTATTAACATGTCTCTCATGACACACCCAATGTAACCAACATCATGCCAACATATGGTGTGATGGTTTTCACCAATAAATAAATGTCAAATAGTCATGAAATGAATTACAAATTATATTGAAGTATATAGACCACTATATACACTCACATATAAGAATATAAAAAGATGCCAAAACATGCAGAATTACTTAAGGCGAGTTTGTTATCGTAACCTCCCATCTTGGATTTTACCTAGTGTGAAATTCAGTAGAAGAAGTCTTATATTATTACATGTACTCGCACCTAAAATTTTTTATACCATGTTATCCATCATAGTATGTTATCCCACTACATAAAAATATTTAAGAATATTTTCATATCACATTAAGGGTCTCATCATAGTAGGGAACTAATATGACCATGTCAATACAACAAATAATCTAGGAAATTATTACATAATAGTCAGGTAGAAAAATGAACAATATGTAATCAGATGTTTATTATATAAATACATTAAATATTCATGTAATCAAAGTACAAACATTTGGTTCTCGAAAACCAAATCTATCACAAAATACATTATTTTCCATTTCATAAAAATGGAATGCCACATAATAGATCATAAAATTAAGAAACATTATATATTATCCCAAAAAATTGAAACACTTAATATAAATTAAAATTTTTTACTTATGTAATCTAATAATAATAAAAAAAATTATTTGGGGATGTTAATATATTCAAGTAATTTTTAATTGGTTTAAATGAAATGGTAAATTATTAAAATAATATCCCATGAGAGTGTCACACTATATGTATAATATGGCCTATCATTGTACACTAGGTGATAATAGAGTTAAACCTAATTTTCCCTTTTCTGAGTTTTACCCTTTTTATCCATGTTAGATACACATCCACTAGTAGTTTATATAGATGGATGTATTAATAGGGAAAACACTATAGCGTATTACTCGCTAAAATGTTATGTTGTTAAACTATACTTATCATCCACATATATCACAGTGTTAGGTTCAATAATATATGTTATCATAAATATTTTACCATAGTACTCTACTACAACTCCATTAATAAAAACTATAGTAACCCCAACCCCACTACTATGTAGTTGATAGTTACTCTATTATAAATTGATAACATGCATGAAATTACATCCCAATGGACTGAATATTTTAGTAATATATGTAAAATAGATACATATATGAAATTCTCATTAAAATGGGAAACATTAAACAAAAAATTGTTTTCATTGATAATAATATTATTAGGCATAGCGTATAACATCGTATCAATAAAAAAGATACCTTGTTTCGTAGGAAAAATAAAACATAGGGAATGGAAGATCTCAGATGATAAGTAAGTTTGTACATATAAGAAACATATAAATGAAAAGGCATAATATATATGTAATGTAAAATAATTGAAATAAATAACATCTAATCAATATCATTAGAGTAGTATGGTTGAAATAAATGATGATTAAATAATTCCATATAAGTCATCATATGATCTTGTAACATAACCTTACATATTAAAAATAATATAATAATAACATGGAATAACAAAAACTAGATTCATAAAGTAAGAAATATTATACAATCCATAAAGGCCACATTTGAAGATATCTTATCGATATTGCCTCATGTAGAGACATTATAAATAGATGGGTAAGGCCTCTACCAAATACCATTGATAATATGTCTCATTAGACCTATCGATGCATCTAGGGGGTATGAAACTCTAGGTAAGACATGTATCTTAACAATTATAATGAATCACTCATATAAAATGACTCCATCATAATCAACACAGAAAATAATACTAAAAACTAACATATGAATTGGTCATAAACTCCAAAATCAATGAAAACAATTATAAATAATCATGTGTAATATGGTTAATGGTAATAATATTTAATATCCCTAGTAAAAATTATCATAAATCATATGGTGAAATAATTATTATAAAAATAATATGAAAAAACAATATAGGTTTACAAATTTATTAATGGTTTGTGGTTGTTGATAAATTGAAATACCATAAAAATGTTATCAAAAGAAATTTTAGGGTAAATAATCTTCTCTATTTGAGATATTATTTTTATTATTTATTTAATAAATATGTTTAATATACTAATCATTGAATATATAATTCTAAAACATGTTAATTAATCATTAATACTTTTTTTATCCTGATGTTACAAATTTTCATTCTTTTGTTACACAATAATGTTATAATTCCTAATAGATTTTCAGTAAAATCTATATTTACCATGATTTGAAAAAGGAATGAAAATTCCATTCATTTTTTTTGACAAATAAAAAATTAGTTTAAAATTATTTTTATTAATTAATTTTTAATTAGATATTTTTTAATTGAAACAAAATTATAAAAACTTTATTTTAATGAAAGATTATTTCAGAATAGAGAGAAAAATATTATTATTTTTTATTTAAATTATTTTATAAGAATTTTTAAGAATAGAAGAGAGAGTAATTTAATAATTTAAAATATTCAACAATAACCTGATTATCAGAATATATAAATATTTTCATATAGATTTGTAAAATAATTACCTTGAGGTATATTTATAAAACCATCCTGAATAATGATGAAATTGTGAAATAAACCCACCAATTTGGTAAATTTATATCACAATCCCCATGAACGAAATAATACGATGTTTAACATTAAAAAACACGAATATAAATATATATTTTATATAATATATAATAGGGGTAATTATATACTACACACAATTGAATAAGTGTTGAATATTACAAATATGTCATGGATATAAATGTGAGATGAGAAACTTTGATGACATGTTCGAATTCTTTCATATGTATATGATACTCCATTATAATAAATATAGGTTTAATAAAAATATTATATAAACATAATCATATATCTCATACTATATATTCTTTAATTATAGTTTTTTTTCACTATTATTTTAATATTCTTTGTCAAAATCCCAATTTTTTGTGATAATGGCCTCATTTTCGTGTAGGTTTTAGTTCATTAATTCTGGGCCTTTAAAATTGAAAATGGTTAAATGATATCCATAATTTTCAACCAAATAAAATATAAAATATATTATTTATTTATTTATTTACAGTAATCTAATAAGGACAGACGTAGAAAATTGGTTACACTATGTTTGGAGATAGTATGAATTATGCACACATGAATAATGATTCAATTTTCCATGATTAATGGATTGATAAAAATATAAATGAATCATTACATAATAATTATTATTTTATATAAATAGAAAATAATAATATAATCCCTTCTTATAACTGTTCATGAAAAAATTAAACGAAAAACATTTCCCAATATTTCATGGAGATGGTAGTCCACCTATACGCATGAACAATATTATTTTATTCCAATGGATTGGAATTTAGGAATTTGGTTGAGATATTATATTTATATAGTTATTTTTAGATAATAAATATCAAATATATTCATGAAATTTTATCCTTACTACATTCTATGTATGGAGTTCATGAAAAAAATCAAAATGCATAGTAAGGCAGTAGTCCATCGTACATATTAGCAACATTATCATATTAACCAAAGAATTTATAGAAAAATATAAATTCAAAATTATCTTTATGGGATTATAAAAATATCATAAATTTAATGTAAATTTTTTAAATTCATCTGACCATTAATTTTCTTTATGTAATGTGAACCATATCAGTACATTATGTTGTTGTTCTTTGTACACATGATACTCATATTCATTTTCCATTTGTTGGATGTGGATATTGATAATGGTTATTCAAAAAACATAAAAAAATATGTATATAGGATATACTATAATATTATATCTTAATATTTATGAAATATCATAATCAGTTAGATGAAGATGTTAAATGAATACTCATATTTAAAAACATTACCACATTTAATAGAAACCACATTAATATACACCTTTATCCTTCATATATTGTCTTGATGATTAAAAATATATACTATATCGTGAAGAGGGATATAGGTAAGTTATTTTTGTATGTATAGGTAATGATAATGGAACATGGAGTGTGAAGAGTAGATGAGAGAGGTTGGCCTCACAAAAGGTGAGGAGAGGAAACACATTGTATTATTGAAAACAATCAATAACACCCATGTAACTCCCCGACCCCAGTTACCTATAGTCGGTGCATTATTACATAACATTGGCATGATCACAAGAAAGATCAAATCTCGAAAGACCGATTGGTTTAATAGCCTTGGAAACACTAGATATATTCTTAAGTCTTACATTACATCATAAAGTGAAAAACTACTACAACAACATATTGTCTCCATATTCTACACTCATATCCCCACATAATATCTCTGTAGGTCATTAATAATTTACTTCTTCACTTCCTGGGAAAAATAAAACCTAGAAAAGGGGTGAGCTCAAATTCCCAGTAAGGATAACAATATAGCGGAAACTTTAATAAATAATAATAAACATTTAAGGTAATGTATAACTAAATCAAAAGCCTTTAAATCTTGAACTTCAACATAGTATGGAAAAAGTAAAATTAAATAATTCCATTTACTTATTCACATGGATGTTCTAATAATCGAATAATCACATGCAATATCAATAACCACTTTCATAATGATGGAATGCATAATGTCATACTATCGTAACCACATAGCCAAGGGCTCGTGCGAAGACTACAAATAAGATTTTGCCAAGGCCTTGTGCCAAGACACTATTTTGTCTCATGAGTCCTACCTATTCTTCGAGGAGCTATAGCGGGCTCCACTCGTCACATATTAAGTCCAATGCATTCCCATATGAAAAGGTTTAAACAAAACATAAACATTCTTATTAAAACTAGCATTCGAAATGTCAATACTTTCACCATAAACTGTGAACGGTATAAAAATATCACATCCATAGTCAAACATATCACAAAACCTTCAATACAATATAGAAGTTTTGTATCATAATAAATCAATTTCAAATAAGCGTAAAATCTATCAAAGGATGTTGACATAGATGAAATCAAAACTCTTTTTAGAGAAATATGTCTTTCTATTTTGAAATCATTTAAGAGTCATATATTTATGAAATAAAACATTTTCTTTGAAAATATTCTTATAATCTTGAAAGGCAAGCTTCGATGATTTTATAACGGCAGAAAATAACGGCACCCACCATATATGTTAAAAAACATTCTTACATTAATTCTGTCAAAAAGGATAAAAAGCACATTGTTTGGAAAATGACGGAATGATTCCTTTATAACCCACTTATAAAAAGTCAAACAAGGGTATAAATGACTTGAATCCATATTTTTGTAAATAGTAAAAATGTTTTGAAATACATTTTTAAGAAACATGGATGTGGATGATAAAGAGATCCCAGTAGATTATTACGTATAAACAACCTCGGATAATGAAGAGATTGTGAAATAACCCTTAACTTGTACTTTTCCTTGGTTGAGGGTAGGTTAAACTCCTGTATAATGGTCAAATAATTGTTATTAAATAATACAAGAATCATATATATTAATATGATATCATATATGATCTTTTAATGTTTCTTTGTTAAAAATATCTTAGTATTATCGTCGTTTCGGGTGTTAACTTAATCGTTTTCTTTTATATGTTTTGTTACGTAAGCCATGTTTTCTAATGGTTAGGTTGTATATTTTTCATATCTATAATGATATCAAGTCCTTAAACATTATTTTTATATCATCAAATGATAATTATACTTGAATGGATATGATGGAGAATGAATCTCATCGCGTTCGTGGAGACGGTAGTCCGTACGTACGCACGAGCGAAAATATCATTATTTTGATATTAAAATAATATATAATTTGATGGTATATCATATATACAGAATAATTATCATGTTATATTTATTATTTATTTGATTTAAACATCATTACTATACCCATTCATATAATTATATATTGAATAACAATTACACCACGACGTGGAGACGGTAAGCCGTACGTACGCACGTATGGTGACATGTTATTAAAAGGGTGGATTGAATACTGAATGTGGTTGTACCATAATTATAATAACATCACAGTATATATAAGATATTGGATTTATTATTTTAGTATGGTAACAACAAATAATGAATAAGTGGAAGAAGAAAAGAACTTGAAAAACGGTGGTGAAATCATTACCTCTTCTTCGGGTTCTTCTTTTTTATTTGATCAAAAGGGCTCCTTAGGTTGGCTTTATGATAAAACTAAGGCCTCTAGGTTGTAGTGAGGAAAGTTGGGAGAGTATTTGGGTTGATTTTGGCCGAACCAAAAGGCTTTGAAGGTGTGAAGAAATGAGAATGAGGAGTGCCCTTTTATAAGAGGGGTGAGGGGAACCTTTGGGAAAGCTAGAAATATTAATTTATAATAAATTCATATTCGGTTTCTAATGGCTCTAATGTTGATTATTTAAATTTTAAGGTGGGGATGGGTCGAAAAACACTTAACCAATATAATTTAGACAGGTTTGGGTTACTATATTGACCTTATCTTTACGTATTAACTCTAAGAAAATTAGTTTCACTTTTACAATGTCTCTTTGTATTTTTATATTATATGGTTAATAAACTTACCATATACATCCATTAGACCCCCAAGTGGTCCATTAATGATACACCTATCATGATATAAGTCTCTTGGCCGAACCGTATATTTTTAGGAATTTAATATCAATTAATAATATAATATTTGTTTTTAAAACTCTTTTTTGTCAATTTTGACACTATTCAGTATTTGATTTTTGTGAATCACATAATAGATTGATTACTTCAGAAAAAGTTAATTAAATCAATCCTAATATATCATATTATCCTATAAAATTATTATAATTCAATAAAAGTCTCAAATTATATTTATTTTGGTATTTTTAATATCAATTATTTTAAATTTTCACTATTATGGTAATTACTGCATCATCATTGTGTCATAAATAAATAAAATTATGTAATATCTAAAAATTATAAATAAACTATAAATATGTAGTAAATAGTTTTATATTTCTAATGAATCTTTATATTCCAAATTCCAACATATATAACCCTATTTAAAAATTGTTTTACTAAAAGATATATGCTTCAGTCATTTTTTTATTCATTTTAACTTAATTAAAATAAAGTGTCCCTATCACCTACAAGTGGCTCCCTGGGGCCCCAAAATCGACCAAAAGTTTTCTATTGTCGAATATGTACCAACCAATAAGGCTAAGACACGTTTTAGGGTAATTTAGTATTATTATAATATTATTTTCTTAACCCTTATTTACCGGATTTACCCTTAACCATGGTAAATAAAATATTTACCGAAGTAATAATTCAAAATGTTTAAAAATAAAAGTTTCCTTTTTACACAATTTGAACATCATGATTCCAAATATGGAATCCATTTTTACAAATTCAAAACATAGAAGTGGCAGAAATTAATTTAAAATTAATTCCCGTTGTTAAAACAAAAAGCGTGTTTTTAAGAGATAATAACTATCAAAAGATTGACATTGTTTATGTCCAGTTTAATTGTAAAATTATGTCCAATGACCAAAATTATATTAAGTGGTAAAAATATTTTCTGAATATACTTGAAAACCACTAAAATTCATAATTTATCACTATTAATTATTTTGATTAAAAATGTTGTTTTTAATTTAAATTTAGTAATTTTCACTATTCATCAAAATATTAAAGTTATCCGAAAAGTACCAAAATTTCACCTTAGGCTAAATTTGATATTCCGAATCAAAAAATGAAGTCCATTTTGAAATATAAAATATATCTAATTTCAAAAAGTAGGTATTACTATTCATAATGGCTAGTTTGATTAGTTATGGTGTGTTAGAACTCAGTGTTGCGTACAACACACGCTATCACATTATTCAATGAGAAGTGTACCGTAGAAGCTTAGGGTGTTACATTCTCCCCTACTTAAAATAATTTCATCCTTGAAATTTCTAGAATACTTATCACATGAAAAGACTCGGGTGGTTCTTCATCATATGTTCCTCGGGTTCCCGCATTGCCTCTTCCATCTTATGGTTTCTCCACAAAACTTTTACCAGATGCGTCGTCTGGTTTCTCAGTACTTGTTCTCTTGTATCAAGAATCCTGATGGGCTCTTCACAATAAGACAGATCGAGTTCCAGTTCTAATTCTTCATAGGTGAGTACATGCGTTGGGTCAGTCATGTATTTCCTCAACAGAGATACGTGGAACACATCGTAAACTTTGGAGAGACTTGGCGGCATTGCCAATCGGTAAGCTACAGCCCCAATTCGTTCTAGAATTTAGAAAGGTCCGATGTACCTGGGACTCAATTTACCTTTCTTACCAAAACATATGACTCCCTTCCATGGATATAACTTCAAGAAAACATGATCACCGACTTGAAATTTCAAATCCTTCCTTCGATTATCGGCATAGCTCTTTTGCCTACTTTGAGCTGCTTTGATGTGATTTTGGATTACCTTCACATTTTCTATCGTTTCCTCCACCAGTTATAGATTTACAAGTTATCTTTCACCAACGTCATCCCAACAGGTTGGTGTGTGACATCTCTTTCCGTATAATGCTTCATATGGTGCCATATGAATACTCGAATGGAAGCTATTGTTATAGGAAAATTCTACCAAAGGTAAATATTTATCCCACATACCCTGAAAGTCAACTGAACATGATCTCATCATGTCTTCTATGGTTTGAATAGTCCGTTCTGATTTTCTGTCTATCTGAGGGTGGTAGGCAGTGGTCAAATGATGTTCAGTATCTAGGGATTTCTGAAGACTCTTCCAGAATCTTGAAGTAAAATGGGGATCACGATCAGAAAAAATCTATAGGGGTACTCAATGAAGTCTCACAACTTTATTAATATATAGTCTTGCTAGGCATTCCAGTGGTAGATCTTCTCTTATAGCAAGAAAATGTGCTAACTTGGCAAGACGATCAACAATAACCCATATTGCATCGTTCCTTCTAGGAGTCTTTGGTAGCCCCATGACAAAGTCCATCGTAATATTGTCCCAATTCCACTCCGGTATGGGAAGAGGTTGCATGACTCCTCCAGGGTGTTGCCTTCCATCTTTCACTTGTTGATAAACCTTACATCTTGACACAAAATCAGCAATCTCCCTATTCATATTGTCCCTTCAAAAATGTTCCTTCAAATCTCTATACATTTTGGTGCTCCTAGGGTGTATAGAGAAATTGTAACTATGATAATCATCTAGAAAATCCCTTTTTAGATCAGGTATATCGGGAACAAAAATTCTCTTCCCGGTTTTCAAAATTCCATCTTCATACGCAAAGTCTCTCAATCTCCGATAATTCACAGCTTTAATCTTCTTTTGAAATTCTTCATCATCGGTCTGAGAACTCTTAATCCATTCTAGTAAATATGGTTTGGAATCCATTTGAAAAAGAATTGATGTTTCACCTTCCCTGGTTATTCCCATGTCCATCTTCACTAGATCCATCAAAATTGGATCCCTTTCAATTCACATCACGTTCAAAACTCCATGGTATTTTCTACTCAAATCATCTTCCACATTTTTTGCTTTCCCCGGGTGGTAGTGTATCGTACAATCATAATCCTTGTGTAATTCAAGCCATATCCTTTGCCTCATGTTGAGTTCTTTTTGTGAGAAAATATACTTTAAACTTCTGTGATCAGTATAAATCTCACATTTTTCACCATAGAGTTAGTGCCTCCATATCTTCAAAGAAACGATCACAACTGCTAACTAGAGATCATGAGTAGGATAGTTTTGTTCATGAATTTTCAACTTTCGTGATGCATAGGCAATAACCCTATCACTCTGCATAAGGACACAACCAAGTCCTTTCTTCGATTCATCACTCTAAATAACAAACCCATCATTCCCCGATGGTAGAGTAAATATAGGAGCATTGACAAATCTTCTCTTCAGTTCTTCGAAAAATTCATCACACTCATTTTTCCAAACAAATTTAACCCCTTTATGTGTGAGCTTCGTTAATGGGTTAGCCAATCGGGCAAAATTCTGGAAGAAACATCGATAATAACCTACTCAACCAATAAAACTGCGTACCTCAGTTATAATCGTCGGTGCTGGCCATTCTTGGATTTCCTTGGTCTTAGAAGGATCAACAGAGATTCCATCTTTAGAGACAATATTGCCAAGAAAAGAAATCTTCTGAAACCAGAATTCACACTTGCTAAACTTCCCATATAATTCATGTCTTCTCAGAGTCTTCAAGATAATGCTCAAGTGATTTTCATGATCTTCGTAGCTTTTTGAGTATACCAAGATATCATTAATAAATACCACCACAAATTCATCGAGATACTCCTTGAAAACTCTATTCATCAGATCCATGAATACAGAGGGTGCATTAGTCAATCCAAAAGGCATTGCAGTAAACTCGTAATGCCCATAACTGGTTCAAAATGCTGTTTTCAGAATGTCTTCCTTCTTCACACACAACAGATGGTATCCAGATCAAAGGTTAATATTTGAAAAGTATTGAGATCCATGTAGTTGGTCAAATAAATCATCAATGTGTGGTAGGGGATACTTGTTCTTTATTGTTATAGCATTGATCTCCCTGTAGTCGATACATAACCTCATAGATCCGTCTTTCTTTTTAACAAAAATAACAGGGGATCACCATGGAGAAACACTAGGGAGAATAAATCCCTTATTACTCAATTCCTATAGTTTTTTCTTTAGTTCAACTAATTCTACAGTGGCCATTCTATAAGGGGTCTTCGATATAGGCCTTGATCCAGGAATTAAATCAATGGAAAACTCAACTTCTTGTTCTGGAGGATGTCTATGAAAATCTTCCGGAAATACATCTACAAATTCTTTCACAACAAGTACATCCTCTATTTGAACATTCTTTTCCTCACCCATAGTTATTTCATTCTCTTCCTCCCCAATAATTGAATTTAGTTGAGCTACTGGGGGTGGATCTAAATAAGAATTAGGTGGTGACGATTCTTCTATAAAGATAAGGCGTTCCTTATCATCATCATCAAGAATCGCAACCTCTTTCTTCTTACAATAAATCATCGCAGCATAGTCCAAAAGCCAGTCCATACTGAGGATTATATAAAACTCAATCATAGGTATGATGACGATATTAGTAGATAAAGAACATTTATGTGCTCTAATGGGGACTAATTCACAAAACATTGTTGCAATGATACTTCCTTTAAAAGTTTTAACTAACAACTCCCTTGTTAAATCAAATTAGAAATGTCTAATTTTCTTAGAAAACTGGGAAGATATGTAATAATGCAATGATCTAGATTCAAATAATGCATTTGATAAACTTGAGGAAACCATTAAATTACCTACCACTACATCTTTTGGAGCTTCTACATCGGTATTAGTGATAGCATAATCTTGGCCTTGATCCCTTGGCCTTTTATGAGGTAAGCTCTCCTGACTCTTAGGACATTCATTTGAATAATGCCCCATCTCCCTGCAATTGTAGCACTGAACATTGGTAGCTTCCTTCTTCCCCTTGCAATCACGAGCATGGTGGCCTTTTTCACCACACTTGTAATAGACTCTTGTTCCCTTCAAGCAAGTACCAGGGTGTTTCTTACCACATTTAACACAGGATGGATATTTAACCTTTCTGTTCTTCCCCTTATTTCCATTCCCAGATTGATCAGCAGGTCTCTTCTTCACTTTCTTTTCTTTAAAGTCATAAGACTTAGAGAATTCCTTTTCGGTCTTGATAGCACATGAGACAATGTCTCCGTACGATGAAAAGGATTGTGAGACTAATGCTTGACAGAGAAATGGTTTTAACCCATCAACGAAACGATCAATCTTAGTTCTTGGGTTAAGTATATAATCTCCAGCATACCTTGAAAACCTTGTAATGTTAGCCTCATACATTGCGACATTCTCATCCTCCTTCTATCTCAGACTCAGAAATTGCCTTTCCATATCTTCTCGATGGTCGCAAGGAAAGAATTTTTCTAAAAATAGATCTTTGAACTCCCTCCATTCCATATTTGATACTTCATCATCTTCCTTCGTGTTTTGAATCAATGAACACCATTGATCAGCATCTCCAGTGAGGCAGTAAACTGCCACTATAACTTTTTCCCTTTCACTACTCCCCAATGCCTGAAATATTTTCTCTAGGGAATTTATCCATTGCTCAGCTACTAAGGGATTTGTACTCCCATTGAACGTTGGTGGTTGTTGCCTCATGAATTTATCTAACATTGATCCTCCACACTGCGGATAAGGGTGCTCCATACGGGTAAGGTTATTATTCATAACCTGAGTGAGTTGTCCCATTATGCTGATTAGCTGATCGGCACCAGTTGCATCACCAGATCCACTATAATTATCATGAGTAGGAGGGAAATCCCTACATGGAGTGCGTGCATTGATATTTTTTCCATTTCTTTCACTAGGCTCCATTTCTAAACAATGGCATAAACTAGATCAGTTTATGAATCAAAATACATAATCCCATACTTATAAAACACTTAACATAAATTTAACTATTTATGGATATAATCCATAATCATAAAAATATTTTCTTTGAGGAATTATATACTCATAAACCCTTCATAATGATTTGTAATTAAAATGAGAGTCATCCTAAGCATATCCCCCGGGAGTGTTGTAACCAAGAGTGCAGCAAGGTCCGTTGTCATGCACCAGTTCCCGTTTGAGTCTAGCTCAAAGCGGTGTTTTCGGGTTTATCCCTAGGTACATCTGTTCCAGAGCCGCCTCTACCTACTCATATCCATACAGGGATTTATTTCTCGGAAAACTCACAAAATCTCTACAATACCAAAATTCTAGGAAGTTCTTCTATACTAATCCTCGAAGTCCATATTAAATCTATGTGCTCTAATCCGAGTTTATCTAAATCTAGATTCCAAGGCTTGTACTAAACTTCCTTTGATACCAACTGTAACACCCCGACCCTAGTTACCTAGAGTCGGTGCATTATTACAGAACATTGGCATGATCACAAGAAATATCAATTCTCGAAAGACCGATTGGTTTAGTAGCCTTGGAAACACTAGATATATTCATAAGTCTTACATTACATCTTAAATTGAAAAACTACTACAACAACATATTGTCTCCATATTCCACACTCATATCCCCACATAATATCCCTGTAGGTCATTCATAATTTACTTCTTCACTTCCTGGGAAAAATAAAACATAGAAAACGGGTGAGCTCAAATGCCCAGTAAGGATAACAATATAGCGGAAACATTCATAAATAAGAATAAACATTTAAGGAAATGTATAACTAAAACAGAAGCCTTTTAAACATGAACTTAAACATAGAATGGAAAATGTAAAATGAAATAATGTCATTTACTTATTCACATTTATATTCTACTAATCGAATAATCACATGCAATATCAATAACCACTTTTAAAATGATGGAATGCATAATGTCAGACTATCATAACCACATAGTCAAGGTCTCGTGCCAAGACTACAAATAATATTTTGCCAAGGCCTTGTTCCAAGACACTAGTTTGTCTCATGAGACCAAATGATGCATTTAGGATCTATATAGGGCTCCACTCGTCACATATTAAGTCTAATGCATTCCCATATGAAAATGTTTAAACATAACATAATCATTAGTATTAAAACTAGCATACGAAATTTGAATACTTTCACCATAAACTATGAATGGTATAAAAATAGCACATCTATAGTAAAACATATCAGAAAACATTCAATACAATATAGAAGTTTTGTATCATAATAAATCAATTTCAAATAAGCGTAAAATCCATCAAAGGATGTTGACATAGATTAAATCAAAACTCTTTTTAGAGAAATATCTCTTTCTATTTTGAAATCATTTAAGAGTCATATATTTATGAAATAAAACATTTTCATTGAAAATATTCATATAAGATTGTAAGGGAAGCTTCAACGATTTAATAACGGCGGAAAATAACCTCACATGCCGTATATATTAAAAAACATTCTTACCTTAATTCTGTCAAAAAGGGTAAAAAGAACTTCGTTTGGAAATCGACAGAATGATTCCTTTATAAACCACTTATAAAAAGTCAAACAAGGGTATAAATGACTTTAACCCCTATTATAGTAAATATTAAAAATGTTTTGAAATACATTTTTAAGAAACATGGATGTGGATGATAAAGAGATCCCAGTAGATTATTATGTATAAACAACCTCGGATAATGAAGAGATTGTGAAATAACCCTTACCTTGTAATTTTAGTTGGTTGAGGGTAGGATAACCTCATGTATAATGGTGAAATAATTGTTATTAAATTATAAAATAATCATATATATTAATATGATATCATATATGATCTTTTAACATTTCTTTGTTAATAATATCTTAGTATTATCGTCGTTTCGGGTGTTAACTTACTCGTTTTCTTTTATATGTTTTGTTACGTAAGCCATGTTTATAATGGTTAGGTTGTATATTTTTCATATCCAGAATGATATCAAGTCCTTAAACATTATTTTTAATTAATCAAATGATAATTATACTTTAATGGATATGATGGAGAATGAATCTTATCGCGTTCGTGGAGACGGTAGTCCGTACGTACGCACGAGCGAAAATATCATTCTTTTGATATTAAAATAATATATAATTGGATGGTATATCATATATACATAATCATTATCATGTTATATTTATTATTTACATGAATTAAACATCATTATTATATCCATTCAAATAATAATATATTGAATAAAAATTAAACCACGGCGTGGAGACGGTAAGCCGTACGTACGCACGTATGGTGACATATTATTCAAAGGGTGGATAGAATACTGAATATGGTTGTACCAAAAATATAATAACATCACAGTATATATAATAAATTGTAGTTATTATTTTAGTATGGTAACAACAAACAATGAAGAAGTGGAAGAAGAAAAGAACTTGAAAAAGGGTGGTGAAATCATTACCTCTTTTTTGGGTTCTTCCTTTTGATTTGATCAAAATGGATCCTTAGGTTGGCTTTATGATCCATCTAAGGACTTTAAGTTGTATTGAGGGATGTTGGGAGAGTATTTGGGCATATTTTGGCCGATCCAAAAGGCTTTGAAGGTGTGAAGAAACGAGAAGGAGGACTGCCCTTTTATAAGAGGGGTGAGGGGTACCTTTGGAAAAGATAGAAATATAAATTTATAATAAATTCATATTCGGTTTCTAAAGGCTCCAAAGTTGATTATTTAGAGGTTAATGTGGTGATGGGTCGAAAACCAATTAACCAATATAATTTAGACAGGTTCGGGTTACTATATTAACCTTATCTTTAAGTATTAACTCTAAGTTAATTAGTTTCACTTTTACAATGTCTCTTTGTATTTTTTATATTATATTGTTAATAAACATTCCATATACATCCATTAGACCCCCAAGTGGTACATTAATGATACAAATATATTGATATAAGTCTCTTGGCCGAACCATAGATTTTTAAGAATTTAATATCAATTAATAATATAATATTTGTTTTAAAAACTCTTTTATGTCAATTTTGACACTATTCAATAGTTGATTTTTGTGAAACTCATAATAGATTGATTACATCTAAAAAAGTTAATTAAATCAATCCTAATATGTCATATTATCCTAGAAAATTATTTTAATTCATTAAATGTCTAAAATTATATTTATTTTGGTATTTATAATATCAATTATTTTAAATTTTCACTATTTTGGCAATTATTGCATCATCATTGTGTCATAAATAAATTAAATTATGTAATCTCTAAAAATTATAAATTAAATATCATTATGTAGGAAATAGTTTTATATTTATAAATAATATTTATAGTTGAAATGAAAACATATATAACCCTATGTAAAAATTTTTTTGCTAAAAGATATATGCTTGTGTTATTTTTGTATTCATTTTAACTTAATTAAAATAAAGTGTCCCTATCACCTACAAGTGGCTCCATGGGGTCCCAAAATCGACCCAAAGATGCCTATGTTCGAATATTTATCAATTAATAAGGCTAGGAAACGTTTTAGGAAAATTTATTATTATTATAATATTATTTTTTTAACCCTTATTTACCGGATTTACCCTCAACCATGGTAAATAAAATATTTACCGAAGTAATTATTCAAAATGTCTAAAAATAAAAGTTACCTATTTACACAATTTGAACATCCTGATTCCAAATATGGAATCCATTTTTCCAAATTCGAAACACAGAAGTGGCAGAAATTAATTTAAAATTAATTTCCGTTGTTAAAACAAAAAGCGTGTTTTTAAGAGATAATAACTATCAAAAGATTGACACTTGTTTATGTCCGGTTTAATTGTGAAATTATATCCAATGAACAACATTATATGAAATGGTAAAAATATGTTCTAAATCTACTTTAAAACCACTCAAATTCATAATTTATCACTATTAATTAATTTGATTAAAAAAGTTATTTTTAATTAAAATTTAGTAATTTTCACTATTCATCAAAATATTAATGTTATCCGGAAAGTACCAAAATTTCACCTTAGGCTAAATTCGATATTCCGAATCCAAAAATGAAGTCTATTTTGAAATATTAAATATATATAATTTCAAAATTTAGGTATTACTATTCATAACGGCTAGTTTGATTGGTTATGGTGTGTTAGAACTCGGTGTTGCGTACAACAGACGCTATCAAATTATTCAAAGAGAAGCGTACCGTAGAAGCTTGGGGTGTTACAACCCACGTTATTATCAGGAAAAATGACTCCAAAATGGTTAATTATCGAAAAAATAAATATTATTCGGTTGTTAAATTTCAAAAACCATACACACATTTTGAGGTAAATTTAATACACAACCTTTTTGTTTACTGGAGTTTTAAAAGGGTTCTCACCATTATCACAGTAATTAATTTTTAATGTTTTTATTATTAATTTTGGTCAAAAATTAAATTTTAACTTATTATTTAATATAAAATACAATTATAAAAAATATGGAGTCCATTTTCTAAAATTTAGTTGATATAATTACAATTATATAAATCTAAATTTAACCTAAAGATGGGTTGAAAAATATGTTTTTTAAAAGAAAATTTTCCTAAGTTTATACTTTTTTAATAAATAAATCCGATATGAAATTTAATAAAATTTCCAAAATTAGTTAAATTTTAATATAATAAAACTAATTTAATGTAATGAAATTATTACACATATAATTTATCTTTGAAAATAATTTAAAAGTAAAGAGAGTTTTCAATTAATATTCAACATTTTTCTCTATTCACAAAAAATGAATATTTTTAGAAATATCGAAAACCATTACCCAGATATAATTTTGAATGGTAGATTAAATAATTAATGTATATTTTTTAATTTTAGTTTTCTTATATTTTTTAAATTTATTTTAGAATTTTGCTTGAAAACTATGATAAATCTACCATTCAGAAAAATAATGCTTTTTAGAAAACATTTTATTCCCTTTCAAATGGTTATTATTTTATTTCTAATAAATATGTACAAATTAATTTAATAATATTCATGTTAAATCCATATAATTTTCCTAATTTATTTATTCCAATTTATACCCTCAAACATAACTTCTAGGTTATAATTATCATGATTAATGAACAATAATTTAACAGAATGTGATGTTTTGTATAATACAGATGTTCTATACATTGGAAACAATTGATGAAAATAAATTTATTTTAAAATAAATATATTTTAAATTCTCATAATGTAATATGTTTCTATATCCGTGTTTTTTGACTCTCATAGACACTATCGAAAATGATTTTAATATTCTAAAATCATATGGTTTTATATTGATCAATTTCAGCCATGAAATCCTACTGAACACGTCAACAAATATCCAATATTAACCATTTTCATAAATTTTGTATGGATATATTTGACCAAAAATATTAATTTTTAAAAACAATATCATTAATTTTTAATTATATCTTTTAATATTAAAACTCTTTTTAATGGGTTTTCCCTTTTGGAATTTATTATTTGTGTGAGTACAACTCGATAAAATCTCAGAACTATCTTGAGATCCTTTATTCATCAATTACTTGACTGATGATTTTTACTAAAATTGTTGAACATTTTTTGATAATTATTCTCCTACTATTAAATTTATAAGAATATAATGTATTATTCTTCACTAAAAAGATTGATATTCACATCATCGACAACCCCAACAAAATAACATCAGCATATATTCTTTTGATGTTACTGGGAATTCTATTGATATTGATTACATTTAAAAAGAAATTATATTGATAAATAGTGAAAATGTAATTTTTAAAATCCATCAACTATAAGAATATATATCATCACCCCTTCACACAATATGCACCCCGCCTGGGATGGAAATGTGAATCGATAGATAGTCACATACAAGTCCCACCCCTAGTTTTCCTCAGGTTAGCGACTAGCACCGAGGGAATTGTAAACACACAGATGGGGGGAATTCAATCAAAGATAACATATGAGAAAGATAGAGATAATATATAAACCAAAAAACTTCTACTCGAACTACTATATAAAATAAATCGAATGTACACACTTGTAATGTCTTGCAAGAGCTACTAAAACTAAGATAGAAAATTAAAATTTCAAGAATAAAGTAAATTGGAAGAGACCAAGAAGCTTGAATAGATCCTACAAACCCTGGATACTTGTCAAAACCTATCTCCCAAGGCCCGTATCATGATTACCCCAAGCCCGACTTCAAAAGGCAAGGGGCTGGCGACTAGAACCAAAGGCGTATTTCCCTAAAAACTAGGAAGGAATTTCCCTCATAAAATGTAACACACACAACCCGAGTACAAGCAGAAGCAAAAACTATGTAAAGCAGTATAACAAGAGTGCTGAAAGTACAAATGGGCCTGAAATAAATCCCAACAAAAAGGTACAACTACAACTGAAAGAATGTAGAACTAAATGAAAGTACAACTTAAAGACAAACAACTGAATGATAGAAGCAGCTCCTGGATCATCCTTCGGGTTCCTATCTGAAGGGTAGTTACAGATGTCCTCTTCAGCACTCCGCCTCTATTAGTCCTCTCTATGTGCCATCACACCAAGTGTCCACCTCCGAGTACTGTCCAATCCTCATACACTCTACCTCAGTCAATGCTGTCCATTGTCTGTATCCAATACAACGAGGTGCGGGCATAGCCCGTGCAGGGGTGAGCATAACGATACTCAGTAGGGATCCCGAGACCCTCAAGGTCTCAATAAATCCAAAAAGGATAAGCCAAAAAGTATGACTTCAATAGATAAACACTAATTAGATATATTCCCATACATAAAACTATGTTATCAAGTAACCCATCTCAATCATGTGGAAAACACAAAGGTCACTGACTCGTCTCAAACCAGTATTTTCATTATTGAAACCCCAAATGGTGGAGAACTCCTCCACTGCCAAGTATAGTGGCCCTATAATGACTCTAAGGTGCTACTCACTAACCTTAGACTACTGAGGTTCTCCTCCTGTCGAGTACCGCGGGTGTGTCGCCCCAACACAATAGCGCTCCCGGCCATGGGTCTGCCGCCCCAACACAGTAGTGCACCCCATAATAGCCTATAGAGGTACTCCTCCTGTCGAGTATTGTGGGTCTGCTGCCAAACCAGGCACTCCGTCTGCCATGGGACTTCCGCCAGACCAGGCGCTCCGTCCCCTTTCATAATTGAATCACTTGGAGTTGAATCGTTCAAGCAGTCGTCATGTCTACAGCTACTAGGTCTCCGTACTCTGTTCGCTCGTCTCTAGGAGGGTTCGCTCTAAGAGCTACTGGTCGATACTTCCATGTGTCAAGTAATATCAGGTGTATGTATCTCAAAGGACCAAATAGTCATCAGGGTCTCAATTAAATAGAAATCGCGTCAATCGGACGCCCGGTCTGTGAGTTATTCGCATTTCCATTCCAAAGGCCCGGTTGGATTTCAGATACAATCCAACCCAACCTTACACAAACCCCATCCTAATCATATGTGTAGTATGACAAAAGGTTTGTCTCATGAAGAGGAATCCAACTTAGTTGACAACAGATCAATCAGATGTCAGGTCCTTATGTTATAAGCGTTTCCGCTGCGAGGGCCCGGTTGGTAATGTGTTCGAACCAACTCAGTTGTACCCATAATTCACCAAAACCTTTTGTGTAATATACCGAAATGACCATCCCGATCTGAGGAATCATACACAACTAATGATGCGCCTATTTGGAGTCCTTAGCTCAAGTTGTGGGAATTTTACAGAAAAAGGATCCAAAAGGGGGGTCTGGGCCCGGTCCGACCCGACCCAACCCACCCAGGTTTGGCCCG
Organism: Viscum album; assembly: GCA_963277665.1. NCBI lineage: Eukaryota > Viridiplantae > Streptophyta > Magnoliopsida > Santalales > Viscaceae > Viscum > Viscum album. Next base: position 419,450,903 of record OY728123.1, on the reverse strand, counting down.
GCTGGGCACGGCCCAGCCTGGCTGGAATGCGGCCAGGATCGTGTGTCCTGCCGTGGCCCTTCCAGGGGGGAGGGGGTGCTGGCCCGGCTCACTGGTTGAGCATAACGGGGGAGCGGCCCCCGGTTTCTCCGAAACGGCGGTGGTTTGCTAGCATCACCCCGCCGTCCCTGATGTCATGTGGCGTGGGATCCGATCCACCATCTCCATGGCCGATGTCGTGGAGGATCTTCCACCAGTGGCACGCTCGGGCACCACCGCCTCCAGTAGCCGGCGCCGCCGCGCTGGCGTCCCGCGCCACCGCGGACTTCCACGAGCCACCATAGCCATTCTGGTGGTCTGTTTTAGCTCCCATCTCAACCTACGACCTTCTCGGGTCGCGCTCTTCACTGAAACATCCTAAAAAATGTTTCCCTTATATTAATAAATCTCCAAACATTCTGCGGAACACGAACAAGTTGGATGTGTGTCCGGACATGTTCTTGAGTCCATACCCACCGCGTTAGTGGTTCAAATAATCTCCCAACAAACAAACGCCCATGTTCGAGGATTTAAATCACATATATGATAATATAGAAAATCCCCCTACCTTGAAAAGATGTCGCACATCATCGAAATATATAAGAAGAACGTCGCGGTGGTCTGATGTCACGGAAGAACGGTGTTGATTCCATTGACGTTAGAGGAAGAGCCATTGTTGTTGGTGATATTCCCTATGGCGGTGCCTCCTCCCATGACGTGGAGGAAGAATAAGGGAAGGCACATCATCGGTGACTTCGCGTTCTTTGTCAGAGTCATTCTTCATTGAAGGTTCATGTCCTTCGTCAGAGATGAACACATCCTTCTAAATCCTCTCAAGAGCTCTCCTGCCAAAATTGCCATCCCAAAATAATAAAATGGCCCTCCCATAATATAACATTCCATGGATTTTCAAATTAAAAAAAACTCATTAATTTATTAATTGAAGAGTTGATTAATTAATTGAGATGGGTTGGAAATGAATTAAATAGAGTGAGGAAGGTTGAATGTGGAGATGCTCCACCAAATTAAATGGGGGAGTTGTCAAGAATTAAACATGGGGAGTTAAATTGGGGAGTTTAAGGGGTGTCTAAGGGAGATGAAAGGTTGGGTATTTTGTGGACCCCACCTCCTAAATATCCAAACATGGGAAATTATGTGGGGTTGGGCCCCAACATTACCTTCCCCATGTAGGATTTAACCACCAAGGTCAATAAAATTTTTCTAAACAATTTTATTTAACATTTTAAAATATCCACCGTTTTTACTTTTAACCCGGATAAAATGAAACTGTGGTAAAGGTCCCCTAAAGAGAATACCAGTGATGTGAGTTCGTCGATGCCCTCAGATTTCAATTCTGAGCACCGGTTCAAAATCTAGAAAAACCCACACGTACATTTACTAAACATAACCTAACAAAACTTCATAAATTTATTCCTGGAACACTGGGCCTCGGAATCATGTTCCGTGAGATTCCACTGACTCGTAAAATCCCAACGAATTTAAGGGAAAAAAATTCTTGAAATTTCGGGGTCTATACATTACTCACGCATTAGGTATTTACGTCCCCGTAAAGCTACAACACACACCAGGGAAACAAAAGAGGAGATATTGAGCACACATCTGAGCTTCCCTCTCCCATGTTCTCTCCTGGAGGTTCCCATGCTGCCCGTGAATGCGCACAAGAGGAATCGACCATCTAAGAAGGACCCGCTCTTCTTGATACACAATCTCCATTGGAACATCCGTGAATGATTCCCCATCATCGATGTATAGCTCCATGTGGTCAATGATGTGGAAATGATCGTGCACGTATCACCTCAGCTGAGATACATGGAAGACGTCATGCTCCCGGTGTAATTGATGTGGAAAGGCCAGGATGTAATCCACCTCACCTACTCTGTTGATGATGTGGAGGAGTGAATGTAGATATGTTGCACCATCACTATCCAAAAAGGATATCAGCAATGTAGGAAACTACTATGTCGCTTCTTATAGTAGCTGAATACTAGTCCTCCTACTGAGCGCATCTGCCACAATGTTCCCCTCCCCATGTGTATATACTATCTCAAATTCATAGTCCTAGAGGAACTGAATACTCAAAAATATTGCTTCCTCGGGGGAAAGGATATCCGACTCAATAGCGATCGGCCACACCCTCCTAAGCATGAGTTTATCCTTTGCTTCCTGGGTTTCCATTTTTGCAGACCAATAAAAAACACCATCCCAACATTGTAGATAAACCACATACTTTTTGCCTAATATAGTAAGTCTTTTTATGAACTGTGGTTGCCCATTACATACACAAACTAACATCGTAAGGCCTCGATGCTTCCACCAAGAGCTTCTCACCGAATCTCCCACCTTCAGGGTCAAATCACACCATCTGTGTAAGTGTGATTATTGAGTCTCCTCTTGAAGGTATCTCCAGACGAGAGGGTCAAGTCAATGGTTTAAACCAGAAACTCTAGGTCTAGAAAAACATTCGTGTAATAAAGGAATGATTGGTACCTATGTCTATTGATACGGAAACTAGTATTAGGAAAATACTGTACCTCAAATCCTCCCTAGTGCCTTTCAGTCACACTACTTGGCTGAATGATGCTACTCACTTCCCCTGCCCTCGAGCTGCCTGAGCCTGGTGGGGACAACAGAGGTAGGTGGTTGTAACATATCGAAATGTACACCACCTCATGTTGCTCTATTAGCTCGGCTTCCACATCTGCTGCTCTGCAGATTCATCTGTATTAACACTTCCTCTTCTTGAGTCATTTATCGTGCACAAGTCTCTGAGACTAGTGCGAGTTACCTGCTTTCCCACTGCTAACATTCCCTTGCTGTATACATTCATCCAATGTTAATTCAACCACAAATTTTCTCTCTAGAACCCTAGAAAAATTAGTAATGCATAGGGGAACGGTGTTGTTTCATATTTCCATTAAACCCACCTTGCTATGAGTTCCGAGCACTAAAGAAATAATCGTATTGTATTCATCAAGTTCCAAGAACGATCGGTATGACTCGATGAATACTCAGCTACCGACATGTCATCCTACCAAAGTTGTATAAGCTCTAGAAAACTCTCAGCCACCTCCTCAAACCAGTCCTTAGCAGCCAGTTACTCGGGCTCGCCTCGGAACCTGAGGGGTATCTGATGCTGAAACACGTGTAAGACACTAAGCCTACATGTGTCATCTACTAGTACTGCCAGTTAAAACTGCTGACCAAAATGTATTGATATAGCTATCACACTACTTACAGAATCTATCTCAGGCATCGGTCCATTTACCAAAGTCTCATCACTATGTAGAGAAACTTCAGGGTCACTCACTAGGAAACACCAGTAGCTAAGATCACCATCTACTATAATAGTGTCTAAACTAGGTGTAGAACTCTAGAAGTCGCCTCCCGCCAGCCCACTGCTTCTTGGGAATCTGCCTCGCCTCGTATCCATGGAGGCCTCTACTGCTAGAACTCGTGCAATGCGCTCTGTCAGCAAGCACTGTCCGCTTGTATAGCTGGTGGCATCTTCTGCCCAAAGGGTTATGGCACTACTGGTACACCACCCGAAGGTGACAACATAGAAAGAGGTCCCTGCACTAGTGCCTCAACACTTGGTGGGCCATGATCAGGTACTATCTCAGAACTCCAACTGACTGTTTTCATGGAGGCTTCCGGAAAATATGTGACATGGACAAACTATTTAAAACTGGTGAGCTGACCTGGTTGAGCTGACTTAATGAATACTTTTGGAAACACACATGCAATTAGTTTTTTCGTGCACTAAGTCAGAAATAAGAAGTTTGGGTCCTAGTGTATGGATATGTTGGCCTCCTCACCAACACTAGACTCCTTGAACTGAAATCCACACTTTAAATGCTTAACACTATTGATTCACAGAAAAGAAAACATCAAAGTCCTAAGTTCTGTGGAAGAACTGACCCCAATTATAATAATTTATCACGACCCGTCCCCCAGGGCCTGTATTGTGACTTCCCCAAGACCTCCTTCCATAGGCCATGGACTGGCAACTAGAACCCAAGGCGTATTTCCCTAAAAATTGAGAAGGCATTGCCTTTATAAAATGTAAAAGACACAACCAGAGTAAAAGAGGAAGAAAAAACTATGTAAAGAAGTATAACAAGTGTTCTGAAAGTAAAAAGGGGTCGGAAATACAAGTCCAACAAAAATGTTCAGCTAAAACAGAATGAACGTACAACTGAAATACATGCAGCTGAAATATGGAAGTAGCTCCTGGATCCTCCTCCGGGTTTATACCTAAAGGGATGGTACATATTTCCTCCTCAGCACTCCGCATCTATCGGTATGCTCTATGTGTCATCACACCGAGTGTCCTCCTCCTGGTACCGTCCAATCCTCGTACACTCTGCATCGATCATCGCTGTCTATTGTCTTCATCCAACACAATGAGGTGCTAGCATAACCCGTGCAAGGGTGAGTATAACGATACATAGTAGGGACCCTGAGACCCTCAAGGTCTCACTAAATCCAACAAGGATAAACAACAATGTATGATTTCAACGGATAACCACTACTTAGGTATATTCCCATACATATACCTATGTTATAATGTAACCCATCTCAACCATGAAGAAAACACAAATGTCATTGACCTAGCTCAAACTAGGATTTTCATTATCGAAACCACAACTGATAGAGAACTCATCCTTTTTCGAGTATAGTGGCCCAATCAGGACTCTAAGGCACTACTCACTAACATTAGACTGCTGAGGTACTCCTCCTGTCGAGTACTGCGGGTCTGTCACCCCAACATAGTAGCTCTCCCCGCCATGGGTCTGCCGCCCCAACACAGTAGTGCACCCCCTAATAGCTTACAGAGGTAATCCTCATGTCGAGTATCATTGGTCTAATGCAATACCAGGCACTCCATCTGTCGTGGGTCTGCTGCCAAACCGGGCGCTCCATCCACTGGGCTAATCAAATCACTCCGAGTTGAAGTTGTCAAGTAGTCGTCAGGTTAACAACTACAAGGTCTCCACACTCCATACGCTCGTCTCAGGAAAGGGTATGCTCCACAAGCTACTGGTCGATACTTCCAAGTGTCACGTAATATCATGTGAAAGTATCTCAAAGTATCGGTTCATCATAGGGGTCTCAATGCAATGGACGGCATAACAATCGGACGCCCGGTCTGTGAGTTATTTGCATTTTCGTTCCAGGGGTCCGGTTTGATTTCAGTTTCAATCCAACCCGACCATACTCAATCCACATCTGAATCCTATGTGGTGTATGCAAAAAGTTACGTCTCATCTTGAGGAATACAACGTAGTCGAGAGCACATCAATCGAACGTCCGATCCTTTTGTTATAAGTGTTTCCGCTGTGAGAGCCCATTTGGTTTCGGGTTCGAACCAACATGTCCATACGCAAACTTCTCCTAAACGTTTAGTGTAATATACTGTAATGACCATATCAATCCGAAAAATCCTACTATACTGAAGGTACATCGATCAGAGGTCCGTAGCTCATATTATGGACATTTGACCGAAAATGGTTCCAAAAGGGGGGTCTAGGCCTGGTCCGACTGGGCCCAACCCTCCCTGGGTCGGCCCGAACAGAGCAACCCGAATCGGGTCCAGGTCTGGCCCGGTAGGGCATGGCCCGGCCCTACTAGCGCGGCCCGGAACACGGCTGGCGCGACCCGTCCCGGCATGGCGTGGCCCAGACCGGCTCACGTGGCCCGACTCGTGTGGCCCGCCCCAGCCCTACCGAGGGGTGGGGGGGGGGGACTGGCTCGCCCAGCTAGCAGAGCGTAATGGTGGCACGACCCCTGGTTTCTCAGAAATGATGGTGCCTGGTTGGTACAGCCTCGCATTCCTTGATCCTGCATGGCGCAGGATCCGAACCACCTCCTCGGCGGCCGATGCCGCGGAGGATCATCCACTGGCGGTGCGCTCGGGCGCCGCCTCCAGTCGTCGGTGCCACTGCACCAGCGACCCGCACTGCTGCGGTCTTCCGTGGGCCGCCAGAGCCATTCTGATAAACTGTTTTAGCTCTCGTCTGTTCCTACGGCCTTCTTGGGTCACTCTTTTTCACTACGACGGCCTCAAAACAAAGTTTCCCTTCCATTCATCCGTCGCCAAACATTCCGCGCAACATGAACATGTTGGTGGTGGTACCGGACATGTTAGTTAGTCCATACCCACCACATTAGTGGTTTAAATAATATTCCAACAAATAAACACCTTTGTTTGATGATTTAGATCACTTATATGAAAATATACAAAATCCCCTACCTCACAAAGACATCGCATGTCATCGAACCTCGGAAGATGAACATCGCGGTGGTCGGGCATCGCAGAAGAACAGTGTCGATTCTGTTGACGTTAGAGGAAGAGTCGTTGTCGTTCACGACGTTCCCTGCAGCAGTGTCTCCTCCCTTGAGGTGGAGGAAGAAGAAGAGAAGGCACTTCATTGGTGACTTCGCATTCTTCATCGAAGTCATTCTTCATTGAATGTTGATGTTATTTGTCGGAAAATAACACTTCCTTCTATATCCTCTTAAGAGATCTCCCTCCTAAATTTCCAACCCAAAATAATTAAATGTCCCTAACATAACATAACATGCCATGTATTTTCACATTAAAAAATGTCATTAATTAATTAATTGAAGAGTTGTTTAATTAATTAAGATGGGTTGGAAAAGAATTAAATGGAGTGAGTGAGGTGGAATGTGGAGAGGCTACAACCAATTAAATGGGGGAGATTTCAAGAATTAATCAATAGGAGTTAAATTGGGGTGTTTATGTGAGGTTTAAGGGAGATGAAAGGTTGGGTCTCATGTGGCCCCACCTCACAAATATCCACACATGGGATGTTATGTGGGGGTGGGATCCATTATTAACTTCCCATGTAGGATTTAACAACCAAGGTGAATAAAATTGTTCTAAAAAATTTTATTTAACATTTTAACTAAACCCCAATTTTTAACATTCAACCCGCATAAAACGAAACTATGGTAAAGGTCCCCTTATGCGAATACCGCCGCTGCGAGTTCATCGGTGACCTCAGATTTAAATTCCGAGCATTGGTTCAAAATATAGAAAAACCCAAACGTACGTTTACTAAACAAAAAAAACAAAATTTGGAAATTGATTTCAGGCACACCGGTCCTCAGAATCAAGTTTCTTCAGAAGCCACAGACTCGTAAAATCCCAAATAATTTAAGAAAAAAAATTCATTTAAATTTCTGGGTCTTTACAATACTAGTATTAAGTCATGATCTCGAATCGGATACTGTTGAGGAGAAAAAATAGTTTATATAATGTAGGGTGAGTATAATAGTTTACTCAGTAGGATCCTCCCTAGAGAATATCATGAAAATGTAAAGAAAGTGTGCTAAAGAACAGTGAACAACAAGGGTAACTAACTCATCACCTAAATAAGTATTCTATGTTCATTACCTCGCTATGGATAGTCTAACTATGTATCTCACATAAGAGTATATTCAATAATATTGAATATCGATGGTAGCACGCTACCAATTCCCCCATCGGTTTTACACCTTTCCCCAACACTGCACATCTAGAGATTCTATCTCTAAATAGGATGGCCTGAAGTCACCTTGCCAAGCACCACAATGTGCACCTGATGAAACATAACCACAATGTACATGTACCCAATGTAACCATGTAGTATCCAAGAGCCACCAAAACCCGCATAACTTGTATCAAATGTCAAGTATTATACCTCAATCCAGTACATCCCATACAACATATAAGTATCCTCAATCCATCATATACATTACATGTTTTACAAATAGTAGCACATAAGAAAATAAATCTAAAATATATGTATATTAAGTAAACATTGTCCATTTTAGCCCTTAATACACATATATGTGGAAAAATAACCACTGTGCATACCTTCAATGGTAACTACCATGAGAAGAGAGTAGAGATAATGGGGGTAGTTATCCAACCATTCGTCCACCATGAGGTTGGGAAAAACACCCAACATGGATCAGAATTCATAGGGTGTAAGTTTCCATAACTGACAGGGTAGAGTATCATATAGTAACAAAAAAATTACTGAATTTAATATATCTCACAACCCCACTATTGGGAAATCCAAGTCAGATATAGAACTACCGATAATGTCTATCTGACTTCGGGCTTCCACTACTAAGACATTATATCCTATAAGAACATAACCATTTAAAGAGACGCAATAAGTTACTTATCCTTTTTACAAATGCACATTTCCTTAATTAACTATTTACCCATTAATTAACCATTAAAAATTCAACATTCCATTTCATTATAATCACAACAATGATCCATTCCCTCCTAGAAAAACTAAACCAAGTCTACAGTTCTGTTAAATATCAACCTCATCATTGAATCCTAGAATGCACCAACCCCAAGGGGTAACATCATTTAATCAATCAATTATTAAATTAATTTCAACTTTTCTATAATTCCATGTATTTTAGAAAAGTCTTTCTATGCTTTTAAACTCAAGGGGATCAAGACGATGAGTAGGTGAACTACCTGTCGAGTCTTTCCCACCTATAGCTGGAGCATATTCCCAACCACCCATGAGATTATAAACATAAAAATCACATGGATCACCCCATTAATCTTCACATATTTTGGAAGGATGGTAAGAATGAACATATATCTCATGTAGTGGGGAATGTAAATCAGATAAAAAGAATCAATAAGAATCCAACATTCACATCCAACCTGTTTCATCATCTCAGGTTTCCTCCCTAACACCATCATGGATAAACTGATGCTTCTGGCCATTCAAGGCCTCAATTATTGACACCACAACAATTGGGCCTCCATTCCCCAACTAACCGCAATATCCCTCCAAGATCATCCATTTCTGGTTCACACCACAACATAAGTAGTAGAAAATAAACAATATAGAAATTGGTCCCCTGGCCCTAATCAAGGCATTCGACCTTCAAAAATAGAAAGCACTCACAACTATAAAGAATAAGGTTTTTGGCCTTTAAAATCATTAGGGAATCATAGAACCATTCAAGGAAATATTTTTATTTCACAACCAATCCATTATTCCTTATTGAGTTAAATTATTTAATTAAAAATGCATAAATGAATCCATTTTATTTATCACCAAGAAGAAAAAAACCCATATTCAGTTACTTGTTTCCTTATCATTGGTCAACTTAAATTATAATTAATATAGGATTTAAATTATTTACTAACTTACATAATGAGAGACATTTAGAAAAGAAAGGAATTGATATAACACTATTTATAAAAATCAAGAGGCAACCATTTATCATGGTATAAAGAAACAACATACAATTGATAGAAATTCATTACTCCATTTTAATATTTATTATGTTAATTTCAATTTTATCTAGTGGATAAATAATATTAATAGTGTGACTGAATGTGGAAATAATATAAAAAACATGAATCTCCTACAATAACATCTTTACGAAAATCTTTTCATGAGAATGGGCCAAGATGACAGAGCATCATAACCTCTCCCACAATGACTTAAATGGAAGACAGATTGAAACTTCTTGGTTATACCAAGACAAGGGTGCACATGTAGAAGGATGAAATCCATGGAAAACATGTTCTAATGCCCACCCAAAAATAATGTGTCTCTATAGGAATGAATGGTTTTGATCACATCATACCATGATTAAAGAGAATAAATCAATGAATGGAAAGCCCCATGATAAAGATGGATGAAATCCGAGACCCAGAAGTCATGAAATTGGTGAATTTCCATTAAAGAAGGATAAAAAACCCTATATAGGTTGAATAAGAAAAACCCTACTGACACTTCGAAATTTAATGATATGAGTTATAGGCATTGAATCGGCATTAAATCCCATAAAATTTGGTTTTGAATTCATTTTAAAATAATGAAAAAATCAATCATGGAAAGCTGTAGGATGATTTAAACATTGTTCACTCATTGATCTAGAAGCATTATAGCACCTACCCATATAAGACTCACAGATTGATGAAGATGACTCATAGACAGATGATGATGACCCACTTATGGTATTACTCACAAAACTAGAAATTTGGCAATGAGTTGGTAATAAGTCACCTTGACCTCCCAGAATATCTCCAACATAAGATTTTAGAAAAGGAATGGACTAGAGAGGTCTGAGACATTACATTTGATTCCTCCCAAATAATTAACAACCTTGAGAATCCAAACCCAACCTAGAGAATAAAAAAATGTGTCCAAACAACCACCCTTTGAGATACTTCTAAAGGATCTCACCTCAAAGGAGCTCAACCACTTCCTCCATGGAACAACTTTAATCCATGAAATATATACAAATAGATTCTAACTACTATCCTAGGAATAATACCTCTATAAATAATGCTATCCACAAAATGAAATAAGGGAATCCATCTCATAAACAATAAAGTTCTATAATCACATGATAATCATAATTACAAGAAAAGACATAAACATCCAAAATATTATGTTACTCATCACTTATCTATGACGCACATTCCCATGTACTCTCTTACATTCTATTGTTTTTTCATAAGAAACAAACCAATAGTGTAGAACACCAACACAAACATATTTCATTGTGGTCCTCAATCTCAACATCCCTCCCCTCGACGGTTGTATCATCATAAACATCAATATCACCCCAATTGATGATATGAGAGTTGTCATGAAGATAACGATAGAGCTTCGATAAAGGAAAAAATCATGTGTCATGCTCATCTATGGGGGTTGTTCTCCCTGATATGTCATCGATCTGACAAGATACAACTCATTGAAAGGCACAAAAAACTGGGGAGAAATCTTACTTCCACAACCTAACCTTCACATCCGATGATGGGGAGTCACCTTAAAAACACATAATCCACGACATAAAACTATAATTGTATCTTATTATGATCAACATTGTACTTCTGATTATCATGTACAACCTTAATCCACTCATGAATCACATGCACCATCATTGTCATGTTCTGTACCAGTTCCGGCCTGAGAATTTCATACTCTCTGACCCCAGTCCAACATAAAGGTGAATTTCATGGCCAACCATTAATGGATATAACTTAACTATATTCATGGTGGAGTGGAACATACTATTATAGGTGAATTCTACCAAGGTTACTTCCTAAATCAATGAATCACCAAAATCCAGGACCCAAGAGGGAAACATGACATCAAGAATCAGGATGGGCTACATTGCATAACCATAAATCTGCAAATGGAAAGCAGTTATATGGAATAGTTGAGATGAAAAGGCATGATGGATACCTCTCTACACCACATTGGTAAAACAAGGATCTAGATCCGAAATTATCATACTAGGGACCCTACGGATTCCCTCCACCTCCTCTAGATTCTTCCTTGATAAAACCTCAACTGAGCACGAATCCATGATTCCTATAAAGTTGGAAGACTTTTTCAAATTATCCACAACTAAAAATAAATAATCATATCCTCCATAATTATGAGGTAATCTGGTAACCAAGACCATCAATATGCCCTCCCACTTCCACTGAGGAACACCTAATGGCTGGAGAAACCCACCAAGAACATCCTGCTCGGCCTTCACCTACAGGATGAAAAAAACATCAATACACAAACTCTGCATTGTTATGCTACATCCCAGTCCACCAAAAATAATTTCTTAATGATTGGTACATATTTATTACTCTATCATGTACCTCTATGGGATAACTATAGAACTCTCTAATAACCATATAATGAATTTACAAATGAATGCAAAAGAATTAGCTGAAACAAAACCTGGTGATGGTCATCGTCATAACATTCATTAGGGGCCTCACCATAAACAACATGGTCTCTCCAGACCTCCACCTCAAGATCAATCAACAGAAAATCATCCACCTTCTTCACTATAGATTACTACTCTGTTATTGGAAAAATACATCCTATTCCCCCAACATCTCTCATATCGAGATGTAACACTGATAGATCTTCCACTACTCTCTAAGAATCACATGATTCATGCACTACACCACAATGCGACTTCCAACTTAGCGCATTAGCTAAAATATAGGTGTATATGATATTGTTATGTCACAATCCTATAAGAACTCCATCCACCAATGTTGTCACAAGCTCAAGTCACCTTGGGAGAAAACATACCTTCAGATCCTATGATCCTTGAAGACCCCAAAGTGATCTCTGAGGAGGTAATATATCCAAAAATTCTAGGACAACACCACTACATCAAAATCTATATCATGGGGACATTGTTTTGGTCATGGAGATGGGACATCCAAGAACTAGAATAAATTATCAATCTCTAATGTATTATAACATGTACAAACCCCCAACGCGAAGCATCATAGAAAAAATCAAACAATAATCCTTATACATATACGAAAGAACTGGTGAATTGACCACATTATCCTTCAGATACTCAAAATCATCATGACACTAATAAGTCTATACAAAACACATAATAATTTCATGTCAATTCTTTCAGAGGAGTCTCAACATTATAAAAATCAGCTACGAACTTCCCGTAGTAGCATGCATGACCTGGGAAACTTCATACCTCTTCTGATATCATGGGTAGTGCTAATTACACAACTACTTCGATATTTGATAGATCCACAGATACTCACTTTTGGGATACAACATGTCCCATGAAATGGACATCTGGAGCCCAAGACTCATACTTCAACAACTTCCCAAATTTCTGTTGTCAATGAAGAACTCTAAAAGCAGAAATAAGATGATCTACATTCCACTGATAAGACTTGAATTACATAATTATTTCATCAATGAAGACCATCATGAAATTATCCAAGTACTCAAGGAACACAAAGTTAATCAACCCCATGAAAACTGCTGGAGAATTATTCACACCGAATCGAATCACAACGAACATTCAATGCTCATACTGACTACAGAAATCATTCTTCAAGATATCCTTCTCCTTCAAATGCATCTGATGATATCCTAACTATAAGTCAATCATCAAGAATAAACTTTCTCCCATCAGTTTATCAAATAAATTATAAATATATGTAAAATTATAGTGATTATTCATTGTCACTTTGTTCAAATGATGATAATAGATACACAACAACAAACTAAAATCAGCCTTCTTCACGAAAAAAATTAGAGTATCCTATAGTGACAGACTCATCCAAATTATACCGCATTGTAAAAGAGTAAAGATCTATATAAACTTATCCCTCAACTAATAAGGTGCAATTCTATATAGAGACATAGAGATAAAAGTTGTTACTGTCCATAGCTCAGCCCTAAAATCAATATGTTATCGATGGGATAATGCTAAAACCTTTTTTGGAAGGTAATCTTGGTAATATTCAGTAAACATAAGAGTAAATGACCAATGATCCTTCGATGAACTCAAAATCATCTCAACCATGAAGATTTTCAAAGATGGAGCATGCCTCTGACCTAAATAATGTTCTTGCTCACCAAAAAACACCACTGGATCTCCATAAACTTCAAGTAAAATCTCCTTCCACCAAATGAAATCCTTGATAGACTGCACCATATACATCCAAACCATGGAAAGGATGTCATAATTTGTTGGTAGCCATAAAAAGGGGAATTCTATCCAACAGTGGTGATAACATAGCAAGGACTCATAGTCTCTACATTCTTTAATAAAGTCACCTTGGCCTCCAACTAGTATAATCAATGTCAAGGGTACTGGAATCCCCCCGACATGATGTCCCAAATAATGGATAAGGGAAGATGATAAGAATGAGCGTGTCACTCTAGAATCAGTCAAGGAATTCACCAAAGAAGAAAACAAGCATAGGGTACCTGAAATGATGCTTGGCTCACCGACACTGACAAATATATAGCATGAATCTGACCAAAACATGCTCCAAATTCTATCTTTACCTACAAAATAACTCTACAATGGCCTCAATTTTCTCTTTGAGGAAGAGTAGCATACCAAGGCTGTCCTCTACCAACCCCATCAACTCTTTACTGATCCAATGTGGGTGTGATTGGCAGCTGCTACCATGGCTGAAACTATCTCAATGGAGGAACTTGAAGCAGAACACATAGCACATGATAAACACTCTAAAAGGTTGTGCAAACTCATTGTTGATGACCTCAGACTTGACAAGAAAAACAGTCCATGGTCCCTTAGAAATGTTATGAGTGTTTCTATCCCTAGAGGAATGAGATACTGTGGGCTGAGACCTATCCCTAGAAAAAAACTCATTTTCCTTGAAAATTATGAACCCCAGACCACAACAATGATTCATGGGAATCCTAATGAATCCCCTCTCATGATGATCTAGTTTTGTAAAACATTATTCTTGATTAACTATGCCCTATCCAACACCTCCAAATGTGTCTAAAGAATTAATGGGGTGTCCAAAAACTGGATCTCTGCCTGAAAAGCCTCCTAAAAATGCAACACCCTAGCCTCATCAAGTAGAAACAGAACCGATCCATATCATAAAACAATCTAGAAATAGATTCCAAACTCACCGAAATTATATCTCCACTTTTTAAGGGTTTGTAGATATTGGTTACTAGACACCTTCATGGTCATAGAAATAAACTCCACCTTGAACTTGTCTTGGAAGTCCTCCTACAAGACTGTCATGTCCTCATATTCCATGTGGAACCAGAACCACCACTGACTAACTAGCCCCACAGCATCGTCACAACCAATGACACCTACTACTACATCCGATAATGGATTGTGCTGAAATATATCTTAGCCTCATCCAACCAGTCTTCAGTGAATGAATTAAAAATAGAGGCCTCGTGATGCTTTTGACTCTATCAATGAAACTCTTGGAGTGTCATACTCAATTTGTCATCACAGTTGTCCTCTCTTATATAGAGATTAGTTAGAATAACCTACTGAACATACTCAGTTTGAAATAGATGATGACATCAACCTCGATCAATAATGGCAAAATAACAAACAGTTAGTGCTACAAAACCTATAATATGGAAGACTCAACATTAATAAATTAATTTTTTTCATTTATTCATTACACGTTAACATATCAGAAGGTCTAACCAATGAGATATAGTAAAAAATAAGGATTAAGCATGATCTATTCCTAGGTCTCCAACTTGAAGAAAGTATAACATTTTTTTGTAGCCAATATAAACATAAATATTTGGGCATTATATCTCATGGGGCCCTAAATAAACATGTCACAGCCGGTCTCTAGTGTTTAAAGTGATTTTAAAACATAGCTGACATTGTTTCCCTACCAACCCATGACACCCCACCTGTTCTTAACATGAAATTCCATTATATCCCTCAACCAGACATCTGATACAACTCTATCACGACACCCTCCCCAATAAATTTTCTACTAGTGGGCTAGAAATGTGAGAATAGAGATATTGACCCTTAGGTCCCTCCTCTAGTAGTCCCTGGGTTGGTGTCGTGCACTAAGGGAATTGTAAACACACAAATGGGAGGAATTACTCTCTATGAGAACACATGTGAAAGATATAGATATGAAAGACACCAACCAACTCCTTCTCAAACTATAATATTAAGGATATCCTAATTTCACATATTTAATATCATGAAAGGGCTACTAAAAATGAAAGGGAAAAGTACTAGTACCAAAAGAAAGTAAAACGACAGTGATCAGGATGCTCGAATAGCTCCTATAACCCCAATCTAGTAGTAACTAGTTTGATCTCCAACATTCTTCCAGTGACTTAAAAAAGTATTTATAAATTTGGGTGATTATAACAGCATACACAGTAGGACCCTCATGGAAGCCTCTCATGAAAAAGTAAATAAATCATGGTAAATCACCGTGAACACCAAGAGAAACTCACTCTTCATATAAATAGGAATGGTATGTTCCCTGACTCACATTGTATACTCTCACCATGTATCACAATGAAGATGATATAATCTAATAAACAATATTAAGGACACCACACTGCCAATTCCACACTTGTTTTCCTATTTTACCCAATATCACACATCCTAGGCATCTGTCACTAAAAAGGTCAGCCTAAAGACAACTGGGGGAGCAGCATAACATGAACCTTAGGCAACACAACCACCACATCAAAAAACGTAACAGGAATCTTCCAAGAGCTACCACAACCTTCATAACATATATCAAATGTTGGGTATTATACCTCAAGCCACTACATCCGATACACTGAGTAACGATCCTCAAGACATCATAGACAATTTGCTATATACCTATAGTATCACATAAGAAAAAAAATCTATAATATTTGTATGTTGAATAACCACATTCCATTACATCCCTCTTGACAAATATATGGGGAAAAAAATAGTTGTGCATAGAAGAACTAGTAACTACCAAGAGAAATGATCAGGTGTAAAAGGGGTAGTCGTCAATCCATCCACCAACCAGGATATTGGGGAAAACATACCCCTGGTCTACAAATCCCTGGGGTTTTAGTTTTCCTAAATGAAAAGATGGATTAGAGTATCGAAACCCAAATATTTTGGAACATAATATTGCTCACAACCACAATATGGGCCAATCCTTGTATGAGACACAATGACAGCTTATGTGTCTCATACTCTTAAACAACACTACTAAGACTTGATATCCTATATGTAGACAACCATTTAAAGAGATACATTATGTTATTTAACAATTTTTTTCAGTTTCACATTATGTAAATTAATTATTAAACCATTAATTAACCATTAATAATTTAAAATTTCATTTCATTATAATCACAATAATATTATATTACTTCTAGGAATAACCAAACCAAGTACATATTTCCTTTATATTTCAACCCCATCATTGCATCCCAACCAGCTCCAACCCTATGGGTTAATATCATTTAGTCAATCACATAATTAAATCACTGCTAATTTTCAATATTTATATTTTTCTAGAAAATAAATTATATGATTCCAAAAATAAGGGGCTCATCATGGTGAATATATGACCTACCTATCAAGCCATTTTAATATATAGCTAGAGTGTAGGTCCATCCACACTTGAGAATCTAAAAATGGAAGGCATGTGGCATACCTCAAGCATCCATTCATCTTTTAGATGAAGCATATGAAAGAAAATCTACCTAAAATAGTGGGGAATGTAAAGAAGATAAGAAAAAAACATGTATCCAACATTCCCATCCAACCCATTTCATCATCTCTTGTGTCCTCCCCAAAACCTGCATGCATAAATTCATTCATGCCATTTCTCTAGTTGTCAAGTCATGCCATAACAACCACTGGGACTCCCTACCCCCACATACCACAATCGCCATCTTTGCATAGCCATCCCAGGATCACACCACCACACAAGCAGCATGAATCATACAACATAAAAACTGGGCTATTGGCCCTAAACAAGTCATTCAACCTTCACACACAATGAGCACTCATAACTCTTAATATTATGGGCCTGGACATTAAAATAAATAGGGTAAATCATAACCCTTCAAAGAATTATATTATCACACTACCGATCCTTTATTACATATTTAGTTAACTGATAAAATTAAGCATTCATATCTACGTAAATTTTATTTATCATCAATCACATCAGCAACAACATGATTTAATAACATGCAACACTATCATTTTCAAAAAACAAATTCAATTACTATCATCTTTACATTATTTCCAATTTCCATAAAAAACGACATTATAAATAAGAAAGGTATATATATTATTCTATTTATAAAAATAAAGAGGTCAACATTAATCAAGGTATAATGAAACAACACACTTTGGACAAAAATAATTTCCTCTAGTTCAATATCTATTTTTTCAATTTCTTTGTGGACTAGTGGAAAAATAATACTATACGACTATAAATAAAAATAATATAGAAGCCACAATTCCCCAACATCTAAATCATTCTAATATTCATTACATGATTATAATCTAACACAAAGGATTACAATCACCACTCCCACAAAAACTTATATCAAATACAGAACAACACATCCTAGTTGCACCATGACAAGGGATGTACATGAAGCCAAAACAACTCCAGGGATATCATGATCCATGTTCAACACCAAAATCACACATCTCCTTGGGAAATTATGCTTATAGGAACCTTTCCCAAAGAGGAATGGGTAGAATAAAACAAAGATAACTCCCTCCGCATATAATGATTATATATGAGACTCACAGAACATGAAATAGTAGAATTTCCATTAAATATGGATCTCAAAACCCCCATGGTTTGACCAAGAAAAAACCTCGTGACACTTAGGGATTCAATTATATGAGTTATGGTTTTTGAATAACAGTTAAATCCCATATGATGTTACATTTAATTAATTTTACAATAATGTAAATGTCAAATGGGGGACATTGTAGAAAGCTTGAAACACAATTCACAGATTGATTTGGAAACTCTGTAGCACCTATTGAAAAATGAATCCCTAAAAGATGATGATGAATCACTGATAGAGGATGATGACTCACTGTTGGAACTCTTCACAGAGCTTGAAAGTCACCAAAGTGTGGTGAGTAAGTCACTTTTACCTCCAAAAACACCTCAAACACCAGATTTCAGCAATGGAATGGGTTGGAGGGTTCTATTCCATTTCAAAATCTATGAAACTAATTTATTTACAAGAAATATATTATTTCATAAAGATAATGATGTTTGATAGTTCATATATGCCTAATTTAATGACACGTTGTTTGAAATACCTCATATTAATGATGAAAACATTATTTATGGTCATAAGGGGTGGGAAATGACATACAAGGATGACTAATCCATTTTGAAATGTTTCTTTAAAACTATTCTATAATATTTTATCATTATTGGTCCATTAATATTTTATCCATGTCAGCCACATCACCATCATTAGAGGGAAAAAATGTGATTCCATCCCTATATGTAATGTATATAAACCATATTAAAATGTTTATAATTTAAATGTTTTTTGGAATATTAATGAACCAACATGAAACTTATCATTTAAACATTGAGTCTCCTTTGTACACACTATTACAATATTTTGTATAAATTGAGGGATATTATTAATTATAGTACTAAAAAATGTTCCAATCCAAATCGTTTCATTAATATAAATTATTTCACTTGGGACACTTTTTATTTTGTGCCTTATGTTTCCACTTATATATAAAACACATATATTGAGTATGTTCCATCATTCCAAAAAAGATACATTATAATTTTTTAGTATTTTCTTACAGAGTGGAAACATGAAATTCTAAATTTATGGAACATTGAATATCTACCTAGTTAGTCTTCCCCGATGGAGTTGGTAGACGAGGTTAATCATCAACCAAAATAATCATTTTACTATGCATAAGATGACATTAGATTTTGAATTAGGATTTGAAAGTTTTACTAAATATTAACTTATATGGTGTCCATTGGATCTCAATACCACTCATTTACATTAATCGTATCCAATATGATCTAATTTCCTTATTTTATAGTGGGAGTTAGGAGGGAGCCTTTACATTTGACCTTTCATCATAAAATTAATATTTATATTTTAATCTCATTATACTTATTGACTAGATATTATCCATATCTTTACTAGATAATAATAATGTATAATTACCTGAATTGTTCATGATATTAACGACTCTCTCCAATTTCTCAAACATCTTATAATTGATATAATCAATCATGAAATTATACTAGACATATTTTTATATTTGTTATTATATTTATATATTAGAAAATTTAAAAACAATATTATATTACAATAAATTATAAATTAAAATATTTGCCTATTTTATTGTAGAATCTATCACAAATTTTTGTAATAATATTACATAGAATTGACGAACATCACCATTGATTGGACAATCTATTTTTCAATATTCTATGATTGTAATTACCATATCTTCATTAAAATTTTATCGTCCTAAATTTCACCCACATTGCTTTCTTCAAATATAATTTCATTTTATAAAAGGAATTTATCTATTAAATGTTTATATATTTTCATATCCACTTTCCTTTTATATTATTTAATTATTTTTATTGGGGTACATCATCATATTAATCATCTCAAAACATTTAAAAACATTTCATTAGGTGGTTCAAATAATTTCCACTACATTAAAAGAAACTTAATGATATCCCTTATATATTTTTTCATACTATGTTGGAAATTAGGAATGAAATAACATGGTTTCATTAGGTTCATTTTCACATGGTTCCTCCTCCATTGAAATCTCATTCATTACCCTAAACAAATATTCCATTGTTTTAACTATAATCAATGAATCATTTTCAATTCCCTCCATTTTTTATGAAATGATTGTGACATGAAAACTATATAATGCGATTTCATTGGAGAAATTTTAATTGGGCACAATAAATTTTGTATTGAAGAATTGTTTGATCATTTTATAATTCTAATCAAAGTCATCAATTCATTCATTTTATCTATGGTATTTTTCTATTCATCCAAAATCTCTTTCACTAAACCAATAAATATATCAAAATATTCATTTGGATGTATTCTAACATTATCAATCACATTATATAATCACTATAATTTAAAACAACAAGCAATAAATTTTGCATCCTATATGCTTACTATATTTCCAAACATTGTCTGTGAAAAATTACGTGACATCACAATCTCATCGAATGGATTTTAAAAAGGTACTCATCATGATTACAATTATGTAAATAAAATAATTAAATAACATAATGATTATAAATTTTAATTAATTTGATATTCCTACAGATATAGTATACATTAATAAAATATTTATATCCAATTATGATTCACCACTACCATATAGTTCAATATATAATAGTACCCAATAACTAGACCTATTTATATGATGCAATATATTGAATTAAAATGCGGTAAATACCAATATAAGTGTGAATTAGGGTATCTAAATTTCAAAACATACCTCATAATTGATATAGTCACATTATTAGTAGGAAAACATGTCTCCCTAATTAAAGAATATTTCTATGATTAAGCATGTAATTTGATATGTATCTATTTTATATGGATCACTCAATATTGGACAATTGAATTCCCAAAAATAAAATTATATTCCAACTCAAATAAAACCATACTACACTACTTATTATCTCAATTATGAGTGGGGGAAATAGCCCTCTAAATTATCAAACCCACAAAATATGATAAGTAAGTACTGTTTTCAAATTAATGTACGAAATAATTCTTTTTATGAGTCATATTAATCATCATGAGCTACGTAAAAAATTTAATCCTGAATGTAGTATCAATATTTTCTATTCCTTAATGAAAACCATTTGGAACCCTCTCTTCTTCTTTAAACTCTTGGTATAGTCCCACATTTTACATTAGTGAATTAGATATATATTTCTATATTTATTGAGAAGAAAATTAATCTTCACATAGTTAAATAATTTGATTACTATTTTGGGGGAGGGGAAATATCTACCAAAAAATCATCCAATTTCAAATAAAAAATCCATAAATGATTTGAAAAAATATATAGAAGAATATATTAAATAAAATAAACTTTTTTATGTTTTTGAAACAATCATAGCTTGAAACCATCTGAATTTTCATTTTTACAACCAAATATGAATTCATAAATTCATTTTCAAACATCTTATTACAATTTTAGAATAAATCCTCAAATAAGAATAATTAAAATATCATGATTCAAACGAAATTGCACTATAAATAAGAAATATTTATTTTTTTCGAATCAGAAAATCTAAGGAAAAATATTATGTTGATAAATCCATATTTTAGAAAAAGATTCCCCTGAAATTAAATGGTTCAAATATAGGTATTTTCAAAAAAATAATGTTCTTATATTTAATTACATTAAGAAATTAGTATCCTAGCCTCGAAAACCATTGAAATTCCTTGATTCATCATCACATATCATTGAAATTACATCATTTATTTCATAGACCACTCTCCCATGATATTCATTAATTATAATATTTACAAAACCCTAGAAAATCATATGAATCATATGATGAATTTTACTATATCATGAAATCATTCTAGATGATTAACATCACCACATGTCAATAAACTCAACCAAGATATTCTAGAAAAAAACATTAATATAAAAAATATGTTAAATATTATAAATAATCCATATAGAAAATATATTTCCAACATGATATAATATTCATTGATTAAATTATAATGTCAACATTTTTTAACAAAGTGGTTGGTTAGGATCTATGGTCAATATATTAATTTTTTGTAAATATAAGACTATTACTATAACAAGGAATGTGATATAAAATTTATTTTTATAAAATAAAAATCCTCATAATGCCTTTAAAAATGTGTTCGAAGATTATGTAGATTATCTAAATGGAATAGAATAATCATTTAAATAAAAAATGATATCATATATTTTATTATTATGATATTTTAAGCCTAGACCTGGATTGATTTTTTGGGAAAAATAATCTAAAAGAATCTTTTAATTGAGTCTAATACAATATTGTTTTTATTTTTCGTAAGAATAAATATGTTTTAGAGACAACAATTATATGATTTATTTATTGGATATTTTTTTTATTTTTTTGAGATAAATAATTAATTAATCCCATTACATTGGTTGGTATCTGAAGATCCATTTTGGTGGTGTGTACTCACGTGATAATGTTTGAGGAATTCCTATTGATTCATTTTAAATAGAAATGGGATTTATCGTGATGAAAAAAATTATATTTGGTTTCTATTTTCAATGTAAATAATATTTTTCATTTAAAAGATACATTTTTTTCAATAATGTCCTCTTAGTAATATTTTTACGTAAAAAATGTGTTATGATTGAATGAATTATGACACCCCCCAACTTTTTATTTTGAACGCATTTTTAATCAATAAAATTTTCTTATATTTGTAATTTAATTTTATTTATTGGATTTCCCAATTGGAGGAATAGTTTAAGGGGACACATTGATTAACCATTCATGGTAAATTTTATGGATAATACATAACATCACATAAAACTATTGAATGTTCTTTTAATATTTATAGTAGAAATATAAATTGAAGCACCAAATGAATTCGTTTAAATTAAATAGACTAATGATATATAAAACTATAGTTCACATATGTTTAATGTTTACAATAATTTCTAGTAAAAGTAATGTTACTTATTTAAATGTTTTATCAAAAGGGTATATCATAGTATGATAAATAACTCTCCATGTTCCTTAAGGCCAAGGGATTGAACAAATTATTGAATGGAGAAATGTTCATGTCACATACTAGCAGCCAATCTTCTATTTTATTTTCAATTGATACCTTGTAGATGAATTCATATATAGAATTTACTATATTATATATTATTTTTTCATAAATTCATTACATGTTATAATAATATCTAATTTCATGTTGATTATGTTATTAAAAGCTAATGGTCTAATATTATTTACACACTAAAATAATATAGTTTCATTTATTTGTTATAAGAGTGTTCATTTTATTTCAAAATGGTTTTTATGATATTCTATTAAAATAATTTATTAGTAAAATTTTTATTAATGAATCATGTATAAATGCTATGAAGTATTTATTATTTTTATTTGAATCTCCAATTAATAATTTTTATAGTTTATTTTTTAGAACACATGTTTTCTATTTTTTGATAATTTTTTAATATAATTATTATTCTTGTTGAAATTGTTTTATAAATCAAGATATATAATCTTTCTTAAGATGAAACCTAATATTCATGATTAGTTATTAGGGAAAAATTAATATTCATAAAATCAAACATTATACTAAATTTGTCAAATAATTTTTTAATTTAATTTTTTATAGGCAGTTGGTAGTAAAGTTGAAATAAACTATTCTTATACTACAATAATATTACAAAAATGTTATGATTTTGAATTACACATAGAGAATGTGAGATTATTAACATATTAAATAAATATTTTCAAGTTGATATTGAATTATTTGTATTTCAAATAAATAATTTTTTTGACCCATCAAATTAAAATTTTCTCTAGATGAATTTTTTATAATTTTAAAAAAATATGATTTGAGGTGAAAAGTGTACGTATAGTTTTTATTACAAACTCAAATTGTTATGACCAAGTAATTTTCATATAATTATTTTTTTATGAAAGATTATATTAATAATTAATAATTTATTCGATAATATAATTATTTTAAAAGTATTATGTTATCTTTATAAACCAATTTTCTATATTTTGGAACCTAGGTTACATATTTCCTAAAACAATTTTTTTTCATTTTAAAATTATAATTCTTGAAAAAAAAATTCTCTAAATTTAATTATTTAAATTGGATTTAATATGTGTTATTAAAAGATAAAAATTATTAACTAATGAATATTCTTATTTTATGTTGTTGTTGATGTGACTGGTGTAAAAACTTATGTTAACAATGTTAATTCATGATGATGTAAAATATTATAAGTAGTGGAGAAAAAACTAAATTGATGAAAATCGGAACATTAAATATGTTGTAATGAATTTCCATTACCATAAACATATTTTAAAAAATCAATAATCAAATAATGCATTGAACTTAATTCCTCTCAAAACTATAGATCATTGATAAACAAAAAATCATTCTGTAAACCCTTTACCCACCCCTCATCTTGAATTAATACCAAACACATCTTCATAATAATCCATATATAATTTCAAATTTATATAATCATATCTCACTCAGGGATTAAATTCAATTTTCCAATCATTATTATTGAATATTTTTATCAATTAAATGTGAATTCTCTAAATTGACTATATAAAGAGATGTTAGGGATTATCTTATTCATTACATTTTTATATTTTGTAATGTTAACATTTAATATACTACCATTATGGTTATTTAATATTATTAACATTAATTTAACATGGTTTATATTATATTATAACTATACCCTCTAATTATAACATTTTATACAACCTTATAATGCTGAAATAGGGGTTCTAATCACATCATTTCTTATAACCATTCCTCGTATTTTTAAATTAAATATATTTACCATGAGAAATTTTAATTTAAAAAATATTATAATTTCATTACTATTTTATCAACTATATATCAATATTCACTCCCATTATTATAAGCTCACAATCAATTATAATGCTCAAACATTCCCATACATATAATTCAATATTATATTTTGAAATTTAATTTATTTGTGGTTTTACTTGGAAATAAATCATTTTCTGGATACTATAAATGGATACATGATAGAAAATAGATGTAGATAAGGGTAAAAATCCTGAAAATTATTTGTTGATTACACAATCATCACTTCATGTATGAAATTGGGGCCCAAAAAATACACTTGGTTAGATACTCCTCAAGGAATTTATTTTGATAATATACATAGACCATATGTCAAATGATATAGGTTTGAAATATAAATAATGAGACTTAAATTAAATTTTTGTTCCCAAAATAGGAATATACCGTCCACTTATTGAAATATTTTTTTAACCAGGGTATCACCCATTGAATTTTGATCATCCTACTTTTCAGAAAGAGAATTACTGAATTTTTTCTACAATAATCATATTAATCTATTGAGTGGGCTATTTAATGACCAATATGAATCCTATAATTATATTTTCTATCACTAATTTTATTTATAACGGATTATGCCCTTATAAAGTAGCTCCTTGTTCTTATGTACATGATGTATGGCTGAAATTGGATCACTATATAGAATTATCAATCCCTAAATGTTTTCTTTTTTATCATCTATGAATAAATTTTATTCCAATTACATTATGTTTTGGATACCCTAGTATAATTATTTTAATTAAATGTTGTTCACCATGATATCTTTCTCATTGATTGACTAGGAATTTTTTTTAAAAACATTAAACCACTAATGTGACATGGTGTTAAAATATCATATAATTCATCATCATTATTGAGCTGTATTTATTTGGGATATATATTCATTCAAAATAAATACTTTTTTAATTGGTTGGTTTTTTCTATTATTGGATGATTTAAATGTGTTTTTATTATATGGAACAAAATAATTCAGAATATGTAGGTTAAACATAAAAATAACTCTAATAAATTGGGTAAATAATTAATATCTAGATTTTCTGTGTTCATGATACCATTGAATCATTACGTGGTAATGTTCTATAGTTCCATGTATCAATTCCTTAATTATATATTTTATAAAACCATTGTGATGATATATTAGGATATGTGTATTAGTGTATCATGTTTATATTGTTGTCATTTTTTCTTATTATTCCTCATATAATTAAGATAATGTTATATCTTATAATATTATGATCATCCTATGAATATATCTTATAAATTCAGGTTATTATATTATGTCTCATATTTACACATGATGTTTATTTATTTTAATTTTGTTTTTAATATCAGTTACCATGGTTTATATCAATCATATTCTTATATTTCCACTTTTCTAATGAAATCATAATGAATGAGATATGTATAGGATAATAACCTTTCTACACAATTCTTATAGTTTAAGTTTTTAATGTATTGAGATGTAAATTTATAAAATAACTTGTTTGGAAAGACAAGTAATTTTGATATTGCCTGAAAGTTTGAATTTATTTGATTTAGAAGTGTAATTTCTCTTTAACACAAGATATGGAATTAAGGGTTTGGGGAATGTAATTTGGTATTACTGTAGTGTATGATTTTTTGGATTTAGGAATTTGAATAACAGGTTATATATCCATTGAAAAATAACATTTTTCTCTAGAAAAATATGTTATGTATGACTGGTGTGATCCAATGTGATTAGAATATACTACATATTTTTAATATTCCCTTTTAATTAATAAGATTTTTTAAGTATTTCAGTATATGAATTATTTATCAATGAGTAAAATTGTATAGAACCAATTTCATTAAGGGGTAGAATAATACATCATACATTCATAATGCTATATTATATAAATTTTATTATATAAAAATTAATATCAATTATAACATAATTTATTACCATTTAATTAAAAATATTAATAGCAAACATATATTTCACCACATTAGTAAAATTAATAATTTCTCATGTATAATAGATTTCTATTTATTAAAAAAGATTTAGGGAATGGGTATCTCATAGATTGTGAAAATGTTTGGAATGGCTGGAAATGAAACATGTTTGAAAACAATAACTGAAGGGTGAGAGTTGCATATTTGGTTCTAGTATCCTAAGATCTATCCAATTTCAATATTCTATAATTTTATATAAATTCTAATATAAAATTTAATTCATTTAATTTTATTTTTACATATACACATGAGTTTTATACATTTTTTATATAATATTGTGAATGAAATTTATAAAAGATTATGTTCAAATATTATTTACAAACTATGAGAATACCTAATATTTCATTAATATATTATGAAACATCTGATTTCTAATTACATTCTATCATAATCAATGTAAAATTTAAATTAGAAAAAAATCATTTTTAAACACTTATTGTAAATATTTTATAATAAAAAAATGTTATGAAACATTGATTTTTTATATATAAATGTTAATTACTTTTTCAAATATTTAATTATAGACTATTTTGTTTTGTAAATTCTTGATAATGTGGGTTTTAAAATTAATTATCCTATTTTTAAAGCATTATAATTCACTTTTTATATAGGTTGTTACCCAATATCTTTTTTTTCATTGTATGTTTGGAAAATATTTTCCAATAAATTATAAGAATAATGTGATGAAATGCATTAAATAATTTGATAATATTATAATTTACTATAGTGATTCAAAACTAAAATGAATAAAAACTAATTTTATACTGATATTTGATTTCCTAAAAGTATATATTTCATATTTTAGGCATTGAATGTTTAATATTGAAAATTATTATTTATAAATTTGGAATAAATAATGAATTATTTTGATAAAAAACATCATTTTTGAACTCATGGCTTAAAAATTAATAGAGGGATAATTTATGAAATATTTATATAAATGATGGATTTTGTTTGAAATGTGGGAATATAATTTTATTTAGAATATATAATATTTATGCCCAAATATTTTAATTATCATATGATAATATTTAATAATAAATTATTTTGAAGAAATATTAATTAATAAATAATTATAAATAATTATTAAATATGAAATTGTATTTATGAACCTATGTTGGATATTTTATAATCTAAATTACATCTTTTCTATAAACAGATTTTATTAATTTAATATTTATTATTTTAGAATTAATTTTTAACACAATTATATGTTCAACCAAATAAATTTTATTTAATATTTAAAATTATAATAATAAAATTATTTAATAATGATAACATTATTTTTAACTACAAAATGATTTTAGAATAGTAAAACGAGAGTTTCAATGATAATTTTAAGATAATTTAAAACAATAATGTTGAAGGGTAAAGGCATATTACATTAATTTATTATCTTTAAATAGGTTTTAGGGGTTATGAGGAGCATAAATATATTTTCATAATTTTTTAATGACATTTTTTTAAAATTATTAACACCCATAAAATAGTTTCCTTAGTAATAAAAATCATTATTTAATCTCTAAAGCAACCCATACTCCTTTGAAAATACCCACCCAAACATCTCTCTCTCCCACAAAAAGATTTCTTCCATATTTATTCATATATGTATATCTATCTATGTGTTTCCTCCATTTAACACTATTCAATAATGTTTTTTTATTTATTAAATGGTTCATATCAATGATAAAAATCTCAACATAATTATTTATTTGTCCACTAATTTTTATTCAAATCCAATATCATTAATTATATTTTATTATATATGGAAATTTATTTCCCATATATTAATATTGTTTATTTCAAAGATATTATAATATAATTATGTTTTTGAAAAATTGATCTAATTTCTTTCCTAACATTAAATCCTTTTCTTATGTCATTAATATTTAGAAATAAGGGTTCCTCACCACCACCATTCTCACTACCTTCATGAGACCTATTAAAATAAATTTTAAATATGTATAATTTTTTTACAAAATATTTTTATAATTTCATTACTATTTTCTTAGTTATTGATCATTATTTCTTCTTATTATACAACTATAAATATTCACTAATATTTTCAAACATTATTATAGATATAAAATAAACATAATTTTTTAATGAATAGTTTGTGTGGTTTCCCTAAAGATGACATCAATATCTATTTCTAGAATTTGATATTTGATCCAACACATATGTACCTATAGGTAGTAATTGTAAAAAGTTTGATTATTTATTATCTCAATCATCACATACTATATGACCATGAGGTCTAAATACTCCCTAATTTTGACAATCATAATAAAATTTTCCTAGATAATTAACATAGATATTAAGGTCTGAATTAACATTTCATAAATAATGGTTTGAGATTGAATTTTTTTTACTAAAATTTCAATTCATGTACCCTCAAACAAATGTTTATATCATTACATTATATATGTTACTATTATATTTATATTCAACATATAATATTTCTTGAAGTTGATTATTTGATAGACACCAGGATAGCTGAATTTATCCAATGAAAGGGTTCTTCCGATTTGATGAACATAAACCAAATACCCTCTTAAAGGGTTACCTAACCAAAACATTCATGCACCCGAAGGGAACTCCCTATCCCCACAGGCATGAAACTATCCCCCAAACATCAACATTAAAAATAGGGAATTATTTTTCCTAACCTAAATAAAATATCATAAAATACATGGATACATCAATGATAAAAAGAAAATATGATAGAGTAAAAAAGAAATGTATGTCATAAAAAATTAAATAATATTTTAGATACAACTCAAATGTTAGTAATCAATATACAAGGTAAAATTACAATTGAAAAAGAAATTTAAAACTCAAACATATAATCCTTGTGATATAATTGGTAAACTCTAAATATATCACCAGTAACTACCCAGATACATTTGAATGAAACCACTCCACTTCACATTTACATGGTTCATTTACATGCATAGAAGAATTAAAAAATGTATATCCACCTTTGAAGTTGTGTCTATGATGTTATATAAGAATGCTCGGTAGGATCCCAATAGGATGTTATATATCAAGTATCTTTAAAAAATGTAAAAAATGCTAAACATTATATATAGAAAGATAGAATAATAGTTAATTAGTTTTTAAATGAACATCAGGGAAAAAAATTCACATTTTCCACATTTATGTAATGTACCTGTAAAACATTTCCAATGAATTTATCATATATCAATGGATTGAATGAAAATTATGTATTAGATCTCATATAAAATCCAAATCTATCCAAACCTACCCATTAGAAACAGTATCCCATATATCATGAAAGGTCATTCTAGCTAAAAAATTGTTACCCAACATAGAAATTCCATTACATAATGTCTTGATAAGTTTAAATAACATATATATATATATATATATCATTAATATATCCTTGAATGTATACCTCTTAAAAGGTCTAACAAGTGTCTAGAATTATTAATCTACAGATCAGAGGAACTCCCCATGGGTAACCCCCCTCCAATAGTATCAAAAATTGAGAACCATTACTAATACATCCTCATAAGTATAAATGGATATCCATATACTATAATGTATATAAAATATCATTAAAATCATGTTTTGAAAATTATTTATGAAATATATTTCACAATTCATTGAAAAATCAATTATTTTTCCAAAACAATGTAAAACACATTTTTCAAAAAAGCACGTAAAAAACTAAATCAAGATTATTAATTTATAAAATGAATTTTAAAACCATATAAATAATTTTTATTCAATATAACCTAGTGATTGAACCGAAATACTCAATATTGGGTAGAACACACCCATAACGGGATCCAAAAAATAATATCAAGGCCAATGATAGAGGATCTCTATTCAGTCCTTACATCATAGAATCTAATAAACTGGGTAGACTACTAATGAATAAAATAACACAACTTTTACCTTAAGAAACTAACATGTTGTACTTCAACATACTCAAATGTACGAATTGAGAGTTATATCCCAGAACGGTTCTACACAGGATCTATATAATCAACATGATAAAAAAGAAATATTTGAAAACGTAGAAAAATGGTTTTATTCAAACAAACAGAAATGAATAATTAGAATGATAGCATACCAAGATAGATGTATTAGAACCACAACAATGATCATTCAATGAAATAAATGTTCTCTATGTATAGGTGATACCCAAATTCAGCATGGAGTGATCCAATGACTTGAGAGAGAATATGGATGATGAATGAAAATATAATCATAGATGAAGAAGCTAAAACCCAAATGCAATGAATGCTTCAGGATGTTAATCCCATGTTAATGATTGGAAATTCATGAATTCCAAATCCACTAAAGAAGTAATATCCTAAGATAAAAAATGGATTGAACTTTTAATGACATGAACTATTTACATCATGTTAAAATACTCCACTCTGTAAATTAGTTCATTACATCATCCCAACAGTACAATCACATCCTTTAATACATTAAGGATTTGACATATTAAATCCAGATGATTATGTAAAAAAACAAAGAAAAACACATTAGGACAATATGGAATCCATATTAAACGTTAATAACCCCTTTTTACATTTATACACAATATTTTTAATTATAACAAACATAGATCGAAAAAAGTTAGTTTTTTTCACATTAAAGGCAATCCTACACTAGAATCCCTAAAACATTCAAAAAAACAAGAGAATCAAAAAATAGGGATCATGAAATAGTTAATTGTGAATAAAATGATGTTGTGGAGACCCCAATAAATTACTTACCATCCCTATGAAGGGATGATGAACAAATGTGTTTAGAAAGAGTTGATTCCCTTGATCCCACATCAATGAATAATTATCCCAAGTCTCATGAGTATCTGGTATGTATTGTGATAATACACTAACCATTAGAATCAACTTCTTAGCCTAAAATATTTCTTGAGGGTAAAAAATATAAAATTTATGTTCTACAACAAAAATATTTTTTTCCCAAATCAATCTTATTCCAAATCCTGACATTATGAATAGTATGATATAATGTCTACGGATGAGTAATATAGAAAATATCATTAATTCTAATGAAAAAAACTGAAAAATTCCAAGAAATAAGAATCTAACCTAATACACCGATTAACTTGAATTTATCTAACATATCTCATGGTTGACATTTTCTATTTTAAAATATGACGGTTCCCCAACTATGTGGGAAAATTCCGAAATTCCCAACCACGAATTGTAAACTCCAAAGGATGATTATTGTTAAGCACATATGTTTTTTTTTAAATCTGAGCATTTAGTAGACACCAACATATGTCTAGAATCCTCAATGACATATCTTGAATGAGAATCCTTCATAAAAATGATACCTCTACCAGGATTTCCCAAAATAATTGGTTACACTTACATGTGACCAAAAAAATCCATTGATGGATTCATTCTGATCGATGATTTTTAACAATTATTATAAGAAATATCAAAAATCCACATATGGATATCCTATGATCCAAAAAACTCCAAGATGCAACAACATGTAATATCATCCTAAATCTATTTATACTCTTCCTTATATATGTCAAAATATGAATAGTAAATGGTACCCAACATAACCTATGTACACATCACCTCCGAGAGACTCTTTTAGAACCATGATGTAATCTGAGGATATATATCTGATATAATGAAAGTTGGGATCCTAGTGAAACCTAAAAAAATCATGCATAGACATTATACCCAACTCAAAATATTTAGTGGATTCCCGGATCAGAATTAAGATAACCGAAAATTTTAACAGATCAATGACCACCTTGGTATCATTCTTCTGTTTTAATGTCCTTAGTA
This sequence comes from Viscum album, assembly GCA_963277665.1. NCBI lineage: Eukaryota > Viridiplantae > Streptophyta > Magnoliopsida > Santalales > Viscaceae > Viscum > Viscum album. The sequence continues at coordinate 419,418,103 of OY728123.1, read as the reverse complement.
ACTGAATAACATAGTCCATAGACATATTGACCAATTATAAATTAGGAATAGGAAGGGACTTTAGAGATCTAAATGGTTTTAGAAGATCTACCTTTATATATTGAAATGTGTTATAGTGGGACAAAAAATCAAAAATCCCACATGTCATACCAGATTACTAGATTCATCATCACATTTGATAATATATCTTCAAACATCCTAGATGAATGACCCATGTAGAAATATGTTAGACAAACAAAAATGAACATGTTACAGATTTTTTATGAAAATAAAATAACCAAAATAGTGACTATCTTATGAAGGGAGAGACCTACCTGAAATAGTATTCCCACCATCAATGGTATCTCAAAATACACTGAATTAATCATCCATCTATTGAACCCGATGAATAGACTCAATGATAGATGTTGATAGCAGAAAACTAAGCATAACCAAACACAAAACTTCCACAGGAAAATCTAGGTGCAACTCAACAATAAGTCCTACAATGTATCACATATCCCTTTAGTGTAGAAAAAATTTAAATGTTACTTTCTTAGTAAGAGCATCTATTAATATAGTCCCCATCATATGGGTGTAAGAATTGTCAAAGTCAAGCATCAGAAGGTATTTGAGCCCCCATCTCTAAATCAGGTTGAAGAATTTTTTTAGAAATGATATAACTCAGAATCAAGGGGTTGGATATGACATTTATTGTTTACCAAAATAGATTGTCCCACAAAATATTATGTGCATGGATAACAACATAAAATACTATATCACGTGTGGGTTAATTATTCTAATTTATTTGAATATAGGGATTTTTAATGCATCACATGATTAACCTACATAATATAACATCCCATACTAGCTCTAGCAGAATATATTAATCATATAAAATTTTCAAGATCATGTATGATCAGAATAGAAGCTGATCATTGAAGTAGTTTTACCTCATCAAAATAAGACTACTAAATTTCATACCATTTGATTTTCACCCCTTTCTAGGAAATATCCATCGAATTTGACACCAATTTTGAGAAATCTTGGATGAACAGTTGGTATTATCTAAACAGACCATAGAATCTTTGTATCTCAATATTGTTCTATGGATATTCCCATTAAAATATATCCATAATCTTCTCATTATCATCTAATAATAAATACTTATAAATCATGTGTCCTATAAACATTAGTTCATGGATCAATAAATTAATTCTATGAATCATTCTATAATAATTTGGACTCCTCTAGATCTATAAATCCAGAATGAAATGGTTCCCTATCTTACATTCAAATCTGAAATAAAGTTATCTATATTTTATGATGTCTATGAAAAATTCATCAAGATACTTAAAGATTATTCGGTTCCTAAATTCCCTGAATATTAAAGGATTATTATTTAGAAATTATGTAATCAAGTTATATTTATAATAATTATACATGATCCCTAAATCAATATTTTGTATATCATACTCCCAAACATAGGGAAGATGATAATCCAACTGATGATTGATATTAAATAACAACCTTTATACCTTTAACTAATCAGCTATATTATCTATATGGTTAAATAGATATATATTCAAAACTATTAGTGAATTCGACTTCAAAAACTCCTCACACAATCATTGTGAACCATCTATCTTCTTGAAATATAGTATAATGGATTCCCATACTAAAACAATTGGGTGAATAAAATCATTCTCCATGAGATAATCAAACTTATTTAGGATTTCTACAATTTTTTTTGGTTTCCATACCAAAATAGGATATAAAAATTGTGATTGTAGCTGGAACTAGAAAAATATAAATCTATGATTCTATCTCTAGTGGAATAAAAGAGAAATCATCAAAGAAAATTTCATGAAAATACGAAACAACAATTTAAATATCAACAATGGATGGAATAAATTAGAGCTTAACTACTACAATAGATAAAAACTCTAGATCCCAGGGAAGGATTGTCCTGCATGATCTGACCTCCTGTACCACTCTCCCAGAAACACCCGAGAGCTCCCATCGATAACAAAAAATGAGTCATGTTGCTGATTAGAATCATCCTCAACATGGTTAGATATAATAAAAGTGAACCCCATGATGAATAAAAATAAATTTATATTGAGAATGAGGTAATATATTTCTAATTATGCAATGATTTTAAATTGTAAACATGAAGGAATTTGAAACCCCTAATATTTCAAATTTCCATGAGGTTTTAATAACTCTTTCATAGATGAAATTATTTCTTATTAATTTTTAATAACATATAAGAAATGTGAATACAATATAGAGTGGGAGGAAAAATATTAGTCATAGAATTTGATATTAAAAATGAATTAAGATGGTGCCACTCATAATCGCTAGACCTGAATCAACCATTTTGGGAAACTCATCAACTATGTGAACACTAATCACTCATGATTATTGTTTCTAGAACCTTATAGTCTTTGATGAATATGATATCACCATAGTATCCTTTTTAGTAGATTATGAATGAACATTCTAAGGAGTATACATAGCTAGAAATTAATTCTATATATGGCCCAAATATCCACAACTAATAAATTTCACCAAAGATACGATAAATCTATTTAGAGGATTCTTGACCTTTGTAAACTAATTAAATGTAACGTTCACACTCCTAGAAGTATTTAATGGTGAATTGGTGTATTTATATTGAGAACCACCCCACCACTCATGTGATGAATATGTCACTTCCTCATCCTCCCATGTTTGTCACTGAATCGTTCACATTCTGGAAGTGAATTAGAGGAATAACCAATATTTCCTTCTATATCCATATCTTCCATTATTTTCATATCAATTACCTCCATATAGTTCGAAATATTCTTTATAAATACCTATGACCAAATATCTAGAAACAACCCTTTCAGGTACATATTATCCTTCAGCTGGTTATTTTTTACTACCTCTATGGAAAAAATAACCAACTCTGTGAACCAATAAGTATATGTTGACCCCAAATTTTCATCCTAGTAAATGGAAAGGAACTCTATAGTCTTTTACATCATCAGAAACTCTGGAAAAATCATTTGATAGAATTTTTTCTTCAAAAAATATGTGTTCAAACCCGTGTGTCTATCCAAATAAATAATGGAACCCCTCTATCGCTTACTGGGACCAGAAAGTCTAATTTCCATTCAGTTCACCTTGATATTATAAGGTGTGTCTATGAATTCAATGAAATGATCAATTATGCATAGCGGTCACTCAACCTATAGAATACAATTCATACCCATAATGAATAGTTTCTTCCCATATGTAAACTCCCACTATTGATCCCTCTCACATCCATCTATTGGATGTAACTAAACAATTGGGTTCTGGACATGCATTACATTTTTTTTAAATACAAATTTACTACTTGATAGACATGATACGATTCTGATCTAGACCTGGATTACCTAGACAAGAATCCATTTCAACCTCAAGATGATCCCATGGATGATATCCAAGAGACAAACTGCTTACCAATGAAATTAGTGAAACAAACTAAAAATGTTAATCATAGTTTAATAACCAAAATCATAATAAAAAATAATATTATGACCAAAAAACACGTGACATTTATCCCACCATCCCATTGTAATATGTGTCTCACAAAGATAGGAATGACTATGGACTTACCACATCCTACCTCCTATGTCCTGGATATCCAAATTTTAGTCTACCAACATCCCATAACTGACCAGAATATCCACTTGTACCATACTATGATGAACCCGAACTAGATACCCTTAAAATATTGTACATAAACCAGACCATCACCGACCTAATGGTTGTTCACAGTACACACGTCCTGGAAACAATCACCACGAAATTTAAAAAACAAGTACAAATGATTTCTCCCAACATGTAAGATAAAATATGATATATATCTATGCATTATTAATGGGAAGAATCATAATAAGTGCTAAAAATGAATATATTTAATATAAAAAAATAAAATAAAGAAGTTATTAAACTAAAAATTAATTGAAAAATCTTCATGTGACATGTCTATTAATAATGAATATCAAAAACAAAAATAGTTACTCAATGTAATATAATGGAAAAACTCCCACCATCTCACCACCTAGTATGCAGAAAAATCTGAAAGAGACCACACTACATCACTATAGTGACTTACATTCCCTTTATCGAATTACATAACTTGTTTGATACCCTACCAAAGGGTTGTGAACTGTGTTAGATAAATAAGATCAAGAAGATACCACCCAAAAGTTACTTATAAATTCTCCATAAAATAATTTGAACAATGGTCAATTATAAATAAAACAATGAATTATAATCAAATAAAATATTATTATATGAATATAATGTTCAAACATTCCACTTTTCCAAAATTTCCAAATAATCCATATATTCAATCATCAACTTCATTCACAAATTTCAATGAAGTGGTAAAATAATGTATTAGATATCATATCATATCCAAAACATCCCAAACAAAAGTATCTACAACATCATGCCTAGGATCGTAATAGTAAATGAAAATGACGAATCATATACCCATCATAGGTAATTAAATTTGAAATTATTTATATGTATGAATTGAATCATGAGATCATAGTAAAACCCCAACATGTGGACCTCCCGAAATGTCAAATAATTCCCAAGAACAATAGGGATATGGTGAATATATATACCCCATGACTGAACCACAAATGGTATCGACAGACGATTCCAATTACTATACCATCAAAATAAGTACCAAAGTCTTTAAAAGGGATAAATTTTCCAATCCATTTCAGAAAAAAAAATTAAATCATTTTCATAAATCCATTTCACAATACTATGAGAAATTTATTTTGATAAACCAAAACAAGGAAAAGACAAATTTTCCCAAAAACCCATTTCCACACACCAAATTGAATCATGAAAATTAATATAATGAATGATTTATGAAACCAAAGAAGTACTTTAACCAAAAATAATATATATATGGAATCACTTATGTTAAAATTTGTTCAAAATATCCCACAACAAGATCAATTTATAAGGAATTATTCAAAGACAAAAATTCAGGATTCAGAATTAGACCATATATATCAAAATCAATTAAATAAGAAATATGTTTAGTGAAGAAGATGTACAAATATTTACCATAATAAAATCACATTTCATAACATAACCAACCAAAAGGTCATCCTCCATGGGAAGATATATCATGATTTTTAGAAATGGTTAAGAGAATAAACACCAAATGAAATCTAAAATTGTACTGCAATAAAACATTGATGACCCATGAAAATAATAGACCCTAAAGATAAAATAAAATGATAGATTTTGTGAAATGACAATGATTAACAATTAAAATAGAAACAATATTGATGGTTCATAGATACCCCGGCCTAAAAGTCATAGCTATTTGGTCTCAAGAGAGAATGATATTGCCAAATGAATACAAAATTAGAAGCGAATCACATAAAAAATAAAAGATACATACATTATTTGATGTAAATATTATGTTCTAGATATGAAATTCATATATTAAGAAAATGTGTCAAAACATTAGAAAAATACTGATTGACCTTTTCACAATGTGAACTAGTCTGAAACATGTAAACATTTCTCTATCTTGAATGGTTAATGGAATTATCGCAAAAAAAAATTATTAAACTCACGTAACCCTTTCAAAATTGGAAATCACTCAGTAGGAAGATTATATATAAACACTTATGAAGTGGTCAATGGTTAACCCAAACAAACAATACATCATTTTTGTACTTTTTCAAATATATTTCTGAACATCATTAATTCCAAAAAATATAGATCCTTGGTAATTAGATCATTTTATTAAAGATGGAACTGCAATATTGAAAGCCACAAAGCACAACCAAACAACGAGGGAAAGGAAATTCAGTAAGGGTAATATTGTAATGTTTGGAATATTATGGTATATTTCCCCTCAATTTTTAACCAATATTCATATTAAATTTATCTCTTCAATATTCTCATATATTATACTTTTCCCCTACTATTTTATCCATATATATATATTATATGGTGGAAATATGATATATATTGGTAATGATCCCTCACTTCCATTATTTTCCATACCATTAGCTAAGAATAAATTTTCATCTAATTTCATACCATTATAGATACCCATACACAGTTTTCCTATTTTAAGGGTTTTATCCTAGATACACACCAATCCACTATCGTTGGAAAACATTGAGAAAACTATATATTATTTATTCTTAACTTCATAAATTCTCCCATAATTGGTTATCATGATTGAGGGGTATTTATATTCGGAGAGACATTCATTTAGTGAATACAAATTTATTTTTAATGGGTTCATATTATGAATATTTATGGATTTATATATATATTTTATATTAAGCACATTAATTACAGAATATGTATTGTGTTCCTTTATAGCTCTCCATTATATTGGGTATTTTATCAATCTCTAGAGTGGATGTTTCATGATACCTTAGAATTATTATTTTAAAATATTTGTGGTACATTGCTCAAAATCCATGGAAACATATTTTATAAGAAATTAGTAATTGGATATGGTAATATTTTTATGAATATATTAGATTTATATTTATACACACATAATTGTTATGCCTCAGGTTCTTATCATCATGTTGTGCAACATGTTCTTCTGATCATTTAATGAATTTTGTTATTATATTCATATTCATATATTATTCATCAATATATAACCATGGTATAAATTTATTCTCTAATTTCATTGGCTATCTCTTATCGAGAATTATAAATCCCCAATTTTTAGGTTTCCATTATTTCATATTATTTTAATTTAATACAATATATATTCACGAGTAAGATGAGTGGAAAAAAAATTATATTAAATTTACACTATATTGATAATTTATATTTTCAATGTAACTATTAACTAATTAAAATGGTCTTTTTCTATTGGTATATTTTTTAATTCAAGTGTTGTATTAAATATGTCTATGTTTAGAACCAGATCCATATGCATAGAATTGGTGATTCCCATTGTAGTTCCTTAGGGATAAATGAACTATTTTATTTTCCATTCTTACTGACTAAAAATTATATTAATATATACATGAACCATAGATTTCATGTCATAACAAATTGATACTCTTCATAATTAATATAATTACCTTGGTAAAACTATTGTTGAGTGAAGAAACTCATTTATTGTAGAAAATTTGGGAGTATTTTTTTTATTTCAATAGAAAAATTGATGGGTTTTGTGGTGTTATATATATACATTATAATAATAATATAGTGTTTGGATATTATTATTACCTATTTACAATAATAATATAGTTTATTTTTTTGTGAAATAAAATAGGTATGTATTTAATTTTTTTGGAGTTTCATTCCTTGTAGATTTTTATGTTTGATTGAAATGTTTTGTTTGGATCAATCTCTCTATGTAAGAATGAATACTTTGAATGAAATTATAATTTTACCTTATTTATGAATCTCGAAATTTCCATCATTTTCTCAACATAAATATCATTCCTTTATTTTATAAAAATAATATTTTTAAGTAAAAAAGAACATCCAAATTTTATTTGTCTATATTAGAATCATGCCTAAGAAAATGTTGAGTATTTTTTATAGTCAAAATATTGAATTCGGAATTTTATAGTTGAAAATAAATTTAAAAAAAATTACAATTGTATTTTACCAATTAAAAAAGCTATAGTTTTTAAATAATTTTCCAAATTTTTTTTTAACCCATGTGGCTAAAATCATGATGGAAAACATCATTTTTCAGAAAACCTAGAAAATAATAATTTAAAATAAAATCATGGTTCTATTCAAGAATAATTTAATTTTTTAAAATGAAATATGATTTTTTATTGAATTCACTATCATTTTAAAATCATACAATGATGCGTGTCTCAATTTCAAAGGATTTTTTTATTTTCATGATCAATATATTAGTGTCTATTTTATTGATAAAAAATTATTTTGTATGAAGGGATGTGTAAGAAACTAGGAATCAATATTGGTCCATTGAAATAATTAGGGATTTATTTGTGAGTTTTTAATAAACAAAATTAATAATATGTTGTGTTTTTCAAATTATAGGTCAATTATGGTAACACCAAACTAATTTTTTTGTTAGTTCATGACGATAAGGGTAGTATGGAAACTATCATTAAGAAAAATATAATGGGTGTCAGATCGATGTGGAAATCAGTGTGAAAAGTTCAAGAAAATATATTGGTGATTTTTTTTTTTTATTAATGTTATCTTTGGTAAAGGATTTTTGAACTATTCAAACATACAATTTTTTATATAAAAAATTACATATTAAACTAATTTTTTTCGGTATTGTTACAGTCTATGTAAAAGTGAACGAATGTTACTCTGTGTAAATATTGAGCATGCTGGAAATTTTGGAGAGGGGAAGGATAAAATAAGAATTTAGTACTATACCTAATAGGATAATGTGTTTTTATAAAATGTTATTATATGAATACAAAGGTGAGACTAAATAAGATGTTTAATATGTCTTAAATTACCCTTTATATGGGCATTCAAAATTGAATTTGAGAAAATAATTAGAATCATAAGTTAAACAATAATCAATTTGTTGAGTTAAATAGATATATTTATATATTGTTTATTAATGAGGTATATTATGATCTATTAGTTCATATGGATGTTGGACTATATTCTAAAGATAATATATTTTTGGGTTATTTATTTATTTCTGATGAAAAAAATATATAGTGAATGATCTATCTCAAAAGATGGTAGGTGTATTTTATTATAGATGTTAGGAGAAAATGTAACATATGAGGTATATTATTTGTATTTGTATGAATTGTATTAAGGAAATTAATTTCCCACCCATTTAATTGAAAACAATATATCAATGGAAATATTAATAATGGGAGACTTGTTAATGACACTTAAGATTATGCACTTGAATTGGAGAAACCCCTTGTAAAAACTCTTGTATGTCGTGTTTTTTTAACTAAAATCTCGTTCTAGAGAGTATAATATTTCAACATTATTCTTAGATATCTTAAATGATGAAAAATAGTTATTTCAAATAATAAAATAATGAAAGGTATGAAATAAAAATTCATCCCGTCTCTGTATATTCTTCTAACAGACTGAGAAGTTCAATTCTAATTTGAGATTAATATTTCCATGATAAAATTATAAAATTATAGAGATCAGTCAACACTAATAATTGAAAAAGTAGATATGTTACAACATTTTATGTGGATAATATTCAAGGATGAAATAATGTAATTCTTATAAATTCTTGGTTATTTAGTAATGATATTTAGAATAACAATAATATGGGATTTCCACCAATTGAATGTGTAATGAAAATTAAATAAATTAGATAAATGTAACGTTGAGGATAAAGAAAAATCTCGGAATTCCATTTTGAAGTCTCTATCTAAGAATGTTTTTACTAAGGTGAATGAGTAAAAAAATTTAAAAAATGATTTTTGATATATATGAAATTTTTTATGATGTTAATATAAATATCAAAATTGTAGGAACATATATTTAGACGTTTAAGATTGATGATATAATGGTAACTAAGGAAAAATAAATTATTTATTACCTCACTGGAAACAATGATATTTTTATAACATTAGAGGATTTATTGAATAACCATAGGTTCCATTAATATTATTAATCTCAATATGAACATCCAATATGGGTTTTATCCTACAATATTTTTTATTAAAAAATATTATTATGTATTTTTTTGATGAGTTATGTTATATATTTTTTTCTATGAAATAAATAATACACTATCAATTCATCAGAATGTGATCAATTATATGGATTTTATAGGCATGAGAATCATGAATCCAAAATAAGAAGTATCAAAACATTCCAATAATTCTGATGATTATAATGCGGATATAAATAAATAAATCCATATTATCATGTCTATTATCACCTGAATATTGAAAATATTCAATGGAAATTGGAAGTGGAAAATAAATTCAAATGGTTGAAATATAGAAGAATGGTGAACTTTTCATTCAGGATTCCAAAATAGAAAAACAATGATATTAATTTTGATTATAAGAAGAAAACAATCAATATAATAAATTATTAAAAATTATCTATATAAATTATATTGATAGGTGAAAATATTAAATGGTTTCTAAAAAAAGATAATTTTTATAAAACCATGAAGGGGAAGACTAATTCTATTGTGGACATTATGGAATGGAGTACAAGAAAAATATATAAACATTATTTTACTTGAAGAAAAATATGAAACATCCATAATAAATAATGAATATGATGGTTAATATATATTCATTTATATTATTATGATATTTGTGAATGATTTTTATCTTGAGAAAAAATAACACGTTGAAGATAGATGTTATAACCTTTAACAAAGATAAAAAAATAATTTTAATGAAAAATAAAGAATATCCAAAAGAGATAATGAAATCCTAAAAGTGATAAGGAAGTTCACAATGAAGGACATTTTGTATAAAAAATCCATCTTTTAATGAAAAACACTTGTTAATGGAATAAAATATTCTAAATATGGACTCAAATATTCTTATGGATTGGAATAATTTTAAATGATTAAAAGTTGAATTTAATAAATTACCTATACTAAATTCTCTTCAACATAACATAATCGATATTTAATTTTGTTAAATATAGGATTAAAGTATAAAATAATCTACTCAAATATATATATTCATTTTGACAAATAGATATAGACTAAGTTTAATATATATACATGGAATATAAAATATAATCACAATCAATATTATACAACAAGTGAATGAATAAAATGTTATAAAAATCATCCTCCATGTTGAACAAGAACTATCAGGGTATATCAAGATGTTATATTAACATATATATAATATATATATTTGTTATAATTTTAGATTTAATAGCATATTTAAATTATTTATTTTTGTTCAATCATTTTATTGAGACAAGTATAAAATTTACTTGTAAAATGTATCCTTAAATATACAATGTCATGAATCAAGGGGTAGAATCCTTAATATAATAAGTAAATAATATTAAATAATAAGGTTGTGAACAAAATTATATATGCCTCCATACTTAAAAGTGGTTTGAATGTCTTAAGGATGATTATGGTGGATGTGAGATAAATGATTTGTTCAAAAAAAATTCTTTAAAATATTCCTAGATTTTTCCACTCAATGGAAATGGCCAAAAATTTAATAATAAGAATCAATAAATTAATTAATTTATAATGGATTTATACTTGATGAAATCAAAATGAGGATGATAATAGACCATTTATAATAGGCATTCTTAATAAATGGATTCTTTCATACCAATCCAGAATGATATAGATGATCATGAAAGTGGAAATGATATATTATGTAGTGATACATCCCTGAAAAGAAAATTTTTTGAGAGTAATTAGATTGGGTGAATTAGACTCAAGACTAATAATGAGTATTTTTAGTATAAAATAATATTAATTTATTATATTCTGAATTTTTTTTCAGGAATTTATGAGTAAGTTACTTAAAATAACTCATAAATTTTCATGATATTTCGTGATAAAAGATTCATCATAAGATATGAATGAATAGGTCAGAACATTTTAAATTTAGTCACCCATAAAATTCATGTTATTCGAGTTCCATAAATGAAATGATATTTGTAAAAGTAGACTAATACATATTTTCTAGAAAATCATGAGAAATATTTCCAAACATGAGTTCGAATGATTCCTTCCCAAGATAATAAGTGTAGGATAACGAGTGTTTCAATCATTTATAAAATTGAATGAAATCCAAAAAAAAACCTAAAAAATATGATATTTAAAACTCTAAATAATTTTAACTCATATATTCAAGTTAAATGGTATTATTATGAACAATTATAACAAGGGTGAAATTTATTTCATTACATTAATTGATTACTACATAATCATTAATATTATTTTATTTAGGGAAAAATAAATATAATTGTATTTTTTTTTTAAAAACAGTATATAAGTAATGTTAATAAATAAAAAAATTATATAATAAATATGATTACTAATAATCTAAATGAATTATCATTAATTTAACTTCATAACTAGTGAGAATAAATTTTCAATTAATAACACCATACAATAGACAATTTTTTTTCTAAGATGAAAAAATGAATAATTATTGACAAGACAATACCTATATTAGCATAAAACATGTGTTGATATTTATTTTTATGAGATGTTATATACAGAGCTATAAACATTCATAATATATTCATATCGAGAAATTATATAAACAATACATGACATGAAATGAGATACCCCATGAATCCTACTATAAAATACATAAATTTATTTAGAATCCATGTTTACTTGAAGATAATGAAAAACAAGTCACAATATTTATAGATATAGATGAACAATGGATCATTATAAGATATCTTTAAAATTATTGTTGATATATATATATTGTAGAAAGGGTATAAAATGTTTGAAAAGTGTTCATATGTCAGAGTTATTGAAAATAATGAATGGTGAAATGAATATATATATATGATTATGTTTAATCTATCTGATATTGAAATATGATAATAATATATTAAAAAACTATTTTTTAATATGACAAATGTCTATGTTGTGGTTTATGTTTTATCTTATATGATGTGTGAAGATGATTATGCTTGGGATTAGAGGTGGAGGAATCTAATAATAAATTAATATATTGAAATTCATACGCTTATTTAACTATGTGTTGTACTAATACATACTAAAATATGGTTGAGGATAAAAAACCTCTAATTTCAAAAGTAAAACATGAAAATAATTATATTTATACAAATCCTAAAGAATTTATTATTATTATGAATGTATATATTGGTCAAATAAAATTTTCTTCCATTGATGTTTTGGTGTCCTTTACCAGGAATAATAAAATTAAAAGAACTGAGTTGGATTTCTAGAATAATAATAATTAGAAAAATTATTTTTAAGAACTATGAAATTAAGGTTTTAATGGAGTAATATAAAATTAACAGAGTATACATTAAATAATAATTTTACCCATTATCATAGCTTCTGTACATTAGGATATTCTTGGTCATGGTATCTCAAAAAAAATATAAGATTATACACATTGATTTGAAATATTCCATCTAAAATTGTTATATGAAATAATATGTTTTCATTGAGAATAATGTCATTTTTAATTTTATAAAAATTTTATAATCGTATTTATGGTTAGTAACTTATTTTATGGATTAACAGAGGGCCATAGATAATCATATTCAAATCTATATTGATAATAGAAGTTGTTTAATTTCTCAAATGGTAATTTTGAAACTAATCACAATGTGGTCAAATTGTCTTTATGTAATATCACTATCATAGTGTATTTGGAATACATATTTGTTCATGTGAAATATGGAATATTTTTTATGAGTTTTCTGAATAAAAATATAAAATTTAGGGAGTTAGGTGATGGATGATATAACCTATTTATTTGTGGTTGAAATAATTATAGGGGGTGATAATATTTTCTATCATAATAATATTAATGAAGAAAATTTTTGAAGACAGATTAAATGGAATAATTAAAGTGTATTTCAACTCCTATAGTTTGTTGGTATGTTTTGGACAACATATGAGGAAATATGTTTTCAGACTCTTAGTGAATATATAAAAAATTTCTAGAAACCCACTCAAAATCTAATCATTCAGACATATGAATGTATTTTCTATTTCACAGTGTATCATATTTCAATTATATCTGAAGAGGTATTACATGATTTCATGTTAGATGGTTATGAGATATTAAAAAATCATATATGTTTTCTATTACTAAACAATGATTTAATTTTTCATATACATATATTGGTTGGGTTTATGATTTCACAGACATGATGTCTAGTCAATGAGAGTACTCCAATAGGGTGATGGTTTTGTGGAATCGCATTCTATTAAGAATAGTTTATAATCATTGAAAATAGATGATTCTTAGTATATATTAGTCTCACATAACTATACTCAAATGATATTGATATAGGTTTAACCTGATAACATGATTTATATTCTTGATAATCCATAATTCAATTCCTATGAGTAAAAATATACTACATAACATTCGATGAACTTGGTTCCAATATATAGAACAATAAAAATTGATCATAGATAACATTTTATCAGATATAAGGTATATATGGTAATGAGAAATGAGACATTTTTGGGATTAGGTAACATGTTTATGATAGTTTTACCAAAACATTAATAATAGAGAGGGTCTCCATATGTTTTTTAAAACACCAACCATTCCCTATCACAAAAAAAATATTCATGATATCCCCCCACATGTATTTTTAATCTATCACTGAAGGGGATAGAAAAGTTATTGAGCTGTTACATATAATTTATGGAGAATATTTTTTTTGGTGGAGTCTACATATACTATACTATTAACAAATATTTCTATTTTAAAAATGTTATGAATTGTTTATCAGTTAGAAAGGGTTATAAGTGTAAAAACTATTCGAATTAAATGTGTAAACACTATAAATATCAATAGGATGGAGTTCAATGAAAAAAATTACATTATCTATTACTACAGTTTCGGAATGAATATATCTTGAGATAAGTTGTGATTCATTATTCTTATGTTAATTTATCCAAATCATTGAATAGTTTGATATTATTTTTAATGACATTAGAATTTTTTGAAAATGAATCCAAACAAGGATTTTAAGGAGTCACATACCCAGTGGGAATTGATGAAGACATTTTGTATTTGATTTGTTTTCAACCAAGTTATTGAATTATATGAGAGGTAATATATATTTCATGATGTGTTTATAAAAGGTTATAAATTATAAATTATTATATATTAATAATTATTAAATTATTTAGTTCAACCAATAAATGGTTATTTCTAGAAATAATTGCATTGATAATTTCATGTGAGTCTATAAATTTTGTTTCTGAGTTCCATAATAATAAATATGTTTGTTAATGATGGAAATTATGGACTATAAGTATAATTTTTCTCTAAGAGTGACCTCCAAAAGGGTCATCTATTATTAACAATAATTATAACTCCAAGATAATCCATAAGTTTGAGAATTGGTTAAGCATGATATCTTTGATAAATTAATATCTATGTATTAATATTGCCTTAAAAAAATTGGATTACATGTAGTAAAAATATCATTTTACACAATTTGGATTTTTTTAGTAATTTGAAACATAAATATTACGAAGTGGAACATCAATGAATAAATAATAATATTTAAATAATGATTCATACAAAATGAGTAATCCATGATCTCACATCATGAAGATTAATAACATTCCAAAGATCAAATAATATAGAATATTTAAAAATGAAACCAACTTAATTTTTATGATTAATGTAAAGGATTGAATTGGATTATTTTTTTGTTATTATCCCATTCCATAAAAACATTCTAATCAAGATGTTTTATTAGATGATTTTTTTTCAATTTCTGATATATCTTTTAGGAATGGGATTGGTGGAGTTTATAACCTCAAAATTTTTATTTCTTATTGGAGATGGTAAAACAAAATAAGAATCAAGTATAACCCTATGAATTAATAATCAAATTACTATTGGGTTTCATTGAACATTTGAAACATAATTTTAGAGTTATTATTACAGGACCCAAAATCCAATAAAACTCAACTAGTTTGGTAATCATTTGAATATTATTAGTTAGTTTTTTCAAAATTATATATATAAAGATATTGTATATCGATAACCCATGGTTGTCTTGTGGAAATGTTAATTACACGTTGTGAGTAATGAATATAGGTATTTTATTATATTTCTCTGTAGTTATTCTTGGAATATATTTATATAATAATTTTATTATATATTAAATGAAATGATTGATTTATTAGTTTTATACATTTACAAAATTGAATCATTAATAGAATAAATATTTATATCTATAACTATTTTGGACAATGAAATTTTTTGAGATAGGGCAGAATAATCAATGATATATCTTCTCTAAAAAATAGGTGAAAATTTCTAAAGTCCTAAGTATAAGAAGTGTAAGAATGTGAGGCTATAAATGAGGTTTACTATGGATAAAAATATTTCTTTAAACAAGAATATTATTTGGATTCCAAGGGAAGAAGGAAATGTTGATACTTATCCTTTTCTACTTGAAATGAGTTAAAAAGGACAAGGCCATCAGTGTTTACTTGTTATGAGGATTATGAAGTGGATATTCTTGAATAAGTTAAGATGAATTCCATTAATAATATTTAAATATCTGAATTATGAATATTAATGATTTATTTCAAAAATAAATTCATTCATAAGAATTTTTCTCTCAACTTCCATGGCCTTTAATTCCATGAAACTATCATGAGATTCGAACATGTGTGTGATAGTGTATGAGATGGAAATAATGGTTATTAGGATAATATCTGATCTAGAAACTTTTATTGATAACATGATACATGTGGAGACCTCATGTACTTGGATAATATATCATTTAATAAATTATTATGATATAAAATTGAGTCCCAACTTTAATAACTTGTCTGTTGTTCAATGATGGAATTCCCAAGTAATTTGAATTTAGGAATTTGGTTGATGGGTCATTCTATGAACAGAACTTCAAAATGAAATTATGAAATTGGGAACATTTAAATGATTTTTTGATACTTAGATAATGTAATTAGGGGCCCTTGATTGTTTCTTTGAGTTTCAGTAGGGTTGGGCTAAGAATAATAGAAAATATGAAGGACTTTTTAGGGCACAATTCTTGTCTAAAACCGTGAAGCCCACCAATGAAAACAATGTGGCTGTTGAAGGTGAGAAGAAGGGAGTAACATGGGATGTGAATGGTTTTCCAAATCATCAAATTATCCTATATTATTTTCTCCATTTAGACAATGGTGAACCACTATTCATCTCATGGTTGGTGCATGATAATAATTACCCATGTCGGAAAACCATGCGATTTGGGTTCCTAATCCACTAGAGCTATACAGGTGTTGCACATTTTGGAAATATTTTGTAGCCAAACCATGCATCCCATTTTTGGAAGTGAAATGACATTATTTTCCTTATTGATAACTTTTAAATTTTTATCGTTCTTTATTTATCTCCAACTACATCAAGAGCCTCTCCTATTAGCAACATGGATTCCTCCTCCACCCTCTTCTAGAGATCATGATTTATCATTTTCCTATACTTTTAATAGAGAATTGTTGGTTTTTATAGATTCTTATCTTTATTCCCTATGATTTTATTTAATCGATCTCTATTTAATATCTTATCAACCGAGTTATCATGGTGTTAGTGCACTTTCCATATTTGTATGGAAGATGTACGTTCCATATTAGAATAAATAAAAACATGTTACTATATGAGTGGAGAATTTTATAAATTATGTTGTTGGCATATGAATTTTTCACATTCATTTAATTGAATTAAAAACATTCATATTCTCCCTCATGCTGGCCTTTTTCCACATTTACTTACGGTTTAGATCTCCATTTTAAATGTGCATTTTCACCTTATAATAATCATGTTGACCATTGTTTATTTATTTGAGGTTGTCAACCACAAAAAAAAGAAACCACTTTGGTGTTCTAGATTTAATTTCCCCCTTTCACATCAAAACTATTAATTCACTAAGATGATCTCTATGTGTTTATCCTAGATTATTAATGGAATTTCCCTGGAATGTTTTTCTTCAATTGACAAAGGAACATCCTCAGTCCCATGTTTATCTTTATTTTGTTTTTTTCATTGATATCTAGTTTTTTAAAAGTCTCATTAATGTGGATTGAGTAATGACTATGAAAATTTATTCTTAAATTGTGTTAGATGGATTATTTGATATACAATTTCATGCTTTTATAATAAACCCCCCGAATGAGATGCTTTATCTTCTATATTAAATTATTGAAATTTATTATTCACATAATTATTTTCATATGGATTTGAGTTTTACCTATTCATGTTTGATAGTTATTGGTAAGTGGTATGTCATTATAAGTCAAATTATTTTTCCTTAATGGATTTATAACTCCATTTATATAGATGTTTTATGAACCAAATAACTTACTAAGTTCATTGATCATTTAATAAATTGAATGGATTGGGTAATCTTATATAAATGGTCAATGAAACAATATCCTCATAATGTCTTAACCTAAACTCTATATGGAATTTCACATGTTTGTAATTTCTTAATGATGAATGGAAACTTATATCTGTCTCTATGATACTGGAAAAATGAATTTCCATGCTTTGATAAAATAAACGACTTGCATTAAATGGAATGAAATATTCATGATTGGTTTCCTTCCCTGAATTACTTAAATTATATAATTAAAGTGGAATTTAATTTCTTGGTATAAACATATAGATTTTTATAATTAAATAAGAAAAACTTATGTGAATTGTTATAATTCTGACACCCTTGATTTTATAATAGGCTCGATTAATGTAATGAATGAGAGGTAATTCCTTATGGATAATGTCATAAAAGCTACTACACCTTAGACATGGTTTGTGGAATTATGGTAAGGGTTATGTTTATAATTTATGTATCATGATACCTAGAATTGTGTGTTGTTCTTGATGCACCACACATATGATACTATGTGTATGGTTGGAATGAAGAACCACATCCCTTGTAGGGTGATGACATGAAAGCGCACTCACTACTGTTAGTGTGTTGACATGAAAACACAATTTTTATCTCTACTGAAAATCATTAATTCTTCCACTTGTTATGATTGGTAGGGAATTAAACCTTATCTTAGGCTTATATGATCATTTAGAGTAGTTATGGATTATTGAGTTACAGCTTGATATAAGCAACAACTTGTATTCCATGTATATGTCCATTACCATTAGCACACAGTCAGTCCATATAAGTGGATATGATATATAACTATACTGTATATATATTAATTCATTGTATAAATATAGTATTTTATAAGAAAATCTTTTATGCTATGAGCCAATGTAAGTAGAGCCTCCACGTGTCCATTAAGAACCTAGACGGGAAGGTTTTTTTGTTTCAATTATGATTATTATTACTTTATACATTCACACTAATTTTCCATATATTCATGGAATGGATTTAGATGTAGACATCATGTGTGGTGGATTATTTTGATTTTATCTCACTCCCTGATCAGACTTCCATTTCCCTTAGGTGACCCAAGTAGAAATCACATTCAGAGGATCGTGGATTATTTCTTGTGTTTCTTTACTTGAACCCAGGAGTTTGGAGAACATGACTGAGATAGAGAAAAATATGTTCATAGAGATCTATATTGGGGATTTTCATATCTTTCCATTACTTATATAGATCATTTTTTCTTGTTTCTAGTTTTATTTATAATTTTCTTGTTATTTACCTTTATCTGGACATGCTTGCTTGGGTGGTATATTGTCGTTGGCCATTATTGATTCATTTAATATTATTCGTCATTCACTACTCTATATTTCATTTAGTATTTTATATGATGTAGATTATTTTTCATTATCTGATATACCATTGTAATACATTGATCATGATTGTATTTCCTCCAGAAAATCCCCTCTATAGGCCCTCACATCTAGTTTATGGCCTCTTGCATATGAGGAGGTGTGATTGAGGCCATGGGATGCATCGGCCCGACTACGGGTTAGGTGGTCAATTAGAATGGGACATTAAAAAGTGGTATCACATGGGTTTTTAATTTTTATTACAGGTTTGGGATTTTAGATTGGTGACTAATAATTTTTTGGTGATATTTAAATAATTGTGACTGAGCATCATCAACGCATTTACAATAAATTTTTTTATTTTATTTTGCATATGGTTGTTTTTCGTATAGATTTTAATTACATATGATTAACGTTTCACTGTGAGTTATCAGTATAATTTCAAATGGTTATTGATTTATGAAATTTATATACTTTTTCACTTTTCATGGAATTAAAATAATGTATAAAACATGAATAATTATATAAACAATGAAATTCACATGTCATGCATATTCCATGCAACGTAGTAGAATTTTCATGCTTCATGTTGGCTGTGATTTTGGGTCATGAGTTATTATATTCAATGCCACATGTTTATTTAACATGTTTCCCTATGTTTAATTCTTTTGATAAAATTCATATTTTTATGTTAATATGTATTTGGTTTCATGGGTTGGATTTATGGCTTACTGTTAAACAACAAGAAATTTTTTTTGCAAGGTGTATGAAAACCTTATAAATTGGAAAAATAATCCAACATACTGAACCATATTTTGAGCTTTAATATACATGTAATTTTTTTTAAACTTCAATTAATCATTATTACCAAAATATGAATTGAATTTTTTCAATTTATAGGATCCAATTGATAAACATTACAGTGTATGGTTGCTTTATGTATTAGTTGATAAAAACCCCTAAAACAAAAAAATATATATCTGATCATGGAATACCTTGAAATAGAAATAGATGTAAAATTTTTGGAAATCTGATCAATAAAAAATTTATTAAACTCTTAAATGATCGGTTGGACCCTTGTAGGTCAGATGAGAAATTCTTATTAAGATATAACTTGTTTTGGGTGTGTTTCATCTATAATAATTAAACAACTAATAAGGGGTTTCATTATGATTAACCCAAGTTGTCGTAATGGGACCATTATAGGTAGTAGTGTTTGTTAATAAGCTATTTTGGTTCATAATTGGTCCTTGATGTTGGTGTTTGAAATATTCTAAATGTTTAATAATATAATACGAATCAATGAAATGATAAAAAAATTGATCATTAGTTGGTATCTTTTGCATTAACCCTTATATAAGGGAAGATTATGTAGTTCGTTGAGTTTCCTTAGAATGTAATCATGAGTGATTTCTATTGAATTTTCATCTTTTAGCAATTTATTAAATGATAATCCCTAAAGCATAGTGACATTCTATTTCACATTACCTATTGATAGGGTCAAATGTAATTATTTTTTAAAGGGCCATCCCGTGATGGGTATCACCATTGAAGCATAAATTCCTAATAAATTTCATGAGATTTTTTATCATATGGTTTGTTATGGTGTCATTGTCCATATTAATACTCTTATACTAAAAATTGAATCCATATTTAAATTCTTGGTTGTTGTGACATTTACTCTTGTTTTATGCATGATCATTGAGAAATAATCAGTTTTAAAATGATAGACATGTGATGGGTGTGGTAGGATTCTTGAAAGGTCCCAAAAAGAACTCTTCTTACTCAGTTTTGGATGAAACAGGATGTCTCTAACTAGAATAATTGTTGTATGGAGAAATAAAAATATAGGTTAAACCTCTAGTATAGACCACCTAATAATTGAATGTATAGGTAAGACAACCTACGAGTAGTATTGAGGGTTTTTTGTTTTTCTTATGAAATGTCAACATACTATACATTCATATACATGATACCCATCATGTTGATTAATGAATTTAAGAACCATTTGTGTTTTGTGAAATATTTGAGCCTTGAGCTATTGAGTACATTCAAATGTCATCCCCAGGGTCTAGTTCCTTAGGTATTAAAGGAAATTAATTATCTCCCAATTATTGGGATGACTTCAAAAATATTGGGTGTCTTTACATGCTATTCCAGTTGGTTTTGGTGTTCATTCTAGATTCTTTAATAATTTAATTAAAGGTGAATCAGACATAGCATGATTTTGAGTGTCTATTATTCCTATACTTATTCAATGACTATGAAAATTGGTGCACTAACCATTAAATCCCCTATAACAGAATCTAGAATCCTGACGTAATTATGATACATATATAGACAAAAGATTTTATAACCACGTGACACTTGTACATAACCCAACAGACACTTTTAGACATTATAATTATATAACACAGGTTTTAAATAACAATGAACAAAATTAGATTAGTCTTCATGGTTAAGATGTACATTTATCATTTACGATTTAATAAATTGGAACCATATTCGAAAACTCTAAAAACATGTAAATTGATACTTGAAACCATGAGGAACTCTCAGTAATGATTTAAGAACATCATTTACCACCCAAATTAGTTCATTTTAGAGTTATAGAGAATCAAAATTAATTCTCAATAGCTGATAAATATTGGATAAAATAATAAATTGAATATTCAGATTCATTCATCAAAACATCATCCCTATGGACTTATGATCATATACCAGGGTTTATGTAGTGCATTCTAAATCATGTGATCCCTCAACTACGTGAGTAACATTACAAAGGTTTTCCCACCATACTCAAAACATCTAAGGAAAATGGAAAATTTCCAATTTTATAAAGGCATAGGTGGTATGGATTTTGTAATAATGATTTTTACATTTGGTTAAATTCATAGGTCCATTGCTATGTGAAAATATGGATATTGGTAGAAAAAGTAATAGTTTGAGTCCCACATGATCAGTTATTCTTAGGAGTGTGTAAATTTTACATGTTTAAGATGTACCAAGTGTAATGAATTACCTACCCATATTTTTGTGATATTTCTTATGGTATTGGTTATATAGATAATTTAATATAGTTTAAAACTATGATGGTGTTAAAGTCACGCCATGATCATATATAATAAAGAATGATGTTGCATTCTCTTGGTTGCCATCCCTATGGGTCATGGATTACCAACCCAAGTTTCTCAATGATACAATAATTTATGGGGTATATATAAAGTTGATATTATTCTATATAGGTGGAATAGAAAAGGTTTTGAATCTCATTATTCATATATTGGAGGGAGAATTTTTCAAATTTCACTAGGCTTTGATGGATATGGGGATCAACTTTTCAAATCATGTTTTCTATGATGTCTTATGTAATGTGTTACATGTTAGGTAGATATTATATTTTAAATGGTAATTAAGAATTATTTTGAGTCCCAAAATAATTTTATCTACTAATAAAGAGAGATAATCACTCTAGTGGTGGGAAAAGTTGGCTTGTCCAACATTACAATGTTTATCTCCTATAGGGTGGGCTAGTGGATTGGGTTATTCATTAGATAAAATATCATCCATGGATAGATTACCTGTATTTGTGATAGTTTCAAAATTTCATTACCTCTTAACATACTCTATATAAATGTTAAAATCACTTCAATAAGTCTTATTTACGCTTCATTCACGAGTCTAATTCTTGGTTCACGGTCTGGTAACTATGTCGATATGTGATGGTGAAGGATACGAATAGAATTATATATATATATGGGTATTGATATTCATTTTTAGATAAGTTTTTTTCTTATATTTTCATGTTTTCTTCTATAATATATTAAATTGTATTATCATGAAAAACCCATTCTATTTATCGATAAATAATATGGAATTGTAATTGTAAATGGATTTGAACATGTCTGTAAACTTTTTAGAAAAAATATTTTTATAAATCCTGGAGTGTTATGATTTAGAAATATTTAAAAGTTTTTTATTAATTTTCTACCTTCTAAATTATGTTAGGATAAATTAAATGATAATTTTTTCCTTATTAAATATTCAAATACTTGTTTTCCTTTCTGTAAATATGGAAATCAAGTCACCGTAGAAATGAGTCCCTATTTAAATGACTCACCGTTGAAATGCGCCACTGTTGAAATGAGTCACCATTGAAATGATTCACCATTGGAATGATTCACCCATAAAAAGAGTCACCATTGAAAATTTTCTCTATTGAAATTCTTCACCATTGAAATGAGTCACTATTGAAAAGATTCACCATCAAAACTAGTCCCCTTAGAACGAGACATCAATTAAAATAGTAACTGTTGAAATGAGTCACCATTGAATTGAGTCATCATTGAAATGATTCATCATTGAAACAAGTCACCATTAATATGATTAACCATTGAAACAAGTCACCATTAAAAAATGTCACCTTTTTCAATGACTCACCATTGAAATGAGCCACTGTTTCCAGCCACATTTCGCTTCATTCTACCATAGGTTAGTAAGTCACCATTGGACTTCCAGCGGTGAGTAAATTTTTTAATACTTAATTTGTTTCCTTTTTTTATCATAGATAATCATAATATATTTAGTTTTCTAAAATTCAATTTAATTTCTTTCAAACATAAAATTGTACGTCAAATGATTCAGTTCTTGATTCATGCAACAATATGTTAAATGAGTCATCATATGTCATCTATCGGTAAGAAAATTTACTTTGGTAAAAAAAATTCAAAATTTACGTTCGTAAATATATATGATTTGTATGTTAAAATAATTATATTAATGATATATTTATTATTTCGTTATTGAAATAATTTTATTAAAGTGTTAAAATATTTTTTCGAAACATTGTTCAATCATATCGATATTTTATACTATGCTATGTTTTAATGCATTTTTTTCTTGTTTCAGATAAATATTTCAATTATTTAATTAAATTTTTAATTATATATTGATTACAAGTTAGTTACGAGTAATATTAATTATTTTTATTTATATTTAATGAGATTTAATAACCTTATTTTTTAATTCTTATTTCACAAAGTTTTAATAAACACATGCATGTGACAGAATTATTTCTTTTATTATTTAACAAGTGTCATGCAGAGAATGAATATAGATACACCATTTGTGGATTCTATTTAAATTTTCATGGAAAAAAATTTAAAGGGACTCCTATAAAGATGGTTTTGTAGATCATTCAAATAAAATTAACATAATAGAACAAGAACTATCTGATACTTTAGATTCTTCCTAGTTCTTTCAATATTTATTTCATGATCATTTCTGACTTCCACCATATATTATGATCATATGAGGAAATAAATTTTATACATCTATTCCTTCATGTTACTGATGATATAATTCTACATACATCAACAACTATCAAATAATTTTTTGTTGTTAATTTTATGTGTTGATATCATGTACTTCTATAATATTCTTTTTCTACATCTTCAGTGTTCAGTTTATTATTTTACATTTAAAAAGAATGTTTTATTATAATATAGTAATTATACCTCACAAGAGGAAGTCTTGGGTTGTTACCCCCAAAACATTCTACGAAACAAAAAAGGTAATCGCTTATTGTTAAGGGTTTGTTGTGCCTCCGTGTATTAAACTAACAAGATCCTGTAATTGTCTATCAAGCCATTAAAATATTGGTTTAGTGGGTACTAGTCTCCTCTAGAAGTAGATGATATTTATTATAGGACTATGATATTTAGTTCCAAACCAATATAAAAATTATATATTTTCATGTTATTTTTTATTCATCCATTGATTTATAAGAACACTGCAACCACAATGTTTGATTCTGATAAACACTGATATTTTCTTGTAATTGGGGTTATAATTCTAAAAAAACAATTCATCCCCCCAACATATATTATATTTTCCATAATTATAATTATTAAACACATATTCCATTTTGAATTCAACGAAATCTAATAAATATGTTAATTAAAACTAATTCGTAACCAATATATATTCATTATAACATAAAAGAAAATAAAGAGTATCTTAGATGTAATCTACTATGATATATCAAAACTCCATTCTTTTACACTACTACTGTGTTTGGTGACATTGATATTTTTTCCTTTATTATGTTGAAAATGATCCAGTTCCACTGGATTTGGCCATGTTATTTTGTTCTGAACTATTATGTAAAGACCCGGAAATTTCAAGAAATTTTTTTTCTTAATTTTGTTTGGAATTTTACAAGAACGCAGTTTCTGACGGCGCCTGATTCCGAGGCCCGGTGTGCCCAGAATCAATTTCCGAAGTTTGGCTCGGGTACGTTCAGTGAACGAACGAGCGGGAATTTCTAACTTTTGAACCAGTTCCCGAAATCAAATTCTGAGGGCACCGATGGAACCGTAGCGCTGGTTTTTTCTTAGGAATGCCTTTCCTGGAGTTGCATTTTCTTGGGAGCAGTAGTTTAATAAGGTTGTGGTTTAAGTGTAAAGAAAAATAAAATTTGTGTTATAAATTTTATTTATCTTCTTAAGTGGTTATATCCTAAGTGTGGAAGTTGGGGTGGAATCACAAGTTCCTAACTAACCAAGTGAGGATTAAGGTGAGGTGGGGCCCACACAAGCCCCAACCCTTCACCTTCCCCTTAACTCTCTTCTACCCCCCTTAAACTCCCTTGCACTTAATGGCCAAAACCTCTCAAATTCCTAACTCCTTAAACTCCTTAACTCTCTTGAACCCCCCCCCCCCCAATTAAATGTGACTCTTCACTTCCACCTTCATTAATTTTGGAGTCTCTCCACCCATTAATGAAGAATGTAACTTAATGAATTTGAATTATTTTGAATTCATTAAGCTAACACTATAATAAGGTGTGTTGTTTTATTGTTTGGGGTTGGATAAATCTTTGTGATAGAGTCATGGAAGGATTGAAGAGAATTGCACCCTCGACGAAGAACACGAAGGACATCTCCAAACATGGAACAACGTCTTCTCGACGAAGAATGCCTTTTCCAAAGAAGAATGTGAAGTTTCCAACGTCGATCCCTTCTTGGATGCCTCCTTCCCACTCCTTCCGGAATAAAGAAGGGAGCGCCTTTCACGAAGAACGTCGACGTCGTCAACGACTTCTCTTTTCCGACGTCGACGAATCGCCGCCGCCTTTCCGCCACTTCGTCAACACATAACGAAAAGCGAGGTAGGGGTTTGTTGTTGATTTATTTAATTATTTTCCATTGTTGGTTCTAGCATGACAAACTTGAGGATGAACGTTTAAGTGTTATCGTCTAACGAGAGGGGGACCAGACCGCACAAACACGGCCGGACCCCCCTCCTTTGTTCTTGAATGTTTCTTGCGGATGAAACGAGATAGCGTGGTGCCGTCGCACCACGTGTGAATCACACGGAAATTATTGCGTGGCGCCGTCGCGCCGCTCCGTGGAATGAATTATCATGAACACGCCGCTGTCGCGCCGCGTCGAAGGAAACCGAAGACGACGCGGCCGGAGCGGGGCCGCGGCGGAGGGGCGCGGTGCCGTCGCACCGCGCTGGATGACGAAGGCCGCAGCCGGTTCTGGGCCGCGGCGGATCGTGATGACTGGCGGCCAGCCGGGCCGCCGGTGCCGGAAGACGGAAGAGGACCGGCCCTTGCCGGTCCTGTTGACAAGAAGCCGGCCGGCCAGGTCGGGCCGGCCGGGTTGGTGGAAACCGAGGGAATTTAATTCCCCCAGGCAGTTTTTTGGCCCCCCATTATGAGGGGGGCCGGTTTCACAAAGGGGGGGCAGGCGGCCCCTCGTTTCCAGCAAGCTCGGCCTTCGGCCAAGCTGGCAGCGCGCCCAGCGCGCTGCCTTGCGCCGAACGGGCGCGACCGGGCGGTTCGCCGGGCCGGGCCGGGTCGACCGCTTCCGTGGCGGGTCGACCCGGTTCGGGACATCCGGGGGGTCTCGGGCCGGGACGGCCCGGGCCCGAAACCCCCGTTACCGAGCGGTTTGGTCAAATGCCCGTATCTTGGGCTACAGGCCTCCAAACGACTCGTAGTTAGCGGCAACGCGATCCTTGGATCGAGACGGTTGTTTCGGTATACTATACTCAAGGTGCACCTTCCTTTTCGGGAGCCTACGTGGTTAAAACTCCGTAGTTAAGCGTGCTTGGCCTAGAGTAGTTATCAGGATGGGTGACCTCCTGGGAAGTTTCCCAAGGTGAGTGTGAGACGAAAAAGCCAATAACTCTCAGACCGGGCGTCCGATTGACGCGTCGTCTGTTGCGTTGAGTTCCTGTTGATGATACGGAACTTTTGGCATCCTCTGCCCGTGTTTTGGATGCAGATGGATAGTGGCCGGGTTGGATCGCACCGAAATCCAACTAGGCCCCTGGAACGGAAAAGCTGATATCTTTCTGACAGAACGTCCGTTTGACGAAGCGTCAGCGGCGTTGGTGATCGCGTTGAGAAACGGTCCCTATGAGTTTACCCTATGAGAGTTCGGGGTATAGTTGAGATACGGCCGGGTTTGGTTCGCTCACGAAACCAACCGGGCCCCTGGGACGAAAAGGCTAATAACTCACAGACCGTGCGTCTGATTGACGCGCCGTCTATTGCGTTGAGACCCCTATGACGAGGCGGTCCATTGAGATAATTCTTTGCGGGATTTGTGATACTTGGAGTATCAACCAGTAGCTCGTGGAGCGGACCCTCCCGGAGACGAGCGTGCGGAGTACGGAGACCGTGTAGCCGGCTGAGACCTGACGACTACTTGACCGACTCGACTTGGAGTGAGTCGACTAGCCCAGTGGAAGGAGTGCCCGGTATTTGGAGACAGACCCACGGCGGACGGAGCGCCCGGTAGTTGGCTACAAACCCGCGGTACTCGACAGGAGGAGTACCTCTGTAGGCTATTAGTGGGAGCGCCCGGTATTTGGCGACAGACACTCAGCGGACGGAGCGCCCGGTAGTTGGCCGCAAACCCGCAGTACTCGACAGGAGGAGTACCTCAGCAGTCTTAGGTTTGTGAGAAGTACCTCGGAGTCATGACATGACCACTGTACACTCTAGAGACGAAGCTCTTCAGCAGTTACGGTTTCGATAATGAAAATCCTGGTTTGAGCTGAGACTTTTGACCTTGTGTTTACCTCATGATTGATATGGGTCACTTGCTAACTTAGGTATATGTATGGGCATATACCCGGGTAGTGGTTATCCGTTGATTTCATAATCCTTGTGTTTCCTCATGATTGAGATGGGTTACTTGATAACTTAGGTATATGTATGGGCATATATCTAAGTAGAGGTTATCTGTTGTGATCTTCTTTGTGGTTATCCTTATTGGTTTAGTGAGACCTTGAGGGTTTCGGGGTCCCTACTGAGTATCGTTATACTCACTCCTGCTCGGGCTATGCCCGCACCTCGTTGTGTTGGTTGCAGACGACGGGCAGTGCTGACAGAAGCCGAGTGTTCGAGGACTGGACAGTACCTGGAGGTGGACTATACGAAGAGATGGTACCCAGAGGAGGACCTCACGACGAGGCGGTACCCAGAGGTGGACGTGACGACGAGGCGGTACCCGGGGGTGGACCACTGGGCGAGACATACTCGGAGCGGACGGTGGGACCTGAGGAGGAGAGGAGCTATCTGTACCCACCCTTCAGGTGGGATTTCCAGTGGACAGCTCGGCGTAGCAGCATTACTTTTCAGTTGCTGTTTTCCCTTTCGAGTTGTACTTTACAGTTGTAGTTGTACTTTCTTTTGGGTTTCTATTCTGGCCCATTTACTTTTCAGCACTTTCTTTTGTACTTAGTGTTTTACTTCTGCTTGTGCTCTGTGGTTCTTTTTGTTTACTTTTATAAAGGCAATGCCTTCCCAGTTATCGGGATTTACGCCTTGGTGCTAGTCGCCAGCCCCTGGACTATGGATGGCGGGCTTGGGGTAGTCACGGCACGGGTCCCGAGGGCGGGTCGTGACAAATTGGTATCAGAGGAGTTCAGTTCTACCACAGAACTCAGGACTCTGATCTTTTTCTATGTGAAGCAATAGTGTTAAGGGTACCGAGTGTGGTCTTCAGTTCAGGGAGTCTAGTGTTGGTGCGGCGGCCGACGTATCCGTACACCAGGACCCTGACTACTGATTTCCGACTTTGTACACAAAAACACTGATTGCGTGTGTATTTCCAAAGTTTTAAAGTCAGCTCAAACCAGGTCAGCTCACCAAGTATAAGACGTTGACCGTGTCGCATCTGTTCAGGATGTCTCCACGCAGACAGTCAGTTGGAGTTCCGAGAGAGTACTCGATGACGGATCACCGAGCGACGAGGCTCTGGTGCATGGCCCTTTTTACTATGTTGGCACCCTCAGGTGGTGTACCAGTACATCACCACCTGTTGGGCAGCAGATTCCAACGGCTATACTAGCAAACTGTGCACGCTGGCGGAGCGAGTTGCACGAGTTCCAACAGTATAGGCCTTAGAAGTTATGAGGCGAGGCAGATTTCCAGATAGCAGAGTAGTGGCTGGAGGCGATTGCTAGAGTTTTCCGCCTAGCTGAGACATCAGTAGAGTGGATGGTGGACTTGGCCACTAGTGTTTTCCAGTGAATGACCATGAGGATGGTCCGCATAGTGATGAGGCTTCGGTACGTGAACCGATGCCTGAGATAGTGCCTTTGGGTAGTGTGTCAGCTATACATCACTACCTATTGGTCAGCGGTTACAACCGGCGGTACCGGTAGGTGACACATGTAAGTTTACTGCCTTACATGTGTTCTAACTTCAGATACCCTCATGTTCCGAGGAGAACCTGACTCATAGGCGGCTGAGGAGTGGCTTGAGGAGGTGGCCGAGAATTTTCTAGAACTTTTACAGTTTCGGCGGGACGACGTGTTGATAGTTGAGAATTCATCGAGGCATACCGAACATATCGGGTACTCGATGGAAGCGTTTCGATCAGTGCAATAGAGGTCGGACCTCTGAGCATGGTATGTTTAAGGGCTTCCGAGCCAGTAACTTTTCTCTATGCATTTCTACTTAGGCTAGAGTGCTAGAAGGAACCTTTGTGGTTGAGAATTCTTTGCTGATCGAATACAGCCAGAGAATGTTAGAAGTTTGGAAAGCAGGAAACTGACACCAGTCTCGGAGACTTGGGCATGTAAAATGTTTCAAGTAGAGGAAATGTTAAGGACAGATGAATCTGCAGAGCAGCAGACATAGAGGCAGAGCATGGAGAGCAGCTCGTGGTGGTGTACATTTCAACATGTTACCATCACCCGCCTTTGTAGTCCCCGCTAGACTCAGGGAGTTGGAGAGCAGGGAAAGAGGGTAGCTGCTTGCGGTCATGGAGTGCGACCAAAAAGGGGGCTCTAAGGATGATTCGAAGTGCGGAATTTATCTTCTACTAGCTGTCGTAGCCACAGGCTTCGAAACGAATCATCCCTTCCTTCGATGAATCTAGTCCCAGACCTAGAGATTCCGGTTAAGCCATTGACTTGACCCTCACGTCTGGAGATACCTTTGGGAGGAGACTCGATAGTCACACTTACGCCGACGGTGTGATCTGACCCTTGAGGCGAGAGTCTCGGTTTGGACCTCTTGGTGGCAGCGTCGAGGCCTTACGACGTTAGTTTGAGTATGTATTTGGCAATCACTGTTCATACTCAAATTGACGGTATTAGGCAAACGTTGGGATGGGTTTTCCTTGGTCGGCGAAAAAGAAACCCTTGGTAGTACAAGATAAACTCGTGCATGGGAGGGTGTAGCCGATCATTCTTGGGTCGGCCAACCTTACCCTCGTGGCAGTAGGAGTTTTGAGTTTCAGTTCTAACCTAAAAAGGGATACCTTTAGAGTTCGAGGATGGCGACCACGTTCTTATACAGGTCTCACCTCGATGAGGTTTACGAAGATGTAGCCGAGGCGGCAAGAGAACTCCGAGGTTCAATAGACCTTTCTAGGTCCCCAACAAGGTAGGCGAGGTGGTTTATCGCTTGACCCATCCACCTCAGTTGCACCAGGTGCACGATGACTTTCACGTAACTCAATTGAGGAGATACGTGCTTGATCCTTCACACATCATCGACCTCAGGGAGTTGGACGTCGATGATAGAGCGACATGCACGGAGGTTCCAGTGGGGATCAAGGATAGATAGGAGAATATCCTACGAGGATGATCGATTCCTTGGGTGCACTTCCTTTGACAGTACGGGAACCTCCAGGTGAGCACATGGGAGCGGAATGCTCATATGCGTGCTCTGTACCGCTTTTGTGACCCTAGTTTGTGATGAAGCTTTACGGGGACGTAAAGCCCTGAGGTGGGAGTAATGTAAAGACCCGGAAATTTCAAGGAATTTTTTTTCTTAATTTTTTTTTGGAATTTTACAAGAACGCAGTTTCTGACGGCGCCTGATTCCGAGGCCCGGTGTGCCTAGAATCAATTTCCAAAGTTTGTCTCGGGTACGTTCAGTGAACGAACGAGCGGGAATTTATAACTTTTGAACCGGTTCCTGGAATCAAATTCTGAGGGCACCGATGGAACCGTAGCGCCGGTTTTTGCTTAGGAATGCCTTTCCTAGAGTTGCGTTTGCTTGGGAGCAGTAGTTTAATAAGGTTGTGGTTTAAGTGTAAAGAAAAATAAAATTTGTGTTACAAATTTTTTTTATCTTCTTAAGTGGTTATATCCTAAGTGTGGAAGTTGGGGTGGAATCACAAGTTCCTAACTAACCAAGTGAGGATTAAGGTGAGGTGGGGCCCACACGAGCCCCAACCCTTCACCTTCCCCTTAACTCTCTTCTACCCCCCTTAAACTCCCTTGCACTTAATGTGCCAAAACCCCTCAAATTCCTAACTCCTTAAACTCCTTAACTCCCTTGAACCCCCCCCCCCAATTAAATGTGACTCTTCACTTCCACCTTCATTAATTTTGGAGTCTCTCCACCCATTAATGAAGGATGTAACTTAATGAATTTGAATTATTTTGAATTCATTAAGCTAACACTATAATAAGGTGTGTTGTTTTATTGTTTGGGGTTGGCTAAATCTTTGTGATAGAGTCATGGAAGGATTGAAGAGAATTCCACCCTCGACGAAGAACACGAAGGACATCTCCAAACATGGAACAACGTCTTCTCGACGAAGAATGCCTTTTCCAAAGAAGAACGTGATGTTTCCAACGTCGATCCCTTCTTGGATGCCTCCTTCCCACTCCTTCCGGAATAAAGAAGGGAGCGCCTTTCACGAAGAATGCCAACGTCGTCAACGGCTTCCCTTTTCCGATGTCGACGAATCGCCGCCCCCCTTTCCGCGACGTCGTCAACACATAACGAAAAGCGAGGTAGGGGTTTGTTGTTGCTTTATTTAATTATTTTCCGTTCTTGGTTCTAGCATGACAAACTTGAGGATGAACGTTTAAGTGTTATCGTCTAACGAGAGGGGGACCGGACCGCACAAACACGGCCGAACCCCCCTCCTTTGTTCTTGAATGTTTCTTGCGGATGAAACGAGATAGCGTGGTGCCATCGCACCACGCGGGAATCACACAGAAATTATTGCGTGGCGTCGTCGCGCCGCGCCGTGGAATGAATAATCATGAACACAACGCCGTCGCGCCGCGTCGAAGGAAACCGAAGACGCCGCGGCCGGAGCGGGGCCGCGGCGGAGGGGCGCGGTGTCGTCGCACCGCGCCGGATGACAAAGGCCGCAGCCGGTTCCGGGCCGCGGCGGATCGTGATGACTGGCGGCCAGCCGGGCCGCCGGTGCCGGAAGACGGAAGAGGACCGGCCCTTGCCGGTCCTGTTGACAAGAAGTCGGCCGGCCAGGTCGGGCCGGCCGGGTTGGTGGAAACCGGGAGAATTTAATTCCCCCGGGCAGTGTTTTGGCCCCCCATTATGAGGGGGGCCGGTTTCACAAAGGGGGGGCAGGCGGCCCCCCGTTTCCAGCAAGCTCGGACTTCGGCCAAGCTGGCAGCGCGCCCAGCGCACTGCCGTGCCCCGAACCGGCGCGCCCGGCCGGTTCGCCGTGCCGGGCCACGCCGGGCCGGGCCGCGCCGGGCCGCGCCGCGCCGGGCCGGGCCGAGCCGGGCCGCGCCGGGCCGGGTCGACCCCGTCCGGGGCGGGTCGACCCGGTTCGGGCCATCCGAGGGGGTCTCGGGCCGGGACGGCCCGGGCCCGAAACCCCAGTTACCGAGCGGTTTGGTCAAATTCCCGTATCTTGGGCTACAGGCCTCCAAACGACTCGTCGTTAGCGGCAACACGATCCTTGGATCGAGACGGTCGTTTCGGTATACTATACTCAAGGTGCACCTTCCTTTTCGGGAGCCTACGTGGTTAAAACTCCGCAGTTAAGCGTGCTTGGCCTAGAGTAGTGATCAAGATGGGTGACCTCCTGGGAAGTTTCCCAAGGTGAGTGTGAGACGAAAAAGCCAATAACTCTCAGACCGGGCGTCCGATTGACGCGCCGTCTGTTGCGTTGAGTTCCTGTTGATGATACGGAACTTTTGGTATCCTCCGCCCGAGTTTTGGATGCAGATGGATAGTGGCCGGGTTGGATCGCACCGAAATCCAACTCGGCCCCTGGAACGGAAAAGCTGATATCTTTCTAACAGAACGTCCGTTTGACGAACCGTCAGCGGCATTGGTGATCGCGTTGAGAAACGGTCCCTATGAGTTTACCCTATGAGAGTTCGGGGTATAGTTGAGATACGGCCGGGATTGGTTCGCTCACGAAACCAACCGGGCCCCTGGGACGAAAAGGCTAATAACTCACAGACCGTGCGTCTGATTGACGCGCCGTCTGTTGCGTTGAGACCCCTATGACGAGGCGGTCCATTGAGATACTTCATTGCGGGACTTTGTGATACATGGAGTATCGACCAGTAGCTCGTGGAGCGGACCCTCCCGGAGACGAGCGTGCGGAGTACGGAGACCGTGTAGCCGGCTGAGACCTGACGACTGCTTGACCGACTCGACTTGGAGTTAGTCGACTAGCCCAGTGGATGGAGCGCCCGGTATTTGGCGACAGACCCACGGCGGACGGAGCGCCCGGTAGTTGGCTGCAAACCCGCGGTACTCGACAGGAGGAGTACCTCTGTAGGCTATTAGTGGGAGCGCCCGGTATTTGGCGACAGACCCTCAGCGGACGGAGCGCCCGGTAGTTGGCCGCAAACCCACAGTACTCGACAGGAGGAGTACCTTAGCAGTCTTAGGTTTGTGAGCAGTACCTCGGAGTCGTGATAGGACCATTGTACACTCCAGAGACGGAGCTCTTCAGCAGTTACGGTTTCGATAATGAAAATCTTGGTTTGAGCTGAGACTTTTGACCTTGTGTTTACCTCATGATTGATATGGGTCACTTGCTAACTTAGGTATATGTATGGGCATATACTCGGGTAGTGGTTATCCGTTGATTTCACAATCCTTCTGTTTCCTCATGATTGAGATGGGTTACTTGATAACTTAGGTATATGTATGGGCATATATCTAAGTAGAGGATATCTGTTGAGACTTCTTTGTGGTTATCCTTGTTGGTTTAGTGAGACCTTGAGGGTCTCGGGGTCCCTACTGAGTATCTTTATACTCACCCCTGCACGGGCTATGCCCGCACCTCGTTGTGTTGGTTGCAGACGACGGGCAGTGCTGACAGAAGCCGAGTGTTCGAGGACTGGACAGTACCTGGAGGTGGACTATACGAAGAGATCGTACCCAGAGGAGGAACTCACGACGAGGCGGTACCCAGAGGTGGACGTGACGACGAGGCGGTACCCGGAGGTGGACCACTGGCCGAGACATACTCGGAGCGGACGGTGGGACCTGAGGAGTAGAGAAGCTATCTGTACCCACCCTTCAGGTGGGATTTCCAGTGGACAGCTCGGCGTAGCAGCTTTACTTTTCAGTTTCTGTTTTCCCTTTCGAGTTGTACTTTACAGTTGTAGTTGTACATTCTTTTGGGTTTGTATTCTGGCCCATTTACTTTTCAGCACTTTCTTTTGTACTTAGTGTTTTACTTCTGCTTGTGCTCTGTGGTTCTTTTTGTTTACTTTTATAAAGGCAATGCCTTCCCAGTTATCGGGATTTACGCCTTGGTGCTAGTCGCCAGCCCCTGGCCTATCGAAGGCGGGCTTGGGGTAGTCACGGCACGGGTCGCGAGGGCGGGTCGTGACATATTATGATGGTGGAATGTTATTTTTATCTTATATCACCTCTGGAATATTGGGTTCATCAGATATTAATGTTATTTCTTTTATATTTTTATATCAAATATTTGAATATTTTTCCTTGTAACTTGTATGATGATATTTATATTTTAGTTTATTCTTGTAATTTTAAAATATTATATTTAAATAATAACTGTTGAAAATTTTTAAAAACCTATCTTGATACCCTTGGTCTCTATTCAAACCAATGATGAATTGGAAGACACCATAGGTTTTTGGAATTCAAGTTTGTGTATTTTTTCTAGATATTAATATTTTTGTATTAAATTTATCAATTATGAATATAGGAAAAATGGTATGGTAATATACCAAATTTCTCTATATGAAAATAGTATATATAAATAAGAGATTTCACATTACATGAAAATTATGATTCACATGCCCATGAAATTTCCAATTATGGGAAAAGGATATACTATTTTTGGTTTTTCATTCACCCACATTTACTGTCACTAAACTAAATCCATTCATATTTATATAATGTGTATAAAGAATAAATACCTTGGAATAATTAATATCTAATGGAATATGAAATGAATTTTAATACATGAATTAATGGATGCCCCAACCACGAGTTCCCTCTTGTTCTATATAAAACCTAATTACAAATGATGGTTTTTGTATATATATTTATATCATCATTCATAGTGAGAAATATATGATACCTATATATATTTATTTTACTTATACTCATATGTTTTTATAGAACATAATTAATGGAAGGATGGATCCCTAAAATATTAAAATAAATTCATTTATATTCAATGGATACACCGTAATGGTTGGATGAATTTTCAACTCAGGGATATTTATCAAACCATAATGATGGTGTTTTTGAATGATTCACATTATATTTAGTGTATGGTATAACAATTTACAATTTTCATTGTAAATTTTTAATTAATAAACAATCCATAGTAAAATTCGTGAGAGATCACCAAAAATGGTTATAAACCCATATGGTTGTTCGGATAAACATTATTACACTCCCACACAATTATGTTGTGGTATAAAATCGGATAGTGCTAATGTTTTATGAAACATGGAATAAATTAAAAAGAAATAATAAATCTATTGAAGAAGTTCATTATCTTGACATTTGCTATCATTTGGTTATTATCCTTAGAAAACTAGGCTACATAAATGAAATCAAGTCCTCAACCTAACGGAGTAGAGGTACATAAGGGTAACTAATGGATTACTCTTGTGAATATAAGTATGTGTAAGAGTCATATCCCCAAACTCTTAGATAGATGTTTTTATATAAGGTTCGTCATTATATTCCTATAAACAACGTAAGGGATGTTTAAATGTATCATTTATTATTAATTTTCCTCATAATGATAGATTAGCCTTTTCCATTACATGATACCCATACATAAAAGGTTTGGGTATAGGTATCCTCTTTATTATGTTTCTGTAAATTGATATCATTTTGAGATTACCCATAATCATTAGTGACTAAGACCTACCCATATGTTTAGTGATTTCGTTAAGGAAATTTATTGTACAACATTATACAAAATGAGTGTTTAAATGAAATTATCATATTTCCATTATGAAGAATGATATATCTAATAAATGTTAATGCATGTAGTTTCTTTATTTTATAGAATATTTTTTGGTGGCCTTTGTAGGAGTTTAATGCTTTACCCCTATTTTTTAATACCTTTATTAGGTAGATTCATCATAATTGATTAAAAAATTTGATAAAAATTAATAAATAATACAATGATTAAGGTTTGAAAAATTATTTATAAAACGAAACAATCTATTTTGGTATATTTTAATTTATTAATGGTCAATAAATTAATTTTTTATACATTATTAATTATAAATTAAATTTTTATGAATATTTTTAATCCAAAATATGAAATGATAATTTTTTAATTACATTTTACAAAAATTATATTCCATAATATATAATATATGAATAAATTTATTTGTCTATAAATATAAAGAAACATTTATATAGCTCTGCAAATTATAAAATATGGAAAAACTATAAAATTATTAAATATATATTAAGAATTGTTCATAATTAGATATTTTGATTCGTTCAAAATAAAAGGGGTCCATATTTGGATATTATTTTAGACACATCATTGTTTTAGGATTTATATTATCATGTATAAAATAATGATTAATTTTATGATATTAATATTAATTAAAATGTTAACATAATAGAAAATGAATTTTAAAATGTTAATAACTCATATAATATCATAAATTTAAAATGAAAATTTCAAAGAAAAATTATATATATTAAAGAAATAATATTTAAATAAATATAAAATTATTATATTTAATAAATAAATGTCTATAATGTTAAAGATAAAAAATAAAATTTCTTAAAAATAAATTTCATTTATGAATTGTTAAAAAATATTTATCATGGGTAAATATTTTAATATCAATTTATTTAAATCATTACCCCATTCCATTAAATGTTATAAAAATTTTATATGATGAAAGGTGTATGATTTATTATAACTGATAAACATTGTAAAATTATATCCACACAATAGATATCAGATATGATAAAGAAATTTTTCTTTCTTCTAACTTTACCTCTATTTATAATTGATGTGATAAATTGAATTTTTCTATTGAATGTTTATTGTGTGTATTATATCATAGAGTTAAGATGAATTGGATCCACAAATTTCTAATTTTTTCCTTACTATTGCGATATGAGGCCATTCTAACTACATACTTTGAGTCATATGCCTTGACTAGGAAACTGAATGTAGTTTGTAATCTATCACTTGTGAATTATTCATGTGACGATTAACAGGCTCATATAATAATAAATAAATATATTTTATGGACATTAACCATATTTATTTTATTTAATAAATTTGTATTAATATAAATGACATATAATATTAGGTGAGTATGACATACATAAGGTTTCAGTAAACAGCTAAAAATCAAAACGGTTTTGAAGATATTTATTTTATAGAGGGAATTTAATTCCAAGATTAATTATATGAATCTTGAATAAATTAATGTTAATTATGTGCGATAATGTGGTGAGATTAAATATCTTTCAATTTATATTTTTCATATTACTTCTAATACAGCAAATCATAAGACCATCATCATCCAACACTGTTGTTTTTGGCAAATGAATAGTGCCTTTAGATTATCTTGTGTAAGGATAGTATGTAATGGGTGTCACTATATCATTATTTTTTTATTTTCAAACCAGTGTTTGCTTCCATTGGATTTATTGATATTATATCATTTTTGACATTAGCATTAGGTTACACATATTGGGGAACACCAAGGTTTGGGTACCAATGAAATGACATTGAGTGTATCTATTTTATTATTTTGAAAAATGAATTTTTTTTCATCTATTTAAGTGTCATATATGATATTATTGTGATGATTTTGTACATAAATAACTAAGTAGTTAGTTCAATTTCCATGGGGGTAATTTTTATAAATAAATATTGATCTTCTTCAAAACATTGATATGATGGGTTTTATGATTAGTTTATCATTATAGTTTGATCTAATTAATTAAAATTTTTACATTAAATTGTTAATAATACATGATATTAATATAACGAATATTTTTTTAGATAATATCATAAACATAATTTTTTTGAGAATAATGGTTAAACATTTAAACTAGAAGCATTAAATATTATACACCTAATATTAGCGAATTCAAAAAATGTCATCTAATGTATTTTTTATTTATGAAATGTTCCTTATGAAAATATTAAATTTTGAAAATGATCGTACCTCAATAACCATGTATTAAAATTATACAATATGTGAATCCAGATAATAATTAAATCATAGAATGATTAAATTAAATATTCATGTTTATTTGATTAAATTTGACACAATGAATCTTAGTTCCCAATCATTTACACAACATGATCGGTTAGGCCATCTACGATGAAATATTATTTAATATATTAAAATTAATTAGGAGAAAAAATGTTTCATAAAAAAATTAATATTTATAGAGACCCATTCAATTATTTTGAATGATATATGATATTGAATAAAATCTTTAATTTGTAGAAAATGTAATGATGGTAAAAATGAGAAAATAATTCATATTTCGATGTTTATGGTTTCTTTCACATAATGGGAAATATGGGTTACTACATCAATGAGATGGATTCTTCATGATTTGATGAATTTGTCATAAATTTGGTAATATATAATTATTATCCTTGAAATATAATGAAAAAATGTTGTTTAGTAAAATGAAATGAGGTTTTTCGGATACACATAGTTATTATTTGTTAAATTCTATAACATAAATTTAGGAGAGATAAAAAATAGTTTATTTATGTTAATGAATTTATCATATTTTCATATATATAAATTTACATGTAATGTTATTTTATTCAAATTATTTTTTCCTAATATTATAAAACTTCTATGAATATATACAACTGGGGATATGGTGTCTTGGATCTAATGTATAATAATGATAATATTTGGTTATGAAATTTCAAACAATAAAAAAAATATGATTTATGAAATATTCAACAATATTTCCTCATGAATCCATTCAAGAACATTGAATCCTAGGGTTCTCAATATGGGTTATTAAAAAATATGGTAATATTTTTTAGATATACATGATGGAGTTTCTAAAAATACATGGAATTCCAATTCATGGTATAAATGTTTTATAGATTATTTCATAGATTTTGAAAGGTTTTTGAATCCTAATATTTTATATACAATTTTTTTTAACAAAATGTATTTCCAAATAAAAATAATAATTTATCGAGATTGTGGTATAAATTCATGTGATGAATTAAATAGTTACTCAATAGAGGATGTGAAAATAAATTATTTTTTCAATCTATAAAATTTTTAATAAACTAACTGTATATTTAACTCATTTAACTAATGTGTTAAGATAAAATGTATGATAATAAATATTATTTATTAACAACATGAAATGATTAGTTGTATACACATGGTTTATTATTCATTAAATTATAAAAATGAGTTTCAGAAGAATATATTGATAATTGTGTTTGTACATGATAGTGAGTTTAGAATGTTTGTTAAATTTTTTTCGAATGTGTTACCCCCCAACCATAGGCTATATTTTTTTTAATGTTTTTTTTACAAATAAAAATGTTTAAAAGACATAGAATATCATATGTAATATTTTTTATTAGATTATTATCCATACTAATGGGAAATGTATATATGTTTTTATTAATTATTTTTTTATTTATCTCAGACAGATATTTTGAGATGGTATAATATCTAGTAGAATTGTTGGATTATTTTTTGACATAATGAAGGACCTTGTTAATAAATAAGTAATTAAACCCATCTATTAATAATATAACTTTTTAATTAATATCCTATTATAATTAATAGGTATTAATATTCAATAATCAATGTTTTGAAATTATTTCCAGAATAAAATTGTGTTGATTAATTTTCCATGCATGATTATAATGATATGATAAACGATTAAATGTAAACTATAGAATACAACATAATTACATATAATGTTGTGATTTTATGAAGTTATAACATGTTCATGAAGTATAATATTTATTAATATGATTACTATGTCTCTTCATTATTCAAATTACCAAAACTCATCAATGTTTCCCACTAATGGTTTTAGTGGGATTGTACTATCAAATGGTCACATATATATTTTAAATTGATTAAAAATGAAATAATTTTTTAAATAACCCATAAAAGCTTATTAAAAATAACCATTTTCAAGATGTTAATCATATATAATATGATAAACATGTTCTAATGAGGATTTTATTAAATTCTCTTAATGAATTTTATAATATTAAAATTTATGATATTAAAGGAATCCTCTATTTTTTAACACATTCACCATGGAAAGATAAATTTGAACAAAGATATATATATTTTTGGAAGTATACTGATAATTTTCCAAATAATTGTTAACTTTTATATACTTATAAGAGATATACATAATGTATTTTTATAGTAAGTGATGAAATATTAATGATATCATTTGTATGATTCTATTATAAAGATAAAAATAAGACCTTGAGGGACACAAAAAATAATACGATTATTTTTGTATTCTATACAACGAACTTGGTGTTCCAAATTTATTTTCATACACGTTTCATTTTTATATAAGAGCTGCATGGATCATATTTGAGTCCCCACTACATGAGGATGAATAAATAATTAGTATGATATCCTTCATTAATTTATACCCAACATAGGCATGTTAACATGTCATCATTTCCAATATAGTGGTGGTTTTGTATGTTGATGATCATTTCATCAATTATACATGACTTTGGATGTTATTTTACTCCCATTTTATGATTATGTCTACTGCACTCTCTATTAATAGAGAACATAATAGTGTGAGGTAACATGTAGATATTAAATTTTTTTCTAGATAATGGATAAGTGATGTCTAAACCTATAAAGATGATTTATATTGGATGCATTCATCAACTAAATTAGTCTATACTATGAGAGTAATGAATTGTTCATTTGAAAAGATGGGAATGACATGTTCTACATATAATGTCCATTGGATATCTTTTAAAATGAATATATGAGAATTCAAAGATGAATATAATGAATATTTGTGAATACTAGAATTGTGGGATGTCTTCCCAAAATAGATCATTCATGGTCCATTATTTTAGTACCATTGATTATTTTCTAGAGTGTTATATTTAATTAAAAATATGTCTCAAATAATCAAATCTTTTTCTTTCTTATAAATTATCATGGTATCAGAATTTATTTTTGAATTAATGGGGATTGATATTGACAAATAGGGAAACTCTAAAATTATTTTATAGTTCATAAAACTGTTTTTTGGATTGGTATAAAAAATTAATACAAATGATTTCGTAAAACAAGAGAATAAAAATAGCATTAAAAATAGTATTAGATGATATTGCATACTAGTTATGGATATTATTTAACTTATTTTAGAATATAATATAATATTAGGACGAATGGACAAATTTATTTTAGGATTTAGTTCATCTGGTAGTATTATGGGAATATAACATAAATCCTTATATTATATATATATATATTATAAATACCATATTACATGGAAATTATTATATTTAATCTCATGAATTTGTAAATTATGGAAAAATAATAAATTGTTGAAAGATTTTATTTACTAATAGTAACATATAATTAAAACAAATTTATATAAATTTATAATATGTAAATGGAAAATATTGTATACAATGCATGAACTGTTCATGAAGAAAAACTCATTCATTTCTATGAAAGACTAAATTCAC
Organism: Viscum album; assembly: GCA_963277665.1. Taxonomy (NCBI): domain Eukaryota; kingdom Viridiplantae; phylum Streptophyta; class Magnoliopsida; order Santalales; family Viscaceae; genus Viscum; species Viscum album. Next base: position 419,375,241 of record OY728123.1, on the reverse strand, counting down.
ACACCACCTAAGAGCATCCTCATGTTCTATATAAATCATAAGTTTATATGATGGTTTTTGATTATATATTGAGATCCTGAAGCATTGGAAGAGCTCTCAAGGACACTTATCCCACATCATCATACATCATTGATTATTAGATACTATCACATAGTGAGAGGAATTTTTGATCCCTCTTATGTGATGAGAGAACCTATTTGGACTATGGATACACGACGTATTTATGATAAAATTCCACTAAATGATCTTTATCAAACCCATGTGATATATGTTTTTTATCCTAAAGAGGACATTACATTTTGAATACACTGATTTAAAATAGAAATATTCATTTCAGTATAAAATATATTGTTTTATTTTATAATTAATGGACGATTCATGGGCAATTATTTTAATTTCTTCCTCTTATCCAAAAAATCATCATTATATTCTAAAAAAATTAACTATAAAATAAAAACAAATACTATTTCTGGTGATAAATAATTTTGGTGTCACTATCTTTTAAATTGATATACTAACACAATTTAAAACGAATAAATTCGTTTGGAAAATATTAAGTAAAAATATTAGTCAAATATTTCAAATGATAAATATTATATAATTAATTTAGATGATGGTGACGAGACACTTTTTTCTCTAAATCAAATTTAAATAATTCAGAGTAGATGGAAATTATAATGAAAATATTATTAGTGAAAATAAACTATTGTAACAATTAAAAGGTAAAAAATTATATAATAAAATACGATGAAAACTTTTTTCATCCATGAAAAATTTAGGATACATAAAAAAGGATATCAATTAATTTAAGTAAAAAACTACCAAATAGAGAAGAATGAAAGTTAAAATATAACTCCAATTGAAACAATATAAAATTATATCATAAAAAATAGTTTTCCATAATAAGGTGAGTAATGATGATAAGGTACAAAACAAAAATGAACAACGAGGGTGTATTGTGTAATAAAAATTTATTTCATTATTATTTATAAGAAATTTTTAGTTCTTGAATGGGTAGAAGAAATATTGATTCTCATTTCAATTCTAATATAAATTTTTTTAAAACCCAAATATATGTTATGATATCTTTTTTAATGTGAAATTTTAAATGGAAGTATATTAGGTGATTCAAAATGGTTTCATTCTAAATTATGATAAGGATATGTTATAAATCAGGAGAAAATATTATATATATTATTAAATTCAATGAGCATAATAAGGAAATATTGATCATTATTTAATAATGTTTTATTCAATAATTTAATATTTGAACTTATATTATAATTTAAAATATAATAGAAATTCATTTCATGTATCTTTATTTTATTGGAATAATTCTTTTGGAAGAAATAATTTAATTCGTAATGGGATAGATTGATTATTTAAATCATAATTTTATATTACTATTATATTGGAACTCTTTGTTTCCGTATTATATAGGGTACATAAAATATAGAAACAAAATTTATATATAATAATATATGAAAAATAATTAATAAAATATTTTTTTAGGGAAGTTAGAAAACCATGGGGACGATTTTTAATCCAGGATGAACTTTTCAAATGCATAATGTAGTATTTTATCGAATGAAATAGATTTTAAAAAAAACAATGGATTTATTTTATCCATTATTGGGACGTTATCATATACTATATTATCAACACATTATCCTATTGTAGGTCATAGTGATCGTAAATAATTTCACTTGTTTTCATAAAAAAACTAATCCATTAAAAGAATCAGTTACATTTTTTAATATTGAAACAAATTTATGAAATATTATGTTTACGAATATCAATTGGGATAATTTAAAGGATTATCAAAAATCCATTCAAGGATGTGACCAATATTTTCTAAAAAAATATATCATGTGGATACACATTTATATTATTTTTTTCATTATTTCTTGTCGAGGAATAAATAATTTTGAATAAATGGGATTTAAAAAAATAATTTAGATGATGAAATTGGAAGATATTCAAATAACATATTTTCCAAAATATCTCAATAATTTTATTCTATAGTTTTTCATCTATTTTTATAAATAATCAAGCACATTATATGAAAAATAAGAACATTAAAAATAAGAACTATTATGTTAGGTAATTGTAGAAGAAGGTAGTTATAAATAAAAACTATTTTCCAGCAACATGTTATATGTAATATTTATTAATATTATTAACCCTGGGTATATAATTTGAGTGCCATAGGTTAAAAATTAGGGATCATCCTATGTCCAATACAATAATGAAAAAATATTATTCCAACTATCACTAATGTATTTTATTATGAATGCCTTTTTAATGTTCATAATAATGTGAAATCATTTATTTTTTAATTTTTTTATCCTTTGAGTTATTCATAAAAATGAGATAATTACAATAAGTAATAAACAATACACTGAGAAAAAGGAATAATATAAAATTATAGATGAAATATTTTGAAACATTATATATTCTTATTAATGGAAATAAAAATTAAAATTGAAACATATTATTCGATAACATTTCATAACTATGTATCATTATTGGATTAAAAAATGGAAATTAAAAAAAAATCATAAAAAACATATATAAAGGATATATTTGAATAATTTTATTACAAGAATGTCATAAAATTCCATTAAAACTAATAGTTTTTATAGACTAAATTATAATTGTATCATTATAATGAAATGTTGTATAACAAAAATTTACTTTGAATGATTGTAATTTCAATGGAAATAATGCGATATAAATCATTATGAAAAATACACTAATGAAGTGAATATACAAGTCATTAATATGTTATTTTTAAAATTTACCTAGAAAGGGATATTATTGGTCCAAAATTTAGTTTTTTTGTTACATTTTATTTATTAAATGTTTTAATAAAGGACAAAATATTTTTATTTGATTTTTCTAGAAGTTAGATGTTGTTTCTAAAATTTTAGAGGATATTTGGTGGTGGTGGTCTCAGTAATGTCCTCGAATATTGAGTCATTTTGATGGTATACATTATACCATTGTGTAATTTTAAATATTTTTTGTGTGTACCAAATTTTATATGGTGCAATGATCATATATTCCATAACTGTATGAGATAGATGACGTCTAGGATGAAGGAATTGTTGATTAATGAATAGTATGAGACACAATTTAAATAACATTGATAAATAACAATAGTATGGATGAAATTCATTTAATCAGAATAACTTTTTAAAAATAATTATATTCAATTTGTAGAACAATGAGATCATTCCATGGTATAATTCATTTTACATGGTTGTTTGGTAAAAGCATATTATGAAATTTATTTAAATGGGTACTTTTTATTTTGAAAAAAATGATACCATCAGTTATGTGAAACCATCACTGTATCATAAATCATGTAATTAATGGAGTGATTTAGACGAAATGTTATTTTTGAAAATGGAAATAATATAGAGGGATAAATATATTTCATGTATCTTTATATATTAAGTGGTTAAATTTATGAAAACGTATCGAGGATTATGATATAAAGATTTCATTTTTTATTTATAAAATACAAATGTTTTTCCTATCAATCTAGAGTATAGAAATATTGAGAATTATATTGGGATAATCTAGTTTTATTTCTTTTTCAAATAAAGAATGTTTTTTCTATCATATAATATGAAATAAATTGGATAAAATAATTTTGAAATGGATTTGAATATTTTTTGGTCACTTATAGAGTATATATTGTAAAAGCAATAATTATATAGAAAATGAAGTAGTGATTTTAAAATAATGAGTTCTCTAAGCGTGAAATTTCATGTCACCTTGATTATTTACCAAATAAATCCAGAGTATAAAGATATTAGTTTTATCTAATAACATTAGTCAAATAATATGCATACTATAATATTACCTTTTCAAAAGTGGTATAATATTTCTCTATCATTAGATATATTAACTATTATAAAATTGAAACAATTACATTAGAGAAAAGTGACCCAATAGTGAATGTGAACCCATATATTTATTTTCTAACTGATTAAAATTTTAAATCCATAATGTAATAAATATTTATTCATTCATTCACCTTTTTGGTATTATAGATATTATAGAAACAACCAAAAAAATCCTCAGGTATTTATTTTTATCACTGTCTTCCATTTCATTAGTGAGGCTGAAATAGATATATACTATATATCTAATACCAAATTATTATTAAAGATAAAAATGAAATAAAAAAGATAAAAATTACATGGTACTAGTGGTCTAATTTTATTCCAATTATATAATAAAGTAATTAAGTTGGTGTTCAGGGTTACTGTTGATTTAATACTTTTAATAGATTAATATGTAATGTCCTGTTCTATTCCATTATTGATTGGAAATATAATTAATCATATTCAGTACTCAACCTAAGTGAAAATTATAGAATTATCCTCTGGACGGGTCAAAATGGATTAAAGACGGGGGATACCATGTGACTATATCTCCACCTATCCACACACAAAATGATTCATATGGGAAGTGGGCGTCTATTGTTAATGTTGAGAAAATATATTATTCGGAACATATAACATTAAAAAAATAGAAGATATAATAAACCACCAATGTGAAAAAATTAACTACATGGAAATATAAAGTATTTTCAATCCATGGTTAAATAAAAAACAATCCATTACCCAATGAACTATATTGTAATTTCATTTAATCATTCACAAAGGTTAGGATTTATTATAATCTATCACGGAAAATTATAATACCTCATTATTCGTTCTAATACAACATCTAATCCCATATACCACATAAATCAGCCATCAAAATCAAAAAATGGACACCTAGGAACATTCCCTTACCTACCTCTATTGTCATGAAATATGAAGAAACATCAAGATACTCGTTTAATGTCTGAGTAAAACATATTAGGTCACCAAAAATTATTTCCCAAAATAAATCCGGAATATATTAATTTTTATTATGTATTCAATTCTATTAATCTATAATATTAAATAAATTTGATGTCATGGATTCAATTTCCAACCACATGATTTCCAAAACTACATTGACTAGGGGTGAAATAATATAAAATACCAATAGTATTAAAAAACATAGGGGTTTATTTATTCCCTCATCAAATAAATCATGGGGAATTATTTTTCAATATATGAAAATCCTCTTTGTAATTGAGATATCACAAACAATATATTCCAATAGGTAATGATATATCAAAATGACCTGTAAACTAATGAATGATACATCACTATTATATAACCATCAACATATGATATATCATGACCAAATATCTTCTATCAATGATACACCACTAATATTTATCCTCTAATAAATGATATAATTTAATTTCATATCCACAATGAATGATAAATCACTAGAACATAATATATGAAAATGATTCATTCCCATCACATAGACCCTAGTGAGTGATACGTCACCACCAAATAGTGCCCATTTTATAATAAATATATATCACATAACAATACTATGGAAATATGTGTCACTAATACATATCCCCATATTTAATGATATACTAGGAAAACAGACCCACAAGCGAATGATCCATTATATAAAAAAATATAGATTAGGGTAAATGAGGTACAAATAGAACAAATTATGGTCGAATAGTTACAACTAAAATAATTGTCATAGTCACTGAAATTTATAATGAATACAATTAAAGGATGTGAATAATAAATAACTATAAAACCTTCTATGTGAAAAATGAATCATATTCCAAGAAACATTCTATAATGTGGATAATCAAAACCAATACTAAAATGATCTTAATCATTCCATTATCATGTATTAGTTTATTGAATAAATCGTTTATCATATATTCATAGAATAATTAGGGTTACCCTTCATATATTTTTTAAAGAAAATATTATAACATGTTGAATAAGTAAAATGACCATTGATACTTTGTTTTGGGATTAAAAACAAAGAATGTAATACTTGTATATATACATAAACATACTCAACCTATAGAAAATATTGTGAAAATAAAATTAATTATATGGGATGATGACACATTCAATTCTGACTCCATTTGACCCATAATATCTATATCATAAAAATATGTGAAAAATTTTAATCACTAACAATATCATCTTAATATTACTGTATTCATTGATTGAAATAAAATTAATTGATAACATGAAGAAAAAATAGACAAACCATTTAATAACCCCCAAAATAATGGATATCCAATGAAGAATGGACATGTAGTGGTGGATATACACATTAATATGAATATTATATATATACATATGAGTAGTGATCTCATAAGATATAAGACACTTCAAATTGAAAAAATAACTATTAGTTGGGCATGGATGGGAATGAAAATAATACTTAAGAGGTCTAGTGACATGGTTTTTTTGGGAAAATATGAAAAACAGATTTTTATAAAATATTAATTAATTAATTAAATTTAAAACAATATACCTAGATCCTACTGGGTATAATGTATATATTCTCTAGCAATATAGTAGCTCATTGGGTTCCGAGCCTAGTGACACATCATGATTGGTAGAATATTTTAGGAGACTCCATTTTGGTATAGTGCCACCAAATAACTTTTACATTATCATAATGTTCCTAGTACCATCAATCATTAATGAAATATTACATAAAAAGGAAATCTCCCTAAAATAAGGTAAATGACCCCTTTAAAATCCATCCAGATCTAAAAACAATACTAATATATATCGTTTTTGTAAAAATAAATTTAATTCATATTTTAAAATACACGAGTATAAAAACAACCTAAAATATATAACTATATTTTAACATTGAAGTAAATGATGGAATTTAATTGGATGATTAAAATCTGGCTTTATCCATGGTGCATACATTTAATAGTGTACCATAGTAAAAATAATCTAAACTAAATAATAATATGAATGAAATGTTTTGGATCATGTGATGTCAATTTTCATGGATTACTGCAACTTTATCATTATTATCACAAAAATCTATAAGAATGATATAGAGTTTAAACTAATTTAGGCCAAAAGAATTGTAATAATAAAATATATAATTCATGAACCATAGGTCCAGATAAAGTGTATTTTTGTAGCCTATTTTATTATAATATCATTACTAGTGGGATATAAAAAACTCCATATGATATAAGGTTTTTCCTTTTTTCCAAAAATTATCTTTGAAATAACATCATACTATCAATGATAAAAAAAGTAATGATCTTTTTATTTATATTGTTATATAATTGATATTCTATACTCTCAACCCTCATTATTCTTTCATTATAATTGATTGTAATACTATTTTATTATTCTTATTTCCCCTCTTGTTATATTTTTCTTCATATATACCATTGAATCTATAATCAATTAGTATAATAATAAAATATATATATTCTTTAAAAATTTAAAGACCAATAATTACTGTTTATCTTTTATTATAATTTTTTATATCTATAATGATTATTCCTTATGTCATACAAATTAAATTGTAGTTATATATAACAAAATATTTATTGAAATATTGGCCATATGAAATATAGATAAATTCATATTTGATTGATTTTGGAATATAATGATGATATAAAATCCACATATCCATGATATATTAATATAGTGACATGTTCCTACCTAAATTTTTGAAATTTATATATTTACCATGAATGATAATGATATGTTATGAAATGTGGGAACTTATATATATATAATTTTTTTAGTAAAGAGAGGTTAGTTTTACTAACTTTTTGAAAATCAAAATTAAATATTGATGATTTTTGGATGGTTTGAAGACCATAAAATAATAATTTAACAGTTTTTTGGGAATTAAATTCAATTGTGTTTGTATTTTTATGAAAATAATATAGTAATAGATCGCCATTAGAACTCTACTAGTTTATCCATTATCTAATATCACTACCACCAAACATCATTTTGGTACCCATTAAAATATTTGGGTTTTATATAAACATTATTAAAGTTATGAAAAATATTTCCTCATTCCATTGATTTTCAACCAATAAATGGGTCCCAAATCCCTATTTTTCTCTATTACATAAAAAACTCATAGATTTATCTAATTTTATATATTCTTCTTCTCTTCTTATAACATAAACCAATACAATTCAGAGTGAATTTCTTCCGCTAATATAAGGTTTAACACATCTCATACCATTTTTCCCTCCCAATTTTTCTTTCATAAAACATATAAATTAATAGAATATATGATTTTTATTTTGAAATTTACTAAATATAAGGTGAAATAACATTGTTTCTTAACTATTTCACTTCTCCAATTAAATGTATTCTAAAATCTTTTATCATATTTTCATAGATATGAGAATTTATTTTTTTGAAGTGAGATATAGATTACATCTAATGTCAGATGACATTAACATAAAATTATAGTTTTTATGATTGGATTAAATAGTTATTTTATTTTAATATCATTATATTCCTTTTAAGTATTATAAATAATGTTTTTTATTTGTATAGTTATTCAATAGTTATAGTAAAATATTTTTTATATTCCATTCTTAAAAAAAATTCTACTATTTATTTTGAGCTATTTAGATTTTGATAGTATATATATTTCTTTTTTAGGATTTAATATGGTTTATTAAATAAATACACTATTTTTTTATAATCCATATAATATTACTTGCAGTTTTTTTATAAATTACTTATAATGTTTTTTCACAATTTTTGTTGTTTAATAATTCATCCATTATCATTGATATTATAATATATCATGATAATGAGATACTATTTAATTTAATAACTAAATATATTTTAGTCTAGATTCAATATTTATTTCTATACAGCCTTGATTAAAAACCATGTTAACTTATTTACTTTAAAAATACCTTCATCATTCATAATAATATATAATTTTAATTAATATTGTTACAATAAAGAATTTTTTAATTTGATTCTGATGACATATATTCTTTTTCAAACATGAATGGAAGGAATCATTAATGTCTCGGTTTTCCATGCCATATTATTTATATTTAATTTTCTTCATTTATCGTTTTAATGATTTTATATGATTATTACATTTTTTCAATTTCAAAATTTATCAAAAAGAAGACATTTTCCTCATTTTATTTCTTCTATATATGTTTTCAATTTATATAATTTTTGTGTCTTAATGCACTTCCAAATGTTAATATTGACTTTAAAAAAGGGATCAACATTTTTTCCATTTTTGGAGATTTTTTACTTCATGTATCTTTTTAATGTGTTGTACATATTCACATGATATGTGACTTGATCTAGAATTTCATTTTCCTTCATGTCAATAATATTTTACACAATGTTCATCTTGGGAAGATGAGATGATTAATTTTTATGTAAATTTTTATAAGAATTATAAGTGTGGTAAAATAGGATCTCTTGACCCATTTTTATATTTCACAAAAATAGATCACTTATTTCCAAAATAACAAGAAGGAGATATATTTCATTAATCAATATTAAATATAGGTAATTAATTGCATCAGTGATAATAGAAATGTTGGATTTATTAGGTGTAAGGGATTTATTTAGGTCATAATTTATTTCTATTACAATATGGAATATTATTTTTTATAAACATTATTAGCATTTATTTGATAAATATATAACCCTATAATTGGTTTTAACTATGTCTTTTAGTTTGAAAATTGATTCATTGAAATGTAAATTATTTTTTAATTCATTTGAATAATTTATTTTGGTAAAATTATGGTTTTTGAAAGAAACATATAAACACCAAACCCCAATTTTAAACGTATTTAATATAATTCATTTATTATGTTGTTAAATGTGTAAAAATATTATAAATAAACTTTAGATATTGAAAACACTATTACAAGTTTCTTGTAAATAATGTTTTATATGAAAAAAAATATTTATATTAAACCTCATATTTTGGGAATAATTTTTATACATATTCAAATAATTTACTTTGAATAATGAGTTTCTTTAATCGATAATAATTTTTATAATATAGACTTTACATAGTCGAACACCATTGATTTATTTTTTATTCATCTCCTTATATTTTTCACATATTTTAATCATATTCAATGGATAATCCCTCATTTATAACAAAAATTATTATATAAAAATTATTATTTATATCTATGTATAATTACCTATTTGGAATAGCAATAGATTGATTAAATGTTGAATAATATATATATTTTTAATCTAACTAAATATTATTTGGCGGGGTTTAATTTTTATGTTTTTAATTTTATATAATATAGAGTAAATCAAATATTTTATTTTAATATAATATAGTACATTAAATATTTTATCATCCAATGATGGCGTTGGATAGGCTTAATGTAACAAAACATGTTATAATACATATATTTTCCATTAGGATTGGATGAGGTATTTCCCTGAAATACTATATAATAAAACCTTCCCATTTGAAAAGCTATAATATTTCGCATACATTATTCCCTTTTACCCAAGGATGGAATGACCCTCAACATTTAAAAAAATATTGACTAAGACACAAGTGGTGGTGGGTTTGTGATAATTCGTGACAAAATCTTGTAAATTAATTCAAGTGGACATTTAGGTCAACACACTATATTGAAGGATAAAATCCAATAAATTATATTGCCATTTAGGTCATGTTTATGGTTTACAAGTTAATTAATCTTGTAAATCATTCATTTCATGTTTTGGGATAGAGGAGTTTTTGAGTTGTTAGAAATTGATACATTTTCAATAGAGTGTTATTTATTAAATAAAGAAGTATTATCCCACTAAAAACTCAATTTTTTTTCTTTATGATTTTTTAGATGGAATTTGTATATTTGGTATATTATTACTTAATTATTTAGGAAAATTATTCAATTTTTTATAGATGTTTATTAATAATATTCTTATAGAGAACATGATAATTTATGTAATCAATAAATATTGGAGATGTGTGAAGATGGAAATGAATGAGTCAATGATCATCATGGATTATTCATTACTTAAAGGGAGATAATTACACAATTATTAGTTAATTATATGGAATACTGTTTACTCTTATGAAAAAAATCACTCCACAATCCCTTTTTGGGAAGATATTTTTTAAGGGATGAAGACGAATTTTTACTTACAACATAATGTCAAGATATATAGAAATTAAATTTTTTAATAAAAGTATCCATATAAACCTTTTAGTATAGGATGGATCATTATAATACCTGAAGGAATATTTATGCATTGATGGATAAGAATATATGATTACCTAAAACTAAAATATTACATGATATTTGATAGAGGAGGGTATCAATGTCGAATTATTTATTGTGACAACTTATTATGTCTCCTATTATATATCTGAATGGAAATCATGATGAAATCTCAAAGAAACAACTCAAATGGGTTTCTATATTTTTTCCACTAAAATTAATTAATTTGAAATATTAATTATCCATATCATTCTGATCCAATTGACATATCTTAAAAAGGTGATACAAAGTACAATGTGTAAGGAAAAAATAGTTGTGAAATCTCATTGAAATAATATTCTCAAGAAAAAATGATGAAATTATAATATTACTATCCACCTCATTCATGGAATTATTCATGGGATATTTTTGTCATTGATGATAAGGAAAAGGGTACACACACAAATTTATAAGGTTCTGGACATTGAAAATTTGTTATTGATAAAATTATCCACACTTTTATTTGGTTTTTCTTTCAATTTTTTTAAACCACCATACTTATTAATTAAATTTATTGTTAATATTAAGAAGGAACATTCAAATCATTATAAAAACTATTACTTAGTAAGTACCAGAAACTGGAAAAAATAGTTAGTAAATCTATTATAATTGATTTTTTATTAGTTCAATTTTTCAATCAATCTCTCATATTATAACCATAGTATTTTTTGTTCAATTTATGTAACTATATAGTAAAAAAATAATTTTATTGTAACATTTATGTTAACCACTAATTTACTCACATTGTTTTGGATTATTTTTCCCACAGAGATCTAATAGTTTGTATCAATTAATTATTTATATAATTAATTGATTAATTCCCTTGGATATAAGATTACTTTTTATTTAGAATATCATTTGATCAATGATATATGTGGAGGTTAAAAATATACCCAACAATAATGGAGTTCCTATGTTCATTATCAAATAATTCCATTTATAGAAGTACAAAATCCTATATTATTATTCATTTATATTTGACAGTCATCATATCTTCTATAATGGTTTATATCGTCTAAATGTTGGTGTAATATATTATTTTATTGAAAATAAGAATATTGAATATTATGGGATTATTTTAATGTATTATTATCATCATCTACATATAATGATTTAACATGATACATTGGTACAAAAAGAAAAAATAGAATATAGAATAATCATTTTGGAATCCATAAAGGAGAAAATCCAAAATGAAATTATTAAAATAATGTTGTGAAGAACCAAACACTGAAAAATAAGTGTCGATGCCTTTTGAAAATGATGTGTCATGTTTAAACAAAAACATTCACTGGTAAACTACACATCATGTCCTATATAGAGGATCGAATTTGGTTTGGGCCCTAGGAAACTAGCAACTTTTTAAATGTTTCAACTGTTAAAAGATGTTACCTGAAAAATTTAGATCAAAACAAAGGTTGAGCATATGAATTCCTTGAATGGGGTTTTAAAATAAACCAATGTAACTTTTGAAAAAATTATTTCAAACTTTCCATAGAACATTTCTCTTCAATAAAAGCATTAAATTATGTAACATGTCATAAAAGTTGTCAATTAAAAACATGGTAATAGAGTTATAAGGATATATGATTAAAATATAGGCATGTTTATTTGGTGTAACAAATAAAAGACATTCTAAACATGTATGATGTAAGAATACGTAAGAACAAACTAAAAAGCTAAGGGAAATGAATAATCAGAGTTGTACCTAAAGGAAACAACTTCAATATCATATATTGGAAACTAATTCATTGAGTGATTAATATAAGACATGCCATAAACTCTTACTTTTTTGATACTCATAAGTAATGGTTCTTAACATTAGATATTCCACTAGTTGAAAATCGATTGGGTTAATTAATTATCCTATACATAATATTCGAATGTAAAAAAGTTAGACTTTGGTGTCACGGCCTTAAGCCAATAACAAGGGATAACTATAAGCGAACCCCAACCCAGAGAGCATTTGTAATCGGACTCTATCTGGAGATCATTTGTAACCAGACTCCAACCTGGGGGGTTTACTTATACCGGTCCCCAACCCGGAACATACTTATCCAAAACACTCCTCATATGCCAAAATGGTTGTATATTCAAAATGTTACATAGCATTTTGAATATTTAATTACTCATTTATAATTATTAAAATTATACTAAATTGGATAACATTATACATAATTGATCATATAAATTTTATTTCATCCTTTAACATTACATGTTTCATAAAGTGAGACATGCACCTACATGCTTAAAAATAGAGCTAACAATTATATGACTATCAATAAATGGTAACAATAATGGCATATTATGGCTCGTATATTGATATCCAAGGTAAAAAAATAAAAAAAATAGAATTTTTCACATCCAATGTAATTATCATATATATAAAACCATATTAACCAGTTTATTAAAAAGTACACCCAATGATCATGTAGGGTTTTATGCTTGGAGATGCTCAATCATTCAATACTGATAAGCCATTGTATACCACAGAAATAATGACCATAATAGAAAGAATGAATATTCACCATAATCAACACCATTTAAAATATAAGAAAATAAGTGACTCATAAATGTGGATATACGTTTTGAATAACACAACATTTCTTATGTATTAAATCTCCACTAAAACTTGGTATATAATGTGTAATGACCTCAAAACTGGGTATAATAATGGTTAATGTTACATATAAGAAATATGTATGTAACTGTACTCTTACTAAAATGATTGGCACATCCAGGTACATTAACCCCCAAATGATATTAGTTTAAAATTTTTTTATATAGGATAGGTCATGCCCTTGGTCATAAAATACTTTTTATGAAAACCTAACCATACAATTCTATTAAAAACTGAATGTATATAACATATTCTATATATATATATATATATCTGAAATTATGTGTATTTGTATATGTGTAGGGCATAATCAATTATATTAAAATTTTAGACACAAATAGTACTCTTGCATTTGACGTTCTTATCAGGAAATATTTTCTTGATGGATGGAGTGTTCGTGGGAATACACTCAAAAATGAAAGGCCTTTCCTATTCATATATATATGTCCTAAGTACATATAACCATATATATATATGTGTGTGTATATATATTGTATGTGTTATGATTTGTAAACATTAAACAACTTACAAATACTATAAAAATATAAAATTACAGACTTAAGTTTGAGTATAAGAAGTATCTCAACTAACCTGAAGGGTTATTTAAAATACATAGCTTTATGAGTATACATATATATATATATTCCAAACAACAGAATAAGGAAAATATTAACCCTTGTGTCCTTTATGCCATTTAAACACAGAAACCTGAAGACCAGGTTCAACACGGATTTACGTTTGAACTATTCCACGAAATTATAAATACATTTTTTATGATTATATATATGTATATACAATCAATGAAATAAGAAAATGAAAAAAACCATTACATTAAAACTAAGTGGAAGAGAACTCGAGGGAGGATAGCTGGGACTTATTGGATGCTTGAGAGGGAAGAATAACTGAGGGTTATTTGGGGAGAATCCAGTTACTTATATACTAAAAAGAAAACATAAATTTTCATGGAAAAAAGCACCCCCTTGCGGTGCATTAAATTGGTGGTGGCGTGCTTGAAGAAAAGGGGAGACAAGGAGGGCCCCCATTGGTCAGTGGTGAAGAAAACGAGATGGTGCCATAGGTGTAGGGTTACTCGTTAAAACCCATGCAAAGGAGGAAGAAGATGACGTGGAAAAAGGGAAATAAGAGTAAAACGGACGGTCCAGATCAAACCCGATCTTGATCCAAGGGCTGAGGCACGTCAACGTTTTTTTAAGAAATGGGAAGCTCAGATTAAATATGAGTTTTATCAGATGGTCCCGGTTCGACGTGGAATTTTAAAACTCACTGACAGTCACAATTTGATCTATATAGATTGATCATTATAGGAAAACGTGATGCAAAACCATGGTTGTTGATGGTCGAAAATGATATCAAGATCGGTGGTTCAGAACGTGAGTGATGATATCCAGTGGGCCAGATCACATTTAGCCTAAAAAAACACGTCCCACATAGAAACGGTGAGCTTTTTTCGCCACCCTTATAATCCTGAGCCTCCCAACAACTGCTCAGATTACACAGAGCACAAACGAAGGGGGCCCTATACACGGCGTCCCTTACCTCCCCCGCAGGCCTTGACCTACCCCTTCTCCACAGCATCCTCGGCCACGCGATGGTGCGCCTTTGAGCTCTTACTCCCATGCACCCTTCAGGGGAACTATGCATAAGATTGGACAGTCCTTGGTTTGGGCTAAGGGCTTAGGATAAACCACTTCATTTGAGCTACAACCCTTGGCCCTAGCCATAAATGGCTGGCCCTAACAGGACTAATTTTTTAATAAAATCCTACAATAAAAATTTAAAAGTTTTAAAGATGATAAAACAATTAATTTATTAAAACAATATAGAAATTATATTGTTTAACATTAATTAATACTAAATAAACTCTGTCTTAGTTAAAAGTATTTCCAAAATTATAAACACTAATCATTTTTAACACAAAAAATGTTATAAAAATGAAATTTTAGTAAACATTTATGATAAGTTTTGTGCTCTTATCATAGAAAACATAATTTAATCAATGACATAATTTAATTTGAAATTTTAAACCTAGTTTATAACATTACTTAAGAAATGAAAATCATGACATTGTATTTGAAAGATTAGAAATGTTTTTTGAATTCCTTGACACTTTTCAAAATCAGTTAAGGGTGAAATGAATTTTTAACTCCTATCCTTTAGAGTTCATAAATGACGATTTAATTATAACTATAATCATAACTTAAATATTTTGAAAATAATTAATAATTAAATAATGTAAATTATCCTAAAAAATTCTAATGGATATAATTATAACTGTTAGCTTCCAACGGTCCCTAGAGCAACGGTCGGGTTGATTCCCTATAAAACCATGCCTTAGAGAGTCCTAAACTCAATAAGAAGGAGATGGTGCTTGTCATACTGTTGATGATTAGCATGGATTATATGATCATGGTGGTGTTGATCTTTATTTTCACTGACGTGAAGGATCTCCTTTATTTACCTCATTTTATTGACTTTGTATAGGGCCTTCCCACAGTTTTGATAAGATTGTTATTAGGCATTTTTTTGGTAGGATGTTTCATTGTGATCTTATCACATTATAAATACTACGATGTTATTTTTATTATGAAATACCTTGTGACCAATTGTGTGTTTTACTCGGTTTCAATCTAATATAAATTTAGACCATATTATTACTTCTCAAGAGAAACAAGTTTGTTCAGTTATTAAGGAACCCAATAAAAAATGAAAACATAAACTTATCAATATGAGAGGTAAAAGTTTTCAGGGTGTTACATTATCCCACCATATGGAGAATTTCGTCCTCGCAATTCATTTCATTTCAACATAATGGTTCTCAGTTGTTCTCACCACATCCCCTATCGTAGGGGATCCTTAGGTGTGTTCAGTGGAAACCCATATTGTTGATCAACTCCTCTAGTCCTCTCATCCAGACACACCTTGGACAGAAGGTGTTGAACTCAATCTTCAAACATTCGGGCTTCCTGATGGAGTCTCAAATGGTAGAAAGTCCTTAAATGTATAAATGGACAAACTCACATGAATAAATCGCCGAACTATGTCTTGATTGACAACGACTAAGTTATAGACATTCTTGTATAGGATATCACTGACGAGTTGGTATATGTAGGTCCGACAAACGTTTCCCTCTAAATAACCCTCTCAAAATCGTACCTTAGACATATTGTTTCGGCCTATGGTGAAACATAGGAAAAGTCCATTGTTGAAATTTCCTCTTCACCTTCACTCGTACAATTGTGTCGAGCCTATGTGGTAGTAGATTGATGCACTCTTCTGACAGGTTCAGATAATATATGTACTATTTGTCACCTCATATAGTTTATTGCATGATATTCAATGATTCACGAATCAATGATACTCTTCTTCATAGTTTTTGATCACAATATCATCCAGTATCTCAACGGGAAGATAAAATATGTGGGTTTGTCTTTCCATATGAAAATTTCTGATGAATCATCAATCCGTGAATCCTATTCATAAAAATAATGACAGACAAGATAGCAGAAGGAATGACGGAATAACAAATTACATTCTCATTTCACCACTTGTTCTTAAAAAATGAAAAACTAATAGTTTCCCCACTTCCCTAAAACACGAATCCCCAGATCAAGTTCAAAACTCTTGATCTTCTAAAACCATATTCATCCCGAGCAATCTGGTTCGATATAATGGAAGAACTTTTGGTATCTCTATTGTCTGGCATGAGGACTGTATAGCTGAGAGACAAAAGTATGCCCTTTATGTCTATAGACTGATCAGGTGGCATCGTATTGAAGAACATCGAAGTCCATTACATGACCATAATGGTCACAGGACATGACTTGACACATACACACAATGCTGTGATATCCCTCTACTATAGCATCTTGGAAGGTCGTGACTGACTGGATGCCTTCTGCATTTGTGACACATCTAAAAACTCCCTAGTATTATATTCCCCGTCATGCATAGGGTGGGGATTCTGCTTTCATCGTAAAGATGTAATCCAGACCCACTCTTCGGTGTAGCTGAATTAGTCTGGGAGAATTGGATATATCATATAGATGATTGCATGACCTACAAATATGGGCATATTTTAAATAATTTTTATGTCTGGCTATTGAAATTAGGTTTTTAGGGCCTCATTGGGAAGAGACAGAATATTAGTACCTTAATCATTCATCTAAAAATTAGAAAACTTCATATTTAATAATTCATAAGTAAATTTTTCTTTGTTTTAGTTCTGGTTATCCAGAGTAATCCAAATCCAAATCCTATAATACAAACTGTGAAGTCCCGACCCTAGAAAACTAGGATTCAGTGCCTTCTGAACATGATTTTTCATGTTTGAACAAAAACATGCATTGATAAACTAGACATCATGTCCCATACAAAGGACCGAATTTGATTAATGCTCTGGGAAACTGGCTACTTCTGAAATGTTTCATCTTTTAAAAGTGGTTACCTGAAATTTTTAGATCAAAACGTAGGGTGAGCAAATGAATGCTCAGTAAGGTTTTTTAAAATAAACCGATGTAACATTTTAAAACATTCGTTAAAACGTTCCATAGATCATTTCACTTAAATAAAAGAATTAACATATTTAACATGTCATAAAATTTCTCAATTAAAAACACGATGATAGAGTTATAAGGATACATGATTCAAATATTGGCATTTTTATTTGGTGTAAGAAATAAATTACATTCTAAACATGTAACACCTAAGAATATGTAAGCACAAACTAAACTACTAAGAGCAATGAATAATCAAATTTTAACATAATGTAAACAACTTCAATACGATATATTGGAAACTAATACATTGAGTGTTTAAAACAAGCCATGCCACAAACTCCTACATTTATGATACTCATAAGTACTGGCTCTTAACCTTGGATTTTCTACTAGTCGAATACCCATTAGATTAATTAATTATCATAAGCTGAATATTGGAATGTAAAATAGTTGGATTTATGTGTCAAGGAATCAAGCCAAGATCTAGGGTTAACTATAACCGGACCCCAACCCAGAGAGCATCTTTAACCAAACTCCATCTCAGAGATCATCAGTAACCGGACTCCAACCCGGGGTCTTACGTATACCAGTCCCCAACTCAGAACTTAGTAGACCAATACACTCCTCAAATGCCAAAAAGAGTTGTATATTCAAAATGTCCCATACCATTTTGAATATTAAATTACTCATTTCTAATTATTAAAAATATAATACATTTGATAACTTCATACATAATTCGTCATAGTAATTGTATTTCATCCATTAATATTTACAATTCTTATAAAGTGAGACATGCATTTAATTGTTTAAAAACGGAGCTAACAATTATATGATTGTCAGTAAATAGTAAAAAGAAAGGAAAATTAGGTCACCTAGATTGAAATCCAAGGTAATAAATGATACACAAAAAATTGAATTTGTCGCATGCAATGTTATTCTCATAATTTTAAAACCCTATTAACAAATTACTTAAAAAGTAGACTCAAAAATCATGTAGGGTTTTATGTTTGCAGATGCTAAATCATTCAATGTTGATTTTCCTTTGTATACCAAAGAATAACGTTTATAATAAAAAGAATGAATCTTAACAATAATCAACGTCATTTAAATTATAAGAAATTAAGTGACTCATAAATGTGGATATATGTATTGAATAACACAACATTTGTTATGTTTTAAATCTCCACTTAAACTCGAGACTTAATGTGTAAAGACCAAAAATATGGGTATAGTAACGGTTCATGTAACATATAAGATATATGTATGTAACCATGCTCATACTAAAAAGATTGGAAACCATGTGCATTAACCGCCTAAGGATATTAGTTTAACAGTGTTTTATATAGGGAAGGTCATGTCGTAAGTCATAATTTTTTTTTATGAAAACCTACCCATACGATTTTATTAAAAACCGAAATTATATAAAATTTTCTATATATATATATATATGAAATTATATGCGTAGTTCATAATCAATTATATAAAAACTTCATACACAAATAATACTCTTGCATTTGAAGTTCATATCTTGAAATATTTCCATGATTGATGGAGTGTTCGTGGGCTTATACTAAAACACGAAAGGCCATGCCTATTCATATATATATAACAGAAGTACATATAACAATTTATATATATATATAGTACATCTTATGATTTGTAAATAATAAACAACATTCAAATACATTGAAAATACAAAATTTAGAGACATAGGTTCGGTTAGAAGAAGGATCTCAACATACCCATCGGTTTAATAAAAATACAATGATTTATGAGTAAACATATAGATATATATATATTTGTATATTCAAAACAACAGAACAAGGAAAAGTATAACCCTTACATCCTTTAAGCCATTTGAACACAAAAACCCGAATGCCGGGTTCAACACAGATGACCATTGGAACTATACCACGAAATTATAAATACATTTTTTATGAGTATATATGTGTATATACTCTCAAAGAAACAAGAAAAGGAAAAAAATAAAACACATACATTAAGACCATGGGGAGGAGAAGTCGAAGGAGGTTAGCGGGGACATGCTGGAGGATTGAGTTTGGAGATGATCTGAGAGTTCTTTGGGGTGTAACCGGTTACATATATACTAAAAAGAAAAAAAACAACTTTTCACGACAAAATGAACCACCTTGTGGTGCATTAAATTGGTGGTGTTGTTCTTGAAGAAAAGGGGGGGAAATGAGGGTCCCCAGTGTTCAGTGGTGATGAAAATGAGAGGGTTACATTGGTGTAGTTCTATTGGTGTAAACCCATGCGAAGGAGTAAGAATATGACATGAAAAAAGTGAGTACCGGAGAAAAACAGAAGTCCAGATCAAACTTGATCTTGATCTAAGGGCTGAGGCATGTCTGCATTTTTTTAAAAGAAAGTGGTGGTTTAGATTAAATCTGTGTTCCATCAGATGGTCCCGGATCGACGCAGCATTTTAAAAAACATTGACGACCATGTTTTGATCTATGGTAGATCGAACAGCGTTGAATAACATGGTGGAAAACCGCGGATGATAAAGGTAAAAAAAAAGAGATATTGATCGGTGGTCCAGATCGCACGTGACGCGATCCAATGGCGCAAATCGCGTTTCACCAAAAAAACACATCCCACATGAAAACTGAGAGCTATTTTCACCTCCCTTATAAGCTCGAGCTTCCAAATGACTGCTTAGAAAACACAACTCACACACAATGGGGCCCCTATACACGGGATCCCACCCCACCCCCCATGCCTTGACCTACCTACGCTCCACCGCATCCTTTCCCCCACAGTGGTATGCCTAAGCTCTGATGCTCCGGTGATCCCATTGGTGGGTCCTCTGCTCGAGCTCGGTCCGACCTTGTCTAGGGATGAGGGATTAGTCTTATCCATTTCATGTGAGCTTCCACCCTCGGCCCTATCCATAAAGGGGTGTCCCTAGAGAGCCTAATTTTTTTTATAAAAGCCTACACTCAAAATTATAAAGTATCAAAGAAGATAAAACAATTCATTTATTAAAACTATATAGAATTTATATTCTTAAAAATTAATGCAAACAAAATAAACATTGTCTTAGTTAAAATTATTTCTAAAATTTTAAATACTAAACCCTTTTAACACAAAAAAGTTATAAAAATTTGATTTTAATAAATCTATATGATAATTTTTTTGATTGTATCATAGAAAACATATTTTAATCAAAATAGTAATTTAATTTTAATAATTTAAACATATTTTATAACATCATTTATGAAATTAAAATTGATTCATTGTATTTGAAATATTCACAAAGTGTTTTCAATTCCATAATACTTTTCAAAATCACTTAAGGGTGAAGCGAAGTTTTAACTCATATCCTTTTAGAGTTCACAAATGATGGTTTAATTTTTATTTTAATCATAACATAAATATTTTGAAATTAATTAAAACTTTAATAATTTCAATTATCCACTCAATTTACAATTGCTATAATTATAACTGTTAGCTTTCAATGGTCCCTAGTGAAATTATCGGTTTGATTCCCTATAAAACCATGCTTCAGAGTGTCCTAAACTCATGAAGAAAAAGGAGATGGTTCTTTTCATAATGATGATGCTCATCATGGTTTATATTATCATGGTGTTTTTTTTTGTTTATTTTCAATGACTCAATGGATCTACTTTATTTACCATGTATTTTTTCTTCATAGGGGGTCTTCCCACAGTTCTGATAGGATTTTTATTCGAAATTTTTGGGTAGGATGTTTCCTTGTGATCTTAACACATTGTAAACTTTACGGTTTTCTTTTTATTATGAAAATCCTTGTATCCATTTCTATGTTTTACTCAGTTGAATTCTATTATTAATTTAGACCATATTATTACTTCCCAAGAGGAACAAGTTTGTTCAGATATTAAGGTACTCAAACAAAAATGAAACCATAAACTTATAAATATGAGAGGTTCAAGTTTTCATGGTGTTACAATGTTTTCATAATACTAATAATATTTTAATTGAGTAATATGAATTAGTGTTATAGTTCATCATTCAAATTAAAGATCATATAATAAACATTTGATTATAAAAAATGTAATTAAAGGGTCCATATTTTTGAAACTTCCCATATGGATTAACCTATATATATTATATTCATGATTTATAACCTAGAGGATTAAAATTTTTATTTTTAAACCATTTATATACAAAATAATGTATTTATTTCTTATGATATGGTTAGTGGTCCAATATTAATAAAAAATATAAAATCAAAGAATGATACTATAATTTAATTGTAAAAGGGTTATAACACATTGAAATAAATAATTTTTTGAGGATAAGTATAGAAATGAACATTTTTCTTATGGATTTTATTAATTTAAATAATTCCCTTCAGAAGTCATGAATTCTGGAAAAGGTAAAAAAATGATAAATTCCATTTATGATTTTCAATGAAATATTTATTGAAAATGTATTATTTGGTTTATATAAAGACAATTATTGTTATTTTTGTGATGATCAATCAATAATATCATCAATATGAAACATGTTTCCTAGTGGTCACAATATATTAAATTATTTCAAAGGAAAAAAATAAAATAACAAACCCATAATTTTCAAAAATTCCATTCGAAACATGATAAAATATCATATGATGTGTAATGAAAAATAATGTTTAATAAAATTAGTCAATGAATATTCTATGTATTTTAAATTTAAATTAAAGAGGTCTAATGTTCTCATTAGTGTCAAATCACTACCAAAAAACTTGATTTTTTCAGAGCCACCCATTATCAGCACTAAAAAAATGCTGATAAAGCCCCCCTCCATTTATATACGTTTTTTAGCGCTGTTAAAGGGGTCCCCTTTATCAGTGATTTTTCAGTTGCGCTGATAAAGGGGGGCATTATCAGCGCTTTTTTCTAGCACTTATAATGTTTTTATTTCAAAAAAATCATGAAAAATAATATATTGTAATATAAGTAAATTTATATTGATATAAATGTAAATCATATTTTTAAAATTTGTTTTAGATTTGTAGAAATAGACTATTACATTTAATATATATAAATTTAGTGAAAATTGATTTAAGATATTTTAAAAATATTATTAATTAATAATTGGATAATTATCATTGATTAATAATAATTTAAAAATAATTTAAAGACACAAAAATTAAAAAAATTAATAAAATGAACAAAAATAAGTTGAAAAGTTATCTCAAACTTCAAATAGGTTTATTATTTGATCAGGGTGTCTGTTTGATCTCTACAACATATCAAATCAAATCTTATTATGAGCTTTATGCACAATTGATTGAAGGGAACCATTTTTCACATTTTTTGAGGCCCAAAATGCCTAAAAGGCATCTAAATCTGAGTTTTTAGTCGAGATATCCCGATTTTATAACCTTCAAATAGGTATAACTTATAATACGGATGATTTCTTTTCCTGTACCACATATCATATCAAATACCATTCCATTTTCATTGATTTGAATGATTTTGAAGATGAAACAAACTTCTATACTAAAATTTAGGGTTCTTTTAACATTTTATAGCTTCTCAAATACACATATATATGTACTTATTTGTAAATATGTATGTTTGTGTGTGTGTGTGTCTATGTCTCTGGGTGTGTATTTTTCGTATATATGTATGTATGCATGTATTTATTTATTTATTTATAAACACAAATAAAAATTTATTTTATGAATGTATTTATAAGTAATCATAGAAAAATATATTAATAAACAAATAAATATAGATATAAAAAATTATAACTAATAATATATATATATATATACTAATATATATATATATACTAATATATGAAAAAATATATATGTATTAAATATAACTAAACATATTTTTATTAATATGAATCTATACTACTATACAAATAAATATATCTATATATATACAAATAAATATAAAAATATAGTAATATATAAATATATATATATTAATATTTAAATAAATGTATATTTATTAATATAACAAAAAATATTTATATTAATATGAATCTATATTAATAAACGAATAAATATAACTATATATATATTTTTTTTAATATACAAATAAATAAATATATATATATATATATTGATATATGAATAAAAATATATATATTAATATAACTAAATATATTTATATTAATATGAATCTATATTAATATAAAAATAAAAATAACTATATATATGAAAATAGATATATCATTAAATATAGAAAAAACTAAATAGGATAGTGGTAAAAGTACAGGGAGGCAGGGGGGAGGTCTCGGGTTTGAGTTCGCGTGGAAGCAAGGAGGGGTATGTGCAGGCATGTGTGGGATGCAACTAAAAGGTTAGCGCATGGGATAATGGGAAGGGGTCCACCTATCATAGATAAAAGGGGACCAAGATCTATTAAAATAACCCCCCATATTATTCTTTTTACCCTTTTTGATTTTTTTTAATTTTATCAGTGCTTTTTTTGCGCTGATAAAAGGGCCCTTTATCAGCGGTTTCTGAACACTGATAAAAGGGTCCCCCACTTTTTCTTCACCTCAATTGTTATCACTTTTTTAGTGTTATGAATTTCATTTTCTAGCACTGATAAAGGCAATAATTTTAGTACTAAATATCATTTTACTGAAGAAAAATATAGTGATAATGTGACAAAAATGAAATTAAAGTAAGAATGGATCTCATAATTCCCTTCAAAGATACAAAAACAATAAAATTAAAAATAATGTATTGAAATTTTAGGATGATTAATTAATGAAATATGATAATAAATCAAATTCATTGACAATTATTATATTGAAAAATTATATGTTCCTGTGAAATATGGGAGATATCTAGTAAATAATTGAATAAATATACAAGGTGATTTATATTATTAATTAAAATGAAATTTCCAAGAATTTAGTGTCTAATAATCAGGAATTAAATATAGATGAAACTAAAAACTACTAGAGGAAATATCAGGTACTACAATCGATTTTTTTTATAAATTTAGTGAATGATATAAAAATGAGGATAATATTTATTATAATTATTTAAAATATTCATATTGTACTATGATATAGAAGCATGTATTTTAAACACCCAATAATTAAATTTACGAAGTGTATGTAGTGTTATGAAAGGGATGAATGTGATTAATGGGCCTAAAAATCAGATGAAATGCGTCATTATTCAAAGTGGTATTTTTAAAATTTTAAAATGTAATAATATGTAGATAAATGAGAATCCAATAGATTAGCCAACGGATAATGTTACTATGAAGAAGTATTATTTTAATAATGAATATTTTTTAAAAATATTATTTATTTTAAATCCCTAGGAATATCAATGTGATGATTTTGATGAATAATAGTTCCAAATGAAGAGATATCCTTTGGACATAAGTTGTTAGTTCACTAATGTGTAAGGAAGAAAGCCTACATGATCTAGTTTATTGTTTCACTATCTCAATAGAATATTGGATGTTAAATGATGCTGATTAAAAACATTTTTTCTATATGGTATCTGGTATTAAATCCCAAATATATGGTAGAATTAATTAACTCTATGGATTCATATAAGAAAAATATAGATGGTTTGATAAATAATATCTAATTGGTAAGAAGATAATCATAACGAAATCCAAGAAACTAAAATGGAATGAGAAAAATTGATATATTAGATGTATGATTAATCTGGAAATGTCATTTATGGTTGAGTTGTCGTATAAATATTCAAAATGATGAAATTTATGGACATGTTATAGTGGATTATTATATAATTTGAATGGAAATATTTAAACTTTTTTAAATTATCAGAAGGAATTTTGGGGGTCAACTACATTCATATGTAAAAAATAACAATCCAATAATTGTGTTCATTGTTATATGATTAGGGAGAATAAATATGAATAGATTTTTTTTTTGTTTACATCATGATGTATTTTTTGGTCATCTTTGAGATAATGGAAATGATATGTTTTCATGGAACTATGGATGTTTCATTAAGAGGAGGGTGAATATAGAAATTGACGAATCTTGAACTAAATGTCATCAATAATATCCTAGATCTGGTGCACGACATAACATCATGCACACCACCCCATATGTCAGAGACTTTTGACTAACCACAATGGTCAGGGGAATGTTTTTGGGGTGACAATGGTATAATAATCATAATATTGAAAAAATTTATACAATAATTATATGAATCATGAAATAGTAATAAAAAGGTAGAAGTGGAATAGTAAAAAATCACCCAAACATAGAAGTAGGAAGAAGATAAATTAATATCTAATACCAAATAATATTGGTCATATCATGATGCTATTAAAATGTAATTTGATAGGATACATGTATACAAGAATTTACAACACATCAGATAGTAAATTATAAAAATAAATAACATTGTAACAACTAGAATCACGAGTATAGACTCATTCCTCTTATCTTATAATATATCCTAGTAATGATGAAAAATCTTGCATTGGAAGAAAGATAGTCCCCATTTGTCTATACCTGCATACACCATGTTTTTTTGGGAACCATAGGTAGCTGAAATAGATAGTGATATATTCGTAGTATGCCACCACCAATAATGTCTAAAAAAATCTAGTATATTCGTATTAAATGATTAGTGTATGGGTATATAATAAATTCAATAAAATATATAAATAAATAAATAATATGGAGTTCATCGTGGGAATACCCGACTGAAACATCCTTCACTATACACAAAAGATTATCTCTGAACCCTGTAAAATCTATACAGATAGATATGCATTTAATAATGGGCCCTCAAAAGGCATGTTTCATGAAATTAAGGAACACAAGTATGTTATATGTCTTGGAGGAAATGTTTTGAGGTTAGTATTTTTACAATCATGTAATTTAATAGGAATGTACTGACGGGACATCCATGGATAATAGTACTGATGAAAACAAGCATCACAGCAGAAGAAATATAAAAACCCAACAACATAAAAATCCAACAAACAAAATCATTCAGAGGAATCCCAAAAAAAATTCACATAGGGAACCATTACCACTCATTGGTAGTTACTTTATCCAACTAGTGAGCCTATCTAGTGAATCTTATAACGAAACCATGTATTACACCCAATGTATTTAGATTTATTTTAAATTTAAATTCTAAAATATTATTTTCCCATCCTTGCTATCCTTATTTTGGGACCCTAGTATCATAATTATCTTAAAAAAATGGTATGGTTTAGCAATCAAGAACACATACTATATAATAATAAATTGAGTCAAATTATTTTAGTAAATATGATGCATTTATACAATTTAATTAATGAATTATATAGAATAAATAATATTGTCTTAAGGACATTGAATATTATCTATTTTAGGTAAATTACATCATTCATGTAAAATGAAAATAAATTTGGTTTTAAGGCATAATTCCTTAATAATATAATAAGGTCATACAACTAGGGGTGGATCTCATCTAGGTGTTCACCATAAAATGTCCACTCATGGGTTTCTCGGGCTATTTCACTAATGGTTTAACCATTAGTTTAATTTATTTATCAGTTTGGTGCATCATTAGAGATTTCTGGTGCACAATAAAATGGATGATAATAAAATAAAATAAGACATTTATGGAAATATTGTATGACACATATCATATTGTTTTACAAATCTCCTCATCTATTATAAGATCTTTAGTCGATCTCAGATCGGGGTAATCAGAATAATAGATTAAAACACATAAATACAGAATAAAAGATCTCATAAAATAGCACAAAATATCAGAGAATAAACCATGATAGTTTTGAAGAGGGATGAGGAGATTACTATTTTGGATCCAACAATACTAATAGTGAGTATATTGAAGCTTGGATAAAGGAGAAATGGTTGAACCATGTTTAGGGATGGATGAGCTCTCTCGAATGATTCAGTTTCAATGTGGGAGAAAGAAAGTGGTTCTTTCAAATTGATATCTTGACCCTTTTCTAAAAAATATTAACCATAATATTTACATGGTGTGTGAAATATACAATCTATATAATGAATGGGTTTCTCACACTTATTGAAAAATCTTGTCATGTTGTGCAAGGGGTATAACCAAATCAATACACATCATTCATTTTTCCTTCATCTATCCTCCACCCATCCATCAAATTTATTTTCAAAAGAAATTTTTTTGCATAATGGATTATTCACTAAGGAATAAGAAGAAAAAAAACTACATGAAGATAGTAATGAATATTTAAAATAATTTTGACATCATTAAAAATACATTACATTAAAACCTCTCCATATTAAAATAATTCTACCCCATGTTTGTGGTCCGATTATGGTAATGATTCATTCAAAAAGGGGATTTTCCACAAATCAAATATATTGGCCACTCTATCCTAGGTCTTTTCATGAACATGTTCATGCATAAATAAACCAAACTGATGGGAACAAACCTACCTCATAGATCCTTCAGAATCTAATAATTGATACATATTGGATTATCCTCAAAGGATTCATCTATATGAATTTTAATATCCTCCAGATCAAGAAAATGGAATGGGTCAGAATGATAACGATGAAGCTAAATTACCAAGAAGACATCGTTCATGGATCAATAACTCTAAGAATACTTAAAATAATATTCTTATGTCTCTATACTCTTTAAGATGTCATATGGAATGGAGTAACAATGTAGTACATTTCACTGTCTCTGAATCAATCTATGATGACATGTGGATAATCATCATAGAACAACCCATTTTCCCACATCAATCACTTGAGTTCAGTGATGAAGATTGGTATAATAACTCTTTCTAGAATGAGTTTTATCAAGATGCTACTGGATCAGCTATAAATTTTCTAATGTCTCTAGAATGGTATGAACTGCAATAATGCTTCCTCACCTACCTCTAACTAATACACGGGTGATTGGAAGGACCTGCATGAAGGTGATCATAAGGACCCTTCTAAACAGTTTCTAGAAAATATTAATGGTAGAAAAAATCAATATATGGTTATTGTTATTTACACGAACCTCTATAATAAAGGAAGCATGCATGGTTCATGTACTCTATCAGCCATATCATCAATATAGACTTCCCACCTGTTAGATGATGATATTTGATACACATGGTCACCTCTGAATATAATTAATTATACAACCCCTACCAAAACAACAAAATAAATAGAGTATCTTGATATGATATGATATGATATAATGTGGAACACCCCAATGGAGTACAATATCTAGAATATGGAGACTTTAAGTATCATAAACGGTGATGGTCTCTAGGATAGGTACGAATTGTCTAACCTTTTTCAAACATTATATTGTCACCCATAAGACATCCCTTATTTAAGGTGATATTGGGAAAACCATACCAAATTCCATATTCATGTCATATCATTTACATTGCAGAATATAATGATGTAATTTAAGTCCTAGATGTCACCAGTTCTCCACATTAACCTTCTTACAGGTGGAACACAGTGTAAAAAAAACATTATTTGACCCTCCAAACCCACTAACTGATATGTACAGCATTTTCCATGGTACCTTATGGTAATACCAGGGGAAATTTATAAAAATATTTGTGAAATGAGAACATTAATTCTTCCTATGTGTTTTAATAATCCTAGATATTCCAATGATATCGTAGGACTGCATCCATGATGGTAACCTAACTAGGATATAGGTCCTCTCATGTGAAACCCACTCTTAGGGAAAATCATGTAGGATCGTAATGATGTTTCATTCTTAACCACATTAGAATGGATGATTTATGTAGAATGTCTAAAATAATAGGCTACCCATGATAATCCTAAAACAAATTCTACATCCCAAAAAAATTAATCCATCATTTTCCACTAAAAAATAGACTCATGGATTGAATGTGTATGAGACTTTTAGTTAAAGGAATCAATAACATCATTCCAATTTTTTGGGTGCATTTGATATCTTATGGAATAATGAATACATGAATTCAACCCTCTCGTACAACTCTAGATTCAATTTATGTTGAATGGATATGTATTTGTGACTATTGTGATATTTATAATCCGTGAATCAATCACCCAAATGATAGTTCCTCCAATATTTTAAATAACGAACCATAACAACCCAGTTGAGGTCATTCATAGGGTTTTCCCACTTGAGAGGTCTCTACTAGTGGGGACCATATTTTTAAACTCAATCTCCATGCATTATAAATGATCCAACAGTGATTCATAGAGAATCAAAATAAAAAATATAACTAATTCTCATATCTGATGAAATCTGGATCATCACTAAATTTTTTCATTATTTCAACTCCCAATAAGCTAGTTCCCATGAATCAGACCATGAGAACTTCACCCCATATTTTTCAATCCTTTAATTTTTGTTCATTTTGATTTTAAGTATATTCTTAAATTCCTATAATATCGAACCACCCATATGAAACATAGTTGGATAATGAAAATATTGGTCTACTCCCTGGAAACTAAAGCTCTCCCCATCATTAGGCCTATAGACACTACTTCCCCAAAAATGATATGACCCAATATGTTATCCTTATCGATCGACCACTGGCATTCAGTAAATATTGAATACCATTAATTCTATCACAATGTATTCATCATGATTTAATGATGTCTCCAATGTCATGTTGATTCTGAAAATTTGAAAATATATATTCCATGAATACATACTCAATTGAATCCAGATACGGTGGAAAAACTAATTCATATGGTACATGAAGGCCG
This sequence comes from Viscum album, assembly GCA_963277665.1. Classification (NCBI taxonomy): domain Eukaryota; kingdom Viridiplantae; phylum Streptophyta; class Magnoliopsida; order Santalales; family Viscaceae; genus Viscum; species Viscum album. The sequence goes on along the minus strand of OY728123.1, from coordinate 419,344,238 downwards.
ATTTTTATTTCATAAGATATGATGATATAACTAGATATTCATAAAATAAGTATCCACTCTAGAACACATTAAGGGGTTTTTATGATCATCTATGAAGAAAATAATGGTAACCTAACCTTATATATGTCTTAGATATAATTTTATCCCCTCATATCTGGTAAAAGTTGTCATATATATAATGTAGTAGATAACGATTATTTATCATAACATGGTCCCATCTGTGATAACCTGCACACATCCTAATGGTTCCACCTTCCTTGGAGAAAATCAATGGGGAAACACATAGTTCAGTATAAGTTCATATAAAAACCTCAGTATCTATTTCATATAACAACATATTTATTTCCATGATATATATAAGTATTATCCTATGAGGAGGAATGAAAATTAGTTCTTTTTAGAGAAATATCTCAATACTAAACTCCATTAATATCAAAGGAGGTAACCATGATTATTATTCAGCGAATACATCATTGAAAAAATCTACCAAAAGAAGGAAGTTTAAAAAACATATTCTCTGATCATTCATAAAGTGAATATCCGTCTGGTGTATCACACTATCCAGGCCACAATACACATGTCTATCGAGACATACCTAGTAATAAAATTATAAATTGTGAACATAAGTTATATATTTTTGAGATATGAATTCCACCATTAAATTATAGTAATAAGCATTGAAATGGGATGGAACAAACCATGTCGTCCTCATAATTAAGATAATTCATGTCATCTCAATGATAAAAAGATTACAGAGGAAGACGTATCCAACATACTGATGGGGGAAATCAATGAACGGTTGTATACACTCTAATTTAACCCCTTATAGTGTGTCTATAGTCATAATGACATAGTATTTTTTCCATTTAATGGCTCGTAAATTTCTTAATTGTCATTGACATAAATGATTGTGAATAAACTATATCCAATAATGAGATATTAATGTATATGATACTACAATACTACATCAAACAGTAGAAGGCCCCATAATCTACTCCATTAGAGTAGGCTCCGCCGTATAAAAAGGCCCAAATATATTATTGTAATATGAAACTACGAAATCCTAATCCATTCCACTCTACTAGCATTAAGTCACCATCAAATAAACAAAAATGCACCAAACATCTCGTCAGAATTCTCAGATAGTAGTATACCATCTCCCATCGTGATGTGAAGATGTGGATCATATACTCGAGTTTGTTGTTTTTATAGTTCCCTTTTCAATAGACACTAGATGTAATTTTCAAAACAAATACAAAGTATACCCTTCCTACCAAAAAATCAATGCTTTCTAGGGATCTAGATACATTGGGCATTCTAATGGAATTTCTTTCTATATTACAGACAAACCACAATGTGGTAGGCGTGCACCATATGAGTAGTCATTACCCCATTTGGAACATAAAAAACACTTTCTACCACTAGAAATACAACTTACATGTATCGATGATGAGACTCCTTGGTTCACATTACCAGGATACCATATGTTCCTCTTAGAAGTGATGATATGCTTTATTTTATCATAAATAGGGGAAATCCTAAAGACATTCACCCATGATCATATGATGTATCCAAGCCCATATTTAATCCATCTAGTAGTCTTAAAATTATAATCATTAAATTTTTGAGAAAATGATATATCATATTGAAACGAGATGGATAATCCAGCATCTAATTGATCCCTACTATTGGTGCGTAAAAACTATAGTGTGGTATGCAATCAAAATATGTGTAAATAGTTATTCATAGAATTCAATAATTATTTATACCTTGAACATACCCTGATAAATATCTACCTAATATATGACACCCCACCAAATCATAGAAGAGTCACATATAATATTGTTAGAGAGAATGAATCTTTGCTCTAGATTCATCTCAATTTGTGTGAAGATCAATTACATCACCTTTTTAAAATATTATATTTCTTGAGGACCACAGCTCCCTCAGAATGTGGGGGGATGTTGCTGGTCAAATTCTCTATTCAACTTTTCCAAAGTATGGAATTGTTCCAAAACACCATATGTTGACTAGAAAAAGGTAATGAATTTATCTCTTAACTTATCATCAGGGCATATTTGAGGTTGAATTAGAGGTTCTTATAATGGAACTACATGAGGTAATACTGGTGGATTTGGGCCAAACACATCTAGAGCATTGTTGTGGATGCTATCCTGGAACATGACACGAGGATTTCATGGCCTCATAGCTCTAAAATATATAGATCCATGACACATTTATGATTAGTCGATAGATAATATTTAATATAAAAGGGAAAAAAGGAGATAACCTCCCTATAATTGATTCAAACCTCTCTTCCTTATCCAAAATCAAATTATAACTGATGAGAAAGAACAAAAAAGTCAGAAAGAACAATTCTTACATCCCACTGTTAAGGTACACTCAAGGTAAAAGTCTCATATATCACTTTATAGGATTTGGTATATGGAGTCTCAGTTGAATGGTATAGAAGACAAAACCAGTTATATTGAAATTGGAAAGCCCATTTAGTGGAAACCATTTCATTTATGTTTTATATTAATTTTGTATATACATATTTATATATATAATTTTATCATAGTCTAGTTAGTTTTGTAACAATTTCTTATTTATAAAGGAATTCACACTATGTATATTTAAATTTTCATATCACATAACTGGCACATAAACATTACATCTAATATCAATATTTAACATGAAATATATAGATATTTGATTTAGGGAACTAAAAATACCAATTTACAGATGCACCTACATCCTAAATATTAAATGGAATTTAGTCAAAAAAATAATCTAATGTTTTAGTCCATAGAACCAGTGGTTCCGGGATCAAATGACTATAATTGGTTAATTAAATTTACATTAGAAATATATATGGGAGAACACCATTTATATTGATACAAAAAACATTAATTAATCAAATTATTTTATCCCTACATGAATCATTGTCACATTTTCATATATAATAATCATGGAACTCAAAACAATCACAAAGAACACATGAAATTCATTGAGAAATATAATTATGGCAGGGAATAAGACAAGAAATTTGAATCGTTAATTGCATATAATGATAAATTATATTATACCACCTTTTTATAATTGTCCATAGGGAAACTAAATGCATAATTAAATGAGTATCAATAACAATTATTTCAACAAACATGTTCTTAACCCAATGATGAAATCAGTTCAAATGTAACAGGCACAAACAATAATAGTCATGACCCATCCAAGGAAATTTGCGATGCGACTGTATTTCGGTAAGAATCTTCAAAGAATAGACTCAATAAAAAATTATGATATATCCCTGTCTCCCATTAGTTACAAAAAAATATAATTTGAAAATATTCCATTGACACACTTTTATATTGTCCAATCCCTGAATTCATTATATGATTCCAAAATATGATTTCTTACATGACTTCAAGAAGGACTCCACATATGCCAACGTCTATTGAATATCATTTAATTCCTAGGGTGTTTCTTTGGGGATAATATTACCTCATGATCGGGAGTATATCAGAGTGGTAAATAATAATGATAAGAAGTAAAAACTATATTTATCAATAAGACGTAGAATATTTTTTAGTCATCCAAATATAACTAATGGATGGATTCTAAATCAATATAAAATAAAAAATAATTTTTTCATTTATAAATTCTAGAATAAAATTAGTTCACAAGATATAGGTGTACATTCCTTTAAAACATTCATAATTGGAAAAGATAAAATGTCCAAAGATTCCACCACTATAATCATGATCATGGCCTTAATCATCTTCTCCCATACTCAATCCTAGTAATGAAATTAATAATGTATTACATGTTGGAATCATTCATTTGACAATAGCATAGAAATGAATTCTGTTTGAGTACCAAATGCAGCCTAAACATGTTTTGAGATATTGTTAATAGGATATTACCAATTATGTATTGATCAATCTAGTCTGTCATTATAAGTTCAGAAATGTGTTGGGTCATCACAAGAAATGTTTAATTAAATGATATAACCCATTATGGTTTTTTTATATTGGATTACATTTTTATAAGAAAATAGTATTTTATTCCTAGTATTTTAGATGAATGGAATCAAAGTCCTATCCAATGAGAATTGATAGGATAAACCCATGAATATCTCTAAAAGAACTATTAATAAACATCATCATAAGAATTCGTCCATGTAAATCCAAAAGAGGAATCCCATGAATCACTATAAACATAGTTTAATGTATGACCCTATGATCACATCTCATGTATAGCAAATATGGGACTATTTATGACTTTTGGCATTGTATAAACAAATTCTGATAGTTTCCTTACAATTTAAATACCTTAAGGAACCATTATTTATCAAGGGTAGGCAATTTTCCCACAAAGTGTGACCTTACAAGGAATCCTGTAATGAATTGAATTATTTCTTTTGAGGTATAATTATTTATTTAGAATTACAATACCAAATAAAGAAGAGTGCATCCAAAGCATCCTTATGTAGTGAACCTTGAATCTCCTTCATCTTAAAGTAACGATATGTTATAGATATCATAAACACGTACCATCTAGCAATGAATAATAATCAAATAATTTAATATAGTTAGATAATTTATTCCATTAATTTATTGAATGATGTGTAATAAAAGAGGGATAAGAAATATGGAATATAATATAAATTATAGAAATTCACATATCTAAGTTAAAAACAAATGAATTAGTTTTAGAGGAATAATGCTTTGATCCATTATGATGGGCACACCATGAAGGGTGGTTCCCAATGGGGTGGTCATCCGAATATGTCAAATCACTTGTTTCTAGGGATATATAAAGCATGATTTGATTATTAATATAATTTATTTTTCATTTTGGGATGTTGGTCGATATGTATAGAATGGAACCTAGTGACACATAATAAAATAAAATAAGGATTTTAGGGAAAAATGTCTACATCAGCATACATAGCACTTTACCAATCTCTTAGTCCAGTATATGCCATTAAATTAATCTATGATGGGAGAAATATGAAGTATAGACTAAAATGAAACTATGTTTAATGATTTAACAAAATATTACATAAAAACTAGATGAATAAACCAATACATGGAGGATGATTAATGAAGAACATACAATTGTGATGCCATGTGACCCACCGTGAAGATAATGGAGTTCAAACAAAGTTGAACTGGGGGTACTTAAGTAAGTAATGGTTGATCTCTCATACATGGATGTCATTTAGTTCTGTATAAGAAATGGATTATATAACAATGAGATGATCCCAATTTAGAAAATGAGGGACATTTTTTACATGATGTGTGAACATTGCAAACTATGTAATGATTGGGGTTTTCCCTCCAAGGGAAAACCCAATTCACAATGTGCATGGGGTAACGAAAAACCACTACCCATCATGTATTTAATTCACATCCTTTATTTAGTATAAAATTTTAATTTTAAATAATTTTCTTGTAATTTAAAAAATAAATTTGTTTTCTATGTATCCAATCCATATCACACTAGCTAATTTTTTGTTAGAAGGAAAATAACAACCCTAAAGGCATAATCACTTGGGAGTAATCCAAAACTTTACTCAATGATGGTAAAAATGTATAACAAAATAATATAAAACTCGCTAAAAATATGGTTTATTATTATAATCTGACCTAAGGTACAACGGTTATTTAGGACTTTATTTAATATTTCCAATTATCAGAATTAATATTTATTGGGAATATTGGAGAAGAATAACATGTGGCATAGAATACATCATCACTTTCTCAATAGATCAATGATATGATTTCCAATCTAAAAAATATAATTAATATTGTGATGATAAATAATAATGAATAAATACATATTACAATTTTAATATTGGATATGTTTCAAAAAAAAGTTTCAAGGATGTATATATCAACATAAAGAATACTTTTTAGTTGTAGAAATATGATATGTTTGGCATGATGAACATTAAGTAATCCTATGAAGATAAATACTTCATGACGTTTATAATGGTATAAATAATATAAAATATGTTTATAATATGTTCATCAATGAAAAAATTATTAAAATCATCATCAAATCATAGAGGTTTTTGAGAAATTAAATGGTATTTGGTATCAAAAAATTTCTAACCAATAACTGAACTAGATCCATGAATGTATATTCTGAGGGTTTCCTTTATAGGATAGAATAAATCAATAATATATTTATTTGTGTATAATAAAAAATCAATTACTTGAATATAATATTTATGGAATTTACATATGGGATGAAATGTGATGTGGAATCACAACACAACAATGGACATATAAAATCCAAAAAAATGGTTCACAACATTATAATATGGTGTTTATTCTAACCAAATGTTTTCAACACTCCTTATTAAATTTGGTTTGGAGGGATGGTGATCTTGAAAATACAATGTATTTGGTAGATCATGTAACCTCAATATCAGATGAAAATATATGGGAATGATTTATAAAGGAGCTAATGAATGTATAATTCTTTAGACACAATTAGTGAAAGAATTATCTACTGTAACAATTACTAAATGAGAAATATATTTGATAAAAATTATTTAAATATTTTATATAAAAAATTGTTCACCAATAATTACCTATTGATGGTGAAATTGCCCAAGATTTTGTAGATAATGATGAAAACCATTAGATTGGTTAGTATACTATAGAATATTTTTTTAATAAACACACAATTATAATGAATTTCCTATTGATTAGAAGAACCATGGGAAAAGTAAAAATATTTTTTTTTAAACACAGAGTATATAAGATTGATTGTATTTAATCGCAATGGACTTTGATGTCTTTCAATGATAATATTTTCCCATCATGATTTAATCATTAATTTTGTGATGAAAAATCTTAATATGAGGATTATATTATATAATTATGAATGGATTATTCGTAAGTAGAATAATTTCACATTTTAATTTGTTTGATTTTCAAATGATAATAATATAGTTGTGTTGATGGTTTTTTAATAGAATATAATCAATGAAAAAATGGTGTATGATAAGAATAACTGATGTGATATTTCTGAATATTTTGATTTTGAATAGTTGTAAGATTTTGGTGAAAATTTATATAATACTAGCTATGCCTTTTTTTTATTCGAGTATGGTGTGTTTATTGAACTATATGAAAACTAATTTAGAAATTCATTGAATAATGAATGATATATATATGGAGGTTTCAGAAAATAATAAATATAAATGAATGATTATATAACATGAATATATGAGGGGGACTATTTCATACCATTTTATGATTATGTGTGATAATATAATAATAAAATATTCAATTTTTATAGTACAATATTTTATGTTAAAAATTATAGTTATCAACTACCTCATTAACATTTTAAAATTTTTATATGAATGTATTTCATATGAATACATTTTGATGAAGGAAATTTTTTGGGATATCTCAAAAATTATATTAATAATGTATGAAAAACAACACATATGTCTATTAGTGGTAATAATTTAAGTCTTAAATTCACATTTTGTTATCTAGATTATGTTACTCATTTAATTCCTTTGTTTTATTGAACAATATAATAGAATATTTATAATCACTTTTTAAAATAGGTGGAGGATATCATTTTTTTTTGTATGGAGTGTATATTGATAAAAACATTTATAATGATTCACATGACTCCAATAAATCTATAATGTTGATTAGAGAGACACAAAGAGGATATTGATAATGAAGAGTTATTTGCGGTTGAGGGGTTAATTATTCTAACTTATTTCTCAATATGTCAATTTCAAATGCGGTATTTTTTGTCCCAGAATCCAACAATATGTTATCTATATAATGATGATAGTAAACATAAGAAGATGTAAAACTCTAAACATACAACTATATCATTTACTATGGTTCTTTTATAAGATTTACATTAGAATCAAGCTATAACATGTATCTTTATTAAATTATTTCATGAATTCATATATTTATTTTTTTAGTTTTTTTTAAATCATTATAATAGATATGTTAAAGAATCATTGGTGAGTAGTAATCAGTAAAATTAATGATGGAATCTATGATTTGGATGAATCTTTGATGTAAGGGAGAAAACAATTTTTTATCCGTTTTCTGTGAGGAATGATGTTTAATATTATAAAATAGAACATTCCACATTCCAATTTATTATGAGTTGATTTGTAATGAGATAATGATAAATCAATTGAATTCCATTAGTATAATTATGCCTTTTAGTATAATAATATTAGGTAAAAAAATGAAATTTCATCATACTAAATAATATGTGAACATTAAATATAATTTTCCCACTTCTGTGTCTTGAATTTTTTAAATCTGACACACATGCTTGCATTCTGAGTGATTTTTGGGTTCTGATGGAATAAACTAAATTTTTGGTGAATAGTAACCTACAATTATGAATATTAACCTACCCATGTGAATATTTATGTAACCTTTATAAATAGTAAATCATCCAAATGAATAGTACCCTCACCCTTGAATGTATAAATAATATTTAGGCATCTTTTAATTGATAAAATGACCATAGTAAATGTATTTGTATTTTTGTATGTTGTAAATTATTAATTTCAATTAATTAATTTATTTAAAAGAAAATTTATTTTCCTAGAAGGTGTTCATAAAATAAATTTATTTTTTATTCTTGTTTTAAGAAAAATTTTTAAGATCATTGTTAGTTTTGAAATAATTATAAAATTAGTTATATTTTTAAAATATATATTCTTCAAGAAAAATAATATTTTCATTAAAAATTTAATCATATTTAGAAAATTATTTTTGAAACAATGGATTTAATTTTTGGATTCTATACATTGAGAAATGGATATGGTGATTTGTTTTGGATTTTTCTTAATTACATGTTTTTTTATGAACAGTGCAATATGATAATTTACCAAAAAAGGTAAATACATTAATTATTGATCCAAGGGTGATGTTTTGATGATGTAAGAACCATTGTTTTGAACTCACATGAACATATTAATATTTTTTTTCATAGATTCATCACTATTTATTTACATATGGAATAATAACAAACTAATGATTTAAATTCAAAGAAAACCATCCTCCCCTCCACTACAAACACCACCCCCCCTTTTCATCACTCTTATCAATCTGTGTTCCTTTCCTAAATTATAATAAAATATCTCTTAAAGCTCCTACACAACTACCCATAGACATTGGTCCAATAAAATGAAAAAAACTTCTCCCCTTAAAAGGCTCTAATGGAAGATTAATTCATGAGGTAAAATCATCTTTTCAATTCATTTACATTCCATTAAGTTCCATCGTTTAATTTTTTATCATTTCTTCTCCCTATAAAAATGTTATGAAAACTCACATACCCAATATATATAGGAATATTTTAATGATAATTAAATAAGTTATTATCGTCTCTCATTTAACCTTCTTTTATAGTAGTAGTAAAAACAAGATCAAGATGTGTTAATTTACCACATTGAAGGATGATGGGTTTTGAATTTCCATTACCATCTTCTATTATGGTAATGGAACCCTAAATATGATTCCACTAGTCTATAATATATTTATTATGGCTCATCTATGGTTCTAGAATATTTTTGCACACTTAGATTTTATTTATAAAACTGAATGTCTTCGTTGTGATAAAAAAACCAATTAATCCAAAAGGATAACACTATAGATTAATTTAATGATTCGTCTTCCCTTAAAGTAACCAAATAAAATTTAAAACCATGTATAATTCCTCATTTTATTAAATATAACTCAAATTATGGAAATAATATTCATTTTACATGAGTACCGGTTCATGTATATAATTAAACTGATCATAAAACCAACAGACCCACACACTAGAATTGAACATCATAACCAATGAAAAATGTTATATATGAACTAAATTTTTTTATAATAAATCTGTTAAATGTAAAATAGGTTCCTTTTTTATTAATTAATGAACCAAATTTTATTATTCATGTCATTAATATGAAGTGGAAAACACCATCAGACATAAAGTAAGGGATTCTACAAGAACCTCCATTATTCCTTCAAGTTATTTTTTCTCTATTTTTAACCAAATGAAATTCCATATTATATTTATTTACGTCTTAAAATTGATTTCTACATGACCAAACACATTTTTCATGATCCTTATATCATTCTTTTTTTAGATACATTCTTTTGAGCGACTCCCTCCTCATTACTTCCCGATAAGCAAAATCGTTTGAAGGGAACATCCTGCATTCTAACCCAATTTCAAGTACACTATACAATATATTATTAAGAAAGAATTATATTTATAAAAAAAATTTATAAGAAAAACTTTCTTTGTTTAATTATAGAACACATGCCAACAAAAAAATTATATGGATTTCGATGATTGCATTAATGATGTTCAAAATATGATTGGATAGGGAGATCAAATCATAATGATAGTACATCCTCACCTGGATCAAGATATGAATATTAACATGAATCAAGTGGAAGTACCTCCTCCTCTATGGATGAATAAAGTTTTAATTGAATCATTTTATTTTCAAAGGCCTCCATTTTATAGTGGATATTAAGATCCCCTGTTCACGGAATAGTGGATTAACATTGTTGAAATAATATTGTCCATTATCAAGTCCTCAGAAGTGGAGAAAGTGGTACTGGATGTCTATCATTTTTATGGGTAAGAAGATAAATGTTGGACACTGATCAATTATATGAATCCATAAGTGGAAATATATTCTATAGATTTGGATCAATTCAAGAAAATGCATTTTCAATAAATATTTTCTACAAACCCTTGGTCTCATGAAATAAAGGGAGTTCATCATACTGAAGAAGAAGGAAGATGAGTCCATCAAGGTGTATGAAGAACAATTTATATGGATTTCAAGGTATTCCTTTGCCTTCTTCATGAACATTGAATGAATGGGGGATCGCTTCTTTAGGGACAAAAACAATGACTATCAAAATCATTGGAGATTTGTAACATTGAAAGTTATGAGGATATTGTTCATTATTCCGTCAAGTTTGAAATGTATATTGGAGAATCAGAATGGCCTCACGAGCCCAGTGAAAATAAGTAGAAATGGAGAATAATATGGGTGGTATGGAAAAATAATCCGATGGTGGAAACATGATTGAACTTCCCATGTGTCAAAATTGTGGGAAGAATTATCCTGGGAACTGAATAGAGGGAACCTAAAAATGATTCAAATATTCCAGAATGGGACATTAAGATAAACACTACCGAAATTAAATGAAGAATCCTGATATTTTAGAAGATGAATGGAAGGATTAGATAAATGTTCAGCCAATGGTTCACTGTTACAGCTAGAAGGAACATATGAATTATGCAAATAATTTCCCTATGCCCAGGGTTGTCGAAGATAATCAAAAACAACCTCCAAGGAAACAATGAAAGGATTATGATATATGTACTACTGGGTTGGAGCTGGACAAAGTTGTGGTGATTGGAATGCTAGTTATTCATTTAAGAATTGTAAACATACAATTTGATTCTATTTCTATACATTCTTTTTTATATCTAACTTGTTGAGTATAACTATTCAAACGCCAGCCCAAAATTTTGGGGACATGTTATATATGAGAACAACAAGTGAATAAATTATTGTGATCAAGGTTTATTACTCCATCCTGGTTAATTTATGTGGATAGGCCCTCCTAGAAAATCTCATCATACTTTTTTAGAGTATTTTGATGAATTCTTGGGAATGTATTGGATATCATTATATAAATCCAATATCCACTATTGGGAAAGGGAGATCACACCTCACATCCTGAAGCATCCTCTAATTATTTACAAGTGTAAGGTGGATGATGTATCTCCTTTAGAATAATTTTCTAATGTGTGGATACTACTGCCTTATGAGCAGGCATGTCTAGCTCAAATGATTAAGATTTAGGAGATTATGATTCTCAAAGATATGCTCATCAAAAGGTATTACCCAGATGTATTCCCAAAAGAGTTTCTTGGCATTCTTCATGATCAAGGGGTTGAGTTCTCAAATTATCTTATTCTTAGATCTCTACTGATATCAAATATACCTTATATAATGGCCATCGTTGACATGGAAGAGATGAATAAGTGGTTATATGTGAATCAGTAGAATGGTTTTATATGCTTGAGTGCTTCACCATGGGTTGCACAAGTCCTCTTCATCATGAAAATGGACGGATCAATGTGCCTATGCAATGAATATCATTAACTATGTAAAATCAAGATAAAGAACGTGTATACCCTACCACAGATGGATGAATTGTTCAATTATCATTATGGGGCCAGTTATTTCTTTAAGGTGGACCTTCGGCTCGGATATAACCAATTAATGGTGAGGAAGGAATATTTATCAAGATAGGCTTTAAATGTGGTATAGACACTATGGATTCCTAGTGATTCCGTTCAGACCCACTAATCCTCTAAAAAAATTTCATGGATTTAATGAATACTGTCATTAGATATTACATCGACAAATTTGTGGTAGACATTATCATTTATATTCTGATATACTCCAGGAGAAAGGATGAACATGAGGACCACTTGAATACTATGTTAAAGATAATACGAAAGAAGAATTTTTATGCTATGTATCATAAATGTGAGTTCTGGTTGGATGATGTATTATTATTGGGGCATGTCATCACTAGTAAAGTGATATATCTATATCCTACAAAGACAAAGGCAATTGAATAGTGACACATTCCGCAATCTATAACTGAGATCCATATCTTTTTTGGTCTAGTTGGGTATTGAAGTTGATTTTTGTATAAATTTTCTTGGTTTTCCAACCCAAATACCAAGATGAAATAGAAGGGGGTGAATTTTGTAAAGATTGTAAAATGTGAAGAAATATTTATGGAGTTCAATAAGTGGCTTATCACTTCTCCAGTACTATCACTCCCAACTGGTGGAGAACAATTTGTAGTGTATAATGATGATTCAAAGAAGTTATTTGGTTTTCAGCTGATGAAAAATGATAAAGTGATAGACTAAGACTGAAGGAAGTAGAAAATCCATGAGTGAAACTATCCTATGCATGATTTGGAGATAATAGTAGTGATCTTTGCATTAAAAATCTAGAATCATTATCTCTATGAGGATATGTGAGATTCATATAAGGAATAGAATAGTTTCAAATATATCATCACATAGGAGAAGCATAGCATGTGTGAAATAATATTGTTTGAGCTCATCCATTATTATGACAGATCAAATCACTACTATCCTGATAAGTCAAAAAAGGTGGAAGTCGTTATAAGTAGAAATGATCATATATTTTCATCAATGATGATAATTGAAAAGGTTATAGTCATCTTATATTTGTAGAGGATGTACAATGGAATCATTAAAGGAGGAACATCATCAATCCTTTCACAAATGGTTTCTCAACAACCCATTCTAGAGAAAAGAAAGGATGCTGAAAGAAAAGATGTGGAAATTCAGAAAAGGGTGGATGATTTCAGAAATTAGAAATCCAATGAGTTCATGATTGATGAGGAATGTGTTTCAAGATTTGGGTCATGATTATGTGTACTATTTGATCCGTTGATAAATAAGGATATTTTTAATGAAGTACATAGAATACACCTCTCCATTCACCTAGGGAGCACAAAGATGTATCGAGATCAACGAGAGAACTTTTAGTGGGAAAATTTGAAGCCGATGGTTGTTGAGTATAAATAAAGTTTCATCGTATGTCAACAAGTGAGGGATAAGGGGAAGAAGTCTAAGTGGATGATGAAAATACTACCCATACCAATATAGAAGTGAGAGAACATCACCATAGTCATTGTCAATTAAATTAAAAGTACATCAAGAGGAAATAAAACCTCATGGGTCATTATAGATCATCTTAAAAAGACATATCACTTTATCAAAATTCGATATTACTTCTCACTGGATAAAATTTCATCGATATATATCAAAGAGGTTGTAAGGTTACATGGAGTACCACTATCTATTATATTCGATAGAGATATGAGATTCATTTAGAATATCTAGAAAAGTACCTACCATGACCTAAAAATTGAACATAACATCATTACAGAAAATCATCCTCAAAATTATGGCCACTCTGAGTGAACTATTTAGAAACTGGATGATATGTTGAGAGAATATTCTATAGACTATAAAGGAGGATGGGACCAACATCTTCAACTGATTTAATTTTCCTATAACAACAATTTACAATCCATCATCTGAATGGCACCATATGAAGCACCATTATGGTAATAGGTGTGTAAAACTGGCATGTTGGTATTGAGTTAGTAATTATAATCTTCTTGGGCCTGAAATGGTTGAACCAATGGTGGAGAAGGTGAAAACCAATTAGAAGTACATCAAGGTTGCCCAATGATATCCAACGATTTATGAAGACAATCATCAATGATTACATGAGTTAAAAGTTGGAGATATAGTATTTCTTATCATATCTCCATGGAATAAAGTCATGAGATTTTGGAAGAAAAGAAAGATAAGTCATAGGTACATCATCCCCTTCAAAATACTAGATCATGTCAAAGTTGTTTCTTATCGAATGGCTCTTCCTACTAGAATGTATAATGTGAATGTTGTATTCTATATATCCCTATTAAAATATTATATACTAGATCCTTCACATGTACTATCTTCATAGGTGGTATAGTTGGAGAATGACCATTATTATGAGGAGCATCTGGTGAAAATATTGGATCATAGAGGTATAGTTCTATGTAAAAAGACTACTCACCTGGTTAGAGTACTATGGTGGAACCATATGTATGTAGAGGCAACATGTTAATGGGATGTGGAAATGAAGGAATAGTTCCAACACTAATGTACATTATAGAATGTAAAATAAAAATTTGAGGGTGAAATTTCATAAAAGGAGAAGAATATAATGACCACAAGGATAGTTAATGAAATTCTCTTGTCATAATTACTCCTTATAATATAATCAAATAAGGTAACACAATGAAATATCATTATATTAAATAACATTTTCCACTTAACTATAAGTTTTCCACTTAATGTTTTTTAATTTTGAAAATATGATATAAAAAGTGGCGTTCTGGGTGATTTTTTGTGTCTGATAGAAGAGACCTATTTTTTAGTAAATAGTAACCTACCTTTATAAATATTAACAAACCCTTATTCATAGTAATATGACCCTTATGAATATTAAATCATCCAATAGAATATTGACCTGACCCTTGAGTTTATAAAGGTAATTTAGGAATCCTAAAAGTGATAATAGGACCATAGTAAAAGTATTTTTATTTTTATGTCATAAATAAGAATTTACAATTAATTAATTAATTTAAAAGAAAATTTATTTTCCTAAAAGGTGTTCATAAAATAATAATTTTACTTTTTTTGGTTTGAAAATAATTTTATAATAACTATTTTTATTTTTTGAAAGCATTAAAAAATTAGTTATCGTTTTAAAATTTTTATTTTTCGTCTAAACCATGATTTTAATTAAAAATTAAATCAATCATACATAGAAATTTAATTTTGAAAAATGTATTTTATTTTTGTATTATAAATGGTGTATAATGGTCAGTGTGAATTTTTGGGATTTATCTGATATATTAGAATTTTTTAAAAATGGTGAACTTAGATAATTTAAAAAATAAGACAAATACATTAATTAATGAGTGTTTGGAGATGTTATACTGACATAAGCACCATTTTTTCGATCTCACATTCATATATTAATATTTTTTTCATGTATTAATCAATGTTTATTGACTTATGGAAAAATAATAAACTAATTATTTAAATATTAAGAAAACCCTCCACCCCACCACTAAAAACCAACCCAAAACCCCTTCTTCACTACACTCCATTCATGCCTTGTTCCTTGACTAAATTCTACTAAAGAATATCCCCAAGATCCTCCCCCATGTCCATTATCCCTTTTTCTCCTAGAATGACAAAATTGTGTTTCATTAATAGGCTCTCAAGGAATATTAAATCAAGAGGCAAATTTTTCATTTCAATTCTATCACATTCCTTTAAAGTTCATTTGTTTTCTTTTTTATCTGTACCTATCCACATCCAAATGTTATGAAAAAACCCATAACATATATAACTATATTGTTTTTATGTAAATGGATTAATATATTGTCATATCTCATTTACCGTTCTTTTATACAAGTAGTAAAAACACCATTTGATTGGTGTTAATTTACCACATTCTAGGATAATGTGGTTCCAATTTACATCACCATATTCAATTATAGTCATGAAACCATTCTTATTATTGATTTATAAAATAATATATGTATTATGTCTCATATATGGTTATTGAATCTTTTTTTACACATGATTTTTATTTATAAGTCAATATGTGTTCCTTATTATAAAAAACTACCAATTAACTAAAATGGTTATCACTAATGTATGACATAATAAATCATCTTCACTCTAAGAAACCCATGAAATTTACAACCGTGTAACCTTCCTTATGTTCAATTATATATATATAATTCTGGAAAATTATCTTCATTTTACATGATTATCCAATCAAGTATATATGTACACCGATCAGTTAATAAACAGACCAAAATAATGAAATTGAACATCAAAACTAATCAAAAAGGTGATAAATGATCTCAAAAAGGTTATAATAAATAAATTACATGTAAAAGTATTAATTTAATTATTAATTAATGAATATAATTTTATTATTTAGGTCATTAATATCAAGTGGAAAATACCATTAGGATTAAGGTAAGGGATTCTACTTGAACATCCATTATTCCTTTTGGTTATACTTACACTATTTTTTCCCAAATGAAATCATATATTCTATTTATTTATATATTATAATTTATCTTTATAAGTCCAAACATAGGTTTCAAAATAATTTAATCATTATATTTTTGGGAAATATATACTTTAATTTGATTCTATCCTTGATAAGTCCTGATTAGGAAACTTATTTAAAGATAACTCCACGAATTCTTTCCCAATTTCATGTACATTATACTATCTGGTTTTAAGAAACAATTAAATTTATAAAACCACAAATTTTATCATTAACTAATTCATGTTAAAAGTATAGTATTATATAAATTATTATTCTCTTTTTTAAATGATCTTTTATATTTCCATTAAACCACACAAAGATGTTTTATTTTGAAAGTTTCGTAAAACATTTATACAATGTATCAATTCAAATTGAAATAATGTATCATGATATACACCTATTGTAAAATTTTAATTTCCATTCATTATCTATTTCCTTTCATTCATGGACTTTTATGATAATCCAATTTTTTATGGTTTATAACGTGAAGATGATACGGATTTCTTTCCATGGGTAAATCTTATGTTTATATATGATTGATTATGTGTGATTCTTTATTTGGAATGAATATACGTGAACATGTTATGATGGGTGTTCCCAGATATCACTCTAATTTATTGGTTAAATTTTAGTATCATGAGAATTTATGTGCAATAGTATTTGCAGTTATCCATGGCTTGTGAAACCATGTGTAATGGTGTTGGCGGTTAGCCTTGACTTGTGCTACCATGTGCAATAGTTTTGGTGGTTAACCATGACATGTGATTCTATAAGAAAAAATATCATTGATTCATGGTAAATTCATGTTTCATGTTTCTTTTACATTACTATGATTTTGTTTTTATATGATCCCATGTTATATATTTAATGTTTCCATATGTTCAATTACTCTTTGTGCCTTTTAATATCATTATTTCATGATTCCTAACCAATGTGATAAATCATTTTTATTATGATTATTCCCTTAGTATAATTTTTATATTACCCCTTTTTTAATGTTATCCATAGGTTATCTAATTCCTATGTATGAGTTCAATGGATGTTATGATCTCAATGTGAAGATTAAATAATGAAATATTTTATGTTTTCAATTTTATGGATCTAGCCTTCAAAGACACTATACTTTTTGATGCATGGATTGTATTATGATGAATAATTTTTAATAGAATCATTTAATGTTTTGTGAAAAAATATATGGTATATATATGATTGGTATTAGATAGAGGAAGTATTTATTCTTTCATAGCTTACTAATTTCACAGAAACAAGGAGTTTCGTCAAAAAGAAGTTCCTAATGAGATACATGGATAAAATTTTGTCATGGAATGAAACTATAAAATACTAATTCAATGAATCCAAATGATATAATTGTATTTTAATTCAAAATTATACATCCAAATATGAAATATAATGATATTAAACGATAATTTCAGGTTCATTAAACATTTTTCATTCACTAGTTGTGTTGATAATTTAATCAGCATCACACTCTAGAGGGAACCACCAAAATGGTTTTGTGAATTTTTACAGATCCAAGAGATTATAATGAAGGATAAATTATATATATATATTATATTCAACTTCCACATCATAGAATTTTATTTCATGAAACACTTATCTAGGGGGATAAAATGATGGATGTATTTCTAAAACAAAATTACGATGAAAATGATGTTGAAATCTAATAAAGATATATATCCATTATAATGACACAATGTTAATTGAAATGTATATTACATCCTTTTTTAGTATAAAAAATACAATACTCACGAAAATACCCATAGAATATACATTTTAATACCCTCGTAATCATGGAAATGTAGGCAGATGTATATATGTGAGCTATGTTATCTCCCACCATGTTCTCCATGACTACCACCCTTCTTAGACACCTCAAAAAAATATCATCATATATAGGTAAAGGAAACATAAAATTGGGAGGGATGACATGATCACTATGGTTTAACAAGGAATTCATAGAATCATAAACATGGGAATATTAATATGGTAACATGATCATAACATTAGAGTATCAAACCCAACATATCAAAGATCAAAAACATGAATCATAACATAAATTTTAGTAATTCATTAAACATGATGGTAAGAGAATAAATAACATAATCCCTAAAATCATAACATATGAGAAATACATGGAATTTGGGCATACACAAAAACTGGTAATATCAATTCATATAATTCATGATTCCATTCTAGTACTTATGAGGGAAATTGCTAGGGACTAATCTTACATGGTAGGAATCACCACTATCCCACATCAATTCTCATTCAATGTAAAGGATTGGGATCCCAATCAAACAATATTGGACTAGGTTTTCCCTTCATCCCATAGTGGATCAATACCTTTGATTTAATTTGCATCATTATCTCATGAAATATAAATCATTATCTAATGAATTGTATGGAGATATATTTCCCATGCATCACATAATGAAAACCATACAAAAGTGTTCCATAATAATAATATATCATCATTAATATCATAATATTTGGATTGAAATGGTCTTTAAAATTATACTTCCATCATAGAAATAATACCTCTTCAAAAAGAATAAAAATGGGGGTGCTAAAATCATTTCCCTATTAAAACAAATCCAACATAAAATTATGTAATATTATATGATAAATAATTTTCAGAGATCACATGTAATCAATTCTTGAGGAAAATATCAATTCTTCTTTGAAAAAAATCAATTTATTAAAATGAATCAAAATTTTAGAAGAAATAGTGTTCTTTCAAAATTACATTGAATATTGTAAGGGTATATTAAAAGTATAAATTCCTCATGATGGTGGAAAATTCCTTTCATGAAATATATGTAAAAAAGTACATTATTTTCCTAATTTTTCATTAAAAATGATCCTTGTTTGAAAAATGAAAAAAGGAATATTCCTCAAAAACTGTTTAATAAAAAGTAAAATAATAGAATATTATGTAGTGAATAATGTATGTGTCCCATGTGATCTGTAAATACCTTAATAATTGAGTAACATTATATTAATAAATAACATAAAAAATAAAATCAATTTTATCAATTAATATCACTAAGTAATGAAAATATTTTTCAAAATATGTCATAGGTTAGTATATACGCCATTAAAAAAAGAAGCAAGTGGTGAATATGGCATGTATCTCATGGAAATAAAAAGTGATATGAAATTCCCTTAACTAATATCTTGACTTTCATTATACTCAAGAATGAATCTGGTATAATAAATATAAATTTATTAAAAATATATTTATGTACTATATTTAGGTATATCACACCATGTATGGTTTAATTTTTTCCTTTAATTAACCATTTATCAAAATTTACATATTAAGATTACATGTCTGTTTATAACCGCTTTATTTTTAATTCAAGTTTTGATTTATTATCCTTAGTCTCATTACATAGATTATTAATTCATCAAAAATATAATTATAACCATGATATATATATCATATATATATATATACTATATATGTATTCTTGGTTATTTGTAAAAGTCAGAGATTGAAAAAATACATTGTTCATAGAGGCGGTAGGTCATACATACACAAGAACTCTATTTTCATTTTATTTTCATATAAAAATGAAAGAAATGTACATGTCATATTAATATTAATAAAAAATATTTCTGTCATATATATCATATATATTCATTAAACTCATCCTTATTACCATCATTATGATATATATATGATAAATGAATCATATCGCTTCATAGATATGGTAATACACACATATGCATGACCGAATTTATCATTTCACAAAATATTAGGTGAAGAAATAGTAGATAAGATATTATCATTCTATAAGTATAATTATTTCAAAAATATTATAATACAATACAGTTGACATCATAATTCAAAAACCAGATAGATTGTAATAGAAAAATGGACCACATCATTTCATCATGTTGTAGTTCTCCAAACATAGGAATCCTAAGTTTGTTACCCATTAGGTGTATGTGTGTGTGACTCTAAGTATAACCCTTAATATAAAAATATTTCTATATATTTATGATGTCACAAACCAGGTTGGGACTCTATCTGACCTGCTTCCTGGCCAAGTCTGTGGAACGGCCCAAAGGCAGTTACCAATCCCCATGGGATGGAAACTACTGCTCGGGTGTTCATATTGAACCTTGGGAATGGTTTTATCCAATATCATAACATAAACAGTCAAAAAACAAATAAAAAATAAAATTGAAAATAAAGGACTAAGAATGGAATAACCAACATTCTAGATTCAAACATCTAAAACATAAAGAAAAATCTAAAATATATGTACAAAAAAATAAATATGAAAGAATACTGAAAACTTAAATATTACAAGTGGGAAATCACACTCAATCCACCCCCACCAATGCTGACAAAAGTAGCACAAGAAACCAAATCCACTAACATAACACACCATTACATTAATTGCCCACCGAAAAGTTCTACATACACTTAAAGGTGTATGGCGGGTGTGACCAAAATCCCAGTAGGACACCCCCCAAATTAATATATTCCATGCCCTAACATTAAAGGAAATTTAATGTGCTCATTTATGTAAAAGAATTTGAATACTTTCCATGAAGTCATTTTAAAGAAAGACCATTTTCAAGGGAACACTTTCATAGAAAATAATATAGTCAATGAACTAATTTCATCATGACACCTATAATGTTAAAATTTAAAAATGAAACATTTTACTATGATAAACCTGCTTTAAAATGAAATACAATGATTGTTTATTGTATGTCGATAGATGGAACCACATTACATAAGTCTCAAAAGGGAACCATGGGTAAATACCTAGGGTTAATCTAGATCAACTAGGACACTAGAAGCTCATACCTCAGTGTAGGGAGGTATAGAAACCACAATCAAAACATTCTCATGCATGGACCACTAGGATGGGACACCCTAACAACTTAGTGGTCTCTAATCAACATCATAGTTTTGTTAGTATTGAAGAATCATTCCTACTTGACGATATTGGGATGAACCACTTCCAAATCATCTATCTTACTCGAACTATTTGTCCCACGAAGATAATCAAGATTCCCTCAGTTCTCAATTTCATATTCAGATGTTACACCAAACACCCTTTTTCAAAGAAACATGACAACCATATTAAACAGACTACTAAATAACCATTTTCCATAATCCAACACACATTCCACTTTACAAATTCCAAAAACAGATTGCATATACTTTTACCATCACTTACACAATTTATAAATCATTATTTTATGAAGAAAAAGAAAAGAACGCAATTTATCAACCATTTTCATGGGCGATGCCCCTTTTTAAATCCACACTTAAATCAATATTATTTTAAAAAAATTATTTTCATCATTTAGAAAATTAAAAACTTATGTTTATGGTTTCAAAATAAAGTCCAATATGACAATGTATTCAATTTTTTCTTCATAATCTACTTCCTAAAACATTTTCACCATAAGTTCTTTTAAAAATAAGTTTCTCACCCGTCAAAAAAACAATAAATCATTTCCTCTAGTCATCACAAAAAACATAAAGAGATGGAAATTTTCATTTATAAAATCAATTATCATCATGTGAGCATTTAAAACGATTATACTACACTCTGATCACAACATAAATGAAGCATATATCATATAAAAATATTCCAAATATGTAAATGAAATAATCTCAAATGTGAAGAACATGGAACCACCTACCTTCTCTGAATAATATTTTAGAAAGTAGTGCGATATAAAAAATGTACAACCATAAGATTGTATCAAGGAATGATCTGAAAAAACACCTCATGATAAAACCCTATTAATAAGGAACAAACCCAAAATCATCCACCGTTTCCATTGGAAAAATGAAACCCTAAACGAGAAGAGGAAAACAGTAGAAAAGAGATCGAAAAAAGAGAAGAAGGAACATACTTGAAGGATCTTGGAGAAACCCCATAAAATCCACCAAAAGGAGGGATCCCAAGGGAGATGAGAGTAAGGGGAACACCTATGGATGTGGAGTCCTTTAGGGTTGAGAAAATGGTGATGTTGGGGTCTAAATTGAGATGATTAAAAAAAGAAAACACCAAATAAATGATCTCGATGGGCTGAAGGGTTTGTCAAATATTGTAGTGATGGTGCATCTGTCTTGGCTGAGAAGGGTAAAGACTGCATGGTGAATCTTCCCATTATAACGTACCATGTGGAATTATAGTATCCACTTCTAGATGAGACTCTAACCTACTGCATGGTTACTGGGCCATGATACATGGACATGCGCTGGTTGTGCGGTAGATACTGACTCAACCTACAACCTACTACATGGTTACCTGGTCACGACGCACAATTTTTTACTATCTATACCCCAATCATGTAAAACATATTTACCACCCAAATACTCAAATATTCCTTTAAAATCAACCGGGTAATAAAAAATAAGTACTTGGCAAAGAAAATACCAAATTAATTACCTCAAATATTCAAACATGTCGGACTTTGTTCCTGGGAAAATTGTTGTAAACCAAACCTGAACCAAAACAAAAGGTGAAACCCTAATCTCTGCTAGGAAAATTATCCCCATTATAACACATTACACCCTTATAAATCCACAATATTCGTAGTCATGCTGAAATAACTGGTAGTTCTTCACACCGCTAGAATATGCCCTATAAGCATTAAAAGATACGAAAATGAAAACACCATGGAAAAGAAAGGAGTTTAACAAGAAAAAAATAAGAGGATAGAATGGAAATCCAACTATGTTATACAAAAACCACCAAGAAAACACCTCTATTTGTTTGATCAATTTAATGGAACTCTCAAAAAGAAAAATAAAACTTCTTGAGTTAAAATCTTCAGAATTACCAAACTGAAATCATTACACTTACTAGAAACAATAAAATGAATCCAAACAATTTCTTGATGAATAATTCCACATTTATACATCATTAAAACCTTTGGGTGTTGTCAATCCCCAACGTTTACTCAAGGATGTAACTCAAAATTTGGTATCTTTGAATGAGAATACCCTCCACCAACCCAACATTATATACAAAACTAGAATACAAACATGTTGAGGACCGAGTGGACTCCCCACCATAAGAAAAAATCTAACACTAATTCACCCTATATGAATTTCAATAATAACCAATGTGGGTCTCCCAAACATAATACCAACCCTCATTACCAACTAGATTATACAAGCATATAAATACCAACCTAGGAACTTCCTACACATTCCAAATCCCCCACCAAAATGAACTGGATGAGAGAAGCTCCAAACCAAACATAAATCACAATGTAGATCACTACTCGCATGAGGAATTAAAATATTCAGATGAGACCTAACCAAATCAGAGATCAATTTACATGGAAATCTAAGGACCATCAGACAGAGACTCACATCTAATAAGACATAACTGTCAGGATTTTATGAAGAAGATATGGTAACACATCCTCATGATTGAGGAGGAACTCTTCCACCCATGCTAAAATATCCCATGTAATTATAAACTAAGTAATTTTAATATGTATTCAAATTTATGAATTATATAAAAATTTAACTTTAATGGAGACACTATGCTATATATCATATCTGACACACAACAATTGGATTCTTTATAATCTTATGTTGCATATAAGATAGTGTTATACTGATAGATAATACATTATTAATATTATCATTTTAATTTATAGTTGTCACCTAGTTGTAGTATTTGAAAGAAGGAATATAACTAACCATATTATGTTTACACATTTTTAATAATTTTTATAATTTGTATAATTATTTTTATATTCCTAAAATAAGAATAAATCCTATTTTAGTCATAATATCCCTAATATATTTAAAATTTATTATTGTATCCTTTTGATGGATAACCCAATCTAAATATAGTTTTGGAAAAATTTAACTATTAAATTTGAAAAAATAAACTTATTCTCTGGATGAGGGACATAAAAATATAGTTTGGATATGTTTTTGGTATTTTTATTTTATCATTCATATTTTTATGAATAGTGAAAAATGATGAATTTGAATTCAAAACTGTTTTTTCATCTAATTCATTTTTATAGTTATATTTTTATTTTAATATATTTTAGAGCCTAAATAAACTATTTAGTATTATATTATCTAATATTGGTCATCATATTAAATTTCATGTTGAAAATAGATATAAAAACCTTTCAAAATATTGAACTTTTCATTTTAAAAAACATCTTTTTAGTTTTGATTGTGGAATTAATTTTAAATCAAATTTTCAAATTTTTTATAGTTGAAATAGATAAAATATATTCCTTATTTGGATTAAGAATGACAAATATATTTTTAACGAAAAATTCATTTTTAGAATAATAATGATACCATGGAAACAAAAATTAGTTACCTTAATAAAAGTGAAATTTTGACAAGGGTTAAAGTTAAGAGTTAAAAGATTAACATATCTAAAAAATAAAATATTTAAAGGTTGGTTGAGGTGTGGATCCGACCTAACCAGCCTATAGAACATTAATTTCAAAAAAATTACTTCTAACTACTGAATACTATACACAAACCTGTCGTTATCACTCTACCCACTTCCAAGTGGTTATGGTCTCACCAAAATACCAAATCTAAGGTCCAAAATATTATTTTATGTAGGGGATATTAAAGAGGTAATTTTCTCAAAGTGCCTCTATATATTTATTTATTTTTATACTTTATCCTCACCTCCATAATTCATAAATCCATGATTACTATAAAATAATATTTATATATATATATGGTTTTTATTATTCTTATGTTATGTCAAATATACATTTCATTTCTCACCTCACCTTATTCAAAGAAACCATATTGTTATCCTTGTTATGTTGGTTAATATCCTCCATGAATAATGTTTTTTTCCTTTATAACCTTCATGGATGGTCATGAAATCAATATTCTGGTAAAATAAAATTGTAATATATATATTATAACCTTTTTCATATTTTGGTTACGTTATATTAAACATACATTCATGCTTTCCATATTAGTATTATATGCTATATTCATTTGGGTATGTATTGACTACTGCCTCCTCAAAGCGATGCGATTCTTTCACACATCACAAGTAATGTATTAAGGATTATTTTAGAAAACATATATTACATAAATGATAGATTATTTATACTATAAGGTTATTATATTTGTATACATAATTATATTCATTTTATTTAGTATCACGTTTCCAATACGAAAGGAAATCAAAAATAGCATTCATGTTTATGTACGACCTACCACCTCCATGAATGGGGTGTTTAGTTTTCCATCCCAGATTACAATAAATAATCAGATAATTAATATATAAGATATTTTTATCATGTCTTATATTATATATATTATGGTCTTATGACCATCTGGTCTTTGTACATCATCTTATGTTCTTTTTCGACTCATGTACTGAATATCAACAAAATATCCAATATAAACTTCAATAACTATATAATTTTTGTAACAGTGTAATAAGTTATATAAAAAGAATAATTAACAAGAAAATAGTTCTCACAAAATTATAAATTAACCTATGTTTATTATTCAAGATGATAAATAATGTACAATACAAGTTAGACATGACGTAATGGAATTTCTGAACTCGATGTCCACTCATTGGGATTTAGGCATACTTCATTGGTTATATTATAACAAGATTTTGTATGGAAAGCATATTTATTTATTTATGTTATATTTACTCTTATCTTTGTGTGGATATTCTATTTGTACACATAAACACCACATTGGTAAATTATTATGTCATTAATATGAACTTTTTAAGGGAATATATTTACCCTTTTTCCATTCATTAGGATAAATTAATTCTTATTGATTATGTCATTAAACACTTACCTATGAAATGAACTTTTAATATCTTATAATTAATTAATATCATTAATTAAATTTCAAAGTTTTTAAAAGGAATCATTTTATATAGACTGTATGAAATTCCGTACAAAATTTCAGAATGATTGTTTTTTGAACATATATGGTAACAAAAACTTCTTGATGTCGTTACCATAATTTGATATTTGGATTACTATATAAGAATTGTGTTTTTTTAATTAACATATTCCATTTTAATGAGTTTTGGTATTAAATGTTGTTTCGATAAGGGATTTATTATGTCAATATCTTGAAATTATATCTTGTTATTAGAATGTGGAAAAGTTATTTTTCAATTATGGATGATTAATTTATTTTGCTTATGTATTTGATATTTGGAATTTGTTATGTATATGGGTGGTTCCAGGATATTCCAAGGGTGGGTGTGTAAAATCCCAGGTAAATACAGAATATAACATTTTCATATTTATTAAAATTTGTGAATTAAATATTAATTTTATTTTAAAGTGGATGCTATTTTCAGTGGTGTACCCGATATGAAACAACAAGTTTCTTTGAAATCATATATTGCACACAATGATTAGTCATACTGAAATATAATAATATAATATAATTTTAAATTGTAATTAACGCCTAGTCATTGTATTGGTAGGAATGGGCCTAACTAACTACAATATGAATATACAAATTTGTTAATGGTTTTCAAATTTATCCAATAAATTATTGTGGTTTAAAATAACAATGATTCTGATTTTAAGCATAAATACTATAATATTCATTGAAAGGTCTATTTACCACCTTCTGAAGGTGAACACTCGTAAAATCTATATTTTTTCTCTTTTATATGTTTTATTGGAAATAATAAAATTCTTCTTAAGGATCAGGGCATCAAAATTTACTTTGGGTAAATTGATGGTATTTTTCTAATGAAATTAATTTTTTAATGAATACATAAACATTCTGCATTTTTTTCAAAAATGCCTTTGAATATAATTTATATAAATGGTTATATTATATTTTAATTGGTATAAAAGTTTAATTATATTAAATTTTTAATATTTAATCCATTGTTGCTCATCAGATGTAATTTCACATGGAAATTAGACATTAATAAATGGCAATCTTATGTTAGTTATTATTTCTGAAAAACACGGTTTTAGTTTCGACAGCGGGAATTAATTTAAAATTACTTTATGCCACTTCTGTGTTCTGAATTTGGAAAAATAGAATCCATATTTTCAATCACGAGGTCCGAATTTGGTAAATAGGTAACTTTGATTATACATTATGAATATTTTGTTAAGTAAAAATTTTATTTAACATGGTTAAAGGGTAAATTTTGTAATTAAGGGTAACAAAAAATTATTATAATATTATTAAATTACCCTAACATGCGTTATAGTACCATTGGATGATACATTTTGGACAATGGGCATCCTTGGGTCGATTTTGGGACCCCATGGAACCACATGGGTGTGATAATGGAACTTTATATTAATTAATTAAAAGTAAATTCCAAAATGAATTAAACATATATCTTTTAGTAAATAAATTATTACATGGGTTTTTATTAGTTATCTCTTCTATGAAAAATATTCATTTTAAATTTAAAAATTATTTCCTACATTATGATATATTTTTTAAAAAATTTAGACATCAAATAAATAAAATTATTTATAACACAATAATGATGCAGTTTTAATATCATTAATGAATGATTTAAATAAATAAGATTATAATGATTAAAACAATATTCAAAACATTCCCAATTCTTATTAGATGACTCTATTTCAAACATGAATCATATTTTCTTAGACATTAATAATTTTTGTACCTTTAGAAACCGAAATTTATTGTGTAATAAAATATTATTGTTGAACATTCCTAAAGATCCCATCCTCACACTTATGAAAATTCCTCACTTCAAACCCATTCCTCACACATATCAAGCCCCTTCGATCATCCAAAAAATTTCCAATTAATCTCCATACATACGAATTTTCATATTAGTCTCCTTCCCCAAGGAATAAGGAAATTCCAGTGATCTTTTTGGTTCAAACCGAATGATGATACCCAATTTATAGGTAACATCATCTCTTATGTTGTTTTCTTTTATTTTACTTATCCAACCCCCTAAACAATTTTAATTCCATTAATTAATAAAAAACAATTTTTTTAAATATATACTATTTTTTATGATAAGGATTCTAAATACACTTACACACACCTCTATCTAATGGTTAATGAACATATTGACTCTGTGGGCGGTGAACTACTATCTCACAAAATTATGATTGTTCAATTATCTCTTACCGCATATAATGGTGGCCTTTTTGATGGAACTATATTTATATGTCATATATATATTAAATTTATATTGTTTATATGATTATTTTTTTCCATTTATATCATACCATTATGTATTCCATAAAGGGTAAATACGATAATTTAATTTGAGGAAGTGCGGAATACCGCTCCCTCAAAGTGATGTGACCCGTTCATTCCATACATGGACCATATAAAAGATGGAGGTAATGAAAGTATATATGATATTAAACTGTACTAATAATATATTTATGTTTCATTATGTTTTTATTCCATTAAATATGAAATAAAAATGAATGTTTGGTTCAACCGTACGTACGACTTACCGTCTCAATAAACAGTGCATTTAATTTATTATCTCAAAATGTTATCTACTATTATAAATACATATATATAGTTTATATATATGAAATATATAATATCTAAATTATGAATATATTTCCTGATATAATGTAATTTCGACTACATTAAAATTTTATAATTATAACAAGTTCATTTTTTACTCAAGTTCTGAACATCGACAAAATGATCGATATGAACACAAATATTTAACTAATAGATATAGCAAGGTAATAAATGATATAAAAGTAATAATAAACTTTAAAAAAATTATTATGAATGTATAAATTAACTTTATTTCATTATTATGGTGATTTAATAATGACCGAGTCATGTTGGACATGAGGTAAGGGGTTTCTTATCTCACATTTAATTCCGTGATATTTCTGTTGTTCTCCACTTATTTATTGAATTTTGCGTATTTTGTACTTCGGATTGATATATATTATAATTACTATCTTTATATTTATTTATTATTTGATTCATTTGGTGGTTATTAAATTTTGGTCATATGACTTGATTGGTTACAACGTGGTAAGGGGTTTTCATATAACTTTTTATTCCCGTCAGATTCAAGCTATATTTGCCACTATTTTCTTATGATTGGTTTATATAATGCTCATGATTGTATTATTTATTTAATTTACATTAATTTATGGGTATTTACATCTTCATTTTATGATCCTTCTTTCATGTGTAGTATGTTTTTTAAGTTACCATATCGGTAAGGGAAACTTTTAACCCAATTTCCATTCCTTGGGTAAATATTTTAATTCTTAATTATGCCCGGGTATTATTATTTGTGGAATAACTTTTTATTTATTTATTTTGTAATTTACACTCCCCTTTGTGTAGATATAATTTTTATAAACACTATCACTCCATTGATAAATTCTCTAGCCCTTTAGAGGAACATGATAAGGGTAATCTTAACTCAATATCCATTCCTCGAGTTAAATATCCAAGTCATTGGTTTTGTTTCTACCAGAACATGTGTGAATGTACTATGATTTATTTACAAGTAATATCCAATCATTTTGAGTGTATTTATATTTTTCACACATAATTATTTAGTTTAATTATCCTTAATCTATGTATACCCTCTTTATAATGTATTTTGTCTCAATTTACATTCCATTGAGACTTCATTGTTGTTATGCGCCAATTGACATTTATATGGTGTATATAATGCCATTTTAAATATTATATCATGAATAAATTTATTCTCATGATATTATATGGTTTTCATTAAATTTAATTTCCCTATTATTTGTATTCAAGAATCTCTCATTTTGATAAGAACTCCTTAACTATGATATTGTTATAAATATTTATACTTATTAATATTTCTCATTAATGTCCATAATTTCAAAATGTTTATAAAGATTTATTTATATGGAAATTAATATTTTAATATGTTAATACCTTTAATAGTTTCAAAGTAATATGGGACACTTTGATTCAAATATCTCTTTATTAAATGTTTTAAATGGTTTCGAAAATGATTTGATAAAGCCTTGATTATGTCAATGTCTTGAAATGATATTTTGTGACTAAAATGTGGAAATATTATCTTTCCATTATGAAAGTTCTATATTTTATGAATATGTTATGGTTATTTGGAATTTTTTATGTATATTTGAGGTTCCGTGATAATCCTAGGGCGGGTGAGCCTGAGATAGCTCTTTAATTCATTGGGTAATGTGATAGAGGTAGACATTAATGTTTCTCTTAAGATATGTGGGGAATATACTATGATGGTTATTCCAACACAACTCATTATGTAGCTGTGAAAGATACAATGTAAGAATGTTATGTATTCCATATTTTTCCTTTATGAATTAATATTTCTGAGTGTTATTTATATATCTTATGATTGCATATGGTATATTATAATTTAAAAGTATGGTTTCATTGTTCTGTATTTGTTGATTAGATAGTGTTTTCATTCCTAATTTTATACCACTTAATGATCTTTTTATGCTAATCCCATGATTCTGAAATATTTTTCACCAGGGTCATGGATGGTATCATGATATATTCATTCCATATAAAATATGTAACTAGACATGTTTCTTTTTAAGAGTATTTATTTTATAAAAAAATGGATACTGAGTAATAGTGTGTACGTGTAATTTTAAAGTTAATATATATCATTGATGGCCTAATTATCTATAAATCTATGCATGAAAAGATCCTCAATGTGAATAATTCATTTAATTCAGTATTATGTAATGTTTTAAGATTGGATCCTTATAGTTGGAATCAGAGGTAAGTTTAGACAACTTTAAGGATTTTGAGTTTTTATAAAACACATGGTTAGTCCCTATGTCTATTATTTTAGTTAAATACTTGTTTTATAAATTTTTCATATCAAGGAATTTCAGTAAAAAAATTTAAGGAGGAGGATCTCAAATGACATTCCTATATTTTCATGATGACATGCTTGCAATAATTATTGAAAATTCATGTTCAGATGATTGTCAAACTTTTCCTATCACACAAATCACTTGAAGACAGATGTTTGAGATATCAAAAACCATCATTATACCTCAATATCATCGTGGATCATTGGTTTTATTTAATAAAATCATATTTTCTCATTATTTTTATATTTTCATGAATGTTAAATATTATCAAGGCATTTTTAGATATTTTACCTTATCACAGGATTTGGAAGCATATAATGATTTTAAAAAAGGTGATGATGAATGATACCCTGGTGAAAACTATTTATATTTTACTTTAAAATATAGCCTCTCAACACATAGTTATCATATTTTAAGAGGACCATTGATTGATTATTTCAACTCACACTCGGTCCGAATGTTTTATAGAAATCATGTTTTATCAGATGTTTTGAAATTATATGTTATACATGATTATTTTCCAAAATAGTTTTTCTCAAACACCCATATGTCCCATGTTGTACAAGGTGTGTTTGTATGAAGGAAGCAAATGATTTTGAAATATCTCTAAATCATTGTTTCAATTCATGGACCTTCTACCTATTTGAACAAGATGATGTTGAAACCAAATGGACACCATGATCAAGGTATGTGGTTATTTCTATTGGTAGTAGTTTTATTTTATCATATGGAGGAGAAAATGACAATATATATGATGTCGATGTATAAATGTATTGGGATTGAAAATTAAAGTTATAATAAAACCTTTGAGGTTAAAACATGTTAGGGTTATTTTTTAGTTCTATAAAACGGACAACATGTATGATTGTTGAAAACCCATCATGTCTAGAACAGCTTTAAAAATCAACCCCACAACTGAAGGGAATCATTGGTGTGTTTCCTACCACTATAATAACGTGAATTCCCTGGTTATTAAGACTTATTATTTTAAGATAATTTATTTTATGGATCAAGAATAATTTGATTTTTGGAACTTATGTTTTATCAAATTGATAACCTTAGTATAGGAAAATGATTTACTGATTAAGTGATAAAGTTTATTTTAGAAGATGATTTTTATTTTGGAAACATTATATTCTTAAGGGAAATAGAATACCATGGGATCTCATTTGTGGAGTAAAGGTTGATATTTATTATGGAATAATAAATTTTTTTATTGTGGACATATGGTGATTTGGGTTATTTATGGAAATTATTAACATATCATATTGAATATGAGATTAGGCTAATTACACTTCAGTATGTGACTTTAACAGCTCTCAATTTTATTTAGAGATAAGTGTTACGATTTATCATTCAAGGCTATGTGATCAAATACTTCTTAATTTTTGGTTTCAAACTTAGTTTGGATTATATTGAAGAATTTTATGGAGAATTGGGTAATGAATGGTCTTTGTTGAACTATGTGTATTGTTTGGTAAATTTTTAAGAATAAGCCCAGTTTTTCTTTTTGAAAAATAATATCCTTTTTTGGGATCATCTGATCTTGTACTTACCATTTTGGTTTTGGTTAATGTCTAAAGACATGGGAAAAATATAGTTAATATTTTTTGGATTTTGTGATTCTTTAGAAGATGATTATCGCACTTTAAATGTGAACAAGTCATCTTGAATACTCATCGGTTGGAGAAAAGATGAGTTTGGGGTTGAAATCTAGTAAAATAAGATAGTATACATGATAAGTATGTATGTTTCCTTATTTTCTTATTCAAGATCTTAAATAAATTCCTCAATATTATGAAAAGGAAACTAAATCAAAAATGTTTTCTATTTACATTCTTATTGGGTAATCAAAGACTATTTATCCATCACAAGTTTGTGGTTTTCCAGAGGTTAAATTTCTCATAATAATTTTTTCTATCACTCCCAATTAGAACGTGATGTTTGTTTTTTCCTCCATATCCATGTTTTCATGGAATTCTAGTATCTATTGTCTCATGTAAACTTTTTTAATTCTTTATTTCTTTGTGGTTTTTCAAGGAATAAGTATATTCAAGTGATCTTTTTGGTTCAAACCGAATGATGATACCCAATTTATAGGTAACATCATCTCTTAAGTGGTTTTCTTTTATTTTACTTATCCAACCCCCTAAACACTCTTTATTCCTATAATTAATAAAAAAATAATTATTTTAAATATATACTATTTTTTATGATAAGGATTCTAAATACACTTACACACACCTCTATCTAATGGTTAATGAACATATTGTTTCTGTGGGCGGTGAACTACTATCTCACAAAACTATGATTGTTCAATTATCTCCTACCACGTATAATGGTGGCCTTTATTATGGAACTATATTTATATGTCATATATATTATATTTATATTTTTTATATGATTCTTTATTTTCCATTTATATCATACCTTTAGGGATTCCACAATGGGTAAATACGATAATTTAATTTGAGGAAGTGCGGAATGCCGCTCCCTCAAAGTGATGTGACCCATTCATTCCATACATGGAACATATAAAGGATGGAGTTAATGCAAGTATATATTATACTAAACTGTACTAATAATATATTTATGTTTCATTATGTTTTTATTCCATTAAATATGAAATAAAAATGAAAGTTTGGTTCAAGCATACGTACGACTTACCGTCTCAATGAACTGTGCATTTCATTTATTATCTCAAAATGTTATCTAATATTATAAATAAATATATATAGTTTATATATATGAAATATATAATATCTAAATTATGAAGATATTTCCTGATATAATTTAATTTCTACTACATTATAATTTTACAATTATAACCAGTTCATTTTTTACTCAAGTTCTGAACATCGACAAAATGCTTGATATGAACACAAATATTTAACAAATAGATATAAAAAGATAATAAATGATATAAAAGTAATAATAAACTTTAAAAAAATTATTATGAATGTATAAATTAACATTATTTCATTATTATGGTGATTTAATAATGATCGAGTCATGTTGGACACGAGGTAAGGGGTTTCTTATCTCACAATTAATTCCGTGATATTTCTATTGTTCTCCACTTATTTATTGAATTTTGTGTATTTTGTACTTCGGATTGATATATATTATCATTATTATCTTTATATTGATTTATTATTTGATTCATTTGGTGGTTATTAACTTTTTCTCATATGACTTGATTGGTTACAACGTGGTAAGGGGTTTTCATATAACATTTTATTCCCGTCAGATTCAAGCTATATTTTCCACTATTTTCTTATGTTTTGTTTATATAACACCCATGATTGTATTATTTATTTAATTTAAATTAATTTATGGGTATTTACATCTTCATTTTATGACCCTTATTTCATGTGTAGTATGTTTTTTAAGTTACCATATCGGTAAGGGAACCTTTTAACCCAATTTCCATTCCTAGGGTAAATCTTTTAATTCTTAATTATGCCCGGGTATGATTATTGGTGGAATAACTTTTTATTTATTTATTTTTCAATTTACACTCCCCTTTGTGTGGATATAATTCTTATAAACACTATCACTCCATTGATAAATTCTCTAGCCCTTTATATGAACATGATAAGGGTAATCTTAACTCAATATCCCTTCCTCGAGTTAAATATCCAAGTCATTGGTTTTGTTTCTACCCGAACACGTGTGAATGTCCTATAATTGATTTACAAGTAATATCCAATCATTTTGAGTGTATTTATATTTTTCACACATTATTATTTAGTTTAATTATCCTTAATATATGGATACCCTCTTTATAATGTATTTTGTCTCAATTTACATTCCATTGGGACTTCATTGTTGTTATGTGCCAATTGACATTTATATGGTGTATATAATGCCATTTGAAATATTCTATCATGAAAAAATTTATTCTCATGATATTATATGGTTTTGATTAAATTTAATTTCTCTATTATTTGTATTCAAGAATCTCTCATTTTGATAAGAACTCCTTAACTATGATATTGTTATAAATATTTATACTTATTAATATTTATCATTAATGCCCATCTTTTCAAAAATTTTATAAAGATTTATTTATATGGAAATTAATATTTTAAAATATTAATACCTTTAATAGTTTCAAAGTGCTATGGGACACTTTGATTCAAATATCTCTTTATTAAATGTTTTAAATGGTTTTGAAAATGGTTTGATAAAGCATTGATTATGTCAATATCTTGAAATGATATTTTGTGACTACAATGTGGAAATATTATCTTTACATTATGAAAGTTATATCTTAAACTTCTCAAGCCCCTTTTCTCATCCATAATCTACAAAATTAATCTCCTTACATCTCTATATTCCTACTTAGAAACCTTCATCTTGGCATAATAAAATTTACGGGTACCGTTTGCTTCAAACCAAAGGGAGATACCCTATTTAAAGGTAACATCTTCTCTTAAGTTATTTTCTTTTATTTTACTTATCCAACCCCCTAAACAGTTTTTATTCCATTACATTATAAAACATCAATATCCTAAACATACTAGGTTTTGGTTATGATAAGGATTCAAAATACACTTACATGCACCTTCATCAAATTGTTAAAGAACATACTGTTTCTGTGGACGGTGAACTACAGTCACACGAAACGGTGATTGTTCAATTATCTCTTACCACCACTTATGGTGGAAATTATAATGGAACTGTATTTATATGTGATATATATTATATTTATATTTTTTATATACTTCTGTATTTTACATTTATATCATACCATTATGGTTTCCATATTGGGTAAATGTGGTAATTTCATTTGAGTAAGTACGGACTACCTTACCATCAAAGTGATATGACTCGTTCATTACATAAGTGGAATTTATAAAATATGGAGTTAATGATATTATATGTGATATTATACTGGAATTATAATATATATTTGTGTCTGTATAAGTATGTTTTTATTCCATTAAATATGAAATAGAAATGAAAGTAGAGTTCATGCGTACGTACGACTTACCATCTCTATGAACGGCGCATTTCATTTCATATCACCAAATGTTATTTAATATTATAAATTCATATATATACTGGATATATATGAAATATATGATATCGAAATCATGAATTAAATTTTGGAGACAATGGATTTTCGACCACATGGACAATTTATAAATATATGAAGTTCATTTTTAACTCATGTTACAAATATCGACAAAATGTCCAATATGAACTCAAATAATTTTCTAATTGTTATAGAAAGGTAATAATTGATATAAAAGGAATAATAAACATTGAAAATTTTATTTAAAAAGAATAAATTTATTTTATTTTATTACTCAGGAGATTAAAGAACGATCGAGTCAAGTCAGACACGAGGTAATGGGTTTCTGATGTCATTTTTAATTCCATGAGATTTACATTATTTGTCACTGATTTATTTCATGTGGTGTATTATGTACTTACATTTGATATATATCATCTTTATTCCCTTTATATTCATGTTATTCTTTGATTAATTTTGTGTTTGTTAACTTTAGGTCTTATGACTCGATTGATTACAACGTGGTAAGGGGTTTTCATATCACTTTTTATTCTCATGAGATTCATGCTTAATTTTCCACTCATTCCTTTTTGTGGTGTATATACTGCCCGTGATTGTATTTTTTATTTAATTTAATTTAATTTATGTGTATTTACAACTTCATTGTATGATCCTTCTTTCATTTGGAGTACGCTTCGTATTATGTCAAATCGGTTAGGGAACTTTTAAACCCTATTTCAATTCCTTTGGTTAATCTTTTTATTCTTAATTATGTCATGCTATGATAATGTGTGGAATCACTATTTATTTATTGATTTTCTAATGTACACACCCCTTTGTGTGGATATACTTTTGATACACATAATTACTCCATTGATAAATTTTCATGTCATTGATATGAACTTGATAAGGGTAATCGTAACTCAATTTCCGTTCATTGAGTTAAATATCAAATTAATTGGTTTATATTATACAAGAAAATAAATGAGATTCCTCTGGGTGATTTACACTTAGTATCCAATCATATTGATTTTATTTATATTTTTCAAAAATAATTATGTAATTGATTTATCCTTAATCTAAGGATACTATTTTTATAAGGGATTTCATATAAATTTTCATTCTATTTAGGCTTCATAATTGTTATGTGCCAATTCAATTTTATATGGAGTGTATACTGCCCTATGACATATTATATCATGAATACCTTTATTCACATGATATTATATGGTTTTGATTAAATATTATTCCTCAATTATTTTTATTCAAGCAACTCGCATTTGGTTAATAATTCCTTAACTAAGTTATTGTTTTTAGAGATTTAGTTTTTAGATATATTTCTCATTATTTTCCATCATTTAAAAATTGTTTAAAGTGTTTGTTTATATGGAAATTAATATTTTAAAAATTTAATACCTTTAAAATTTTCAATGTTTTATAGGAAAAAATGATTAAAAAATCCATTTATTAATTGTTTTGAATGGTTTTGAAAATGGTTTGATAATGCATTGATTATAGAATATCTTGAAATGATATATAATGATTGAAATGTTGAAATGATATCTTTCCATTATTCTTGTTTTATGTGTTATGAATATGTTATGGGTATTGGGAATTGTTTACGTATACAGGTTGTTCCATGATAATCCTAGGGTAGGTGATCCCGAGATAGCTCTCCAATGCATTGGGTAATGTGACGTAGAAAAAGGTTTATGTTTGTCCTAAGATATTTTTATAATCTACTATGATGGGTATTCCAGCGTAACTCCCTATGTAGTTTTGAAAGCTACAATGTATGTATGTTATGTATTCCATAAGTTAACATTATGATTTATGATTTCTGTGTGTTATTCATAAATATTATTATTTCATATGGTATTTTATGATTTAAATGTATGGTTTCATTGTTTTGAGTTTATTGATGGGATATTGTTTTAATCCCTTACTTTATATCTCATACCGATATTTTTGG
The DNA here is from genome assembly GCA_963277665.1 of Viscum album. Classification (NCBI taxonomy): domain Eukaryota; kingdom Viridiplantae; phylum Streptophyta; class Magnoliopsida; order Santalales; family Viscaceae; genus Viscum; species Viscum album. Next base: position 419,305,574 of record OY728123.1, on the reverse strand, counting down.
GCTCATCCCATGTTTTTGAAATGATTTCCACAGGACCTAAAAATGAATAGGGTCAAGGATGGGATCAAGTAAAAGTTATAATATCGAAAACATGGAACTATACATGTTTCTTTTAAAGAGTTTTTATTATATGAAAAAATGGATGTCACAAACCATCCTAGTGGGGCCAGTGTCGTGACTCACCATGCCCACCTCCAACAGGCCAGTGGCTAGTGACTAGCACCGAGTAGTCATATTACTAACATGGGAGGCAATGCCTAAAAACATGTACACACACACACATCTCAATGCCCACAAATGATGAAACATAAAAACCACAAAAGAAAAAAATGCATGTAAACAACTAAACCAATCCAATAAAGTGAGACGGAAAGTAATGTTCTATACATAAACTGGGCCAGAATACAAGCCCACCAAAACTAGAGTCTGAAAACTACAATATCCAACCTGTAACATAAAGAGGAAATGGAACTACTAATCATAGTCGTAGTAATGCCTCCGCCTATGAGGAACTCAGAAAGCTCTGTACTATCCTGGTTTTCCCTGGACGCTATCCAAAGGCTGCTCATCTGCACAAGACTCGACACATGCGGGAAAGTCCTGTGCAGGGATGAGTATAAAAATACTCCGTTGAGAACCCCAAAAACCACAACGGAATACACAAAAGAAAGTCACAGTCCTCTCTACACATTATATGTCTACTTAACATATAATAAGAGAACATGATCCTAATATACTATAAACTGAGACCCTAAGTCTAGAGACAAGTCACACAATTGCATACCTGTTCTAGGAATTCAGTCCGAAGATCCCACGACGCACTCATTCTAGGAGAAATCACACCACGAGACTGGTTGATCTGATGACGTTCGTCCGAGAAGTTCTATTAGTTGGGAAAAGTAACAAGATATAGATACAATCATTATGGGTGAACACACTATTGAGTGTAATGATCATGATAGATAGATACACACATTACAGGAGAACTCACTCATGAGTTGGAAAGATCACGATACACAGATGAGGATCACTGATAGGGACTTGGCTGATACCACAACCTATCCGGATTCACCATCTAGGTACAGGATCAAAACCATGTGGAGTTGGACACATTGATTCCAAACTCTACCTAGGGATATGAATGGATAGAGTATCTCTCTTGGTGAATATCAGAGGGATGCCTGACTCTATCAAAGAAAGTCATGCTGAATAGATCATACTCATGTAGAAGGAAATGATACCTGAACTTCAGGGGAATGATAAAAAGGGTCACTAACCCAAACGAAATATGTCCAAGAGACTGTGGACTAAAAGATCAAGCCATGTATAGAAAATTACACGAGGTGTTGAAAGGTCACATGTTGTGTCCTCTAACCTCGGGTAATGCCCATGTACAATAGCCCGCGTCGCATGGAAGTTCGTGAAATACAAAACTTAACGGCATGTAAAATATAACACGCCGTGTATATGTATCTGGGGTCCGCCCCATGTATGCTGGCCAGGTGTCCGTACACGGTCTCAACCCATGTAAACCTACCCGTGTAACTGGTTCATAGGGTGACTTGCACCACTGGACTCACCTGGTCGTGTGGTGGAGTACATGGCCATGTACCCTATCATGTGTTTGTGTATCACCCTATATACACACAGAGTCCCGCGTAACCACCTCTTTCGTGCTACATAGAGAGTACATGTCATGTTGTAAAGCCTTGTCATTCTCCTCATATATGTGTATCACATGAGATACTTACAGAGCATCGGGGAAGGTGCAAAAAACCGTGTGACTAGGGTCACGTGTCGTGTGATACATTTTTGACCACCGAAACACAATCCACCACCTCCAGTAATAAATGGCGTGTTATTCGGAAGAACACACTGTGTATTCTAGAATTTTCCAGAATGGACGCTTCTCACTGGCACGCCTCCAATGAATCTTCGATCATTGTTCTGATGTTGCAATCACCACGAAACACCAGATTCTAGGTCACCCCAATGTCCTGAAATTGTCTTTTTTTTTCAGGCCTATGATCAGCCCCAAAATGTGTTTTGGTCCTCCCGCGCGAAGAACGCTCAATGAATATTATCTTACGATCTGAGCCAATTCATCGTCATCCATGGTTGTCGCACCTACATAGGGTTGTTTAAATGTCAGATCATCAGTTTCAGATCATTGCATTGCAAGAAAGGATCACAATGATCCATTGTTAGTCTCCCCATGAAGAACGTGAATATCACTCAAGAAAAGAAAGGGGAAAACCCAATATGAAATCCAAGAAAAAACCTCCACCATCATTCATCGCGACATTGATTTACTCTTGTTAGTAGGATCAAACAGAGCAGTATCAAACAATAATTTAACATGGATTAATTCCCCGAGATCAACCCGATGAAACCCTCCTACAAGAACACACTTATGTACGGATCATCTTTTTCATACTTGATCCACGTTCTTCATTTAAATTTTGAAACGAGGAAAGTAGAATCGAAATAACAACCCCTACCTCAATGAGGGATCAATCACTAACGAAGGGGTCATTCTTCCTTCATCGTCAAGATCCTTCAACTTTGTTGGAGTAATGATTCACATCATTGATTTGTAATCGATCGTCGATGAGAATTCTCTCAATAATTCTATGATTACACCAGAGTTTTCTCTCAACCTTTTCTAATGAGCTACATTTGATTCACCCATTAAAAAGTGGGAACACGTTTCATAATTCCATCACGTTGTGGTATTAATGAGTAAGCGTTGCTGTTTCAAAGTGATTATGGCATGATTTTATTTAATGAATCTGCTTCCACATCACTACGCTGCAGCGTATGTTTCCAAATAAAATAAAATAAACATTGAAAATTTATTTTATTTTATTTTTCAAAAAATGTCAAAAAATTAATTTTTTCCCTTGACCGGCACCGGTCAAGGTTAGACTCGTTCTTACATAAAGTCATCATCTCAGATGTAACAGTGCCCTCATATTTATAATTTAGGCATTTATTTTGAAACTACCACAACCACACACATATGTCGACTCACTGCATAAAAAAAATTTCAAACCACAATTCTGGGATAATCGAGCCTTAGATTGATGTGTTTTCTCTGTGCCTGGTCTCGTAATAATTCCATATAAAATTTCAAAAATTAAACATGGAAAATTCAAGACATTAAATTCTCCCGACATTGGGGATTTATGTCCCTGAAAATCCAAAACAATGACTACCCAAAAATATGTGGGTATTGGGAATGAATCTAAGCCTCCCACTCCCACGTGATCTCCTGATGATTATTGTTCTACCACTGAATCCCCACTATGGGAATTGATCGCCCACGAATGTTCCTCTCCTGCCGATCCTCGATCTCCACCGAGTACTCAACAAAGGTTACTCCATCCTCGATGTCCAGCTCTCCACAGTCGATGATGTGTGATAGGTCATGCATGTACCCCCACAGATGTGACATGTTGAAGACATCAAGTACCTGGTGCAACTGTGGCAGTAGATCTAGGTAGTACGCCACCTCACTGACTCTGCAAAATTTCTGAAAAGGTCAGATGAACCTCGGAGATAGATTTCCACCTCATTCAAACCTCTATAACCATTGTCAAGGCAAGACCCAAATAAAGGCATGGTCTCCCACATCAAACTCTAGGGGTCTCCATCATCTGTCAGCATAAGACTCCTGCCAGTTCTATGCAGTCTTCATCTTCTCCCGGATGACCTGCACCTTTGGGGTGGTAGCTCACACCAACTCCGGACCCATGAGTTCATACTCTCCATTTTCAGTCCAGCAATGCAGTGACTTGCAGTTTATCCCATACAAGGCCTCAAACGGAGCCATACCAATGGTGTGTTGATAGATATTATTATACAAAAACTCCACCAGTGGTAGGTGGTCCTCCCAACTATGACTGAAGTCCCACATACATGCCCACAACATATCCTTCAGAACCTGAATGGTCCTCTCAATCTGACCATTGGTCTAGGGATTGAATGTCGTGCTCAAGCATAGATGTGTCCCAAAAGCCTCTGGCAATCCCTTCCCCAACTGGGATGTGAAGAAGGAATCTTGATCTAAGCCTATTGTCAAAGGTACACCATGAATCCGAACTATATCATGCATGTAGATGCATCCCAGGATCTCTACGTAACTCTTCTCTCTCATAGCTAGGAAGTGGGCTGACTTGGTGAGTCGGTCAATGATCACCCAGGTGGAATCATGCCCCGTGTACATCTGTGGTAAGCATGTCATGAAGTCCATCAATATTTCATCCCACTTCATCTCTGGAACATCTAGGGGGTGAGCGAATCTGGTTGAAACATGGGGCCCAGCCTTCCCCTACTGGCATGTAAAGCATCAAGAAATGAACTCTACTACTACCTTCTTCATTCATGACCACCAAAACTGTCTTCAGATATCATAGTACATCTTTTTCACTCTGCGATGTACCACCACGGGGGGTGTATGAAACTCACTCATGACTTCTTATCGCAATGCCAATAGTACAACAGTGTGTCCTCTAAAAATAAGTAAGTGATCCCCACCTTTCGAATATCCATCGGGAGCATGTCATGTGGATAACTGAGCACGAAAACCCTCATAGTCGACATCCCCATGTTTCACCTCTATAAATCGTTGGAAGAGTGGAGGGGTGTCAACCATCAACTGTAGGTAAGATGTACCCTCTCCATCCACAATGGATAAATACAGCATGGCTAACTGCTATGTCACCTCACTCAGTAGTTGAGATCTCAACCTTCTACAAATAGCACATGCCACCTTGTTCCCCTTCCCAAGAGTTTAGATGATCTCTGAATCATAATCCTTGAGGAACTCTACCCAACACCTATATCTCAGAATCACATCCTTCTACAAGAATATGTGCTTCAGGCTCTTTTGGTAAGAGTATACGATGAACCACACAGCCATAAGGTAGTGTCGCCTCATCTTTAATGCGAATACTGCTACCACCAACTCGAGATCATGGGTCGCACAGTTCTTCTCGTGTGGTCTAAGCTCGTGCGAACCACATGAAATCACATCCTATATCTTCATTAGGACACAACCAAACCAAGTGTCTGATGCATCATAGAAAACTACGTACTCGACACCCTCCTCTAAGAATATCAAGATTGGGGCACTATTCAAACTCTATCTCAACTGCATGAAAGCCTACTAGCACTTCTCTTTCCATATTAATGGTTTTCCCTTAATATTTAAGGTTGTTATGGGTTTTGATATTCTAGAGAAATCATGAATGAATCTCCAATAATATCCTGCCAACCTAAGTAATCTTCGCACCTCCGTCATGCTCCGAGGTGGCTCCCAAGCTGACACTGCCTCCACCTGGGCTGGGTCCATAGCTACTCCATCTACTGAGACAACATGTCCTAGAAGGTGGACCTCCTGAATCCAGAACAGGAACTTTGAGAGCTTCCCATAAATATGGTGCTCTCAGAGTACATCTAGAACCATCCGCAGGTTTCTCGCATGCTCCTCCTCTGACACTGAGTACACAAGGATGTCTTCGATGAAGACCACTACAAACATGTCCATGTATGGCTGGATGATCTAGTTCATCAGTCCCATGTATACTGAAGGGGTGTTCATCATTCCAAAAGGCGTCACCAAGTATTCATAATGACTTTAGCGGGATCCGAAAGCTATCTTCAGTATATCCTCACCCTGTACTCATTACTAGTTATAACCTGATAGAAGGTCGACCTTCAAGAACCACTATGCATCTGTTAGATGATCAAGGATCTTGTCAATTCTTGATAGTGGGTACTTGTTCTTCAACGTCATTATATTAAAGTGTTAGTAATCCACGCACAACCTCAAAATATCTTCTGCCTTCTAGGAAAAGAAGACTAGGGCTGCCCAGGGTGAAAAGGTGGGTTTCACAAAACCCTTTCTCTTTAAATCCTCCAACTGCACTCTCTGCTCGCGTACCTATGTGGGAGACATCCAATATGCTAATGAAAAAATCACCGCCGTCCTGGGGTGTACATCAATGAAGAAGATGATTTCACGGTAGAGAGGTAGTCTCAGATCATCTTTGGGAATGAAATCCTCGTACTCCGCCACTACTACTGGGAACCGGGAGCTCATCACATTGATTGATTCGAGGGAAAGTATAGAAAACTCATGAGTGACTGGTTGCACCATCCTATGAATGAGATCATTCTATGCTAACTGGGTATCTTTTTCTCCAACAAAATAAAACCTCATCCCATCACTACGGAAACACCTCACTGTTCACCTAAAACAGTAAATCTGGGCAAGTAATAAAGATAAAAAATCCATACTGAGAATGATGTCGTAAGGCCTTGACGCTAAAACCAAGAGGCTATAACCAAAACTCTCACCTCCAGGGGTATGATCACACTACCTACAAAGGTGTGTGATTGTCGAGTTTACTCCCATACGTGTCTCCAAGTGTTAGGATCGAGTCAAAGGCACTACCAGAATCTCATGTTTTCACACAAGACATGTGGAGATGATGGAATGACTGGAACATGTGTTTATAAGTACATAAAATTAGGTAGAGAAGACAGGGATCGTATCTCGAATCATCCAATAGATCCCCTGGGTCTTATGCCTCAACCACATGCAGCTGTCCCTGCCCCTATCCCCCACCTCCCTAAGCCTGGTGCAGACCTCCTGGGGGTGGTGGTGGTTGTAAGTCAAATCGTCTACCACCACCTGCAGCTCTCCCAGCTCCTATGCCATGTCCCCCGCCTGGAAGGTCTGTCTGATCCACCATATGCCTCTCCCTATGTGGCCCATCGACTACTTCCCTGAAAGCATCTCGATAGGTTGGAAAATCCCTAGAGAGATGTCCCCATACGTCACATGAGTAGCACTACTTCTCCCTAGGATAACTGGATCTAGCCAGAGAGCCTTGGATTATCGACACCCTATCTTGGGTCCTCCTTTGACATATCCCATGTCCTGATCCCTATGTCCAACATTCACTCCCTACTACTAAGGTCTCCAGACCTGTTTTCATGCTGCTAACTATCGTCAGCTGTCTCTGCTCTACCAAGAAGCTCTCGATCACCAAGGCTCTCTCGATCACTCTAGCATAAGTTGAAATGCATAGAATCACTACCCTAGAATGGATGTCCCACAGTAGACCTTGCTCGAAGGTCCGAGATATAAAGTACTGATCTCTATCCATATCCCTCGATTACCTGGAGTGGTTGGTGAACCTAGATTAATAGTTAGATACACTCATATAGCCCTTCTAGTACTGAAGAATCTCATGGATGGATACTTCTCTCAGTGTACCCAGAGAGAAAACCTCCCTGAAGAGTTTATCAAACTCTATCCATGAAAGAGACTCCTAGCCATGAGTCAGTGTGGTATGACTCCACCATTATCCCACCAAAACCTGAAGAAGGCTCCCTCATATGATCACCATCTGGTCTGATAGTGTCATCACTGTACAGAAAACTCTAGTCACCACATCTAGCAAGTCCTCAGCCACCTGAGGGTCAAGCTTGCCTCAGAAACTAAGGAGTCTCTATCTCTGGAACTCATGGAGCATGCTAACCCTGCAGACCACATCGGTATGTACTACAGGTACCATGGGCTACTCCACTAGTGGTGGTGTTGCGGGTGCACCACATGGTGGAAACGCTTGCGGAACAGGTCCATGAATCAAAGCCACATCACTGAGGGGGTCATCCTCGTGATCGTGTTGCTGAATCTTAGAGGGTATACATCATAGAGGCATGCTGTAACAAAACAATTTGTACCATGGTTAATGAGTATATTTGGAAAGCTGACACAAAGGATATATAAAGCACAACACATTCCTATATGATGCATATAAAATTCTTTAATTTCCCTACAACTAGTGTTTTCATGTACCAAGTCGAATAGTGGGTTATCAGATTCTTGGTGTATGGATACATCGATCGCCCGCACCAGCATTAGAGTCTCTGGCCTGAAAACAGAGCTCGAAACACTTAACACGGTTTCCCCAAGCCAATCTCACAGACACTTTGTCCTAAGGTTGAACTGACTAGCGCAGATACTACTTTTTCACGACCTATCCATGTGGGGCCCGCACCACGACTCCCCAAGCCCACCTCCAATAGGCCAGGGTCTAGTGATTTGCACCAAGTAGGATTATTACTAACATGAGAGGCATTCTCTAAGAACATATACACATGCAAAAATTTCCAAGACCACAAATGCAGAAATGTAAAAACCACTAAGGAATAAAATGCATGCATACAACTAAACAAAACCAACAGAGTGGGACAGATATTAAAGTGCTGGCAGTAAACTGGGCCAGAATACAATCCCACGAAAATATGATTCTTGATAACTATAAAGTCCAAACTGTAACACAAAGAGGTATTGGGACTACTGATCTTAGTTATAGCAATGTCTCGGCCTGTGGGGAAGTCAAAATGATTGGTCATGTCCTGGTCTACCCTAGACTCCGTCAAAATGATGCTCTTCTGCACATGACATGACATGTGCGGGAAAATCACGTATAGGGGTGACTATAACAATACACAGAAGAGGGCCCTGAAAGCCACAAAGCAATACAAAAATGAAAGGAATAGTCATCTCTACATATAATATATCTACTGAACATATAATAGGTGAACAAAATCCATATATACTCAAAACCCAGACCCATAGTCTGGAGACTAGTAAAAAAAACCACATACCCCCATTGGGAATTCAGTCTGAAGATCTGAAAAGAACGCATTTTGGGAGAACTCACTCCACGAGTATGGTAGCTCTGATGACATCTATCCAAGAATTACTCTTCATTGGGAAAAGTCATACAAGAAAGATACACTCATTACAGGATAACACTCGCCTGAGTGGAAAGATCACGATAGATAGATACACTCGTTATGGGAGAACACAATATTGAGTGGGAATGTACATAATACATGGATTATGATCACTTCCAGGGCCTTGGAGGATACCGCAATGCATCTGGATTCACCTTCTAAGTACAAGATCTACACTTGGTGAAGTTGGTCATGTCGATGCTTGACTCTACCTAGGGTCGTGAATGGATAGAGGATCTCACTGTAGGCCTCTCGGAGGGATTCCTGACTCTATCCCAGAAATTCATGCTGAAGGGATCATTCTATTGTAGAAGAAAACAATAACTAACCTTCAGAGGAATGAGAAAAAGGGGCACTAACACAAAAAAAACAATTCAATAATATGGTGGACAAAAAGATCAAGCCATGTACAGAAAATTACATGGCGTGTAGAAAACTCAAATGCCATGTCATCTTCCCCAGGTAAAGACCATGTATAACGTCTCATGTCACAAGGTTGCTTGTGAAAAATAAAATTACATGGTGTGTAATAGATAACATGTCGTTTCTAAGTATCTGGGGTCCACCCCATGTATAATGGCCATGTGCTCGTACACGATCTCAACCCATGTACGTCAACTCAGGTAACTAGTACACGAGGTGACTCGCACCACTGGCCTCGCCTGGCTGTATGTTGGAGTACATGGATGTGTACCCTATACCATGTCATTATATCTCCGGAGATATATACTGAGTCTCGTGTGGCCGGGGTCATGCACTATGTGATACATATCTGACCCCGATAACCCTATCTGTCATCGTCGGTACTGCACAATGTGTTCTTCAGAAGTACACGTTGTGTATTCCAGAATTTTCCAGAGTCAACGCTTCTCGCCAGCACACCTCCCGTGATGCTTAGATCATTTTTCTGATGGTCCGATCTCCATGAAAATCCTGATTCTATGCCGGCCCGATGTCCTGAAGTCGACTGCATTGTTTTCAGGCCTCTGATCGGCCCAAAAAAAATTGTTTTGATGCTCCCTCATGAAGAACGCTTGAAGAACTGTATCTTCTGATCCGAGTTGATTCATTACAATCCATGGACTTCTCACCTCAGTAGGGTTGTTTCTATGTCGGATCTCCAGTTTGGGATCATTGTATTGCATGACGAGTGTGCAACGATCATTTGTTCATCACCCCATGTAGAACGTGAAGAATGTGCGATAAAAGAAAGGGGAAAGAAACCCAATAGAAAATCGAGGAATGAACCTCCACCTTTGTTCATCACGACATTGATCTGCAACCATTAGTAGGATTAAATGGAGTAGAATAAAACAATAATATAACATGGATTAATTCCCCATGATCAACCCAATGAAACCCTTCCACAAGAACATATGAATATGTAGATCAACTTGTTCATGGTTGATCTGTGTACATCATTTAAATTCAGAAATGTGGAAAAGAGATTCGAAATAACAACTACTACATCAAGGAGGTATCAATCACTGACAAAGGGGTCATGCATCAGTCATCGTCGAGATCCTTCAACATTGTTGGTGTAGAGATTCACAGCTTTGATTCGTAGTCGATCATCTCCAAGAGTTATCGCCAAGGTTCCATGATTCCACCAGAGTATTCTCTGAACCTTTCCCAATGAGAAATATTAAATTAACCAATTAAAAGGGGGAAATCTGTTTCCAAATTCCATCATGTTGTCTATTATTGAGTCTGCATTTCTGTTTTAGAGTGATTATGGCTTGGCATTAATTAATGAAACAGTTTCCCCATCGCGGCAGTGCAGCGGATGTTTCCAAATAAAATAATATTAACATGGAAAATTTATTTTATTTTATTTTACTAAAAATGTCTAAAAATTAACTTTTTCCCTCGACCAGCGTTGGTCGAGATTGGACTCATTCATAGGTTAATTCATCGCCTCAAATGCAATGGTGCCCTCATATTTTAAATCTGAGAATCTTTTTGGAAACATCAACAACCACACACATATGCCGACTCACTGCATAAAAAAAATTCAAACCACCATTCCAGGATCACTGGGCCTTGGAATGATGTTATGTCTTTGCGCCTGGTCTCCTAATAATTCCTTATAGATTTTACAAAAACAGGGAAAATCTGATACATTACCATGGATACTGAGTAGTAGCGTCTACGTGTAATTTTCAAGTTGATGTGTAATAGTTATGGCTTAATTCTCTAAAACTCTAAACCTAAAAAGATCCTCAATTTGAATTATTCAGTTATGTCATGATTATGTAATTTTTTTAAGGTTGGTCCTTATATGGTGAGACTTTGATATCTCTCCAATGAAATGGGTAATGATACGGAGTTAAATTATTGGGTTTCCCCAATTATATTTAGCAAATATATTGTTTTAGGTTTTAAAATGGAATAATGATGTTTACTCCCAATGTTGTTGTGAAAGTTACAATGTATGTATGATATGAATGCCTCGTGTTACCTTCATTATTTATGATTCGTAAGTTGTTTTTCATGAATTTTATGACATATTCAGGTATGTTTAAGATATTATATTTTACAGGATAAAATTATGATTCCATGTGTTTATAGTATTCATAGACTAATTATTCTATTTATTTTAAATTCCTAACTAAGTTATTTTGTCTCATTTATGGTTTTTAAAATTTTTCCATAGGGTATAAGGATGAGTAAGTGAAAGTAATAAGTAATGAAAATTTGAATCATGAAAGGAACACATGTTCTATTTTTAAAATGATTTCCTTTGGTGGAAAAAATTGATACAATTTTAGTAGTATCCTCTTGTATAATTATTTGATGATATGTACTAATAATGAACTTATTATCAAAATTTATATATGTGAAGAGGTCCTCAATGATAATAAAAGTCAAATTCATTAAAAACTAAAGATTGTGTAATTTTAAGATGGGTTATTATATTTGGTATTTGAGATTATTTTATAAAACATTAGGGGCTGGGATATTTTTAATAGAATATCTATAAATGATTTTTAATTTATTATAAACTTGAAATGATATAGAATTTTAAGATTCCCATGACTCTTTATCTATTATATGTCAATTTAGTGTGCTTTTAAACAGAGGAAAGAGGGTAGCAATTCTGGGATGAAAACTAGATGAGAAGAACCATCCAAATCAGCAACCTAAGTTGGTCATTATTAGAACTGAATTGTTTTCTTAAAATGATGTAATAGTTGACTCAGGCTATAAATTGTTGTTTTGTCTATGCACATGATCTTCCCATTCAACTAAAAATGAACATGTTAGTGGTGGATCATTTAATTAGGAATCATCCCTCATTATTCATAGGATCTTCTATCACTATACTAGTTCAAGGGTGTATTAAAAAACCGGATAATATTTTTCATGTCATGGGGTGTTCAGAAAATAAAAAGGACAATATTTCTATTTTCTATTTTGAAGGTGAAGCCAATAAGTTGTGGTATATGGTTAAGAATATCAGTGACAGTGAGGATATTAATGCTATTGAGTTGGAGAAGTTAAAAAAATGTGTTTCTTTGGAAATATTTACTATGGTAGTCCAACTTATAATGGAAAAAAATTCATGAAATTGATGCTGGAGGATGACTCAGTGGTTTCATATGAATAAAAATTCACTCTACTAGCAATGTATTCTCCAAATATCATCCTGGATCTTGATAATAAAATAAATCATTTTGACTTAGGATTAATGTCAATGTATCTATGGTCATTGTCTTCAAATGATTTCAAATTATTCAAAAAACATTATCCATGTGAATAGAAGGTGGAAATTTAGTTTTTCAATGATCATGTTTTATTTTACAAACAACAGTATCCGGGAGTGATGTGGAAATTGAAGGGGAATAATTATTGAAAAAATTCTAATCATAATATAATAAAGTTTAGAGTTTGTAAAAATTATCATAAAAAACAATGGAGAATGAATTTTTAATTTGGGTACGTGCTTTTAAAGTGGTATAATGGGACATATGGCTCATAATTGCACTATAAAATATAATGGTAGTGGTGAAACAAAATATAATTTACAATTAGAAAAAAAATTATATTCAATTAAACGGTCATTATGAAAATTAGTGTCTGATGAAGAACATGAATTAAGTGAAGAAACCAGAATATAAGCAGAAATCTGTGGTGATATCTATTCCAACTACTTCATGAGATGTTGGGTGATCAAATGAAGTGGAAGTAGGTACATTTTTGGTTTAATATGATTTTACCAATGTAGACTTTGATTCATGGTCTATAAATTCATTAGTTTTTGAGACAAGTTCAAGTATATCGAAAATTACACCCTAAGAAATGAATCTAGGAAATCTAGTAAAAACAGCAAGGGAATATGACGAGGTAACAAATTATAAGAGTATTATTGTCTTTTTTGGGGGAAATAATTTAACTACAAACCTTTCATTTTAAAATCTAGTAGAGTTTGATGTTATTTGGGGTATGGATTAGCTTTTTATAACATTATAATATTGAATGTGTTGCTAAATAGGTTTCTTTTCTAAAATACAATTAGTTTGTAAATAATAATGAACCCATACAATTGAAAACATATCATGATGTTTATAAACTATTAAAATATGGAAATTAATTCTATTATTCCCATTTTGTTGAAAATAAATGCATTTTTTAGATTAAAAATGTTTCAATGGAAAATGAGTATCTGGTTGTTCGTTCTAATGAGTTTCAGGGTATTATACCTGATCGAGAAGGTGAATCTACTGTTTACATAGTTTCATAATCTAAAAAAATTTTGAAACCCCTTTTTTAAATTACTCAAATTGATCTATTAGAGTAACAGAATCAATTGTATGAGTTATTAGATAAAGGTTTCTTTCAACCTACCACATCACCATATGGTGCTCATCTATTTTACATTAAAAATAAAATGGTTAAATGAGGCTTTTCATTGATTATAGAAACTTGAATAACATCACTATTAATAAAAAAGTTTCCTTTTACAAATATAAATTATTTGTTAGATCTGCTCTAGGGAGCACAATATTTATTGAATGTCAACTTGCGGTCACTGTACCACCTATTTAATGTAAAGGAAATAGACATATTGAACACCATAATTCATACTTGACATAGACATTATGAATTTTTAGTTATGTTAGTTGGGTAATTTAATTCACATGTTGTATTCATGGATCTTATTAAAATAATTTGACGTTTGTTATTGGATAAGTTTTTAGTTGTGTTTATTGATGAAATTTTAATATATTCTTAGAGTAAAGAGGATCATGAAAGTCAACTAAGGGTTCATTTGTAAACCATTCATGAAAAAAATATGTGAGAAACTCAAAAAGTGTTATATTTGGTTAAAAAAATTCATTCCATGGTCACATTGTTTCTAAACATGGCATAACTATAGATACTTCAAAAATTAATGTTGTAAAAAATGGACCAAACCCACAAATAAAACCATGATTCATAGTTTTCATGGATTAATAGTCTATTAAAATGGGATTATTGATATTTTTCATGGTTTTTTATCCCATAGACTAAGTTAACTCTAAAGGGTGTTAAGATCATCTAGAGAAAATAATGTGGTGATTAATTTTAGGAATAGAAAATTTGATTGGTGAATAATGCTCCAATTTTGGAACAGCATTTCAGAAATGGGGAACTTTTCATTTACATAAATTCTTCATTAAAATTACATGGTTTCATCCTAATGCAGAATGATCAGGTAATTTCATATGATTATCATTAGTTGAAAACTCTTGAGTTAAATTACCCTATTAATGATTTGGAATTAGCTATAGTTGTTTTTGATTTTAAAATTTGGAGGTATCATCTCTATGGAATAAATTCTAAAATTTATAATGACAAAAAAATGTTTGAAATATATATTCAATATAAAATAATTGAACATGAGAAAAACAAGATGTTTGGAACTAATCAAATATTATGATTTCACAATTCATTACTATTGTATAAAATAAAATAAAGTGCATAGTTATTTGAGTCATAAAATTAATGCTACATTAACCATGATATATTTGGAACATGACACTTTGAATAATGATTTGATGAATATTAGCGTGGAAGTTGATGGTGCATGAAATTCCTCAATTTTGTTTCATTTATCTGTGAAATAATATCTATCATACGTAAATATGAAATCACAAAAGGAATATAGTGATTTCTACAAAAAGGTATAATTTTTTTAGAAATTAATGTCAACTAAATTTAACATTAATAATGATTTTGTTTTTGATACTTGGGAAGTGGTTATATGTGTCTTCTATTTCAAAATGGAATGATTCTTTGATATATGAAGCTCATAGTTCCCCATTTTCAGTTCACCATGATAGTACTAAGATATATGGAGACCTTCAAGAGTATTACTGGTAGGTTGGAATGAAAAGAGATATTGATAACTCTACTATGAATCATTTGACTTGTTATTAGGTTAATGAACAATGAAAGTTGACAAAGGGGATGATTCTTCCATTTTTAGTGCTACATTGGATATGGAATAATATATCCATGTGATTATTAATGGGATTACCAAATACATTCCAAAGTAACAATGTGATATAGTTTATTGTTTATAGATTGGATAAATTGTATCATTTTATTAATATTTTATATTCTTTATCTCGAGAGAAACATTCTCAGTTGTATCCTAAAAAGATAGTCATGTTACATAGAGTTCCACTCTTCATTATATCTGATCGTGATCATAGGTTCACATCGATATTTTGGAAAGGGATTTTTAATTCATTGGGTATGGAATTAAATATTAGTAAAAATTTACCTCTGTAATCAATTGGTTAGTCATAATGAAAAATTCATATATTGGAGGATATGATACATGATTATTAAGATGATTATGAGGGAAGTTGGGATCAACATTTTTATTTGGGTTAATTTTCTTATAATAATAATTTTCATTTTGTTTAAAAGATGGCACAATTCTATGCATTATATTGAAAGCATAGTCATACATCATCTTTTTTTGATGAGGTAGGTGAACGAATGATTATGGGACCAAAATTCATAGAATATAAGGTAGAAAAATTGTAGTTGATTTAGAATCATTTGAAGAAAACTCAGAGAATGAATAAAAGATATGCAGATAACTAGAGGAAGGAACTTTATTTTGAGGTAGGTGATCATGTATTTTTCAATGATTCTCCATAGAAAAGTGTGATTTTTTTGGTAAGAAAGGGAAAAAAGTCCACAGTCCGTTGGACCCCATAAAATCATGGATAACGTTTGATCAAATTTCTATCGAGTTTCTTTAACCCTATTTTATCCTATGTACAAAACAATTTTCATGTTTTAATTTTATGAAAGTATATCTCAGATTCATTCAATTTTTTGAGTCTATAGGTAGTTCCGTTGGAAGAGAATCATTCTTATGAGGAATAGTGAGTCCAAATTCTTGACCACAGAGTGTAGGTGTTGTATAATGAGTTGATTAATTAGGTTTTGGTTTTGTGAAAAAAATATATGGTTGAATAGGAAACATGGAAATATGAAAATTCTATAAATGATAAATACGCCCACCTATTTGATAATTAAATAAAAATTGTGGGGACGCAAATTCCAAAAGGGGTGAATGATTTAACACCATATGTGATTATAAATAATACATTTAACAATTAATATTTATGAATTATATATTAATTTATTTTAATGGGGATGATATTTTTGATAACATACCTGACACACAACAATGGGTTTCTCTGGAATCTTATGTTGCACATAAGAATGAGTAATACCGAAAATTAATAAATTTATAATTTTATTATTTGAAATGGTTGTTATAATAGAGACATTGTATAATTAGGAATTAATAAAACAATATATATTATTTTTGGATAATTTTTATTAATTTTTTTATTTTCTTCAACAAAATTTATTGGCATGAAATACGAATAAATCTGATTTTAAGCAAAAAAATACTACTATTTTTAAAAGGATGTTTTAACTTTTTTTTATGGAGACCCTTTTAAAAATAGTTTTGATAACTTTTTATATTTTATTTCAAAAACTAAAATTATTTTTTTGAATAGGGACATCATTATTTAGTCTGGATAAATTTTTTTTACTTTTCTGAACACTTTCCTATTTTAATGAATTGTGAAAAATGATGCATTTAAATTCAAAAATAATTTTTTTATAATTTAATTATATAATTAGACTACCATTTTAATTTTTTAGTGTGTAGTAGAAGCAAATTTTTATTATTTAATACAATTTTGGTTAAGATAATCAATTTCATGTTGAAAATATATATAAAAACATTTCTAACTACTTAATGTTTCACATTAAAAACTCACTTTTCTATTTTGTTTACAGAATTAATTTTTAATAAAATTTTGTCAATAATTTAAATTAAAATAGATAAAATAAATTCCTTATTTGAAAAAAGTAAGTATAAAATAGGTTTTATGATTAATTTAATTTGTAGATATAAAAGTGTAAACATGGGAAAAAATTATTTACTTACTGAAACTGTAATTTTGACAAGAGTTAAAGTTAAGATTTAAAGGCTTAGTATTCTTAAACCCTAAAAAAAATTAATTTTTTTGAGGTGTTTTTCAACCCTATCCATCCAATAATACATTTATTAATTTCCAATCATGTGGAAATTAATTCCACCTCTATATCATTGGTCATAGTATAAAATAATAAATTAATTAATCACTTGAACCCACCTATACTCAAGTATAAATACCACCTCTCCATCACCTTATTTAAGTCCAAAAAGCCTTTTAGATACTCATATATATTACCAAAGGTCCACGCCTCACTCACACTATGTCCATGTGGCTATGGTCTCTCCAAAAGACCAATTCCAACGTCTTTAATGTCCATTGATGATAGGGATTTTTAAGATGTAATATTCTCAATGTACCACTCTTAGTTTATTTCTTTTTCTACATTCTCCTCACCTCATTCATCAATAAATGAATGATTAATCCAGAATATTTTATATACTAGAGTTTTATGTTTCTAATGGTATATCTCATACCCATTTCATTTCTCACCACCCCTTAATCAAAGAAAACAATTATTGTCTATATTATGTTGGTTAATCACCGTTGTGAATAATGTTTTTGTTCTTTTTTATCTATAAATCCTTCATGGATTGTCTTAGAACAATTATTATAGAAAAATAATATTTTAATATGTATGTAATATTCAATTTCATACTCTTCGTATGTTATACTGAATATATTTTCATGCCTTCCATATTGTTGTTATACGATAACTTAATTTGGGGACTTGTGGACTACCCCCTCGTCCAAATGATATGATTCATTCTTAAATCAAATGGAATATATTAAGGATTGTTTTAGTAAGAATATATAATATAATTGAAATATTAATGAAACATTAATGAATTATATATTTATACATAATTATATACATTTCATTTAATTTCTCTCTTTCAATAGAAGAGGAAAAACCAAAATATTGTTCATGCGTATGTACAACCTACCATTTCACTAGAATTTATTTTTAGATTACCATAAAATATTATTATGAATACATACATATGGAATATATAATATATTAATATAATTTTTTATATTTGGAATATAATGGACTTATGACCTCATGAACATTTGAAATCATACCAAGTTAGTTTTTGTGTCAAGCACCGAATATCGTCAGAACATATGACATAAACATATACAATTATGTAACAGTTATAAGATGGTAAATAGTGATATAAAATGAAAAATATACATGAAAAATGTTCCCACATAATTATAAATTAATATAATATTATAATTTCGGAAGAAAAATAACATATGACACAAGTCAGATGTGAGGTAAGGGAGTTTCTGAACTAAATTTCCACTCATGGGGATTTACGCATACATTGATGATTATATTATTCCAAGATTTCATGTGGAATCACTCATTATTAATTTATGTTTTTTAAATTAAATTTTCATTGATATTCTATTGGTAGACATAATCACCCCATTGATAAATTATTATGTTATTAATATGAACACTATAGGGGAATATTTTAACCCAATTTCCATTCTTGGTGTTAAATTTCTACTTCATGATTATGTCATTAAACTAAAACATGAGATATTAATTTTGAATATA
The DNA here is from genome assembly GCA_963277665.1 of Viscum album. Taxonomy (NCBI): domain Eukaryota; kingdom Viridiplantae; phylum Streptophyta; class Magnoliopsida; order Santalales; family Viscaceae; genus Viscum; species Viscum album. Next base: position 419,286,659 of record OY728123.1, on the reverse strand, counting down.
TTATATTTTATTAATATCATTAAATTCATTCCTTTTATTTTTCAAAATAAATATTCTTATATGGTGTGCATTATTTTCCATACAAAATGTCAAAAGGAATGGGTTTTTAATTTATACAGCGAAAAAGACTTCATGTTATTGTAACTGTTATTTGATATTTATGATTCTATATGATCCTTAATCTTTTTAAATAACATATTCCATTTTCATGTATTTTGGTATTGAAAATGTTTTTACAAATGGATTGATTTTTTCAATATATTGAAATGATATCTTTTGATTGCAATATTGAATTATTATTTATTCTTTATACATTATTTATATATTGTAATCATTTTTTGTTCTTTATAATTGGTTATATATATGGGTGGTTCCATGATACACCGAGGGTAGTTGAGCCGATTATAGCTCTCCAATGCATTGGGTAATGAGAGATTTAAGAAACAATGTTTCCCCTAAGATATTTAGGGACTGTACTATAATGGATATTCTAAATGTAACCATAATGGTTACTCATTAAGAATATGAGAAAGCTAAAATGTATGTATGATATAGATTCCCCATGTTAACTTTATGATATATGATTTATTTGATGACTTTTAGGAATCTTATGAATTATTTTGGCATGTTAAGGTGCTTCTATTTTATATGTGAAAAGTATAGTTTCATGAGTTTATAGTATTCATGTAAATTTTTTTTAATTTTTTATTTTATATCCCTTACTAAGATTTTTGTTCTCATACCTAGAATTTAAAAAAAATCATATTGTATAATGATGAGTATGGGAATAGAATAAGTCAATAAGTAAATTTTTAATATAAGGTATCATGATTTATTTTTAAAAATGTTTCCTTCGGTGGAAAAATGGATATTGTTTTCGTAGAATCCCCTCTAATGATAATCTTATGATTTATATTAATAATGACATAATTATCTAAAGCTGGAAACATGAAAATATACAAATTGTGAAAAAAGTCAAATTATTGAATACAATCATGATTATGTAATTTTTATGGATGGGGCCTTATAGATGTGGGACACAATCATTAAAATGAGGACCCCACACCTCTATATACAAAACAATATCATTAAAAATGAATGAGATACACATGATTCTTAAACTATCCCCATTTCCCCCACTGAATATAGAAGTTAGACCAATATACATTACACCCAAGGGGGTTCCTGACTTGCTACTTTCTTCACTCCATGTCCTAGGGATAGATCTTTGATCTTTGAAGAAAATCGTGCCTGGTGGTCATGCATTGAAAAAACCCTAATGGAACCCATCCTTTGGTTCCACAAGAATCCACACTACAATCTAGACAGCACTGATAGAACACATCACTCCTGAAGACTCACATTTCCCCAACATGGAACATAACTATTAAATGGACATAGAAGATTCACACACATCACCCCTTTCACATTGAAAAAGAGAGAACATGAAAGGTTCTACAAAAATCTCCTTCTCAGTTGGATGATAATACCACATTGAAAGATGACACTGAATGTGACCCTTAAAACCAAATAGAAATTATAATACAAGGGATTTTAAATCGACTATCATGCAAAACACGATTTCAACAATCATCTATAATAACATATTATGTAATGATTCTCTAAAATGATGTTCGTTAATTATTAATTTCATAGAAGAACCCAATAAAAGATCTAAAGACCCTTTTATATATTATTTAGCACCAACATCCTATGCATCTTTCCTCTATGATCACTAAAATATCAACTCACCACATCAACACATGACTATAAAGAAAAAATGTATCAAACCTCACCTTCGATGACTCCAAAAAGTCAAGAAACTATATTTTCATTCAATTCCTTCTACCTTAACTATAACACTATGAGAGTATCTACTAAACATAAAAATAATATGTCCATTAAATTATCAATTATCATTAAGAAATTCTATAATTTGTTCAATTGGAGGATCTAATGTTTAGAAATCACCCATTACCTAACTTTTATTATGCATAGATTTATTATGGGAGCATACAATATCCAAAAAGGGAATTGAGGATCTAAAAAAATAGCTCATCAGACAAATTGAAAAATAATGAAACATCGAACACATGAAGGGAATGAATCCAAATACATCACAAATAAATATTAAGATGAACCCACTAAACATTATTTCAAAGCCGACCCCTCGACAAGAACCCAACACTTGAAAACACCATTCAAACACAGTGGATTATAAAACTCCAAAAACAATCCATAAAATTTCCAAAATATAAAAAATAACATCACACAATCAATAGTTATCAAAACAACACATTTACTCGTAAAATCACATTAGGAAATAAAATAGTATTTGCAGGTTTCCCATCTAAAAATGTTATTCCATGGAGTCTCTAACATGCGTTTTCCCATGCCAAACTGTGCACTCAACTAATTTAGAAACTTAACCCATGAATTAGGTCACTCTTGAGAATACAAACTATCAAAACAAAAAATTTCCACCTTTCAAGAATAAACATTCAACCCACACTTCCATTTTCTTAATTTAATTAACATTTAAACAATTTAGAAACCATTTCAATGATCGACTAACCACCCAATCAAAAACCATTTTCAAACTCCACATTTTAATCCAAATACATCTCATCCAATTCAAAACTATTTTAAAATACAATTTTTTAAATTAAATTTTTTTATATGTCTAGTAAATCTAATTTAAATCATATTTCTATGAACTGACGTTGAATTAGTTCATCCATTCAAAAAAAATTATCAAAAAACCATATGTTTTGATTTTAAAAATTCAATTTTCTATAATCATCCCCATTCAATCAAAACAATTTTACAAAAAAATTCAACCATTCAAAAGAATCATTTGAAATAACTCTAAAAACCCAATTTCCATCATTATAAAATATAACCATCTTTACATAAAAATCAATTTTTATCAATTTTAATTCAAGGTGGTTCAAAATAATTTTCAGTACCCAAGGGGACGCAGATCAATTCTCATATATGAAATTAGTGTGGGTGTGTGACATGGAAATATGGTTGGTAGATATATTCTAATCATACCACCATCATGTAAAACATTCTTCGACCATGTATCCGGCTCTACATGGATTTTTAGGCCTTACGAGCTCACTGGGACAACCATCCAAATTCTATTTTCAATTCTCTAACACTCAACAACCCAAAAACAACATGACATCCCATAGTAACATGAGTCTCGTTGCAATGTGTGCTGGCCAGGAACTATACTGATAACCATAACATTATGCCCCAAAAATCTAATCTCGGGTCTTCCTAGACTCTTTCCCTGGTAACATGAACCAAAAGAGTGTACCTTCTTTGATGACATTTTTTCAAGAACTATATTGGGACACCATCTGACCCGACACCCGACCAGGTCTATGGAATAACCCAAAGGGATTCCGAATCCCCATTGACTTAGAACTCATGTCCTTGTATTGACAATACACCTTGGGATTGATTTTACCCAACCACGTGAAAAATACAGCAGTAAATTTAAATTAATCATGAACAAAAAATAAATGGCCAAACATGGGATAACAAAAATTCTAGAATTTAATATCTAAGTATTAACTAAAAACTAGGATTCAATTACTGAAAAATTAATATGACAAAAGTCCAATAACCTAAATATGATGATAGGAGAATCATTCTCAAGCCACCATGACTAATGTCAAGACAAGGAGATCTAGGATCCAAATAAAATAACATGACAAACCACTCCATTACATACAAAAAACATGTTCTAGGTAAACCCAATGGTATATGGTGGGTGTGATAAAAATCACACAAAGATTCCACCAAATTAAAATTATTCCTTTTTTAAAATGTAAATATAATTTAAGATGTTCATTCATGTAAAAGACTTTGAAACAATTCCAGGAAAATATTTTAAAGAGAGGCCATTTTCAGGCGAACACATTCAAAAAAATCATTTTTTTCAAAGTAATAATTTTAGCATGATGCATTTAATGGTAACATTTCAAACGAAAATCGATACTATGAATTTTTTTAAATGAAATACATTTGTAGTCCACCATGTGTTGAAGGATTGGAATCACATTACAAAATTATCAAGAGAGAAATATAGGTAAATACCTTGGGTTAATAAAGATCGAATGGGATGTTGGAACCTTTTTCCTCAGTATAGGGTGGTATAGAGACTACAATCATAGTATTCTCCTGTATGAGAAACTATGAAGGGACACCATAATGGCACTGTGGTCTATAATCATCATCATAGTCTTGTAATTGTTGTAATAATCAATCCTAATACACAAAATTAGAACAAACCATGTAATAATTTTCTAGCATTCTAGAAACATTATTCCCACCTAGATTAATGAGATTACTATTTTGTTTGAGTTCATATTCACACTTCACACCAATCACCATTGTTCAAATACAAATATTAGGCACTATAAACATACCATGAAATCAGCATTTTCAAAAATTTATCCCACATTTCATTTTACAGACACCATAAACTCTTTTAAAATACTTTTACCATCAATGACACAATTCATAAATCATTGTTTAAAAAAACATAATAAAATCACACAATTGACAATCCATGTCCATGGGCCAAGACACTTTTAAATCCACACATAATTCAATATAATTTTTAAAACATAATTTTCATCATTAAGATAATTTAAAACTCATGTTTAATGGGGAAAAATAGAGGCCAATAAGCCAAAGTCTTACATTTTAAATTAAAAACCTATTTTCAAACACATTCGCACCTTATGATCCTTTGGGAATAAGATTCTCACCATTTAAACAACCCATTAATCATTTCCATGAAACTCCACCACAAAACCCACAAATACATGGTCATTTTCTTTTGTCTATTCCATTATCATATTCAAAGAATGCAAAACCATTCTATAGACACAATTTAAACCACATAAATAAATAATATATAATATAAAAATTAACTAAATTGGAAAATAAAATCATTTAATATGATCAATCATGGAACCACCAACCTTAGGTGTAGAAACATCCTGAAATTGGATTGAAATTGAAACGCCGCCAGAATAATACCCTAGAATTCCTTGATAAAATCGAAAACAACAAAATCATACCGCATTAATAACAATAAAACCCAATATTGATCACCCTTCCTATTTGGAAAAAACCACAAAGGAGAAGAATAAAACTGTCACGACCCGTCCTCGGGGCCCGTGCCGTGACTACCCCAAGCCCTCCTTCCATAGGCCAGGGGCTGGCGACTAGCACCAAAGGCATAAATCCCGATAACTGGGAAGGCATTACCTTTATAAAAGTAAACAAACACCACAGAGTACAAGAAGAAGTAAACACTAAGTACAAAGAGAAGTGTTGAAAGGAAAAAAGGCCAGAATAAAAACCCAAAATAAAGTACAACTACAACTGAACAAGTACAACAGAAAAAAAAACAACAGCTAGAGGGATGGAAGAGGCTCTTGGGTCGTCCTCCTCGGATCCTACTTGAAGGGTAGGTACAGATGACGCGGCTCCTGGATCATCCTCCACGGATCCTACCTGAAAGGTAGGTACAGATAGACTCCACAACGCTCTCACCCGACAACCTCCTCCGTGTGTCGTCTCGTCATTTAGTCCACCTCCGGGTACTAACTCGTCGTGTAGTCCACCTTCGGGTACCGTCCAGTCCTCGAACACTCGGCCTCCGTCAGCACTACCTGTTGTCTGCAACCAACACAATTAGGTGTGGGCATAGCCCGTGCAGGGGTGAGTATAACGATACTTATTAGGGACCCCAAGACCCTCAAGGTCTCACAAAAACCAACATGGATAACCACAAAGAAGATCTCAACAGATAACTTCTACTTAGGTATATGCCCATGTAAATACCTAAGTTATCAAGTAACCCATCTCAATCCTAAGGAAACAGAAGGATTTTGAAATCAACGGATAACAACTACCCAGGTATATGCCCATACATATACCTAAGTTATCAGGTGACCCATCTCAATCATGAGGTAAACAAAAAGGTCAAAAGTCTCAACTCAAACCAAGATTTTCATTATCGAAACCGTAACTGCTGAAGAGCTCCGTCTCTGGAGTGTACAGTGGTCATGTCACGACTCCGAGGTACTGCTCACTAACCTAAGACTGCTGATGTACTCCTCCTGTCGAGTACCGCATGTCAGCCACCTAGACACATTAGTGCTTCCCACCGAGGTATGTCACCCAAACACAGTAGTGCACACCCCCTAGTAGCCTGCTAGGGTACTCTCCAGACGAGTACCGCGGGTCTGCACTGTCACACAGGTAGTGCTCTGTCCGCCATGGGTCTGCACCTCACAATGTAGTGCTCTGTCCACTGGGCTAGTCGACTCACTCCAAGTCGAGTCGGTCAAGCAGTCGTCAGGTCTCAGCCAGCTACACGGTCTCCGTACTCCGTACGCTCGTCTCTGGGAGGGTCCGCTCCATGAGATACTGGTCGATACTCCAAGTATCTCAAAGTCCCATGAAGATGTATCTCAAGGACCGCCTCGTCATATGGGTCTCAACGCGCAACAGATGGCACATCAATCGGACGCCCGGTCTATGAGTTTCTAGCCTTTTCATCCCAGGGGCCCGGTTGGTTTCATGAGCGATCCAATCCCGGCCGTATCTCAACTGTACCCCAAACTCTCAAAGGGTATACTCATTGGAACCGTTTCTCAACGTGATCAACAACGCTGCTGACGGTTCGTCAAAAGGACGTCCTGTCTGAAATATATCAGCTTTTCCGTTTTAGGGGCCCCGTTGGATTTCAGTTTCGATCCAACCCGGCCACTATCCAACTGTATCCAAAATTCGGGCGATTTATTCCAAAAGTTCCATCTCATCAAAAGGAAATCAATGAGACAGACGGTGTGTCAATCGGACGCCCGGTCTGTGAGTTATTGGCTTTTTCGTTCCAGGGGTACGGTTGGTTTTGTGAGCGAAATAACCCGAACGCACTCCGACGACATCCAATCCTCGAGCGGAGTAAGAAAAAAGATCTGTCTAACTAAGAGGAATCCAACATAGTCGACGGCACGTCAATCGGACGTCTGGAGTTCAAGTTACGAGCGTTTCCGCTCCGAGGGCCCGGTTGGTTTCGTGTACGAACCCAAAGTTCTCCGAAACCTTGAGTGTAATATACCAAAACGACCGTCTCGATCCAAGGATCGAGTTTCTGCTGAAGGCGTGTCAATCGGAGGATTACATCTCATAATATGGGCATTTGACCGAAAGTGGTCTGAAAACGGGGGTCTGCGCTCAGGCCGACCCGGCCCGACCCCCCTGGGTCTGCCGAACCGGGTCGACCCAACCCAGGTCAGACCCGGCTGGGCCCAGCCCGGTCCAGCTCGGTCGGGCCCGACCGGCCGGCCACGGATCAGCCAGCATGGCCGAGCCGATTCGCAGAGCGGGGTGCGCGACTCCCCTGCCCGCCGCTAATTGAGGCCAGCGGCGGATCCGCCGGGCGCCAACCCTCCAATGGCGCGCCGCCGCCGCCTTCCGCGGACCACCAGACATGCTCCGGTGGTCCGTTCCTCCTGTCGTCATCGCCTATGGTCCCCCCTGGGACCCCACATTTACTGCGAAGGGATTCAAATGCCAAAACGGCCTCCTTCATCATCGCTCGTCAATCTGTATGTGAAAACGAATAGCGTCGTCTTTGTAGTTTTCCAGCGCAACCCGATGGCGCCGCGACCCTTCGCCGCAGCCCGACTCCGACAGTGGTTCTTTGGTTTTCTTTGACGCGGCGCGATGGCGTCACGTTCTTAAACTTCCTTCCACGAGGTGGCGTGATGGCGTCGCGTAATACTTGTCATGTGATTCCCGCGTGGTATGACGACACCTCGCCATTGCGTTCCATCCACAAAGAATCAAACATGAACATAGGAGGGGGGTTTGGCCATGTTTGTGCAGTTCAGCCCCCCTCTCATTAAACAATATCATATAGTCAAAAATCCATGATAATCGATAAACTATATTCATGAATGAAAAAAAATTAAATAAAATAATCCCCTACCTCAGTTTAGGAACGGTGTTTGTCAACGAGCCGCGGAAGACTATAATCGCGGAGGTCGGGCGTCGCGGGAAAAGAACGTCGACGTCGCGAAGCGAGGATTCAAAGTCGTGGATGGAGATTTCGTCGTGGAAAACCATCGCGGGAGAGACGACATAGAAGAATAATGTCGCATCGCGGATATGGCATCGCGGAAGAACCGTGTTCTTCCGCTGAGAAGTTCTTCGTTGAAGAACGGTGTTTTTCGCGTTCTTCGTCGAGGTTGAAGATGAAGAAGACCGCTTCCCCAATCCTCTCAAGGTTCCAAAACTCTCACAATAATAAAATAAGACCATGTCTTATTTTATTAACACAACCTAAACATTTGAATTTCAAGAGTTTGAAAATTAAAAACCCACATTTAACTCACATAAGTTATTAACATAAGATGTTATAAAATTAATGAGGTGATAAGTTAACAAAACTTAAATGGGGGGTTTAGAGGGGTTCGGAAAGTGAGGGGTTAAGAGGGGTTAGGGTATTTAAGGAATTTGAAAAGGTGGGGGGTTTCGTGTGGGCCCCACCCATTCAAATATCCACACATGGGAAGTCGGGTGGATGTGGGCCCACCACCAGCTTCCCATGGGAGAAGTTAACCACATGACATGAAATAAAATTGATTCAACAATTTTATTTACCCTTTTTTCATAATTAAACCCCAAAAATTAACTTCTTCTCCCGCACAAAAGCAACTACGGTAAAGGTTCCCTTAAGAGATTACCAGCGTTGCGAGTTCATCGGTGCCATCAGATTTCAATTCCAAGCACCAGTTCAAAAGAAAAGAAATCTCGCTCATTCGTTCACTGAACGTACCCGAGCCAAACTTTGTAAATTTATTCCGGGCACTCCGGGCTTCAGAATCAAGTTCCGTTAGAAACCACGTTCTTGTAAAATCCCAAAAAAAAATTAGAAAAAATTTCCCTTTAATTTTACGAGTCTTTACATTACTCACACCTCAGGGATTTACGTCCTTGTAAATATTTAACACAAACTAGGGTTAGAAAAGCGGTACAGAGCACGCATCTGAGCCTTCTGCTCCCATGTGCTTACCTGTAGGTTCCCGTACTGCCAGAGATAGTGCACCCGAGGAATCTATCGTCCTCGTAGGATCTGTTCCTGTCAATCCTTGATCCCCACTAGAACCTCCATGGAAAACACCTCATTGCCATCGTCCAGCTTCTCATGGCCGATGATATGCGAAGGGTCGAGCACGTATCTCTTCAGTTGAGATACGTGGAAGTCGTCGTGCACCTGGTGCTACTTAGGTGGATGGTTCAAGCAGTAAACCACCTCTCTTACCCAGCTGTAGATCTAGAATGGTCCGTTGAACCTCAGAGTTTACTTGCCGCCTTGGCCACAACTCCGTAAACTTCGTCGAGGTGAGACCCGTATAAGGACGTGACCGTCATCCTCGAACTCTAGAGGTCTCTAATTCCTGTTAGATCTGGAACTCGAAAGGACTTCAGCCACGATGGTAAGGTTGGCCGACTCAAGAGTGATCGTTCGCACCCTCCCGTGCACGAGTTTAACTTGTGCTTCCCAGGGTTTCCTTTTCGCCGACCAAGGAAAACCCATCTCGACGTTTTCCTAAAACCATAAATTTGAGTATGAACAATTATTGCACGTTCCATACTCAAACTAACGTCGTAAGTCCTCGACGCTGCCACCAGGAGATTCCAAACGGAACTCTCGCCTCGAGTGTCTGACCACACCGTCGGCGTAAGTGTGATTATCGAGTCTCCTCCCAAGGTATCTCCAGACGTGAGGGTCAAGTCCACGGCTTACCGGAAACTCTAGGTCTGGAACAAGATTTTTGAATGCAAGGAATTATTCATATCGACGTCCGTTACTACAACAACTATTAGTGGACACAGACTGTCCCTTGAATCATTTCTAGAGCCATTGGGTCACACTCCTTGACCGCATGCAGCCGCACTCTTCCTCCGCCCTCCAGCTCCCTGAGCCTGGTGGGAATAACTAAGGCGGGTGGTTGTACCATGATATGATGTACACCACCTCATGCTGCTCTCCTAGCTCTGCCTCTATGTCTGCTGCTTCGTAGACTCATCTCTCCTTTAAGCTTCCTCTTCTTTAACATTTAACACGCTCGAGTCTCTATGACTGGAGCCGGTTTCCTGTTTCTTACTGCACTGTGCAGTCTTCATCCGCTCCTGGATGATCTACACTTGCTTTTCCTATGATCTGAAAGAGCTGCTAAAATTTCCCTTTTTCCGAAAAGAGAAACTCGGTCTCATCCCCTGGATGGACCACGCCCATTGCCTAATACAGTCAATCCTGACATGAATGATGCATTCATGCCATGGATGACGCCGTAAGGCCTCGACGTAACTACTAAGAGATACAACTATCACTCTCACCTCCAAGGGTCGAGTCACACTGTCGGCATCAGTGTGAGGTCACTGGGTCTCCTCCAGTAGAAATCTCGAAAGTGAGGGTTAAGTCAACAGTTTTAACTGGGACCACTCAGTATCAACCAAACAAAAGGACAGGAAAGCAAACAAAGATAAGTGTCTTTTTATTATTGTATCTCATAGTACAAAGACACGAATACAACAGAAACATGGAACTAGAAGTACAAGGGACGTATCCACTAGTTCTACTCCTGTCCACCTGCTCCCGGAGCTCTACTGCCTTGTCCACTACTAGGCTATTGCTCAAGCACTCGTCGCTGCTTCTAGCTCGGTGGCTCCTCCAACGCCCGCGGATCAACTGTACGAGGAGTCAGACAGTCACGTGCTAGGTGACCCTTCCCGCCGAAGGAGTATCATTGTCCGTTTCTGGCACGCCTAGCTCTGACCCCACCTCGGGTGCCCCACACCACCGGTCATAAAACCCGAGATCGTCCAACTGCTAGTCTAGTCCTCCTTGACCTCTGCATCATCTGTCTACTACCCACAAATGACTCGGTTACTGATCAAAAAACACGTGGCAAAGGCAGAAGCTTTTGTACATGCTTGGGGTGTATAACTACTGGCACAAACTCCACCCTGAAGAAGGTCTCGAAGTCTTCCCATGTGAAGGCCATCCCGTCACAAAACTGAAACAAGTGGCTCCACCACCTGCCTGCTGCTGCCTGAAGGAGGCTGGCAGCAAAGATCGTCTTGATGTCTTTCGGTGTCCCCACTAGCCTGAAGACTCTCACCACAGCCTCCAGCCAATCCTCATCCGCCTGCGGGTCCGTCCCTCCCTGGAACCTGGGTGGCCTATAGCGCTGGAACTCGTGCAGTGCGCTCAAGTGACGTGCACCCTCTGCTGCTAGGGCTAGTGGCATCGGTGGCCCAACGGGTAGTAGTACTGCTGGTGCCTATGCTGGTGCCTCAACTAGAAAAGGGCCATGTACTGAGGCCACGTCGCTCGGCGGGCCGTCAGTACGAACCACTCTCGGGGCTCTAGCTGGTCGTCCGAGAAAAAGCATCCTGAAAGAAACAACGTAACACGGTCAAACAATTATACCTAGTGAGCTGACCTGGTTTGAGCTGTTTTAAGGGAAAACCTTTGAAAGCACACACGTAATCAGTGTTTTCGTGCACAAAGTTAGAAATCAGTTGTCAGGCTCCTAGTGTATGGATACGTCGGCCGCCCGCACCAACACTGGACTCCCTGAACTTAAGACCACACTCGGTACCCTTAACACTATTGATTCATAGAAATAAAATATCAGAGTTATAAGTTCTTCGGTAGAACCGACTCCTCTGATACCAATTTTTCATGACCCGTCCTCGGGGCCCGTGCCGTGACTACCCCAAGCCCGCCTTCCATAGGCCAGGGGCTGGCGACTAGCACCAAAGGCGAAACTCCAGATAACTGGGAAGGCATTGCCTTTATAAAAGTAAACAAACACCATAGAGTACAAGCGGAAGTAAACACAAAGTACAAAGAGAAGTGTTGAAAGAAAAAGGGCCAGAATACAAACTCAAAAGAAAGTACAACTACAACTGAACAAGTACAACCGAAAAAAAACATTAGCTGGAGGGACGGAAGGGGCTCCTGGGTCGTCCTCCTCGAATCCTACCTGAAGGGTAGGTACAGATGGCGCAGCTCCCGGATCGTCCGCCACGGATCCTACCTGAAGGGTAGGTACAGATAGCCTCCACAACGCACTCACCCGAAAACCTCATCCGTGTGTCGTCTCGTCGTGTATTCCACCTCTGGGTACTGACTCGTCGTGTAGTCCACCTCCGGGTACCGTCCAGTCCTCGAACACTCGGCCTCCGTCAGCACTGCCTATCATCTGCAACCAACACAATGAGGTGAGGGCATAGCCCGTGTAGGGGTGAGTATAACAATACTCAGTAGGGACCCCGAGACCCTCAAGGTCTCACTAAAACCAACATGGATAACCACAAAGAATATCTCAACAGATAACTTCTACATAGGTATATTCCCATGCATATACCTATGTTATCAAGTAACCCATCTCAATCCTGAGGAAACACAAGGATTGTGAAATCAACGGATAACCACTACCCAGGTATATTCCCATACATATATCTAAGTTATCAAGTGACCCATCTCAATCATGAGGTAAACCCAAAGGTCAAAAGTCTCAGCTCAAACCAGGATTTTCATTATCGAAACCGTAACTGCTGAAGAGCTCCATCTCTGGAGTGTACAGTGGTCCTATCACGACTCCGAGGTACTGCTCACTAACCTATGACTGTTGAGGTACTCCTCATGTCAAGTACCGCAGGTCAGCCACCCAGACACATTAGTGCTTCCCGCCGAGGTATGTCACCCAAACACAGTAGTGCACACCCCCTAGTAGCCTGCTGAGGTACTCTCCGGACGAGTACCGCGGGTCTGCACTGTCACACAGGTAGTGCTCCGTCCGCCATGGGTCTGCACCTCACAAAGCAGTGCTCCGTCCACTAGGCTAGTCGAATCACTCCAAGTCGAGTCGGTCAAGCAGTCTTCAGGTCTCAGCTAGCTACACGGTCTCCGTACTCCGTACGCTCGTCTCTGGGAGGGTCCGCTCCACGAGCTACTGGTCGATACTCCAAGTATCTCAAAGTCCCACGAAGAAGTATCTCAAGGACCGCCTCGTCATAGGGGTCTCAACGCAACAGATGGCGCGTCAATGGGACGCCCAGTCTGTGAGTTTCTAGCCTTTTCATCCCAGGGGCCCGGTTGGTTTCGTGAGCCAACCAATCCTGGACGTATCTCAATTTTACCCCGAACTCTCATAGGGTATAATCATTGGGACCGTTTCTCAACGTGATCAACAACGCCGCTGACGGTTCGTCAAACGGACGTCCTGTCCGAAAGATATCAGCTTTTCCGTTTTAGGGGCCCGGTTGGATTTCGGGTGCGATCCATCCCGGCCACTATCCAACTGTATCCAAAACTCGGGCGAAGTATGCCAAAAGTTCCGTCTCATCAAGGGGAAATCAACGAGACAGACGGTGCGTCAATTAGACGCCTGGTCCGTGAGTTATTGGCTTTTTCATTCCAGGGGGCCGGTTTGTTTCGTGAGCGAACCAACCCGACCGCACTCCGACGACATCCAAACCTAGAGTGGAGTAAGTCAAAAGATCCATCTCACTACGAGGAAATCAACGAGATAGACGGTGCATCAATCGGACACCCGGTCTGTGAGTTATTGGCTTTTTCTTTCCAGGGGCCCGGTTGGTTTCGTGAGCGAACCAACCTGACTGCACTCCGCCGAAATCCAAACCTCGAGCAGAGTAAGCCAAAAGATCCGTCTCACTAAGAGGAATCCAACATAGTTGACATCACGTCAATCGGACGTCCGGAGTTCAGGTTACGAGCATTTCCGCTCTGAGGGCCCGGTTGGTTTCGTGTACGAACCAAACCGGCCGAACCCAAATTTCTCTGAAACCTTGAGTGTAATATACCAAAATGATGGTCTCGATCCAAGGATCTCGTTGCCGCTGACGGCGCGTCCCACAGAGGTCTACATCTCATGATATGGGCATTTGACCGAAAGTGGTCTGAAAACGGGGGTCAGGGCCCGGGCCGACCCGGCCCGACCCCCCTTGGGTCGGCTGAACCGGGTCGACCCAACCCGGGTCCGACCCGGCTGGGCGCGGCTCGGTTTGGCTTGGTCCGGCCTGACCGGCCGACCGCGGCTCGGCCAGCGTGGTCGGGACGATTCGCGGAGCGGGGTGCGCGACTCCCCCGCCCGCCGCTAATTGAGGCCGGCGGCGGATCCGCAGGCCGCCAACCCTCTGGCGGCGCGCCATCGCCGCCGCCTTCCGCAGACCACCAGACGCGCTCTGGTGGTCTGTTCCTCCTACCATCTTAGCCTATGGACCCCCTGGGACCCCACCTTCACTGCAAAGGGATTCAAACCCCAAAACGGCCTACTTTGTTGTCGCCCGTCAATCCGCATGTCAAAACGAATAGCGTCGTCTTTGTAGTTTTCCAGCGCGATCCGATGGCACCGCGACCCTTCGCCGCGGCCCGAATCCGACTGTGTTTCATTGGTTTTCTTCGACGCGGCGCGACAACATCGCATTCTTAAACTTCCTTCCACGACGCGGCACGACGAAATCGCGTAATACTTGTCATGTGATTCCCACGTGGTGCGACGACACCTCGCCATTCCGTTCCATCCACAAAGAATCAAACATGAACATAGGAGGGCGGTTCGGCCGTGTTTGTGAGGTTCAGCCCCCCTCTCGTTAAATGATATCATATAGTCAAAAATCCACGATAATCGATAAACTAGATTCATGAACGGAAAATAATTAAATAAAATAACCCCTACCTCAGTTCCGGAACGATGTTCATCAACGAGCCACGAAAGACGAGCATCGCAGAGGTCGGGTTTCACGGGAAAAGAACGTCGACGTCGCGAAGCGAGGATTCGAAGTCGTAGATGGCGATTTCATCGCGGCAAACCGTCGCAGAAGAGACGACGCGGAAGAAGAACGCTGCATCGCGGATACGGCGTCGCGGAAGAACCGTGTTATTCGGTGGAGAAGTTCTTCGTTGAAGAACGGTGTTCTTCGTTAAAGAACGGTGTTCTTCGTTGAAGAATGGTGTTCTTCGCATTCTTCGTCGAGGTTGAAGAAGAAGTAGACCGCTTCCCCAATCCTCTCAAGGTTGCAAAACTCTAACAGTAATAAAATAAGACCAAGTCTTTTTTATTAACACAACCTAACCATTTAAATTTCAAGAGTTTGAAAATTCAAAACCCACATTTAACTCACTTAAGTTATTAACATAAGATGTTATAAAATTAATGAGGTGATAAGTTAACAAAACATAAATGGGGGTTTTAGAGGGGTTAGGAAATTGAGGGGTTAAGAGGGGTTAGGAAGTTTAAGGAATTTGAAATGGTGGGGGGTTTTGTGTGGGCCCCACCCTTTCAAATATCCACACATGGGAAGTCGGTTGGATGTGGGCCCACCACCAACTTCCCTTGGGAGAAGTTAACCACATGACATGAAATAAAATTGATTCAACAATTTTATTTACCCTTTTTTAAATTAAACCCCAAAAATTAACTTCATCTCCCGTACAAACGCAACTACGGTAATGGTTCCCATAAGCGATTATCGGTGTTGTGAGTTCATCGGTGCCATAAGATTTCAATTCCAAGCACTGGTTCAAAACATAGGAAATCCCACTCGTTCGTTCACTGAACGTACCCGAGCCATACTTCAGAAATTGATTCCGGGCACTCTAGGCCTCGGAAGAAACCACGTTCTTGTAAAATCCCAAAGAAAATTTAGAAAAAATTTCCCTTGATTTTTACGGGTCATTACAAAAACCCCTAGAAAATAGGGGGGAAACAACAGAAGAAGGAACTTAATTAGGGTATCTTGGTGAAACTGAATCAAATCAACCCAAATAGTGGATTTCAATAGACAGGAGTTGAAGGGGATGGTTCCCCTTGTGCTGTGGAGGCTGTAAGGGTTGAGGAATGTGGGAAATTGGGGTTAATATAAAGTAGTGTGAAAAAAGAATACAACAATTTTAATGACCTAGATAGGATGTAAGGTTTTTCAAACCTTATGGAGGTAATGACCCATCTCTACCAAGACCCCGACCAACCACCCAATTCATAGTCCGAGGAAAATGCCAATGTGTTGTCCATGATGTAGTTATTTTCTAACCTACCACCTACCGCCTTATTACCGCATCATAGAGCATGGTTTCT
The DNA here is from genome assembly GCA_963277665.1 of Viscum album. NCBI lineage: Eukaryota > Viridiplantae > Streptophyta > Magnoliopsida > Santalales > Viscaceae > Viscum > Viscum album. The sequence goes on along the minus strand of OY728123.1, from coordinate 419,270,445 downwards.
ACTAACCATACATCATCTTTCCACCACACAAAAACCACCAAAAAATAATATTTTTCATGATAATTAAAGGGGGACTCAATAACAAGTAATATACTAAGAATAACTAAATGAAATAAATCATAAATTCAGACTTGCCACACCGAGTTCTCATGAAAATAAATAGAAACCAAACATAAAACATAACAATGGGTGAACCCAAAAACCCGAGTGTGAGACACGATATCTAGGATATTATATAAACAATGAAATAAGTATAATTTTAGTGAATTAAGGAATAAATAAAAAAGAAACATTCATTGATGGACTCAACTTTTTCTTCAGGTATCTCTTTTTGATTTTCAAATAAGTACTTCTTGGTTTATTTTTATGACAAATGGGAGAATTTTATGATTGTGGGATTTATATTTTGGGTATCATTGGAGATATTTTCATCATAAAAAATAGGATTTGTTATATGAGGAGAAGATAAGGATATGTACCCATTTATATGAGAGGGGAGGCCACTTTTTCAATTTATAAAAAGAATCATTTTTTATAAAGTCAAAATCAATCATAATACCTTAAAAATGAATTTGAATCCAGGATAAGATTTTAAATTTTTTTAATATAATAATAAAATATATTTTCGAAAAGCATTGATGTTAGATTAAATCTTATCATTTTTATTAACCTTTTGTGAAACAATTGTAATTTTAACTATGGCAACAGAAATTTTAATATTAAAAGGATATATTTTGAAATATAAAGTGTAAATTGGACAATTAATTCCATATTTTAAATATTTTATACCATATATCATCTCATTGTCCTTATTTAATATTTTTATGATATTTAGATAATTTAATAAAAATATTATTTTCATAAAATATCATAATATTCAATTATTACACTATTTCGAACATTGACTTTATGAAAATACATTCAATATAATAAATTCAAACACCTTCCCTTAACACACACCTGACATGACATAGTCACCCATAAAATGTATGAATCACTTTAATAAAGAGATGTAATTTTAATTTTAATTTTTATAATATCATTTAATTGATTATTTAATTAATTGAGTAATTACTACATCATTGTTTCCTAATTATTTATTATAATTTTTTTCACTAAAAATTAAACATAAAATTCTCTGATATATATAATCCTTTTTATTTTAAAAATAATATATACATTCATGAATATATTATTTTTATATTATATTAAAAATATTATACATATTAAAATTAAGAGTGACATTTTTTCACTCCCATGGAGATTATTAATATTTAAGTAATTTTCAAGGCCATGTTTCTAATAAATTATTCAATTGCATTCTTAATGTGTTAAGGGTATAATTAGCTTCATCCAATATAATTTTTAGAAGTGTTAGAGTAGTTTCCTAATATTTATAAATCAAAATTTACCCTTAATTACTCAATTAACCATTAACCAGTGGATTAAAAATTATTAATGTTATGATTCATATTATCTAAAAAAATGGAACTGTTTAATAAATTTCAATCTAATGATTCCAAATATTATAACCATTTTTTATAATTGAAAATATAGAAATTTCAAAAAATTATTTAAAATTAATCTCACTAAAGGAATAAAAAAAGGTTTTTAATGTGAAAACATCCAAATGAATGACATGTTTTTTTTATCCAAATTCAATATGAAAATGAATCCACTAGCAGAAATTTAATTCAATGATAAAAAATTAATCTAATGAGGCTAAAAATCCAATCAAATATATAAATAAACAACATAAATTATTTTAAAAAAAGTGTTTAGAATTATAATTCATTATTTTAAATAATTTTTCAAAATATGAATCTAATAAGGATTATATGAAAAATACAACCAATGAAAATATTTATGTACTGATATTAAATAATAAGATTATTTTTCATATGAATGTTCAAAATGTTTCAACAAATAGTTTTAAGATAGGTTATCCATTGAAAGGAGGAAAAATTACCCTTTTGAATAAAATATTGGGTTTTATGAGTAATATTAGGTTTTTTCTTCTCCAATACCTATAAAATACATTGGATGAATATATAGAAATATATTATTACATATATAACAATTATATTTAATTAATATCATTAAATAATTTTTATTATTTTAATTTATTAGCTTAATATGACTTTAGTTGCATCAATATAAAATTATTTTCTTTTATATTCAATTAGTGTATATTTTCATATATAATTAATTGGTAACCAATGAATTCATATTATAAACCTTATATTTTCATAAGTTATTTAACACATTTCATAATATCTAATATAACATCTATGTTATGTCTTATAATAATATTTAAACAATATACTATTTTTTTAAAAACTAATTCTGGTATGCAATGCTATCTATCAAAATAATTCAGTTCTATATGTAACAAAAGCCAATCAACGAGTTGTGTATTCCAAAAGCTAATTTATGTTTTGATTGGAGTGAAATATTGAATTTGGGAACAATATAACACTATTAAAACATACAGTCTTTTATACAATAGATGTTATAATGATTATTTGTTCAAATGAAAAAATATCATAGTGATTAAATTAATTAGAATAAAAATTTTTCGCAAAATATTGGGGGGGGGGGTTACATTATACCCCACATAAAATTATTTTCTCCCTCAATATGAATTTGGGTAATTGATGGGATAATAAATGGAATTTCCATTCATAGAAACTCACATTGTAAAAATGAATACTACCATTCCATGTAAAAAAGAATGTTTAAAAACTAATGGTTTTCCAATGAATCTCATAAATACGTTTCCACATATGAGAACACAGGTGGGATGTGAAACATGTACAAGGAAGAGATAACTAACCATTAGTTTTTAAAGGAGAGTGATATATTACATGGTTTAGATAATGTGATTAATCACAAATCCATAAATTTAAAATGATCAAAGGAGCCATTTGATTCATCAAAAATGAAGGTCTTGTGATATCTTTATAAGATTCAAGATCTATTCCCTAGGGTTGAGTTATTTTCTTGAGAAGATTTACGTAATTTATTTGGTAAAATAACACCATTTTCTGACTTGATCAATATTATAAAATAGTGAATTTTCTAGTTCTTAAGAGTTATCTGATTCTCAGATCCATAAATATGTTGATAGGTTATTTCATTCATTTTTATAACAACCAAAAGGTTATCTCAAAAATACCTATATAGAAAGATAATAAATTTTTATCTAAAACCATATTCGATGTTTAGTAAAAACATTCCCATAAATGGTTACCCTTAGGAACATTCCAAAAGAATAAGATCCTAAACAATGGATATAAGGCTACTAAATTTCCCAAATCAATGAAATTTATTCCTAAAACAACATGATGTATCTCTTAATTGTCACAAACCACCATGTGAAAATCATTTTCATGTACTATAATGAAACATGATAATATCCATAATTACCATAATTCTTAGTGAGAATAACCATGATTTCGAGAATGTTAAACCATTCCTCATATTATAAATCTAAAAAATCTATATTCAAAAATCATGATATCTTAATCCATCTATTCAACTTATCATTCCCATGTTCATCAATATTATCCCATTTATAATAAAATATCTCCTTAATTGATTATCCCAGCATCATGTACACATTATGGGTCATCATTCCCATAGTCAAGTGTTTTCCAAAAATTTCCCCTTCCATAAAATAACATTTTAAGTCCATCAACACCATTCAACATATTCATTTAAATCCATAAAGAATAAAATACATTAAAAACACTTATACATTTCAGAACTCTTATAACATAATTATTGATTCATAATAAATATACACTTCGATTACTTCAAAACCTCTATAATCAATTTATAAGGAAACCTCATAATATTACTTAACAGTTATTTCCATTCACATTTCACATGTAGTCTCATTATCACTAGTAATTTATACACTATGTGTACTATCTTTAGTATTATCATAAAGATAATTCCAATTTGAATAATTATCTTCCTGATGACCATTCGATACACATTTTAAGTAGTCCTTAATTAATATTACAATAGTGAGCCAATATTCCCAACAAATGCATTTTCTGAACTTTCCATTTTCAATTTTTTGTCACATTCCTTGTGTACTTTTTTTCCAAAGTCAATATATCTTCATGTTCCTATAATACATTCAAATTATTGATATATACCACAATCATGACACAAAGGAAACCGATTAATCATTCCTTCATAGTCCCAATTACCCAAACTCTCTGTAAAATCTTTCTTTCTCTACTTTGGTAAGTCTGATATTTGGTTAAGGCACGTGTTGTTAATCATGTTGATTCAAAAATTATAAGGAATGATTAAAATTTACATTACTCCAAAGATAATCCCATATTATTTCCCATTAGAAAACTTTCAATCAAAATTCAACAGTAACCCAATTATTTTCAGTTTCCTCCATTGATGAAAACTAGAAATCATTGAGTTGGAAATAATTATCATAGTGAGGGACCACATAATCATGAAAACCCAATTATGTTATGTATATGTTCTAATATCTTCCTTATTATAAGACACATTAATATTATCCTCATCTATTCATAGACATCTTCCATTTATATCTTTCATGATGGTTCATAATGAGTTTGTGAATATCTATGGAATTTAACCATGGTGTGTGAAACTAGCTGTGCAGCAAGGCATGTTGTCATGTACCAGGTTATGCTCAAATTAGGCCCGACACACATACTCAAATTTTTACCCCTAGGTACATAAATTATAGTTTTATATATCGTTATTTAGTATACATGTAGTGATGTAATAATAAGAAACCAATCAATCAATCCTTTACCAAAATTCCATCCCATTTTCTTAAATATAAACTCATCCATATACAAATTCATAGAGACATACATAGACATACCCATAGATATATCCCCATGTATATCACTACAGCTTTCTAAAAATAATTTTAAAATTTTGAGTAACCTTCTAATTGATATCAAATATAATCACTCAGTATTAACATACATGGATATCACATCTTTTTTATGAATAAAAAAATTACATAAAAATAAACCCAAATACCATATTTCTTTAGTTCCCTTGGAAACATAGAAATATAAACATTTGTTTATAAGTTAGAAAATATTATCTCCCACTAGGTTATTAATTAATAAAACCCCTATAATAAACATCAAAAATAATAAAAATCATCATAACATGGTAATGGAAACATTATAATCGGTGAGATGAGAATCTCAATCAGGGTAAAGAAGGGATATATTTATGTATATACAAGAACATATGGGTATGAGAACATGATTATAACATTACAAGATCATACCCTCCATATCAAAAATCATAATCATGAATCATATCATAAATATTAATAGCTCATGAGACATGAATCATAAGATAATTAAGAGAATATTCCATGAATGAATAACATAGGAGTGAGGCGTGGAATTATGGCATACACATAAATATGTAATGTCATTCCATATAAGTCAAGATGCATTGTAAGTGAATATCAGGTCACATGATGTGGACTACACATATAGGGAAGGACAAACAACCATCCTTACTCTTAATACTTTTCTTGTTAGGGATCGAGTTTCAATATCTTCCCATGGATGAATGGGTTTCCCCATCTTCCCTTAGTGGATCGAGTTTATGCATCTTACCATAGTGGATGAATCCTGTCAACATTATTAAATTCATTATCTCATGAGATTTAAGTCATTACCCAATCCATTGGAGGGAGATATAGGTCCCACCCATTAAATAATTTTAAAAATACATATGTTTTCTACAAGAATCAAATATCATCCATCATATCAAGACCCGTTGAATGAAATGGGCTTCAAAAATATCATTCCATCATAAATAAATTCATTCAATGAAAGAATAATAATGGTGAAATTTAATCATATCACTATTAAAAAAGAAGTGATAACAAATATTGTTATCTAATATTAAAAATAATTTTAATATATCATTTTAAATCAATTATTTAGGTAAATATCATATATTATTTCAAAACGTTTTATTTTCATAAATTGACTAAAAAATAAAAAAAATTATTAAAAACTAATAACAGATACATGTTATGATAATATCAAATCATTATGATGAAAATATAGAGGAAATTTTTTTCATGCTATATAAATTTAAAAGAAAATTCCATTCATACCCGTTCTTGAAAATCATCAATGTACATCATTTCGAAAAAATATCTCTCTTTCAAAACATGTAGTAAATATTAAATGATGGTTAAAAATGAGATTAAAAATCAATAAGTGAATAATAAAAACATTTATCAAAATTTATTTAGAAAAAATTGGAATGGAAGATAAATATTCCCTAACAAATACTTAAAAACAAATAATCTGAAATATTGATGAAATGATATAATAAATAACAATAACATTACTATCAGTAGAATAATATAAACAATGGAAGAACTAAAATTATATGGAATTGAGAAAAAATGTAATCCTCTATATAATATTTATGAAATATATTCATGTGAATTATATATACCATGTCTAAGAATGATGTTGTTTAAAATGTATCTTGATTATAGAAATAAAAGTGGGACATAAACCACTTACTACTTGAGTATCATTAGATTCATGAATCCCATAAAATAATAACATCAATTGTGGATTTTATTATAATTAAATAAATTAAATTAATGATGTAACATGTCATAGTGTTTCTTATGCAGACATAAAATAATTGATCGGTGAATATGGCAATTATCTCAAGGAAATTAAAAGCAATATGACAGTCCCTTACATTATGTATTGAATCCCATCATATTCATGAAATACTTCTGTATATTAAATATAAATCTACTATAAATCAAATATAGAATCATACTTTATTATATAAAATCATATATTATTTCCATATTCCCGTCTATTACCTGTTTATCAACAATTCAGGGTTAATATTAAGTGATCGGTTGTAACCGCTTTGGTTTGTTCATGTTTGGAGCAGTTCTCCTTATTCCTCAAACATAGATCATGAATTAATCATCTAAATAATCATAAAAAAAGATATATATATATCATATATATATTCAGTATATATTTATTGTTGGTTATTCAATAAAGATATAAATGAAAAATATAACACATGGTTCATAATGATGGTAGGACAGACATAGACATAATCCTTAGGTTCATTTCTTATTATATAAGGAGGAAGGTAAATTTTTCATTATAGTAACATTAAAGAATCATAGTTAACTAATATTATAAATTTAATATATATTCATTAAATTCATCCTTATTACCATCCACTTGAAATATAGATGAGAATCGAGTCATATCGCATCATGGATTTGGTAAATGGTACGTATATGTGATGGATGATATCATTTCCCAAAAGATAAGGGGGTAAAAAGGTATATAAGATATAATAATTCCAGATGAATAACTATTTAATAAATATCATATAAAATTTTATTTTTCATTATAATTCCACAACATGGGAAGTGGTAAAGAAAAAAAAACAACATCATTTCGTGAGGTGGTAGTTCACTGTAGTGAAGAATAGTACGTTGGTTACCCATTAGATGGATGTGTCTGTTAGTTCAGGTGAAAACAATAATATAAAAACCTACTAGTATATTAATGTTACTTAGGTTGTTATAAAAATATTAAATAAAAATAATTTCTATTTTTTAAGGAAGAAATAAAATAGAAATGTATGTGGGTGAATGTTAAATATTCTATGCATATCTCCTTTTGATTTTCACAATGGGATTATTTTGATGGATTTATTCACTGAATAAGGCTTTTATAATGAAGTTAGTTAATTTGGGTGATTAATTGGTCAGATTTTTGTAAATCTAAATAGTTTCTTTAGTGTGAGGAGAAGATATTGAGTAGTTTCTTTTTATAAGGGAGGGAAAGTTCACTTTTAGAATTTATCAGAAGATTCATTTATAATAAAGTGAATCAAAAACAGAATTCCTCGAAAATTACATTGAATAGAATAAAATATATTATATGTTTTTAATATACCCAACCAATATATTTTATACAATATTTTAGGTTATTTTAAACATTATCATTTAATCGAACCTTAGTAAATCAATTTTAATTTTAACTACGTTCTCAACGTTTTTAATATTAAGAGGATTTAATTTTTATAGGTAAAAACTAAATTTGAACATAAATGGAAAATTGAGGATATTATAGACCATATCTAATAATAGTTCCCTTATTTAATATTTTATTTCTATTTTAAAAATAAATAAAATTTTATTTTTATAAAATTTCATAACTCTCAATTTTTAGTCTATTCATAACATTGACCTTAGGAAAATTAATACATTAATATATCTTCAATAAAATCAAATAAAAAAATCCTTTACATATCATATTAATCCAATAATTTTAGGAATAATATTAATTCATTAAAATTATATTTCATTTTGTAATTAAAATTTCATTTAATTGATTATTTCATTAATTGCGTAATTATTTAATCATCATTTCGTATTTATTTATGATCATTATTTATTTTATAAAATTTAAAAATAATATTTTATGATTTATATAATCATTTCATATTTATGATTAATACATTTTTTCATGAATATATTCTATTTATAATCATATTAAAAATATTATAAATATTAAAAGTAATAGTGTGACACATTTTCACTCTCTATCAATTTAATAATATTTGTGTCATTATCTTGAATAAGTGTCTATATATTTATTCAAATTAGATAATTATGTGTTTGGTATGAATTATATTCATCACATATATTATTTCTATGTGTTAGTGAAGTTTTTAATATTTATTTTTTAATATTACCCTTAGCTATCAAAATTTACGTTAACCGTGTTATTTTAAATTACTGAAGTTACTATTAATACTTTCAAAAATTAAATGGGGAATATTTAATAAATTTTGACCTTTTTATTTGAAATATTAAACCAATTATTTCTAATTAAAACCACATAAATTGCTAAAATGTAGATAAAATTAATCTCATTGATAGAATGAGAAAAAATATTTTTGAAGAAAAAAACATTCAAAAGATTAATATGTTTTTTATTCAAATTCAATGTGAAATTTATTACTATGATATAAATTTTATTTAATAATTGAAATTTAATATAATTATAATTTATAACAAATCAATAATATAATTAAAAACCATAATTTTTTAAATGATAATGTGGTTTTCATTTGAAATTTAGACTTCTCACTATTTATAAATATATGAATCTTAACAAAAAAATATAAAAAATTCAACCAAAGTATATTTTTTGTCCCTAATTCAAATTGAATATTTATTTTTTGTATATAAAATGTAAAATTTTTATAATTTAGATTTAAAATGTGTTCAACATTAATTAGATGTAAAATTACCATTGTGAAAAATCAATATAGTGTTCTATGTGTAAATTGGTTTTGTTATTTTTTTATGCTTGTAAAATATAATTGATAATTGTCAAATAAAATTTATAAAAAATATAAAAAATATATATTTCATTATTAACATTCACTATTTGAAATTAAATTAATTTATTTAGAGAGAATGAATTTGGGGGGAAAAATATTATTTCATTTATAATAAATTTGTATATATATTCATTTCTAATTAATTTGGAACCATTGAATTTATATTATAAACCTTAGATTTTCATATTAACCCTAATATTACTAATAACTAAAAATTAATGGCTAGGATATATATTTTATTTATATCTTAATAATATACTATTGATCGATATAACTCATCCTACATGTAATTAATGCTAGAAAAACATCTTTGGGTTGTATGTTACATAAGCGAAGCATAGTGTTGTGTATACCACAAGCTAATTATATGTGGGTTGTATTGAAAATCTGACTTGGTGTTGCGTCTAATGTAAGAAAAACATAATGTTTCTCATATTTAAAAAGAAATATTAAGTATTTAGTAAATTTTTAAGACATAAAAATGATTAAATTTGTTAGAAATATATATTTTAGAAATTCTCTTTTTGAAACTACTATTCTAGGGTGAAGTCTATAGGGATTTTATTTGGGTATGTGTAAAAAACGGGGTTCAACAAAACATATAAAACATTTTTATCTTATAGTCAGAATAAAAATATTTGATCTAATATTAATTGGATATCATTATTACATATACACAATGTTTAAAACCATCTTAATACTACATTCCATGTTCATTTTTATAATAACATAAGGGCATGTATAGTGTAATTATAACTATTGTTCACTAAATATTAAAAAAATTAGTATAATGTGAGTGAACCTTAAAACCCAATATGTTATATTTTCATTATATATCTCATCATTTTATCAGAATATTGGAAATTTACTCATAAAAATGATGATGGGGATGGTTTAATAATATTTACTATCTTAATAACCACTATTTCACTCCCCCCATCTTAGTGGCTTAATACTCTCACGTGGGATATAAATTTTATTGTAATAAGTATGCAGATAGTTCTTGAATTCTTGTAGATTTTTTATTCAAAACACAAAAATCCATTTTTTGAATGAGTAGTATCATCACACTAAAACTTTAATTTTGATTATTTTTATATAGTATATCCTCTCGCAAAACAATCTATAGAGTTGGTTACTTTATTACCATATTATATAAATCTCATTATTAAATAAATATGGAGTGCACTTATTGTATTTTCACATAGTTAATGTGGTCCTTAGTTAATTTTAAAAGGGGTATTTAATTTTGGTATGTCAGATGTATGAAAAATTGATTTCATGTTTTAGATAAAATAAAAGTATGATTTATAATTTCCTGTAATGTAGTAAAATAATTCCCTAACAATGAGATATTTTTTGATAGTCTAAATCCTAATTGACTAAGAAGAATCTTTTTCATTATATTTAAATATCATTGGGACCATTTCAATATTTTTTTATGGATATTAAAAGTGTAATTATTGTAACACCACATGATTTAATGGTAATTTATTTTCCTTAATGTAATTTAATAGCTTTTGTTACACGTAACACCCAGTTCGAGCGCACCACCACTTAGAAAACTCGCCATTCAAAAATAAGTTATGAATAGTATTAACTGAATTTTGAATTTTATATGATACATATATTTTAAAATCTATAATATGTGTTTTTACACATAATATAAGAACAAATTCATTTTCTCAGATAAAATATGTATTTTAAAAAAAAATGAAATTTTACCAACTTTTAATCGAAAACCCAATTTAAAACTAATATTTGAAAATTTTATATATTCAATTTAATGAAATACAATTTTTATTTAGAATTGGAACATAAAAAATTGATTTCAATAAATTTTTGGTACATTTCTGATAACTTTCATATTTTGATGAATCTGAAAAATACTAAATTTTAATTGGAAACTCCTTTTTTAATCGAATTAATTTATATTGTAAACATTATGCATTTTAATGGTTTTGAAGTATAATTAGATTATATTTTAATTATTTAACAAAATTTAGGTCATTATAAGTAATTTCACATTTAAATTTTACATAAACAGATGTCAATCGTTTTATAGTTTTTAATTTTTAAAACCCCGCTTTTCAACTTTGAAAAAAGGAATTGATATTTAGTTAATTAATGAATCTACTATGTTTTAAGTTAGGTAAAATAGAATTCATTCATGAATTTGGAATATCAAAATTATCTTAGGGTTATGTTTTGGTATTTTTCTAAAAACATTCAATTTTTGTTGAATAGTGAAAAATACTGATTATAGTTTAAAACTGTGTTTTTATTTAAATAATTATTTACATTATTTAAATTTAATTTATGTAAAAATTGATATATAATACCTATATATGTTCAATTAAATTCATTGGAGTCATTTTATAATAAAATTAAATGTATATAACATTATTGTACTTTTTACCCTCTTTTACCGACCAACTAGAAGCATTTGCATGTTTGTATAAAACCGAATTTTACCACTTTTGTGAATTTAATTTCAAAAATAAAATAGACAGAGTTATTATCCGTATGTAAAATTTGGATCAATAAGTTGAAAATTATTTTTGGTGAGTAGTACCTTTTTACTTTTATTTACCTCGGTTAAAAGTAAATAGGGCAATTAAAGCTAAATGTGATATTATAATTACCCTAAAATTGTCCTAATTCTATTGGATAAGTGTAATTGGACCAGAAACAACCTTAGGAATAAAATATAATTCTTTAGGTCCAATTGGATTAAATTAGGAAATTTGTTATTATTTTATTTAAATAGTAGTTAAAAGTGTTAAATTCAACGTTTACTAAATAAACCTTTCTTAATATTGTGTTATACATGATATAAATTCAATGATAAATATTCATTAAAAATATAAAACAATTTCATACATAATGGTATTTTATTTCTTATTTTTAGATATTAAATAATTAAATTTATTTATCACACAATGATGATGTAGTAATTTCATTCATAGTGAAATATTAAATGTTTTTATGCCATACACGAATATTATAGTTCAATATAACATGTTAGGGTTGATTAGATAATTTTTTTCGAAGTGATAAGGTTTTTATGACTTTCACAAAAACAAAATATCAAATCATGTCAAAATTGACATAAATTAGTTTTTAAAACAAATACTATATTATTGGTTCATATATTACTTATAAAAATCAGAGGTTTGTCCAAAGGGATTAAATAATATTATATATGTCATTAATGAAGCACTTGGGGTTATCTTGGATGTTTATAGTATGTTTATTAACCATATAGTGTAAGAATAAAAGAAGACACAGTAAAAGTTAAACTATTTAACATAGAGTTAAATCTAAAAGATAAGGTTAAAATGGAAACCTAAACATCTCTAAAACCTATTAGTTTAGGATATGTTTACCCATACCCACATTAAGTTTTAAATAAATCATTTTTGAGCCATTATAAACCGAAAATTATTTTATTATAAAATAATATTTCAAACTTTTCCAAAAGTGACCCTCACCTCTCTTATAAAAGGGTACTTCCCCTTCTCTTAATTTCACACATAAAGCCATTTGGATCGGCAAACCCATAACCAAATATCACTCCATCATCCCTAACATCATCCTAGAATCCATAATTTGATCAAAAATCCAACCTATGGAGCCCTTTTGATCAACTCAAAAGGAAACACCCGAAGAAAAGGTAATACTTTCACCAACCTCTTTTATGTTCTTTCCTTCTTCCACATCTGCGTTAATTTTTGTATACATATGAAAACAATTAATACAGTACCTTATACATATTTATATTTTATTTAAAATATTGTACAACCATATTGTTTATTCTATCTAGCCTATAAATTACAAAGTCACCATACATGTGTACGTACGGTTTACCATCTTCACGTCATGGTGTAGTTTGTTATTCAAACACTTCATTATATGGATGGGTATAATAATGAGTATTTATTATGTAAATAATAAATATAAATATTAATTAATATTTATATATGATATACAATGAAATTACATATGATTTCACCATCAATATAATCATATTGTCTCTCGTGCGTACGTACGACTTTCCATCTCCACGAACGTGATGTGATTCATTTCCCATCGTAATATTTCAAGAATAAGTTTCATTTTATGATTAAAAATAATGTTTATGAACTCAATGTTAGTCTGGATATGAATTAAATACATTATATGCATAACTAACATGACATACATAAAAAAACATATAAAGGAAACGAATTAGTTAACAACCAAATCAATGATACTACTGAAATATCATTAACAAAGAAATATTAAGAAGATAATATATGATATCATATTTATGTATTTTTTTCATTTGTGAATTAATAAAAATGATTTCACCATTATAAATGAGGTTAACCTACCCTATACTAAGGAAAACTACAAGGTAAGGGTTTTTCAACTCACTTTTATTCCCCTGAGATTCATGCTATATTTTCCACTATGACCGTTTTATGTGTCTGTACTCCCCAGGATTGTATTGTTTGAATAATATAAATTAATTTATGGATATTTACATCATCATTTGATGATTTTTCTTTCATGGGGAGTATTTTTTTATGTTACCAAATCGGTAAGGGAATTTCAAATTTCAATTTCCACTCATTCGGTTTTACTCAAACATCATTGATTACTTTACTCCAAGATTATGTGTCAAATCCTTATTTATTTACTTATGTAGTAATTTCAACTCCACTTTGTGTGTATACAATTTTTATATACCTAATCACTCCATTAGTAAATTCTCAAGTCATCAATATAAACATGATAAGAATAATTTATCTAAATTTCTATTCCTTGAGTTAAACATCCAATCCATCGATTTTTTTACAAGAATATGCGTGAATGTCCTCTGATTGATTTACACTGAATATCCAGTCATATTGAGTGTATTTATATTGTTCACTCATAATAATTTCATTTATTTATCCTTAACCTATGGATGGGGTCATTTTAAATGAATTCATAATAATATATATTTCATTGAGACTTCTTTGATGTTATTGACCAATTCAATTTTATTTTGTGTATATTCTATAATTTGACATAGTATATCATGAATCCATTTTTTTCTCATGATATAATAATGTTTTTATTTCCTCAGTTATTTATATTCAAGCGTCTTTCATTTTCTAGGAACTCTAACTAAAATTTCATTTTAAGTGTTTTAAAAATTTATTCTTCTAAATCATTTTCATTAATGTCCATGTATTTAAAAATTGATTTACGGTATTATTTATATAGAAATTAATGTTTTAATATTTAAATTCCTTTTAAAATTTTCAAATTGGTATGGGAAACTTTTATTTAGGAATATATTTTAAACGACTTCTTGATAAATAGTGAGAATTTTAAATGTTTTCATGAAAAAGGGATATTTATATCAATGATTTTTACTGATCATTTTAAACTATTTCAACATCATTTAAAGGATATTATTTGTGATCGAGGATGATTTATTATGATAAAAATCTTTCATTCTGTATTGAATGTTTTGTGATATGTTTAACTATGGATGTGTTACTTTTATACCATTCACAGTTTATCGATAAAGTATTGGAATTTCGAATGCTAATTTATATACGTATATTAATGTTATGTTTAAACCTTTTCAGATGAGGAATACATTGGACTTAGTATGTGACAGGAGGATACCGTTATAGCTTTTCGATTCATCAGTAGGTCTAATGTAAAAAACTAGTGTCTTGGCACATGGCTTTGACAAAATCTTATTTGTAGTCTTCGCAGAAAGCCTTGAGAATGTGGTTGTAAAGTTTGGGATTATGCAATCCATCATTATGTAGTTTTCTATTAATATTACATGTGATTATTAAACTAGTATAATATCCATGTGAGTAAGTAAATTGCATTATTTGATTTATATTTTCCATATTTTACTGATGTTTATGTTTAAAAGACATGTGTTCTAGTATTAAACTTTTTGTTAAATGATTATTCTAATTTATTAATGTTTACAATATATTGTTATCTTTACTGAGCATCTGAACTCTAACCTTTATTATATTTTATTTTCCCTAGGATTCAAAGTAGTTTATTATGATTAACCTGCAAGAATAGACTAAGGGATATAAGAGAGTTCAAATGTGACACCATGTTGTTTTTTATTTCATGATGTAATGTAAAACATATATATGTATCCATTACCTCCATGGAAACTAAATTCATCAGTCATTAAGGGCATTATTCCTTCTATCATGCCAATTTAATGTAATAATGCACTAATTCTAGGTAACTGGGTTCATGGAATTACAATTAGGGTAATGTAATTTGGAATTTCCTTGAATTTATAGAAAAAGGGAAAATGATTTAATTAAGATACTAGGAAACCATTTGAATGTTTGGAAAACATTTATATAGATTATTAATACATTAAAATGTGTTTTTTGTTACATGGTATTTTATTTGATGTTATACTGTAAGAACACATGGGAAATATATGAATTTCAAGGAAATTATTCTATGGGATCAAATGCATTCCACAACATATTATTGAGGATTTCAACTTGTATCTTGGGAATAATAAATTAAAAAATGAGACTATCACCTCAAATCAGAGTTGAAAATATTTAAAATGTCATTAAAATGTCCAAATATTTGCTCGATCATGTAGAATATACAACATAAAAGTGGTGTTTCAAGACATACCATTTGGATGTCACATAGTCATATATCCTAACTATTTTACAAAGGTTATACTCATTTATAATTTTAGAAATACATATGACTCTCTACATCAGTCCTAGAGTCACACCTCATAAAAACCCCCACAACCATTTGAGTTTCATCATCCCATTTTGTAGAAAAACATGGTATCTAGCCAAAAAACGTTCACAATATTTACAAGCACCCCAATGTACCTATGTAGGGAGTGGAAAATATATCTTATTAGGTTATCACCACGCTCCTCTGATAAAAATTATATTTATTTGTACATGTTGAAAATAAACATTTTTTAAAAGTAATTCAGATGTCATGTGCTAACAATGATAACAGAACTACAAGAGGATCATGTTACCATGAACTAATCAGGATACCATTGTTGTCTCATCGTAGTTAATTTAGGAATATTCTTGTATATATTAATTATATCATGATTTTAATAATATATCATAATCCAAAACATAATTCATATTATGGAGTCATCCAAATCTCATCCTCTACCTGACGGTGTAGGGTATTGTCCCATGACGACATTCTAGAATCTTCCTCTTAGTTAAAGTAGTATTGAAAACATCTTCTCAATTTATGTGATACTATATGTATCTAATATATTACTATATTAATAATGGTAGGTTATACTATAAATTAATCATGTCACCAAACATACCAAATAGGCCCCTTACACTAACTGTAGGAAACACATCACATCAACATCCCAGTTACTGAGGACGATATCACAACCCAACAACAATCCTTTCAATCCATGTAATGTATAAAATAAATTCATTTACTTATACAATCTTATTCATTGAAGAATATTCCAATATCCTCATACATGGATAAGTTCCAGACATCCAAATTAATACTGTTTTATTCAATGTATACTCTTACAAGACATCAACCTCCCTCTCACTTAGGATAGGGAAAAACCTGACCCCTATGATGTCATTCAAGGTAGGGTAAATTTTGTTCCTCCCTACCCTCTCACTATGGTATAGGGTCATTATTATAATCCATATGAATAATAAAAAAGTCCAAAATATTTCCATAGAATCCCTTCATATCATAAATTGTCATTTTCATTCAAGATATATTTCTTCGTATATAAATACCTCATTATACAATTAAACCCACTCATACTCTATAATTCCATTACTGGACTACATGTACATTAGCTCTTTTAATATGGAATCCTTATAATTCCCATTATGGTTTCTAATAAGGTAATTAAAATCTTACTTATATTATCAATACATGCATTCATTCATCACACCATGATTCCCTCATATCAAAAATGATCATCATAATTTAG
The DNA here is from genome assembly GCA_963277665.1 of Viscum album. Classification (NCBI taxonomy): domain Eukaryota; kingdom Viridiplantae; phylum Streptophyta; class Magnoliopsida; order Santalales; family Viscaceae; genus Viscum; species Viscum album. The sequence continues at coordinate 419,252,981 of OY728123.1, read as the reverse complement.
GCCTCAAATGGATGATCGAAACCTCATCAAGTTCCCTCAACAATCATGGTCTTGTAACGAAGGTATTTTCCAAATCTATTTCACTCTAAAAATAATGGAAACCATGGTCCATGTGCTCAGGATAGACCCCACCCTACAAACAAAAGTGTATTCATCTCATGGTCTGAGAAGTATGACTGTATCTCACATCCTATTAGGACATTGTCATTGATATATATCATTTAAAAACTAGTGAAACCAGTCCAATATAAATATTCTTCCTTAAAAATCATTATAATTTATTATACATATAATAATTCAGTTCTTATATTCCCATATACCATTTTAGAATATATTATTAGATACATAGGTCATTGAACTTAAATACATATTAAATCACATATAGGAAACTGCGACTCATAATACATTTTTTTCAAAAAAAATAAACAAAAAAATTTCATTGAATTAATATCATAAAAACTTTTACCGTGACCACATCCTTCACCATAATCATCCATAAAACACAATGATATTTTTTTTCATAACATAGTATGTGAATCGAAATATTAGAAAAAAAATAAAATTATAGAAACAATTATTTATGTTTATAAATAATTTTAAAAATTATCCTTTTTAAAATTTATTTCAAGCTAAAAATAAGTATTTCATTAACCATGATATCAAATACTCTTCCAAAATCATTTCACAAATCATATCAAAAAAAACATAATGTAAAAAATAATATTCAATTAATTTTTTTTTCAAACCATGGTAAACAAATGAATTATTGTTTTAAAAAATATATACATTTCACCTCTAATATATAGTTTATAATTTAATTTAAACAATTAATCAATATATTAACTTGTGGAATAATACCATTTCCCTAAAAACACATAGAAAAAATAGATAAATCGTGCAAGATAATTTGTAAACCATTTTCATATCACTCTTAAAATCATAGTTACCAATGGAATAACAAATTGAGTGAATTCCAATTATCTCATAAAAGAAAAAAATTATTTGTTAACTCTATTTAATTATTTAGTGAATTTGAGATCTATATCATGTTTACAAGATCACAGTTTATAATGTAACCACCCATCCATTGTTTATAATATAAACACCCATCCTCATAAAATGTTACAATGAGCCATACTATAATCATAACATATCGAGGATTTAATTTAAATCATGATACTCATTCCTCCCAAAGGGGAAAAAAATTAATTTTGAAATATCTATTACAATGAAATTTTTTTAAATAACCTTGAAATAAAAATTTTTGGTTATTATTCAATTAAAATATATAATATTTTAAAGAATATAATTATAAAATTATTTTTATAGTCCTGAAAAAAAATATTATTCAGTATGCATTAAAAGTTATAATTCCTTTTTCCTTTTGTCAAAACATTCCATCTAAAATAAATAAAATGATTATTTTTAAATAATAATAATAATGAAAAGTAACATAATATGCCTATTAAAATTCATTAATTCCTTAATAAATATATCCATAAATTAATTTATATATTATTTACATGCTAGAAAAATATTTAGAAAATAAGTAATGAAATCATTTAAATAGACGTTTTCCATTAATGTGTCATTCACCTCTATTTTGTCTCATCACATACATTCTATATCGTCCTAATAATAAAAATTACACAATTATTCACTTTCTTCAGAGACCTTCCCATGTTTACTATTCAATTAATTTTATTTACTTCCATGTTAAATACACTTAAATAATCAACTAAGTTCATGTATAATGTTTTGATGATATCTAGATCAAATGTCTGAAACAACATTGGGATGTTTACTATGGACAATGATATCATTATTCCCACATATCAATATTAATAATAATTAAATAGTAATATTTTTTCATCATAAATTATAAATTTAAAATTGAAATTGAATGATCTATATGAAAAATAAATAACAACACAACCATGGATATGTTATGTTGTTTGTCCAAATGAACAATGTTTTTAGTTTTAAAAAAATGAAAAATAGATAACAAATATCATTTTACATTTATTTTACTATAAAATTGATATCATAAACTTTTTTATATTCATCATGTATAAGGTCACAGTGTGACATAGTAATAAAACATTTATAAAATTCCATCATTGGTGTAGAAATCCATATGTATTTATGAACAACATTTTCATTTATCAATAAATGTAAAGGAAATAAATAAGTTAATATATATATATATATATATATAATTATAAAAATGTTATTAATATCATATATATAAATTAAATCATTATTTAAATTATCAATGATAGTTGGTGATGGAAAATAGTTTACATTAGTTGGTGAAGTTGTAATCCTCCATACACACCACTGATGGTTTCATTTACCATTTTATAGAAAAGGAATAAGTACGTTGGTAATTTCACTAACATAATCATTTTTAACTATATTTATTATACCATTTTAATTATTTCATACTTTTTAGTCTATTTTTTATGGTATGAGAATAAAAAAATGAAAATATTTAATTAAGAACAATACTTGTCCTTTTGAATGCATATTTAGAATCATACCTAAGACATTAATAGGATGGTATTATGTTTAAAATAGAGATTACATAATATTTTTAGGGATGTAGGAAACATAGTTTGGTAGATATCAGCTTAATAAAGTCTCATAGAGTATGAAATTGAGAGGATTTGGGGTTTCATTTATAAGTGCGGTAAAGGAAACAGTTTTTGTTATTATAAATTTTATAATATATAAATGTCTTATTCATGAAAAATCGATGCAAAATTGAGCATTTAAAGATCAATAATGAGATCTGGTAAAATATATCAAAATAATATTAGTATATACAAATTTCTATGTTATTTATATCCTTATCAATTCTGATTAACCACTTGGTAAGCTAGTTTCATCATTATCTTTGGTAACAATTTCTTATCAATTTTACTATAAACTATAAATGATAACTAATATTAAATTATTTCTTAATATTAATAATTAAGATTCCAAATTTTTAATCCATTATATAAATTTCAGTTAAAAATGTGGCATAATTTTATTTGAAAATAATCCCAATACATGTGAAAAATTTTATTCAGAAAAAAATCCTTTTGAAGTATAAAAAAAATTATTACTAAATTAATGTATCAAATTTTTTAAAAATACAATAATTTAATTAACAATAATATTATTGCTCTAATTTTTTTCAAAATATTTTAGATAAATATATATTTCTATATTCTTGATATAAAAAGGCAGTTCTCAAAGAAAATCAATAATTTTCACTATACACTAAAATATAAAACATATCAAAAATATCATATAGTAATTCTAATGTAATATTTTAATGATGAATTTACAAATTATTTCATTTCATGGAATTATAATTCAATAATTTGAAAATCATGCATTTAAATAAAACCATATAATTCATGAAAACACAATTTGCTTAAAAATAATGTTGTTTCAATATGATTGAAAAATTACCTAATATGAATATAATGAATACAAATCTATAAAATATAATTTATTAATATTTATATTAAATGATAATAATTTATCATATTATTGACTTGATTTTTATATCATGGCTCACCCATGTCTCAAGTTTTATTTTCAGATATTCCCATGGCATTTCTCCTAGTTAGTAAGAAAATATTCTGCATTGAAATGATAGACACTAGGGGATCCCAACTATACAAAATTGTAATGGATAAAACGTATCAAATCTAGGATTATTAAACGCATCCAACATTTTCCAATAGTACACTAATTGTCCATATTCAAATCCTTTGTCCCATATAAGATGTATCAATTTAAGAAGATTCCAAAAAATAAAGTTATTGATTTATATTAAAGGAACTACAAACCTCTGAAATGTATTTAACCAAATGCTAAGAAAATATTCCACCATGGACAATCCCATCCATACCCTATCCAAAAATATTCCACCATTCAATATCCTATGTGAAACTATAAAAAACTATGTCTCTAATCATAATAATTTATGCTGAATTATAAATTTAATTCAAACTAGGCATATCCACCGTAATACTCATAAGGAATCCAAAATGTAATGAGGTGACATGGAATGTCAATGAATAATCCTTAAAAAATTATCATTCTAGAACGAGAAATATCCAAATCTAATATGTATAATTTCTTCATTAAATTTTGATTTCATACCCAAAACTCTAGTCTACAAATGTCATAATTCTGCAATAATAAATTGAAAGAAGAATGAATGAAGAATGGTGAAAGTGTAACTCATATCTTCTTGTGAAAGGAAAATAAATATACCCATTATAAAGGTGTTTTAAATATTGTATAATGTGGGGATAAAATAAAATTGGACCTCTCATAGGACATTTCTGACAATATTGTTCAGGGATAATAGGTAAATTACCAAACATCCAATGTGAAAATAATTTCATATGGTATACATTAATGAATGGAACCTTTTGTTTTTTATAGAACCCCATTCTAGGAGGAGTCTCTAAATTAATACATGGGGATACATTATAATTACCATATCCCAGAATCCAGGCATATGATGGAAAAAATCACAATAAAATATTACACTTCTATTAGTGGATCAAAAAAATTCCACTAAAAAATCTTCCTTGAAGTGAGTTTATTAAAAATGTTGTGATCTCTTACAATTAATGGAATGTTATAGAATAACACCTCATCTATGGTGGAAATTTTATATTAGGGATAATTTAACGAGACCCATTTTTATCCACATTATTGTGTGGTATCTAAGGGTTATATAGTATGGATCCCTCCCTATGAGATGCCACCTAGAAAAACTATTCGTTATGGTGTGGTGATTCCCCCATATGAACCATCATGGAGTACCCTTCCAAGTTATCATGTGGACTCCTTTACCATAATAAATATACAAATATAGGACCCCAGAAACACCATATTACCAAGGAATGTGATGTTATCACTGGAAAATATTGAAAATTATCATAGTGTCTCTGAGATCGTTCCCGAATCACAACTCTATCACAAAAAAAACTAATTAGTCTTCCATAAACATATGAAAAAAAATATCATTATGATGATACAGCACATGGATTTCTTTTATGTGTCTCAATTCAAAAAATATGATTCATTAGAGAAAATTAAAATTTCCCCAATAAAATTAAGGGTTCGGAAATTCATGAGCCACTATAATGGGAATTAGTGACCATATGAATTGTACATACTAATATGGAATTATTGGAACATATTAAGAGGAAAAGTTATCATTTTAGATCTTTGGAATACATCTATTTATACATTTTATAATATAACTTCTATTTTGAGCATCTATGCCACAATATTTAAACAATGAGATGTGTGTGTGTTTGAATGACTTTAATTAATTATAAGGAAATCTAAATGTAATTAGTATTTCCTAAATACAACATTAGGGGTGTTGTAGTTTATTTATTTCATTCACATGTATTATTATATTATTTTTATGATTCATTCATTATGTATGAAACACCACTTTATAAAATTGATTTTCAATATAGTGTTTTTGTAATATAAATGATATCATCCCTTATTTGTGATATATTGAGACTAGTTATATTTTTCTTATTATGTGTATTATATAGAAAATATTATATTATATATTTAATATAACCTAATAAATAATCTATTTTAATTGATTAATTATTAATATTTATATGAAATATATTTCATAGTTTTGAGGCTTCCAATTTTCGATCCATATTTACATTTTTCTGTCATTATATGTGAATTGATAGGTAAAACATTCCTTATTATTAATTTTAGTATAATAATTTATAATATTCTGCATAAAATATTAAAATATTTTTAATATTTTTAATATTACATAATTATTACTATTTAAAAAAATAGAAAAATTATTCTAAAATTGATTTTTTATAATGGGTTGTGATTGTACCACTATTCACTATGTAATTTTCACCATTACACCACTGTGTTAAACTTGTTCTATATTGAAAATTATAAAAATAATGACAAGTTTCATTCTATGTTTGAATCATTTATTTTGTTTTTATCACTGTAAAAAAGGGAAATATTACTTGTTTTGATGATTCCATTGTAGGAGAGGGTGATTTTGAGGGCCCATGATGATGTCTAAGAAAAATGGGCCAAACTGCGCAGGATCCAAGCACACCAGCGGATTAATCCGCACACTGATACTATACAGTGCATCCAATGGGGCTAAATATTTGTGGGATTTTCAAAATTCATTGTGTGACATTTAATATGAAGAAACCAAAGACACATTTGGTCATCTGGTGGCCAAACATACCTGATATGTCTAGCACACCCAATCTTCCAGATGTCAAAATTGGTGTGTTTTGATCTATCAATATCTCATGATATAGGTGTCAAAATTATTCCCTAATTTCTTTAGAGATATCCAAGAGGTGGGGATACAACTTTTTTATTTTATCCAAATCAGGATAAGGCTGTCTAGAGGTCGAAACACCTATGACAAGTGGTTTCAAGAATTTTGTGTGCTCAAAACCACCTTCCCATTTTCTTTTAAAATGGAACATTGGGATCATCATTTTAAATTTCGTCCAGGAGGAAAATAAATGGTATTTTAGAGACCCAAGGTAGTCCACTCAGTATCCAAATGTTCTGGAGTCCCCTATCCTCATTGGGGGATCTAGAATGAAGAATGAATTCCACCCAAGCTTCCTCCTCCTCTCGATGGAGTGTTAAATAGTGGATGATCATTTTGAGAGAGCTACAAAAACTTGGGAGGGAGTTCCATCCCATGTTATTCTTTTTGTTTTTTAAAATTTGTGTGTTGAATATTTCACTTTTTTTTTCTTGACATGACTCCCCCTTATTACATTTAATTTGTTATAATAAAGTGGAACACATTTTATTTCAACACCGATTGGGTTGAGATTTCATGTGGGAATATTGGGTTCATCTGATTGGAAAACACAATAATCCTATTTATCTCACACATAAATTAGATTTATGTATGCTTTGGTAGACCTATTATTATATGTTTTATAACCAATTCTTGGAAACATGATTTTTGTGCCAAGTGGTTGTTCTTTAAGCATCATTTGATGATGCAAGAGGGGAGTCAAGATTTTGACAACCTTCACCAAAAGAACTAAACAAAACCATGTTAAATTATCAGAACAATGAACTATATAAGATGAGTAGTGAACTTTAAATGATCATATTCTGTCATAATTATTAATGCACCACCTTTATTTTTCAACTATTTTACTCTTTAATTGTGTAATTTACATAAATCTATTTTCAAAACCACCCCCCTCTTTTAGTAATTCTTTTTAAAAATACATACTCAAATCATATCAACGCTCCTTGAAAGATGACCTAGGGTATTCCCTGGACTATAAATCAATATTAAAATCATAATCAATTGGCCATTCCATGACATCGTGGTAAAATTTTGGTGCTGTTTCAGGTGAGTGCTTTGGTTTTTAGTGCGTTTTGTATGGTTATTGTAATTTTTGGGAATATTTATATGTTATCTCCTGTACCTTTTCAATCCCTTTTTATGATCTATTTGTTGGGTATGTTTGGTGCATGATGCGTTCTATTCTGGAAGATTTATCACCTTTTTAACCTGAACTGGAGAGGACCCTACGTCAATGAAACTGAGACACACAATACATCACTTTAAAGAAGGACACACCACATATTGAAACTCTTCTTCACCCTTCATATTCTTTTTGAAGAAAAATCAAAACTAAAATTAAGATGAATAACATGACTGAAAACAATAAAACACTAAAATAACTAACCTCACCTGATGTTTATATTCATCCCGCATACATTCAATTACAAGGAGAGACACCCAATTTTGAACTAAAATCGGGTTTAACTCATTTATTACCAAGATTCCAAGGAATTCCTGGAGAAGATCTACACAAGAACATAATAGAATTTCATTCTGTTTATTCAAAATTAAAACCTTCTAATATGGATGAAGAACAAGTAAAGCTTATAGGATTAACATTTTCTTTAGAAGACGCAGCAAAATATTGGTAATATTATGTTAGTTCCCCAATAAAAAGCTTGGTGGTCATGAACCACCTTTTTCTTGAAAAATATTTCCCAGCCTCTCGAACTACAACAATAAGGAATGAAATTTTTGGTATAAGATAATCGCAAGGGGAAAAATTACATGAATATTGGGAATTCTTTAAATGGTTATGTTCAAGTTGCTCACAACACCAAATATGTGATCAACATTTAATTCCATAATTTTAGGAAGGTTTAATCCATATTGATCTAAAAATGATCAATGCTACTACACATGGTGCACTAGTTGATAAGACTCCAATTGTTGCAAGAACCCTAATTGAGAACAAGGCACAAAAAAACAAAACAATTTGGTTCAAGGAACAATGTACCAATTCGAGGAGTCCATGAGGAACAAATTACTTAATTCGAGAAGAAGGTGGACACAAAGTTGGAAGAGGTAAGTACCCTTGTTCAATGACTAGATCTTTCCCTAGGGAAATCCCAATCTCATCCTCCCATCCATTGTGGTATATGTTATTTTGACTTACACTTCTCTGACTAATGTCCTCAATTGAGGAAAACATCTGAGAGTTGTCCATAAATATTTCAAGGTTTCCCCATTAACTAACCCTTTAGGCCAGAACCTTACTATCCATCCAATCTTGGGTTGAAGGAGAACCAAGCCTATTAGAAAGGGGGTATTCAAACCAACTTCAACCACAATGTATCCAACCAGAGAAATGTAGTCAACCACCACCACCACCCATAAATCCTAAACCACCCCAAAGGCCTTTCCAACAAACCCCTCCAAAACCTGAACCTAGCCTAAAAGATATGATGAAACAAATGGCTGCCAATAATATTCAATTCCAACATACCACTTAGGCAGCAATACAAGACCTCCAAACCCAATTAGGCCAACCAGCTAACTCGGTTGGTGAAATTCAAAGTCACGGATCAGGTAAACATCCCTCTCAACTGGTAGTTAACCCTAGAGATAAAGGAAATGATCATTTCATCACCCTTAGGAGTTGAAACCAACTAAAAAGTAAAATGAATCCTCTATTGGAGTCATCCCCTCCAAAGGAAACCTCCATCCCAACAATTAAAAATGTCCCAAAGGATGAAGAACCTTGTCCAAATAGAATCCCTCTCAAAGGAAAGAGTGTGTATATTCATGGGTAAACTAGCCCAAATATTCCTCTTTCATTTCCTCAAAGGGCCACCCAACCATGAAAACCAATGGAAACTAAACATGATAAGGAAATATTTGAAATTATCAAGAAAGTGCAGGTTAACATCCCATTGTTTGATTGTATGAAGCAAATTCCACGGTATGTCATGTTTCTAAGGGAGATGTGTACACACCGAAGGTGACATCATGGAGATGAAAAGGTGAGAAATGGGAGTAATGATTTAGAATTGATAGATCCATCACTTCCCACCAAGTGCAATGATCCTGGAAGATTTTTAATATTTTTCACTATATATGGGGTATTATTTTCTAATGATATGCTTGATTTAGGTGTTTTTATAAACGTTTTGCCTCAACCTATTTACTCTATATTGCAGGTCAGGGAAATAAAGCCCACTGGAATTATTGTTCAACTGGGTAAATAGAGTACCACAAACCCCTCTGGTGTGTTAGTGGATGTTATTGTGAGGGATTAGAATTTAAATTTTCCTACTGATTTTTATGTGCTTAAAATGGAGGATGATACAATGAATGGAAATTCCCCAATTATATTTGGGAGACCCTTCGTGAAAACTACCAATACCATAATTAATTTCTATAATGGTACATTATCTATGGAATTTTTTGGTGACATAGTCCATGTAAACATCCTTGATACCATGATTCACCCCTCAAAAGAACATTCCACTCTCTCTATTAATTCATTTAATGTACTCCCCTCCCCTGAAAAACATCTTTTCATTCCCCCAATCCCCTCTCTGAGTTTTCTTCATTGATATAAATGTGGGGAAATGATTCATGCATTGATTGTTGTAGTGTTCTAGAAAAGTGTCATTATTGTTCATTGATTGATGATTTCTTGAACACTAAGGATCCACTGACAATAAATGATTCTACTAAGCATGTAAAATCTCATTCCTCATTCGAGGATGATAACATTGAGTAGTTAGATGAGATTAGTGATCTCCCACTTTCACATACACTCCCATAAATCCAAAATCCACAAAAATTAAAATATAAAAAATTGCCTCATGATTTAAAATATTCATATCTTGAGAATGGAAACAAGTTTCCCATCATCATTGCAATTTCAGTCCCTCCTGAGGATGAATTGCGACTGTTTGAACTATTGAGGTAGTATAAACATGCTTTGGGATAGGCACTTGTAGACATTTCTGGTATTACCCCATAAATTTGTACACATCATATTATGATAAATTATGAGGCTAAACTAGTGAGGCATCCCCAACATCGACTGAACCCAAACCTCCTAGAAGTTCTGAAAAATGATGTAACATAATTAGTGGCTACTAGAATCATTTACCACATCTTTGATAGCCAATGGGTCAATCCCATTCAAGTAGTTCCGAAAAAGACTGGCCTTATAATAATCAAAAATGAAAACAAGGAATTGGTTCCAACTCATGTGTAGAATAGTAGGCGCTTTTGTATAGACTATCACTGATTAAACCAACTAACCAGGAAAACCAATTTTCCTTTGTCATTCATTAACCAAATTCTAGAGGGGTTAGCAGGTAAGTCATACTATTGTTCCTTTGATGGGTATTCTGGATACATTCAGATCCATATTTCCATCGAGAATTAGAAAATGACAACCTTCACTTTCCCCTTTGGAACATTTTCCTATAGAAGGTTGCCATTTGGTCTTTTAAATTATCAGGTACCTTCCAACAATTCATGGTTAATAATTTTTCAAATTACCTGGAGAATTGCAGCTAAGTATTCATGGATGATTTCACAGTTTATGGCTTCTGTTTTGATGAATATTTAAGTAGTCTTGGTCTCGACCTACGTCGCTGTATTGAAAAGAATATTGTATTAAATTATGAGAAATGCAATATTCATGGTGCGACATGGTATAGTTTTGGGGCATGTCATTTACGGAGATGGAATACATTTAGATATATCAAAAGCGGGTTCCATTTCTTCCTTACTATTCCCCAATAATGTACGAGATGTGTGGTCTTTCCTAGGTCATGATGGATTTTACCATCGTTTCATTCATGAATTTAGTAATATTGGACTCCCCCTATCCCGATCACTGCAAAAGCAACATGAATTTGTTTTTGATAAATAATTTGAGGATGTGTTTAATAAATTAAAATGGATTCTCACATCACCCAGATAATCTAACCACCTTAGTGGGATTTACCATTTGAGCTCGTGTGTGAGGCCTCTAACTAGGCAGTTGGGGAATTCTTGTCCCAAAGGGTCGATCGAGCTTCACATGACATTGCCTATGACTCACGTACTTTGGACCCTGCCCAAAAAAAAACGCCACAACTGAAAAATAATTTCTTTCCATTTTATTTTCCTTGGAAAAATTTAGGTCATGTATTTTTAGGGTCCAAATTCATTATGTTCTCAGACCGTACAGCCCTCGGGTATCTCCTTAAGAAACCGGAATCTGTGCCATATCTCATTTGCTGGATGCTCCTCCTTAAATAATATAATCTCAAAATTAGAGATAAAAAAGAATCAGAGAATTTGGTGGCTGACTATGTCTGTAAGATTCCCTCATCCTCGGAAATGGACTCATCCCCCTTTATTCCCATTAATGACATGTTTCCTGATGAGAAATTGTACCAAGTGCAATATTTTATTCTTTGGTATGCTAAAATTGTAAATTATTTGGTAGCATCTTGAATTCCTATTGATTTCATCAAAAAACAAGCTAGTCTTCTAAAACATGAGTCTCTTTGGTACATTTGGGATGACCTATAACTTTGGTGCACCAATAATTATCATGTACATAGTTTTTGTGTTCACGATAGTGAGTTTTAGTCTTTCCTTCTATTTTTTCACACTCTTTCTTGTGGAGGCCACTTTGGTCCCAACAGACTACTCACTAGGTCCTTGATTCGGGCATTTTTTGGTAATAACATTTTCGGGAGGCCGATGATTTTTTAAAATATTTTTTTGTTGTCAAAGAATGGGGAATGTATCTAAAATAAATGAAATTACACAACAACCATTTCTCTGTCATGTCATTTTTTATGTTTGGGGCATTGACATTATGGGTCTATTTCCCAATTTCTTTGGATATTTGTACATTATTCTTGTAATTGATTATGTGTCAAAATAGTTAGAGGGACAAGCTACAAGGAGTGATGATTCTAAGGTAGTTGTAGAAGTTTCTAGAACCCCAATCCTCTCTAGGTTTGGCTTACCTAGGTTAATCATCAATGACCAGGGTTCTCATTTATGCAATCGAATAATTCAATCACTTTTGCCTCGATATGGGGTTAGTCATAGAGTGTCTATTGCATATCACTTACAGACCAATGGTCAATCCATGGTGTCAAATAGAGAGGTAAAATAGTTTCTTGAAAAAATGGTTCAACCCAACAGAAAAGATCAGAGTCTTAGACATGATGATTCATTATGGGCCTACCGTAATGCTTTCAAAACTTCCACTGGAATGTCACCATATCATATAGTGTTTGGAAAGAGCTTTCACATACCTGATGAGATTGAGTACTGGACCTACAGGGACATCAAACCATGAAATTATAATCTTACTATGGCAGGTTCTCAAAGGAAGTTGTAGATTTAGGAGTATGAGGAAATGAGAAGATATGCATATTAGAACTCTGGGATTTATAAAGAGAAAACCAAGGCTACCCACGACCATCTTATACTTCTTCGTCAGTTCCATATTGGGTAGATGGTCCTTATATATAAGGAAAGGCTGATGTTTTATCCAGGTAAGCTTCATTCCCCATGGTTTGGCCTATAGATTGTTATTAATGTATCCACATTTAGTGTTTTTTTGGTTCAAAATGAAGAAACTAACCAAACATTCACTATCAATGGGCAGTGGCTGAAGCACTACCCTGAAGCCCTTTCATAGTTCCTGATGAAGGAACTCCATTTTTAAGAAGAAACATATGAGTGAACCACACCTAGTTTTATACTTACTTCTCACATTTCAAATTATTACAGTGATGACACTACACATTCTATGTGTGGGGGATTGGTACATTCTTAGTTTAGATAAGAATTTTCATCATTTTTTTATTCATCTCATTTTCACCTTCTATATAGTATTTTCAGTTTTCACTATCTTGTTGATTTCATTAGGATATTCATATCATTTATTATTTCTTCTCTTTCTCACCATATTTATGGTATTTTCATTTTTTACCCCATTAAAAAAATTATAAGTTCCATGATTTTGTGACTATAATGGGGGGAAAGTAAAAACACCATACAGATTGGCGAAGAAGAATATTTGTATGAATTTAACATCAGGGAGTGGTTTTTAGTGAATTGGTTTTATATAAATGATATAAATGGTTGTATCAATATGAAACATTTGAGATGATTGATTCCCCTTTTTTGGGTAGTTTTTGGGAAAACTATGTCCCTAATATCTCCATCCATTTTTTCACCAAACCACGAAGTGTGAATATTTATTACTTAATATTAGGTAAATATATGTTAGGTTAATATTTTTGTCTTTAAATGTTATTTTCATATGCTCACTCCATAACCAATCTATTTTATTACTGTACCAAATTGACCTATGCATGTGTACCTACTGTCAGAATATTCTATGCCCTCAAAAAATATTTTTGACTTGCATAGGTCAAAAATGACTCCTCCTCAACCTTTGATCTTTTTATAACTATTTCAATTACTATCGTGAGGAGATCAAACAAGGGATGAATGATGGGTGTGAGATTTGTTCCAAATGCATCTTCTAAAAAAATGAGGGGAGTAATGAAATGTACAACTTATGGAGATATCTAGGTCAGAATCTTATGAAATGACTTCTGGGAATTATTATGTGAGTCGGTCTTGAAATATGATTATAAAGGATCCAGGTCATGTTGGGTGAAAATTTATTTAGAGCTGAATAATTTTTAAATAACCTATATTTATTGGACAGAAAGTGGAAAGACTAACAGGGAAAGGTTTTAACACACACACATGGAGAGTTAGTGTAATGGTTGACTTTTTAATTACATTCTCATATTTGTGTCATTAATCTTTCAGAATTTATTGTGATATGATTTATGAGACATATTTTTCGATTTTCACTAGGAAGAACTCCTTTGTGTGGTTCGTGCATTGATCACATTACTTTAGTGAATTAAAATTTCTCAAATGTTAAATCTTCATGATGCTTGGAATATATATATTCCTCATTTTATTTTGATATGTAACTTTTCCTAGGAGTGAAAATGTTTAGGTTTTGGCGTGTGATCGTAACAGGATTCACTGTGTAATTTTCACTTTTACACAACTATGCTAAAAAAAATTTATATTGAAATTTATAAAAATAATTAAAATTTGCATTCCATATTTGAATCATTTATTTTAATTTTATCACTATTAAAAATGGAAATGTTACATTCTTGATGTTTCCATTGTATGATGAGATGATTTGGAGGGCCCATGATGATGTCTAAGAAAAATGGGTCAAACTGCATAGGATCCAAGCACATTAGCGGATTAATCAGCACACTTCCACTTGATCGTGCATCCAATTGGGCTCACATTTTGTGGGTTGTTCCCTAATTTATTGGGATACATTTCATATGAAGGAACTAATGACTCATTCAGCCATATGTTGGCCCATCCGACCTGATCTGTCCAACACACAAAATCTGCACGAAGTCATAAGTGGTGTGTTGTGATATGTCCATATCTCATCCTATAAGTGTCTATATAATGCCACACATTCTGTTGAGACATCCAAGTGGTGGGGATAAAACTTTTTTATTTTCTCCAACTCAATATAATTCATTTTGGAGGTCGAAAAACCAATGAAAAATAGTGTTAAGAATTATGTGTGCTCATAAAATCCTTCCATTTTTCTATAAAATGGCACCTTGGGCTCCTCATTTTCAAGTTAATCTAGGAGAAACAGATCTAGTATTTTGGAGACCCAAGGAATTCCTCTCATCATCCTAGAAGTTCTATAGGCCCCTATCCTCATAGGGGGATCAAGAATGTAGAAAGAGTTCCACCCGAGCGTCCTCCTCTTCTCGATGGAGAGCAAAATGGTGGACAATCATTTCGATGGATCTACACAAACTTGGGAGGGAGTTCCATCACATGTTCTTCTACTAGTTTTGTATAATTTTTATGTTGAATATTTCACATATATTTTTTCATGACATGCTTCCCCCTAATTACATTTCATATGATATTATTAAGTGGAACAATTTTTATTTCAACACTGACTGGGTTGAGATTTCAAGTGGGAATATTGGGTTTATCCGATTGGACAAGAAAACAATCCTAGTTTTCTCACACATACATAAGATTTATGTATTATTTGGTAGACATATTATTACATTTTTTATAACCAAATCTTTGAAACGATATTTTTATTCCAAGGGGTGGTTCGTTATGCATCATTTGATGAGGCAAGGGGGGAGTGAAGATCATGACAACCTTCTACCAAAGCATTTAACAATGCAATGTTAAATTTTCAGAACAATGAACTATCCAACATGTGTAGTGAACATGAAATGATCTTCTTCTCTCATAATTATTAATACACTACATTTATTTCTCAACTATTTTACTTTTTAATTCAGTAATTTACTTAAATCGGTTTTCCAAACCTCCCTCCCTCTTTTAGTAATCTTTATAAAAAATACACACTCAAAACCTATCAACGCTCCTTGATATATCTCCTAGGGTATTCCCTAGACTATAAATCAATCGTAAAATCATAATAAATTTTCCACATCATCACTGAGTGGTCAGGTTGGTATTATAAAATGTGATGTATTTGAAAATTACTTATATATGTGACTTTAAAGGGAATTAATTTTCTATAAAACTATTTTGAAACTTGAAAGTTTTTTATAATAAAGATTAAATGGAAATAAATTAATATGAAAATACATATTGGATCTTTTTATCAGGTGTTCAGTGAGATACATATTGATTGATCATTTTTATTTTTGGAGATTTAAAATTTTTTTAGTTTCTTTATTAGTAAAATATTTTTGATATTAATGATTTATATGTATTTAATGTGATTTTTATAAAATGAGTACTATGTGTTTTCAGATATATATGTGAGTGATATTTTTGAATTAATGTATGAGTGTATTTTTGAGTTTACAAATAATATTATTCTTAAGATTTATAATTATAAAAATAGATAAATATGGGAGTTTGTAAACACTCCTTCCTAGTGTATTTCTTAAATGTAAAATGATTATTTATATTTTATTTTTTATAAAAATATTGTCAAATTCGTTTTTTAAAAATAAAGAGGGGATATATTTAATGCATTTATTAATCATTGAATGGTTGTTTGATGAGATTATGTATTTTTGTGGATCTTGGGATAATTATTTAGTGTTCAAAATAGAGGAAATTTAATTTGGGGTGGATAAAATAGACCACTTGGATTCTGGTACAAAACAAATGTATATAAGGCGATACATATAGTGGATCACTAGATTACCATCATTATTCTAATAGGTTCCATGGTATTATTTTATTATGGAAAATTTTCATTTTACCTTATTTCAATTGAAATAATCAAAATGTACCCACTGTCCACATTTTCTCTTGGAAGTTTAATCATCATGGAGGGAACCCTTATTTTGGAATTTTTATTAATGGTGGATCATGATTTCTGATTTCTATTTCTAATATATATATAGTGAAATTACTTATTTTTTTATTTATTTAACCTAAACATCATATTTTATTGTAAAATATGTTTTTTTATTATATATATAAGAAACATGATTTTTGGTATTGGTCTACAATTTATTCTACTTACTTTATATAATGATATGAAATTGGATGAAATTTACACGGGATTAAATAGTGATTAATTATGGATTACATTAATTATAATATTAGATTAATTTTGGAGCTTATCTACATATATTTTAATTATAACTGTTTTTTATTTAATTATAATGTTTTTTAAAAGAATTGAATTAGGTGTGTAATATTTTTATAGACCTCAGTTATTGTTTAGTTGTCATTAATGTAAGATAATCTTCTAGAATTCATTATATGTTATGTGATATTAAAAATATATGTTGTTTTCAAGTGATTACTGTAATATGAGGACCATATTGTTTGTAAATATATAATTATTTTTAAGTAAATATTTATGAAAATAAAAATGGTTGGTTTTCAATGATAAATTTTAATGTCAAGTTATATACTTCAAATATAATTACCAAATTGATATATGTAGTTGTTTTTGTTCAAATTAACATTTCGTAGAATGAAAATATATACCCTTCTGATAATTTTATCTTTATAAATAAATTGCACTTTCATAGTAGTTTTTAACATGAATATTTATATTTATCATATTGAATGATTTCATGTATATGATACTTTTAATATATTGTTTGAATAACATTGAATATTGAAATTAATATTTTCACGGGATTATAAGTAAAAAATATTTATAATGAATATAATAATTAGTTTTCCTAATAAACAAAAATAATAATATTTTATTGTATTGGAGAAAAATATTCATATATAAGAAAAATAATAATGTGTTATTAATTCAGAGAAGTGGTTTTAATTTATGTTTGTTGATTCAATATATGTCTGAAAATGTTATATTGTTTTTAAAAAATAGATGGGAGATTTTTAATTCTTATTTTAGTTTTTTCACATAATTTTTATTGTAAATTTATTATATATATTCAAATGACGTATGATTTGAGTCAATAGATGAAACTTCCATATTAAAATAACCTTTATTCATATTTATTAATTTTGTAAATCATGAAACATATTCGTATAATAAAATCATATAAGTATCTATATCGGGTAAATTATTATATCCTCATTAATTTATCAAATTTTATTAAATGAAATTAACTCATTAAAAATATAACAAAATATATTAATATTCTATTAAAATTACCTTATTTTTAAAATGAATTGATGATGAGATAGTTTTGGGTTTATTGTGTATGAATTAATTATTTGGGTATATAACCATTTTACTTTCAATATTCAATATATAGTTTCCTATAGAACAACATAAATTACATACATAAATTATAAAACATAATATTGGTTTTATGTAAGACATTCAAATTGTAATTTGACTTTTATTGGAAACATTATTATTTATTTATTACATATTTAATACCAATTGTTAGAAAATATTTTTAAAATATAGGTTTATTATTTAAATTTTTATGTTTTAATAGAATTTAATATATTTTATTTTGATAAATTTTTATATTGGGAAATAGATTATAAAACTAGTATAAGTATATTAATAATACAAACAAAACATTTCATGAAAACCCATTAAATAAAAAATAACAATTTGTACCTTAAATTTAGGGGTCATGGTTTCAAATCATTCAATAACGTTTTCAAAATATTGATATATTTTATCTAATATTTAATGGTATAATGTAGTCTATATATATGAATACACTATCTTTGGTTTTTTATGTATTCCCACACTTTTTCATTCAAATTATGTTTATATTCTATCATGTATTGTTCCCAATTTGGGTTGATATTAATATTTATAAATTATTTTATTATTGTGTATATGATCTTGGTATTCATACATCTAGTATGCTTAAACATTTTATACGGAAAATATTTTGAATCATTTAGATTGAAAGTTGTAATATTTATTATATGTTTCATGGTGTTGTTCCAAAAGAGTATAAGACCGATTATGTTTTATATTCAGGTAGTTTAGAATTATGTCATGATAACACAATTTTTATTGTTTCATGTGTGTATTTTTATTTTTTCACGATATTGACCATAATTAAAGAGTTTGTACCTATTATTGACTTTATAAATAGATAATTCAACAAGTTATGGAGTCAAAAAGGCCTCATATTTCCATGACATGGTATACCCATTCCACATTCCCTTGGGAATGGATGCATTGTCAACATTATTTTGTATAAACTATTCAATTTTACATAGATGTGTATTAAATTCTAAATTACATAAACCATTACCCCATATTAAGGGAATATGATCATATCCGGGCTACAAATGTATATACACTCCTTATAAAGGGAGTTTATTTTTGGTTAGTATTATATAGGGACTTATTATTTTCACATTACTTCTATTATTTAATTATTTTATATTAACAAATATTTATAAAAACCTATATAATTGAGTCGACATGTATATGTTTATAATTCATTATTCCTTATGTGTGTTGAGATACTAATGCTATTCACCTACTGTGTATTCGCTTCACTAAACCAACATGTTCACTCTAGAGGATATGAAATTTTACATACTGTATTAAATTTTCAAATACATTCACTAGTAGTTAATTTATAATTGTTGTGTTTTTATAATGGATTCTATATGGTCATGCTAAGACTAGACAATGGTTTTGGATCACATAATTCCATGTTTGGAATGATAAGCATCAGTACACTACCATTTTTATCTATATTGTTGATCTTTAGTACATTTCCTCAAAAATAATTATTTAAAATTAGTTTTATACATGTTTATATTATATTTTATCCCTTTTCATAATCATATTTATTGTGTTTTAATAGTATCATATATATATAACTTGATTTATGATGTGATATGAATGGTTATTTATTTTTTGATTGTCTGATAGATTGGATATTTGTTTTAGGATATCAATAAAATAATATTATTTATTATTATTTTATATAATTGTGGTTTAGATTTCCCAAATGAAAAAATGTAATTTTTTTCTGATTCAAATACTCTTGGTAATGGGTAATTCTTTGGTTGTTTATTATGACATGGATTGATATCTATTATAGTGTATGTTATGGGGTTGTTATAGTATACATACACTATATTTTCATATTTAATATAATTAATTAAATCTAAAATAGAAAAAAATAATTATAATTTAAAAATGGAACATATTTATAGAATCTTAGATTGCTCAAATTTCATGAAATATAATATAGCACATTGTTTACCATGACATGGTTATTAGTAGCTAAATGTATAAAATTTCTCTTTGCATAACCATGATAATTTATTAAGAATTTATTTTCTCAAGTCATCATCATTTCATTAATATGTAATCATTCCTTTCAATAATGATAATAATGTGATGAAATAACATTTCAAAAAATGTGTATTTTATAATAAAAGAATAAACTAAGATATCGTTAAATTTTTCAATCCAAAATAATAAAAAAAAAATATTATAAAAAACATAACAAAAATACAAGATATCATTATAAAAGATTACTAATCATTGAGTAGAGAAATATTGAAAAAAAAATTCATCCTATTATATTGATTACATACTTATTTCAACAATTAACATCCCATTAGAAAATAACCTCTGGTCATTATTGTAATGTTACATGGTATGATTATATTGATTTAAACATCATTAAAGAACCCATTAAAAATTCTTCTAAATTTTATCTTACTTTATCTACTTCTTAATTAATTACTAAAAATTTTCCAATAAAATAAAATTTTCATGAATTTATGATGAATATAACTAAATAGTTATAATATCATTAACTACTTTATTCAAATGAACAAACACTTATAGTGTAATAAATTTACGAGGCTATTCTTAGAACTCTCCATAGAAATTACACTAAATTAACTAAATTTTTACTATTTTATTTGTATGAGTAACGTAAACTATCTCTTTATCTTCATGATTAGTTACGTGGTATTCATTATTCACCATATATAATTTACTTTTCTATTAATTAATAAGAATACTTACTGAATAGCTTACAAATCTGTAAATATTTTTGTTAGCAAACTAAATTTATATTAAATAATCCATAAACATAAAATAATGTGGATCACAATTGAAAATTTATGGGAAGGTGAAATTTTTTTTAAACCATCAATGCAAGGAGGATTTCATGATTAATAAAATTGTTTCATTCTAACTTGTGAATTCCATAACAAGTGACATTTTATTACTACATAACAAGATTTTTAAATTTTTCATGTAAACCTGATATCATCATTGGGACCTCATGTTTATAGTGCATGGGAAATAAAGGAATCAAAATCCTTATAAATCACATGTGTATGATAGTAAATATTGGCATTTAGCTTTGAACTATACTTGGGTTGATGAACCGATGCCAATGATTTTATAATCTACAAATACATGGCTAAAATAAGGACCACTGATAACTGCTAGAATATAAATAAAACATACAAATAGTAATCTATGATAAATAAAAAATATTAATAAAATATATAACAAATGGTTTCAATGTAAATTGAATATCAAAATTCAATCCTTATTATGATGTCTGGCTTGTGGTCCAAAAAATTCTTATATAATAGATTAATAATTCTCCAATTGATATGTTTTATGATTTGATAATATATATCTTCTATATGAATCATTCATAATGTGTAAATATTAATATTTTTCATTATTATTCCATAATTTTCAATTGGAAAATCGAATAATACAATCCTGAAAATAATTAAATCTCTATTATCAAAAGATAAAATTTATTTTCTATTGGGAATTATGCTTGTAGTATATTATTTTTATGTTGAACTATTCTCAGTTTTACAAATGTATATGAAAAATATAAAGTTATTGCAACATATATAAATAATCTGTAGAATACTGATATATTATAAAAACATTCTTTCAAAATTATTATATTAAATAATAAAAAAACATTTTCCTAATATTATTTCAATTATTTCATCATTAAACACTAAATAAAATATTTTTTCTTTTAAATTAACTAATGAGTCATATTACATACTAATATTCACATAATTATTCCTTAATTATATAACATGTACATGTATATAGTTTTTTTATTAATGACTTCCCAATTCATAACCATGATCCTATTAATCCTCATTTTTAACTTCTTATATGAAACATTAAATGTTATTACTATTAAAAATGAATAAAAATCATTATTTAAAATTATAATTTATTTTTTTGAATAAAAATTAAATAACTTCCAAATAAAAACATGATTTTATTTTAACTATATATTATCTACTAATATGATAATTTTATCTATTTTGTCATGTTTATTTATAAGACATTAATAATGTCAATATTTTCATATTCATGAATAGGTGAATTGGAAATAAATACTTTAAATAGATGTACTTTATTATTATGTGATAAATAATACAAAAATTATAGTTTTTTATTATATATCTCCCATATTTAGAGTAAAATATGGTTATATTTTTTGATTTAATTATATGATATATATTATTGTACAAATTTTATTCCTAAGGAAAAATTATTATATTCAATTTAAATATATATATATATATATATATATTAAGATATATTTGTTACTAAAAAATTAGACAAATACGAACTACATGTTCCTGTCAAATATTAATTATTACTTGATGGTTTTATCAGTATATGAGTCTATACTAACACTATCAACGATATAACAACACATACCTCTACTATGTGATATAATAATTAACAAAGGATACTTGATTATGTATATTGAATAGTGTTATTATATTTCTGTATATCTAACAAAGGAAATATTTATTCAATGAATGAAAATATAATGAAAATAGTTAATATTATATAAGAGAATGTATCTAAAAAAATGTTGATACTCTTTCATTCATCCATTATAAATTTATATCTAATCATAATACATCAATGTGAAAAAATATATGAAATTTGTTTTTATATATTATTTTATATTTATGTAAACAAATATGGTTATGAAGTAGTTTTGTAAGAATTTGATATAACTAAAAATATTTAATTTCTATTCAAAAAATTTCAACTCATGAATAAATATATAGCCATCAAAACTATCAAGATAGTGATTTTATTCACCATAACTTTTTATATATTTTTTAATTTTTATAATTTATATCTACAGAAAGAATTAAACAATTTTAAAAATCATAATATACATTATAGAGTTATGTGTTGTGATATATAACATATCTTAAATCTATAATTAATTGTTTTTGTAATTTATAAAATCATTAAACATAAAATTGGTAGTTTATTTTAATACTAATTGAAAACCATGTGATAATTTAATTTGAGTAATGAATATTTAATCTCATTCAACCTTGTGTATAATAAAACAAATATATAACTATATGATACATATTTTAAAGGTATATATGACTTTTTATTAGTTACTAATTAAAAATAACAATGACGATTATACTCAAACCACTGATTTTCTCAAAAATAACATTGAAAATATCATTATTATTATTATTTTTAAAAAATAGTATCAGTGAACAATTGTCATTTATGAGTTTAAAGTAGTTATAATAAACCAAATTATTAGCAATATGAAATAACTATTTTCTTATAATGAATTTATAGTTCAATAATAATATTATAGATAAAATTATATTGATTGAGAGGTGTACACCTATAATAGACTACATAACAATTCGGAACATTTATAGTTTGGTGGAGAAATTCACATGTAACAACATTGATGATAACCTTCTAAACCAAATAATGAGAGAAAATAATCCACCCTTAGAAGAACTCTAAATTTATTAGTTCTAAAATATTATATAAAAAGAGGAATTATCCCAAAAACATTATATATACCAACCTGAATAGTTATAAAAACCAAAGTGATACAATTTAATCCATAATCATATATAAAAAAACATTCTATCAAAAAACATATAATTATTATTGAATATTAATTAAATGATATTTCCTAATTTAAAATCATTTCCTTAAAATAAATTATGTGATAATTATCCAATAATAAAATATTAAGATATGGTTAATATTTATAACATTTAACATTAAAAAATTTACAAAATTAATGATAAAAAATCAAAAAATATATATATAATCACGTGGTACTAAAAATATTGTAACATAATTAAGATCAAACATGTCATGAAAAATAATAAGTATATTTATAAACTGTATTATTATATTTATAGTTTATAATAATCATGTAGTGAATCATGTAAAATAAAATAATAATGAAAACCTCACTAACAAAGAACAACATTTTAAAACATGTATCCAATATACTCATTCAGTAGAAAATAAATAAATTACCCATCAGATTATAATAATATTGATGTTAATAATAAATTTAAAATTAAACTGTTCATTATCACTACTATATATCACTATATAACTAAATTTAATTTTCATATGTGAATTTTTCTTTTTTTTTTAAATTTTGCATATTTCAGGGATTTTTCTAGGAGGATGGGATACCTGTAGAGTGAAGAAGGGATAACCCCCTCTATAAATATCATGGTGAAATATATTTTATCATTATATTTTCCCTTATAGTAATGGTCGTTTAAAAATACACAAACTATGAAAGTTGTTGTCTATTTCACCAAAATGGTGTCTCCTGTGTGAGACGATTAGGTAGAAAAACATGGGATTGGAATTAAACTGGGATTACTATTGAGGGTGATTTGGTGTGTGTCACATGACTCAAAAAAATATATAAACCCATTCTATATCATTTTTTATCTATTTTTTATAGTTTTATATTCGAACGAGATACAATCAGTCACACAATAAAGGATCGATCAGTTTAAAAGTGTTAGAAGACTAGATACATAAATGAGTTCATATTATATTAGAACATAAAATAATAGACAGAAAAAATATCTTGAATCCTTGATTATCATTATATGTTTCCATCGTAATATTCCTGGTAATGGAAAAAAAAGTAAATTTTGACCTTAGATCCTCATTACTAAAAACCATTCAATAGAATCTATAGTGAATAAATTTCTCATAAAAAATATGGTAGACATATAAAATAATAATATATTTAATGTAAATAATATAGTGAAAATTGAATATATTCATGGATAACATATAAATATAAAAATAACCTTGATAAAAATAAGTAATTTCATAATTATTGAATGTCTAATGTCGGATTTCAAAGATATATAGTTAAGGCCTCGTTCCTTGATATCATACGGAAATAGGTTTGGTATGTTCTAAATACCAAAACAACATTGTATCATTCTCCATATCTATAAACATAGAAACTCATGCATCTATGTTCATCACATAAAAATTTTGTGTATTTTTTATACAAGACAATTGAAAAATATAGATATTAGTTTAAAAAACATGACATTTTTCATGATTTTAGAGAAATATATATAAAAATTACAATTTAACAAGGCGTTGAAAAATTTATTCCAAATTAATTGAATTCATTCCCTCCTTATATGAAATACACACCAAATTTAAATTCCTATAATCCAAAGAAAAATAAATTTAATACATAGGTTGATAATTAATTTCTCTCGTAAACGGGGTTTTAAAAAAAATTGTAAATGATTTTTTTTGAAATACTATAATTTCTACAGAAATATTTAACAAATAAATATTCTAATAAAAATAATACATATAACAGGTTTTTTAAAAAATGAAACAATTTCTAAATATCTTTAAATAGTGTATTATATTTTTCATACTTTATAATTTTGAAATAAAAATTCATTTAAAATATTACCTTGGATTTCTCCATTTGAAAAATAATATTTTTTAAGGGTTAATAATAATACTGAATATGTAATAATAAAAACTATTTTTCATATCTCTCATACCACAAGTGGGACAAATTCCCCTATAGGTCATTGAATTACTACCATATTATGACATATCATTTGATACTATAGTGCCAATTTTAACGAAACATTTTCATGGTCCTACTTTTCTAAAAAATAACCGAAAAACATTTCAAAACCATAAAAAATATATTTCCCTAGAAGAAAATAATATTACAAACATAATTACAAATAATAATCATATTTTATTTATTTATGATAATGACTTGGATAAATCCCAACATATAAAGGGTTTCTCCTATTTATAAGGAATAAATATAACATCTAAATAAATGAAATGATTAATTAAATTAAAGTGTATATAATGTTACCAATATCTTAGATTATTCCCATACCAAATAATGATGGACAGATAAAAAAAATTCCCACAAAAAAAAGACAACATTGATCATTCAAATTTATGGGGCGCATATAATGAAAAATTATATATAATAAATATATTGATAACTACTATTATAGATATTATTTATTAAAGGAAAACATTAATGTTAACAACCACAAAAATGCGATTTTTTGTATAGTTAAAAGTAGATTATTTTATCAAGAAATAATTCTTTTTAATATTGAAAATATTCATAATATATATAGAGAGTTCATTAAAAATAATGAAATAGATGTTTCAATTTTATAGACACACATAACATGGGTTATTATTCAAATCAAAATTTGATAACATAATAGAGAATTTATTTTCTAAAACACTGATCTGAAAAATATTATGAATTATTCACATTATAGTTTTATATAATTAAATGTGTATATATATATATCAAAATTTTCAAAATATTGCATGCCTTACCATGAATGAGGATGAATCATGTGGGTTTCTCTACATAATGAATGAGAATGATGGGATAATATTGGGGAAAGATTTGGGTCCCCAAGGCATACAACATTATTTTATATATATAATGTTTTACTGTTATATATGTATCAATTGTTCAAAGTGAGTGGAGGTAGTGTAAATCCATGCATTTGAAAAAAAAACTAAGGTATTTTAATTTATCCAATTGTTTGACTTGTTTCTATTTGATAAAAATATATATATTTATGTTCCTTGATATAGTATTTTAAAATATAAATTGGGTTCAAAAACAAGACAAAGCTGATCAATTTACCCTTTTATAAACTTATTTATATCATTTATATAATTTGATAAGAAATATATATTTATATATGAACTAATTTCTTTATATGTTGACGGAGGTAAATAAAAATTGCAATCAACACCAAATCAAGTATAATAAATTATTCATGATAATTGGGAATTTTTATCATTAGTAATATCAGGTGAAAGGGTACTATGATGGTGGAGAATAAGTTGATTATGGTAGTGTCGGTCTGTGTGTTTAGCGGTTGAGTTTTAGGGATGCGTCGCCTGAGGTGGTTGTGGGGGTGATAAAGTTCAATGGTGGTTGGGGGTAGAAGATTGTGGAGTAGTATGGTTGCAGGACATGGTGATTTTCGCCAGTATGTGAGCAGATTGAAGGTTGATGCCGTGAAGTAGAAACAACCTCCATAATTTTCCTTTTTTAATTCATTTTTTAATATCTTTTTCAATTTTGTAAATCATTTTGGGGGTTTTCAAGAATTTTTTCTTTTTTTATTTTTTATTTTATCATTTTTCTAAAAATTCATATATATTTATTATATATATAGCTCATTTTCTCTCTATTTATAAATATTTTCATGTGTCGTATTTTGTAAATAAAATTTAATAATTATAATAAATTTTATTTTTCTTATTTTATTTAAATACGCTGAAGCATTATATATAATATGAAATTTTTCTTTTACTTTTTAAAAAGTTTACAAAATTTAACTATTCCATAATAATTATTTTTTAATATATAATTTTATATTATGATATGAAATTAAAATATTATTTAATAATAAATAAATTATTATTTCATTTAATCCTATATATTATAATTTTTCAAAAACATGAATATTCATATTTTTACTCCAAAATTATTATAAGAATAATCCAATTTTTAAATATTTATATAATCAAATTTTTATATTTAATATTCAATTTTATGATGTTTATAAATAATGAAAACAAATAATAATAAAACCAATATTTTTTAAACATCCAATCCATTTTTTTATAATTTCATTACTAAATAACAAATTATATTACCTAATGTATCATTAATTTATCCAAATTTAAGATTTAAAATTTATATATAATTTTTATGAAAAATTAACATTCCCAAAATTAACTTATTAAATAATATTATATTAAAATTATTATCAAATAGATATATTTATTTTAAAATTTCATTTTAACCAAATAAATCGATGAAACATAATTTCATTATAATTTTAAATACTTATAAAATATTATAAATCTAAAAATTTTATAATGCTTGAAAATAATAAATTATTCATATTTTAAATAAAATAATTTAATTATATTTTTTATTATAAATTTTTATGTATTAAATATAAAAAAAAATTATTAACACTTTGTGTTTTTAGATAATAAAACGATTAATTCACTAAACAATTATTTAATATTATAAAATGTTTGGGATGTTAACATAATGATGAACTAATGGAATATGACTGGAACCTCCCATCAGTTACTATGTTTATGGAATTCACAATATGAAATGGCTGAATAGTCCATACAATACATAAGCTATATTTATATTAATATATCAAAACAAACAAAATGAATTCCAATATTTTTCATACTCAACAATTAAAACAAGATAATAAAAAACCCATAAAAATATTTTAGAATGTATCATTAGATTATATTTATATTTTATCATGATAATACCAATAATATGTGTATATAGTTGATCAATCACATTTTATTATATATTATAATGTTACTTTTAGAACACGAACAAAAGTTTTCTATTTATAAAACAATTTAAAACTACATATTTTTAGAATAATGGGAATTTTATTTTAATAAACTAAATGGGGGAATGTTTTACTAGAATATAGATAACAAATAAAATGTATAAAAATATTATATAGGCCAGATAGTAAATGATTAAAAATTAATTACCCACATCGAAAAAAATAAAAATATTTTCATAATGGATAAGGTTTATGTCAATTAATTTGATTTGTTGGTAATGAAATACAAATTATTTTTAAAAAGTACAATAAAATAGTTTTAAATTAAATAGGATAATCCATAAAATATTTTTGATATAAATTGATATAGAAGAAACATTCAAAGGATAATTTGAAAAAACATGGTCTATTATTTATAAAAATAATATTTCAGTATTTTAATTTCCAATGGGAGTAAAATGAAATGAAAACCTAAAAAATTAAAATATATCCTTTGAATATGAAAATATATTTGGTTAGATATATAAATATATAAAATATAATCTATGTAAATATAAAAATAATAAATCCTAGATAAAATTTATATTGTCAAATAGACACTTACATTGTACTTGAGCTTAGTGTGACTCACTCTAATATAATTTATATAAATTTTCATTGATATGAAAATATATAATAATTTTATTTGGATTTATCAATTGAATAAAATTATTTACTAACTTCTTATTACATATTTTTAATAATTTATTATTAATTTTAATATTTGAGTGTTGAGTGATCCATTTTTTAACCAAGATTCAAATCAATGATCATGATCCTTATAACATGGTCATAGTTTTGTAATGTTCATTTTAATAAACATGTTATTATTATAATTTTTATATATAAAACCTAAATTTTTAACTATCCATTAATAATAGTCTTCAAAACCGAATTTAATATTATTAATAAGATGGTAGTCAATATGTATTCACGAGCGACGATTCCATTTTTAAAATAGATAAAAATAATTAGAAAATAGATATAATTTTAACATTTAAAAAATATAATCAAATTAAAATTATCATTCTTATTATGTTAATGTATACATATTTCTTACTAAATAAAAAAATATTTCAAATTGAATCAAAGCACTTCACGGAGGTAGGAGTTCACAAATTCAAATCCATGACATTAAAATCTTAGAACATAAGAAAGGGTTAGAGGATAAATGATATATTAAATTTATCAATCATAATTAGGTAATAAATATTATATATATTAATAAATTAAATATTTATAAACATATATATGTGTCGATGATGAAAATTGATTTACTTAATTAAGTATAGAAATTAGTTTGTACATATGAATGAGTGATGATTAAATTTTCAATTGGATGTAAATAAAGAAGAAAATGTGTTTTTCAGAAATATAATATAATTTTTCTTATATATAGGATATCTATATTGTCATATCATCTGGGTTATATATATTTTCATCGATTTCTATGATAAGATATATATGATAACACTCAGTTTAGTGTTATAACAATAATTTGGAAAACCTCCATTGGTATTAACCATATCACCTCTGGGATTCATATTTTCAAACAACCAGCTACATTAGGACATGGTGGAGGATTATTAGAAAGTATTAGAACAGATATTCATCAATATATACTTAGTATGTGGGTTTTTTGTGAAGATATTGTGTTTCCTTTAACTAATAATATAAGGGAAACAATTTTAATTAATCGAATTATAAAAATTATATAAGGTCCATTATATATACACGATGCTCAAAAATAGGATCCATTTTATTTTTTTGGATGATATTGGTTAACCCTAAATTAAACCAATGGGATTAAATATCATTGATTGTTATTTTAAATTTTATTTGTTTAGTTTAACCCATCTCTATAATTTTTAACCATTATTACAGTAACAATATACATAGTAATTAATGGATTATAATTTCATTATTTAAGGTTAAATTGACTATACATGGAAAATGAATAATGTTCTAGACCATTTCCCATCGTCGTTAAAATTATTATGATTTTGTTTCATTAAACAATTACTTAAAAACAATTTTAAATTGTATATCATTATATATTCTCTAAACTACTAAAAAATTGAAAAAATAAAAATATCAATAATAAATTGGAGTCCAAATATGAATATTTAAACAATTATATACATTTTATGTTTATCTTAAATATCATTAAATACTTTTTTTATTCAAAATGACAAGAAATTATTTTTTTTATAACTATTTACATCAATTTCAACCTAATTATACAAGCACTTCCAGAGTGATTCAAATAAATTATTAAATAATTATACCACTACAAAATATGGTAATTACAAAAATATCTCAAAATATTTTTTTGTATTCAAAAAATATATTTATAAAAATTCATAAAATAGTTTTATTCCGAAGAAAACAAATTAATGTTATTTAAACATTGATATTGACATTTATTACTAAGCCTTTATTGAAAATATAATTGGGAATATAAAATAAAAATGGAATAAATTTTAACATTTTTGAATGATATGATTTTTTAAAAAACATTCAATTCTCAATATAAATAAATTCATATCTTTTAGATATTTTAACACTATATCCCATTGTTTTAACCCTGAGTAGCACATTTTATAGGTTATAGAGATGAAAAACATTTTCCAAGGATATTCTTGATCAAGAATTATAATGAATATTAAATAATTACCAAGTATTAATTATATTGATTACTAATTTTGATTCCGTATTAAATGATTCTACTAATATAAATAAAAAAATTAATTTTAATATATGGTTTTAAAATGCATGAAAAACATTTTGTGAATCAATTTAACTTACTCCTAACAACTATTATATAAGGAAAACAATATATAATGTATATTTTTAATAAATTAAATAAATTTGTGAAATATAAGAAACATATTTATCTTATATACCATATTAGAATACATTTTAACTATGAAGTTAATTATTTAAAAAATAATAAAAAATCTTTTACAATTGAAACAAAAAAATTCATGGATTTTAAAAATATCAAACACATATTTCTCATTCAAATTTCATTCATTAAAAAAATTAGGTTAATTTATAAATATATAATTGAAATGTAAATAATGTTTCTTTTTTCCTTTAATCAACCATTACATTATTATACTATAAGCAGGACACAATATTTATAAAATTAGTAGTTTACAAAACTTTATTACAAAGCATTTTTTGCAATATATTTAAAAAAATATTCATAACATTATTTTAATATGAATAATAAAAAATTTATTTTGATTAATTAGAATTAAAATTTTAAAATATCTAAAATATAAATATAATATACACACATAAATATCTATGAACTATTTTTATGAGAAACTATTTTTTTAATTATAAAATAAAATTATTCTCATCTCATTCGTACTGACAACCCACATGTGATTATTAGTTTATTTTATTTTATTTATGATGTAACAAATTCCTCAAAATAATTAATACATTATTAATATCATAATTAATTTTGTTAGTAATGCACTATTTATTTTAAAACCCTTTTATTAAAAACTAATATTTTTAAAATTAAAAGATTTTACCCTAATTTAAAATAAATTTATGACAAAAGTCTAAATAATTATTCATTAGTTTACATGGAGAAAATATAAATATTCAAAAAATTATTCACTAAAAAAAGAACTATTAAATGAATAATGTATAATAGAATGAAAACATTGTTTTATAAAAAAATACATAGAAAATAATTATTTCCTAATAAACTTATTTTCCTTAAGTCATATCTATAAAAATTAAATTCATATTTCCTAGTAATTAACCAATATATTTTTCTTATGAACAATTTTCTATATAAAATTCATAACTTCAATACAGTTTCTCAATACATCCAATGCAACTGCTTGTTTAGAATCATCACATTTTAATAATTGTACATATATACTACATTGTAGTTAATTTTATTTTTTATATATATAACTACCTATTATAAATAGGATTCATAAACTATTATCATGGGGGTTTTTTCTCTCCCCTCCTTATAATACTTGAATCCTTATAATTTGAATTTATTTTGACCATATCATGAAATATTAATTGATTTGGATAGGGTTTTTATTTTCAATATTAATAATTTAAAATAAATAATCTCATTAATAACTATTTCTTAAATAGTGAATATTTATTTATAATAATTCTACTTGTGAATGTGTTTCTTGAAGTATAAGCTGATTTTAATGTAATAGATTCTAGATAAAACATGATAGATTTATCTTCCACCAGTTAAGGAATTATATGAAAATGTATGTACATGGTTTCTTTAAATTTTTCCACTGATATAATATATAACTCAAATTCATCTCATATTAAAAAAATTTTAAAAATGAGAATTTTTATTCACCAAATAATTGAAATAAATATTAAAGAGAACATGGGATCTATTAAAGGATATTGTTCTTCCATGTATGAATTATTTTATAACATGTGATTCTACTTGTTTCTAGACACTCACTAAACCCAAAAAAAAGTAATTATATGATCAATATATGTGAAATAAGGTAAAACATCAAGGAATAAATCCGAAATATCAACAAAAACATCCACAGTTAAAAATTCATAATGATTTCTTAGAACTTATTAAAATATTTAAGAACACATTTTAGTACATTGTAATCATATGTTGAAAATAATTTACTATAATTACCCATACATCACATATAGAAGAAAAATATTCTATATGATTGTTAGGGTCTACCTTGTCTTAGAAACAAAAAAAATACTACTTCCTTGTGGTTAATATTTTCCAAAAAAACATTAATAAAGAAATATTTAAAAAAGTTATATTTCTAAAAAAACATATTTCTACTAAGATTCTCTTGAATGCCTCCTATGTAATTTATAGTATCTAAATTTCCTTTATTGTGTTCCAAGAAACCACTAAAAGAAAAAAATGATATTATCAAGAAAAAACATGAATGATCATGTATTGTATTTTATAGTTCCCCATTTATTTATTTTTGAACACTGGATAATAATAATTTCATTAGTTTTATTTCATCCATGAGCAATATTCCCCTTATATATATACCTATTAAATACTCTCATTACACATAATAAATAACCAAGAATTTTATTATAAATATTATAGAATTTTATATAATTCCTACATTGAATCTTATCTATTTAAAAATTTATTTTACCTTGTCTTCTAGTATTCCATTTCATCTCCTGATATGATTTGAAGATATATGAAATGAAGAATTATTTTTATATCCTTTTTTAACTTCATACCAAATCATCACATTATAAAAATGTTTTGGATATATGATCCCTTAAATGGATCATCATATATCATTAATTGAAATAATCAATTGTACCTTTTAGATTTTATAGCAAATTTTTATCATGGATTTCTCATATGATTGTGTTTTCCTCATAATCATAAGCACATTCATATTTATTAAATCATAAATTAATGAATTTCCATTACATTTCTTATTTTTTTCACTGAAAATATTTCTATCAAAATCAATAAAAAAGTTATTCCTTATATTCTATTTTTCTCCTCTTCTTCTAAAGTTTTATTAATCCAGAACAACCATTTGTCTTCATGTATTTTTATTAATTATACTTCATAATGAACAGTTCCTTGTCATTTATTGTTCATGTATGAAATAACTTATCAATGGAATCTGTCCATTACCCACTTACTAGTGGATTATTAGTCCTCTTATAGAATAGAGTATTCTTACACGTAATATGGTCCATAACTATTTCACTATGACAAGAAACATAATGTTGATCCACACAGGTATGGTTTTTCCATAACCCGGGTTAGTTTCCCTAATATAGACATGATTTTTTTAACATTAACACCAATTGTGTGCACTTTATGAATAGAAAACAATTTATATTGACAAAATGAGCTGTTTTGATTTCCCTTTCATTAGCTAGTATCCATATCTAAATAATATCATACATATAAAAATCTAATAAAACGATGAATATTGAGTGATAACATAAATATCCATAAATGTATTTGAATAAACAATGTTTTTATCATAATTATCATGTTATCTAAATTCAATTAAAATAACTGTCCCATGATATTACCTTTAATAAATACTATTTAAAAACTATCATCAATATCCCATATTAAGTGTGTATTTCATTTCATTGGTATAATATACACTCAATCACACCTTGAAGAACAAATTAGTTTAGTATTCCTGGAATAATATATACATATGTGAATATAATAGAATGTTCGAGGAAAAAAATCATAGCATGAAAAGCACTAATTTATCATTGAAAACACCTCAAAAAATATGTATTCATATCACATGTTACTGAAAAAAAGAGGGTGTTCTCAGATTCATAGTAAGATAAATTTTATAATATTAGATATCTTGAATGCATAATGAAAAATATATTTTAGAGATGATCAATAATATTTTAATATGTATAACTATATCACTAAATGTTCATATATTCATGGATAGAATAAAATGATAAATAATTACATTGTTAAATATTACTATTTTGATATCGATATAATGCATAATAACATACATTATAATCATATCATCCTAGCCCTCGGTCAATACCTCAAACAAACATTAGCATGGAAAGAAAAAAATATAGAAAATATTTAGGAACATGAAACTCACCAATTCATTTATGGGATATAATGGGTCATCCCCAATACATACAATTTCTAATGAATTAATTATATATACAATTAAGATTTAATACAATGAATAAATATCATATATAATTGTATTTAGAAACCGGTATATGATATATTAATAATTTACCCTTTCGAAAAATATAGAAACCTAGTCATAGGATAACTAGAGAAATAATGTGGCTAGAATCATTGAACTATATCCCAAGAGATGTACAAAAATCCATGAACGATGTTCTCATAGATAAAAAATCCATTATATAAATCCATTAGAAACTCCCTGGGAAAACATAATGAAATATCACTTTCTATTGTAAACTTTTTCAATCTGAAAATAAATAGAATAATGGAAATTTTATTTTCAACTCAAAACTATGAAAAAGTGTAGAGTATTTTTTATTGATGAATAAAATCAACGATCGTGGTAATAATTAGTCGTGTGGAAAATATAAGAAACCATTTTACCCACTTTGTAAAAGGTCAAAAGTATATCAAAATAGAAATTTTATAAATAGATTATTTTTATTAAAATATTAATAATTCCAATGATATTATTAAAATAAAATAAATAAAAATATTTTAAAAGTAACTAAAAACTTCTAGAAATTACATTTTTATAATATCAACCTATATTGAAAACATTTCTACCAAATAGAAAAGATACAGTTAGTTTTCATAAATACAACCCATCTATATTTTGACTACCCATGATGTCACAAAATGAAATTATAATATAGTAACATTATATTTTATGATATATGAGGCATGAAATTACAATGTTATATAACCCATGAGTTATTTTTCATTGAATTGATCATGTTCGGTAGATTTCAGAACTCACAACCAAAAGTTGAAATGAACAGTTATATAGTATAAAATTATAACCAAACTATTAAATAGGTGGGTATTGATAATAATTAGTAAATTATGAAAATTATTGTTATTTATTGATATTAAATATTATATGAATTGACAAATTAGAAATAGTAATGTTTTCAAAAAAAATAATTTTTTCCAAAAATATAGATGTATTCTTCTTTGAAAACGTAGTTTAAAATTAATTTTTGAAACTTTTATAAACTATATATAATAAAATATACTTATATTTTTATTCTTTGTAAAAGAATTTATATTAAGGTAAATTTTTGGGTCTTTTTCTGAAATATTACATATTTTGATGAATAAAAAAATATACTGAATTTAAATTATAGACATCGTTTAAATTATTTATAAATATATATTTTTATTTTTATTTTTATTTAACTTAAAAAAATTTAAATTATATATCTATCAATCCAATTTATGCCATTTTAATAATTATCATATCGATCCTTAATATAAAATCATTGTAAAGTTTTGTACATTTTCTCTTTAAAAACATGAATTCTCACCGCATATGAAGGATTAATTTAAATATTTTTTCCAAATCAAGGAATTAAATGACAAAAAATGGATTATATATATTTAATAGTCACTATTTAATTTATATAAAAACTCAAAATAAAATTTTTCCAAATTTATTATGGAATACCATAATAATTAATTACATCAGAGAAGGTAAAAATGGTTTTATAAGGTGTTAATCAAGAAATAAATGGTATTAATTTACATAAAAACTTATATAAATTTTACTTTAAATTCATATTTTTAACATGACATGACTAAGTCTCTGTTATACTTCATTTTTATCCATTTACTTGTGAAAAAAATTACTAAAATATTTTCTTTTCAAAAATTACTATTGTCCTACTCATCTAACTTATAAAAGGTCTTCACCTATCCACTATCCTTCACACCTTAAAGAAATTTTATTTTTGACATGAAATACCTAAAATAATTCCAATATAATCTATCATAATTCAATAATCCATATATTTTTCATCATTATATCCTTTTATGGAATATGTTTTAACATAATGATGTTACATTAAGAATAGGAAATGTTTTGTAGCAAGCATTTTTTACATTATTTCAACCCCCACCTCCTTATAAAATAATTAATCCTTGATTATTTAATAAACCCTGTATTATAAATATAAGATTCTTTTTATATATTTTTGGTATTACCGAACACCATCTCGCATCCCATTAAATGGGTTATGAAATCATCATTTTTGTGAATGCCAGAATACTGACTCACCAACTGATGTAAATTTTTCCATTATCACAATTCACGGTTGGGTATAATGAGAGATTTAATTTATATATAGGATATTTATAACATAAATAAACCTCTTGAGTGTATATATCTAATATAATTTTAAAATACCATATTGTGGGTGATATAATAGCACCACTAGTGTGTAGAGAAGTCTATAGTCTCATGATGAGATGTGATTTTTATTTCACTATTGATTTAAATTTATTGAAATAATGATATATTTAATTAATATATTTAATATATAATTAATTATTATAATATAAATTAAATTTTTATGTTTCATTTAATTTCATGTATCATTTTATTTTTTATACTGGAAAATTATGACACTATTTTTGTACGTGTGGATTACCTCCTTCACGAAATGATTTGACACTCATCTAATCACCACACCACATGGGTGATATATATATATATATATATATATATATTAAAATAAATAATATGTTATATATGATATTTTCATCATTATGGGAATTTGAAATATTACATGCATTCTTTCCATTATGTCCATTAAAAAATGAAATGTTACTCATGTATATGTATTCCCTACTATCCCAATGATTATAACAAAGACAATTATTCATAACCATCATTCATGATTTGTTTTAAAATTATTATATTTGTAAAAATATCATAATTATGTTATTATTCAAATTCTATGGCTTATGTACTTATATAATATGTGCACAAAATATAACTTTAATGATGAAACACACATGATAAATTATGTCAATTTACACTAAAAACATAAAAATAACTAATATAAAATTATAAAATTATTTATAATATGTTATAAAAGAAAATATATGATTTTATAAACATTATTATGGTTCTGTTATAAGTTACAACATGCAATTTTATTCACCTAATTTTATTTATATGGTGTATATACTTCACATTTGATATGTAATATACTGATTTATTAATAATTCATTGTATTTTAAGTTTCAATATGAATAATTTCATCATAAGGGATTTGACATGAATATTAGAAGATGGTAAATAAATTTATAACTCAATTTTTGTTTAATTAGGTTATATTACACCTCCAATGTCTTTTATACTTTATGATAATTTTGTAATTAATTTTCAAAATCTATTATTATTTTTCATATTTTTCTATGGATTTATAGTTGATACAAATAAAAAATTCCTTGATGAATTCTCATATTACTTTTATGTTAATTTTAAGTGTTTATTTCACAATATTACTCACATCAAAATTTATTTTTCTTAATATTATTTGAAGAATGTTATTTTAAGATGGTCTAACAAAACCATATTACTGAATCAATATTTTTATATTCATTACATTTTTGTGTAATAGTGCAATTTTTCCATACATTATTAATTAAATTAAAAGAGAAACTATTTATTATAATATTTTACTTCATTTGACTCTTTGGCCCAAAATCATTTTTCATCGAAAAACATGTTTTCCAAAAATGTTTTTACTATTTTAAATTGATTTATTAAGAAATTTTTTTAATAGTTTTTCTTTTTTTAATGAATCTGAATATATTCTCCATTTCATTTTAAATCCTATTACATTTTTTATTTTACAAAAAAAAATAAAAGAATCATTTTTTAATGAGTACAAAAAGAATGGAATTTTTAGCCATCATGACCTCTCATTTGATTGAATCATCATTTATATGTTCCAATGGTTATATTAAGAAAAAATTATTTTCTAAAAAATTGTTGAAATTTGAATTTTGAAAAGTTAATTTCAAAATAAAAAGGATATTTACCCCCTAAATGTTGGTATGGATATCTTTCCTGTATTTATTCATCTATAAATAAAAATACATTATTAATATCCATTGAGTATAAGTTGCACTAATATTATATTTATAATTTAATTATTTTTCTTATGATCATATTATGAAATAATGTATTAAAATTCACTTTTATTATTTATATTTTTATTTCCTAAAATTCCCTTAAAATATTTGATTTCTTGGGATAATAATAAATCCAATTTTCCCTAAATATCCATATAATTTATCATCGGTGTTATCATTTCATAAACCATATCTCATTTCAATATATGGTGGATTAATTTTAATGTTATTTTATTTACATGGAAAAAATTAAAAACACCTTATTCTTCTATCAACATATTTATTTATTGGTAATGGATATTGATTTAAGAATTTAATAAGACAAAAAAACATGTTAGTAATTATCTAGACGTGTAGTCAACGGTGGGGCCTGGTGTTATATATCCCCCTGAGGAATAGGTGGGTCTCATTAGATAATCAATAATCTTTTACTAAATGGTGTTTTAAATGTAGTTTTAAACATAATTTTGATTTGTATTGAAGATTCAGGTTTCATGATTCCTGAGATCTAGAAATCCAAAAATTAATCGTTTCCATCATTAATAATTTATTTATTATAACCCATTTCATTTTCACAATGATATTATCTATGGATGTATTTTAATAAAAGATTTATTGTTAAATGGAATGTGTATATAATGATATATCTTTCTATATAGAATATTCCTTTAAAAATTTGATATCCATGTTATTGATAAAATAAATTTTTTGCTTATTTAATAACACTTCCATATTAATTGTTCATTATTGAACATTTATTTCCTTGATTGTACATAACACTTATTGAGATCT
This sequence comes from Viscum album, assembly GCA_963277665.1. Taxonomy (NCBI): domain Eukaryota; kingdom Viridiplantae; phylum Streptophyta; class Magnoliopsida; order Santalales; family Viscaceae; genus Viscum; species Viscum album. The sequence goes on along the minus strand of OY728123.1, from coordinate 419,212,899 downwards.
TGAACTAACCATTTTTTCCATTCACTAATATTACATGAATAGTACTATGAATAATAGTCCATGATATGCTAGAGGTAATAATGTTATTCTCAAGAAAGTAATAGTGTAAGTGTTGTTTTCAACTATAATATTGGAATCATATATATATCTATTATAACTAGATTAATAATGAATTATATCCTTCTATATTATATTAATTTAATATTATAACAATTATAAAAATAAGATCCCTAACTCAAAATATTTGGTGTACGAGACATTACTGTTGAATCACAATATGTTTTGTCGAAACCTTGGGAACTAGATTAAGGAAATCGTACCTTCGAGAGCATAATACTATTATAGAATTTTTGGATATTAATAGAATAACATCCTAATGTATTGGTAAGGATGTTATTGTGTGTTATTTTCTAAAATATATCCTCGTCTAGATAATACAAGTGGTTGAGGTTCTAGAACATATGTACCTAGGTGTAATAACTCTGAAAATGGATAATTGGTCTTAAACTGGGAATCTCTTGGTGCATAAAAACTTTCCATAGTATACACCTTTTTTTAGACTCCCATGAGATATGGTAGGGATAAATCAAATATTTTTTACAATACATTATAAAGGATTTAAATACATCATGAAACTGAATGACAATTAACGCACACCTATTGTAGGGAATGGAAAAACAGTTTTTATACATTCCCTATTATAGTCTATTGATTAACCCTAGGAAGTATCCCGAAGAGTAGTGAACACAAAATAGTTTTTCACTTTTAAACGAGGGTAAAAATTTTATGTTTTCAGAATAAATCGATAAGAAAATGATTGAAAGGAAATTTAAAATTTAAAGGATTAAAAACTAATTATAAAAATGTGATTAGGTTAGGGTCGGTTTCCCAATTATAATTTTATCCTTGTTCAATTCAATTCAAATATCTTCTTCTACGTTGATTACTGTGAGTTTCCACAATCGTTTCGTCTCACTTCCTTATTGAAATTATTATCGTGAGAGAAATATTTACCAAAATCATAGTTTGGGCAACTCTCCTTCAATGTGAAAATGTGTTTTATTGAATATCCTATGTTGATTTAGGCAATAACTGATCGGGTCGTGTTTATCCCAAACAATCAAGTACATTCACTACCCATTTTACATGTACTGACGATCGTTGAGTACATTAACACTAATCCCAAGTCTATTCCAGAATATATAATCTTTAAATCAGTGGCGGGAGATAATAATTATTTAACCAACGAAAAAATACATAATGGAATTAAAATTTATGAACAATCTCACTTTATAATAAAATCCTCTATTTTAAATTGATAACATCTTTGAAGATGAAATAAATAACATTCAATAATGTCCAAGAACTCAAGTATTCCAAAATAGAAAACCCACCCTTCCCCAATCACTCAAAAATTTTACATCACCATGGTAAATGTTATCGAGGTGAATGGGGAAGAAAAAGGCATTAAAAGTCTACAAAAAATAAAATAAATAAAATAGATTAGGCCAAAAAGTTATCCACCTTGGTGTCCTTGATGAATGGGATGGAATAAGATGCTTTGAGAGGGAGGATCTACCCTCTATTTATACCCAGAATCTATCCCCCGAATGTTGATGTGTTTTAGACCCATTAAATGACATCATCATGCATTTCACACTTCTTGAATGTTTTTTATAATTATCTTGACCATATCTATATAAAATATCAATTTTTTGGACAATTATTCCAAGCGTTATTCATGTTTTAGTCTGATAATTTATTCTATCCAGTTAGCCTCTCCAAATCACAGATCGTTGGATTATAATACATTAATGAACACTAAAATGTCCAATTCCCACATCCCTGCCTTTATAAATAATTTTAAAAAATATATTTTGCATCCACCAACTAAATTTCACAGAAATTTGACCCACCATAAATGATTAATGCACCCACACCAAAAATCAAAATATTTGTAAAAAGGTTTAATGTTTCAAAATGTGAGATTCATTTGAGCATCCATATGGTCGATTAAAATTTTGGTCATGAAATATGAAATGAATACCTGGATGTTTAGAATATGGAAAAGAAATAATTTTTCAATTTTTCTTAGTATAGATAATGCTATGAACAAAATATAAAAATAATTTAAAATAGTTAAAAATAAAAAATGTAGACTTTTTACTATTCAGCTCACAATATCACCAATATAATAAAAATACAGTATGTTATCATAAAATAAAACTTTTGTGGGATTATTACAATGAATAAAAAATTAAATATAATTTAATATATTTAATATATCAATACCCCCACATTTAGCATTTAGACTCCTAGACAAGTAAACATCAAACTCAAATAAAATCAAATCAAATCATAAACAAATACCAATGTGATCTACCAAATCTACAAAAAGAAACAAAAATATATCATGCCCCATCATAAATAAATATTTCAATTTCTCCACTTTAGATTTTATAATATATTTGAACTTCATTTCTTGTACTATTCACACAAAACATCTACCTCGCATGATTTTTCTCTCATCTCACAAATGTAAATGTTCAATAAGTCTTTTCTTATCCATACTCACAAATGAGTAATCATAGGCTTGATAAATTCATAATTCTCCACCCGATGTGAGTCAAGGACATTTAGTTCTCATGAGGACATTTCATGGCTGTTTTTTGGTCTCAGGTTTGTATGATTTAGATGTTAAAAATTCTAAGGCCAAAAATAAGGGCTTGGCTCTTTTTTAAGAAAAATTGCATGATTCTAATTTTCACTCAAGCATGGTCCCTTTGTAAAATTGTCTCCATCGTCATATGAACTCAAAGAAATTTCATCACATTTAGTGATTTACTAGAAAAAATAATCTCAATCATAGTTTATCTTGAATTCTTTAGATAGGCATAACTTTTTTATACTGGAAGATCTAGAATGGGGCAACTTATTTTATCATGAAAGCTCTGGATAAGGTACAACTTTTAACCAAATGAAATTTTTTGTTGAAACATCAGCTCTTCGACATTTGTTTCCACCCAATTTATCGCCAAGTAGTTAGTACACCACAAATACATCTTCCCTCACACAAAATTCCAACTATATAATGCAATTTCCCTTCATGAGAGAATTGGATAGGAAAACTTGGCTTGTAATGAGGATAACCTGACATGGTGATCATGGATTCTAAGGGTTTCAAGGATTAATGTAAAATTTAAAACATAATAAAAGGATTATTTTGAATAGGGGGTTAAAACCAAATAAATTCCTCAATCATTTAAAAAAAAGTACCTCAAACCATCTTGTTATGATAGGAATAAATAAAATTCTAGTTAATGAAATCATAGTCTGTTTCTCTCAAAAAATGAGGTGAATGTAATGAATATGAAAAAAATGGTAATGTAGCCTCATAGGAACGTGATTTCAAAAATAAAGATAGTGATATGTGCCATCAGATTTAAAAATTAGAGTACTTCTCATGATATTCCAAAATATTTGAACATGAAACAAAGTCATTTCAACATTAATTTAATCATAGTTTCATTGAATAGATAGCTTCACTCATTGAAAAGGGTTTTGTAAAATAGAAATGATAATCATTTCATCTCAATAGTTTTTTCAACACATTAAATTTAAAAAAATAAAAACTTATATATCTGAAAAGAAATTGGAAAATAGAAAAACATACATAAAATGAAAATCCTAAACTAAAAAAATTCCCTCCCAAAACATAAATTCTGTAGTGCCATAAATTCATTCAAATGGATTTAACATATAATAATATTGTAAAATGAATCATAGTAAGTAAGCACATTTAAAGGATAAATATGACTTGACTTATTAGTAGTGAAACTTTGAGTTAGTCTCCTAAGTGTTTCTCATTGAAAACCTAAAAACATAAAAAGATAACTTTAGAAATTTATTAAAAGAATAGAAAATAAATTTTGAATAAGAAAAGAATGATAAATAATTTTTTAATCCCCCAAGTGGGCTCGGGGTTTTGACTTCCTCCAGATGGGTAGTTCTAATCAGTTATCCTCAATCTTATGGTGGGTGTGGTTTCTTGCTCATGAACCAACAAAAAATTTTCATTCCAGCATGTTGTTCTTATTTTTGGTTAAAGGCTCCTTGGATATAAAATACCAAGCCCTCCCACAATATAATTATATACCACATGCATAGTGGGTTTAGGACAATGAATGAGTCCTCCTCTTTCTTTTTTTCTACTTTCACAAAATCATTTTTATTATTTAGTGGATGGTTAAGGGATGATATTTCTGTGGAAAAATCAAAGGAAATGTTAGAATATGATTCTATTTGACCAAAATTAAAGAATGAAGTTTCAAAATCAAATTCTTCCCTTTCAATTTCTATAACTTTTCCTCATTTTCCATTGTAAAATCCACTTTCATCTCTTCTGGAACAAAAGTTCAACAATATTAGGGCTCTATATGTTCCTATTCAGATGAATCTTCATTTTCATCGTCTTCCTCCATAGAAATACATGTATTGGATGAATAAGAAAAATTAAAACAAGGGGTGGTAATAATAATTTCAGTTTCCACAAAATGATAATGTGTTAATGAAAAGATTATCTCTTTGAGATTTTCCATCATTAATGTCTTCATCACTGGAAAAAACCTCTTGGATTTCAGTAGTAACAAGTAGACGTCAGTAGTCAGTCTCTAAAATATCGTGGATATCAATAGAAAAATAATGGATGACTAAGGGGGACATCATGGACATTGGAAACATCATATAATTATGGAATGTATTGGGAGAACTCAGTTAGATTTCGGGGCCTTGCTTCAAAAACTTCTTTGTTTGTTTTCTCCCTTAGTCTATCAATTATTTATTTGAATGCCTTCCCGTAATTAATTTTATTCCAGAATAACCTCACATGTATAAAAATAGAAGAAACGCCATCCTCCAAAGAAAATGTTGAGTCAATAATTAGTTCTTTTATTGGTTGGTAATTATACCATGAATTAATGAAATAATCATTTAAAAACAACATGGAAAAATGTTTTTTTAATTTGAAAATATTCATATATTTATAATTTGGTTGTGGAACTACCCCTTGAAATGACGCCATGTTTGACACACTTCTATCATAAAGCATGGAAAAACAATTTTTATATATTCCCTTGTGTAGTCTAGTGATTAATCCTAGGATGTCTCCTAAATAAGAGTCTACAAAAAATAGTTTTCCAGTTTTAAACGAGTGTAAAAATGGTGTTCTTCTAGAATAAATTGATAAGAATATTATTGAAAATAAATTTGATATTCGATGGATTAAAAACAATGATATTAAAAGGATGATTTTTTCAGGGTTAGCTTCATAGTTGTACTTATTTTCTAGTTCAATTTAATTCAAATATGTTCTTATGTGTTGATTAGAGTGATATTCCAAATTCATTACCTCTCACTTCCTTGTTGAAATTGTGATGGTGATAAAAAACCTTACCAGGATATCATTTTGGTCAACTCTCCTTCCATGTGAAAAAAGAGTTGTATTGAATATCCCAAATTGATTTGTGAAATACCTGATCGAGTATTGTTTATCCCAAACAATCAAAAACATTCTCTACCCTTTTTACACTTTTTGATGATCATCGAGTACTTCACCAGTAATCATTGGCCTATTCCATTCTATATAAACCAGCAATCATGGGATGGAGATAATAATTTTTTAAAAAGGTAAAAAATCAATAACAGAATTAAAATTCAACCACAATCGCACATGATAAAATAATTTTTCTATGAAATTAAAATCAACTTTTATGAAGAAGTAAATTTCATTCAATTATGTCCAAGAACTCAAAGATCAAAAAATAGAAAACCAACTCTTCCCCAATCACACAAAATGCTTACCCCACCATCGTAAAAGTAATCATGATGGATGGAGAATAATAATAAATTTCATATCAATTGAAATTAAAATGAATAAAAGAGAGAAGAAAAAACTTTCTCCTCCTTGGTGTCCTCAATGGAATGGGATGGAATGAGATGCTTTGAGAGGGAGGAGCTCCACTCCTTTTATAGCATGAATATGTCCCCTGATAGTTGATGCCTTTTATCCCCATTAAATGAAATCTTCAAATGTTTAACCCTTTTTTAATGTTGTTCATCATTATTTTTTCGATCTCTCCTCAAGCTATAAGCTTATTTGGAATTGTATTCTGAGAGTTATGCCTATTTTACTCTGAATCTTTATTATGTACAGTCAGACATTCCAAATCGGAAACCACCGCATTAGAATGCGATAATGGCCACAGAAATTGAAAATTCCTACATCCTCTCCTTCCTAATAGATGTTAAAAAATGTAATGTGCGTCCACCCACTTAATTGCATAGAAATTGGGCCAACCATAAATTAGTTTGGGACCCACACAAAAAATCGATAGATATGTAAACAATTTTTATGGTCCATCTAGTGAGTATCTTTTGGGATTCTATATGGTCGATTAATATTTTGGTCAAGAATGATGAAATGAATCCCTAGATGTGTAGATTCTCTAAAAAGAAGAAAATTTCAATTTAGAGTAGTTTATAAAATGTTATGTCCGAAATACATAAACAATTTAAACCATTAAAAATCCAAAATGGGCCATTTTCACTATTGAGCTGAAAATATCACCCTTGTCATAACAATTATGCAATTTATCATAAGGTAACACATTTGTGTGTTTAAAAAAATGATATTTAATTTAAATTTAATTGGAAATATTTTCTCTAGCAAAATTTTTTAAACATATGATGTCTTAGATAGAAAAGTATGTGTATTAATGGACTAGAAAAAGAATGTATGTGTGAAAAGTAGTTCTTAAAGAAGTATTTTTTGGTTAAAACAATGTGTATGATGGAATTAAATAAATATTTTATTAGGTCCCATTGAAATTTCATATTGATAAATATGGAGAACATATGAATTATCAGAGTCAACTCCCTCTTCTATAGTTTAATCCCTTCGTCATGGAATGGCCTATGTCTAAATAATATGTTTGATGTATTTTTAATAATTCAAGAATTCTAATGTAAAATTATTTTTACCAACGGTATATTGGTTATAAGAATCATGAAGCATCTAAATATTAGGTTAAATTTTAAAGGAATATTTTATATAATAAATATACATGTTACGTATAAAATCATGGGTTAATGAGTTTTAAATTTATCACTAGTTCAATTTATTACACTGCTCTTTTTGGGATTCACATTATGGGAGTCTACCAAGATTGATGATATATTAGGAGAAATTTACTAAATGAATTTTTATTAATGGTACATTGATTTTACTAGTAATGACATAAAATTTTAAAGGAATAAATTTAATGTAATTGATAAAAATTAGTGTTAAAATGATCATTAATGATATTTTAATAGTTTTCAAATTCGAATATTATACTTTTTGAAAAAAATGGTTGTATTGAAAAAAATAAATAAAATAATATTATATTATTTATATTATTTAATGGTTCACCATAATAATTTTTTGGGAATTTTATATTAATTTTATAAATAAGGATTAGAGACATGGAAACATAAATTCTCAGTGACATCCCATCACCTCTATCAAGGATGTGTGGCTTGGACCCATGACCAAAAGATGATAAGGGTTTATCACCTACCATTGGCATACATGATGTACAAATTAATTTGTTAATTTTTATTTAAATTATTTGAAAAATAAGTATTTATGATAAACTAATAATTTTTGTTTTTAGGTTTATAAAATATTTTATTTTATTTGATATTTTTTTCTAACCATTTTAGTTTTAGAAAATAGTTATAGATAGATAGGTATACATGAAAATATTTTATGGGTCCTATGATCCATTAAATTTATATTTTATTACATCAGACACAAAAAAAATGGACCATAATTTCATAGATTATGCGTTGAACTGAAAATTTAACAAATCAAAATCTTAGGATAAAATTATTTTTAAAAATAGAAACATATCTGATATTTATTTTCCAATATATTCAATGATAGTAACAGAATTCCAAAAATATTGGAATAAAAAATAATTAAAAATGACTTATTATTACATTCTTATCTTATTAATTATATATATTTTAAAATCATAACATCTTTATAGTTCTATGATCATCAACATCAAACTGATCATTCATTTTCTAGTGACCAATAACCACTTTCACTCTCAATAATAATTTAATAGATTCCTTCATCTTCATATCTTTAAATTCCACCAATGTTCTCATTCATGGAATCCAACTTATTTGTGATTTGATATTATTTTTTGACAACACTTTTCAATCGTCAAAATATGTTTTTTATTATACTTTTTATCATGTTTTTGTTTAATTTTTAAATTTCAATGTTACAAGCCCTTAATTTCCATGCTCATGTATAAATAGAGTGGATGAAATTTAATTAAGGTGGTTGAATGTAAAAAATTAAAATTCTAAAATATTATTATTTGATTTTATATTCTATGTGACATGAAATACTGAGCTTACAAACAATTCTAATCCATAAGATGAATCTTCAAACCATTAATTATTGGTGAGTAAAAAAATAGGCAAATATTAAAAATGATGGGGTCATACAAATAAAAATTCACCCATAAATAAATGAAATATATATATAAAAAAGTGGATGATTTACATAACCATTTTTTGGATAATCATCATTATTAGTTGTTTCATACTTTGATTTTGAAATACCATTTATTTGGATCCCAATGACCATCTAATCAGACCATTCCTACTTTAGAGTGAGTCTGATATTGTATGTCATGCAAGATGACCTGGTAGACACATTTCTAAGAAAATTTGAATAATCCTTCAAAAAAGAATATTTTTTGTGGGACCATAAAAAATATTCTTTTCTTAAAATATTTCCCTTAAAATTTAAAAAGATTCCTTAAAAATAGTCACATTTCTACTCATTAATCAGAGACGAGTGATGTCTGATAATTCTTTCTACTTTTCATTGTCTCTTCCAAAATCTAGATCACTTCCCTAATTACCAGACATTCCTTTTGAACTAAATGAATTATAAATCTATAGGAGATAATCCAAACTCTAATAAACAATAGGTTTCATAGAGATATCCTCTTGTATAGAATACCTTGAAATGTCTTTGGCCTATGCCTGCACAATACATCCATCCTTGTTAGTTTTTCAGGGATACTACCATGGGAAAACATGAAAACCCACATTTTATGAATTTCCCACCTCACTAGTGTGATTCATGTATTTACTGGAGATATCCTTGAAAATAAGTTTGGAAAACAAATAGTGAAGTATATTCAGATAAAACTCCGTGACGAATCAATTTTTCCCCCATCATACCACCATTATTTATCCTACAATATAGAACCACATTTTCAGTAGTAGGATCACTGATAACATTTAAACCATAACCTACTCTATGATAGTTCTCATATAATCATTGTAAAGGCTAGACCCCTTAGGAGGGGAATGCATGAAAAATATGCCTAGGAGATATTATCCCAAGTACATGAATTGGACGATTAAGTATACCTGCTAAGATGATTACACTTAGAAGAAATGGCTTTCATTCCTAGGAAACCCTAAGGTGGAACTAAATCTGACCTATCCAAATACATCATTTAAAATTTAACATGGTAATACTTTGGATAGTGAATTTAATTCTTTCACAGATCATGGATACATTGAGTAATCATTAAAATAAACATTTCGGCTAAAATCCCACAAAATATCAACCTTCAATAGTTTTTTACAATGATATCCTACTAATATTAGGTCCTCAAAAAAGTCTAGGGTATTTTCAAGGAAAAAACGTAAGTTGGTCTCATCATTCAGAGTATAAATTATAATCATCTTAATGTGAACGAAAAAAAGGTTATCCATCACCAAAACCATTGAAATATTCATGAGCCTAGTATTTGACCTCTCTCTAGCAAGATAAATAGGAACCCCAATAAATGAAACAATGTCATAGAGGATTTGTTTTGATTTCATAATTCCCAATTAAGACTATAAAAATGAATCCATACATGAAAAAGGATTTTATCATGTAATATAGATAAAAATTTATTGACCATTAATAAACCAAGAAATCCCAATGTTTTAGATATATAGAACTATTACTCAAGACACATTGGTTTAGATCATCAAATACAAAAAAAGAAATTCTAGATTCCATGGACAAGAGATATACATTTCATGTTGGAGAACCCCCAAACTCATGAAATGTGTTTATCAAGAACATATTATTTCCATTAATTCTCTATTGTGGAATGATAAATCTCTCCATAAGAAAAAAATTTCACATCTCTAATATTTCAGAGAACGAATATGAATTTTTAATTTCTCGATCCTTCAAACCCTTCAATATAGTTCATCCAAACATTTAATAATTGAAATCCAAAAAAGAATGTGAATAATATATGGGATTATTATTCCACTAATATGAAGTTAGTGTGTTGGAAATGCTAGTTTTAGTTATATTTTTATTTCGATTCAATACATGAACTTGGGGTCCTTAAATATGAGCTGGAATAGGTCGAGGATTATGAATGGATGGTTAACCAACATGGCTTCTGAAACCTCCACTCCCACCTCGGGATAGAGCCTGGTTGAAGGGAACCCTATATCTTTCAAGGTCTTGGATGTCTAACCCCTAAATAAAATCATTGGAAGACAATTAAACAACAATAAACTCATCTTATTTTTCAACAATAGATTAAGTAAAATTGCAACTATCTGAAGAAGATCGAATAACACTTGACTCATTAACAACAATATTATTCCTAGAAGTTTCATCCTCGTCCAAGACAAAAGCATCTTGAATCACCATGTACAACTCAACCCCCTTGAAACTGGATCAACTTGATGTATTAGTGCATGCCTCAATTCTCAACCATCAGGAATAATCAGAATAATTTTCTCTATCCAAAATTGGACATCCAAGAGAAAGGGGATACACCATTATTTCAAAAACCCATGAAATATGTGTCCTTAAATTTGTCCCCATTGATAGTTTCTGTACAATTAAAATGAAATATGAAATGAACCAAACTATAGTAAATTTAAATAAACTAAACATTAAATTTCGTGGTATATATAGTGGTAGCTAAATTGATTAAACTGTGGTTGTTTATTTATTACCAGTTAATTAAGAATCATTAAATGGTGAATTTTTTTCAGAAATACTGTTTTTATCCAAATGACAAGATTAATACATATTTTCACTCTTAATATAATATTAGAGGATAAAATACATCAAAAAACTATTTGAAATGATAATATTAATTTTTTCATCCAATTATTATCATTATATTTGTGTTATTTGTTTTTTGATGTTTCTGAAATATTCTATTTTTCGATGAATATTGATAAAATAATAAATATTAATTAAAATTTTCTTTTTTGATTAAATTATTTATAAAGATAAATAATATTTGTATTTTTTTCCATTTAAAAATAGTAAAATTTAATATACATATATATATAATAATAATTAGGTATATTTTAAAAATTTTAATATTGATCACTAATATAAAAACATTGTAAACATTTGAATATTTATTATTTGAAAACCTGCATTGTCATATTTTTGAAGAGATTTATTTTAAATTAAATTATTACACTACGTGAATTGAATTTTAAAAAATGATTTAATATTTGGGAATAATAATAATTGATATTATATATTATATTCAACTAATCTATGAACAACATGAATTTACAACCCACTAAAAATCAATTATCATTGTTAAAATAAAAAATGGGTTTCTAGGTGGTTAAACTAGCTAGATAAGGGGTACATTGACCTGAATAAAGGTCTAACGATTATTTTATGGAAATATTTTGATCATATAATGTTTAATTATTTATAATAATATATGTTTTTAGATTTTATATCTGAAAAAACAAGGGTACACCATTCTCATTTAAAAAAATTCATCTGTGCCACTCAACTCACATATATAAGTCCATCCCCTCTACACTCTAATTCAGAACAAATATCCATTTTGGATCAAAAATGAAAATATAAAAAACATTAAAATAGTCATGATTTAATCCTAGATCACTTAAATTGTGTATAAGGACACCCATGGATGACATTGATAAAAAAATAAGGTGGTTAGCTGAAGTAGAGGTAACATTCTTAAACGAGCGAATTAATTTTATATCTTCATAAAGATCCTTAAATTATTACTAATAAATGATGATATAATCACCTCAATATTGTAAATATGTTGATATATTTTAATATTATTGGAATGAACATCAACCATCACTTGTTTTTACAAATGGGTTATGAAATCTTAATTCATGTGTTGGGAAGACTACTCCCTCATGAACAGATGCCTTTTGTGGTTTCATTACCGTTACTAACGGTTGTTTATAAGGTTTTATATGAATTTCTAATATGAAATTTATAAAATTATTATACATTTGGGTTCATTATATCGTATCTAACATTTTTATATTTCAATCATTTTGGTATACAATAATGTCAATCTTGGGTAATGAGAATTACTATCTCATGAAGTGAGATGATTCATCTTACACTAAGCTATAAAATGTTGGGATATAACGAAAAATTGTTGAATATATCTTATATAAATTAAATAATTATTATATTAGTAACATATTAATCATTCTTAAAAAATAATATATAATTTTATTTTTTATACAACGGAAAAATGATACCACCGTTCGTGTTTTTATGGACTACCACCATCATGAATGTTTGTGGATCTATTATCATCACCATGCAATATGTTTGATATATATATTTATTCTTATTTACAGAAATGTTATTTTATATATTAAATTATGAAAATTTGAGGGATACAAAATATTTATTAAAGCCTTTCTATAGTGTTCATTGATATTTTGAAATGTTACTCATCCATGCGTATAAACTATTGTCTCCATGATTATTACATACTCCACTTTTAAAATCCATTAATGATTGGTTATAAAAGTATAATTGTGGTACATTAATGATAATTATTTCATTATTATTTTTCAAGAGTTGATTGAATTATAATAAATGTGCATGAACTAGATCTTATATAATGAAACAAGCATGAGAACTCATGTTAATTATCACAAAAAATAATGAAAATACTGAAATATAATTGATAAATGGTTGATAATGTGTTGTTAAAAGATAATATCTGATATTATAAATATTAATATGGTTTTAAATAAATTATTATTATTCTTTTAACCATTATAAATGATTTTAAACCTCATTCTTCTAAAAGGGAATGTTGTGTATGATACCTAGTAACAATTTCCCTTTATTGGGGAATAATGTAATGTAATTCACCAATTTAAATTTATATGGTGTATATAAATCTCCATATAAATGTTATATCTCGATTCCATATTAAATAATTTTATTTTTTATTACAATTAGAAATATTTCATCAATGGGGTTTTGGTTAAATGTTAACAAGTGATTAAATATTTCATAACTCTATTTCATTTCATTTTTTTTATATTACTCATTCCTTATAATTGATACTATATGATTAAGTGATTAAAGAATTTATTTTATTGATTATTTTATTTAACTTTTATTTATTTTGGTTTATAGGATAGATAAATATTTGATTCAATTATTAATCCCCACATCCAATTTATGATCATTGTAAGGGTTTATATCATAATGTCATTAAAATCAATATTTATTGTTGTAGAATTTATATCGATTGATTGTATTGTAAAATTATATAATAATTCCATATAATGTTATACTCAATTGTTTATTAACTATTTTTAGTTGTAATTTTATAGTTTTTTAGTCACTATTACATAATATTATTGTGAAACTATCTTTTTGAATATAACACTTCATTTCTCTCTTCGGTAAAAAATATGTTTTCTTCTAAAACCATTTGTTATAAAAATGTTTTCAAAAACAAATTTTGTATCTTTTCTTGATAAATATTAAAATAAATTATAACACATTTTTATTCATAAAAAATAATATTGAAATAAATTTATATTTTCGTTTGAAAATAATTTTTAATTGGTTATTATATAAAAATTAAAAGGAATATTTAATTTAATGTGAAAGGAATTAATAGAATAGAATTATATAAAAACAAAGAAAACTTTTTAATACATATTTAATAAATTAAAATGGTTATTTTCAAATAAAAAAAATTTCAAAATGTTTTTTGAAATTTTAGTTTAAATTTTTTTAAATGAAAATGATATTTTACTCAGTAATGTTATTAATGATCATTTTGTGGAATTTATTCATCCTCTATTAATCCAACTGGAATATATTTACTTCTTACTATAAAATTTTTTCCATGAATGGTTTTGGATTATTTTACTATTTAATGTTTTGAAATTAGCTTTCTTTTTTAATTTTTTCAGTCTAACATTCCATTGAAATAGAGTATTTTCTTTTATAAATATAAATTAATTTTACCCTATGTATCCATATAATTTATCATGTATTTTCTTATTTCAAAAACCATATCTCATTTATACATATGGTGTTTTACATTTAAAGAAATTTAATTAACTTTGGAATAGTTTATAATCAATATTCATTCTTCAATAATGATATTTAATGGTATTGATTCCTAAATTAAATATATCATTCGATGTGTGAGGAATGCTTTGATCCAATAATTAATTTTAAGGACTTGTGATATATTAAACCTCAATGAATTGGAAGTTCTCATGAGAAAAATGATTAAGATAAACATAAATTGGTTTTTAGCTATAGTTTTAAACCATCTAGTGAACATTCATGATGCTAGATGTACATGACTCAAGTGATCATAAAATCCAAAAATATAATTTAATTCATTATGAATTCATATAATATTATCCAAGATATTTTCATAATGATATTATATTTGGATTCATTTTATACTAATATTATTTATTAAATGGAATGTGTTTCCGTTTAATACATTTCCATATTTATTATAAGATGTCTAATTATGACAGTGACTTTTCTATTTAAATGGAATATGTGATCATTTATTTACCTTTAAATATTTAGTATTTTTATTGATTTATGATATATTCTGATGTATGAATCTCATACTGAGCATTTGATCTCACCATTATATTGTTTTCAATCATATGTATTCCATGAAGTATACAATTATTGATGTATAAGGATATTCTAGAGGGAATAATATTATTCTCTATAAAATTATTTGGTAATTTATTTATTCAAAAATAATATGGGAAAAATATTTGTATCTTTTTTACTAAGACTACTAAAAAATTTAGTCCTTCATGATGTGGTTCTTTATATATTATTCCAGTGTAATAAATTAGAAATTGAATCTAGGTCACTTGGGTCTTGTTCTTTACAAAGGAGATGAAAATGAAAGATAACAAATAACATTCACAAATAAAGTATAATAAAATTAATGTGGATATATAGATATATATATTATGAAAATAAATATGTAATCATAGGAAAAATGTATTGAATAATAATGAAATTTTGAAATATTCCATTCCCTCTATCTTTTGAAGGTTCTTACATGCTCTAATTTCTTGTATAATAAAATTAATATAATTATACAAATATATATCATAATCATATTTGGATTTATATTATTATATGTTACTCATTTTTAATTATTTTATTCCCAAATTCAATAATTGTTTTTAAAATACTTATTTTAGTGTAAAACATTCAATATAAAATTCTTGTTTTGGATAAAATATCTAATCCTTGAACCATGGTCATGTATACCTAATATATAAAATCATCATAATTTTATAATTATAATTCTTATATCATTAATGTGATGTTATAACCTTTCAATAAAAATAGTCATGAAAATGAATTACATCCTTCCATGAAGATGGTATCCTATATATAGGTATGATATATGTTTCTAATGTGAAATTTATGAAAACAAAGAAAAATTGAAAAATTATTAATTTTGAATGTTCATAATCATAATATAAATATTATAATTATTTGTTAAATTCATCATTATTAATATCTATAATTTATAGAAAATTAATTATTAAATAATTAAAATATATATTTATTATACACATCTTGATAAAAAAAACTTGTTCATTAGTGATGAAAACAAAATTAAAGAACAATATAGATATGGTAGTATGTACATAATTATAGGATAAACTTTTATTTTCAAGATGATGGAAAATAAGTTGAAAATTAATTTATACATCCACATAATAGTAGTTCAGTGTTATTATGAATCCATTATTGTCATATAATCCTTGTTTTGGAGGACTTGAAATATATGGAATAATAAATAATCATGAAAAATATATGTTAAAATATATATGATATTGTTGGAAAACATTATTTGGTTCACACCATAGTCCATCTAGTATTCATCATTTGGTTATAAGAAAACCTATTGGATATATATAGGGATTTTGGAAGGTATTTAAGTATTTAATGGTCATGATAAATGAATTATCTGTCTTGAAAATTTTAGGAGGGGAGGTTCCCTTTTATAAATGTGGGATGTGACACATCTTAAATTAATATAAATGTATTAATAGTAAAATGAGTTTTTTTGAATAGATCCAAAAAATAAATAAATTTAGAAGTATGAATGAAATAGGGTCCTAATATATCAATATATTATTATTTTAATAGGTTTTTATTTTTTTATTTCCTTTATCAACTTTTAACCCCTCATTAACTCTTTTTCAATATTAATATTGTAACATGTCACATAATTGTTAAGGGTAATTAATATCATTCTATAATAGAAATTAGATAAAATAAGGAAAATATCAGATATTTTTCAACATTATCAATTCCTTTGGAAGGGTAAATTATTTAATTATTTTTAATCAAATAAATAAATATTTCTCAATATAAATTATTTTTAAATTCATCTAAATGAATAATATATGAATGTTGAAATTTTTTGAAACACATGGATTACAATGGATTTGAAATATTTTATTTTGATTCATATATTAAAATTAATTTTGTTCCCTAATTTAAATTTTGTTTTATATTTTCCAAAACAAAGAACTTTTATTATTTTATAACTATATAATTTTATTCATCCCCCACATTCCAAACAACTACAATAATGATTCATGAACATTTATTGTCAAATAGAACAATAGATAAAATTAAAATAAAATATATATAATTGAAAATATTTATTAATTTAAAAAATAACCATTTATAACTATTCATAAAAACATTTTATTCTTATATCAATGTATTTAATATATTAACATACAGTGACATTTTGTACATATTAATTAATTAAAATTATATGAAGGAAAATATCAAATATAATTATCACCAAATTGACATCTAATTGATGATTGAATGTGTTTCGGTGAAATAATATCATCCAATAAATTAAAATAAATGTTTTTAAGTGATTTAGAAAACATATCACATTGTTTTAACCACCATTACCCCATTTCACCAATTACTATGGTAATAAACATTGACTATGGTTATTATTCATTATGAACATAAATTATGTTTACATAATTTAATAATATTAAATATATTCCTTCAATTTAATTTGTAAATTTTACATGATTAAATTCTTTTAGTTTTAATAAATTACATTAAATATAACTTCATAAAATTAAACAAAAAATTGTTTAAGGAATAATTATCTCTTAAAATGATATTATACTAAAATCATTGATTCATATACACTTATATATATTATGTTAAATAAAATTTGGATTCTTTTACTATAAATAAAAAAAATCATAATTTTACCTTGAAGCTAGATTAATAAATAAAATAATGAAAAATATTTTCCATATAAATTAACCATTTATAAAATTATGAAAATTAGAAACATATATTTCATTTTTCAACTATAAATTCCAGAATAAATTATAATAAATCAAATATATATTTTTTTTCTACACATTTTCTTCGTAAATTTTGAATTCATATTTATATCATGATCTTGATACAATTGTTATAATTTTTATAAAATCATTATCTTTCACTATACAAGTAAACATCGTATATTTGAAATTATATATATATATACACCATACACTAATTTTGACATGTTGTATTCAAATAATACCATCATTTCATTAAAATTAAATGCTAAAATTTTTAGAAAAGTAATTATAATATCATCACATAAATGTAGCATACCAATTTTTTGTGAAAATGAACTTTTCATCAATATAATGAATTTATTAACATTTATTTCATCATAACTACCATTTAACTTTTATTAATTAATTTAATTTAATGTACTAATGCCCTAAACATTTTTAAACATCGATATTTATGTTAATTTTTTATGATAAACATATGTTACACATTTTAAGAACGTTTTTTTACTATGAATGTCTTTTCCTAACCAAATAGTTTATCCTCATTTCATATAAATATCCAACAAATAAATGATTTGTTATTCAATTTTTTACTTTTATAAATAATTATTATAAATAAATTTAACACTCATAATAAGGGAAAAATTATTTTAATGGAAAAATATATAATATAAAGAAACCCACCATTAATAGAAAAATGATATATTTAATCTTTATATGTTCCTATCCATATATGATGTAATTACTATCAATAATAATTTACTATTAATTTTGTTATTTTTAATAGAAATATTTGCATTATGATAAAATTTTGTAATATATTTTTTTAGTCGACTACTCTTCTTAAGACTTTTTGATCAAAAATATAAATAATAATTGAAATATTTAAATAACTATATTAGTATAGTACATCATCATCTTTTTAATATTACTATTGTATGTATCATAAAATACCCAACATAATATTAATAATCAATAATATTTTAGTGTTACATCATCCTCCTAGGCTTAGTGTTTTTCTATGGTGGGGAGCCTAGAGGCCTTGTCTATTTTCCCTGGGGATCTTGGAGAGTGAAGTACCTTAGTCGACACTATGGAATGACCTAGGTGAGAGTTTTAAGTGGTCCATGTGGATTCCTTCTAGAGGGTTCTTAAAATAGAGTGCAGGGGGGTTGTATTAGGAAATGGAGACCATTTCCAGGGGTTCAATCTATGGTTGTGCACCTAGAATAGTTCATTTCATGATATATGGAATTGATATTTTTTCGTTATTTTATGAAAATTGATACCGTCTATTTAACCTACATTAAATTTAACTATTTGGATCTCTTTTCCCAAAAATAATCATTCCGTTGAGAGGGACACATGACATATGGAGATATCCATGCATTCTCCATTGTTTCTTATCAATATATTCATCAGAATTTCTAGAAGGCCTTCATTTTATTAATTCTTCATAACCCTCGTTTCATGGGATGAGGGGTAAAATGAAAAATAACATAGTCTTATTTGATTACATGACTCTAATGTCTTACATGAATCTATCTGACACATGAATACTTGGATATTAACCCCCATCAACTTGATCCTGAAGTAGGATTCCCACCATTTCATTACATGTTCATCTAGTAATACCTATATAGAGGTTCACATGATTGTTCCTAATAGAAATTTCTACATCCTCTCATTCATCAAAATCTCGGTAGCTTTATTGAGGTGAAACCGCCATATATGAGTCCTCATCTAGATTTAGTTCCTTTGGTCTGTCTGGTTGCATCTGCACATTCATGATCTGTATGAGGTGGTCCAAAACTATGGAAGTGGCCTTCAACCCTTGAGGTGGCCTCAAATCCTAAAATGGCCTAAAGGATTTGGGAGGCCTGAATTTATTCGTCATGATAAAAACATACACCCTACATCATTCACGCCCCATTCACATAATTTATCCATTTCTTTTTTTGTTTCCTTATCGAAGAATACCTAATAGCACAGTGGGAATATTTTCATTCTATGATTGGATGTAATTTTTTTATAATCAATATTTTTGTATAATAATAGTTCCTTCATTATATTTATTGTTTTTTATAATTAATTTTATGACTAAATAATTTATTTTTGTTTATTTAAATTATGATTTTTTGTAATTACATAAATCTTCATCCCAATTGATTCATTATTCCTTAAAAATGTATTGTCTCCAAATTTTCATGAATGTTTTTTTAAATTATATGTTCTTTAGAGACTATATGCTATGACGACACATGAATCTGAAGCTCGATGAGCCCATAACAAACGTTTTGAACATTGTTTAGTCCCCATATGTAAACATGCGAATAAGTTTTTATAACTTTTTGACAGGTTCTTGTATCGAAAATCTAAGGGAAACAATGAACTCAGAATGCTGAGATTTACCTTGAAATGACTTAAATTCAACTAGCAATGACTAAACATAATTGTTAATTTCTGGACCATTCGTAAAAATATATAATAACATTAAAAATATATTTAATTTCTTTTCAAAAAATATCATGAAGAGACACGGTCGTGATGAGATGCCACAATGAGACGAATTAATGGAACTCATTATTGTCTTGTAAACCTGCTGTGTAATGACCCATTAAATGACCCTCAATATCTATACTGTTTCATAAATGAAATAGTGTAACGACGAGGCATTTCAGTGTAAGTAAACTGATATAGCATGTTTTCATTTTATATATTTTATGTGTTGGAGAGATAGAAATTAATCAGTTGACGATTCTAGACTGAACCACCATCAGATTTCCTCTCTAACAAATAATGATGAGCACCATCAACTAATGGAGATGAACGCTAAGAGATCGAGGATAGATGATGGCTCAGAACAACACCCCTCTTCAGTGACATATCTTCCACCCATGTAGGGGATTTAAATTGTTTAATTTTCTTCATCGTTATAATTTTTTCTACACAATAAATATAGACCAACTCCTGAACAAGTTGATATGTGGATCATGCGTTATTATGGGAAGGGTTGCATTTTGTGATTTATTTGTTCAGAATTAAAATATCACTTGTTTGATTGAACTGAAATCACCAATTCACAAAATATTTTAATCCTCTAATGAGGAGGTAGTGGATCGACATGAAAATGGCCCAAGTCCCTTAGCACATGCATTCTTCGTGCTAGTATCCCCACTTGGTGGAAAGTGGAATCAGGGGTCAATGTAGTGATAGTAGTGGCCCAAGAGGCCTATAACTGCAAACCAATTGATGATTGGACCACTAGAATGGACTTGAGGGCATGTTGAAGGTGTTGTTGTCCCTCTCTGGCCGTGTGGAGGAGGCAACACCACCCTAAGCGTCACGTGGTACGTGAGGCATCCATCCATTCCCGACCACGACAAAGATGGTGCCATCTTGGCTCTGCATGGTCGCGGCGGCCTACGTCTCGGTCACCCTGGCAAGTAGTGGTTGCTCGGTCTTGGTAGAAGGGGGCCACATGGATGAGCCACGTGGTAGGGAGGGGACACAGCGGTGGTTGCCGCATCTCGAGGGCACAACATCGGTTCACCCCTGGAGGAATGGGCACCTGTTAGTGGGTTGCACCCCTAGCCAGCAGTCTAGGATGGACCCACGCCGAATTGGTTGGTGCAGAACCATTCCGAGAGGGAAGTACCCATGATGGGAGGACAGACCTGTCTTATAAATCTAGAAACACACCCTTCATGCTTGGCCGGACAATAACAGATCGTCAGGTGACCCGCCATGCTGCATAGTCAGCCAAACTAGGTCGGGTCTAGCGAGCCCCATTGGGCATGGCCCACTGGCCATGATGGACTAGACCTACCCTAAACCAAACAACGTCAGGTCGAGTCAGAAGAATCAAACAAAGGTATGGTGGACCACCGCACCAGGCTAGTTGGGTCGGTCTGACCTGGTCGGACCAAGCCCAGACCCAACCATCCTCTGATTACAAAAACTCCAATAACATGAAAACTAGGTGTACGGTTGATGATCCGTTTGTAGATTTGAGACCATCTCGACGAGGTGGAACGTTTGGTATGAAATTAGGGTTTCTTATAATGAATTTTAATATCAACTTATGGCTTGGGGGATCAGTTCTCCTGGGATCAAGCGTGTAGAAGGGAAGCAGTCATATGGACCTTAGTGGCCTGGTAGATAATCATCCATGTGGACCTCAGTGGTTTGGCATACAAGTAGCCATGTGGAGATCAATTTCCTTGTACATCCATGTGGACCTTTGTGGACAGGTAGATGAGCAGTAGTCGTGTGGACATTAATGACCTGGTAGACATTATCAACTCTTCAGTGTTGAGTCCCTTAACAATATGAAACTTTATTTACTATAACTAATGAACATTTTCTCTATTCTTCATATTATACCAGGTGTGAGTTTTCCTTGCCTTTTTTCTAGACATTTTGGATTTTATTTGTGTTTTCATTGCGTTATTTCTCCATAGTAGACTGGGGTCACCTAATAAGTATTGTGTTACTCACCCCATTATGGGCTTCAACCGCACATCTAGTGTCTTGTGCAGATGATAGATGTTTCGACGGAGGACATAGTGGCCTAGGACAAGGTTAGTCCTAGTGAGATCTGGTGATGGGGAATACTCCAACAACATCCGTTGGAAACTAAACTCTTACTACAAGGTGGGTTTCATAGCAGGTGACAATCGAAGGTTTCTTCTGTACATTCCTATTTTCTAGTTAGTCCATCATGGGTTTGTATTCTGGCCCATTCATCTTCCATTTTTACTTGTACTCATTACTTTTTTAGTGGTACACTTTTTTTGCATTTCGAATGTGTGGGATGTGTGTGTGAATAGGTATCCAGGATAATGCCTCACACTTTCATGTTGATGGCTTCAGCACTAGTCACCATCCCTTGGCCTTTGAGAGGCGATCCTGATATAGTAATGGCACAAGCACTAGGGGATGGGTCATGGAAAAGTAGTTTCAAAGATGGTCGGTTCAGCCTCAGAGATGGATATATTCTGTTATTTTTTTGGTAAATAGTGATAATTCTTGCAAGTCTGAATTTCATTTTCGAGGAGTCCAGTGTTGGTTCAGTGGTCGAAATATCAACACACTAGGACATTGAATTCTTA
This sequence comes from Viscum album, assembly GCA_963277665.1. Classification (NCBI taxonomy): domain Eukaryota; kingdom Viridiplantae; phylum Streptophyta; class Magnoliopsida; order Santalales; family Viscaceae; genus Viscum; species Viscum album. Next base: position 419,190,004 of record OY728123.1, on the reverse strand, counting down.
TTTTTGGATCAATGCATAAAAACATAGCTTTAAAAAGTTTCTCCTTATGTACATATGTATAAGAGTAAGCTCAATCGGTATAATATTTTGACCATGTCCGGTTTTGATCAATATCAGGATGCCTCCATGAGGACGACAAACCAGGATTCTAATACGTGGTTGGGATGATATCATGCCTAGTGGAGAGGCGTCTGTTTAGGGACCAGTTCTCGAGATGGCTACATCTGGTGGTGCACATCTACTACCACCACCGGTTGGTTAGCATCTAATACTGGTGGTACTATTAGTGGAAATTTGTAGACTTAGTGCCTTGTACGAGTTTCATGGATTGAGATCTCCCAGGTTCATGGGAGGGATGAATCCTCTTGTCACTGAGGATTGGATGGAAGTGATAACATGGGTATAATTCTTATTGAAGAAACCACCAGACTAGGTGGAGGTCCTAGTCATGTGCCTTATACAGGGATTGGCAGGGAGATAGTGGATCTTTACCTCCAAGGCGCATGATGAGGTGACCCGCACCTAGAAAAACATCGAGCTGATTTTTTGGAAAGATTTCTTCTCTGTGAAGTTGCTCCCAATGCCCATTTAAGTGATACTTTTCCTTTAGATAGGAATCATGATGGTAGCTGAGTACTTAGATGGGTTCATCAATCATTCCCACTACTCTATAGAAATTGTGTGGAACCCTTTCTTTAGTGCTCGACCCTTCGAACTGGAGCTATGTAGGGAGATTAGGGATGTTGTGTTGTCTCTTATCATCACCATGAATGATGTATTTCAATAGAGATCACTACTAGTAGAGAGCTTCCTCACAGAGCAAGCACAAAAAATGGGTGCCACAATGAGGTGACAGGTAGCCAAGGCATCTGTGGAAGGTAGTCGATTGATGGATTAGTGGTCCAAATGGGACAAACTATCTTATTGATGACTCTAGAACTCAGGATTGGTGGTGTGAGGCTGACATGACAGTGGGAGAAATCGTAGGAGAGGGGCGTTCTGCCTGTATGGTGGGAATGGACACATGGCTCGTGACTACCCAACCCATCACACAGACGATTAGCAGAAGGTCATAGGACCACCAAGAAAGAGGCTGAGGTTCATGTTAGGTGGGTCACATGGTGGGGGATGTGGAAGGGGAGCAGGTCGAGTAGCAGTAGAGGAGGACCAAAGAAATCCAGAGTTGATTCAAGGTATGATATGCGACTTCTCCACCATAGTTTCAGTGCATATAGACAATGGTTCTTGTCACTCATTCCTTGACATAGCTCTCGTTCAGATATCATAGACTGTAGTAGAGAAATTCTATAGATCCTTATGGGTAAAGACTCATACTGGAGGGGAATCGATGATAACACACTAGTTTCAGTAGTGTGATCTTATTCCAGGTGGCGGGAGTTTCGGTTGGGATCTTCTGGTAGTAGCATTCTGGCCATACTGTGTCATATTGGGTATGAACTAGTTTCCTACAGTCTATGTTCATATCAACTATTTTAGATACAAATTATATTGTGTCTGTGACGATGGGACTAGGTTTTACTTCACCTATGAGAAGTGAACCATTTCAGCATAGGATGATGTTTTTCGGAGGAGGGTGTATAGATCACTCATCATTATTCTAGCCTCACCCTTTGTATTATGGAAGAGAGGAGTCCAAGAATTAAAGTTGTGGTGGATGAGTACGAGGATTTATTTCCTGAGGATTTCTAAGACTTCCTACTCACAGAGTGGTATACGTTTTCATCGACCTGTACCCCAAGACGACACTGATATCCACACCAAAATATCTGATTACTCCTTTGGAGTTTCACAAGCTGAGGGTACGTCTAGAGAACATGTAGGAGAAGGGGTTTGAGGGCGTATAGTTTCTCCATGGCTAGACCCAGTGTTGTTTTCTAAGGGGGAAGAAAGGAGTGTGAGGTTATGTGTGGACATATAGTGCCAAAACCAGGTGACCGTGATGAATAAGAATTCATTGTTGAGGATTGATGATCTATTCGATCAGTTGAAGGGAGCGAGGTGGTTCTCAAAGATCAACCATAGATCAGGATATCATAAACTTCATATACATGATGTAGGCATACCAAAAAATTATTTTAGATGTACATATGACCACTAAGAGTTCTTAGCGATGCCCTTCGGTATGACCAAATCCCTATATGTGTTCAAGGGACTCATGAACCGGATCATCGAGCCTGACCACGATCAATTTGTGGTTTTCTTCAATGATGACATCTTGGTGTACTTGATTTTGGAGGAGGATCACACTACACTCCTATGGATAGTCTTAGACGCACACCGAGAGCAACAAAATGTTTCATATGCTATCAATGTGTCTGTTCTGGATTTGGGAGGTTCACATTCAAGGACCCATCATCTTGGAGGATGGAGTTGTAGTGGCTATGGTGGAGATAGAGGATTCTCTTTATTGTGATCCACCCAGAAGCCTGACCAAAGTGTGGAGTTTCTTGGGGTTGTCCAGATACTACTAGAGGTTTGTACATGATTTTCTAGAGTAGAATCACCATTTTCAGCTTTTAAAATGAAGGGTCAACCCTTTGTGTGGATGGAGAGGTGAAAAAAGAGTTACTAGGAGCTAAGAATGAGACAGACGAGTGTTGGAACCATGGTTGTTCTATGCAGGAATTGGAGTTTGATTTGTGTTTGTTGTCAATCCTCAGTGGAATTTCCGAATGTGTGCTTGCAAAGTGATCATACAGCTCAAGCTGACAAGAGTATTGATGGTGGCGTTGTTTGCAAAAGGAGTTGTGCACAAAGAGGAAGTGGTGCAAGAACAATAAGAGACTTGCACGCAAAATTTGAGTTGGGCGTGAATAAGAGTAGGATTCGCGAAATGGAGGATTGAGTTTTTTCGCACAAACAATGTTTCATAATCAGAACGTCAAAAAACGGAAAAGGCATGGGTTGCGCGAAATATCTGATGATGTGCGCGAAAAATGGTATCGGTGCGATAGAATACATGCTAGATGAGAGGTTTTACATGCCAAATTGGTTTTTGCGTGCGAGGGTCATTGATGCCTACAAATATGAGGTGACCCCCTTCATTCTGTACGTTTGAAGACTTAGAGAGGATCTGAGGTCTGATGCGGGAAAATGATCGCGTAAATGGGCTTGCGTGAAATTTTTTGAATTGCGCGGAAAATTTTGGGATGCAAGAAAAATGAAGGAGTTGCATGTAAATATTGGGTTCACGCATAAAATATTTAGTTGCATGAAAAGAGGGTTTCTGCATGAAATATTTTTCCGCGCGAAAAGTGATGTTTGCGCGCAATAGGGAGTTTTTGCGCGCAAAGGGTTGGGGTTGCGCGCGATTGTCAGTGAAGTTTGTATGCACGTTCTGGTTATATGGTTCAATGGTTCTATGCATTCTAGTGCATCTATTCCAGACTTTGATACAAGCAGAGTCTCATGCTGAGCAGAGGCAAAGACTTCAATTCAAATCTATTGAAGAGACCTTCAGGTCTATATACTATGTGGGACTTCACCAAGGGTAGTGTGCCAGGGGGAGTCAACGGGAGTGACCCGAGGGAAGCAGTGAGCTATCCCTGAACCTTTGTAAAGGTAGTGAGCCTGGGACATAGTGATTGTTCCCAAACCATTTTAATCCACAACTATTGAAGATTAGTGGAATTTGGTACAACCAACAACCTGTCAGCGTATGCTCCTTGGACGTAGCCCTTAGTGATGAACCAAGTAAAAAGTGTTTTTTCTTCTCTCTGCATGTGAATGTCTTCTTTCTAATCATATCCATCATACATGTTTTAAATGTTTCTGCCAATGTGGGAACAAGATCCTATACTTTAGAAGAAAAAGTTGTCACCCCAATTCACCCCTCCCCTCTCAGGGTGTCCTGGGGTCCTACAACGAGTTCCCCCATATTGAGACTACTAGAAGAGGGTGTTGGGTATGTAGTATTCTATGATGCATTAGTGACCAAACTAGGATGTGTTATGATGTAGGAGTGAGTAGTGATCACCTATGTCTCATGAATGTTGAGTCAACATGAGCATAAATATGTGACCTATGACCCGGAGTTAGTACCATTGTTCTTTTCCTTGAAGTTGTGGCATCACTACATGATAGTTGAATGGTTTACTGTCTACTCTGACCACAAGAGTCATGTATATATATTCTCCCAAAAGGACCAGAACATGAGACAACAGGGATGGATAGAGACCCTCCTGGACTAGGAATTTGGGATAGTCTATACTGCCATGAAGTGGAACGTGGCGGCAGATGCACCTAGCAAGAGGTCCGGGTTGGATCTGCTATGTGAGGTCATAGAGAAGATAGTCAGGATGTAGATATCATTTGTGTATGATGATAGAGAGTCTTACATAAAGTCTATGACTTTCACTTCCCCACTTTTGTTGTGAGTTAGGGAGGCACAACTAGTGGATGTTGACTGTGAGACCTGATGTGCCCAATTATCCTCAAGAGAGGCTCCTGATTTATTTTCAATAGTTGAGGATCATTTAATATTCTTTAAAGGTAACACCGCTATAAAAGTGTAATTGTTGGAGTAGGTGTGGATATATTTCAATACATCCCCTTCTATGGTATATCTACATGTGGTGAAGATGTACTATGACCTCCGATGTCAGTACTGGTGGTTGGGGATAAATAAGTAAGTAGAGGATTTTGTCTTGATATGCCTTATTTCTCATAAAGTGAAGGTTGAGCACCAGGTTCCTTCAGGTTTGGCCTATCCAATCGAGGTACCATAGTGAAAATGGGATCGTACCATGATGGACTTCGTTAGGGGATTACCAAGAACATCAAGGGTCTATGAATCTATCTAGTTGATCATTGGCAGACTCACAAAGTCGGATCACATCCTTTTCATCTGAGAGGAGGGACTAGAAGATTCATTGGAACACCTCTACATCTAAGAGATAGTTTTTATTCATCGGGTTCCATTGATGATCTTCTAAAACAGTGATGAAAACATTACATCCTTGCTGTTGAAGGGAATATGAGAGGAATTTTAGACTCAGCTATGCCTAAGCGCGACATTACATCCCCAATCGGATGATTAGACAGAGAGGACCATATAATACCTGGAGATTTATTACAAAAAAATCCATAACTAAACTATTGGCATGGATCCATTTGAGGACATGTACGCGCGGTCATGCAGATTGCCTCTATGCTAAAGAGAACCAAGGGATTCAATAGTCATGTGTCCAAAGTTGGTATGATATACCACTGAGAAGGCTCAGGTCATCCAGGAAAAGATGAGGACTGAACAGAGTAGACAAAATTCTTATTCCAAAACAATATAGAGACCCTTGGAGTTCAAAGAGGGGGACCATGTTTTCCATCAGGTCTCTCCCCAAAGAGGATTGTAGTGATTTGGCCGAGGTGGCATGTTATCTTTGAGGTTCATCAGACCTTTTCAAATCCTGAGCAATTTTGGGGAGGTGGTATACCTCTTAGCTCTTCCCCCACAGATGCACTGGGTGCAAAATGTTTCCCATGTGTCTTAGTTGATGATATAATTGAATGATCTATCACACGTCATTGACTAGGTCGAGCATTAAAATGTCGATTGGGAGATGATTGCAGAGTTCCCGACGGAGATAGAGGATCGACATTATCAGGTCCTGCGTGGATGGTCGATTCCTCTGTTGCACGTTCTAGGGAAGCATAGGAATCTCCTAGAAATCACATGGGTGAGCAAGACTCAGATTCATGCTCAGTACCACCATTTGATTGATTAACCATTGTTTTATCATTTGAGGACGTAAATCCCTTTGGTGGGGAGAATTTAATGTCTCAGAATTTCCATGGACTTTTTTTATTTATATAAAACTATATCGAGACTACACGCTCTGACAGAACATGATTAAGAGGATCAGTGAGCCCAGAATGCAATTTTTGATCATTGTTTAGTCCATTTATGTAAATGTGAGAGTGGGTTTTTCCAATGTTTTAACCAGTGCTCATATAAAAAATTTGAGGGCACTCTTAAACTCAGAATGCCCGGATTCACCTAGAAATGGCATAATTTTGGTTGGAAATGGTTGAATAGAAAACCTATTTTATGGAACTTTCAGAAAAAAACTAACCATTAAAAGTTATTATATATATTTTCATCACCAAAAAGAAGGGACACAGTGATTCAGCGATGCGACAATGAGCCAAATTAATGGAACTCATTAATGGATCTTAAATCCATATCGTAACGATATATTAAATGACCCATAACAGCTACGATGTTTCATAAATTAAATATTGTAATGGTTCGACATCACAACATATCTAAAAAACTCCAAAATGTTTTCTTTTTATTTTTGTGATGTATTAATGATACATAAATGAAGGGGAAGAAGATTCTCTAATGAACCACTAGTGGATTTCCTCTATAATGATGAGTAATGAGCACCATCTACGAATGAAAATGAATGCTTATTAATCAAGGATCGAAAAAAGCTCAAAGATTCTCCCCTCATCAGCAACATATCCTCAATCTGGTTACGGGATTTAATTTGTTTAATGTTCTTCCCCATTTTATTTTTTTTCTAAATGATGAACACGGATCAACACACAAACAGTTTGATCGGAAGGTTATACTTTCTTTCAAGAAGTGAATCTTTTTAGGACGTCTTTATCTGGATTAAAACTATCACTTGTTTGATTGATCTAAAATCATTGAGGATTCCCTTGGTTTAAACCTATTAAATAAAGGGAACATGCCAACATGAATAAGGCACGAGTCCCTCCACATGTCTGTTATTGGTGACTATATCCACAAGTGGTCGAAAGAGGAATCTGGGGATTATGTAGTGATAGTGGCCACCCGAGAGGATCATAGGCACAGAAAAATAGGCAATCGGACCACGGTAATAGACCCGGTGGCCCGTCGAAGGTATCCCCAGCGAAACACCATCAGTGCAGTGGTGCTGGTGGCCAGTTGTGGTGGCCTTCCCTCTCAAGTCGTATGGAGGAGGTGGTGCCCCATCATGCGTTGCATGCTATACGTGGAGATCGGCCCCCGACGGCCACACTGCAGGAGGTGGTGCACTTGTGCACGTCGTGGTGGAGGTAGTCAGGGCAGAGACAACCTCATCATAGAGCTTCATGGAGGAAGTGGCCCATGTTATGGCTGCCATGGAGAGACGTGATCACTCGATCATGGCGAACTGTGGCCCTACAGTATAGTCGTAAGGTAGGGAGGGGATTTGACAGCCGTTATCACATCCCGGGCACACACCAACGATCTGCCCATGGAAAATCAGGCTTTTTCTGGCAGACCATGCCCCCAGGAAGCTAGCTGGGATGATCCCACTACCCAAAGGGGAGGTCACACGCCCAGCGGGTGAGCCCTACGACAGTGGGCTAGACAATAATGGGTTTTCAGGCGACCTAGTGGGTATGACCTTCGGCCAAAATGGGCCGGGTCCAGTGAGGGCCATTGGTCCTAGCCCAATGGCCAGGATGTACTAGAACTACATTGACATGAAAATGGATAGGTCGGGCCTGTTGAATAAAAATGGGTTATATGGGACCCTCGGGCCGGGTAGGTTGGGTTGGTCCGACCAGGTCGGACCAGGTGTAGATACTACTGACCCCTGATTACTAAAATATTATTAACATGAAATCCTGGCATCTGGTTACCGATCTATTTGTAGTGTTGAGACCCTTTAGATGATTTATATATTTTTGTGTTCTCTATGGATACATCTATGGAATTTGAATTCCAACATGTAGCATGAGGGAGGGGATCTCTCGGTATCTGGCACGCAGATGAGCATCAACTGTGTGGACATCATTGGCCCCGTAGATGAGCATCCTCATGAACCTCAGTGTCCTGAAAGAACATCATACATGTGGTCCTCAGTAGCACAAATAATCTGTGTGGACCTCAATGTCTAGGCAGATGAGCAGAATGTTTTTGAATCTTACTATCCTGGGAGACATCACGTGACTCTTCAGGGATGAGTCCCAAAAAATAATGGAACGTATTCACTATAACTAATGAACATTTTCCTTATGCATTAGATTATTCCAGTTTTGTGATGTCCTTTCAATGTTGCCTTACTTTGTTTCATTTATTTGTGGTTTCTTTATGTTATTTCACCTTCTTGTAATGGGGTCCCCTACTGAGTACTATATTTCTCACCCATACATAGGATTCACCCACATGTGTTGTGTCTTATGCAGATAATAGATGTTTCGATGGAGGACATGGTGGCCAAGGACCAGGTGGGGCCTAATGAGGTATGTTAGACATGTCAAACTCATACAAAATCTAAGATATACTCTACTATTATTACCGTGTGGGTTCTCAATTGGTGGTTATCTGGAGTTTCTTCTATAGTTTCCTACTATCCATTCAGTACTTGTGGGGTTAGTATTCTGTCGCATTCTTTTTCCTGTTATACATGTACTCAAGACTTTTTTAGTGGTATAATTGTTTATATTTCCAGTCTATAGGGGGTTGTGTGTTTGTGTTTGTGTTTGTTTGTGTGTGTCTAGGTACCTAGGGAAATTCCTCCCACGTGTTGTTGTATGCCTTCACCATTAGTCTCCAACCCGTAAGCTTTGGGAGGCGATCTTGGGGTAGTCAAGATCTAGGCCCTAGGGGACGGGTAGTAATAATACATTTTAAATTTTAATTTATAATATTTTAATTTTTTTAAATATATTTTATATGTGTTTTATAAGAGATCATCACATTGGTAAATAGGGTATTAAATGGTTATATAATATTCAAAAGGGTCATTTAATCACCAAGTGTCTGCTAAAATTATTCAATGTTTTATTCTATATGGGATCATTGACAGCAAATGTTATTTTATCTTGTATAGATTACCCACTATGTGGATGAGAGTTTTATGGAGTTTTTTTATTAATGAAAATTTTATTCCCCTTTTAGTTATTTGAATATGTTGGTTTAATATGTTAAAATGGTTTTCAAGATAAGTCATAGTGATTCAACTATTTTCAAAGAAATATGAAATTAATTACAATTGGATGATATTAATGATACTTTGTAAATAAATTATAAACAACATGAAATAGAATTATATTCCCTGTACATTTTAATGTATGATCATTTTTATATTTTGAAAAAAATTGAAATTAAGTGGGTGTGTGAGACCCTCTTATCTGCCAATAAATTTAAATTTATATATATATTTTTTTATATTAATTTCATTATATTTTATTGTATATGAATAAATGATTGGGGATGTTACTATTGAGGTTCTTAGAAGTGGGGTGAGATTTAATATATTATTGTAATGATGAATTTTATGATTCAGTTGTCTAATCACCATGAACATCATTCATTTATGTGTACTTTTGTAATTGATTCAAAGGAAAAAATGTATGTGACACTAGATAATCTAATTCATCTGGGGTCTATTTGTTATGTGTCTATTCATGTTTCGATTGGTACTAATTCAGTACTCAGTGTAATAAGGTTGGGTGGCTTGTGTTATTGAAAAAAACATGCAGAAATAATTGGTCCTATTTTTTTATAGAATATTTCTTTCTGGCCTCAAGTCCTAATATGTTTCCCATTGGTAAAGTTGATTCTTATTTGGGTACTTATCCTTTATTCAATAGAATGATTAGAATCTATGGAACCATTGTTTTTTATGTTATGTAGGGACTCAATATATTATTTACAATATAATCTTCATAATAAATTAATGTTAATGATTTTATAAATCCATTAAATGTACTTTTATAATGGAATTTAAAATGTTATTTATTTATAAATAATTATTTATGTGGATGGGGAAATAAAATAGTTCATTTTTTCAATGTGATTTCATTCATTTATAATAATTTAATGGGTATTTAAAAAATCTGAATTGTTGACAATTTGGATGGGATTCACATAATAATATAATTATTTTTTATTTTATTTAAAACAATAATCAATGTAATAAAATTTCCATGAATTTTCAAAGTATCCATAGTGGGAACCGATGGGATCTATATTGTAGACACTCGACATAAATCATTCGATGTATTCAGATCTTATATTTTTTAGATCCCTCATATTTTATTATTTCAGAGTTTGGGATGTCTGGGATATTCATAGTGATTCTTTTTAAACCTAAAAAATCCTTGAGGTCTCATTTGATAGTATTGTATACTTGTGCGGAGTTGTTTCAATTTAATTATTTATGATATAGTCTTATATCATCCTATACAATAAATACATTATTTGGGTTATTTATTAATTAAACTATTATCATTCCTTAAATTTTGGATAATTTTTTTTATTTTTACTGCATATATAATATATTTGGATTCTCACCATTACTCATATATACTTATTTGACACTATGGATATTAGACTGTTGTATGGTCTATGCCAGATTCATGATGGAATCCTTAAAATGTTTTGGATTCTGATGATGAAATCATTCCAAAGGAATAAAATTTAATACACTTGTGATTTCCCCCACACATTGGATATTAAATATGTTCCTTGGCCCTTATCGTGAACTATCATGGATTCCCATTTGGGGGCCGAAATGTGTTGGTTCAGGAAAATAAGCTATCAGCAGATGTTGTGATTATTTTTGGCATATTTATGTAGTTAGATGATTGGGATTGCCTTTAAGTCGTGAGAGGAATACCATGAATGGGTTATTGACCCCCACCCATCATGATGAATGATGAGTTTCCATTAGTATATTATGATGAGTATTTATTTTAATTTAATATTTTCTTTTTTAGTGTTGTTTGGATCCCATTTGAGATATAGAGGATTAATTTTGGGGTCTCATTATAATCTGGAATGATAGAAAAAATGAACTACTCCATCATGGTCATCTCGTATTTTTTGGTGAACCATTTCAGTCCCCTGAAAATATTGATGAAATATTATTATATGATGTGGTATGATCTACACAAGGTCCACTATGCCATGAGGCTATGCCATTGATATTTGGTCATCATTCATAGATATATTTTTAGGCCTCTTTAGATTTTTGATCCCTAATAAAAGTTGACTTCATTTGGTTTTGATTGTTTAAAGCTTGTTTCTATAAGGGATTGATTGTGATGGTTAGTTTTTTTATAAATTATGTCATGTTTTTATTCATGGTGGATTAATGGTTTGGTTGGGATAAATTAGTTCAGTTTTAAAATTCATTATTTTAAAGAGGTATATATAAAGTGTTATCAAAGCCATTCAATTTCAGATATAAATTTGAAATTATTTTTTAAGAAAATGTGTTCCACACATAATGGTTGATTTCAATTTCTATTTGGAATTCATGAATGTATTGTATAATTTTTTTATTTAATTTAAACATTGCGTGTGGTTAATTTTCAAAGCTAATTAGGGAAAACAAATAATGTGAATTTATAAAAAATAATGAACACAATATTCAAAGTTCATTTCAAATGTTTTATGGAGGTCATGAATTATACATTCTAATATGGAATGATAAAAAATTAGTAAGTATCAAATCGGTCATTTTTGAGCCACTTCTTATTTATTTTCATACATCATGTACTATAGTGTCATTTTTGGGATCCATATCTTATTTTTTTCATATATATATATATATATATATATATCATTTCTTGTTTTTGGGTTTGTGAAAGAATTCAATTAATTATAAAAAAACTATAAATATAGTAAATTTTTCTAAATAATTCATTACTATTTTTGTAATTTATTCATGACATTTATGAGTATTCAATTCATATTTATGATTCATTCCAAATGTATTAATGATTCACTTGAGATAATTTCTTTTCCATATAGTGTTGTAGTAAAATTCATGATAAATTACATAATTTTTGGAATATTGATTCCTATTAAAAATTATAAATCAATTAAATTTTATTAATACTATTATATAATATATATATTTGAGATTTCTACATTTCTTTGACATATATCTGAAAATTATTTGATGTATCTTCCTCAGTCCTGATACATTATATATTCATTCCACAATTAAATGAATGTTTTTTTACAAATAGTTTTATTGGTGAATCTAGTTCATATTTTTAATTTGAGATGATTTAACTGTAATCACATTACACACACACATATATATATATAAGATTTTATATGTGGTGAATAATTCAAAAAAACATTCATTTATGGAAGAAAACAAAAGAAATTATTTAAAAAGGTATTTTGTAGAATGAATTGGAATTATATAGTTTATGTTGATGGTAATGAATTTGATGCATTATTTTAAAAGGGGTAATAATTTTCTAAGATTCTATTTTGAATGTATAACATTACTGATAAATCAAAATTCAATAACATGACATAAATAAGAAAATATATGTGAATTTTTATAATGGGGTGTGCTGTGTTATATTTTTTTATGGATATAGAATAATTTATTTGTGATATAGAATTTTTTAGGTTTCTATAATATTGAAATATTGTATAAAATAATGATTTTTATAGATTTATGGGCGTTTTCAAAAAATTATGGAAAAGTGTTTTTTTGACATGCAAATGTGTTTTATTTGTGAATTAAAGGATGAGTGATTTATTTTTTTTTCAAATGAGATTATAGACTACAGACCAATAGTTTTACTTGGTGGAGGTTAAGTAGACTCAATTACAAGTAAATCTGTTAATTTTAAAAACAAGTATTATAATGTGATGTTAATATAAATGTGAAAACAATTATTTTAGTAAATATAGGGAAAAAATTTATTATAATATTAATCAATGAATGTGTTTTTAAGGATTTTTTATGGTTTGTTGAAAATAATTTAATGATTTTATATTCATGGTGGGGGAAATTTATGTTGTTTTTATATAAATATCATTTTAGAGTTCCAAAAAATAATTATTGGATGAAATATGGTCCTTATAGTGTATCACTAAATTAACATATATTCTATTTTTTCACTAGAAAGTATGTTTTAAAATGGTGTAATTTTTTCTGATAATTTATTTAAAACCCTTAATGTGGACCCATTGTAAAATAGTGATATTTTTTGAAATGGTTTTCCAAATTAAATTATACTTTTTTCTTGTATTTTTCATTTCACAAAACACTTAATAATTTTTTATTAGAAAGTTCTATAATTGGATTTAGTTATATGAAACATCAATTAAAATTTCTACTTAATTAAATAAAATTATATTATTGTATAGTAGACATGATATTGTGTTTTAAATTTCTTACAAAAAATATCATGTCCCTTTAATAGCATGTGTTTTATGCAAGGATTAATATTACAAATATAAAATAAAATATTATTAATATTATTAAAATATAATTATAGCTACCACATATACTTTGGAATGTCTGTTAGAAAAAGATTAACTAAAATGTGAAAAATTTATTTACACATGAATATAAAATGAATCTTCTAGTTTATAATTAGAATATGTTAATATATCAAGTATTTGAAAAGAAATATATTACATTTATACGAAAACTATTTTTCAATGTAAATACATAAAATACCTAGATAATTTTTGAGAACCACTTTTTATTATGGTGTTAAAAAATCTTAACATATTATATAACCAATCAATATTTCTAATACTCATCCAATATATTTTATAGGGATAAGATAAGAATAAATCCAATTTTATGAATATAAAGATTCCCTTTATAAAAATTATATTTTCCACCTTTAAATGGAAGACCAATTTTAAATCTAATTTCTAACATTATGATATTTTTTAATTTTAAAAATAATATTCATTTTTTATGTGGAATTTCAAATTTACTTTGGGTGAATTTTTATTATATCAAGATTAATTTTTATGAATACTGAAAAATATGGAATTTGAATTAAAAAATGCATTTTCTTATAATTTATTATACTTTTTAAATTATATATTTTTTGTTTTTAATTTTTTAATAGATCTATAAAAAAAATTATCCAATTTAGAAAATTGGGAAGATCATAAAATTAATATTAGATATAAAAACATCCCATACTTTTATATATTTTTTCTAAATAACCTGACATTGCGACTTATGTGAAAGATTATTTTTAAATTAATTTCTACCACTTATACTATTATAATTTTTATACATTGATTCCATGTTTTGAATTGTAATTACTTATAATTTATAATAATAAAAAATCGGTGTATTAAATAATTATTAGTGAATGGGATTAAATTTAATTACAATAATTAAGAGAAATGTTAGCTTTACAAAAGACTAAACATTAAATATAAGCTCAAGATGATCTATAAACATTTTCAAAAGAAATATAATGGCCATAATTATGGAATATACACACTTGGATATAATTTGAAATATTATTTGAGTCACATGGAATAGAAGAAACGTGGATGGAATTCCCTTTCAAAAAATTTATAAAAGGCAACTACTACACTCTAAAAAGGCCCACATCCCTCCAACATAATCTCATATCTCTGTCCCTTTAGATCACCAAAGTGTTTCTCAAATAATTTATCAAAAACAATAATATAATATTTCAAGCCTCCAACTGGTCATGAATCAGTCCAAGGATTCCCTTTGATGGTAACCAATATTATGTACAGAATAAAGAGGTAACATCCTTCCTCATGCTGTATTGTTTTATTTTCATTATCCACCGAAAAAATAATTTTTTTAAATTATTATATAATAACCCATGTATCTTCAATATACTCATATATTTTTTTAATGGTTATACCTACATTTATTCATAGTTTTATTTATTGTGTTATGAACATACCAGTCTTCTATTTGATGAAATATCGCCTCACGGTATGTTGTTTTTAATTTTTCCTTTACCACATATCATTGCTAAGAATTATGATAGACAATGTGTTTTATATGATATATATATATAATATTTATTATGTATTTATTCTTATTTTATTAATATATAAAACAATCCTTTATTATTTTTATCTTTTTTAGAAATGAAAACATTGTTTGTGAATGTGTGGACTACCCCCTGAACAAAGCGATGTGATTCATTCACACTCTATATAGAAAGTATCATGGATGGGTTTAATGTAATTATATGATGTATAACAAAAAATAATTATATATTAATTATAATATATATATATATATATATATTACATTTACTTACTTTCTTTCGATATGATAATAAAATGGAAATAATGATTATGCATACGTATGACATACCATTTCTATGAACTGCTTATTCTTTTTCAAATTTCTATATTTTAAATATTATTAAAATTAAATATACACTGAATAAATATGATATTTATATCATTATTTAAATTCTTTAAATATGTAAAACATTATGTAAGTAAGAGGATCAATAATATCAATCCCACACATATATGAAAAAAATATCAGATATTACCCAAAACATATCATTCACATAGAGTTGTTAATTAATTTGTACTATAATTTCATAACAACATATATGGTATTATATATAACAATATTTCATTCTACATTTATAACAATATTATATTTATTATATTGGATGTTTGAATTTATAGGAATCATGTCAAGACTTGAGGTAAGGTTTTTCACATCTCGCTTTTATTTTTACGAGACTTATGCATTATTCACCTCTAATTTCTATTTCATGTATCATATAAATACCAAAAATTTATTCAATTATTAAGATAAATATTTATTGATATTTAAGTAAATCTTTCACGATCCTTATTTCATGTGGTTCATGTTTAAAATTTACCAAATCATGAAATTAATTTTGTCTCAACTTGTGTTATTTGAGACACTTGTCATGTTAAGCACCTATAATTTTCTATGATGTGCATAAAATTCATATTGACATGTAACATAATTAATAAAATTGATACCATGATTTATGCTTCAATAAATTTAAAATTCATACATTTTTAGTATTATTTATAGTTACAATGTGATAAGATATTATTTTTACCTTCTCATCAATTATTGTTATTTCTTATGATTATGATTTCATTAAGGAATCCTTATTATAATATATTAAATTACACTCATGGAAATTTTTCCCATCTATTTAATCATGATATATTCAGTTTTTACAACCATTTTACACTCTTTCGTACTTGACCTATTTAATAATGTGTTTTTATGAGGATCCATATTTACCAATCTCATAAATCACAAATCTATATTCCATTAAATAATTATATTCAAAAAAAATTCAAAAAATTTTCAACATTCCCATATGATCTCCAAAATTAATTTTTTCTAATTCTTAACCTTTCAAAAAATGTTGTTTAAATATGGAATCTTTTTCTCATTTGTAATTTATGGCCATTTCTAATCCTCTTACACAACAAAATGAATTTTTTCAATGTATAATTTTTTCTACCATCATGATCATCATACCATTTAATATTAATCTAAAATTATAAAAGATTTTTTTATGAATTTTTCCACTAATATTCTATATATATTTTGTTTGATAAGATTTTAAAAATATTCCCTCAAAATTATTTATAATTCAAGAGGTGTTGTCTCAAAGTTGCTATTAAATTTTTTCAATTATAATTTCAAGGAAAATGGTTTCCAAAAAATATCATGTTTTTAATAAGTTTTCAATGTGTTTCCAATGAAAAATTTTTAAAAAAATTAAATACACTTTTATAAGTTTTCATAGAAAATTCATTCAAAATATTTTCAATGTGATATTATAATATTTCAATTAATAAATTTAAAATTTTTTCTAGATTCCATAATAATTTTTCCTGTTTGTTATCCAATCAAACATTTTCCAAATGGTTATATATTGTAAAAGTAATTTTTTAATTAGGAGATGATATTTTTCTCATAAATATTTTTTAAAGGATCCTTAAATATTCATTCCCATATAATATGACTTTTGTTGGAGTTACTCATTTCCTTTTTGGGAAAATTATCTCAAGGTTCTATTCATATTCTATCTATGAATGGTTTGTATGTTTATATCATGATTTTTATTTAACTCGTTTCTCTTTCATTGGTTATATGTTTTTGTAGCCATTTTCCATTTCGTAGGTTATATTATTACGTAGAAAAATTTATTTCATGGGTTATTCTATGATAAAATGACTATAAGACCAGTCTTTTTTTATATGGTTATGATATGATTATATGTTTACGATATCAATTTTATTTAATGGGTTATGAAATGACTATTTATGACCTTGTGGAACAAGATTTATTTTTTTCATTGTGATATGGGAGGGGCTTAAATCTCTCTCAAATGCATTAGGTAAATATTTATATCGCATGGAATATACATGGATGGAAGGGGTAGTGATCTTGATTTTATAAATGATTTTGTCTTCTAATAACGTATTTAGTGTTACCCTTGAATAATAATATGGTTATGGGAGTGATCCAGAACGTCCAAAATGGTATTTGTAGTTAAACCATACTACTAAGATTCCCTTGGTAGTGATTTATTAACAAATAAAGAAATAAATTTATATTCTTATGTCTTTAAAAGAAATTATTTGTCTTCTTCCTATGTTATGCTCTCACGTATTATTCCCTTGAATCCATTATGATTTAAGTCTTATAAATTCCCAATTATTATTCCATGACTCATGTATATGATCTTTGATATTAAGTTAATGATATAAGAATATTATTCTCATATTCTAATACCTTTACGATCTGTTGATTCTTATGTATATATATTTTTTACCCATACTAGTCATCAATATCACCACATTTTATGTTTATTTTACCCTAGGTATGATGAAAGGTTTTAATTAGATGTACTAAAGGGACTATTCATTGTGAGAAACATATATGATCTTGCACCAATAGAGAATATTTTGGTTTATTTTTCTGAAGACACTAAACAATTATGGTCCTCAAGGATGTATTTTTATAATGTTATGAATATTCATCTATAATGATGTAATATACTATTATGTTAAGCCTAGGTTGTAGTAGATTTAATCAATGGAAATGTTTTGAAATTCATTGGAGACTTGTATGAAAAATATTTAGTGATATCAATATTTAGGTTTCTAAATATATTCCTAGATATGTCTCCAATGATAAGTATATGGATGAGTTAATTTAGGGGAAAATGTCATGGACTTTTTGTAACGGATAAAGTGAGTGATTTTATAGAGATACGTTATATTCAATATAAAACATGTTGATGTGGCATTGGAATATATGTAGATAGGTGTATACGAAAAACACTCTATTGAGTTAGACATCATCTAGAATTAGTGGAAGATAGTTGGACTTACTGCAAACATGGTTTGACACTACTAGAGTATATGATTCAGAAATTCAGAAAATCATTACTAACCATCATTATTGATTTAAATAGAAGAAATCAATGAATAAAGTATGACTATCCTAAGGTTTCACAAATTAAAAAATAGGTTTCATTATTTTGACTTATTACATGTAATCATTCATGATTATGTGGTTTTCCACTATGATATGTAATAGATAAACTATGCTATATAGTTTTATTCAATGGATGGAATCAAAGGGAAATAAATTAACATTGAATGTGATGTAAAATGTTCTTAAGAGTAGTCAAATGGGATGATAATTGGATTTAAGGATGTTGTGATCATAAATAATTATTTTTCATGCAAGATAATTAAAAACAAATACCTTAACCAACTCTTAGACTAACTAAATAAGATAAGTAAAAAAGTTTGTTCAGTGATAGGGTAATTTATACCATTGAGGAATGTAGATTATGATTCTTTTATGATAAAATTTTTGAATGAATCACATAACTAAATGTCTTAGGGGAACATGAATATGTTTTGACGATTGAAAATATGGGAAAAGATATGTAACTGTAAATAAAATACCAACAACTCAGTGATGAAAATGAATGGGTATGTGTGGAATGAATTTTCATTATGAAAATTGATGTCCCAAGTGGAATGATCTATAAGAGAATCAAAAATTTGGTATGAATAATGGTTATATTTCTGATGATGTTGTGATAACGGATATAATGTCAAAGAAAATAGTTATTCATTAATTGGATGAGATATCTTTCTTATTGATTAAGGATGATGTTGAATAAACAATATTTTTTATATTGGGATTCATGAATTAAGTTATATTATGTTGAAATGTATAATTATTGTTCACATAATGTTTTTTTTCCAAAGGATTGACAATAATTATTTGATTGGTTCTTACATACAAGAAAATTGATTTAACATAAATGTGATGTTCTTGGATAACCCATGGTTTAGGGATAAAAAACCCTAAATATGTTTCTTCTATTACGATAATTTTGTTAAATAAAAATATATTGGATATGAATAATTAAATTGGATGATACTGATTAACATAAAATCGATTAAGGACTTATTGACCTGGTTTATGCTATTATTTATAAAGTTTACACTATTTTTTGATTTATGAAATATACAAAATAAATATATGTACGAGGAAAAATGAATATTTTGAATAAGGATTTGTGGTAATTATTGTAATTAAAATATTACAATGGAATATATGTGGAAGAAATTCAGATGTTTGGTATTCCAAAACCAAATTCTTCTTTATTATACATGGGGAGTCAATTCTAGGTTATTTTTGGGAAATTTAGTGGCCTTATTTCTAAATTTTTGGAATTTTATATTTAGGAAGGGTTATAAGGTTAACCATTTCTGTAATATTTTATATAAAATTTTTATCTCTCTATATAATTATTTGTTGATGTTTTATAACTTTTGATGGAATTGTTTTTGTGATAATGATAAATTGAATGACCAATAATTTTATTTATTGATATCTTGTTATGTTAATGCTTCAAGAATATAAAAATCACCTCCACTACCACGAGTATGTTTTAAAGTGGTGGTTACTCATGGAACACCAATGTTTTTATATTGTTCAAATAGAATATAAAAAACAATAAATATAATTTTTTGTGAATGTTCTTTAACTTCAGAAAAAATGATCTTGAAAAAAAAATTCCGGGTACCTTCATTTCTGATGAATCAATTCGGCCCATAGATCATCACTGATCTATGGATTTGTGATCATCAACATTATCTTAAACATGTTATATATCACACTCTATCATAAATTGATAGTCATATTTCATATTAATGTATGTATATTCACATTACACCTAGGTTACCCATTCTAGAAACCATGTTATTAGTAAATTTGGGTATCCTTTATGATTCCAACATTCAAAATTTCATGGATGATTTAGTATCCATTTTTATAATGCTGGTTTTTTATAAAATAAAATTAATAAATTATACCTTTGACAACCCGTATAAATTTTGAGAGAGATATTTATTTCAAGGGGGTAGAATTTAACACCATGAGATATTTTTGAATTATTTATTTTGATTTAATATATTTATTTGATATTTTTTACTGTATGAAACATTTAATATAGTTTTTATATCAAATTTGTAAATTTTTCTTGAGTTATATAAAACACCATGTTTATATTACGTTACAAAAAAATTCTTACATCATATAGTGGTACATGAAACACAACATTTATGTTTTAATACATTCAATACCGAGAAAATTGATAGCTTCCACTACAAGATGTTTTGAGTTTTACTAAACTAGACAATACAATTAACAGTATCAGTAAAATATTATAATAGATTACACCAAGCTAATGGAAACGATATTGCGAATAGGTTGGACTATATTATTAATATATTATTTACAATAGTATATAAATTGAATCAATTATTTACCAATTATTATATATGAATGTAAGAAATATTGGAAATAAAAAAATTAATTTTTATAGAAATATATTCTTCTAGGTACAAATAAAGAATTATATCATTAAATTAAAAACAAATTATTATTATATTTTTCATTACTTCTTTTGAATACATTTAGTAAAACAATATAGTGAATACCCAAATAATATATTTTTTAGGAATTTGATTAAACTAAATCATATTTTAGAAAAATGTGTATCTTTCAAAAATTTCATTTTACCGCCTTTTAATCAAGAAAAAATAATAAATATAAAATATGACACATTTATAATTTTTATATTAAAAAATAACTTTTTTAATTTTAATATAAATATTTAATATGGGGGAATTTATGTTCATTTTCTAAGAAGAATAATTGTTATGAATAGTGAAAAATTCTGAATTTTAATTCAAAACTCATTTTCTATTTAATTTTTTTATATTAATTAATTATGTTTAAATTTTGTTTTATAGTTTAATGATATATTTTATACATATATTAATACCATTTTGGTCATTGTATCTAATTTCACATATCCTAAGCATTTAATCAAATTTTATTAAAGAACAATCTATCGTGACAAGTCCTTAATATTAATTTTAAATTAATTTCTTCCACATCTAGGAATTTAATTTTAAAAATGGATTCAATAATTTTAATAATAATAAGATATATTTTATTATATGGTCATTATATATTTTTTACCTAAAAAATTATTGATTTTTATTTAAATTAATTACAATGATTATGAGAAATGTTATCTTAACATATGAATAAACAA
This sequence comes from Viscum album, assembly GCA_963277665.1. Taxonomy (NCBI): domain Eukaryota; kingdom Viridiplantae; phylum Streptophyta; class Magnoliopsida; order Santalales; family Viscaceae; genus Viscum; species Viscum album. The sequence goes on along the minus strand of OY728123.1, from coordinate 419,168,608 downwards.
AAAAATAAGGGATAAAATGACATATATACATCTAAAAAATATTATAGATGTCCATTTATAGACCCTATATTCCATTTAATTTAAATTTTACCGTTATGGGTGCCACATTACATGGGGAAAACTTGGGTGAATTTTTATTCGAGAAACTATCCAGAATGACACTCCTCCGCCCCAATAAAAATGCACTCAACCATCACAGATATTTATACCTCTAATACAATTATTTTTTCCCAAATTATACAAAAACAATCTCCCAACATTCCTAAATTTCTCTTATAATCCTCCATTTGGTCATAAATCAAACCAGGAATGCTCTTCTGTGCAAACCTATAGGAGTTACCCAAAGATGAAGTAATTTCCTTCCTCAAGCTCCATTGTTTTTTCATTCCCCACCACCATAAAATAATATTATTACATAATTACATAATTTAATCAGTATTATAACTATACTTATTTATTTTTTATTATATTAGTTCAACCAGAACTAACACACACTTCAGTCTAATGGGTAACAAACATTCCATTCATGTTTATGGTTAACTGTCGCCTCCCAAAATGATATTGTTCATTTTTATTTTACCAATTCACATGGATTAGAATTTTGATAGACCTTATGAATTTATATAATAAATATGATATTTATGATTTATTTATTTTTATGAAAATATTATATAAAAGATACCTTTAGTCTTTCCATTTTTTTATATTTGATAACATTGTTTTTTGACATGTGGACTACCGCCTCTTCAATGTGGGATAATTCATCCAAACTCTAAATGAAATTTATTAATAATGGTTCTAGTGAAATCATATTATATTTATGTAATTTTATTTCTAATTCAATGATATTATAATTAAGTATATTCTATTTACTTACTTTATTTCTTTATGATAATAAAACTAAAACAACATTCTTGCGTACATTCGGCCAACCATCTCCAGAAACCGTGTATTCCATTACACATTTCTATGTTTTATTAATTAATATTACTTAAATTATTTAAATAATTAAATCATTATTCATTTAATAGTGTCATAATTAAAAAAGAAAAACATATAAAAACAAACCACATTTTATTCCAAATGTAACATTAAAATAGAGTTAATTATTAAAGGGTAATATAAAGTCATAAATATCATATATATTATTACATATAATAATAAGTATATTTTATTGATTTATAATAATTGTATATTAATTATACATAAAGTATTAATGTGTATAAATAAATTGATTATTTGAAGAATTGATTTACTCATCTCACTTTTATTTATGTGAGACTTATAATTTACTTACCACTAATTTAATTTTTTTATATACATACCTTTAATTTTTTATATGATTATTATAATTAATTTCATGGATAGTTACATATTATATTGATGATATTTATTTTATAGTTTTTCTATTTCAAATGTTACCGAATCGGTAATGTAATTTTGTCTCAACATGCCTTCTTTGACACATGTTCCATGTTATGAACCTATAATAATATATGGGGCGTATAAACTAACATTTTACATTTTTTGTAATGAGTATAAATTTCGAATTGATATTTTATTCTTCATTACATTTCATAATCTTACAATCTCAGTATGATTCAGAGATAATATGTGGTAGAGTTTATTGCAACAATCTCATTGTTTATTAGGATTGTTTAGTTTAAAGGTTTTATTTATAAATAAATATGGTCCTTCACTAATTAAAAATATATAATTTTATTCATCCTTAGATTTCATGATATTATCATGTATTATTACATTATTCCACTCATTTCTGATTATGACATTTATGACTAGTTTTTATGATGAGCTAACTTTATCTATCTCTTTGGTTAGAAATATGTATTAATTTAGAACCATTTTCAAAAAATATGTTTTAAAATATTTTATAATATTCTACTATGATCATTAAAATAATTTTCATCTATGTTTAACCTAAAAAAAATATTTTTCAATAAAATATACCTTCTTTTTATTTTCTGATAGATGATATTTTTTAAATATTTTACTGTAAAAAATGAATGTTTGGAATGTATGGATTTATCCATGTTTATGACCACACATATTTTGAAAATTAATTTTCAATTATAAAGGAATTTTATATAATTAAAATATTTTCCCTAATATTCATTACATGTTATATTTAAAAGTTATTTAAAAAACTGTTTTCATAAAATTTTTATTCATCACAAACTGTTTTTTAAAGATTCATTTGAATTTTCTCAAATTTATTTTCAATAGAAAGTGTTTCAAACTAATTTCAAGATTAATGTAGAGAATTTTTTTTACTTATAATCCTTTTAAAATTTTCAATATATTTTTTCAGAGCTAGTTATTGAGACAACGTATGATTCAGAAGCCCGATGTGACATAAATTAATAAAAAAAATTAACTATGTCTTATATTCCATATGCTATAATTTATAATGAACCCAAGATAAATATTAAAATTTTACACAAATATAAAATCCAAGACAAAATTTGATTCTATAATGAATATTTTACCCTAGGTGTGACATAAAATGAGTCATTATGGGGCGTTGAGATCCCTCGCTCGATAGTGGTATGTTCAATGGATTAAAATAATTAATTAGTTTAATTAATTGTTTTTTTAATATAATCTGAAATTTTATAAATATATCATCATGTAATAGGTCTATAGATAGCCTCATAATATATTTAATTTTCCATTAGCTCTCTCATTCCTTATGTCCTCGGATCTTATTTAACAATGAGGAAACTCTAGATCATAGAAGATCGGGACAGTACGAAGCCAAAGACTTCTCTCAAATCATTTGTAAGTGTGATCATCATTTAAATCTATCTGAAATTGATTTATTACATCTCAATTTGTATTGGCATTCCTGTTTGATTAAATGGATGAGAATATCCAACCACTTTAATGGATCTATGCTAATTATAGACCTTCAATGCACACAAATATTGAAATCTAAATTAATTTAGAATTTATTATCTATGACTGAATTCCCAATTCTGTATCAATTGAATAAGAAAGATTGGAATCGATCCTTAAACTATTTTTTGTGATATTATCTATTATTTATTCTCTTTCTTAATTTATTATACCATTTAGTCCCAGTTTGAAGATTTCCATGTGGTACCAAGCTCGACCCAACCCCTAAATACTTAGTGGATCAAAGAAACAATAATAGATCAATGAGAAAAGAATATATATGATATCATTGTGAGTCTAGGAAGACGATTATGGTGTCAAAATAAAAAATAATAAATCTTTGAACCATTAATGGCATGTGGAATGAACGACGAGACTCAAAAGAGTGAGCATTTCCCATTTTCTGGCCAAAAATCACCAACATCAGTGATTTAAATCATGATCCACTCATCCTCTATGGATTCGAGGTGATATTATGGAATCATGTGAAGATTCATGTGTGGAATCCAAATATGGTATATCATTTGAAATTCCAAATTCATTCCATGTTCAAGGATGAAAAAATGGCTTGTTTCCCCCTTAGGGATGACGCGAGGGTTTTTAGGAATATTAATGATAAAAATTCTTGTTGTCCCCACAAACATATTGTGTACCATAACTCGGTCGGAAACCCCACATAACATGTCACACAAGCAAGGCTCCAAATAAAAATACACAGACTCATCTTGAGTCAATGGGTGAAATACCTGGTTAAGTCACACTCTATGTTTCAAAGTACTCTGAAATGTGATAAAATTACACATACATGGGGTCTGGTACATGGAGGTGGCCAGTAGTACACAACCTAGTCCCCTAGTATCATTCACACATCGTGTAGTCCATCTACATGGTATGTTCCCCTACATGGTAAAAATTCATTTTCCGGCCGCAGACACCACCATGAGGTGCATTGGGACCACATGACATGTGGGTCACCTCAAAAGTGAAGGTCCCCTAGTTTATTTTAAAAAAAAAATTAACAATATCTCCTTCATTTGAACTCAACTCCTAGACCATGAGAAACAAATGAACACTGTTATTCTGGATATAATGTGATGGTAACCATGATTGGGGATTTATAGAAATTATGAGGATTTTTCTAGGAACAATTCTTATTGAGGGGATTCTCGATGATGATAGCGACTATGTATGATCACTAGAGACTTTTTATGAGTGGTACCCTCCATCCAGTTAGGTTTGTGGGTCCCCAAAATCATCCTTGTGGTACCCTCTAGTAGATCTAGGCATTGGTTCCTCGACACCTTCCATGTGGTACCCTCCAGTATAGGATGCCTCATTGATGAAAAATAGATATGATAGCATCTCAGAATCTTGGTGAAGACCCTATGAGTGGTGAGTCCTCTATTGAGGGCCCAATCAATGTCCCCTTCCTCTATGTGGTAAGGTAGCGTCACCTACTCATATCAAGAAGAAGATCAATCCAGTAGATCGGTCCGATGAAGAACACATTATTATCTCACATTGTGAGTTACAACATTAGAGACTGTTGAGGTTTCACTACTAGATAGATCCTTTGGTAAGAGAGTATTGGTTAGAGTCATTTTACATATCATCAAACATGTTCAGACCTTGAAAGAAAAGGAAGTTTAATTGGAATCTAGCCATTACTTGGAGTTTTAGGGTGTTGGTGAAGCCTTGTTATACAGATGCATAATTAGTCGAATCTATCATGTCATACCATCCAGTAGCTTTTTCATGAAGATTATTACCCCTTTTAGTAGTTCTCTATGTAGATCCAAGATCATCTCAAGTAGAATCATGAAGGCATGATATTGGATGAGTTTTAAATGAGGTCCAAAAACATTAAGTATTTATCCCATGATATGAATCAGAATGACTACATCTAAGCATGAATGTATGAGAATATACCCCAAAGAGAGATATGATCTTTTTTACCATTGTGCTTCATAACCTATGATAGAGATATTGTGCAAGAACTAGTGAGAAAGAACCTTATACAAGAGGGACTATTGAGATATGGAGGTATCAATTGTTTATATAGAGACAAGTCGTTTACAACATCAAGAAGACTCCATGTTCCATGATCATATCATAGGATACATTACCTTGTTCAGACTCTAGAATCTGGTCAGTGTAAGTACATGCCACTAGAAAATCATAGAGATGCGGGTTCTTTACTTGTGACATGCTAGGTCACATGGCACAAGACTACCAGACTATACATGCCAATAATGACAAGCATATAGCTGAAGGACGTCTATGGTAGATAAAACATAATGATCAGGAATATCCTTGGAATGGATAGGGTGGACCTGAGGAAAGAAAATATGGTAGAGGATAAGGAGAATCTATGGGTTTTGTATGTCTCTATGATATCAATCCATCCATCCACCACCAAGAAAACCACATCAGGCTCAAGGAGCTCCTTATCATAGAAGAAAAAAGATTCAAGCCTTGGAGGTTTATGATCTCATTGTACATTAGATGATAAGAGTTACAATATTTGAGTTATGTACCCATTATTTACTATTATTATAAAAAGGCTATGTTCATCCCTTTTTCTATATACTCTTAGTTAAATATCTAGAGCACCCTATTGATTCACTAGCACAACGACTTCATCTTGAAGTTCCATCAAATATTGAATCATCTTAATCATTAATATGATAATAGAGTGAGGTATAGTTTGGTTGAGAGAGGTTCACATGGGACAATTTGGTCATCATGATTGAACCTTATGTTGTTATATTGTGCCTGTATTTTATTTTCAGGGTCTGGTCCCAAATTGACAATCAATGTAGAGAAGTTAAACGCCTAAGCACTGATGGGATGAGATTCGCCTTTTACGGTGAGAGAGATCTCATCGTAGGGAAAATGGGTTTTATGAAGAGGTTGTAGCCCATCAACCATCATTTTGAAAGTTTAATAATTGGTGAAACATTGTATTTAGGCTTGTGGGTTCCTTTGTATTTTCTTAATTATATGGATGTCTTACCCAAAGATGTTCTAGGACTACGACAACAGATGTACATAGTGTTTTTCATTTAATTTCACCACTGGAAAATTTCAATTTCTCCTATAGTATATCATATGGACCCAAAAAGGCTCCAATAGTTACAATTGTAATTATGGGGCCATTGAGAAAATGTCTTTATCAGAACATGAACATCCCCCATAGATGCTTCAAAATTATTCATGAATGATAAATAAGTTATTTTGCAACATTCTGATGATTATAATTGCCTGAACTAGGACATAATAAACAACAAGTACCCCTTTAGATAGATTGATGACAAAATTATTTAGCTGTGAGGCGAGTTAAGGTTATTAAATATCAATCTTAGGTCTGATTAACATGATTTGATTGTACATGATGCTTGTATTCCAATGTTTTCTTCCTGATTTCACTATAGACGGTATGTGTTCATAGTATTTCCATTTGTTTGGTGAATTCTCCCCTTGACTCTGGTGGCGTTCGACTCTAGATCACCCTCCCCTCCACTCTTATCGGACCTTGCAGTTTATGGGGCTCTAGATATGGACCCTCTGGTTGTTCATACATAGCCTCTTCGGGTGTCTCTTCCCTACTTGCACCGGCCGAAGATTTCCTTCAGAGAGGCGTTATGTGGCTCTGGATCTCGGAGGATATGCTTCCCGAAGGTGCACCCAGTCTCTTCGATAGTGTTGCAGGAGGGATATTGTATCTCTTTAGAGGTGGAAGAGGAGGTGTTTGAGGAAGCAGTGGGTTGTCTGATGTGGACCCTCCTAGCTCATTTTGGCAGAGCTAAGACTCCTCTGCAAATTTTCGAATGGTTTGTAGACTCATGGGGCTTGCTTTCCCTGGTAATGGTTCGTACGTTACATCAGGTCACTTATTGCATGGTTATGAACTCGAAGATAAATTTCAGTCATGCTTAGTGAAAATCCCCCTGTTCCATTGGTCAGGGGTGATTTAACTTGGCTCGATGGTCGATGGATGCACACAAAGGAAAAGAGAGACCCAAAGCGGCAGTGTGTGAGTGTCTCCTAGGTCTCCCGCTACCTTAATAGAATGGAGCCAGGTTGAAGGTCATCGGTGATTCTCTTGGAGGATTCCTCTGCATGGATGAACGTACATGCTGCGATGATGACTTATTAGTCCCTCGCATCTGTGTCAAACTAGAATTATTTACCCCTCCTACAGAAAATATTTCTTTGAAGGTGCAGAACTCGGCAGTGTGGTCTCAAGATGATATCTTCTTGGTTTTTCCCAGGTATATATCTCAATTCCTCCTTCATGGTCATCTGATACAAGCTTGTAGGAAACTCAGACATGGAGACCACAAACATGTGCATGGGGTGTCTTCTAGCGATGGCTCTCCCCTGACATTGGCGGCAGGCATAGATCACGGTCCTCCTTGGTCCGACCCCTCTACCATGGGGTCTATGATACCTTCCCCTCCTATCATCACGGATGAGCCTCCACCAGCAAGTGAGGATACATCGTGTTTGATTATAGTGGTTTTTTACCTGCAGAGACACTCCATTGTTCCTAGTGATCCAATGTTCTTCTATCTGAGCCCTCAGTAGGTATTTTTGAGGGGATTGCTGCTGGGTAGAGTGTTAAGGCTTCTTTCCCATATGGTAGTTCCTGTGATGATGCTTCCCCTTTCCCCAAAACCTCCCTACAGTCAGTAAAAAGGGCTGGGGGGCTCTAGATGCAGTGTATGGACTTGCCCTAGTAGAAACTATGAGCGAAAGGATAGATTCCACTTTAGATGAGGATGGGGGATCCAAGGCACTGGGATATCCCTGTGGTGAGCAAGTTAACAAAGCTAAAAATCCTCCTAGATCGCTTCTAGGTAAAACCTTACAGATGGCCCATCCTATTACTTCCCCAACAACTAATCCCCATGTTTAGTGTCCTGGTATGTGCACGCTTTTGAGACAAAGCAGATCCAGGAGGGAACATTCTCTCATTGGTAGGAGACTGAGGAGACCAGGGACAATGCCAAGGAACCTTTAGCCTGAATGTTACCCATGATAATGATGAACTCCCAAGGCCTTGGATCATAGGGTAAAATTGACTTCCTTGCATCGTAGATTAAGAAGAATAAGGTCTTTATTGGGGCAGTCCTGGAATACAAGTAGGACTCGGTTAAGATTAATGACTTCTACAGAAGAATTCGGATGCATCGCTCCATGCACGCGGACCCAGTTAACTGGAATATATGGGTATTCTGGAATAATGATATTTTGGTGGATTTCAATCAGGTAGGAGATAATTTTATCACTATGAACGTTATGAAAGGTGGGGAAAGCCTATATGTGACCTTGGTGCACGATAGCTATGAAACTCATACTAGAGTTCGGATATGGCATGATCTCAAGGCTCTCGACCCATGGGACATCCCATGGCTGGTGGGTGGGAATTTTAACAAAGTCTCTGATCCCAGGGAGAAGAAGGGAAGAGGGGCTTTCCCTCGATAGGTCAGGTAGGAGTTCATGCAATTCATGGTGGATGCTGGTCTTCTTGACAAGGTCTACTATAGAGATTCCTAATCCTAGTGTAATAACCATAAGGGCAATAGACGATGCTGGAGTAGGATTGGTCGTTGCCTTGCGGATGTCAATTAACTCTTCATGTTCTCACATTCCATGGTAAAACTTATTATTATGGGAGTTTCTAACCATTCTACCTTGCTGGTTATGTTGTCCCCAATGCAAGATTCCCATGACAAGTAATGATTCTACCAGCACAGGTCTATACATACTGGATACAAATAGATTGTTAGTGAGTCATTGCAGGAGCTGAACTAGGGGCATACATAGGTTTCCATCCAAAATAAGGTCCGAAGGTTGAAGCTCAGGCTCCAAGCATGGTCCAAGAGCCTCCCGCCAGTTGATCAGAATTTGGAGACTCTTAAATATATGATTGAGTATATGGAGACCAGTCGTGAGGAGGAGTGGAGTGACTCGGTGATTGAAGACCTTGAGGAGAATAAAGAGATCTGGGATAAAAAAATATTGAATTAGGATAGAACGGCTCAAGAGAGATCCAAAATTAAATGGATGAATGAAGATGATAAGAGATCTGTTTTCCTCCATGCTTCTATCTGAGAGAAAATTCCCCATATTAGACCCAATATCATGCTTGGGGATGGCACATTTACTGAAGATAGAGACACTATAGTTGGCATGGATCATATGTTTTTATGGGATCTCATGGTCGGCCCCAACCAAAAAATTTGCAATGGATACCCCACGGGATATGCAGAGATCTGGGAAGCACCAGATTCCCTAGTCTATCTAGGAGACAATTAATGGTTGGGAAAATAATATAGGAGGATGATATTCAGACGGCCATAGGGAACCTAAACCCAGAGAGTGCATCGGGTCCAGAGTGCTTCCCTGGCATGTTTTACTGGGACACATGGGAAATTGTTAAGGGTGATATCATTGAATAAATTCAAGTCTTTTTCAGGGGAGGTAGACTCCCATGGGTGGCCTCATCTACCACAATGGTGCTCATTCCCAAAATAAAGAACCCCTCCTATCATTCAGATTATAGACCAGTTAGAATGTGTAACATTACCTACAAAATTTTGGAAAGCATCATTAACTCAAGGATGTCTCTGCACCTCCCTCGAGGGATCTCCATCGAAAAACAGGGGTTTGTGAAAGGATAGTCCATTCAAGGGGTTGTAGCCATGTCACAAGAGGTGTTGAGAGACATCAACATCATGATGGATGGTTCAAATATTGTGCTTCAACTGGATATGAGTAAGGCTTCTGAAAAGATTGAGTGGGGCGTCATCAACAGAGTGCTTAGGATTATGGGATTCTATCCCAGGGTCATTGATCTCCTATTCAAATGCTTCATTTCCTCATGTATGGTGGTCTCCTTTTTGGGGAATACTTATTGTTTTTTCAAGGGGACCCTTGGAATGTGCTATGGCGATACCATTTCCCCCATCTTATTTATCCTTGTGTTGGACATTCTCAGTCAACTCATCAAAAAGAATTGGCTCAAGGTATTATTCTTCCTTATAGGAGGAAAATGGACCTACATAATGTTTACCATTTGATGTTTATGGATGATACCATTTTCTTTATCAATGGTTGTAAGAGACCAATGAGTGGTATCAAGAGGATCCATGTGGAGTATTTATCATGGAGTTTCTAGCTTATAAACAATGCCAAGAGAAATTTCTTTATCTCCAATAAGTGTGTCACTCATCGAGCCTCCTAGTCTTGAAATACGCTGGACATGAAATGTGGATCTTTCTCCTTAGAGTACCTCAACTCCCCTATATCTTTGGGGAGACTCTAAGTTCACGATTTTGACCACCTTTTGAGAAGAATATCGGACAGAGTGCTTAACTATAAGAAAAAACACCTATCCTTCGGAGGCAAGATTGCCTTGGTTAAGAGTGTTTTGATGGCCATTCCCATCCATCTCTCAATGTTTCAAAGGGAGTCATCAACAACATTGATAAGATTTTGGCCAGGTTTTTCTATGATTCTTTCTTGGAAGGAAAGAGGCACTGGGTGGCATGGGGAAAAATGGAAAAGCCTATCCATGATGAGGGAATCAATGTTAGGAGAATTATCATATGATCCAATGCATGTAGGAAAAATACTCACGAGAAGCCACAGAGGAATGAATGATATTGGGGAAGTAAATGCCACACATTAGAGATTGATATAAGAGAGCCATCAGAGTCCAGGTTTCTCCCTTCTTCGCCATGATCCAGCAGCTTATTCCAGGCTAACAATAGCATTGATGATTTATTATCGGGGAAGGTAATATTTTATTCTGTTATCATAATTTGGTATTCTCTGTTATAGGATTTTGTGGATGCCCTGCTACTAAGATCAATTTTAGAGAATCAAGTCTCTATCCTTCATTCTACAAAGCTTGTCTAGATGAGGAGAAACATGAAATATTAGACTCTATAGTCCTATTATCATAGGCAGAAAAATTCATTTTCACTCCTTCTGCCTTTGGAGCATTTACCGCCATGGGATTTCAGCAGCTTCAGTTCGAGCAGGGTCACTCTGATAATTTGAATAGAATGATATGGTGCACATGGATTCCATTGAGGTATAATTTTCTTACCTGGATAATAAGAAGACAGACTATGGAAAATGATTATAATATCAAGCAACTAGGTATTAGCATGCTATGTCGATTAAAATGTTGTATCCACCCCCGGGAGGAATGTATTAACCATCTGTTCTATTAAAGAGAGTTGGTGCAGGCTATCCAGTTATTTTATTGGGGTAACACTATGATAGCTGACTATACACATAAGGGGGACTCGTTCGTGAACATATGGTTCCATGGAAACAATGAGAAGGGCCTAGTCAGATTGGCGAGGTCCATCATATTCAGTGTCGCTTGCTGGTGTCTATGGTACAGACGAAACGAATCCAGGTTTGAGGGGACCAACCCAACTTCGAGGGCTATCATAGTGCGTAAAAATAACCTATTTCTTGACATGTCCTCCCTCTTCATGGACTGGAACGATGGCCCTTTTCTGAACATTATAAACGGTCGGCCAGTTCATTCCTAGGTCTCCACCAATAAACCAACAGGTCAATGGGTACGCTGGGAACCCACGGCAACATGCTTTAAGCTTAACATGGATAGGTCATGTATTCTAGAAAATATGAGAGGCGAGTGTATGGTTCACGACATGCAAGGGAATATAATTTTGGCCTTTTCTAAGACGTATGGTACTGGTGGACTCCTTTAGGAGGATACGAGATCTATGCTGATAGTGTTATCCCGCAGCAACCAGAATAACATGGAGATTGCCCCAGTGGAGACAGATTCTTTAATCCTTCATGAGGCCCTACATGGAAAATGTGATATCCCTTGGACCATTACCTATACAGCCAAAAAGTGAAAAAACATCCTCAAAAATAGTATACAGGTCACCCACATGTGGAGGGAGGGGAATACGGTTGCGGATTACATGGCCTCTATGGAAGGACCAATTTTGAATATTTCATTGAATACGCATCCCTTCAAGGCTGAGGGGGTTATTCTGAATAGAGGGGATTCCCTCGGTCTTCACTATTATAGTCCCGCCTAATGATTATTTCTTTTGACCTACTTTTATGGCTTGTTTAATGAAAATTTGATGTTGGATGGATGGTCATAGACATTATTCAATATCCCTATCTTTACTAAATACTCTTGAAGTGCCAGTTCTAGATTAAAAAGGTTCACACTCTAGGAAATTTAATCTATATGTATGGTTGGATAAGGATCCAACAAAGATTTATGTAGCGATTTTTTGTGATCCACCCAATAACATGTCAAAGGTGTAGATATTTCTTTTCATGGTGTGTTATTATGGGTGGATTTTTGTAGATTTCTATAGAATCGAATCATATTTGACTTCCCAAACATGGAAAGAAAATATATTTAACCTATCTGAATAGTTCCAAAGGTCCTTTGAGGAGTTGAGGAATAAGATGATGGATTATCCAATTTTGATACAATAAAAAGAAGTCGTGGAGTTTGTTGTGTATTATAATTCCTTTGGAGTTAGGCTCAGTTGCATGTAGATGCAGTGGAAGGAAATAATCTCATATGGATTGACATAGTCGACACACCATGATAAGAACTATAAATCCCACGACATAGAGCTAACAATCACAGTATTCTCCATGATGATATGGTGACATTAACTTCACGGAGAGAACATTACGGTTTACATATACCACCAGTGTGTCAGGAGCATCTTCACATAGAATTACATGAACCCGAGATAACAAAAATTGTTCTATTTCCTATAGGAATGTGACATTGAGATGGTCTATACTCTAGGGAAGTAAAAAATTATAGAAGTCTTACTTCTTAGTATGTCTCTAGCTTTTGTAGTTTAGGATGCTTCAGAGTAGCTAGCATCACTGTAGCTGGCCTAGAGGGGTTTGAGGGTACAACATTTCTTATGTCGATGTTGTTGATTCCTTCATTTCTCAATATTTTAAGAGAGTCAAAAATTGGACACATTGATTATGATATCAAACATTATCATATTTCCAAATGAAAATCACCATATGGATATTTCAAAAGAGAGAATCATGGCATATTCTCATATGAGAGAACAGTGGTTCCAGTCATGATATGGGAGGATGCGATTTTTTCCTAGACATATCCATGTGTTTTATATCCCAGTGTGATGAATTTATACAGATACCATTGGTTTTAGTTTTGTTGGTCTAAAATGAGATGAATAATTTTTGAGCTCAAATTTTCATTCACCACCTCTCATCAGGTGAAAGCTGAGGACCATGTTCTGGCAGGTTTGTTGCAGCCCCTTGACATCCTAGAGTAGAAATGAGAGAGAATATCCATAGGCATTCTCACTTTGTTTTAATTTAGAGTGAAAATCCATGAAGCCATATGGGTAGAAGTTGACCAACTCATGAAGTTGGAACACTTACAATCTATTAGTAAGAAGAGTCCTATTGAGAGTTAAGGGTAATTGTACATAATAGATATTTTCCTCCTTCTTGGTTTTCAATAAATGATTATCTCTGATCATGGGGCCTAATTTACATCACAATTGTGAGAGGTTAGAAAGAGGCGTTTAGGACCCAGATGTAGATGAGTACATCCATTCACCCCAAGAATGATTGGAAGACCGAATGAACAATCCAACTGTAAGAGGATATGCTGAGGGTGCCTATCTTTTCCTTTGTCCAGATTTGGGATAACACCCACTCGTGGTATAGATTGTGTAAATCTACAATTATAACACCACCATTAGAAAAAACATCTTTTTATTCCCAATACTGGAGACCCTATAGTTCACCCTTATGATGGAAAAAGATTGTTAATTCATATCGTATGGGCCGAGGGATGGTGAAGGTGATGATAGAGATGGTCTAGGTCATTTTTGAGATGATTTGGACTCCCTAGAGTATATTGTAATCATTAAATTGTTCCCATTATAGGACAATCGAGTTCAAGCAAGAAGATAATGTTTTATTGATAGTGTCCCAATGATAATGATTGTAGAGGTTAGTCCAGGGAGTAAATGTTTTATTGAGGTTCATCGAGCTATTCGAGATCATGAAGAGGGTCGGTAAGGTTTATCACAACGTCTCTCTACCCCAACCGATGGAGCGAGTTCACAACATCTTCCACATATCAGAGTTGATGAAATACATACATGAACCACAATATTCATTGATGTGGGTGATCTAAAAACCAAGGATGAAGTAAAATTTTATATAACCTGGTAGAGATCAAGGATTTACTAGAGAGGAACCAGTATCGATTGACCATCCTCTTGGTTCACCTGATATGGTTGCAAGGAAATGTGTAGGAATGTTCCTAGGAGCACGAGATCCCAATGCATGCTTAGTATCTTGAGTTTATTGGTATGTTATTATTTTATAGGATGAATATAATGAAGGATGTAATCATTTAGAGGGATTTATTTTGACTTCTATTACTTTGATATATTTTTATATATATTTCCACTATTAGGTGTTGAGATGAATAGTGACTCTGAGGTATAGTGTTCCAAGAATTAACATTATAAAAATATTAAATAAATCATATTTTTTGAACATGATGATTATTTTTGAACATGTTATATCTTATAACGGGTAAATTTGATCAGAAATCCAAGGCCACAGTTCAGTCTGGAACATAAATTTTACCCTAGGCATGATATGATATTATTCGTCATGTAGTGTTCGGATACCTCACTCATTTATGATATGTTAACTTGATTAAAATTATTAATTAGTTAAATTAATTGATTTATTTTAACCTAAAATAAAATATTATAAATATATCACCCTATAAAATTTAACAAGGTTAGCTTATAATCCTTGTAGTTTTTCCATGACCTCTCTCCTTCCATCTGTTGTAAGATCTCATCAAATGGTGATGGAACTCCAAATCAGAGCAGATTAGGATGCTAAAATTGAAAAAAATTATCATAAATCATTGTAAGACACATTATTCATCAATTCTCAATATGAAATTGTGGTTTGACTCATCAATTGGTGTTGTTACACAATTTTTATTAAATGGTTGAGCATAATCATCCTCTTTATTGGATATGCATCATTTACAAACCTTGCCCTCACCAGAGTGTGGGAGTATAAATTAATTTTAACTGTTTATCTAACCATTGATTCCCTATTCATTATCAACTAGAAATTTATTCTTGAGATTGATACTTAATCATTTCTTCAATTATTTTCTCATTTATTTCTTCTAATTGTTCACCAATTGGACCTCGTGGTAAAAATTCAAAATTTTCTGGGAGGTATTGAGCTTAATCAGACACTTGGATTCATGGTATATTGAAGAAAAATGATCATATTTATAATAAAATTATATATCCCAGATTTCTTCAACGCGTTGATAAAAATGTTTGGGTTAAAAGATCAAAAAGTAAAATGTAGACCCATTATTTATGTGATGAAGGAGAAACCCCCAATATCCATGGGATACAATTTTATAGAGAACGATGATTATGATATGTGATTCATTTCTATATAGACTAATCCTATACTGATTTTTTGCAAGGTCACCGGTGGAATGAGAATATTCATTTGTCGAATCCCGATCTTGGATTTATATCAAAATCACGATTACGGACCGTGTTTAAGGATGAAGGCAATACATGTAACCACATTTGTTTTGTCTCTACTATATTCAAAAAATTTATGGATGGCATGACATGTAGTACTCACTTATATGATGTGTACCCTATCTTGGTTGGATAACATGTGTAAAATATCACACGAGGGGGAATCCATGTAAGAGTACATAGACATGGATTTAGTACATGGGCATAATTTTGTGTGATTCCACATGCAATGTTCCCATGTTCATAGGCATGGGATGAAAGTACACAGACAAGTGGTCTAGTACATGGACACAACTTATAGTACATGGACCATTCCCAATCCATATTTGAAAATCATTTTATTACATCTTAATAGTATGTTCTCTTACATAGTCAGGATCCATGTTCTTTCAACTGACATGATTAGAAGATTGGGTTGGACCACATTCCCTATGGGTTCCCTTACATGTTGTGTATCCAAAGATCGCTTTTTATGAAACTTAAATCTTTTTTATTGGATTTTTTTATACTTAGATTTGGGAATGTGGGTAGAATATATATAGTATTTATCCATATAGAACATGATAGTTCCCTCAGTTGTAGATTTTGAGATACAATGTGGAATGTTTATGGAGCTTTTCTTACTAAGGTGATGCTGGATGACAATAGTGATCCAGCTAGATGAACATTGACTTCTACTAGTTGATACCCTCTAGTCGATATGGGTAGTGGGTAGTCAACATCCTCTATGTGAATTCATTTAAAAGAGGTGGTATGTTGGTCTTTGTTTTCTTCATAGCGGTACCCTCTAGTAGAGCTATTTTATTGGTCCTCAAAATATTCTGAGTGAAACCTTCTATTAGAGCTAGGAATTTTGTTTTGTAATGTCCCAGATATTATATGTAATATTTTAAATGATATGGTATTTTTTTGAGAGTAGGGGTTATAACGAAACATAATTCTGAGGCCTGTTGAGATGGGAAAAAATGTTTGAATATTTTTCTAGTTACGTAAAATAGTACATGTGTGTGGTAATGGTAAATTATAAAAGGATGTCAAGATTAAAATTACATGGTCATTATTGCGTCCGTATTGATGACTTTTCCAATGAAAGGAATTAAACATAAATGACTATGGTCGAAGGTAAAAGTAAATTTTTGAGTGTTTAAAATAAAAATAAAAGAAATAAAAGAAATTTTATTTTATTCAATGTTTGTTTCACTATGACACATTATTGAGCCGACAGTTTCATTTCATAAATGAAGTAGCATAAAAATCCAATGAATCAGTAGAAGAAGAACTCTAAAACATGTTTCCTCTGTTTAATTGTTTAACAGATATACAGTATCGTTGAATCGATTAGGTAATCACACTGAGGCATTGGAGGATTTTCATTGGTGAATGATGAACGAAAAATCTCCAACGACATAAATAACTCCCTGGCATCTTCCAAAGATCTTTCCCACAATAATGGATTGATGACCTTAATGGATGGATCACCACCAGCGATGAAATGATTCCTTCAACGAGAGATATGATCTCTATGTAATGGGATTAATTCTACAAGAATTAATTCTGTCCCCATTCCTTGGATTGAGTGATGAATGCAGATCAACCCATGAACAGGATGACCCATAGATCTATCCCGTATTTGGGATGTGTTTTCCTTGTGGGGATTTAAGGGATATTCGATACATGTATTTATTCATTCATTTGTTAAAACTTCTAATAACGTTGAATTACATCGACATAAACAATGGTCATGGTCTGTTCTTCCTGTGTTATTTGCGTGCTCTTAGCCTACATATTTTCCCTTTATTTTCTTTGTGATATGAAGACAGTCATGGTCCATATGGGACAACATCCGTAGATCAACCCACAGATAGAGGCCCCTAAAAATTATGGCACCATGAGAACGACCACCGAAATCAGAGCCGGTGATGGTGGAAGGACACAACAATGCGGGTCATGGAATGGAGGGTTGTTGGCTTAGAGGAAAGTTGCACAGGGGCTCGCGGAAACCACCACGGGAAGCGGATAGGGGTGGGAAGCAACAGCTCGGCCAGATGTGGCTAGGAGATGTGTCACATGGTAGAGGGAATATGTCCATCTATACCATAATAGAACCACTTGGCTTTGTCATAGGGTGTAAAGCAGTGAACTGCATTGTTAAATGTGGTTTCCAGTGTGGGTCAGACACTGCACTTTCCACTTTTTTTCTGTACATGACCTTTCCGCCATCGTGGACTGAGCTGAAGGGTGACCAATCCATTTGTAAAAAACATTCATGCTAGAGTGGGATGGGCTAGACATATAAAGGGCCACTTGGCGGCCCGATGTGATGGACCCTTGGCACAATGGGCTTGTTCTGGCAGGCATAATGGGTCAGGCTCTTGTGTCGGGTCGAACATGGTCATCCCAAACCCGATCAGGTCAGACTAGGTCTCAATCCAATTGTCCCCTTTTCACTAAAACACCCATGAATTCTAAACCATATATCTGATGGACAATCCATTTTCTATTTCGGGGCACTTGCAACTAGGTGTTCCTTTTGATATACTCTATGTTATTTTTCTAGGAATTATAGATATGATCGATGGCTTGAGGATTAAATTATTCCGCAATCATGTGCACTATGAGAATGAATCATATGGATGGCTATTATTAGAAGACTCTGACTAGCGGGTCACTGTAACCTTGCAGGCCAATGAAACATATCAGTCTAGGTGACCCAACAGACCAAAGTGATTAGTGGGTATAGGTGACCTAGTAGTCCAAAGTGATGAGTAAACATAGGTGACTCAATAGTACAATGTGACAAGCAAGCCAAGTACACCCAACAGGCTAAAGTGATTAGTAGGTCGAGGTGACCCAGTAGGACTATGGGATGAGATGGTCTAGGTGACCCAGAAGATGGAAATGATGATCTGGTCAAGGTGAACTAGTGGGCCTAAGTGACTGATCTAGGAGGAGTGCCACATCAGTACAAGGTGTTCAGTGTTTATGAATGACCATCGTGATTTATATACATTATATTTTGGTTGTGTGATATGAAAAAACTTTTTGAATACCATTATTTATGGTTATAACATTCTATTTTGGGGTCCTTGCTGAGTATTTTGTTACTCACCCCTACACGGTCTCTACCCGCACGTGTCATGTCTTGTGAAGATGACAGTATATTCAAAAGAGACCTTGGTGGTTTGGAACTAAATGGTGGCCTATGAGATTCGACAGATGAGATGAATATCAAATTGTTCTGGAGACACCCCCTTCACCTACCCTTCAAGTATGGTTTACCACATACAAACATCAGGTGCATTTACATGTCATTCATTTGGATTGAATTCTAACCCATTTACTTTCATTTTTATCTTGTTACTCTTAGTGGATGTCATACTGTTATTCATTTTTATTTTCATTATTGTGAGTTGTGGATGTGTGTGTGTGTGTGTGTACAGGTACACTGTAAATACTCCAACTTCTGGGATAATTGTTTTTCTACTAGTCGATATCCCTCAGGCCTTTAGGAGGCTATATAGGGGTATTCAGGGCATGAGCCTTAGGGATGGGTTGTGACAGAGTTGTATCAGAGGGGGTCCATTCCACCTTAAACACTAAGAATATATGGATTTGTTTTGGGGAAAACGTATTGAGTGTTTCAAGTTCAAATTTCAGACTCATGGAGTCCAATGTTGTTGTGATGACCAACATATATATATATAACAGGACCCTGAAATCATGCTTTTCGGCTAGGAACATGAAAAAACTGCTTGTATAAATCATATAGGAATTGAGTATCTTCAAATTGAGTCATTTCACTAGGTATAATTTTTTGACCACGATCGATCATGATCAGTTACAAGATTCCCCCATGCAGACATCCAACCCAGATTCTGGTGCGTGACCACAAGGATGATATCCTTAGAGATGAGGAATCAGTACAAGGACACATACTGGAGTTGGCCCCATTGGGTGGTTCACCAGTGTTACCACCTCCCATTGATCACCAGTGCATATCAGCATTACCGGTAGATGAAACATGCAGGATCATTTCCATACACAGGTTCTAGAGGTAGATACCTCCCATGTTGAGGGGTGAGGATGAACCAAAGATATCTAAGGATTGGCTGGAGGTGGTCACCCACATCTTCCTTCGTGTGAGGACACAACCCGACTAGATGGAGATCTTAGCAGCGAGCCTTATTCAAGTCTCAACAGTTAGATGGTGGAGTTTCATGAAATATATTAATGAACGTGTGACCTTCACGAGGACTAATTTTGAGCACCTCTTTAGGGAGGAATTATTTCCATTGACTCTGTGCTTAGTATGCATCCAGGAGAAACTACACCAAAATATGGGTACCATGATAGTATCCGAGTACTCAGTGAGATAGAATGAGCTTTATTCCTACCCTAAATAAATTGTGTGATAAATTTTCATCAAGGCTCGGTCATTTGTGTGGGGAAAACGGAAGGTGATCCGGGCATATGGGGTGTCTCTTAAAATCTCTACCCAGGAATGGGTGATGGAGCGAGCTCTACTCTTGGAGAGTATCTTGGAAGATAAATCACCATCAGTGGGAGCTACTAGTAAACCCCATGTGTCAGATTATTCAATGGTGTGTAGTAGGTAGTATATGTGCGGACCCAATAGGGTCAATCAATTCAGGGGATGACCCAAGGACACATGGTCATTGGTACAAGGCTCCGAAGGTAGAAGGATTAATCAATGGGGTATGGTGTGCTATGCATTTGGTGGTCCGAGACACATGACATGTGACTTCATGACTCTATGAAGACGATTAACAGATGGTCAAGGAACCATTGAGGAAGAGGCAAATGGTCGAGCAGGGTGGTCCCAAGGGGGGTAGATGTTGAAGGGAGTAAGCAGAGTGACATTCGGTGGGAAGAGGATTGTGGTACTGCTACCACCACCCCCAGTGGTCCACCATGGGATGCGGGTGTAGGTGGACAGGGGTGGGACCGACATCAAGAGAAGATGTCGATGGTCTATACAATCCATACTTATTATATGTTTGATCAATGTCTTCTCTATCATTGATGTAGTTCTTATAGAAACAAGTTTCAATCACTCATTACCTGACATAGATTATGTTCAGTGCTCGGAGATTCTAGTGGAGTTGTTGGATCGATCATTATGAATAGAGACTCCTATATGAGGGGATTCAACTATCACACACTGGTGTCAACAGTGTTAGATTATTATTTTAGGTGAGATCTTCGGCTTTGTTTTCATTATAGTGGTGTCAATTCCTTATGAAATCATTTATGTTAGGGACTTGTTATCTATAGTCCATGATCAGATTGTTTATTTAGGCATATACTGTGGTGTGTCCAATGAGATTGGACCAGGTTCTCCATTACCAGAAAAAAAAGGAATGCTTATAGTGTAGGAAAAACATTCTCGGAGGGGGGGTTATCCTAATTAATCACCAGTTGGAATGTATTTACCTCAGTGTGGTTGAAAAGTGGAGTCCTCAATTTCCTACAGTGGTGGACGAGTACATGGAAATATTTATAGAGGGTTTTTCAAGGATTACCTCCTTGTATGGTGGTTATCTTGTTCATTAACATATACCCTATGAAGACATCGATATCCAGGCCAGAATATTTTATGGATTCCATGGAGCATCTTGAGTAGATGGTATAGCTAGACGTCCTACAGAGGAAGGGTTTTGTAAGGCCTATTGTTTAACTTTGGGTATCCCTTATTCTCTTTTCCAAGAAGGAATTCATGAGCTTGAGACTATGTATGGACTATCGGGGGAAGAATCAAGTTACTGTGAAGAACGAATATTGACTTCCAAGCTTCCAAGAATTGATGACCTCTTCGACCAATATAAGGTATTGAGGTGGTTATCGAATATACACCTTAGGTATGGCTACGATCTACTTTGTGTGAAAATGAGGATGTACTGAAGATAGAATTTAGATTTCGTTATGTAAACTATGAGTTCATGGCGATGCCATTCGGCATGACCAATCCCTGAAAAGTGTTAATGGGACTAATGAATTGGATCTCCCAACATTTCCTTGACTAGTTCATCATAGTCTTCATTGATGATATCCTGGAGTACTCATATTCTGAGGAGGAACACGTGACAAACAGGCGTATATTCTTGGATTCACTATATGAGCACCATCATTATGTGATGCTCACGAAATGTTTTTTTTGGAATATGGAGGTACACATTTTGGGAAACATTAATTTTGAGGATGGATTTTTCTTTTATTGGGTGAAGATATAGGCATTGCGTGCTTTGGAGCCACCCAGGAGAGTTACTGAGGTGAGAAGTTTCTTTTTTTTGTTGGATAGTACAGGAGGTTTGTGCCCCAATTTTCCATGGTAGCATCACTCTAATCCTCTTTGAAATGGAAGGGGAATCCCTTCAGGTGGAAGGAGAACTTATAGTAGTGTTTCCAAGAGTTGAGGTGGATACTAACGACCTCCCATATCATGATACATCAAGAGGAAGGTGTTGGGTATATAGAGTTATGTGATGCATCAAGGATCGTACTATGTTATGTCCAATTGTGTGGGAAGGAGTGATTGAATATGTTTAATGATATTTAAGTATGAATGAATAGAACTATGTGAACCATGATCTTGAGCTAGTAGTAATGGTCTTTTAATGTAAATGATGGAGGCACTATGTAATGGGTAGGTGGTTTACTGTCTATCTGAAAACAAATGTATCAAGTACATCTTCTCCTAGAAGGACCTAATCATGAGATAGCGGTGTAGTCTATAGTTCATCTAGGAATATGACTTCAAGATTGTTTATACTCATAGGGTTAAGAACATGGTCACTGAAATGCTCAGTTGGAGAACAGGGTTGCAGTATCTGAGTGAGGTATTACATCAGTTATCAGTGATTCAAATATCCATCATGGATGTTGATGGTGTTTCTGACCATCAGTCAATGGTTGTCAGTCCCCCACTCATGCAGTGATCTTGGGAGGTATATCTTCGGGATGTTGACTATGAGGAAAAACATTCTCAGTTATCCATAGGGCATGTTTTTTATGGATATTTGATTGGTGGGGAGCATTTAATTCTTGTCAGAGCCCGCACCACTATACTAGTGGTTTTTTAAGAGGAGGTTTTGTGGTAGTTATGATCCTCCCCATTAGTGGTACGTATAGGATTTGAAAAGATATACTTGGTCTAGGATTTCATTATTATTGGAGGAGGATGAAGAAGGTAGTGGTGGAGATCGTTTCTCCATGCCTCCCTTATTTACATGTGATTCGATATTATCAGGTTCCAGAGGGCCTGGACAAGCCACTTGAGGTAAAATATTGGAATTATGATTGTATTTTGAGGAAAATAGTGATATTTTTACCATGAATGTCTATGGTAAATGATAACATATGGGTGATCATTGACTGAATACCCATGTCAACCCACTTCCTACCCATACGAGAGGAGGGTTCTGTAGAGGGCTTGGAATGCATCTATGATCAAGAGATATTTTGGATTTATGAGGTGAGTTCGATAATTTTTTCATAATGTGATGCTTGACTCACACAAAAAATGTGGAAGGGACTGAAGGTCATGTTTTGGACTTAGCTTTATTTGAGCATGACATTTCATCCCTAGATGGATGGTCACAGAGAGAGAAATATCCATGTTTTTGAGGACATGCTTCATGCATGCATTATGTACATTGGTCGCAGTTGCTAAAACCATCTACCATTGGTGGAGTTTGCCTATAACAATAGGTAACACACCACCACTGGTATGATGATATTTGAGGGACTATTTGGTAGACCATACAGATCAACATTATGCTAGATAGACCAAGGGAGTCAGTAATAATTGGTCCAAAGATGGTACGGTCCACCACTGAGAAAGTGAAGATTTTATAGGAGCATATGAGAAATATAAAAAGTAGGTATCAATCTTATGTTGATAGGATACTGAGGCCTTTAATGATTAAGGATGGAGACCATGTGTTCATTTACATCTCACCTCAATCAGGATTTCATAGATTTGGCTGGGGTGGCATGTTGTCTCTGAGATTCATCTTTCCTTTCAAGATTGTGAGAAGAGTTGGTGAGGTGGATTACAACCAAGATCTATGGACATAGACTCATCAGGCGCATAATTACATTCAAATGTCACATTGAAGGAGGTTCATTCATGACACATCGGACATCATCAACTTGGGAGAGATGTACATTATTAATGGGTTGATGATTGTGGAGTCTCCTAGGGCATTATAGTGTCGAGAACAATGACTTTACCTATCAAAGAACCTATCCTCGACCGGAATGTATTAAAGGTATATGATAATTTTTGTAAATTTTAAATAAAAATATAATCAAACTATGAAATATTACATTATTCAAGGTTTGATTCACTATGACGCATCATCGAGCCAACTATTTAATTTCATAAATGAAACAACATAACAACTAGACAACTCAATTTAACAGAAACGAAGAAACATGTTCCCTATATTAAATTGGTTAATAGAGATATGGGATCATTGGTACTATTTGGGAATCACTTCATGGATTTGGGGTATTTTTACCACTGAATGAAGAATAAAAAAAGTCCAATGACATCGAGTACTCACCCACCCCTTCAAAAAATATTGCCTAATATTATGGATCGAGGAAGTTCACAGATAGATTACCAACAGAAAAGATCCATTTCATTCTACAGGTGTTACAATCTCTACGTAAGGGTTTTAACTCTATGTGAACTCCTTATTTACCCATTTGTTGGTTTGAGGGACGAATGCAGATCAACCCATGAACAGGTTTACCTGTAGATCGATCGTGTATTTGAGAAGGATTTTTCTTCTGGGTATTTAAGGGATGTTAGATAGTTGTATTGATTCTATACTTCATTAAACCTCCTAACAAGGATTAATCATTTTTACAAGGAAAATTTTGTTGTTCATTATTCATCTGTTCGATGTGAATTCTTCTCCTCCACATTTTTCCGATCTGTTCAATGTGATGCAATGAAAAATGTGACCCAGATGGGACCATAAAACCGGAACACGCCTCAGTAGGAGGCCATGAGATATGGATTCACCTTGTGAATGAACACTTGTATGAGATCCGGTGGTGCTGGAGGGTTGTGTCCAAGTGAGCTATAGTGGTGTTGGAAGGCCGCGGCCTAGGGGACCAATGGATTGAAGGCCAGAAGTGGATGATCCAACGACAACCATCGTGGGAGGTGGATAGGAGAGGATGAAAAATGGATGGAGGTGGTTCAGTCAGACATAGTGTGGAGATGTGGAACGCGGAGAACCTCTGCATGGATCAGATGACCAGGCACTTTCCATTTCTTAGTTGGACATGATCAGACCACTATTGAGGGCTACATGATGGTCGTGCCACCAGGTTAGATCGGAAGCCCAAGGAGCTGGGTCTAACAAGCCCAATGGGCTTGGAACTTAGGACATGACAGAATGGATCATCACAGAACTAACCAGGTTAGGTAACGTCAGTCCAACCCGATCGAACTATGTCAGGACCCAACTAACCCCCTTTCCACTAAAACACCAATATCTTATAAACTATAATTCTAAATTATGAGTCGATTGTGGTGACGTGACCCTCATGATGTGGTAGTCCATTTATCATAACATAAGTGGGTTTCGATGGAAGATGAGATATGACCAATGGCTTGGGGATTATATTCTCCCAGAATAAAGAATAGTATGAGCTGGAATCATGTGGTTGGTTGTGATGAGAATATTGTGACGAGCAGGTCTAGCTGACCTAGCAGGCTAACATGATGAGCGAGGCTAAGTGACCCAGCAGACCCAAGTGATGGGTGGCCCTAGTTAATCTAGTAGGCCAATGTAACAAGCGGTACTAGGTGACTAAGGATTCTAATGTGATTTAGTGGGTCTAGTAGACCCATGAGTCCCAAGTGACAAGTGGGTCTTAGAGACCCAACTAGACTAAATTATGAGTGGGTATAGGTGCCTTTCAGACCTATGTGAATCATCTTGGATGAGTTCCTCAACTATGAAACATGTTCTATTATTTACTATTGATTTACATTCTTTACATAATTTAGATTTTACTTGCGTGAGTGAACAACACTTTGGTCATACATTCCTTAGTGGTTTAAAAACAATTAATGGGGAGAATACTGAGAATTTTTTTTATCACCCCTTCATAGACTCTGACTGCATATTTTGTGTATTTTACAGATGAAGGACGCTTTGATAGAGACCTTGGTGGTCCAAGACCGTTTGGTTCCCAGTGAGAGTCGACAGATGAGACGTACTTGTATGGATTCAGGGGAAACCCACTTCACCTACCATTCAGTTATGGTTTACCATAGATGGAATTTAGGAGCTTTTACTTATGTTTAGTTGGGATTGTATTCCGAAAAATTTACGTTTTGTTTTCAGTGTAACTCTCAGTGGACATCTTAGTAGAATTTGTTTTTATTTTTCAGAATTGTGGGTCAGGGTGGTGTGTGTGCATTCATACATGTACTCAGGAAAATACCTTCCACATGTGGGATAATGCCTTTGTCACTAGTCACCAGCCCCTGGCCATTGGTAGGCGGGTTTGGGGTAGTCACGATATGGGCCATGGGGGAAGGGTCATGTTAGGTTGTCAACAACCTCTAGGTTTTACCCTCCAATAGAGTTGGATGTAGGCCCTTTACATCTTCGGAGTAGTAACCTCTAGTAGAGCTGGGATGTGGGGACTCAACTTCTTTTGAGTGGAACACTCTAGAATATATAGGTAGTGGGACCTTGATTCCATCAGAGTGGAACCATCAAGTTGTACGAGGTAATGAGACCTCTACCTAGAGGTTTTACCCATCGACTGTGTGGCACAGTGACATGGGGTGGTTTGATTTGGACAGACACATTTGGTCACACATGTGATATGTTGGGAATCATTTATAGACTTTTGGAACTATGGGATTATCCTATTATTGGGATAATATATGTGATGGATATCCCATTACTAACTAATTTGCTATTAATTAACTAAGTGTATACATATCCTTCTTCTATATCCACACATGAGATTTGGACACACTTCTTCCGATGAAGGTGATGACGCATGGAGTATAACACATGTCTTTTACGTCTTTCTTCTCTTGGTTGGATGATTATACTATTCCACTATAGGATGTGATGCCTTGATGGGTAGTTATTTTAATTCCAATTTTTAGTTATTTTGTTTGGAAAATTTTATATTCACACTATTTTGGGTTGAGTTGTAGTCTTTCACAATATCATGTGTCTAATGTCTTTATCATCAATTGTATCTCTTAATTCTTCACTTTAGATTTTGGGGCATCTAGTTGGTTATATTTATACTCATCACTGCATGGTATTTTCCCGCATGTTTCATATATTTTGAAGGTGACATATAGGTGGATCTTGATTTCATTGGATCATAAGGATATATGTTGTATAGTCCATATACGATTGTTGTAACAGCCCAAGATTTTATAAAAAATATTCTTTTTAATTAATGTCTTGTGTTGTACGCTACACCAAAAGGAGCTTGCACAACACGCATCCTTGACTTGCCTTGCATTACACGCAATTGCAACCTTCCTCGATAGCGTGTGTAATACGCAATACCGAGTTTCACTAAACAACGATATACTATTAAAATATTATTAAAACTAGCCGGTATGAATAGTAATAACCACTTTTTAAAATTCTGTAATTCTTATTTTTCAAAATGAACTTCATTTTTGGATTCGGAGTATCGAATTTAGCCTAAGGTGAAATTTTGGTACATTTCGGATAACTTTCATATTCTGATGAATAGTGAAAATTACTAAATTATAATTAAAAAACAACTTTTTTAATCGAAATAATTAGTAGTGATAAATTATTAATTGGAGTAGTTTTAAAGTATATTTAGAATATATTTTTACAATTTAATACAATGTTGGTCATTGGATGTAATTGCACATTTAAACCAGACATAAACAAGTGTCAATCTTTTGATAGATATTGTTTCTTAAAAACACGCTATTTGTTTTAACAGCGGGATTTAATTATAAAATTAATTAATGCAACTTCTATGTTATGAATTTGGTAAAATAGACTTCATTTTTGAATTCGGAATATGAAATATAGCTTAGGATGAAATTTTGGCATTTTTCTGAAAACCTTCATTTTTTGATGAATAGTGAAACTACTAAGTGGTAGTTAAAAAACTGAATTTTTCATAAAACTTAATTTTACCGCTTCTGTGAATGGAATTTCAAAAATTCGAGAGACACGGTTGATTTCAGTAAGTAAAATGTGGTTCAATGAGATGAAAATAATTTTTGGTGAATAGTAACTTTTTACTTTTATTTACCACGGTTAAAAGTAAATAGGGTAATTAAGGGTAAGAATGATATTAATATTACCCTAACACATGTCCTAATTCTATTGGACAAGTGTATCTCGACCAAAAACAACCATCAGTGTAAAATATTATCATTTAGGCCCACTTGGATTAGATTAGGACATTTATTATTATTTAATTCAAAGAAGAGTTAAAAGAGTTAAAATCAAAGTTTATTCACTAAAACATTTTTAATATGGGGTTATACATAAGATAAATTCGACTATAAATATTCCTTAGAAAGCTAAAAAGATTTACTACATAATGATATTTTATTTATAATTTTTAGACTTTAAATAAATTAATTTATTTATGACACAACGATGATGCAGTAATTACCCTTTTAAGGAAATATTAACATAATTGATGTTATAAATACTCAAATGAATGTAATTTGAGACTTTTTATGAATTACACTAATTTTATAGGTTACTATGATATATTAGCGTTGATTTAATCAACTTTTTTCGAACATATAATTCTGTTATGACTTTCACAAAAATCATATATCAAATAGTGTCAAAATTGACACAAAATAGTTTTTAAATCAAATATTATATTATTAATTGTTATTTTATTCCTAAAAATCTAAGGTTCGGCCAAATGACTTAGATAAGGATATATATATTAATAATAAACAATTTGGGGTTCGTTTGGCATGTTATTGTAAGTGTATTAACCATATATTGAAAGAAATCAAAAAGACACGGTAAAAGTTAAATTATTTAACTTAGAGTTAAATCTAATTGATAAGGTTAAACTAATACCCTAAACTTGTCTAAATCCTATTGGTTGATAGGGTTTCGACCCATCCCCACTTTGGCTTCGAAATAAGACCCTTTGGAACCATTATAAACCGATTTTGACATTAATATAAAATAATATTTTGAGGTATTCCTAAGGTGCCCCTCTCCTCCCTTATAAAAGGACACCTCCTCCCCCTCCTCCTCACACCAATTTGAGCACTCAATCTCGTCCAACCCCTGCCAAAATCTCTTCTCCACTTCCCTAGAAACATCCTAGAGGTTCTGGTCTTCCTCAAAGACCAATTTTAGTTCCCTAAGAGGAGGTCTCCAAAAGGCGCTTCAAAGAAGAGGTAATTACCGTTACCAATTCTTTCATCTTTATTTCTTCTTCCACTTCTTCTTCTTAGGTTGTTTCATTATGAAGTAATAACATCAGTATCACTCATATACTGATATGTTATTATAAGTATGAAACAACCCTATTTCACCATCTATCTATCCTACGGAAAAAGAAATCACCGCGCGTGCGTACGTACGGAATACCGTCTCCACGCCGTGGTGTAATCTATTTTCCACCACCACCTTACATGGATGGGTATAATGGTGTAAACAATAACTATAAATAGTTATTAAAACATCATATTGATTCTGATATATTGTATAATCCACTCCAATTCAGTTCAATATTTATGGAAATGATATCATCGCTCGTGCGTACGTACGGACTACCGTCTCCACGACGCGATGAGATTCATTCTCCATGATAACGATTTAAGAATGATTATAAAGTATATATAAGAAATAATAATGAAATATATGAAATTATAAAGATACTGTATTTATGTATATATATATATATGTATGTCATCTTCTTACTTCCATTCAAGACAATATGGAAAAGAAAACAGCGTTCATGCGTACGTACGGACTACCGTCTCCATGATTGGTGTTTTTCATTTCATTTATCTATCTATTATATATATATACTGAATATATATGATATAAAAATAATATTTTATATTCTGGAAGTAAGTAAATCATGATATAAGTAATAATAATGTCAAGAACAACAAGTCAAAACACCTACGATAAATGAAACGATTTTACCCAAAACGCTTCTTTAACATTGAATTTACAAAAGAACGGGTAATATAATGTCATAAGTGAACCATATATGATATAATAACAATGAATATGATTCTTTAATAAGTCAATGACATTATTTAAATCATTATACAGGAGGTTCGGACACATACGAAACAAATCGGACCTAAGGTAAGGGAAATATCACAATCTCATTTTTATCCGAGATTGTTTATTCGTAAGTATTTTCTAGGGTGTATTTTATCATCCACATCCATGTTTACTCAATATGTAATATTATTTCCATTCACCTACAATTGTTTAAATCCTATTTTACCCTTAGGTGTGTTTTTAGTAAAAGATATGAAAGGAATCTTTTGTCGTTTTTCGTACGAGGTACTTTTTTGACTTTTCCGACAAAAGTTCGAGAAGAATGTTTTTTTTAAACGGCACGAATGGATTTTTAAGGTTTTATAAATCCTTATTTTCATGAAGCTTACTCCAAAAGATTTCATGACTATTTTCAATTAAATCACTTTCTTTTAAAATTGCATGATGTTTTGTGAAAAGAAATTGATTTTGAAGAAGAAAGGATATTTTTCCTCAAGAATTCATTTCAAGTGTTTTATCAAAATTATTTTCCATCTAAGGTAATAAAGGGTTCTGTTTCTATCCATATTTTTACAATGATTTGACTATGTTGTGATGGAATTATCTTTATGAATTCCTTTATCTTATATGAATGGTTTTATGATGTCATGTTGTTTAAGAATCCCATTTTTATTACATGGGTTATGCAATGATGTATGATTTCTGATTTTGTGGCACACATAAGAATGGTATCATTATGAGATGGGTGGGACCTATATCTCCCTCCAATGCATTGGGTAAAGATTTTATATCTGATGAGATAGACAGTGCTGGAACGGTAGGTTATACCGGTTCAGTGAAACAGGAATGAAACGAGGGTTACTCGATTCAGAAAGGGACTTTGTCCACTAAGATAGTCTTGGAAATGAGTCTTGACTAACAAGAAATGATTCTCTATGATTATGTGTGAATGCCACAAAGTTTCATGTTTTATGTTATGATTATTTTGATTACATTTCACTGCCATGATTTACCCCATGTTATGAAATTATGATCTCTTTTGCATGTTAATATTTCCAAAAGTTATGTGCTTATGTATATGATGTGATTGATATTTCTTTTGTTTACCTTTACTGAGCATTTGAGCTCACCCTTTTATGTTTTCTTTTCCCCAGGATATAAAGAAAGGTTTTAGGTATAAAAAAAAATAAGATCTTTATGGGAGATGATGAAGATCTTTCACCACGATTAGAAGATTATATTCCGAGTTTCCAAAGACACTAAACTATTACGATCCTTGTGTGTGCGTTTTTGTTAAGTACTAAGTATTCCGCAAATGTAATGTAATGTCAATGTACGTCAAGATACGGGTCTCTACAGTTGGTATCAGAGGAAAGGTTTAGTCAACCTTTGGAAACTAGGATGCGAAAACGTTAGTGAGATCCCTAGAGATATTTCTAAGGTATGTCTAGGGATATCTCTACGGTTAAGTATACGTATAGGTTATCGTCCTAGAATTGCTCTAACGATATTTGAATTTAACCTAAGATGTTAGATATTGAGGGTACTACCCCTTTATTATGTTGTTTTCCCTAGCATGATTTCGCCTCTCACAAAATTCTTTTTGTGTTTTAGTTAATGGAGGGAACCAGAAGGAATTCGGTTAACATTGAATCCAATGGAAAAATTGGTGACTATGAGAAACAAAATTGTGTAATGCCTAGAGATAAAGATATTGTGATTATGCCGAATCAATCATCGCGATATATGATTAACAAGGTGAAATTTAGTGGTATGACTAATTCATCAAAGAAGAGGAAGATAAACTATTATGCATGTTCGCATGTTAAGGAGCATAAAGAAAGGAAGATTGAGATTTCTAAAGAAGGGAAGAAGAACCTTGAGGAATACCTCAAATGGAGGGACTGATGTTATCTGTGTGGAGAAAAGGGTCATAGAGTGACAGATTGTTATGGAGTTCAATGTCTTATTTGTGGAGAACATGGGCATTACCCAACTCAATGCCCGGACCTAAAAAGATACTTCTAAATAAAGGAAGGACTTATTCCAGGACAGTCATTGAAGTGGATGGACTGAAGTGTTTATGTATTGGTATTCAAGAATAATGTTTTTGAGGTACTTTTATGGTGTATTGGAATATTTATGTATTGGTCTAATGTGGTATTCAAAGTGATTGAGATATTATGCGCATAATGATGGGAAAACGAGAAAATGAAATGTTTAACAGTATTCATGAGCTCATGATTTATATAAGGACTAAGTGATATCATGGTTCGAGTATATAGAATTTTGAGGATTTTGGTATGTGGAAAGTGTTAACTTTTAACTGCATTCATGTTTTCACTAAGGTTCAATGGGTATTCAAGAGAATACATGATTAAGGACTTTGAATGTTTAGAATGTGACCAACAACACATATCTTATGGGGATCAACGATGGTATTAAATCTCTGGTAATTGTTTTCACTATATTATGAGAGTGGACTGCAGTATTATGGGTAAGCCTAAAGATTGGAATGGATTATGTTGGAATAAGTTAGTATTGTTTAATAATAGAAGTTTTTTTTCGATATTATTGATGGGATGTTATAGTAATATAGTTTTATAAAAAGGACAACCTGCAGGACGGGCGACAGCCCATCGCGTCGGACAAGGCTGTGGGAATCGAACCCACAACCGAAGTGCGACTGGCCTTTATCGCCTACCACTGGCCTACAGGAAGTCACTGTTTAGTAGAAACTAGTTTTATTATATTAAGCAGTATGATATATGAAGTATAAGTCCATTTTAAGAACCATATATGATTAATCTCACTATAGATCAACTTATGCATATAATTTTTGCTAACCTTTTGTTTGAGACAGATGGAATGACCCGTCATTCTATCACATGATCTGCTAACACTTCATGAATAACAAATTCAACTTCATTTATTTAAGAGATGAAGTGGAAATTGTTCAAGGCACGAACAACAGTGAGATTGTACCAAAATAAAGTAAGTATTTGTTCTAATTCAAATTTTCAACTTTAGGGAAATGATCTTGAAAAGCAAAAATGTTGTCCTAGTGATCTTATACCTGATGAATCAGATGGTACCTTATATCATCACAAATATATGGATTTGTGATTACTGGATTTTCCATAGCCATGTTCTCTACCACTCTCTATCAGAACATGATGGTTAGATTTCTCTTCCATATCCATATTTTCACCTATGTGGAAACCCAATGATTAGTTTATTTGGGTAACCGTTACGTTTCATACTTTTGTTTTTAAATATTGGTTTTGATATTCCTTTTTACGATGTGGGTTTCTATTAAAGAAACTTTCGAATAGTAAACCATTTATAACCCCGACGAATTTCGAGGGCGAAATTCATTTTATGGGGGGGTAGAATGTAACAGCCCAAGATTTTATAAAAAATATTCTTTTTAATTAATGTCTTGTGTTGTACGCTACACCAAAAGGAGCTTGCACAACACGCATCCTTGACTTGCCTTGCATTACACGCAATCGCGACCTTCCTCGATAGCGTGTGTAATATGCAATACCGAGTTTCACTAAACAACGATATGCTATTAAAATATTATTAAAACTAGCCGGTATGAATAGTAATAACCACTTTTTAAAATTCTGTAAATCTTATTTTTCAAAATGAACTTCATTTTTGGATTCGGAGTATCGAATTTAGCCTAAGGTGAAATTTTGGTACATTTCGGATAACTTTCATATTCTGATGAATAGTGAAAATTACTAAATTATAATTAAAAAACAACTTTTTTAATCGAAATAATTAATAGTGATAAATTATTAATTGGAGTAGTTTTAAAGTATATTTAGAATATATTTTTACAATTTAATACAATGTTGGTCATTGGATGTAATTGCACATTTAAACCAGACATAAACAAGTGTCAATCTTTTGATAGATATTGTTTCTTAAAAACACGCTATTTGTTTTAACAGCGGGATTTAATTATAAAATTAATTAATGCAACATCTATGTTATGAATTTGGTAAAATAGACTTCATTTTTTAATTCGGAATATGAAATATATCTTAGGATGAAATTTTGGCATTTTTCTGAAAACCTTCATTTTTTGATGAATAGTGAAACTACTAAGTGGTAGTTAAAAAACTGAATTTTTCATAAAACTTAATTTTACCGCTTCTATGAATGGAATTTCAAAAATCCGAGAGACAAGATTGATGTCAGTAAGTAAAATGTGGTTCAATGAGATGAAAATAATTTTTGGTGAATAGTAACTTTTTACTTTTATTTACCACAGTTAAAAGTAAATAGGGTAATTAAGGGTAAGAATGATATTAATATTACCCTAACACATGTCCTAATTCTATTGGACAAGTGTATCTCGACCAAAAACAACCTTAAGTATATAATATTATCATTTAGGCCCACTTGGATTAGATTAGGACATTTATTATTATTTAATTCAAAGAAGAGTTAAAAGAGTTAATATCAAAGTTTATTCACTAAAACATTTTTAATATGGGGTTATACATAAGATAAATTCGACTATAAATATTCATTAGAAATATAAAAAGATTTCCTACATAATGATATTTTATTTATAATTTTTAGACTTTAAATAAATTAATTTATTTATGACACAACGATGATGCAGTAATTACCCTTTTAAGGAAATATTAACATAATTGATGTTATAAATACTCAAATGAATGTAATTTGAGACTTTTTATGAATTAAAATAATTTTCAAGGTTACTATGATATATTAGTGTTGATTTAATCAACTTGGTTCGAACATATAATTCTGTTATGACTTTCACAAAAATCATATATCAAATAGTGTCAAAATTGACACAAAATAGTTTTTAAATCAAATATTATATTATTAATTTTTATTTTATTCCTAAAAATATAAGGTTCGGCCAAATGACTTAGATAAAGATATATATATTAATAATAAACAATTTGGGGTTCTTTTGGCATGTTATAGTAAGTGTATTAACCATATAGTGAAAGAAAACAAAAAGACACGGTAAAAGTTAAATTATTTAACTTAGAGTTAAATCTAATTGATAAGGTTCAAATAATACCCTAAACTTGTCTAAATCCTATTGGGTGATAGTATTTCGACCCATCCCCACTTTTGCTTCGAAATAATACCCTTTGGAACCATTATAAACCGATTTTGACATTAATATAAAATAATATTTTGAGGTATTCCTAAGGTGCCTCTCTCCTCCCTTATAAAAGGACACCTCCTCCCCCTCCTCCTCACACCAATTTGAGCACTCAAGCTCGGCAAAACCCTGCCAAAATCTCTTCTCCACTTCCCTAGAAACATCCTAGAGGTTCTGGTATTCCTCAAAGACCAATTTTAGTTCCCTAGGAGGAGGTCTCCAAAAGGCGCTTCAAAGAAGAGGTAATTACCGTTACCAATTCTTTCATCTTTATTTCTTCTTCCACTTCTTCTTCTTAGGTTGTTTCATTATGAAGTAATAACATCAGTATCACTCATATACTGATATGTTATTATAAGTATGAAACAACCCTATTTCACCATCTATCTATCCTACGGAAAAAGAAATCACCGCGCGTGCGTACGTACGGAATACCGTCTCCACGCCGTGGTGTAATCTATTTTCCACCACCACCTTACATGGATGGGTATAATGGTGTAAAGAATAACTATAAATAGTTATTAAAACATCATATTGATTCTGATATATTGTATAATCCACTCCAATTCAGTTCAATATTTATGGAAATGATATCATCGCTCGTGCGTACGTACGGACTACCGTCTCCACGACGCGAAGAGATTCATTCTCCATGATAACCATTTAAGAATGATTATAAAGTATATATAAGAAATAATAATGAAATATATGAAATTATAAAGATACTGTATTTATGTATATATATATATATGTATGTCATCTACTTACTTCCATTCAAGACAATAAGGAAAAGAAAACAGCGTTCATGCGTGCGTACGGACTACCGTCTCCATGAACGGTGTTTTTCATTTCATTTATCTATCTATTATATATATATATATATACTGAATATATATGATATATAAATCATATTTTATATTCTGGAAGTAAGTAAATCATGATATAAGTAATAATAATGTCAAGAACAACAAGTCAAAACACCTACGATAAATGAAACGATTTTACCCAAAATGCTTCTTTAACATGGAATTTACAAAAGAACGGGTAATATAATGTCATAAGTGAACCATATATGATATCATAACAATGAATATGATTCTGTAATAAGTAAATGACATTATTTAAATCATTATACAGGAGGTTCGGACACATACGAAACAAATCGGACCTAAGGTAAGAGAAATATCACAATCTCATTTTTATCCGAGATTGTTTATTCGTAAGTATTTTCTGGGGTGTATTTTATCATCCACATCCATGTTTACTCAATATGTAATATTATTTCCATTCACCTACAATTTTTTAAATCCTATTTTACCCTTCGGTGAGTTTTTAGTAAAAGATATGAAAGGAATCTTTTGTCGTTTTTCGTACGAGGTACTTTTTTGACTTTTCTGACAAAAGTACGAGAAGAATGTTTTTTTTAAATGGCACGAACGGATTTTTACGGTTTTATAAATCCTTATTTTCATGAAGCTTACTCCAAAATATTTCATGACTATTTTCAATTAAATCACTTTCTTTTAAAATTGCATGATGTTTTGTGAAAAGAAATTGATTTTGAAGAAGAAAGGATATTTTCCTCAAGAATTCATTTCAAGTGTTTTATCAAAATTATTTTCCATCTAAGGTAATAAAGGGTTCTGTTTCTATCCATATTTTTACATTGATTTGACTATGTTGTGATGGAATTATGTTTATGAATTCCTTTATCTTATATGAATGGTTTTATGATGTCATGTTGTTTAAGAATCCCATTTTTATTACATGGGTTATGCAATGATGTATGATTTATGATTTTGTGGCACACATAAGAATGGTATCATTATGAGATGGGTGGGACCTATATCTCCCTCCAATGCATTGGGTAAAGATTTTATATCTCATGAGATAGACAGGGCTGGAACGGTAGGTTATACCGGTTCAGTGAAACAGGACTGAAACGAGGGTTACTCGATTCAGAAAGGGACTTTGTCCACTAAGATAGTCTTGGCAATGAGTCTTGACTAACAAGAAATGATTCTCTATGATTATGTGTGAATGCCACAAAGTTTCATGTTTTATGTTATGATTATTGTGATTACATTTCACTGCCATGATTTACCCCATGTTATGAAATTATGATCTATTTTGCAGGTTAAGATTTCCAAAAGTTATGTGCTTATGTATATGATGTGATTGATATTTCTTTTGTTTACCCTTACTGAGCATTTGAGCTCACCCTTTTATGTTTTCTTTTCCCCAGGATATAAAGAAAGGTTTTAGGTATAAAAAAAAAGAAGATCTTTATGGGAGATGTTGAAGATCTTTCACCACGATTAGAAGATTATATTCCGAGTTTCCAAAGACACTAAACTATTACAATACTTGTGTGTGCGTTTTTGTTAAGTACTAAGTACTCCGCAAATGTAATGTAATGTCAATGTACGTCAGGCTTCGGGTCTCTACAATGGTAGCATCTTGGGATTCAGGATCTAGGCTCTATTTCAGCTATTTACTTATCTATTCTGTCAGGTTGGGACATATTTTCGATTGAGAATATAGTTTTCCCCTTTATTTTTTAGTTGAAAAAAACATTCTTTTGTACATGCTAGAGTTTCATGCATGATCAAGTTACATTTTAGTAATTTTTCATATTTTATCCTTTCCCTCTAAACATTATCCAAGAGTTTTCTAAGTGTGTGTGCACATGTTTTTTTATAAAAAGGCCTCCATGAGTTATTTATTCCTTGGGTGCTTGTGGCCACCCTTGGAATATGGAGGTGGTCCTGGGGTAGTTTTGACTCAATCCCCACCTTAGGTTCGGTCTTGAAAAATATATTTATATTTTTTTCATTTTTCGTTCCATAAAAATGATTTTAAAACTATTATAAACCCTCCATTATTTTTTTGAGGGAAATATATTATCAAAATTTTTTCACCCTCAATTATAATTTTTCATGGAAAAATGTTTTCAAAATATTTTCTTGCCTCTTTTATAATTTTTTCAAGGAATTGTTTTAGAATGTCTTATTGCTTCCATTAATTTTTTTAAAGTAAATTTTCAATAAAAATGGATTTCAAAAGTTTTTATTTTATAAATATATATTATTTAAATAATTAGGTATATTTTCAATATGAATTATTTGTAAATGATATTTTTAAAATATATCCAATCTATGATGACATCCATTGCTATTACTCATACCATTCTGAGGAAATGATTCAATTATTCCATTAATATTCTTTATCTAAATTGTTTATATCTTCATGGGTTGATGTTTATGAAACCCATTTACCTCTCATAGGTTATATATTTTTGAAACCCAGTTCCATTTCATGGGTTATATGCTTAATAAACCTACTTCTTTTCATGGTCTATTCTTTTATTGAATGGTAATGAAACATGTATCTTTTTCTATAGGTTATGATGTGATTACATGTTTATGATAAATAGTTTCATCAATGTGATTTGATATAATTTTTTATGTTTTTTGGATATACGTATGTATTATTTCACTATGATGTGGGTGGAACCTATATCTCCCTCTAATGAATTGTATAAATATTTATATTTATTGAAAAAAGACATGGATGAAATGTACACTAAACTAAGTTCAATAATAAAACTTTTCCTAAAATGTTGTTTTTGGAGTAAACCTTCACTACTAAGATGGTTCTGGGGCTAAACCATTTCTACCAAGATTGTATGGGGAGTGAATCCATAGAACTAATATGGACTTGCATGAAATGTCATCAATATTGTAGAAATCATTTTATATTCTTCTATGTCTTCCAAACATTCAATGTCATATTCCTATATTATGGTATTATGGATTAGGCCCTAGATTAAATTATGATTCATGTCTGATGAACATGAAAACCTTGTAGAATTATTCACATATATGACCTATAATATTTTGCGTATGATCTTCAAATATTATTATCATGATTTCATAAACTTATTGTATTGTTATACTTGGTTATCTCTTTTATACCCATGTTGTTCATCGTAGCCCACCCCATTATTATGTTTCCTTCACAAAGTTTATGAAGAATTTTTTAAGTATAATTTATAAAGGGGAATTTCTTTTTGTGAAACACTGAATATCATTCACCGAGTTAATAATATTTTTCCCATTTTCCAAATGCACTAATCTTTTAATTTCCTCAGGCATGTATTTTTATATTATGATGAATATACATATAAAATAATGTAATATCCATGTATTTTATGTATTGGTATCTACACCATCAATCCTAAATTTATCGAGGTAGTTCAATATTCATTGATATCACCCTTTAGATATATTTTACAACTCATTATTTCAATTTAATAATCAGTTTTCCAATTGTATTGTGTCCCCATTTCCTCCTTCTAATACTCTAATAACTCAACATCCTCTGTCATTATAATTACAATATCATGTAAAAGAGTTGTTTCTTAGTTTGTTTTATTCCCTCAATATATGTTCAGATCACATATTTTATTGGGTATTATTTTATCATAGTTAATGTAGGTTTAAATAGAATGTTTATATACAATATACGGGCAATGTGATTTGTGGAAGATTTTCCATTATTTATTTTGTGTATTTTTTTATATTGATATGATATTGGATGATATTATTGAATGATTAATTATGTATTTATAATATTGTAATATTATATTAATTTTAGGGGATATATAACCATTTATTTCTACAGTATTAGATATTGTATAAATATATTGATTAGATAATTAGTCCTTGAGTTGTGTAATTTTGATTATGGTCATTCTGTGTTACTTGGTTAATTTCTATGTAGGATATTATTTTAGAAGATTCAATATATTTGATGATGTCAAAAATCCATGTCGATTAAATGTGATTTTATTAATATTACTAAACCATTAATTGAATATTTATAATTATTACTAAATATATATTTTTTAAAATATGAATCGGTGGTTTTCGATATTGCAAATACATGTTTAGTAATATCTTTTAAATTTATTTTCTCAAATAAATATATAATTTATATTATTTCCCATATTCATATCTATAATCATAATAAATATCATTTTTAAAATTTTCCCACTAACAATTCATTTTTATTTCATAGTAATGTCTAATATGAATTATTATATGGATAATTGAATGGTTTCTGATATTCAATACGTAGAATTTTTTTAAAAATGACATGTATAAATATGTAATATATAGTATTTTCATATCCATGTTATTTATGTGTAATATTGAAAACATTTCCTCCAATACTGTTAAATAATTTTATTCATTTTATAGGATTAAACATTTCATAAACAATGAAAACATAAATTCCTTATTACTACATGGAATGGAATTTTATATATTGATGTAAATTAACAATTTGTTTTCAAATAGTATTGAATTTTCCTGAAATGGGAGAGATGCATAGTACATATTGAATATTTTTCAAGTGATTTATGTTAAAAAATTGACGTATATGTTCACATTATATGGGATTAGATTCAATAGTGGAAATTTTAGTATCACCTCCATCCTTATTCATATAGAATACATATGGAAGTCATAAAATTGATTCATAGAATAATAAAATTTGAAATATCTATGTCATGGAAAATATTTTCTCTTGATTGCTTAATAATATTTTATAAAATAAAATATTTTCTTTCAAAATAATACCAAATGTGATATGAGTTATGAAATGATACCTTTATTTTTTTGAAATGAATATATAAGTGGATGGTGGATGGTTTTATTAGGTAAGAAAGAAAAATTTGGAATAAAATACGTTTAATTTTACCAAAAAACTAATATTTTCATATAATTTGAATTTATTTGTTTACAAAAATTCCCCATCATACAACTGATTTTATGTAGGACTTCAATTTTTAGTTGGATTCTTTTTATGTATCTTCATGAGTTTATTTACTCTTATTTTACATGTATTTTTAAAATATGGTTAATAAAACATATTTTTAATTTAATATTATATTTTTAAATGCATTTTATATATTTTATTTTGATATATTGTTATTTTTGGAAAACAATAAAAAAAATTCTTTGGATATTAATTATAATACCGAAAAAATGTAATTATAATGTGTAAAATTAAACCTAAATACTTGATCCCTAAATGTAGGGATACATATTATATATATTTTAATTTTTCTAATTAAATAGAGACTTGATTGAATGATTAATAAAAAAAGGATTCAATTTCGATGAATTTTCATTCAGTTGTTGTTTACATATTACCATGTACTATATCATATGTATTTTACTATGTTATGGATTTTTCTCCATTATGATTGATATTATTATTT
The DNA here is from genome assembly GCA_963277665.1 of Viscum album. Classification (NCBI taxonomy): domain Eukaryota; kingdom Viridiplantae; phylum Streptophyta; class Magnoliopsida; order Santalales; family Viscaceae; genus Viscum; species Viscum album. The sequence goes on along the minus strand of OY728123.1, from coordinate 419,127,307 downwards.
CTATTTTTTTTAGTTTATTAATTGTTTGTATTACAAGTAGTATTTTTAAATGATTTATATGGATCAAAATTTGAATCATTTTCATTGTCCCTAGTACACTCTATTATATACAAAGAGGTGTTTCCCAATGATTTCATTAACTATTATATTTGGAATTTTTTTCTAATATAATTGTATAATTTTATAATTTTTTGTGTTTTATTTATGTTTTGTTTTTATTTTTTCGGTTTATAGATCAGGCGGAATGTTTTTTTAATCATAAACATCCTGAATAGTTTCTCATCATGTTCTGGGCAGCAATGGTATCACAGTTCCTAGAAATGGTGTATTCAACCCCCATTACCTTTTTAATGGATATAATATTTGTCACAACCCATCCCCCAAGGCTTGTGTCAGGACTACCCCAAGACTACCTCCCATATTCCAGGGGATGAAGACTAGCACCAAGTAGTAATTTCTGATAAAGGGGAAGAATTTTCCTATAACATGTACATAAGAACTTGTCCCCAAGAAAAGTATAAAAACTAAAAACATGGATTAAACAGATATGCTACCCACTGAGATAGCCACTGAGAGTAATAGTAGAAACAAAAATGTAAATGGTCCAGAATACAAGCCCAAATTAAATAGAAAAGTGCATGCTCTTGGGTCTCAACATCAATAACCCTACTTGAATGGAAGGTATAATAAGTTTTCTGAATGTTTCTGAAGAAGACCACATCTATCGGGCCACCCAGAAGAAACCATGTCTTCGGTACACCATGTACTCCATTAAAGCTGCTGATTATCTACCCAAGACAGGACAAGTGCACGTCATGCCCGTGAAGGGGTGAGTAAATCAATACTCTATAGGGACCCCAAACCATAAATTAATTACACAATATAAACCATAGTGGATCACATGAAGTGTACCACAATGAATAGAACTAAAAAATACACAATGTAAACAGGGGAATAGGTACATGGAGTTTACCCTCTAAGAAGTACAATCAAGAGTGTCACTATAGACATCTCACAGAAAGTATAGGTCTATTATAAGTAACACTGATTGTCATAAGAATAAATAATAACCTCAAGTAGTACCACATGGTGATTTTCTAACACAAGGAGTGCATGTGACACACATAGTGTCGGTAACACATGGAGGATAGGTAAAAAATCGAGTGCAGATAACAGACTAAGTGTTGGTAACACACAGAGTGTAGGTAATGCATGGAGTGTGGTAACACAAGAAGTGTCTTCAAAGAGTATATGACCCACAACCTAGTGGTAAATGGGGTTCCGACTCAGTCTTAGTAAGAAACAATGTCTTGATAAGACACATATTATTGAAAAAACACACATTCTAGGTAATCACATAATATCTTGGTTGTATAGAGATGTAGGATCTCGCTCTTAGCATGCTCATTTTGGGAGAACCAACTCCTTGATCCAATAGGCCCTAGAATAACATCTATGTACACTAACTTTGAGTATCTAAAAATTGCAGCAGAATTATTAGGGCCCTAAATCCACAAACGAATCATCAAATGGAAAGACAGTTTGAGAGTTATGGTCAAAGAAAATGACTGGTGGGGCGTGGGATTGGGCCGACCTGGTTGGACCGACCTGACCTGAGCCAACCTAGGTACCACTTGAACCAGCCCAAATGGTCAGACATGACCCACTGGGTCTGACCCGACCAGCTGGGTCTAACATGGCCTACCAGGTCCAGCCCACCTCGATTGGGCCTAGCCCGCTTTCAGCCCGGCCCGCTGCCAGCCCGACCTACCAGCTCCAGCCGGACCTACTCGAATACAAACTGGTTCAGTCCTCCTGAACGAGGTAGCTTCCACATCCACTCTATCATAACATGGAAATCTGTATGTATCACCCCAGGTCAATGTGTTCAGACCGTATTTCATGTATCCAGTCTACATGACAATCTCCACACGTGGCTCAGTCGCGGGTTCTTTATCTGATAGAGCCTGTGGATCCTCATCCTCCAATAGCTACAGATCGCTATCATGGAAAATCACCACAGCCTGCTACCATTCCACCATGGTCCCCTCTACTAGGTGCTTCCAACGAACGGGTATTTTCATTGTTACATGCCGCCACACACCGCCATAGTAGCTCTCCTTCTACAGACCCACGATCACACTCAGGTGCTCCGTATTTCAAAATGGAAGCACATATATGACCCTTGGGTGGTGTTATTCATCTTTGGGATCGCCAAATCAAATTACCATTGCTCTGGGTGTCTAGTAACATTCAGATCCTCCCAAAAAATCCATACATGACCACATGGGTCCATTAATGAAGAATGCAAGATCAAGGGAGAGAGATGAGCACAAGAACGTCCTTAAAATGAACCGTGGCCTTTTTCGTGATGGCCTCAATCCATTAATGTTAGTGGGAAACTATGAAAACGAATCAAAATAATATTTAATAATTCAACCCCTTTAATCCTACAACTTTAACCATCCTTCAAGAACAATCTAACTGTTGATTAACTTGTTTGTGGGTTTGTCCACATTGGACTTTTTAAACAAGAGTGGGGAATGAATTCAAGAATAAAAATAAACTCCTACCTCAAGGATTTGATTGAGCACTGACAAAACATGAGTTCTTCATTCATCGTTTACAAATACTCTGATTCTTGATATGAATTTGATCATCTCTCCGTCGTTGTCCTTCATTTTTTCAATGAGGGGATTTTCCAACACTCTTTTTTTTTCAGCGCCTCAAGGGATCATGAATGTTATCTTGTATCCCTTCCAATACAACAAATGAATAAATTCATTTCGGGGTTACTATTATATTGAGTTTATTTTTTCCACTCTCATTCATTTTTTAAAGGAATAAACTTCTTAGTTATGGTGTCATAGTTCCACTACATCCCGGTTAAATGATAAAATAATAATTTTCTAAGATTATAGTATTTTCAATAAAAATGTCCAAAAAAATGTCATCAATCGACATGTGACGTTCTTTGTTAGGTCATTCATAAGAAAATCTCACAGCTCTAAACATAGTGCTACCATCAGAATTCAAATCCATGCACTTGTAAATGTTACTAAAACCGAGCATGTGTGCAATTTTTAATAACCATAAATGTAGTTCTAATATTAATTCAGGGTACCATAGGCCTTGGAATCTCATTCCATCTCAGTATCTAGTCTCAAAGTAATACCATATAATATTCAAAAAATATACATGGAAAATATGTGACATTAAATTCTCCCTAATATAATTATTTAAAACCCCTAATGCCAAAACATGGGATAAAAAATGGGGATACTAAGCATGAATCTAATCCTCTTGCTCCCAAGTTATCTACTAGAGATTCCCATAATTCCACTGAAATAACACTAGAGGAATTGATCATCTATGAAGGGTCCTCTCCTATCAGTCCTCAATCTACAAAATTTACCCTGCAAAAGTCACCACGTCATCAACGTCCATCTCGCCCTAGTCAATGATTTGTGATGGGTCGTGTATGTATCTCCTCATCTGGGATATTTGAAATAATTAATGCAATTTTCTAACTACGGAGGTAGATCCAAGTGGTAAAACTCATCACCCACTATATGCAGCATTAGAAAACGTCTAATGAACCGTAGAGATAACTTGCCACCCATGCAATATCTTTGTATCCCAAGTATAAGAGACACCCGAAGGAACACCTGATCTCCCTCCATGAACACCAAGGGTCTCTTCCACCTATAAACATAAGACTTATGATGGATTTGTGTAGTATTAATCTACTCCTTGATTACTTTTACCTTCCTTGTAGTAGCAAGTACAAACTCCAGGCCCATGTGTTATGACTCTCCGATGTTAGTCTAGAAAAAAGTGGCCACTTAGAGGTTCATGCGTAAAAGTCCTTGAAAGGTTCTATACCATTAGTGGAGTGGTAGGTGATGGTGTACGGTAACTCCACCAAGGACATGAAATCCTCCCAACTATGGCCAAAATCGAGGATTCAAGAATATACCATGTTCACTTGGACTTAAATGGTCTGCTCTGTCTAGCTATCTGTTTGCGGGTGGAAAGCTTTTCTCTAGTATAGTTGGGTCCCAAATATCTATTTTAATACCTTCCATAATTGGGAAGTAATGTGTGCATCTCAAATTGATAATATCATCAATGTGACTCCATGGATTCGAACTATATCCTTTATAGAGAGGCATCCCAATTTCCCTACTGATCCCTATTACCAAATAAATAGGATGTGGGCTGACATGGTGAGTCAGTCATCAATCACCAAGATGGTTTCATGCACACAAGAACTATGGGGTAAACACATCATAAAGTCCCTCGATATTCCATCCCACTTCCACTCTGGCACCACAAGGGGTCGAGTCAACCCTATTAGAACCTAGTGTTCGGCCTTCACTTGCTAACAAGTGAAGCATCTAGAGACAGACTATGCCACCACATTCTTCATCTCATCCACCAAAAATGATTTCAGAGGTCCTAATACAACTTTTACCCCCATGGATGTATGGTAAAAAGGGATGTATAAAAATACCTCAGAAACCCCTCCTGTGACATTTTCAATATAACTATTTTTTCCTCTAAAAGGGTTATGTTCTCCCCACAATTCGAATATTCATCAAGGGAATCCCTGTGGACATCTAAGCATGTGTAATCTCGTATAATAGATCTCCAAGATTTGACTCTCGTACGCACTGTAAGAGTATAGGGGTAACTGCCATTTTCTAGAGAGTATTTGCATTATCTCCATCCATAGAGGATATCTAAAGTGAGGCCAACTGCTCTGAGGCCTCGTTTAGTAGTTGTGAACTCAATCTATGGACAACTGCATCTGCCAGCATGTTCCCCTTACCAGATGTACAGATTCTCTCGAAGTAATAGTCCAAGTAGAACACTATATAATTATATTATATCAGGTTTAGATCTATCTATGAAAAGATATTCTAGAGACTTTTTCATCTTTTTCGATAATAACCCTCTATCCCAAAAGGTATTATTACCTCATCTTCAATGAGAATAATACCACCACCAAATCCATAACATTGGACTTGTAGTTCTTATCATGTGTTCTAACCTTCTATGAACCATACGAAATGACTTTTTTCCCCTATATCAGGACACAACCATATCTGGTTCCTAATGGGTCAAAGGACACCACATACTCAACACCCTTATTTTGAGATCTCAAAATGCGAGCGATCGTCAAACATTGCCTTAGCTTATGAATGATTTACTAGAACTTCTCCATCAATACAGAAGGTCTCCCATTTCGTTTCAAGGTTGTCATCAATGCTGCTACTCAGGATTTATTGGGTACAAACCTCTGATAGTGCCCTAACAATCCACAGAAACTCCACACCTCAGTAACATTATTGGGTGGCTCCCAAATAATCACTAAATGATTAATCACTAGATGTACTAGAAATCCAACCTCTACGATGATATGTCCCAAAAAGTGGACCTATTGAATCTAGAACTATCACTTCAAGAGAATCCAGTAAAGGAGGTTCTCTCAGAGTAATTCTATCATCACTGTCAAGTGTATCACATTCTCCTCCACATACACTGACTACACTATTATGTCATCAATGATGTCCACTACAAACCTATTCATATACGGCTTGAAGATCATATTAATGAGTCCCATGAACATCACTGTGGAGTTCATCATGCCAAATGGAATAACTATGTAATCACAGAAACCATACTAACATCTGAATGAAGTCTTAAGTATGTCAACATCCCATAAACGATGTGGAGGATAGCTTGATATGATGTATATCTTCTAGTACCATCTCAGTCACATCAACAGATCAAATATATTGTCAATCCGTAGTAGAGGATACTTTTTCTTCACAATCACATAGTTTCAGTACCAAAATACCACACATAACCTCAATTTCCCTTAGTAATTCTTGGAAAAAAATGGGGGCTCCCCATGGTGAAACAAAATATCTCACGAAGACCATAATTTGCAAGTTCTCTAACTATAACCTAAATTAATTAATCTATGGGGGGTCCATATGATATTCTGATATAGATATCGGTGTTGTCCTAGGTTATATGACAATGCATATGTCTACCTCCATACAAGGAGGTACTTATAGAACATCTTCCAGAATGATGTGATCGTACTCATCCACTAATCATCGAAAATAAGGACCCATCACATCCATATAGTGAAGGTCATGTTATCCAAATGACGTGTGGCTGGTTATACCCTACAACAAGAAATTATAACATACACTTCTTGTGACTCCCATTCACTGACAAAAGAGAACATGCTTCCATCTCTGCAGACACACCACACTGTGTACCGAAACTAGTTGATTTGATCATGAACAATGGATAATAATCCCCAACCCAAAATGGCGTTGTAAGGCCTCTAAAATTCCACCAAGAGATCTGAATAGAAAGACATGATATCAAGAGTAAGGGAACACTATCAGTACCAGTGTGTGATTATCTAATATCCTCACATAAGATTATCTAAGCATACTGAACAAGACAATAGTTCAAAATGAATCTCCGTGTCACAAACAAGGTTCGTGGTGAGAATATATTGACTAGAAGTTGTGTTTACACAACATTATCTAGGGAGGAAAAGATAGATATCGTACCTCTACTCATCCCAGGAATCTATGGATCATAATCCACCATTGTCTGGAGCTGGCCTCACCCATATCCACCAACACCTTGATCTTGGGGTGGAACACCTTCATGTGGTCGTTGTAGTGGTTCGAACCTCCATCCACCTCATATCACTCATCCTTCACCTCTTCCATGTCCGCTAATTGGAAGACCTCCATGTTCCTGCCTCTGTTGCTTCCATGATGGACCCCAACCATTTACGGGTTGGTTATATGACTGGCCTGACAATATCAATCCATATTTAACTGACCGCTTCATGAGTGGAATAGTTTGTCCTTCAACTGACTTTCTCTCCCTTCGAGGCTCACACCGCTGATCCAGTGTCCTGGGCTGTCCACTGGACTACATGACCCGCTTGGGTCACTATGTCATCTATGATCTACCTTCTAATGAAGACTCCGCTACTTATCACCCTGTGGTAGCTCCCACAACCAGTGTCTGCTCTGCATGAATGATCCCTATCAGTATAGCTCGCTACATCACCCTATCATGTGTAGCGTTGCTAAAGGATATCATCAATGCACTCCTCTCCCATTGTATTCATACTTGAAGGTACATTCCTTGATGAATGGTCCCCACACCATGTGGTAAGATTAGTGGGAATGATATGTGAATCTGGTTGAGTACTCTACTACTGTCTACCTACACTTATAAAGGTGCAATAGGTTTTGTATGTGCATATAGCATAACATCACTGGAATGAACTAATCCATGAAGACGTGTTTTATGTTAATCTAGGATAGCATCACCTCCTCATGCATCTGGGTCATCAGTCTCCACCATCACCTTGTCGATCCCTAAATAAGGCTAGAAACTAGGACTTCAATATGGTCTAGAGGCATCCTAAATATGAGGAAGACTCACATAATCACCACCAATAGGTCCATAGCTACCTGTGGATATGTATCACCTCAGAACATGGGAGGTCACTATCTCAATATCTCATGCAACACACTGAGCCGGCATGAATCCTCAACCATTAATGCCAATGGGAACTACTTCTCTATGAGTGTGAAATCACCGGTACACCACTGGGAGGTGCTATCTCTAGTAATGGTCCCTACACTATTGGCTCGTTAGTCGGCAGACAATCCTTATAGTCATGCCTCGGATGAATGTTTGGATGCCTGCGCAAAGGCATCTTGAAACAAATCAAGATGAACCACGGTCAATAGAGTATACCAGGTCTGCTGACTATGACACCAGAAGGGCATGAGAACAAACTCAAAACCTATATGATTCTTAAACCATTAATTTCTCATGCAACCAGTGTTTTCATGTACTGACTCTAAATGAATAATTCATGGTTCTGGAGCAAGGAAACGTCAGCCACCGTACCAACACTCAGTTCCCTGGACCGAAATCCAAACATGAAACCCATAACACACTTTCCCTAAAACAAGAGTAAAACATACCATGTAACACCCCAAGATTTTGAAAATAAATATTGAATGAATTTTATAATCTATCCATTAAACACAACTTTTCCTCTAATGTGTTTGGAATATCGAGAAATAGTAATCTTGAGTTTTGATTAGTAAGTCATTTGGAGTATGATGGAGAAAACATTGTTTTTTGGTAAATAGTATCATACCCTTATGAATAGTAAAATGAATTGTAATATGACCCTTATGAATAGTGAATAATAATATTATTTTTTTTTTCCTATGAAAATAAGATAATGAGATCTTAATTAATTTTACAATGTGATATTATATTAATTGCACCATTAAAATTGTTATTTTTTGAAATAAATATGACATTATAAAAATTTAAATTAATAATATTTAGAAAATTAATTTTGAAAAATAGAGTTCACTTATTAATTCTACACATTAAAAAATGGTAAGGGTGAATTTTTTGGATTTTTTTAAAATAATTGTATTTTTTGTGAATATTGAAAAATACAGTTTTGAGTATTCAGTAGTTTAATGACATCATAATGACATAATAATTAAAATAAAATGATTGTCAACTTATTTACAGTATCATATGACATGAGGTGTCCCATGTGGCTAAAATCATGGTCCAATAATATGGGTAAGCTCGTGGTTTGGAAAAAACCACTAACGAGGTGTCCCTTTGAAATTATTAAAAGACTCACTCTCTTTTTCGATGAATTCTCACTCATCCCTTCGTTTCCATTCACTCGAAATCCTTCATCCTCATTTCTCTAGTGGTTTTACCTCCCTAAGAGCCCTCCCAAAGTTTCCTAAATCCCCCATGGTCGCAACCTTCATGTTCATGGAGTTACTCTACATGGTAAGGGAATCCTTCACACTCCTCTTTTAGTCGACAATAATTTTAGGTTATCAATCTGAATTTTCATTCTAACATGCTAGGGTTTGATTTTATTTATTCTTCGTACTGTCCATTTGATTTCAATATGATAAGGTACCATTTTTCTCTAATCATTTGATTATATTAAATATTAAGCGACGTCGTTAGGCTGCCGAATCTTCGTAAGGGATCTCTCACCTTTTCTCTTATTTTCAAGATCGTCTCTGTTCTTTTTCTCTCCTCACATCCTCTGTCCAAATGTTCATGATAAACTTCAGTATAATCTATTTACTTTAATAATATCATGTGAATAGAAGAACCATCCTCAATATTCTTACTCCTTCCATTTTATTTTTACAAATGAAATCATCATCCATGAGGTTCCAATTTCATACCTTTGTGGATGACGAAGATTCATTCTTCAATTTATCCTTCATTACTAGTCATGAAACCATTTTAATGGTTTAAAAAAACAATAATACATCTATCATAACCTAATTAATATTCAGGAACCAGTATATATACATATTATTAAATCATATGACAAAACTAGTTCTTAATAATCCAAATACTGCCAAATAATCGAAGTGGTTGTCATTTAATGATTCATCCTCATTCCATCTAACAAAATGATGGAAATGACCATTAAAAATTATGGAATTCCATAAATAATATGTTACTTCAATTCTGTATATTTACAACCATTCCACATGATCTTCATTTCTTTAAAACAAGTGAACCAATCATGAAAATCTAGAAAACAAACACTCTCGAACGACGTAATTCAATATAATAACTTATAAATAATAACTTAAATGAACTAAAAAAATAATGATAAACTAAATACATGTATATTAGGTTTTGAAATAAGTTATTGATATGTATAATTTAATATTCCATGACCTTATGTTCATGAGGGGACCACATTCCGATTTGAGGTAAGGGTTTTTCCACCCAAACTTCAATTTCCATTCGGTTTATTTTCATTGTCTAAATTACCTCAATGAAATTATTATGTATTATTATATACTCATCATAAATTTTGTGTGTGTATTCTATATATTTACATAAACAAGATTCCTTCTTTATTTTATTATTAGTTACATTCTTAAAAATGATCTAGCAAATTGTTTCCAAAATACAAGCTCGATTCAAGGGAATATCTCAATTTCTTACCTTTTTTCAAGGGAAATATCTAATATTTTTTTGGAAGCCATTATATATATATATAAACGCATTCTGTTTTGAAAAAAAATATCTCACTTCACTTCTGGTGTTAAACAAATAATTTTTTCCAAAAGAACTCTTCTTTTCAAAGTAAAAGAGTATTTATTTCAAGATTTACTCAATGATTTTATAGGAGTTTCTTACTCTATTTCAAAACACTAGTTGATTACTATGTATTGTTGAGATTAGTATCCCATATTGTAATCTACTATATTCAATTTAATGTTTTATGATTATTTTGGTTATTGATGTTCTATCATTAAACCATTCATCAGTTTACTTCGAATGGTTAGTGTTTTGGCTTAATGTTCGGGAAAATATATTACATTTAACATATTATTTTTTATTTTGTTTATGATTATACCCATTATTTTGGGGAATGCATTGAACATTGTAAGTGTCAGGTCGAGCCCGCTATAGACCCTCAGTGCATCAGTAGGTCTCATGATACAAACTACGGTCTTGGCACAAGGCCTTGACAAAATGATTATTTATGGTCTTGGTACGAGGCCTTGACAGTATAGATATGTTGTCCTGCATTATGCATTCCAACATTATGAATGTATTATTGACGGTTCATGTGGTTATTAGACTAGTATAATACCCATGATTTTGTTATGTTATGGAAATATTTACTCAACTCATATTTCTACCATATTATGTTCATGTTTATTTCTAAAGGCATGTGTTTTCAATTATTCACCATGTATAATGATTATGTTATCTTCTGATATATTTCTTACCCATACTGAGTGTTTGATCTCACCCCTTTATTATGTATCATTTCCACAGGTCGAGATGAATTATATTATGAATTACAAGAAAAAATAACCTATGAGTTATGGAAGTTGTCTAAAGAGTTTCTATGTTGATTTTCATTTGGATTTGTAATTATTAACTCTTGTAAGTATCTTGTTTCCAATAATACTAAACTACTCGCTCCATTGGGATATTTATTCCTTCTTTTTATTCCAATGTGACCAATAAGGCATTGGCTCCAGGTAATTGGGGTCGGGTCCTTACTGTGGGTATCAAAGGATGTTTAGTAGGAAACATGGAAGTGTAGATTAGGGAAGAATCCCTAAGTGAGTCTTTAAGGATAAACATACAAGAACATCCTGGTATTTTGGTAAGAAATAGATTAGTATATATTTCATGAATTACATCCCTATCTGGATAAGAGCATATAGAGGTGGTTCTGCACAAATATAACTATGAGTGAAATCTCTAACAAGGAGTTTCGGGCTTGACCTAGGGTATCCTGGTATACGTCAATGGGCCATGCGGGACTCTTGGTTATGTAACTAATGAGGGATATGCTTAGGATAATTCGAGTTTCCTTTACAAGCCATTTTGAAGGATTTAAATGGTAATTTTTCCTCAAAGATACCATGTTTATGATAAATAAATTATTTATGTGTATAATTTCAATTTATGCTTCCTATTTTTCGACATTGAGATTATTAATTATGATTCATACCTTAATCTGTTGTATGGAATTATTTATAAATGGTAATTTGGGGGAGGAATGGAAACCGCACAAACGCATGTGTCCCCAGTAGGGATTTCCCTTCAATGGAAGATAATGATGTTGGATCTGGTGATGAGAAACTCATAACTATACTGGGACAACTTACTCAGGTTATTAATAATAACCTCACTCATATGGAACATCCAAGTCCACCACGTGGAGGACCTATGTTAGATATCTTTATGTGACAACATCCTCCATCATCAATGGGACTACAAACCTGTTTCTAGTAGAGTAGTGGATATGTTCCCTTGAGAAGATACTTATCGCTTTGGGATGTAATGAAAGAGAGAAAATTGTCAAGGTAGTTTATCGTCTAACAGTTTATGCGGATTAGTGGTGGTCTTTAGTCCAAAATACAAAGGAGGAGGAAGAAATAGAAGAGATTGAATGGAGTAATTTTATGGAAATCTTGGTAGAAATATTTTTCCCTCGTGAACAATGAGCAGATATGGTGAAGAAATTCTTGAATCTGAGGCAGAAGGAGGATGGAAATGTTTCCATGTATGAAGCCGACATTAAAAGGCTAGCAATGTATGCTACAGACTACATACGTAATCCAAGGATAAAAATTGATCGATTCATTGATGGTTTAAAACCATTCCTCCAAAGGGATCTTGTCTCCCAATGATTTGAATAATATGAATATATTGTCTCAAGTGATATCAAGATAGAAAATGAATTATCTAAGTCTTATAACTATAAAGTAATGAAAGAGACGAAGAGGGAATCTGAAAACTCTGGGAAAGGAAATTAAAAAATGGTGAAGAAGAAAAGAGTTGAATTTCTATCATGTAGTAATTGTGGGATGAAATAACATGGAACTTTCCTAAAGGGAATGGGAGTTTGTAACAAGTTTGGGGAAAAATGCCACCTATCTCGAGATTATAAGGGGATGAAAGAAGCTACCAATTTTTTGTGCTACAATTGTAGGGAGATGGTACATTATACAAATGAATGTCCTAAGAATCAGGGAAATGTTCCCTAATGAATTCCAAAGGAGAAAGGCCAATCTTATGTGGTTACAAATGCGGAGGTTGATGTTCATAACAAAGTTGTGGGAGGTACATTGATTATTTCATCCAACTTACACAATACATTATTTGATTCTGGATCATCTCATTCATTTATATCTTCCCAATATTTCATGAAAATTAGATATGTCCAATTTGATTTAATAAAGGATTTATTAGTCAAAACTCATATTGAATGTATCGTTGCATCAAAGGAATGTGGATTATTCCCCCTCAAAACACATAAACATGCTTTAGCTTCTAACCTTATCATCATACCAATGGTTTATTATGTTATAATTATTGTTATGGATTGGCTATCAAATTAAAATGAAAAGATCTATTGTAAGAAGAAGGAAGTTACAGTTTTCGAGAATGTTATAGAATCCCTTATTTTTAGAGAAGAAACCCCACCAGGTGATTCTCATCAAGATTCACCCCCAGTAGCTATAATAAATTCAATTATCTGGGAGGAAGATAATGAAATAACTATGGGTGAATAAAAGAATCTTCAAACTGAAGACGTACCTTTTGTGAAAGAATATGTTGATGTATTTATAGAGGATTTACTTGGACATCCTCTAGAATGGTACATTGAGCTTTCCATTGACTCAATTAATGGTTCATGTCCCATATCAAATACCCCTTATAGAATGGACATTGTGGAGATAGTGGAGCTATAGAAACAACAAGATGAATTGAGTGATAACGGATTTATTCTCCCTAGTGTTTCTCCATGGGGATCCCCTGTTCTTTTTGTCAACAAGAAAGATGGGTCTATGAGGTTTTGAATTGATTACATGGAAATCAATGTTGTTACAAAAAATAATAAGTATCCCCCTCCATAGATTGATGATTTATTCAATCAGTATCATAGAGACCAATATTTTTTTATGATTGTTCTTCGATCTGCATATCATCAGTTATATGTGAGGAAACAACACATTCCAAAAACATCATTCCGAACTAGGTACATGAATTACGATTTTACAGTAATGCCATTTGGACAAACTAATGCACCATCTATTTTCATGGATTTGATAACTATAGTATTCAAGGAATATCTTGATGAATTTTTTGTGGTTTATATTAAGGATATCCTGGTGTACTCTAAAATATAATAAGAACATGAAAATCACTTGAACACTATTCTGATGACTCTGAGAAGAAATAAATTATATGGTAAGTTTAGAATGTGTAATTTTTGGATCCAATCAGTTGCCTTTCTAGGCCACATTGTCTCTAAGAATGTAAAATTTATAGATCCTTTAATGACAAAGGTTGTTCAAGAATGGCCAACTCTATCAAACATAAATGATGTACATAGTTTTATTGGATTAGCATGTTATTATTGGTATTTTGTTCAGAACATCGCTCGATTAGCCATACCAATGACCAAAATCACACGAAAAGAGGATAAGTTATTATGGAAAAAGGAATGTAAAGAATGTTTTGAAGAATTGAAGAGGATGATAGTGAACACTCCGTTCTTAACCCTACCATCAGGGAATGATGGGGTTGTTATCTGTAATGATGCATCAAATAATGGACTTGGTTGTTACCTTATTTAGAATGATCGAGTGATTTCCTATGAATCTAGGAAGCTAAAAATTCATAAACAAAACTATCCAAGTAATGATCTATAAATAGCAGTGGTAATAATTGCTCTGACGATTTGGAGACATTACCTCTATGGAGAAAATTGTCAGATATATTCATATCATAAGAGATTAAAGTATATATTCTCACAGAAAGAACTCAACATTAGAAAAAGGAGGTGGATTGAGATACTCAATCATTATAACTACACCATACACTACCACCCGAGGAAATCAAATAAGGTAGCAGATACTTTGATTAGAAAAGACTATGGAATTCTGAACAAGATGAGAGTTGAATGGGATCATTTGTTCACAGATCTAGTAAAGATGGATATGGGGATTATCATGGATGGTAACACATCACTATGTTTTCATATTTTTTCCCAAACCTTTCTACTGTAGAGGATAGAAAGTTCTCAGGCTGATGATGAGGAGTTTCAAAAGAAAATTAAAGCTATAAATGATGGAAATTTGACTGACTTCGCATAGAAAGTTGGAATTTTCAATTTCGGGAAGAGGCTTTGTGTTCCCTCTATTCCCGATCTAAAGAGAGAACTATTGAATGATGCACATATCTCTAATTTCTCTATACACCCTGGTAGCACAATGATTTATCGAGATCTTAGAGATAACTTTTAGTGGCACAATATGAAAAGGGAGATTGTTGAATATACATCAATGTGCCTTGTATGTCAACAAGTAAAGGATAAGAGGAAAAAGTTGAAGGGGATTTTGAAACCACTACCCATACCAACATGGAAGAGGGAGAACATTACCATGGACATTGTCACTAGACATCTATGGACATCCAAAGGAAAACATGCTATATTGGTCGTTTTGGATCATCTTACAAAGACCACTCACTTTATCATGACTAGAGAGGACATCTCATTGGATCAAATTGCACAGATTTACATCAAAGAAGAGGTATGTCTGCATGGAGTACCAATGTATATTGTATCTGATAGTGACCCTAGATTCACTTCGATTATTGGGAAATGTCTCCAACATGCTCTAAGCACTGAACTGAACATCAGTACGGACTATCCTCCTCACACTGATGGCCAATCTGAGCAGACTATTCAGACAGTAGAAGAAATGTTGAGATCATGTTCTATGTAATTCAATGGGGGATGTGACCAAAATCTTCCACTGGTTGAATTCTCCTACAACAACAGTTTCCACTTGAGCATCTAAATGGCACCATATGAATAGCTTTATGGAAAAAGGTGTAGAACCCCAGCGTGTTGTGATGAAGTCAATGAGCGTAAGCTACTAGGACCTGAAATGGTTGAAGAAATGGTGGATAATGTGAAAACCTTTCAGTAGCATATCAAGTCATCCCATAGTCGACATAAGTGTCTAGTAGATAACCGTCAACGAGACCTTGAATTCAATGTTGGTGACCTAGTTTTTCTACGCATATCTCCTTGGATGAAGGTCGTGAGGTTTGGGAAGAAAGGAAGGTTACATCCCAGGTATATTGGCCCCTTTGAGATCCTTAATCGAGTCAGAGTTGTGGCCTATTGACTGTAACTTCCACCTACCATGACAAAACTACATTATTCCTTTCATGTATCCCTCTTAAGGAAGTAAATACCAGACCCTTCACATGTACTCTGATCAGATGTGGTACAATTGGAGGATGATCCTTCCTATGAAGAGCGGTCAGAGTGAATCTTTGATCGTAGAGACAATGTTCTATGAAACAAGACTACTCATCTGGTCAAGGTATTATGGTGAAACCATAAGTACGAAGAGGCAATATGGGAATTGGAGGAAGAAATGAAGGAACAATACCCCCCACCTGTTTTTGGCCTATATTGTGAAATGAAATTTCAAGGACGAAATTTTTGTATGGATGGGAGAATGTATGACCCCAATATTTTGAAAATAAACATTGAATTAATTTTTTAATTTAGCCATTAAACACAACTTTACATCTACATTGTTGGGAATTTTGAGAAATAGTCATCTAGAGTTATGATCAATTAGACATTTGGAGTCTGATAGAACAAACTTGGTTTTTTGGTGAATAGTTACATATCCTTATTCATAGTAATATAAATAATAATATGATCCTTATGAATAGTAAATATTATTATTATTTTATTTTCTTAAGGTAATAAAATAATGAGAGCTTAATTCATTTTTCAATGTGATATAAAACTAATTGCACATTTAAAATTGTTATTATTGAATTAGCTATGAATTTATATAAAAATTAAATTAATAATATTTAGAAAATTTATTTTGAAAAATGGAGTTCACTTTTGAATTCTACATGTCGAAAAATGGTAGGGGTGAATTTTTGGGATTTTTCTACAATACTAGAATTTTACGTGAATGGTGAAAAATACAGTTTTGAGTATTCAGTAGTTTAATGACATCATAATTACATAATATTTAAAATAAAAATCTTGTGCACTTGTTTAAAGTAACATATTACTTGAGGTTTCCCAGGTGGATAAAACCATGGGAAAATACCATGGGCAAGCCCATGGTTTGGCAAAAACCACTAATGAGGTGTCTCTTTGAAATTATAAAAAACCTCCCTATATTTTTCTATAAATACTCACTCATCCATTCGTTTTCATTCAGTCCAAATCCCTCTTTACCAATGATATTGTGGTCTTACCTCTCTAAGAGTCCTCCCATAGTGTCCTTAAGCCCCGAATATCACAACCTTCATGTTTTAGGAGTTACTCTACAAGGTAATGAAATCCTTCACCCTCCCCTTTTAGTCGACACTTATTTTATGTTATCTCATTGAATTTCAATTCTAACATGTTGGGGATTGATTTTATATATTCTTCTTAATTTCTTTTTTTCAATATTATGAGGTACCCTTTTTCTTTAATCATTTCATTTTAATAAATATTAAGTGATGTCATTAGGCTTCCAAATATTCATAAGGGATCTCTAACCTTTTCTCTTATTTTCAAGATCATCTATTTTATTTTTCTCTAATCACATACTCTATCCAAATGACTATGCTAAACTCCAGTATCATCTATGTATTGGAATAATATCATGTGAATGTAAGAACCATCATCAATATTCTTACTCACTCTATTTTATTTTTATAAACGAAATCAACATCCATGAGGTTCCAATTTATAACCTTTGGGGATGATGAAGTTTTTTTCATATATTTCTCCTTTATTACTTTTCATGAAACCATTTTAATTGTTGAACTTGACTATAAACATGTATCATAACCAAATTAATATTCAGGAATAATTATATGTACATATTATTAAGTCATATGACAAAACTAGTTCATAAAAAATATGAATACCGCCAAATAATCGATGTGGTTGTCATCTAATGATTCATCCTCATTCCATGTAACAAAATGATGGAAATTACCATGAACAATTATGGATGTTAATAAATAATATGTAACTTCAATTCTGGAGATTAACAACCATTCCACATGAAATTCATTACTTAAAAACATGTGAACCAATTATAAAAATCCAGAAAACAAACACTCTGGAACGACAGAATTCAATATAATAACATATAAAAAATAACATAAATGAACTAAACAAAATTATGATAAAATAAATACATGTATATTATGTATTTAAATAATATATTAATATTAATAATTTCATATTCCATGACCTTATGTTCAAGAGGGTAACACATTTGTATTTTATGTAAGGGTCTTTCCACCCCAACTTCCATTTCCATTTTGGTTATTTTAATTTTCTAAATTACCTCAATGAAACTATTATGTATTATTATATACTCATAATATTTTTTTTTGAGTGTAATATATATGTACACAATCCATGATTCTTATTAATTTTATAGTTAGTTACATTCTTTAAAAGGTTCTTTTAAACAGATTTCGAAATACCAGCATTATTCAAGTTAATATATCAATTTCGTACCTATTTTCAAGGGAAATCTCTAAACATTTTTTGGAAACCATTATATCTATAAAATAACTCATTTTTATGAAAATAATATATCACATCACTTCTGGTATTTTATGAATTACTCGAAGATTTTATAAGAGTATCTTACTCTATTTCAACACACTTGTTGATTCATATGTATTATGGGGATTAGTATTCCATATTATCAAATAAAATATTCAATTTAATGGTTTATAATTATTTTGTCTGTTGATGTGCTTTCTTTGAACCATTCATCAGTTTGCTTCGAATGGTTGTTGTTTTGGCTTAATGTTCGGGGAAATCTATTACATCTAATATATTAATGTGTTTGTTGTTTATGTTTATACCCAATCATATGAGGAATGAATTGTACATATTAAGTGTAGAGTGGGTCCCTCTATATCGCCTCGGTGCATCGGTACGTCACATGAGACAAACTATGGTCTTGGAACAAGGCTTTGAAAAAATGATTATTTATGGTCCTCGCACGAGGCCTTTATGGTATAGATATGTTGTCCCACATTATGCATTCCACCATTATGAATGTAGTATTGATGGTTCTTGTGGTTATTTGACTAGTAGAATACCAATGATTGTGTTATATTTTGGTAATATTTACTCAACTCATATTTCTATCATATTATGTTAACGTTTATTTCTAAAGGCATGTGTTTTCAACTATTCACCATGCTTAATTTTTATGTTATCTTCTGCTATATTTCATACCCTTAATGAGTGTTTGAGATAACCCCTTTATTATGTTTCATTTCCATAGGGATCGAATAATTCTATTTTGAATGACATGCTGAAATAACCTTGTAGTTATGGAAGTTGTCTAAAGAGTTTCTATGATGTTTTCCATTTCATGTTGTAATGATGAACTTATGTATGTATCTTGTTTCCAATAATACTAAACTACTCGATCCTTTGAGATTCTTATTACTTGTTTGTATGCCAATGTGACCAATAAAGAACTAGCTCTGGTTAATTGGGGTCTGGTCCTTTCATACAATTTTATTATACCACTCTGTCACAACCAGTCTCCTCAGGGGCCCTTCCATGACTCCCCAATCCCACATCCCATTTTCCCGGGGCTAGCGACTAGCACTGTCTATGAATTTCCAACAATGGGGAGGCATTTACTTACAACATGTACCCTTTCACTCATCCCCAAGAATATTGTTGAAAATAAAAACACTATGTAAAAAATATATGCAACCCTTTAAGACAACCAAAGAGAGTAATAATAAAAACTGAAAAGTAAGTGGTCTAGCATAAAAGAAAGACAAAAATAGAAAATTGAAAGCTCATGGGTCTCATACATATAAAACCCTAAGAGAAGTGTATGAATTGTGAGATATATGAATGTCTCTAAATTTTACCATGCCTATTGGGTCACCCTGAAGTACCCCTATATCCGGTCCACCAATAATTCCATCAAGGTTGTCGATCATCTACATAAGAAGAGACTCGTACGAACGAAGCCCATGTAGGGTTGAGTATAAAAATACTCATTAGGGACCATAAACCACAATGGAATAACATATATTTAACAATAAAGAATCACACAAAGTATACCACAAATAAGACAACTAATAAATACACCGTATAGACTACAAATATAGGTACAAGGATAGCAGCCATTGAGAAGTTAAATCAAGAGAGTCACTAGAGTCATCTCACACCAAGTATAGGTCTAAGGTACAAAAACAGGATTTTCAAATGAATACATAATACCCTCATGTAGTGACATGCAGAGAATTGGTAACACATAGTGTTTAAGAAACTTGGAGTGTCTGTAACACATGAAGTGTAGGTAACATACAGTTTGTAGATAACACACAGAGTGTTGGTAACACACAGAGTCTAGGTAACACATGGAGTATTGCTAATATATAGAAAGTAGGTTACACACAGAGTGTTGTCAATTACTAGAGGTCCAACCCCATGGCAGGATAGGGCAGTATATATTCAGTCATGGTAAGAAAATATGTCTACATAAGACACATAGTCTAAGTAAGACACATAGTCTAGGTAATCACATAGCTTCTAGGTCGTAGCCAGTCACAATATTTCACTTTTAACATGCTCATGACTAGAGCGCATACACCTCAAGACAATAGTTCACATGATAACATCCATAGAAACTCAAAAAGTGTATCACAAAAGGAATGCCTCATTGTGAGGGTCCCAAACCCAAAATATTCTTCTCAAATGGACATAGAGTTTGATAGTTATTGGCATTTAAGTAAAAAGTTGTCAGTCGGGTCTGAAAAAGTAAGACTGACCTGAACCACCTAGTTCCCCCCCCCCCCCCCCCACTAGGCATGGCCCGTTGCTGACCCGGTTAACTATTGGCCAGACATGTTGGCTCCAACCCCACTCACTCAAATGCAGACGGGTTCAGTCAAACTGGACACAGCGACTGCCACACCCACTCCAACTCTATATGGATAGCAGGCCATGTCACACCAGGTCAACACAACCAGACAGTGTTTTACATGGCCAATCCATTTGGCCAGATCCAACCACATCTCGGCCATAGTTACATCATCCGAAGAGGCTTGGAGAGCCGTGTCCTCCCACTACTATGGCTCACTGTCACGGACAATCATTGTCACCTAATGTTGTGCTATTGAAGGCCCCTACATTGCTATCCATCGAGCCTGCAACTGTCAGCTGTTGGGTGGTTGTGTTGCCGTGCACAACTGTTGGCACTTTCAAGAAATATTGTCAGCGGCACTCCTTCTGTGGACTGCTAGTCGTACTCTGCTGTTTCATTTTATAAAACGGAAGCAAACCTATGACCCTCAGGGAGTGTTCTCAATCACCATGAGATCCAACATGTCTTGTCGTTTCTCAATGGGTCCAGATATTTTTGGAACCACTTATGAATACCTGACGCGACCAAAGTGTTCTGTCAGTGAAGAATGCATGAATGGGGGAGATATATGGGAACAATAACCCCCTTATAATTGACATTGGTCTTGTTCATACCAGCCTCAGTCATTTCATATCAGCAGAAAAATATAAAAGTGGAAAAAAACAATATTTAATAATTCATCCAATTTAATCCCACATTTTTAACTAGCCAGTATGAATGATCAAACCATCTATCAACATGTTCATTTGTTGGTATGCATTCATCACTGTAAATAAGAAAGGGGTAATAATTTATGATGATAAATAATCCCCCAACCTTGAGGAATAGATAGATCTCTAATGAAGTAGGATTCATGTGTTCATCGATCTTCAATCTGCTGACGCCTGTTTCGAATTCGATAATCGATCTGTCACTATTAATCATTTTCAACGAGAGGATTTTCCAACATATTTTTTATTTTTCAAAGAACCTAGGGATTGTGAATCTAATCTCATATCCCAGTAGATCCATTAAATGAAGACGCTCATTTCAGCGTCATTGTTTCAATGAGTCCCAACATTTCCACACTCTTTCATTTATGAAAGGAAACAACTAATTAGTCATGTAATGGTAGTGCCTCTATATCACTATTAAATGATTGAATAAAAATTTTCGGTTTTTATTTTATTTTCCTTTAAACACCAAAAAATTATTTTCCACAGTGGACCCACGAAGGTCGATGATAGGTTTTACCTAAGAAAAAACTACTGCTCTAAACACAATAGTTCCCTCGGATTTCAAATATTATCACTCAATTAAAAGTCAGTAAAACCGATAACACACACTATTTATAATAATCATTAAAATAGTTCAAATATTTTTTCCAAGCACCTTTTCCCCAGAATCACATGTCGTCTTAGCACCTTGTTTTGAAATATTCCCCCATAATTTTTGAAATATTTTCATGGAAAATCTAGGTCATTACATGATTACACTAATTTGATATACACTATTATTTTTTATATGTATGAGTATTAGATAGTAATGATGATATACATCCCCCATAAAATAATTATGTTAGGCTCAAAATAGTTCTACGAAATTATAGAACCTCATAATATAGAGATTTATTTTTCCCATATACTATGGTGATATATTATTATCTATGTTCATCCATTCTTTAATGGGTTCATATTAAAATATATTTATATATACATATTTAAGTAGGTAGATATTTTTATGCATAGACTATTTATTCAACATGTGATTTGATACATTATTGATGGTAGCTGACTATGTATTTTTTTTTCTCAACAAAAATCTTTACTATGGTGGAAATTAAATTGTAATTATATTAATTTCGTGGATAACATTTATATTTATTGTTTTTATGGATTTTAGATATTTTTTAAATTCTATTTGAGAAGGAATTGATTTGAATATAGTGTTGGATCCAAAGATTCCATGTTTGGTCGAAGAAGATTCCATAAAATACTATTAATATTTATATATTTGTTAATGATTATATTTTATATGGGATTATACTATAAAAATTTTCATAATAATTCAGAGTTAATTTTATAATATATCATATTCTCATTGATTGTATTTTTTAAATATCATATAGATAGTGTAGTTTTTTACTGTGTTTAGATTTGTTTTTTCTATTGGGATTTTACAATATATATAATTTCCATTCTTGGATCTCAACAAAAAAATACTATGAACAATTATTTTATTTATGTTGTTAAATAATTCACCTCTTAAAAACTATTTCCTAGAGTTATTTTTGAAGGACCCTAGTTATTAGTTAATTTTACTCGTGTTAGTTATGTTTTGGATCCGGATCATTTACAATATCTTTTTTTGGGTTATTATACGTAATATAAATATATCATGGATTTGAAATCAATTCATTAAATAAATAACTGAAAATCCTATTTAATTATAAATGTACAATATTTATAGGATCTTGGATTTCTCATATTTCATGAATTATAAAATAGTAAATTAATTACCATGTAAAGGATTAGTTTTTTAAAATTTGAATCCTTTATTATACAAAAAGAATTGTAATCAGTTATTATTTTATTTTATAATCTTGTCCTATTTTCATTAATATGAAATAATTCTATACAACCATGATAGGTAAGAGATATTATCTTATTCCAAAAATATATATTTAAATTCCATAAATTATTCTATGAAATAGTTACTTGTTTCATTAAAAATATATAAATTCTCATAAAAATTCAAAAAATTATATAGACCATGAATAAGGTGCTTTAACCCTATAATGTGAAATATTCATCAATATTATTTTTTCCCAGATTAGTGAGATGACATTAACATCATTGATTAAAATTCCTTAGGAAATTAATAAATGAATTACATTGTAATGTTACATGTTATATTAGTAATAATTAAAACGTATTCCATCTATAGTAAATATTCTTTAAAACATTGAAATAATTTATAAGCATCTGAAGCAATAAAAAATTCATCTATAAAATTATATTTTTCATCAATTTATGATCAAAATATTTCAGTATTTAATAAATAATTAATACTTCTATTCCAAACCAGACATACTTTGATAGAATTAAATTTCCAAGATTCTCTTTGGATGAATTCTTTTCCATTGCAGTAACATCAAAAAATAATCACTAAGTTATATATAATGGTAGAAAGTATCATCTTGTTCTTTTATTAATCAATTTCATGGAATTCAGTATTCATGGTATATCATTTAAGTTACTATAACGAATAAAAAATTATTACTAAATTTTTTTAAAATGTAATTTTTTTATTAGACTACTTATTTTGTATTAATGAATTCACAATAGTAATAACATGTGGATCAAAAGGGGAAATATGGAAAAAATGAAAAAATAATAGAAACCATTAATTTGAGGAGGTTGTCATATATCCTAAGATTAATCCATTCCGACATGTTAATTCTATGTCTAGGTTAATTATAGTATTATGGAAGTTAATCATTCCATGTGTCATGTAACGAAACGATCTTCATTAGATCCTCATGGATATGATCCAAAAAAATCAAAGCCATTACAGACCATAGAAAAATCATATATGTGATATTAAATATGAGTTGAATTGTTAAACTGTACAAAAGTAGTTGAACCATAGTAAAATAAATCAGAATCCATCACTTCTCACCTAAAATGAGGACCACTAATAATAGCTAGAATCTAGTGCCAACATAAAAATAATAACAAATTAATTATAAAAAATACATTAATATATATATTTTTGTTTAAATATTTTTTAAATTGTTAAATTCACTACCTCTTAGTACATTTAGCTTATGTTCCTAATAGAATTCACCTCAAAGATTTTATTAAAACTAAAATTGACAGGCTTTATCCATTAATAATGTAGGACATCTATGTAATTTATTTGGACATTTTTTTTAATATTCATTATTATTCCTACCTGTTTTTCTGGGGAATACAACAATTATTTATTGATGATAAATAAATCATGAAAATCAATGTATAAAAATTATTTCAATTATGCATTATTCTGGTGGTATATTTTTTGTATGTAAAACTATTATCATTTTTACTAATGTATATGGTTCAAATGAGGTTAGTACATAATATATAAATAATTCATTGAAAGGTAATATATTATATATTTTATAAAATAAAATTTATCATATAACATATTTATAATATTTTAAAAATAATTATTTAATTTTTCACCTCATTAAAAACTAAATTAAATGAATGTTTTAAAAATAATTAATAAGAGAAATAAAATACTAATATTTATTAAATAATTAAATAATTATGTCGCACAATCTTGTATATAATTATTTATGCATTTTAAATTTAATATATTAAACTAGTTAATTCTAATTCTTATAAATTCTTATATGATCCTTAAAAAATTATAGAATTTTTAATGGTTATAAATCATCATTTATAATTATAAATTAAAAAAATTAACTACATAGTTAATACATATTTTATTTTCGGATTTTATCATCCACTCATATATTCATTTTATATAGTACATAGAGTGAAAGAAAAATACATGAATAATTTCAATATTTTTCTTATTCCTACGTAGGAAAATGGGATTTAAATAGTTTAAACACCTATAGTTTATTTGTACATGACAAATACATTCCCCAAACATCACTGAATTTGTGTTCTTATATGTTCGTGTGTTATATTTGAATTTAATTCACAGACATGTTAGTAAGAAGCCAAAAAAACATCAAAAACATATTCAATAATATTATTTTCGAAAATTTAGAATATAATTAGACTATTTTAAATGATACCAAATGTCACGACCCACCCTCGGGTCCGGGCCGTGACTACCCCAAACCCGCCTTCCATAGGCCAGGGGCTGGCGACTAGCACCAAGGCGTAATTCCGGTAAAAAGGGAAGGCATTGCCTTTGTAAAGTAAACAAACACCACAGAGAAAGCAAGCAGAAAGTAAACACTAAGCAAAAGCAGAGTACAACTGGAAGTGCGGAAAAGTAAATGGGCCAGTATACAAACCCAAACTGAAAGTAAAATACAACTCGAAAGGGAAAATAGAAACTGTAAGTAAAAGCCGCTACACCGAGCTTTCCACTGGAGATCCCACCTGAAGGGTGGGTACAGATAGCTCCACTGCTCCACGGGTCCCGCCGTTCGCTCCGAACACGTCCCTCCCAGTGGTCCACCTCCAGGTACCGTCCTGCTCTGCAAGCCTCATCCAAGATCAACGTTGTCCGTCATCTGCAACCAACACAACGTAGTGCGGGCATAGCCCATGCAGGGGTGAGTATAAGATACTCAGTAGGGACCCCGAGACCCCTGTAGGTCTCCCAAAATCCACAGAGGATAAACCACCAAGAAAAATACAAACACGAAGTAACAACCGACAATGCTTAGGTATATGCCCATACATATACCTAAGTCATCAATATCAAATACGCTCCAACCTCCGAGCCCAAGTACAACTCAGTCCACACAGGAAAGTAAACGTATTCCACACAGGAAAGCAAAACGTAATCCACACAGGATAGCACAACACAATCCACACAGGAAAGCAATTAGGATTCAGCTCACACCAGGATTTTCATTATCAAAACCGTAACTGCTGAAGAGCCCCATCTCTGAAGTGTACATTGGTCATGTCACGACTCCGAGGTACTGCTCACTAACCTAAGACTGCTGAAGTACTCCTCCTGTCGAGTACCGCGGGTCTGCTGCCAACTACCGGGCGCTCCGTCCGCTGAGGGTCTGCTGCCAAATACCAGGCGCTCACCCAAATAGCCTACAGAGGTACTCCTCCAGTCGAGTACCGCGGGTTTGCTGCCAACTACCAGGCGCTCCGTCCGCCGTGGGTCTGCCGCCAAATACCGGGCGCTCCGTCCACTGGGCTAGTCGACTCACTCCAAGTCGAGTCGGTCGAGCAGTCTTCAGGTCTCAGCCGGCTACACGGTCTCCGTACTCCGTATGCTCGTCTCCAGAATCGCGGGTCTGCCGCTACAACCAAGCGCACTACCTCTATCGAGTAAAATAGAAGGTTCAGCTCACACAGGTAAACTTCTTCGGATGACGGTGAAGATGATCACTGATCCATCTAAGTCGTTGGGCCCATGAAGGATCGATAGGTACTAACCCCCGCAAAGAACCACACAGGATCGTAGCACTGTTCCACGTAGGATCGCTGAGTGCTGTAGTCGTCGTCGTCGAATCCACAGAGGATCTCTGTACTGTCGTCGTCGCAGTCACAGTAGCAGTAGCAGTAGCAGTAGCAGTAGCACTAGGGTTCCCGCACACAGCAAGCTCGTTCGGAGGGTCCGCTCCACGAGCCGAGAGGCTGATACATCAACTGTCACAAAGTCCAGAGTTGATGTATCCAAAAGTTCTGTATCGTCAACAGGAACTCAACGCAACAGACGACGCGTCGATCGGACGCCCGGTCTGAGAGTTATTGGCATTTTCGTCTCCGGGGCCCGGTTGGTTTTTAAGGCAAAACCAACCCGACCGTACTCCACCTGCATCCAAACCTCGGGCGGAGTATGCCAAAAGATCCGTCTTACTAATAGGAATACAACAAAGCTGACGGCACGTCAATCGGACGTCCGTAGCTCAAGATATGAGCGTTTCCGCTCCGAAGGTCCGGTTGGTTTCGTGTACGAACCAACCCGGCCGAACTCAAAGTAATCTGAAACCTTGAGTGCGATATACCAAAACGACCGTCTCGATCCAAGGATCGTATCGCCGCTGAAGATTCGTCAAACGGACGTCCAGTCTGAAAGATATCAGCCTTTCCGTCTCACACCCTCCCTGGAAAACTTCCCAGGAGGTCACCCATCCTGATCACTACTCTAAGCCAAGCACGCTTAACTACGGAGTTTTAACCACGTAGGCTCCCGAAAAAGAAGGTGTGCCTTGAGTATAGTATACCGAAACGACTGTCTCGATCCAAGGATCGCGTTGCCGCAGACAGTTCGTCGATCGGAGGTCCGTGGCTCAAGTTATGGCCAAAAGACCGAAGTCGTCTCGAAAACGGGGGGGTCCGGGCCGACCCAGAACCGGGTCGACCCGACCCGGGTCCGACCCGGCCCGACAGGCGACGGACCGGCGTGACGGCGCGGTCCGGCGCGGCTTAAGAGCCGCGCCTTTTTGGAGACCCCCCCCCCCCCTCGTGGGGGCCTGCTTTGAAGGCAACTGGGGGGCCGCCTGCCCCCCTCTCTTAAATGAGGGGGGTTTTTGAGCTGGCCGGGGGAATTAAATTCCCCCGGCCATTGACCTTCCGGCCGGCCACCTGGCCGGCCGGTTTTTCTCCAACCGGACCGGAAAATCCGGTCCCCTTTCCGGCTTCCGACGCCGGCGGCCCGGCGTGCCGCCGGTCTTCCCGTCTCGCCGCGGCCCGGAACCGACCATGGTGTTCGTCGTCTGGCGCGGTGCGACGGCACCGTGCCCCTTCGCCGCGCCTTCCATTCCCCTCGACGCGGCGCGACGGCGTCGCATTCTTGATGATTCTTCCACGGCGCGGCGCGACGGTGCCGCACAATATAATCGGGCGAATAACCGTGTGGTGCGATGGCACCTCACCACCTTGTTTCATCCGCAATATAAAACATCAAGAACGAAGGAGGGGGTTCGGCCGTGTTCATGCGGTCCAGCCCCCTCACGTTAAACAATAACACATATTTAAAAACCTCACGTTAGTCACGCTAGAACCACGAACAAGGATAAATAAATAAACAATTAACAACCACCCCTACCTTGGGTAAAAGGTTCGAAGATTTGTCAACGTCACGCGGAAGACAACGTCACAGAGGTCTGGCGTCGTGGTAGTCGTTCGTCAATTCCGTTGACGAAGAGATACGCCCGAAGAGATACGTCGTTGGCAAAACTTCGTATGCCGATGAAGGAAGTCTGAGGAGTAAGCGGCGTTCCCTTTCGTTGACACGGAAGACGAAGAAGAGAGGAGCGGCGTTCTTCGTCGGAGCTTGAGCGTTCTTCGTCAAGCTTGAGCGTTCTTCGTCAAAGTTTGAAAAAGAAAGAAAAGCTCTCAAATCCTCACAAGATGGCTAAAGAGTTCTAACCCAACAAAATAAGATAAGAGCTTATTTTATTCACATACGTAACAAATGAATTTCAAAGGTTTGAAATTCAAAAAGGATAACTCCAAAATTAAATAACAATTGTCATGTCATTTAAAGAGGTGTTAAGGGAGTTTGAGAGAAGATGAAAAGTTTAGGGTTTGTGTGGGCCCCACCACACTTAATCCTCTCAAGGGAGGTTAAGTGGGTGTGGGTCCCACCCCTAACTTCCTTTGAGAGAAGTTAACCAACAAGTTTAAATAAAAAATTTGTAATCCAAAATTTTTATTTAACTTATTCTAAACTCCCAAAAACTAACTCTCAACCCGAAATAAACGCAACCTCGGAAAAGGTCTCCTTAAGCGAATATCGGCGCTGCGAGTTCATCGGTGCCCTCAGATTTCAATTCCGAGCACCGGATCAAAAGTTAGAAATTCCCGCTCGTTCGTTCACTGAACGTACCCGAGCCAAACTTCGGAAATTGATTCCGGGCACACCGGGCCTCGGAATCAGGTGCCGTCAGAAACCGCGCTCTTGTAAAATTCCAAAGAAAATTAAGAAAAAATTTCCCTTTAATTTTACGGGTCTTTACATTACTCCCACCTCAGGGCTTTACGTCCCCGTAAAGATACAACAAAAACTAGGAGAACGAATTAGGGTTCTGAGCATGCATCTGAGCCTCCCGCTCCCATGTGCTCTCCTGGAGGTTTCTGTGCTGCCATCTGATGCGCACAAGAGGAATCGATCGCCCACGCAGGACCTGCTCCTGTCGATCCTCTATCTCCACCGGAACCTCTGTAAAAGTCGCCCCATCGTCAACATCAAGCTCCCCATGGTCAATGATGTGTGTCGGGTCGTGCACCTATCTCCTCAGCTGAGATACGTGGAAGACGTCGTGCACCCGGTGCAACTGAGGTGGCAGAGCCAGGCGATAAGCCACCTCGCCAACCCTGCTGAGGACCTGAAAGGGTCCGATGAAGCGCGGTGATAACTTGCTGCCTCGGCCAAATCTCTGAATACCACGTCGAGATGAGACTCGCATGAAGACGTGGTCGCCATCCTCGAACTCCAGTGGCCTCCGCCTCCTGTCAGCATAAGGATTCTGCCGGCTCTGATCTGTACTCATCCGCTCCTGGATGACCTGGACCTTCTCTGTCGTGGCCTGGACCATCACAGGTCCCACAAGTGCTGCAAGATTTCTTCTTTGCCGACAAGAGAAATCTGGTCTCATACCCTGGATGAACCACATTCTTTGCCTAATACCGTCAATCCTAACATGGATGATACTAATCCATTCCAAGGATGACGTCGTAAGGCCTCGACGCTACTACCAAGATATCCAACCGTTACTCTCGCCTCCAAGAGTTGAGTCACACGGTCGGCATCAGTGTGTGGTAACTGGGTCTCCTCCAGTAGATGTCTCACAAGTGAGGGTCAAGTCAACAGTCAAACTGGAACCTCTTAGTAACAACAGAAAAGAGGACAGGAATGAAAACATTACAAGGTATGCGTCTTTTATTATTGCAGCTCATAATACAAAGACGCTACACAATAGAAACAAGGAACTAGAAGTACAAAGGACGTATCCACTAGTTCTGCTCCTGCCCATCTGCTCCCAGAGCTCCATGATCGAAGGTCTCGGCTGCCTGAAGCTGAGCTCTCGATCAGAAGGGCCCGCTCCAGTACTCCTGTCTGAGTCGGTATGCTGAGAGAGATCAGAGATGCCCTGATCTCGTGTCTCAAACCCTGCTCGAAGGTCTGGGCCCGGAAGAATGGGTCACGTACCATGTCGGTCGTGTAGCGCAAGAGATCAGTAAATCTCACCGAGTACTGAGCGACCGTCATGCTGCCCTGCCGCAGCTGAAGAAGCTCCTGGATATGCACCGCACGAAGGGTGGCTGGGACGAACTCCGAGCGGAAGAGGCTCTCAAAGTCCGTCCAAAGTAGAGATGCCTCATCGTGCACCTAGAGCATCAAGCTCCACCATCGTCCTGCTGCTGCGTGTAGTAGGCTCGCAGCGATGATCATCATGAGGTCTGCTGGTGTCCTCACTAGCCTAAACACTCGTACCACTGCCTCCAGCCAGTCCTCTGCTGCCTGTGGATCCGTCTCCCCGCGAAACCTGGGCGGTCGCTGGCGCTGAAACTCATGCAGTGCGCTGAGGCGACGTGCATCGTCAGCGGCTGCTGCTGGAAGCATCGGGGGCTCGGCGGGTAGAGCTACCACCGGTGCCACTGCTGACAAAGGGCGCTGCACCGAGGCCTCGTCGCTCGGTGGGCTGTCGTCACACTCGACTCTCGGAACCCTAGCTGGCTACCATCGTGGGGCCATCCTGAATAGGAAACAGGTGCGCCACGGTCAACAGTATACCTGGTGAGCTGACACAAGGAAATCACAAAGAAAACTTTGAAACATACACGCAATCAATGTTTTCGTGCATTAAGTCGGAAATCAGAAGTCAGGGTCCTGGTGTACGGATACGTCGGCCACCGCACCAACACTGGACTCCCTGGACTGATAACCACACTCAATACGCTAAACATTATTGCATCACATAGAAAAGATCAGAGTTCGCGGTAGAACCGAACTCCTCTGATACCAATTTTTCACGACCCACCCTCGGGTCCGGGCCGTGACTACCCCAAGCCCGCCTTCCATAGGCCAGGGGCTGGCGACTAGCACCAAGGCGTAATTCCCGGTAAAAAGGGAAGGCATTGCCTTTGTAAAGTAAACAAACACCACAGAGAAAGCAAGCAGAAAGTAAACACTAAGCAAAAGCAGACTACAACTGGAAGTGCGGAAAAGTAAATGGGCCAGTATACAAACCCAAACTGAAAGTAAAATACAACTCGAAAGGGAAAACAGAAACTGTAAGTAAAAGCCGCTACACCGAGCTGTCCACTGGAGATCCCACCTGAAGGGTGGGTACAGATAGCTCCACTGCTCCACGGGTCCCGCCGTCCGCTCCGAACACGTCCCGCCCAGTGGTCCACCTCTAGGTACCGTCCTGCTCTGCAGGCCTCATCCAAGATCAAAGTTGTCCGTCGTCTGCAACCAACACAACGTAGTGCGGGCATAGCCCGTGCAGGGGTGAGTATAAGATACTCAGTAGGGACCCCGAGACCCCTGTAGGTCTCCCAAAATCCACAAAGGATAAACCACGAAGAAAAATACAAACACGAAGTAACAACCGAAAATGCTTAGGTATATGCCCATACATATACCTAAGTCATCAATTTCAAATACGCTCCAACCTCTGAGCCCAAGTACAACTCAGTCCACACAGGAAAGTAAACGTATTCCACACAGGAATGAAAAACGTAATCCACACAGGATAGCACAACACAATCCACACAGGAAAGCAATTAGGATTCAGCTCACACCAGGATTTTCGTTATCAAAACCGTAACTGCTGAAGAGCCCCATCTCTGAAGTGTACATTGGTCATGTCACGACTCCGAGGTACTGCTCACTAACCTAAGACTACTGAAGTACTCCTCCTGTCGAGTACCGCGGGTCTGCTGCCAACTACCGGGCACTCCGTCCGCTGAGGGTCTGCTGCCAAATACCAGGCGCTCACCCAAATAGCCTACAGAGGTACTCCTCCAGTCGAGTACCGCGGGTTTGCTGCCAACTACCAGGTGCTCCGTCCGCCGTGGGTCTGCCGCCAAATACCGGGCGCTCCGTCCACTAGGCTAGTCGACTCACTCCAAGTTGAGTCGGTCGAGCAGTCTTCAGGTCTCAGCCGGCTACACGGTCTCCGTACTCCGTATGCTCGTCTCCAGAATCACGGGTCTGCCGCTACAACCAAGCGCACTACCTCTATCGAGTAAAATAGAAGGTTCAGCTCACACAGGTAAACTTCTTCGGATGACGGTGAAGATGATCACTGATCCATCTAAGTCGTCGGACCCACGAAGGATCGATAGGTAATAACCCCCGCAAAGACCCACATAGGATCGTAGCACTGTTCCACGTAGGATCGCTGAGTGCTGTAGTCGTCGTCGTCGAATCCACACAGGATCTCTGTACTGTCGTCGTCGCAGTCACAGTAGCAGTAGCAGTAGCAGTAGCACTAGGGTTCCCGCACACAGCAAACTCGTTCGGAGGGTCCACTCCACGAGCCGAGAGGCTGATACATCAATTGTCACAAAGTTCAGAGTTGATGTATCCAAAAGTTCCGTATCGTCAACAGGAACTCAACGCAACAGACGGCGCGTCGATCGGACGCCCGGTCTGAGAGTTATTGGCATTTTCGTCTCCGGGGCCCGGTTGGTTTTTAAGGAAAAACCAACCCGACCGTACCCCACCTGCATCCAAACCTCGGGCGGAGTATGCCAAAAGATCCGTCTCACTAAGAGGAATACAAAAAAGCTGACGGCACGTCAATCGGACGTCCGTAGCTCAAGATATGAGCGTTTCCGCTCCGAAGGTCCGGTTGGTTTCGTGTACGAACCAACCCGGCCGAAATCAAAGTAATCTGAAACCTTGAGTGTGATATACCAAAACGACCGTCTCGATCCAAGGATCGCATCGCCGCTGACGTTTCATCAATCAGATGTCCAATCTGAAAGATATCAGCCTTTCCGTCTCACACCCTCCCTGGAAAAAACTTCCCAGGAGGTCACCCATCCTGATCACTACTCTAAGCCAAGCACGCTTAACTACGGAGTTTTAACCACGTAGGCTCCCGAAAAAGAAGGTGCGCCTTGAGTATAGTATACCGAAACGACCGTCTCGATCCAAGGATCGCGTTGCCGCAGACGGTTCGTCGATCGGAGGTCCGTGGCTCAAGTTATGGCCAAAAGACCGAAGTCGTCTCGAAAACGGGGGGGTCCGGGCCGACCCCCTTGGGTCGGCCCGAACCGGGTCGACCCGGCCCGGCCGGCGACGGACCGGCGCGACGGCACGGCGGCGCGGCCGGGCGCCGCTAGGGTCACGCGCGGGGGGCTAAGCCCCCGCTTCCAGCAAGGCGGCGCGGCTTAAGAGCCGCGCCTTTTTGGAGACCCCCCCCCCCCCTCGTGGGGGCCTGCTTTGAAGGCAACTGGGGGGCCGCCTGCCCCCCCTCAAGGAAACCGCCCCCCTCTCTTAAATGAGGGGGGTTTTTGAGCTGGCCGGGGGAATTAAATTCCCCCGGCCTTTGACCTTCCGGCCCGCCACCTGGCCGGCCGGTTTTTCTCCAACCGGACCGGAAAATCCGGTCCGCTTTCCGGCTTCCGACGCCGGCGGCCCAGCGTGCCGCCGGTCTTCCCGTCTCGCCGCGGCCCG
Source organism: Viscum album (assembly GCA_963277665.1). Lineage (NCBI taxonomy): Eukaryota > Viridiplantae > Streptophyta > Magnoliopsida > Santalales > Viscaceae > Viscum > Viscum album. The sequence goes on along the minus strand of OY728123.1, from coordinate 419,093,390 downwards.
GAACTGACCACGGTGTTCGTCGTCCGGCGCGGTGCGACGGCACCGTGCCCCTTCGCCGCGCCTTCCATTCCCCTCGACGCGGCGCGACGGCGTCGCGTTCTTGATGATTCTTCCACGGCGCGGCGCGACGGCGCCGCGCAATATAATCGGGCGAATAACCGTGTGGTGCGACGGCACCTCACCACCTTGTTTCATCCGCAATATAAAACATCAAGAACGGAGGAGGGGGTTCGGCCGTGTTCATGCGGTCCGGCCCCCTCACGTTAAACAATAACACATATTTAAGAACCTCACGTTAGTCACGCTAGAACCACGAACAAGGATAAGTAAATAAACAATTAACAACCACCCCTACCTTGGGAAAAAGGTTCGAAGATTTGTCAACGTCCCGCGGAAGACAACGTCGCGGAGGTCTGGCGTCGCGGTAGTCATTCGTCAAATCCGTTGACGAAGAGATACGCCCGAAGAGATACGTCGTTGGCGAAACTTCGTATGCCGATGAAGGAAGTCCGAGGAGGAAGCGATGTTCCCTTTCGTTGACATGGAAGACGAAGAAGAGAGGAGCGGCGTTCTTCGTCGGAGCTTGAGCGTTCTTCGTCAAGCTTGAGCGTTCTTCGTCAAAGTTTGAAAAAGAAAGAAAAGATCTCAAATCCTCACAAGATGGCTAAAGAGTTCTAACCCAACAAAATAAGATAAGAGCTTATTTTATTCACAAACTTAACAAATGAATTTCAAAGGTTTGAAATTCAAAAAGGATAACTCCAAAATTAAATAACAATTGTCATGTCATTTAAAGAGGGGTTAAGGGAGTTTGAGAGAAGATGAAAAGTTTAGGGTTCGTGTGGGACCCACCACACTTAATCCTCTCAAGGGAGGTTAAGTGGGTGTGGGTCCCACCCCTAACTTCCTTTGAGAGAAGTTAACCAACAAGTTTAAATAAAAAAATTGTAATCCAAAATTTTTATTTAACTTATTCTAAACTCCCAAAAACTAACTCTCAACCCGAAATAAACGCAACCTCGGAAAAGGTCTCCTTAAGCGAATAGCGGCGTTGCGAGTTCATCGGTGCCCTCGGATTTCAATTCCGAGCACCAGATCAAAAGTTAGAAATTCCCGCTCGTTCGTTCACTGAACGTACCCGAGCCAAACTTCGGAAATTGATTTCGGGCACACCGGGCCTCGGAATCAGGTGCCGTCAGAAACCGCGCTCTTGTAAAATTCCAAAGAAAATTAAGAAAAAATTTTCCTTAAATTTTACAGGTCTTTACACGAAATTATGATGTAAATTGTTGTAATTATTAGAAAAATTATAAATTATTAATTGTAATTTTAAAAACTAAAGATATATATATATTATAGTCCCTGTGTTTTTCAAAAATGTGGTTAATCTCAAGTACAATTTTATGTGACATCTTTACTATTTCAGGAACGATTAATAACCATGTGAGTATATACACACACTGGAATTAAAATACCATCGTAACACATTCCGTCGTATTTTGAAAATTAACAAATTGTACTTGAATCATTATATACATTAATGTTACTAGTTTATAATGACTCATAATTATTATATCATGAATAAATGAATGAAAATGTAAATAAATTCTTTAGATAAAAATATATAATATAACATAGAAATTATTTATATTTATATTTTTTAATGGTCATCCATAGAAATATCCATGTCATAATGTTTCATCAATTTAAAAATGATAATGAAATACCTTTTTATATTTTATTTTACATTTATATAATCAGTTAAGGATATTAAATTTTTTAGTAATCATTGAAGATAAATTTGAATATTTTATTGATGAGCGAATGTTTTTATGTCATGCAGAACTATATAATGTGTGGCTCTATCGAGATAACGAATTTCATCACTATATTTATTAATAAATAATTCCATTTTTATATAAGTATTTTTTTAAAGAAGATTAAAAATTTCAAAACAATGATATATACTTTAAAAAAACAATCAATTATTTGATATATCAAAAATGTATTTAACTGTTGTATTATATTAGAAAAAAATATCCATCAAACTAGTTGTTGATGTTCCTAGAATTGGGGAGCCATGTCATCATGTCAACTGCATTATGAATATAATCTCATATTTTTCAAAGTTAATCACAAATAATATATATGATTATATAAAAAGAATTTTAATAAGAAATTGTAATTTCAATTAGTTGATGATTCATAATAAAATACATGATTACACTCACAAGACTAATATTTTTACAACCTAACATTTTAAATATCATTCTTATTTTCATTTTTATACAATATTATAATCATCAACTTCTAATTTATGAGTTTATTGTAGTTATAATGACCTCTTGGGGTCACAATATGAAATCACCATATTTTCATAACAAATTTTGAGGTATATATGACTGTTTAATATTAAATTACATTGATCTTGATTATTATAACAATAATATAATGGAAATTCTTTGTAAACATATATTGTTTGGGGGAGTCCTTCTAATATTCCAAATGTTATGATATACTCAAAATCCCAATAATTATATCAATTATTATACTTAAGTAGATCCTCTAACATGATTAGTTCTAAGTGTGTAATCAGATATAATGAAAATGATTTTCCCCAAACACTATATCTTCCAATAGAACTAGGTAGAAAACTAATGGTGATATAAATATCATATAAAATGATATATGGAATAATAATTATGATCCAACACATAAATTCATCAGGAATATTCATCTAAAAATAAATTTTAAATTAAAATCATATCTATATTACATAATATGTGAAAATTGAGAAGCAAAAAAATATAGGGATAATGAAACTATTAAAAAAATAAAATATAAAAATTTAGTGATAAAAATAACATAATAAGAAAATATAGAATACCTAGTAGTTTAAAATTTTGTCACATAACGAATAATATATTTTTGACGTGAAATACTAAGTAAATATTACTATATAATAATGTTTATGTACTGAATATATTAAGATTATTCATGAATGAAAACATAAATAACATAGATAAGTATACTAATAAAATTATCATTAATATTCTTCCATTTAAAACTATATAAAATTACTAAAAAATTAATAATATAAATGAGGTTATTTATAATGGAAATATTAACTTATCTATGTCACCCATAACTTTTACTATAGGATTAAATTTAGTTTAAATTTTTTCAAGTTTCCAATTTTTAGTTATCTTGGGTATTTCCTTGTGTTTTTAGAGGGTTTATTAGATTTCAATATTTAATTACGTAAACCCCCTAAAAATTAGGAATGGTGATTGTAATTTTGACATAGGTTTATCCCCTATGGGAGAAATCATCGATTTATATCAAATCTAGGAATTCTATTGTGTCTTTTAGCAAAATGTATTACACTTTGTGAAATGTTGATCCATAAAAACCTTGGATGAGTGTTTCACTATGTTCAAAATTGAGTTTTTTGGCTGTGTTTCATTGGAAGACTAAAATTTTTCTAGCCTGTGTCATGTATCCTAGGGAGAGTGTTTTTGATATTTCATTTTTTTTAGATATAATGGATCTCAGCATGAGGTATCCATTAGATTAGTAGTCTTGGAAAACCATTCATATTGATGTCTTCCATATTATATTGGATCTTAAAAAAACTAGAAAAACACTCATTCATCCTTGAAAATCATTCAAATATTCATTCTCTATAATTTTGCGAAAGGAAAATATCATCATAGATGTATAATAATGGAAATCATATAATGGATTCTATCATAGACACAAAAGGAACATACTATATTTTAGATGTTGAAAATAATCATTATATCATATAAATATTATCATTAATGGGAATATATTCTTTTATGATATTGAAACATAAAAATACATGTTTAAAATAATAAAAAGAGTCAAAATTTTATAATATATAATATTAAACATTATAATATTATAGTTAAGGCCTCCTAACATGATATTATATGTAAATAGGATATGAATACACCAATTACAAAAAATAGTTCATCTCATTAGTCATAATGATACTTTAATGATATATATATGCCCCCTTACATCACTTACCATGTTCAATGATTTAATTATATGAAAAGTGTGAATAACCAATACAATACATAATCAGTGTTAATATTTGTATTTGAAATATAGAATATGGAATGTCAGTATAATCCATAGTCAAGAAAAAATTTATCATAACCAACCCATAGAAATAAACCAGATTATATTATTATATTGTATCCCTATTAAATTATAACAATCCATTTTGGTAGTTTAAATAAATGGAAGACATCTTTTATAAACACATTAGAAACTGAAATTGAAAACATAATGAAATATTTTTTCCTTTGAAATAATTTCAAAAATAATTATTCCTAGAATAATGTGAATATTATTTAATTTTAAAAAATAATGGAAATGTTTACTCAAATATTGAAATGAATGAAATCTATATAGGTGATAAAAATTCTCATGCAGTAAACATTGAAAAACATTAATTTCTCAAGTTATAAAAATTTATATATTGTTTAAATTAAAAAATGCTCTAACATATTCATTTTATTAATTTGTAATTAATTTAACTGTTTTTTAAAAAATAATGTTAATAATACATAAATTTAAATAATAACATCTAAAATTTTTTTGATTAACATTGATAGAGTATTAATATTCACTGACAAAGGTAGAATAATTAGGATGGGTATTCATGAAAATATTACTACAATATTTTTATTACCAAATAGGTATTGACATAACAAAACATGAAAAATAATAATTAACCTATGGAAAATAAAATCTATGTGTATTATGAGAGGAAAGTCATAGAATTTACTCAATGAAAACATAAATATAAACAATCTAAATTAAAATTTACATTTTCTAATAAATTGTTACCCCGATATTATGCTTGGTTGAACTCAAATTAAAATATTTTATAATAAATTAAGAGTTTATATATAGATATATATTAAAAAAAATTATTTATCCTAATTGATATAAATTATTAATTATTTCATCTAACACTTATAATAACTTTGTTGTTAAAATCAATATTTTATTTACAACAATTCCCTTTTCCACTCATGAATTGCCTCATAGATTTATCTCCATGGACCTCGGTCCTATTTCCTTTATATTTAGATTCATTAGAATATTTAAAATTAACATTATTAAATTTTATACAACATTATAAAAATCTATAATAAATGTTCTGGAAAAATGAATTTTTTATGGAAATGGAAATCCATTCCAATGCATTGTTGATGATTCTGTTGTTCTAATGGATTGATTGAAAATAAAATATATAAAGGTTTATATTTCAAAAAATAATCACTATATAATTTTCATAAATATTAATTTTATTTAAAATTATTAATACCCATATAAATAGAACATGAAAACTAAAGAACATTACTTTATAGAGGTGGTAGTCCACATGTAAACACCACTAACATTCAAATGTTAAGAAATTTGGATGGCTAGTAAGGTGAAAGATATATTTTATTTAATGGTTCATAGTTAGGCTATATATAGATTATATATTAATTCAATAAACATTCATAATCATTTTTTTATTCAATGATGAAAGAAGTATTACATTGTTATATGGACATGGTAGTCTATATATATGAATGAGTAATGTCATCATTTTATATATTATGTAAAAGAAGATGATCGATGTTTTTCCCATAAACATAATATTATTTATTATATGTTATATTATTATGTTATCATATCATCATTTATTTTATGAAATCCATTGATGAAGATGTATTAATAATCATGAAAACACCCATTTGGGAGTTTCACGCCTTATTTGGAAACCCTCCATTGGCTTAGACATATCGACAATATGGGGTAGAAATAAATATAATAATAGTATTTAAATACATTTTTATGTCACATTATCCATTATAATATCATTTTAACCCATCTCTAACTATTTTTAACCATTAATATGAATAATAGATACTTAATCTTTAATGTTAATTATTTTCCTTATGAATGTTCAATTGTATCCTAATGGGGAAGTATTTATTTATTATTTATGATTTCATAATGACATTAAAGTTAAATTATTTAATATTAATTTAAAAAATTATATATTAAATATTGTTTTATATAAAATATCCTTAGTCATTTATGATACTATTAAAGTAATTAAACTTTTAACAAATCATTAATACATTTCAGTTAAAATATGAATATTTAATAGATTACATAAAATTCATTATGACCTATAAAATCATTAATGACCATATCTTGTTTAAAAATATCAAATTTGATATTTTATTACTATTTACTTTCATTTTTTACCCACTCTCATGACAATATCTTTAGTGATGCATATGTTTTATTATTAGATTATACCATTTGAAAAATATGAAAATTAAAAAAAAATTAAAAAAAAATTTATTCAAATTCTAAATCAAAAATTAGAACCAATTATATAATGATTTTATTCCTTTGAAATCCTGTTATAGATTTTATTAGAAAGAGGGTGACATTTTTACTTAGTCTTTATGTACAATAATATAATCATAAGTATCAAATGAAAATGGAACCAAATTACAATATTTTCAAAGGTATTATTTTTCAGTCAATATTCACTCATAAATTGATATGTATTCGGTTGTTTTATTGATTTTAAGACCATATTACATAGATTAAGATATGATAGATAAATTTTACCCTTAATCTAGGTTATAAACTATGACCAAGGTTCATATTCAATATTACAAATAATGATGTTAAAATCATTAAACAGTAGTTATTATCTTGATACATAATTTTTAATCCATGTAATAATATTCAATAGCTAACAATTAGTAAAAAAATATAATATATTTTCACAAAACCAGATGAAAAATGTTATTAAAAGAATTATCTCCAATGTAACCCAATTATTTTTTTTAACAAAATTGATTATAATATTGATTATCATGTAATAAAATATATGTTGTTAAATAAAAAGATACCTTTTATCATTAAAACTAAGAAGAAATATAATTCTATTTAAATTACGCAAATAAAAGAAAAGTAATGAAGGTATTTTTTATTTAATTTAAATCCTAAATTAAATTTTCAAAATTCCAAGTAAATAATTTTAAATTTTAAATTAAATATTAGAATTAAATATAATAATTATAAAATATATATTTAATTATAAATAATTATTAATAAATATTAAATTCATCATTATATCATGATTATGTAAAAACAAGAGGCAATAATTGTAAATTTTGTATTTTTCACAATTCAACTAAAATAATAAATTGATAAATATATAAACAAATCAATATAAGTAAATTTTTTAATGATTAATCCATAATTTAATATCATTTAATGAAATTAATTTTTTATAATATAAAATAAATACTTATTATAACATTATATTACCATGTTATTTATAAAAAAAGACATTTTTAGAAGATGAAATAAATTTATTCTCATTCAATTACTACGTACAACCATCAGATGATTGATAATTTATTTAATTTAATATATTATAAATAAATAATCAAAAATCATAATTAAATAATTATTTTCAAAATTTATTATGATATAAATACATTGTGTGTTGAAATTTGACTTAAAAATATAATTTTACTATATAATGTGATTATAATAATTTATAAAATATTATTTATCAATGAATGAATATGTTTTAATTATTTTAAGAATATATAAACTAAACAAATAATATATTTCAAAATAATAATAATTCCATTATATAATTTAAATGATTGATATATAAACTAAAAAAAGCCTAATTTTATAGAATAAATCACCCAATTAGTCTTTATGTTTTATTAATATTATTTGATATAATTCCTATAATTAAAAATATAATACTTATTCCCATATAATTAATCAATTTTTTATAATAAATGATTTCAATTTATATATTATTATATTTTTCCCTTATTCATAACATCTAATGAAACCGTTATGTTATAACGATCAGATTTAAATTATTATATTTCAATACTATATCATTATTTATTTAATCATGATATTTAACATATAATAAGATTTCATAGATAAAATTAATAAACTAAATTTAAGGGTTTTTAAAATTTCCCATCCTTATAAAAATTACATCGATATAATTTTAATTCATTTTCAGCTCATGCTCACATAATAATAGATTTGGTTTGGAATTTTTATATCATGGTAATGACTGGGAAATATTTTAATTCAAAAATAAATATATCATGATCAATACTTGTATTATTAAAATAATTCAATTTTTGGATATATTTATATAAGGAATACGATGATTGTTGTGTGATTATTTTTAAATAAAACATTACAGGTTTATCTTCCAATACATGTAGAATGATAAGAAAATTTACTTTTTTATTCCTATTTTGTTCATATATCATCTATCTACATGTGATGCAACAATTATTAAAAATTATAAATTAAAAACATGATGGTTTCATCTTTCATGTAATAAAATAATGATTTATGGGATCGTGGAATCAATTAATCGATAGTTTCATTCATCACATGAATGATTTTATAACATGTTAAACCACTCATTTCTATCTGTTTAGTGATGTAAGAACCCGTGATATTATGAAATAAAATCATTAAAAATATTTTAATTTATTTAACATAATATTTTACACAAAATACATAGATTATATTGAATATCATTAAAAACCATGTTTATCTTTCATTGCACATAACATCGAGTTCCTTTTATTACATATAATACATGCAAGAACGAGTCTTACTAGAAAAAAATATAATGTTATTATTTAAGATTATATTTATCACCTATCCATTTAAATGGATTGAATGAATGATATTAATTAAATTTTCATAATATATTTTAAAAAAATTACTAAATTAATTCTTTCCAATTAACTATAAATGAGAATAAAAACCAATTGAATTTTAAGGGTGAATTATTAGGGAAAACCATATTTATTACCAGAATGAAATTTTTTTTGAACAAATTAAATTAATAATAATTAGTGAAAATAATAATTAAAATGTAATGTTATATGTTCATCCATTGGATTTAAAAGTCATTCAAAATATTTTATAGGAAAAATATAAGAATAAATCCAATTTTAAACATAAAAGATCTATTTTTTCATGAAGTAATTTTTACTGCATTTTAATTGTATAGTATGATTAAAACATAATTTTTTAGGAATGTAAAATTTTATATGAGAAAATATAATAATTTTAAGAAATATAAATATCTATAATTAATATTTGTAATTTTGAAACAATTTTTAGAATATTAATATTTTGATGAATAGTGAATGGCATCAAAATATAATTGAAAACTAGATTTGATTATAATTTATTTTTATAGTTATGTTATATTTTAAATTGTATTAATGGTTTATTAATTTAAATTATATATCAATAAATCTAATTTAGGACATTGGAATCAATTTAAAATCAAAACTGGATATAAAAACAATTTGTACATTTAAACATTTCTCTTTAAAAAACTAAATGTATCATTAAGCCATTGGGATTTATTTTAAATTAATTTCATCCAATTTTCTGATAGGATATTCAGAAAAATGGATTCCTTATTTCTAAACATAGTAATTTATAATTTATAAAATGGTAATCATAGTTTTTACCAAAATAATTATGGAAATATATTAAAAAGAATTACAATGATTCAGGTAAAATCGAGTGTAATTAATGACAAAATTTAAAACATAATGCGTAAAAATGACCCCACGCTTGTCAAAAACCAAATGAAGAGACATTAGTATATGATAAACGTTATTAGGTCTGAAATTTTGTTTCATGGAATCCTCGTGGATGGTAAAACAGGGGGAGTATAAAATTATTTTCAAAAATGCCAAGTGTGTAATTTACCTCACATATAAAAGTTCGGTCAACCCACCTCACTTATTAACATCATAAATACCATTGTATCATAAAAAAATACCCATATAATTTCCAAAAATTCTTATCCTAATCCTAGAAGCCTCACCATGTTCATAAACCCAACAATGGATTTCCTTTGGTGTAGACCAAAAGGAGTAACCCAAAAAAGAGGTGTTGTTTATAAACTTGATTTATTTTTTTCCTTAACTAATAAAATAATTTAATTTTTTTTAACTATTATATAATGAAATCAGTATACTAAATTAAATTATATTTTTATTATTTTATGTAATATACCTTCTCTTTCATATACATCCATCAAATGGGTAATGAAATCATCATCTCTATGTACAATGAATTACTGCATTACGAGACAATGTAATTTGTTTTTTCATTACCTCCTATCATGGTTGAGAATTTCGATGAAAGTATTATTTTTATATTATATATATGATATTAAATATTTATAAATAATTCAAGAATAATTATATAACACTTACCTTGAATCTTTATATTTTGTGGGAATGTGATGACATCTTTTATAGACGGGTGGACTACCGCCTCCTCAAAATGATGTGATTCATTCACATGTTATATGAATTGAATTATACTTGGGTTTAATTAAGAACATGTAAAAAAAATATGATATTAATGATATAATTACATTTCTGGAAATATAATATATTATTTTCATTAACACTTTTTCACACATTGAAAAATTGATAATGTCATTCACAGATGTGTAGAGAACCACCTCCTTGAAGTGATATAATTAATTTTACATCTCAATAATTCTATTATTATGTATATATGATTGAATAATATTAAATATATACTATAATGATCATAATTTAAAGATAACAATTACTTACCTTCTTTTCATATTGATAATTGAAAAATTATATTATTACACTTGCATATGTACGACCTAGAATCACTATGATTCTAACGCTGATTCATTTTTCGTAACCATATTTCAGTATTGGTCTATGATGTGTAATTTAATTATAAATATTATAAATAATAAATTATTATTATTCAATATATAATTATATAATGACCTCATTGGACATATTTAACCAACAAAAGTTATTTTTGACACATAATCTGAATATAGTCAAAACACTCGACATAAACATAATTGTTTTTAGAGTTGTATATAACATTGACATAAATGAAATAAAACATATTAAATAATTTAAAATGGTTTTGAAATATTTATATAATTAACATCATTATATTATTTAGGAAGATAATGAAACACATTACAAGTCAGACACAAGACCTCATCTCAACCACTTTTCATTTAGTCATATCATGATATTTTTCAACAAAATTATTTTATAAGGTGTATGTAAAATCCAATTCACATGTATATAATGAATTTATAAATTCTAATTGTATAATGTTTTTTTGAATGTTATAATTTAACTATTTGTATAATTCATGTTTTTCTCATATGGTTAGGGGAATCACCTCAATCTCAATTCATTAAGGCATATGATAATGTTATTAACAAAGATTGTTTTATATGATGTAAATATGTCCCCATTTACTTTTTATATCATGAATATATATTATCTCTTGATTTTTTATATTTTTAAATTTGTTTTCTTTAATTGTTTTTATGATTAAATAGTTTACCATGTTGTAAGGGAGTTCATCTCAATCTCCTTTCATTGAGGTATATCTTGATGTTATACACCATTATTATTTTATAAAGTGTATGTACAAACCCATTGTCTGGTTGTATAATGAATTTATATATTATCATATTCATTTAATATTTGTTTAATTTGGTTATTTAATAATTTTTATTATTCATGCATTTCTAATGTGGTAATGGTTATTTTTCTAAATCTCACTTCATTGATACATATTTATATTTTATAATCCCAACTTCATTTTGAAAGTGTATATATAGAACATTTAGGACATTACATCATGAATATAATTATTCTAATTTTATTCAATATTTTTTATATGTCATCCCATCATGGGGATTATGACCTTATTTTTTCAAAGCGGTACAGGAAACTTTTAATGTTTAAAGATTCTATTTCAAAATCAATATTCTAGCCATTATCTTAACTTGTTATTTATATTGATATAAAATAATGAAAAATGAAACTATATTACTTTTCATAATTTCTTCTATATGTTATCATAAATGAATATTTTGATGTTTTTTATATGTATCATTTTTAAAATTTATAAAAGGAATAATATATTCTTAACCTACACAAGGATAATGAAATTTCCACCGCAATATCCATTATTTTATTTTATTTCATACATTTTATTATTATATGATCCAATAAAGAAAAATTAATTCATTTGATTTATTGGTATATTCGTATTGAAAATAGTTTTTTAAATAAATTGGTGTCTTTGTATTGAAATGGGTTCATAAAATAAAAGGGTATTTAAATGATGATGATTTAAAAGTATAGCCATATGTTGATTTTTCATAGATGTTTCTAGATTTGTTTGTGTTTTTTTCTCACATAATGATCCAATGAAGTTATGTATAGATCCTTAAATTTATGATGGCATAATTCATGCAGGTGGTATTAGATTCATCATTGATCATTGTGGGGTTCGTGTTTACTCTTACGTTGATCTAGCTTACAAGACCATTTCTCCATAATAGTTCGGTTGGGTGAGATGGATTCCCAGGAGGTTATGGGATAAGATTGTGTGAGTTGTAGGGTGTTCCTGGAGGCATGAAATGATATTTATTTCTCCTTATGGTTTTTAGTTATAATTTTTAACTAATTTTGGGTCGTGTATAAGAGATCTGTTGAGGGATTTGGTCGTGGTTTCCTCTGCTCTTGCTTTAGGATTCCTCCACTCTATATGAGGTAGATCGGAGTGGTGGTCTTCCTGTTGATTTGGGAAGTGAGGGTGAGTGACCACCGACATGTTGTGGTGGTTTTGTCCCTTTTATAATTGGTGATGTTCTTCAATGGATTAAAGTTTCTGATGTGTTTGTTGTTTTCGAGGACAAAAACGGCAGTCCTTATGGCATTGAATTTAAAATTTTCAGCATACTTGTGTATGGATATTCATGGTTTGCATCATCAGGATTATTCAATAGTGATTTTCTTATTATGGAATGTGAAATATTACAGATAAGATACATGGATCCGTACCAATTGTGGTTACTACTACAGGAAGCATTCACCAGAGATTGGCCATCAGGATTTGGAAGAACAAGAGGGTTTGGTTTTTTCCATCAGTTCCAAGACTGTGTAGTAGTGTATGTGATATCTATCCAAGCAGTAATGTGATGGCAAAGGCTTGAAATAAGGTTGTAATCACTGGGGTCATATTATTTTGTATCTATCTAGGTTGTATTTTATTTTAATGGTTTTTATTAGGTGAAGTGGTTAGGTTTCAAACATAGCCTTTAAAACTGTCATAAGAAAATTCAAAAAAATGGAATCTGTCATATGAGATAAAAGAGATTTTGATGGGTTTTTTATGAATGTGTTTTACTCTTGATATGGTACATATGAAATTTATGAAACCTAACTGCGTAATAAACCTTACATGATTCCTTGAGACACATTATAGCGAACATGTGATCTGGATATAGATTATATTAATGGATGATCCCAGTTATAGCTTGTGAGGAATGGGTGAGCCTGATATTGATTATATGAAGTGTTGAGATCCATAATATCTAATGGGTGGTCCCAATATTACATATGATAAGGGTGATATCCATTGTGGATCTAATGAAAACGTTGGATGTCATCCTTATTGGTTTTTTTCCTTTAAAAGGGGTTTGAATGGGGTTTATGTATATGATTATCTAAGTAACTATATGCGGGTTTTTTTCTAGTTATGGATTTTAAAGATTTTATTAAAGAAATATGTTTTTTTCATGTGAAAGTTTTTGATTTTTTATTAGCATATAACCATTAATATAAAGGTAATCATTATATGAGTATTAAATTTTTTTGCAACTAGTTGTGTCTTTCCTTTTTATATTCATTACTGAGATTTTATTTCAATGCCTTGTTTTCAAATGTTTTCAAAAGGTTTGAGAATTGGTAAGGGAAAGGAAGATGTCAAAATTGATGTGGTGAATATTTTCCATTAAATTAGATCATGATTTATTTTTGAAAAGTTATATTAGTCTAAAATTGATACTAATTGAAATTTTTCACATTTTATTTTATGGGTTTTTACGTATTATTTGTGGGATATTTCTCAAAAACATATAAACTAAATATATCATCAATGTGAATGAATGTAATATTAAGGAATAAAATACAAAATTATGTTATTTTTTAGGCCGTTCCATTACAAGTTACCCCACAATGAATTGTATATGGAAAACACATATTATATAATGTCATCAATAAAATGAAGGAGTAATCACCAAAATCAATTTTCTCTTTATTTACCAAGAAATCGTAATGATCTTCATAGAGAAATTTCTAAAAGGTGAGTTGGTGGTTTCGATGGGGGTGATAATGGCTTTGACAGTTTCTCGAATATGGAATTTGCTAACAAGGTGACGATTTGGGGGGGGGGACAAACTTGATCTCTCTTTAACTATTGTTATGGCACCAAATATGGGGATGTAGTGGTAGACTATGGAGAGATCTATTGTCATGAAGAACTAGTGAGCTGAGAAATGGGTTTCCATGTATGGCGAAAAAATTAAGTTGAGAAAAATGGAAAAATGCTTTCATGACAGTCATGCGTGGCTGATGTCGGAGTTGTGATCGAAACAGAGACCTGAAGGTTAGGCTAGTGGGATCTGCGGTGAGGTTTATCCTTTATCTCATTTATGTAATGAATAAGATTATGGTGATGTAGGATTGAAGAACTACGTCTGGTTTGGGATCTGGGGTGTTGGGCCTCTCCAGTAGTGACCTACAACGGAAAATTTAGGTTGGTGGGTTTTTTTAGTTTTATGGGGTAGTGTTTTTTAATAATGGGGAAATGGGTTTGTTCAACGCCACTTCAAGTGGAACTGAACAAAAAGTGGGCAAAGCGCCACTTGAAGTGGCGCATTGACCCAACACCACCCCAAACCTCACACACATATATATAATAAATTTATTTATTATAATAAATATAAAAAAATACAATAAATACATAATTATATTTTATTATAATAAATACAAAAAATATAATAAATTTATTTATTTATAATAAATATTTATAATAAGTATATAATAAATACTATTATAATAAATGCACAATAAATGAACAAAAAATGTATAATAAATTTTTATAATATATTTATATTTATAATACAGTTCTATTTATATGAAATACTTTTTATAATTAAATATTATAATATTTATAATAATAAAAATCTAATAAATGTATAATAAATATTATTATAATAAATATACATTTATAATATCTATTATAATAAATATTATTATAACATTTATTATAATAAATGTATAATAAATATTATTATAACATTTAATATGATAAATGTATAATAAATATTATTATAATAAATATTATTATAAAAGTATAATAAATGTATAGTATATGTATAATAAATATTTATAATGCATTTATTATTAATATATATTTATTATAATTAATATTATAATATTTAATTATATTAAATTTATATTTATATTTATATTTATAATAAAACCAAATTTATTTTATACATATATTAAAATAAATATTTATAATAAATGTATAATAAATATTATAAAACATTTATTTTTTAATTATAATATAATAAATGTAATATGTAATTATTTATCTTTATTATATAATTATCATATCTATAAAAAATTATATACTATAAATATATAATTATAAATATACATTTGTTTATTATAATAAATATGTAATTTTTTATAAATGTAATATACATTTATTTATTATAATAAATATACATTTATATAAATATACATTTATTAGATATTTATTATAAATGTAATATACATTTAAAAATGCAATTATTTATTATATTAAATATTTAATAATAATACATTTATATAAATGTAATAAACATTTATGATAAGAAATATTTAATATACATTAATTATAATAAATGAAATATGCATTTATTAACTAAATAAATGATTATTTATTTATAAATGTAATAGACATTTGTTATAATAAATTTGTAATTACTTATAAATGTAATATACATTTATTTATATAAATATACATTTATTATAAATGTAATATACATTTATTTATTATAATAAATATGTAATTACTTATAAATCTAATATACATTTATTTATTATTATAAATATATATTTAAAAATGTAATTATAAATATACAAATATTTATTATAATATTCATTAATAAATATATATTTAATAATATTCATTTGTAATATTTATTAATAATATTAATTTATAAATATAAATTTAATATAAATATACATTTATTTATCATATTATTCATTAATAAATATACATTTATTTATTTTCATTAATAATAATTATTAATAATATTTATTTATATAAATATAAATTTATTATAAATGTATTATAAATTTATTTATATAAATATACATTTATTATAAATGAAATATATATTTATTATAAATGTAATATACATTTATTTATTATAATAAATATATAATTATTTATAAATATAAAATAGATTTATTTATTATAATAAATATACACTTATAAATGTAATTATAAATATACATTTATTTATTATAGTAAATGTAATATGTAATTATTTATTGATTATAAAAAATGTAATATGTAATTATTCATTGATATCTATTATATTTATTATAAATTTATACAATTATAAATATAAATATATATATTTATATTTATATTATAATTAAAAAATAAATGAATCATATTACATTTGTTATATTATATTACATTTTACATTTTTTATAATATAATTATATAATTTTAAATATAATAAATATAGATATGATAATTATATAATAAAGATAAATAATTACATATTACATTTATTATATTATAATTAAAAAATAAATCTATTATAATATTTATTATACATTTATTGTACATATTTACTATAATTAATGAATAAAATAAATTTAGATTTATTATAATAAATAAATTTATATTTATTATAAAGACAAATATAAATATACATTTATTATAATTAAATATTATAATATTTATTATGATAAATATAAGTTTATAATGAATGTATTATAAATATTTATTATTCATTTATTGTACATTTATTATACATTTATTATACATTTATTATAATAAATATTATAATAATATTTATTATAATAAATATAATAAATATATATTTATTATAATAATATTTTATATACATTTTTTAGATATTTATTATTATAAACATTATAATATTTAATTATAATAAGTATTTTTTAAAATATAAATGTATTATAAATATTTATTATACATTTATTATGCATTTATAATAATAGTATTTATTATACATTTATTAGATATTTTTTAAAATAAATTTTACAATATTATAACATTATAATATTTATAATAAATGTATAATAAATTTATAATACATGTATATTTATTATAATAATATTATAATATTTATTATAAAAAATATATTAATTATAATTTTTTTGAATATTATAAAAAATATAATTATTTATTTATTGAAATTTATTATATTTATTGTAATAAATAAATATATTATATATATGTGTGTGTGTGGGGTTTGGGGTGGTGTGGGGTCAAAGTTCCACTTCATGTGGCACTCAACAAACCTATTTCCCAAAAATTAAAAAACCATACCCCATTAAACTAAAAAAACTCACCCACCTTAATTACCCCCCTACGGTGGTTGGAATATATGGCTGGGGTGGGTCTCATGCACAAAAGATCTGTCCGGCGAGGGCCGGTGTTGTGGATTGGCACCTTCTTCAAATGTGGTTACAGATTAGTCTCTGGATGTGGGGCACTGACTATGGGGGCATTCCCACAGGACGCTTTGATGATTCTGGCGGGCAAGATTTTCGACTCCACTGGCAGCAAGGAGGCGCATGTTAAGGTGGCCATGGACTCGAGTGACTTATTGTGGCATAGGTGGAGGTTTGAAATTTTTTTTCTCTAATTAGGATTGTGTTTTTTATAACCGGGGTCAGTTTCTATAATATGGACAAAACATTATTATCTCTAAACCAATTTTATATACTTTTTCACAATTAAAATATATACATTTACTGAATGCATGGATATTATTTCTATTTCATACACTTTTCACCACTAGTAAACAATTGATCTAATATAATTAGCTAATGTCATCATCATTATTGAGAGAAAACATAAATATCCATAATTTTTATTTAAAACATATATCAATGAAATTATAAAATAAAAAACTCTATATACAATAGAGTATTTTACATCAAACAAATAGATCAAATAATCAACAAAATATATTTCTTTAGATTAATTCACATTGTTATCTTGTAGAACACACACTTCCAGGACAAAATAAACATTATCATAGTGTAACATCATTTACTATAAAACTATTTAAGGGTATGAATAGTACTAACTAAATTATTGTGATTATGGTTATCTATATATTAAAAAATAAAGTAATAATCATTTAAAATAAGAAGATATGTTTTCTAAAAAACTGTATTTTTTCAAAATAATAGTTTAATAAAACATAATTTTTTTAACACAATTATATTTGTTTTTGAAAATTTAATTGAATTTGTTAAATCATCATGAAAAAATTATCCTACAGTGATGTTTTTTTATTTTCCTTGAAATTATTATATTTTAGAAAATAGTGAGAAATACTACATTTTAATTGAAAAATGCCTCTTAGATTTAATTATTTATAATGTTAAATAAGTTTATTAAATTTTTTTCAAAGTAAAATTATATAAATTATATATCAATTAATATATTTTAAATCATTTGAACCATTTCCATGTTTTATATTTATATAAAAAAGTTCTTTATTTTCGAATCTTTTCCGTTTAAAAACCCTATTTCTCATCACCTATATATTATTAACTGAAAAATATATTTTTTCTAATTCGTAAGTGGACGTTGGAAACATTGTTTAAATATTTGGAATATTATAATATATAAAAAGGGGACAATACCTTTTTCCATATTAATAGTGAAATTAGTAAAAATTAATTACCATGGTTAAGAAAAAAATTGATTTATCGGGGTTATTCAAAAGGATTAGTGTTAAAATGACCTAAAACATTACTAAAATATCTTGGGTTTCCATATTTCAACAAAAAAATTTATAATAAATTTGAATATTCATTTTTTTCCTTTTTTATTGTGACTATCATGGGTACATTTTTTTCATATATAAAATTACGAATTTTCTAGTCACCTCACTTACAAATGAGCACCCTAGGTTGTCTCTTCTTCAGACTATCAAATCCATTTTTTCCATTACCTACCAAAATATATTCAAAATAGACATAAAATAATTTTGTACTAATTATTTTAGAATCAGTTATAATTTCGGGGATATTAAAATGTCGCTCATTTGTACGGTGAACTATTGCCTCACAATGGAATGTCAATCTTCTTTCAGTAACGTTTTACAAAGAATGTGATAAGGATAAATTTCATAGTTATATGTTATTTAATAATTATATTAATAATATATTTATTATTATAATATGATAATATAACATTTTTTAACATTTTCACTCCCTGAATAATGATAACATTATCCCGATATGTGTGAACTATCGCCTTCTTGAAGCTCATCACCAGACAAAATTGTTGATATATATAGTTATATAAATGGAAATAATATGGTGTTTTTTTTATATTACTATCATTATTTAAAAATAAAAAATTGCATACCACCTATATATAATGATAATTGGAAAATAGAAACTTTACTCATGGGTACATACAACCTACAATCTCCAAGAGAGCATATAGATTTTTTTTTCTTAACCAAAATTCATGATTGGTTTTGAAATTATTATTTATTTATAAAGGAATATATATGTAGCATTATTATTATTATTATATGATTGAACTATATAATATGTAAAAGAACTAGGAATTTCATGACAAAAAATGCATGAGAAGACATGTAAATGAACACCTGAAACATAAAATGTAAAGAAAGATTATTAATGAAAAAGTGAAAATATTCTATAAAAGGACTATATATGATATTATTAATATATATATTTTAGATGTTAATAATATTATTTCATCTAATATAAAAGATGTTAATTTTCATTCATCCAAAAGGATGTCTAAGGTAAGGGACATAAATCAATTTCCCTTCATTTGGGCATATTTTATTATTGTTCACCAAATTTCCTTTATATGGCGTTGATACTAAAAATTTTACTTGTAATATAAATACAAATTAATAATTAATTTTATTTTTTGTTTTAAATTAACATATTTCATCCAATTTATTTTTTCATGATAACGACCAAGTGTTAAATCATTTCATAACAACATTTCTTTTCATTTGGTAATATTAATTATTTTATATCATTTATATTCAATGATTATGTTTTAAATTAATTTTTCCTATCATTTTTTTATTTTCACTTTTATTTGTTGGATTAAATGTTTTCACACAAAATTGTTTCACATATTAATTATTACTTCAAGGTTATCATATTGGGAATTGTTTATTTCACTATCTTATTTTAATCAGGGTTTTTTATACCTATTTTTACATTGATGTATATTATTTAGTATATGTCAAATAAAAGTCAATAATTTTATTATCAACAAGTTATTTATTATACAATCTTGTTATTGATCATTTTCCCCACTATTTGGGAATTAAATTTATTCAAAAAATTACTTTAATGAAAATAAAATTGTATTTCTATATTTAGACTGAAATAAATTTTCATCCCAACCCATCTTTTCTAAATAAAATTATAAAATATATGTAAACTTCTCCGAATTATATATTAATGAAAATTTCCACATTGTATTTACCGTTTTTATAAAATAATCATCAAGTAATTTTCAAAATAAGACATCTTTTTATTTTCCAGAAAATGTGAATGTAAACTCCATTTTAATGTAATGGACATATATTTAATATCTTAAAATAATGACCAATAAATTTTTTATATATTCCATTATTAGTTCAATGGTTTATTTAAAAAATATTTTCAACTTTTTTTGTGTTCCTATTTTTTAAAAAAGTGTTTTTTAAAATTGAAATTACATTTTACTCAAGAATTTATTTTAAAGATATTTTTCAGTATTTAATTTCCTCAGTGAAAACCTAAATTTATTCATAATATAATTGGTTTATAATCATTTAATATAGTACATATTCTCCCAATTTATTGTTTATAATCATTTACATTAATTAATATATTTAAATTCACATTACTAATTATTTTTTGTAGTTATTAACAGTCCAATGAAATGTTCACATTACAATGATCATTGTACATTAAATATCCCCTAAATAAACATAATACTAAAAATGGTTATTCTTATTCATTAAATTTATCTTATTACTACATTATTATTTTACATTGAATTTTATTTGAATGATTGGGGAAATCTGGATAATCCATATTCTTTTATAAATTATGATATTAAATGGTGGGGAATATTTTTCATGAATAAAATAATGATTTCGATATAAAATGAATAATTTTGACTTACAGATATGTTTGGGGCACAATAATAGATACCCCATCAATGCATCAATCATCTCATGAGATGAATCCGGTGGTCAGTCTTAGTGAAATGGGTTTCTTCTCATCATCATGAAACTCTCTAGTGAAATAACCTGACTATAATGGAATAATGATTCCCAAGATCATAACAACCAATAAGAAATCATTTCCTTCATTATTATTTCAATTATTATTAAAAAGGATATTTTCAACACGATAATATCTCTGGATTCATTTTATTCTAGTTTATTTGATTAAATAGTTTGAGTTTTCATTTCATTTCATTCCAAATTGATTATGCCTTATATTATTATCCAAGAGAATTTTCCAATTTTATTATCTATGTATTAATTTTATTCATATATTAATAAATAAATTTCATGTTTTCTTCATTTTTAACCATTCCATATTGATTATTAAATAGATCATTTTTCATGATATTTTCATAATTAAATTATCTCTGAAAGTAATTCATTCTCAATTTACTGAATAAATGGGTATATTTTTATGTTATTCACCATTATATATTGAGTATCCCTTATTTTTTTATGAAATCATTGTTATTTAGTAAATGAAATATGTGTTATGTTATTTACATTTACTAATTTACCATTTTTATTGTTTGAATATAGTTTCCCCTAGTTAGTGATTACATGACAGAGTGAGTAAAAGATAAAATTGATCACAATATGAAGGAATTATTAGTTTAGATTTATTGAAAAACTATATACATAAATTAATTTATTAATATATTACAGAATAAATTTATACCATTGAAAAAATTATTATATCCTTGAAAAGAAAAAAAATCTATATTCATGTCCTATAGAACGAAAAATAATAATGATTTTTCTTAGATTATCAATAATGGAAAGTATACAACTTAAGATATCTTGAATGCATGAGGCATAAATAATACTGTAGAGATAATCAATAATAAAATTTTATAAAAAAATAATATCATTAAATTTTAATATATTTATGGATGAAATAGAAACATTAATAATAACTTTATTGGCAGTAATTAGTTTCATGGTTATATAATTTATAATATTGGACACTATAATCTTATCATCTAGGCCTCATTTTGAGACATATGAAATAAATATCTAATATTACAAAAAAATACCCAAATTATGTTGTATTAGGAGACCTAAAAATGTATTGAGTGGATATAATGGCACATTCCATCACCTACCATGTCTATTTTATTACTCATTTGAGTTTCATGGTTAAAAAATATAATACATAACATAAATATATATTTATATTTTAGAATAACAATATGTCATGTGTATAATTTCCCAATTAGAAAAATAGATCATCATTATCAAAAGATATGAAGAAAAATATAGTAGATTGTATCATTAATCAATATCCATAATGGTTAACTTAAATCCAAGATGAATGATGAAATAGATGAAAAATATTTTTTATAATGACATTATAATGTCACTTTTAAAACATAAAAAATAATATTTTCCAATTGAAAACATTTTGAAATTAAACTTTTTAAGATTAATTGTAATAGGATTTTCATATAAAAACTATGGAAACAAGTGGATGATTCCTTAATAATGAATAAAAATACCAATGGAGGTAATAAGTTATAAAATGGCCAGTGTTAATAATTTATTTTTTCTTACTTTATAAAATGATAAAAATGTGATGAAAAAGAAACTGTTTAAAAATATTATTTTTATCAATTAGAAAAAAAATAAATGATATTAAAAATATATATATAATAATATTATAATGTTACATATGATCTTATGGAAATTTATTTCTAATAATGTTGACATGAATAAAAAATGTAATGACTAATGTATAGAAATAAGGTTAGTGTTTTGTAAGGACATTATTTCATTCTTTTGAGTAATAAATAGATGAATGTGTAATTAAAAAATTTCTAAAAAAATTATTTAGAATTAAAAAGTTATCATTTTATAGATATAAACAATATAATTCCCTTAATTTAAACATACACAAAAACAATATTGAATATGAGTGGGATTTTCAAATATACCCTTACGTAAGGCTTTATCATGGTTGTACATGATCTAATATCATGTATAATAAAATTATAATTATTACATATCTATAAATGAAATATATTTTTATTTACCCTGATATATATTATTAATTAATAATTTGTTTATACTCATTTTAAATAATTTGTTTTCAAAATCTGCAATTGAGTGGTAACTATTCCATTTTTCTTACATGTTTCATATTGAAGGCCTAGATAACGCCAAAATGTTCATCATCTCCTAATATCTAGAATCCTAAAAATTTTACAATTATAATTCATATAAATTTTTTAATGACCCAAACTTTTATTAATGGAAATTGGAATAGATCTAATTTAATTTCATAATGTTTATGATGGTTATATAACACATATACACTTCTTTGGCTTTATTTTTTTGGATTTCAAAATACCCATAAGTATTTTTATCATTGTTAATATAGATGTCGAAGTGTGATCACAGGATTAATATAAATATAGGGTTTTAACAAATCCAATTTACATAGATAAATGAATCAATGACCTCATCTAGTAGAATTACTCCATATGAATCCAATTTTTCAGAGCTCGTAAAGGAGGTCGCATCACTGTGATTTTCTATTGACCAAGCCCTAGTCAAGCTTCAAAACGAAAAGCTTGAATAGAACCGCTTACTAGAGTAGTGGAAGATGATAGAGATTACCACCTGAGCGTTGTTATCTGATCCACCCAAGAGTCTGTCACCATCACAAACCACACCCTTAG
The DNA here is from genome assembly GCA_963277665.1 of Viscum album. Taxonomy (NCBI): domain Eukaryota; kingdom Viridiplantae; phylum Streptophyta; class Magnoliopsida; order Santalales; family Viscaceae; genus Viscum; species Viscum album. The sequence continues at coordinate 419,069,135 of OY728123.1, read as the reverse complement.
ATATTATATTGTTTTTATAAGGGGGTTATGTAACAAGACCATATAACTATGATTATGTGCAGTATTTTTGTCAAAAGAATATACATTCATTTTATTTTTGTTACATTGTAAATATTTTTTAATCCACAAATAGTATTTTTTAGTTAATATTCTATTAAGAAATCTATTTCGATGAAGTAATGGGTTTATAAATTAATTATTATTTTATTAAAATATTATTACGAAGTCAATTTTTATTAAATATAAATTATTGTGTAATTTTTATGAGTACAATTGTAATTTTTAGTATAGTTTGAAAGTTGTTTCTGTCAAAACTCTTGAATTTTCGATAAATGTTGTTTTTTAATTTAATGTTAAAATTCACATGTTTAGAAAATTATTTAGGTAAAAGGAATATTATTTTTAGAATCCGGATGTTGAAATTATCCAATAGTGAATTTTTCATAATTTTATGATATAGTCGAATTTTTGGGTAAAAGTTAAATATCGATTAAAAATATAATTTGTTTATGACATCCAAATGACACAATAGTGATGTAATAAAATACAATAAATTGTATGTTCTACCAATATATGTTTTACCTTTATAATAATGTGATTTTAGATTTGTGTGATTAATTTTATGGTGGAATAGTGGACCCTCAAAGACTTATAAAACATTTTAACATTTTAAAATGATTTTCTTGAGAGTGTGACTTACCTCCACATAATAATGCCTAATAATTTAAGAAGTTCATCCAATGGCCTTAAAAAATAAATTTTTCCACTCCCCTTTGGAAAAAACTATAATTCCCCAACCAGAGAAGCCCGGAGTCGGTGAAATATTTTAATACATTGGAATGATTACAAGGAATCAAGTCCCAAAGGTCATATAGATTTAGGAGACTCAAAAAAATAGTTTAGAGAAATGAATGTTATGTTACAGTTTATAACTTACAACAAAACATAACAAATCCTTTGAGAACACCCTTATTCCACTATCATAACCCTACATGTCAATCATAATACACTTCTTGGAATCCTATGAAAATAAAACCTAATAACGGGGTGAGCTTATATGCTCAGTAAGGGTAAATAATTTAGCATAATCTATAAAATTTTAATTAAATATGTGTAATAAAAAAATAAACCTTTTAAACATAGACATGTACATAATATGTAAAAAATAATTCAAACATCACCATATATACATGCAAATGGATATTCTACTAGTCAAATAATCATATGTAATAACTAATTTCATATTGAGGGAATGCCTAATGCCGGACATCATTAACACGTAGTCAAGGCCACATGCCATTACTAAAAATAAACTTTTTCTCAAGGCCTTAAGTTAAGACACTATTTTTTCTCATGAGACCTACCGATGCATCAAAGAGATGGAGCATATTCCACCCTTCACTTATTATTTCCATTGCATTCCTCATATAAAAATGAAGAAATATAACATAAACATTCGTACAAAAACTAGCATATGAAATATCAATACTTAAACAATAAACCATGAATGGTATAAAAATTTCACATTAATAGTCAAACTTATCATAACTCATTCAATACAATATTGATGATTATATTTATAATAAATCAACCTCAATCAAGAATAATATCCAAAAAGGATGTTGACATAGTTGAAAATAATCAGTAAAACCCTTTTAGAGAAATATCTTCTTTCATGAAATCATTTAAAATTATCTATATTTAAAAAGGAAAACATTTAAAACATTTTTTTAATAAAAGTTTCCTATACCACTTTTAAAATATTTATTGGAATTAACATTTTAAAACATTCATGTCCATATAATTAAATCCTTAAAACCATTTTGAAAACAAGGACATTAATGATAAATATTTATAAGAATAAATATCTAAAAAAATTAAAATGATGTTTTAGTTAAATAATACCATAAAAGAATCATTCTGAAAAGTATTTTATGAAACTTGGACATGGATAATAAATTTTTCCAAGAAAATACTTACACATAAACAATCTCAGATAATAATGAGATTGAGGAATTGACTCTTACATTGTACTTCTATTTGGTCGAGGGTACGTTTAACCTCATGTATAATGACCATAGTATGTTATTGAATTATAAAAGAACCATATTAATAATTATGATATCTTACATGATTTATTTATGACTTTATATTACCCATTTAATAATAATTTCCCTATTAAATTAACGTTTTGGGTAATAATTGATTTCTTTATCAAACCTGTTTTAACTTATTATTCTTGATCATATCACTTACATCATGATTTAAATACTTCTAAAATATAAACAATGATTTTTATATCAAATATATATATTATAAATACGTATAATAGATATATATTTGAAATTGAAAACACCATTTATGGTGACGGTAGGTCGTACATACGCATAAACATTATAATTATTGTGGAATGGTGAATGTGGAAATGAATATAAACGCGTCGTGGAAATGGTAAGTCGTACGTACACACGAGGGACGATGTCATTTCCATAATGATTAGAAGCTGTGGAATTGTATTGTATATTAATTTTACATAAGCATCAGAATTTTATTTTCATTATTTATATACATATTACTCTTCAATATATCCATCCAAATAACATAGTGTTGAGAAAAAAATTAAACCACATCGTGAAGATGATAAGTCGTACCTATATACGCATGCTGATATTATCATTCATAGGATGGATAGAATAATGAATATGGTTGTACCATATTTATAATAACATCATAGTATGTATAAGGCACTGAAGTTATTATATTTTTATTTAAATAACAAAGAATGAAGAAGTGGAAGAAGAATACAACACTGAAAGAGGTGATAAAATAGTTAACTCTTCTTCATGTGTTTCCTTTTGAATTAAACAAAATATCCCCATAGGATGGATTTATTCTCAATGGAATGCCTCTTGGTCAATTTTAGGAATGTTGGGAGGATATTGGGGTAGGAATTGGCCGAGCCAAAAGGCTTTGGAGGTCTGATTTTGAGAGAAGTGTACGTATTGTTTTATAAGAGTGGTGAGGGTCAGTTTAGGAAATGCTTGAAATATTATTTTATTATAAAATCATATTCAGTTTATAGTGGCTCCAAAAAGATTTATTTCTAGGATAGGGTTGGTTTGGGTCAAATAAATCTCAACCAGTAGGTTTTAGGAAGGTTTAGGTCACTATATTAACCATATCATGTAGATTTAACTCTTAGTCAATTACTTTATCTTTTACAATGTATTCATGTATTATTATAGTAAATAGTTAATAAACATATAATAAAATTCCTAGAGGACCCCAAGTGATTTATTAATTACATTTTTATTTTTATATAAACTTTTAGCCGATTCTTGGATTTTTAGGAGTATTATATCATTTAATAATATAGTATTTTTTTAAATTTATTTATGTCACTTTTGACATTATTTAGTATTTGGTTTCTCTGAATGTCATAATATATTGATTAGATCGAAAAACATACATTGAATCAACCATAAAATGTCATAATCACCTAGAAAATTAGTGGATGGCATCAAAAGTTTAAATTTACCCTTATCTTAATATTTATAATATCAATTATTTTAATAATTCATTAATACGGTAATTATTGCATCATCATTGTGTAATATATAAATTTAATTATTCAATGCCTAAAAATTTTAAATAAAAAACCATGATGTAGTCAATCTTTTTAGATTTATAATAAATATTTGTAGTCAAATTTATCTTATGTATAACACTAAATTAAAAATGGTTTAGTTAACAAAATATGAGTTTAACACTTTCAACACTTCTTTAAATAAAATATAACAAATGACTTCATCTAACCCATATATATAGAAAAGGATCATAATTTTGACCTATGGTTGATTTTGGTTGAAATACACTTATCTAATAGAATTATAACATGTCTTAGGGTAATTATAATTTCAATTATACCATTAATTACCATATTTACTTTTAACTCTGCTAAATAAAATTCAAAAGATACTAATTATTTTTTTCTTATTGATCAGAATTTTACATACTGATTCCAACTGTGTGTCTAGGATATTTTATATTCAACTCATTGAAGCAATAAAATTACATTTTATGAAAGGTTACAAATGTGCCTAGAAGGTGGGTAAAAGACGATAAAATGTTCAATAAATTTTATATATCTAATATTATTATAAAATGACTCCAATGAATTACATTGGAATAATATAGGTATTTTGTATCTATTATTACATTAAAATAAATTTAAATAAATTTTTGTTGTTATTTAAATAAAAGTCGGTTTTAAACAATAACATAGTGTTTTTCAATAATCATCAAAAATTGAAAGTTTTCAACAAAAAAAAACCAAAAAATCACCCTAAAATATTTTTGATAAATTGAAATAAAAAATGAAGCCTATTTTAAAAAATTCATAAAATATATTTTGAATTATATAATTAAAAATTAATTCCGGTTGTCAAATCAAAAAAGTGGGATTTTTTTAAAATTTAATTACTAGCAAAAGATTGACATGTGTTTATGTCCAATTTAAATTTTACATTACTTATAATTACAAAAATTATATTAAATGTTAAAAATATAATCTAATTATACTTTAAAACCACTCAAATTCATAATTTAACACTATAAATAATTTTGATTAAAAAAGTTCTTTTCAAATAAAATTTATTATTTTTCATTATTCATCAATATATGAAAGTTATCAGAAAAGTACCAAAAAATTATCCAGAATACATTTTCATGTCAAACCTCTAATGAACAATTTTATTCTTATCAAATATAATATTTAAAAGTTTCATATATTGTATTTAAAAAGGGTTCGCCATTAAAATGTCGTAAAATAGCATTTTATGAAAAATACTTCTTTTATACGAAAAATTGAATTTGTCCTTATATTATGAATAATAAACACAAAAGTTGAATCTTATAATTATATAGGATATATATGAAATTAAAAATGTGGTTAATACTATTCATAATCTCTTTTTGAACGGATAGTTTGGTAAGTTTTGGGGCGCTCGAACTCGGTGTTGCGTGTAGCACAAGCTATTGAATAACATTAAAGATCTAACGTACTTTGAAATCATGGGGTGTTATATTCTCCCCTCATTCAAAAAATTATGTCCTCGTAATTTGAATTTTTCTTCAAAAATAAAAGGTTCAAAAGGGAATATTCATTTCTGGAAAACCCACATTGGAAATAGGGTCAATAAAATTTAGTCGTTATAAGAGGGAAAGGGAAATAAAAAAGTCACCACGAAATTATGATCTCAAATAGGATAAAATTTGTTTAAATTAGAGACACATAATTGATGGAAACATAAATATTTATACATAGTGATTGAGGTTATCAATCAAAAACAAGTGAACAATAAATTCAATATTGAGGGCCTTAAAGCCGTAAATCTATGATAATTTAAATACCATCAGTTCAGCAAAACATAAGTTATTAGGATATCAAATTTTTGTTTTAAGATCCCTTCCCTAAAGTATAAGAATTAATTTCTTCATAGGATAATATAAAAAAATACTTGAAAAATAGAGTTCCATCCTTCAACTAAGTTCAACCACAAACTCATCATTCAGAGCAAAAGAAAAGAGAGTTAAAAATTATTCTATTTATCCTAATCATAAAGGGATTCAAAAAAAATAATAGTTCATCTATCAGATCAATTAAGAAAACTACATTATACAAATTAGGAAATTACATAGGACAATGGTAGGTGATGCACCCCTCTCGCCCGTCAGCTGCGGGTTCATGTCTCTCGACCTTGCCGGACGTGATAGGTCGTCACCCAACCTATGAGTTGTCCTTTTTATAAAAATCAAAAAATAATATGCAAAATTTTTTTAAGATTAAACAATATTATCCAATTTCAAAATTTATTCATTCCAACCATTAAACTTCTCCAAATTACTTCTCTCTAAACGCACAGTCCACAATTTATAAGGAAGATAAAAATATTGAAGATCTCTTTTTCTGCATAATAACACGTGAATACCTTCCTCATGTATACTCATAAAACATGTTAACACGATGAATTACCATCAAACCATACTAATTACATACTTTCTCCCGTATTCCTTATACAATACTGGATATACACTTTATATCCAAAAATGTTGTAAACTCTAACAATGATGGAATAAAAAAATTAATCAGTTTCATGGTAGTCAAGAATATCTAATATAATATGTCCAAATAAATCATTTCTTATTCTAGAAAACATTATCTCAATTTCATAAACATTTTAAGGGTTATATTTCCCCAACCATATATTTTCCAAAAATTTTAACTTGAAACATTGTGACTTTACATGGTACCATAAAATCTCAAATCATTAATAAAAATGTTCTGCAGTACAATCCTTGTATACTTTATAATTCTTATAACTTTTATATCATTAATTCAATGATCAATTGACAGAAATCTATAATAATAACTTAAGAATTCTAATCATTCCTTTTTTATTTACGGTAGTTTCATAACTTGATTATTATCCAATGGCATTATTTGGGGTATACTCTGGTGAATGGGACATTGATTCGCGTACTGTCCCAACTCCATGCTGATGATGCATTGTACATTTGAAACATTTTTCTTACCCTTTCCATCACATACTTGGTGTACTTTTTCCCCACACATATATAAAACTCTCAATCCCTTCATAAATTTACCAAGGTGATTCTTTATATAGTTATCACATATGGGAAAATCATGTTTTCCCTTATTTCCTTTATTTATCTTTCTATCTACAATAATCTTCTTCTCTGGCTTCCCTTCCAATCCATATAACTCATAGAATACTTTACTTATCTTATTAACACATGATTCTATTTCATCATATGATGAGAATACATGGGAGACTATTTCCCTTCAAAATGATCGCGTAAGACCATGAAAAATATGATCCTTCTTACTATTTGGATCATGCGTATTGCTGGTGTTCTAATTCCTTATATAGGGTTCCATTTCAACATGTAGAAATACACTAGGTTAGATTATATCATAATGTATAATTCAAAACTAAAAAAATTCTCATCATTAATTAAATATTTTCATTCATCTAGTCTGATAATCATAAAAATGGTTTATATAATGACATATTTACTCATAAATAATTCATAATGTCATTTAAAGAAAATATGATTTATCCTAAGAACATCCCATGGGAGTGTCGTAACCAAGAGTGCAACAATGCTCATTGTCATTTACCAGGATACCTTGGGTCATGCTCTAAACTCATTGTCAGAGTTTTCACTCCTCTGTACTTTTGTTCCTGAGCTACCTCTACCTACTCATATCCATACATGGATGTATTTCATAGAAAACTCACAAAATATCTACATTATCAAAATTCTATGAAGTTCATATATAATGTTCCTAAAAGTTTGTCTTAGGGTAATGTTCTTTAATCAGTTTTTTTTAATCTAGTTTCCAAGGTTATTGATAATCTTTCTATGATACCAACTATAATGCCCCTATCATAAAATCCCGGAGTCGGTGCATTATTTTAATACATTGACATGATTACAAAGAATCAAGTCCTGAAGGACCGATCAGTTTAGCAGCCTTGGAACATAGATTACATACATTAATTTTACATGACATTATAACATACAACACATCAAAAATAATCCTTTCAGAATGAAATTATTCCGTTATCTTAACCCATCATATCAATCACAATACAATTCTTGTAATTCTAAGAAAATAAAACATAATAAAGGGGTGATCTCAGATGCTCAGTAAGTGTAGATAATTTAGCAGACTCTATATGCTTTTAATGAAAGATGTGTAATAAAAAAATCAACCTTTTAAACATAAACATGTACATAATATGGATAAAATAAATCAAACATAAAAATATAAACAAGAAAATGGATATTATACTAGTAGAATAATCACATTTAATAACTAATTTCATATTGAGGGAATGCCTAATGCCATACATCATTACCTCGTAGTCAAGGCCTCGATCCAAAACTAAAAATAACTTTTTTCCTCAAGGCCTTGTTCAAAGACAATAGTTTATCTCAGGAGACCAACTAATGCATCGAAGAGCTATTGTGGGCTCCACCAATAACATACTAAGTCCACCACATCCCTCATATTAAAATGTTGAAACATAACATAAACATTCTTATAAAAACTAGAATTTGAAATGTCAATAATTCAACCATAAATCATGAATGTTATAAAAATAACACATTCACAGTAGAACGTATAATAACTCATTAAATACAATATTTTATATTGTATTTGTAATAAATAAACCTCAATCAACAATAATATCCAAAAAGGAAGCCGGTATAGTTTAAAATAATTAGTAAAACACTTTGAGAGAAATTTCTTTTTTTCATGAAATCATTTAAAAGACTCACAATTTATAAAGGAACACGTTTAAAAGATATTTTTTAATAAAGTTTCCCATACCACTTTGAAACATTTTAAAGGAATTAAAATTTTAAAACATTCATGTCCATATAAATAAATCCTTAAAACCATTTTGAAAACATAGATAGTAATGAGAATGATTTAGAAGAATAAATATTCGAAACATTTAAAATGATGTTTTAGTTAAAGAGTACCTTAAAAGAATCATTTTTAAATGTATTGTATAAAAAATGGACATTGAACATATATATTTCCCAGAAAATACTTACACATTAACAATTTCGGATAATAACAAGTTTGAGGAATTAACGCTTATCTTGTACTTCCCTTTGGCCGAGGGTATGTTTAACCTCCTGTATAATTACCATAGTATGTTATTAAATTATATAAGAACCATAATAATATTTACGATATCATACATGATTCATTTATTACTTTATACTACCCATTTAATAATAATTTCCTTCTTAAATTATCATTTTGGGTAATAATCACATTCTTTATCGTACATGTTTTAACTTGTCATTCTTGATCATATCACTTAGAAAATGATATAAATAATAAAATAATATAAAACATGATTTATATATCAAATATATTTAAAATATAAATATGTATAATAGATAGATATATGAAATTGAAAACACTGTTTATGGAGACGGTAGGCCGTATGTATGCATAAACACTGCTTCCATTTTCATATACTATTGAACAATCCTAGTTGAATAAGATATATGTAAATACAGATATATATATATATATATATATATTCAGTATCATTATTATTTCACATATTACATACATATTAATAATATATATTTTTATAATTATCATTGAATGGTGAATGTGGAAATGAATCTCATCGCGTCGTGGAGACGGTATGTCGTACGTACACACGAGCGACAATATCATTTCCTTAATTATTAAAAGGTGTTGAATTGTAGGGTAAATTAATTTTGTAGAATAATTAAAAGGGTTTTTTCATTTTTTATGTACATATTACTAATCATTATATCTATCCAAATAACATAGTGTTGGACAAAAAATTTCCCCACGACGTGGAGATGATTTTCTATACGTACGCACCCATGGTGACATTATCATTGACATGATGGATAGAATAATCAATATGGTAGTATAATATTAATAATAACACTAAAGTATATATAAGGTACTTGAGATATTATATTAGTATGATAATAACAAAGAAATAGAAAGTGGAATAAAAATAGAACTTTTAATGAGATGATAAAATAATTACCTTTTTATGGTGTTTCCATTGGATTTGAACAAAAGGGCTCCTTAGGTTGTCTTTAATCTCAAGGGAAGGACTATTGGTTTATGTTAGGGAAGTTTGGAGAGTATTTGGGTATGGTTTGACTAAGCCCAAAGGCTTTGGATGTGGGATTTTGATAGAAGGGGATGTACCCTTTTATGAGAGAGGTGAGGGTCACTTTAGGAAAAGCTTGAAATATTATTTTATTATAAAATAATATTAAATTTATAATAGCTCCAAAATGTTTTATTGAGAGGATATGGTAGGGATGGGTCGAAATCCTTTCAACCAATAGGTTTTTTATAGTTTTTGGTCACCATATTAACCTTATCTTTTAAATTTAACTATTAGTTAAATAGTTTAACTTTTACCATGTATTCTTGTATTATTATAATAAATGGAATATAACCATACAGTTAAATGCCAAGAATACCCCAAGCGGTTAATTAATGACATATCATCTATTATATAAGTCATTTGTCTGAACCTTATATTTTTAGGACTATTATATCATTTAATAATATAATATTTGTTTTAAATACACATATCTGTCAATTTGGATATTATTTAGTATTTAGTGTTTGTAAAAGTCAAAACATCATGATTACTTCGAACAAAATACATTGAATCAACTCTAACATGTCACATTCCCCTAGATAATTCGTGGATGGCATCAAAAGTGTAAATACTCGGAAATTTCAAGGAATTTTTTTATTAATTTTCTTTGGAATTTTACAGGAACGCAGTTTCTGATGGCACCGGATTCCGAGGCCCGGTGTGCCCGGAATTAATATCCGATGTTTGGCTCGGGTATGTTCATTGAACGAGCGAGCGAGAATTTCTATCTTTTGAACCGGTGCTCGGAATTGAAATCCGATAGCACCGATGAACTCGCAATGCCGGTAATCGATTAAGAGAACCTTTACCGTAGTTACGTTTTTGCGGGAGGAGAAGTTAATTTTTGGGGTTTAATTAAAAAAGTGAATAAAATTGTTAAATCAAATTTTAACAATGTTAAGCGGTTAACTTCTCCCATGGGAAGTTGGTGGTGGGCCCACATCCATCCAACTTCCCATGTGTGGATATTTGAATGGGTGGGGCCCACATGAACCCCCCCCCCACCTTTTCAAATTCCTTAAACTCCCTACCCCTCTTAACCCCTCACTTTCCAACTCCCCATTAACTCACATTCTTTAATATTTGACAACATGATTAAATAATGAGGTGAGTTTAGTATAGTTTATTTGAATTTCAATCTTTTGAAATTCTTGCAAACACTTTGCAATTACTTAATTAAACCAACTTAATTAATTATTTTGAGTGTTTGAATTATTTTGAATTCATTTTCACAACATTAAAAAGATATATTATATTCTTCTTTTTGGGTTGGAATAAACCTTGTTGGGGGAACTAAGGAGAGGAGAATAACTCTTGGAAGATCACCAACCTCTCGAGGAAGAATGTTCCACGTTTCTGAAGAACGTGAAGCAACACCTCTGACCATCTTCAACCGGAGTAAGGAAGGGAAGCACCGATGCATACAAAGTATACAGAGGGTGACGTCTCGGCTCGACTTCACCGAACTCTTCTCCCACCAACCTAGACGGAACGACGCCCGACCTCCGCGATGCTTGTCTTCTGCGGGTCATTGAAGAACTCCGTTCTTGAAGCCGAGGTAGGGCTATTTTATTTTGGAATTATCTTATCTTTTGAGAAAAGAACGACGAGCACGGACCAACCAATACCGGGTTGATCTGCGGATCGTCCGATCAAGCGGTTTATGATTGAGGGTATTTATTTATTTAATTGTTCGTGAATACAAACTTGGTGATGATCATGGTTTAAAACCCTTTTTGTTATCGAATAACGCGTGGGGGGGGGGGGGGGTCGGAACGCACAAACATGGCTGACCCTCCTCCTTTGTTTTTCGTGATGGTTTCTTGAGGATGATACGAGAAAACGTGGTGCCGTCGCACCATGCGTTTTATTGCGGAAGATACGCGCGACGCCGTCGCGCCGCACCGTGGAAAGAAATCCAAGAACATGACGCCGTTGCGTCGCATCGAAGAATGTCAAAGGCGCTGCGGCCGGAGCGGGGCCGCGACGGAGGGAAGCGATGTCGTCGCATCGCGCCGAATGGCATAGGCTGCGGCCGGTTCCGAGCTGCGGCGGAGCCAGATGACTGGCGGCCGGCACCGGGCCACCGGTGTCGGCGAAGGAAGGACCGGCCGTCGCCGGTCCTTGCTGGCGAAACCGTCCGGGCAGTGGAGACCGTGGGATTTAATTTCCCCCGGCCGGGTCTCAAAAGCGGCCCCAATTAAGGGGTCGCGCTTCTCAAAGGGGGGGGGGGGGCTTTGCCCCCCGCGCGCGGCACTTGAACGGCTCCCAGGCCGCGCCATCGTGTCGGTCCACGCAGCCGCACCGGACTGCGCCGCCGCGCCGCCGGCCGGGCCGGGTCGTCGGGCTGGGTCGCCGCCCGGGGCGGGTCGACCCGGTTCGGCCGACCCAGGGGGGGGGGGGTCGGCCCGGGCCCAGACCCCCAGATTCGGACCACTTTTGATCAAATGCCTGTATCATGGACTACGGGCCTCCAAAAGACTCGACGTCAGCGGAAATTCGATCCTTGGATCGAGACGGTCGTTTCGGTATACTATACTCACGGTGCACCTTCCTTTTCGGGAGCTTACGTGGTTAAAACTCCATAGTTAAGCGTGTTTGGCCTAGAGTAGTGATCAAGATGGGTGGCCTCCTGGGAAGTTTTCCAGGGAGGGTGTAAGACGGAAAGGCCAATAACTAACAGACCGGGCGTCCGATTTACGTGCCGTATATTTCGTTGAATTCCTCTTGATGAGACGGATCTTTTGGCATACTCCACCAGAGGGTTGGATGCATGTGGATTACAGTCGGGTTGGTTTTGCCTTAAAAACCAACCAGGCCCCTGGAACGAAAACGCCAATAACTATCAGACCGGGCGTCCGATTGACGCGCCGTCTGTTGCGTTGAGTTCCTGTTGACGATACGGAACTTTTGGCATCCTCCGCCTGAAAATTGGATGTAGATGGATATTGGCCGGGTTGGATCACACCGAAATCCAACCGGGCCCCTGGAACGGAAAATCTAGTATCTTTCGGACAGAACGTCCGTTTGACGAACCGTCAGTGGAATTGGTGATATCGTTGAGAGACGGTCCATATGATTATACCCTATGAGTGTTAGGGGTATAGTTGAGATACGGCCGGGTTTGGTTCGGTCACGAAACCAACCGGGCCCCTAGGACGAAAAGGCTAATAACTCACAGACCGAGCGTCCGATTGACGCGTTGTCTGTTGTGTTGAGACCCCTATGACGAGGCGGTCCTTTGAGATACTTCTTTGTGGGAATTTGTGATACTTTGAGTATCGACCAGTAGCTCGTGGAGCGGACCCTCCTGGAGACGAGCGTCTGGAGTACGGAGACCGTGTAGACGACTGAGACATGATGACTGCTTGACCGACTCGACTTGGAGTGAGTCGACTATCCCAGGGGATGGAGTGCCCGATATTTGGTGATAGACCCATGGCGGACGGAGCGCCCGATTGTTGGCCGCAAACCCATGGTACTCGACAGGAGGAGTACCTCTGTAGGCTATTGGGGGGAGCGCCCGGTATTTGGCGACAGACCCACAGCGGACGGAGCGCCCGGTAGTTGGCCGCAGACCCGCGGTACTCGACAGGAGGAGTACCTCAGCAGTATAAAGTTAGTGAGAAGTACCTCGGAGTCGTGATAGGACCACTGTACACTCCAGAGACGGAGCTCTTCAGCAGTTACAGTTTCGATAATGAAAATCCTGGTTTGAGCTGAGACTTTTGACCTTTTTGTTTACTGCATGATTGAGATGGGTCACTTGATAACTTAGGTATATGTATGGGCATATAACTGGGTAGTGGTTATCCGTTGATTTCATGATCCTTGTATTTCCTCATGATTGATATGGGTTACTTGATAACTTTGGTATATGTATGGGCATATACCTATGTAGAGGTTATCTGTTGAGATCTTCTTTGTGGTTATCCATGTTGGTTTTAGTGAGACCGTGAGGGTCCCGGGGTCCCTACTGAGTAACGTTATACTCACCCCTGCACGGGCTATGCCCGCACCTCGTTGTGTTGGTTGCAGACGACGGGCAGTGCTGACAGAGGCCGAGTGTTCGAGGACTGGACGGTTTCTGGAGGTGGACTACTCGACGAGTCAGTATCCGGAGGTGGACATCACGGCGAGACGACACTCAGAGGTGGTTGGTGGGCGAGAGCGTTGTGGAGGCTTTCTATACCTACCCTTCAGGTAGGATCCATGGTGGACGATCCAGGAGCTGCGCCAACTGTACCTACCCTTCAGGTAGGATCTGAGGAAGACGACCCAGGAGCCACTTCCGTCCCACCAGCTGTTGTCTTTTTCTGTTGTAATTTTTTCAGTTGTAGTTGTACTTTCTTTTGGGTTTGTATTCTGGCCCATTTTTCCTTTCAACGCTTCTCTTTGTACTTAGTGTTTACTTCCGCTTATACTATGTCGTGTTTGTTTACTTTTATAAAGGCAATGTCTTCCCAGTTATCGGGATTTACGCCTTTGGTGCTAGTCGCCAGCCCCTGGCCTATGGAAGGCGGGCTTGGGGTAGTCACGGCACGGGCCCTGAGGACGGGTCGTGACAAATTGGTATCAGAGGAGTTCGGTTCTACCACAGAACTTATGACTCTGACTTTTTCATTCTGTGAAGAAATAGTGTTAAGAGTACCGAGTGTGGTTTTCAGTTCAGGGAGTCCAGTGTTTGTGCGGGCGGCCGACGTATCCATACACCAGGACCCTGACAACTGATTTCCAACTTTGTGCATGAAAACACAGATCGCATGTGTGTTTTCAAAGGTTTTCCTTTAAAACAGCTCAAACCAGGTCAGCTCACCAGGTATGAACTTTTGACCGTGTCACGATGTTTCTTTCAGGATTCCTTTTCACGGTCGACCAGCTACAGCCCAGAGGGATGTGCGTGCTGACAGCCTATCGAGCGACGAGGCTTCGGTACAGGGCCCTCTTGCAGCGGAGGCACTAGCGGTACTGCTACCCGTTGGGCCACCGATGCAACCATCCCCAGTAGTAGGCGATGCACGACGCTTGAGCGCGCTGCACGAGTTCCAGTGCCAGAGGCCACCCAGGTTCTGGGGAGAGACGGACCCGCAGGCGGCTGAGGTTTGGCTGGAGGCTGTGGTGAGAGTCTTCAGGCTAGTGGGGACGCCGGCAGACATCATGGTGATCTTTGCTACCAGCCTCCTTCAGGCAGCAGCAGGCAGGTGGTGGAGCCACATGTTTCAGTTTTGCGATGGGATGAACTTCACATGGGAAGACTTCAAGACCTTCTTCAGGGTGGAGTTTGTGCCAGTAGCTCTAAACCCCGAGCGTGTACAGGAGCTTCTGCCTTTTCTACGTGTTTTTCGATCAGTAGTCGAGTCATCTGTGGGCAGTAGGCAGATGATGCAGAGGTCCAGGAGGACTAGACTAGCAGTTGGACGATCTCGGGTTTTAGGACCGGTGGTGCGGGGCACCTGGGGTGGGAACAGAGCTAGGCGTGCCAGAAGAAGGTTGTGTTACTCATGCGGCGGAAAGGGTCACCTGGAACGTGACTGTCCGAATCCTCGTACAGTTGATCCGCAGGCTTTGGAGGAGCCACCAAGGCAGTAGAGCACCAGGAGCAGGTGGACATGAGCGGAACTAGTGGATACGTCCCTTGTACTTCTAGTTCCATGTTGCTATTGTATTCATGTCTTTGTACTATGAGCTGCAATAATAAAAAGACGCTTATCTTTGTTTGCTTTCCTGTCCTTTTGTTTGGTTGATACTGAGTGGTCTCGGTTAAACTGTTACTTGACCATCACTTTCGAGATTTCCACTGGAGGGGACCCAGTGACCTCACACTGATGCTGACAGTGTGACTTGACCCTTGGATGCGAGAGTGACAGTTGGATCACTTAGTAGTTACGTTGAGGCCTTACGACGTCATCCATGGCATGAATGCATCATTCATGTCAGGATTGACTGTATTGGGCAACGAATGTGGTTCATCCAGGGGATGAGACCAGATTTCTCTTATCGGCAAAGAAGAAATCATAGCAGCTCTTGTGAGACTAAAGGAGGTGCAGTTCATCCAGGAGCGGATGAAGACTGCACAGTGCAGTAGGAAACAGGGAACCGGTGCCAGTCTTAGAGACTCGGGCGTGTTAATTGTTTCAAGAAGAGGAAGCTTTAAATAGAGATGAGTCTGCGAAGCAGAAGACGTGGAGACAGAGCTAGGAGAGCAGCATGATGTGATGTACATCATAACATGCTACACCCACCCGCCTTAGTTATCCCCGCCAAACTCAGGGAGATGAAGGGCGGTGGAAGAATGCGGCTGCATGCGGTCATGGAGTGTGACCCAATGGCTCTAGAAATTATTCAAGGGATAGTCTGTGTCCACTACTAGCTGCTGTAGTAAAATACGTCAATATGAATCATTCCTCGCTTTCACAAATCTTGTTCCAGACCTAGAGTTTCCGGTAAGCCGTGGACTTGACCCTCACGTCTGGAGATACCTTGGGAGGAGACTTGAAAATCACACTTACGCCGAGGGTGTGTTCATACCCTCGAGGCGAGTGTTTCGGTTGGAATCTCTTGGTGGAATCGTCGAGGCCTTACGACGTTAGTTTGAGTATGGAATGGGAAATAACTATTCATACTCAAATTGATGGTTTTAGGAAAACGTCGGGATGGGTTTTCCTTGGTCGGTAGAAAAGGAAACCCCAGGCAGCGTAGGGTAACTATTGCACGGGAGGGTGAGACCGATCACTCTTGAGTCGGTCAACCTTACCCTCGTGGCAACAGCCTTTCGAGTTCCAGTTCTAACAGAAAATGGAGACCTCTGGAGATCGAGGATGACGATCACGTTCTTATACGGGTCTCACCTCGGCGAGGTTTACGGAGATTTGGCCATGGCGGCAAGTTATCTCCGGGGTTCAACGGACCTTCTTAGGTCCCCAGCTGGGTAGGCGGGGTGGTTTACCGCTTGACCCATTCACCGTAGTTGCACCAGGTGCACGACAACTTCCACGTATCTCAACTGAGGAGATACGTGCTCGACCCTTCGCATACCATCGTCCCTGAGGAGCTGGACGATGGCGATGGGGTGTCTTTCACGGATATTCTAGTGAGGATAGATGATCGACAGGAGCAGATCCTTCGAGGACGATCGATTCCTCGGGTGCACTTTCTTTGGCAGTACGGAACCTCCAGGTAAGCACATGGGAGCGGAAGGCTCTGATGCGTGCTCTGTACCGCTTTTGTGACCGTAGTTTGTGTTGAAGCTTTACGGGGACGTAAATCCCTGAAGTGGGAGTAATGTAAAGACACAGAAATTTCAAGGAAAATATTTTTCTTAATTTTCATTGGAATTTTACAAGAACGCAGTTTCTAACGGCGCCGGATTCTGAGGCCCGGTGTGCCCTAAATTAATTTCCGAAGTTTGGCTCGGGTACGTTCAGTGAACGAGCGAGCGGGAATTTCTATCTTTTGAATCGGGGCTCGGAATTGAAATCCGATTGCACCGATGAACTCGCAACGCCGTTAATTGCTTAAGAGAACCTTTACCGTAGTTGCATTTGTGCGGGAGGAGAAGTTAATTTTTTGGGGTTTAATTAAAAAAGTGAATAAAATTGTTAAATCAAATTTTAACAATGTTATGTGGTTAACTTCTCCCATGGGAAGTTGGTGGTGGGCCCACATCCATCCAACTTCCCATGTGTGGATATTTGAAAGGGTGGGGCCCACATGAACCCCCCCCACCTTTTCAAATTCCTTAAACTCCCTAACCCTATTAACCCCTCACTTTCCAACTCCCCATTAACTCACATTCTTTAATATTTGACAACATGATTAATTAATGAGGTGAGTTTAGTATAGTTTATTTGAATTTCAATCTTTTGAAATTCTTGCCAACACGTTGCAATTAATTAATTTAACCAACTTAATTAATTATTTTGAGTGATTGAATTCTTTTGAATTCATTTTGCCAACATTAATAAGAGAGATTATATTCTTCTTTTTGGGTTGGCATAAACCTTGTGGGGGGAACTAAGGAGAGGAGAAGAACTCTTGGAAGATCACCAACCTCTCGAGGAAGAACGTTCCACGTTTTCGAAGAACGTGAAGCAACACCTCCGACCATCTTCAACCGGAGTAAGGAAGGGAAGCACTGCCGCCTACAAAGTATACAATGGGTGACGTCTCGGCTCAACTTCACCGAACTCTTCTCCCACCAACCTAGACGGAACGACGCCCGACCTCCGCAACGCTTGTCTTCCGCGGGACGTTGAAGAACTCCGTTCTTGAAGCCGAGGTAGGGGAATTTTATTTTGGAATTCTCTTATCTTTTGAGAAAAGAACGACGAGCGCGGACCAACCAATACCGGGTTGATCTGCGGATCGTCGGATCAAGCGGTTGATGATTGAGGGGTTTTATTTATTTAATTGTTCGTGAATACAAACTTGGTGATGATCATGGTTTAAAACCCTTTTTGTTATCGAATAACGTGAGGGGGGGGGGGGGGGGGGGTCGGACCGCACAAACACGGTCGAACCTCCTCCTTTGTTTTTCGTGATGGTTTCTTGAGGATGATACGAGAAAACATGGTGCTGTCACACCACGCGTTTTATTGCGGAAGATACGTGTGGCGCCGTCGCGCCGCGCCGTGGAAAGAAATCCAAGAACGTGACGCTGTCGCGTCGCATCGAAGAATGTCAACGGCGCCGCGGCCGGAGCGGGGCCGCGGTGGAGGGAAGCGATGTCGTCGCATCACGCCGAACGGCATAGGCCACAGCCGGTTCCGGGCCGCGGCGGAACAAGATGACCAGCGGCCGACACCGGGCCGCCGGTGTCAGCGAAGCAAGGACCGGCCGTCGCCGGTCCTTGCTGGTGAAACCGGCCGGCCAGTGCGGCCAGGCCGGGCAGTGGAGACCGGGGGAATTAATTTCCCCCAACCGGGTCTCAAAAGCGGCCCCAATTAAGGGTCCGCGGTTCTCAAAGGGGGGGGGGGGGGGGGCTTTGCCCCCCGCGCGCGACACTTGAACGGCGCCCAGGCCGCGCGGCCGTGCCGGTCTGCGCCGCCGCGCCGGAACGCCCTGCCGCGCCGCCGGCCGGGCCGGGTCGCCGCCCGGGGCGGGTCGACCTCGTTCGGCCGACCCCGGGGGGGGGGGGGGGGGGGAGGGTCGGGCCGGGTCGGTCCGGGCCGAGACCCCAAGTTTCGGACCACTTTTGGTCAAATGCCCGTATTTTGGGCTACGGGCCTCCAAACAACTCGTCGTCAGCGGCAACGCGGTCCTTGGATCGAGACGGTCGTTTCGGTATACTATACTCAAGGTGAACCTTCCTTTTTGGGAGCTTACGTGGTTATAACTCCATAGTTAAGCGTGCTTGGCCTAGAGTAGTGATTAGGATGGGTGACCTCCTGGAAAGTTTCCCAGGGAGGGTGTGAGACGGAATGGACAATAACTAACAGAGCGGGCGTCCGATTTACGCGCCGTATGTTTCGTTGAATTCCTCTTGATGAGACAGATCTTTTGGAATACTCCTCCCAAGGGTTGGACGTAGGTGGAGTACAGTCAGGTTGGTTTTGTCATAAAAACCAAACAGGCCCCTAGAACGAAAAAGCCAATAACTCTTAGACCGGGCGTCCGATTGACGCTCCGTCTGTTGCGTTGAGTTACTTTTGACGATACGAAACTTTTGGCATCCTCCACCCGAGAATTGGATGTATATGGATAGTGGCCGGGTTGGATCGCACCGAAATCCAACTGGGCCCCTGGAACAGAAAAGCAGGTATCTTTCTGACAGAACGTCCGTTTGACGAACCGTCAGCGGCGTTGGTGATCTCGTTGAGAAATGGTCCCTATGAGTATACCCTAAGAGTGTTCGGGGTATAGTTGAGACATGTCCGGGTTTGGTTCGCTCACGAAACCAACCGGGCGCCTGGGACGAAAACGCAAATAACTCACAGACCGGGCGTCCGATTGTAGCGTTGTCTGTTGCGTTGAGACCCCTATGACGAGGTGGTCCTTTCAAATACTTCTTTGTGGGACTTTGTGATACTTGGAGTATCGACCAGTATCTCGTGGATCGGACCCTCCCGGAGACGAGCGTGCGGAGTACGGAGACCGTGTAGTCGGCTGAGACCTGATGACTGCTTCACCGACTCGACTTGGAGTGAGTCGACATTCCCGGTGGACGGAACGCCCGATATTTGACGACAAACCCACGGCGGACGGAGCGCCTGGTAGTTGGCCACAAACTCGCGGTACTCGATAGGAGGAGTACCTCTGTAGGCTATTGGGGGGAGCGCCCGATATTTGGCGGCAGACCCACAACGGACAGAGCACCCGGTAGTTGGTCGTAGTCCCGCGGTACTCGACGGGAGGAGTACCTCAGCAGTCTTAGGTTAGTGAGCAGTACCTCGGAGTCGTGATAGGACCACTGTACACTCCAGAGACGGAGCTTTTCAGCAGTTACGGTTTTGATAATGAAAATCCTGGTTTGATCTGAGAATTTTTACCTTTGTGTTTACTGCATGATTGAGATGGGTCACTTGATAACTTAGGTATATGTATGGGGATATACCTAGGTAGCGGTTATCCGTTGATTTCAAGATCCTTTTGTTTCTTAATGATTGAGATGGGTTACTTGATAACTTAGGTATATGTATGGACATATACCTAAGTAGAGGTTATCTGTTGAGATTTTCTTTGTGGTTATCCTTGTTGGTTTTAGTGAGACCGTGAGGGTCTCAGGGTCCCTACTGAGTAACGTTATACTCACCCCTGCACGGGCTATGCCCGCACCTCGTTGTGTTGGTTGCAGACGACGGGCAGTGCTGACGGAGGCCGAGTGTTCGAGGACTGGACGGTACCCGGAGGTGGACTACTCGATGAGTCAGTATCCGGAGGTGGACTTCACGGCAAGACGACGCTCAGAGGTGGTTGGTGGGCGAGAGAGTTGTGGAGGCTATCTGTACCTACCCTTCAGGTAGGATCCGTGGTGGACGATCCAGGAGCTGCGCCAACTGTACCTACCCTTCAGGTAGGATTCGAGGAGGATGACCCAGGAGCCACTTCCGTCCCACCAACTGTTGTCTTTTTCTGTTGTAATTTGTTCAGTTGTAGTTGTACTGTCTTTTGGGTTTGTATTCTGGCCCATTTTTCCTTTCAGCACTTCTCTTTGTACTTAGTGTTTATTTCCGCTTATACTCTGTCGTGTTTGTTTACTTTTATAAAGGCAATGCCTTCCCAGTTATCGGGATTTACGCCTTTGGTGCTAGTCGCCAGCCCCTGGCCTATGGAAGGCGGGCTTGGGGTAGTCACGGCACGGGCCCCAAGGACGGGTCGTGACAAAAAGTTTTAACATACATTTATTTTAATATTTATAATATCAATTATTTTAATCATTTATTAATAAGGTAATTACAACATCATTATTGTGTCATATATAAATACAGTTATTAAATTTATAAAAATTATAAATAAAATACCATGATGTAGGAAATTGTATTACATTTCTATTGAATATTTATAGTAGAATTTATCTAATGTATAAATCAATATTAAATTTTTTTAGTTAATACAATTAGAATTTAACACATTTAACACTTCTTTAAATAAAATATAATAAGTGTCTTAATCTTACCCAAATCAATCAAAAAGGATCTTAATATTCTCATATGGTTGATTTTTGTCGAAATAAACTTATCCAATAGAATTAGGACATGTGTTAGGGAAATTATAATATCATTTTTACCATTAATTACCGTTTTTACTTTTAATTATGGCAAATAAAATTAACATGTTACTATTCAACAAAAACAATTTTCATATTATTTAACAACATTTTACATAAAAATGTCAATCATGTCTCTCAGATTTATGAAATTCAATTCACAGAAGCAGTAAAATTACATTTTACACAAATTTGAAAATGTGCCTATAAAGTGGGTAAAAGACGTTAAAAGGATTAATAAAATTATATATATATATATTATTATTAAAAAATTACTCAAATTAAATAAATTGGAATAATATATGAATTATGTATATATTTTATATTTTAAATAAATTTAATTAAAAATTAATTATTATTTAAAAAAATTCGGTTTTAAAGAATAACACAGTGTTTTTAAATATTCATAAAATATTTAATGTTTTAAGAAAAATTCCAAAATTTCAATGTAAGATAATTTATAAAATCAAAACTCAAAAATTAAATCTATTTTACCAAATTCAAAACATATAAGTTGAATTAATTATTTTAAACTTTCTTCCCGCTGTCAAAACCAAAAAGCAGGGTTTTTAAAAAGTACAAACTATCAAATGATTAACATGTGTTTATGTCCAATTTAAATATTAAATTCTTTATAATGACCTAAATTATATAAAATGTAAAAATTATAATCTAATTGTACTTTAAAGCCACTAAAATTCATAATTTAATGCTATAAATTATTTTGAATAAAAAATTTTTTATCAATTAAAATTTGTTATTTTTTACTATTCATCAAAATATGAATGTTATCCGAAAGTAACAAAAATTTATCCAAACTAAATTTTTATGTCCCGCTTCTAAAGAATAATTTTATTTTGTCTAATCGAATATATAAAAGTGTCAAATATTGGATTTAAAAAGGGTTCACCATTAAACAGCGGTGAAATTTCTTTTTCTGAAAAATACTTCTTTTATATGAAAAATTGAATTTGTATTATATTATGTTTAATAAACAAAAAAGTTGAATGTTAAAATTATATTGGACATATATAAAATTCATAATGTGGTTAGTCCTATTCATAACTTCCTTTTTTACAGCTAGTTTGTTATGTCATGGTGCACTCGAGATCGGTGTTGTGTGTAGTGCTAGCTATTGAATGACATTAAAGAGATAACGTAAAATGAAATCCTGGGGTGTTATAAAAACCATGGCCAAGAACCTTGGTATGGTTTTTGTTTTTTATTAGTTTAATTTATACTATCCAAAAACAAAATAATAAACCATTCACTCTCCTTCCTATATAATCCTACTCTGTATCCCACTTATCTTTACTCAAAACATTTGGAGCTCAACTAGCCATATCCCGACTCTATCTATAATCCTTCCATGGTGCCCCAATCTCCTAGGAAGCCCCTATCAAGCCTCTCCCAAGTCATTGGGAACACATGTCCAAGTATGGGATTTATTCTTTTATATTTTTTACACAATTTTTTTTATATTATTACTCCCTTTTAATTTCAATTAAAAATTATGGGGTATAGTTTTTCACCACCCCCATACTTCCCCCCATATGTTTTAATTATGATAAACCACTTTCTCTCTCATTAATGCCTCCCATGCACACATATTACCACGCCCAAATTCCTTAAAATAATTTATAGATTCTTGTTTACATTCAAGAAATCCTTTTAAATTATGACTCTAAATTCCATTACATATTTTGGGAAAAGTGTCTATATGATCCTTTTACTTTCCATTGCAAGTATATAAGATTAGATACCCCTTTCTCTATCATGAAAATTTGTTATGTGTTCTTATGTCACCTTGTTTTGCTGCAGAAATTGCACTGTGATTCTCTAAGCCAAAGTCATTGTGTAGTGAATAACATGCCCATTTCTCTTTCATTGGTTTTATCCTATATGAACATTTACTTATTGATTAAATATTTTCATGTATAATTCCAAATTCCTTTATCGTTGAATAAATGATGATGTTTAATGAATATGTGTTGTATGATCTATGTGGCACACTTATGCATGAAATGAAATGATTAAGAAGGCTACCCCTTGATAGTTCTCTAATTCATTGCATAAAGATTATTATCATGATACGTTAATTGAAAATTGGTTTTACTCATGCTAATTCAAGTGCAATGAGGGTTTACTCATGCTCCATGTGCAATGAGCCTTGGATCATGCTAATATCATGTTAAATGTTGTTGCCACATTTCCATGTTATGATAATAATGGTATATCATTCCTTTATGTTCATATTTCCATTATTATCAATTGATATTACTATGGAGTAACATGTATTGTAGCTTCATGTTATTCCATTTCACTCCCTTGTCGGGCTTTATAGATCACCCTTTTCTTATTTATGTCCACGTGCTATCCCATGAAATACTACGTACAATATAATATTGTGTTCAAGTGAATGAGTTTTTCAGTAAAGATGTAGATTTTTGTGTCTTATGTTTTCATGTAATGTACTTAACCCCCAAAGACACTAGACATATCAATGCTCAGTGTTTTCTTAAGTGCATGTTTTTGTAATAAATCATGTTAATGTTTGTAATAAAGAGTAGGGTTTTTATAATAGGTATCATATGATGAGTTTAGTTATTATTGGGATAATGACTAGAAAACTCAAGTGAAAGCCTTTGGGATAAGAGAAAGTATAATAGAAAATTTTTAAATTTTGGTGTGTATTGATTATGTGGTTTATCAAGAAAATATATCCCAATCTGGACATAATCTGGTAGAGGTGGCTCTGGAACATATGTATATCTATGAAAAAAATATAAAGGATGACTTTGAGCTAGACGTGAATGGGAAATGATGAACTATAATGGTCATTTCTACAATCTTCTATATAGCACTCCTGGGGGATCTGCTTTGGTATATTAATAAGATTAATATGAACCATTATTAAGGGGGGAAATTCCCCTAAGAATATATGTTCGGAAGTAGATCATGGATAACATAGATAAGTTAAAGAAATAAATTTATTTTACAATTTATACCATTTTTTCATTAGATTACCCTTTATGTGTGACCCCTAACTTTCCAATTATTCAATCTAATGGATGGTGATAGGAGAACTCAGGCTAACAACTGATGTAAAGATCAATTTGATGACTATTCCAATGAGATGCTCAATCTGATGGGAGTGGGAATCACAAACATTTTCATGATACTCTCTTAGTTAACTCATGTTTTGAAAAGAAACATTAGTCATGTGGAACGTTCAACCCCCCCACCTAATAAATAACTTGTCAAAATTGATAGCTTCATGAGACAAAGGCCACCAACTTTTAATGGATCATTTGATCCCTCAATTGTTGAACAATGGATCAATACCATTGAATAGATCCCCTCCATCCTTCAATGTTCAAAACAAAAGAAGGTTCTTATAGCTACTTTTTTATGGAGGGTGAGGCAGATCAATGGTGGAAATTGATCAAAAATATGATTCCAGAGGAGGAAATCAAGGTGTTGGAATGGATGTATTTCAGGAAAATGTTTTTCGATAAATATTCTCCATTCACCTTCCAACACAAGATGGAAAGGGACTTCCTTGCCTTGAAGAAAATAAGAGGACGAATCCATTTGAGTGTAAAAGGAAAATATCAAAAATCTTGCATGATATGACTCTGGCTTTGACGGTACCCCCAAATGCAAGGTATACAACTTATTTGATGAGATAAAACCTAGACTACGGAAATCACTCGTAATCCGTAACATTGATAGCTGTGAGGAAATTTCTTGATGTTATCTTACTGTATAAATGGATATTAACAAATCTAAGGGGTTTCATTCATATAATAAGTGGAATGTGGACATTAATTATGGCAGTTCAATTGATAAATCCAGCACTGCTACGAAATTACAACACCCCACATTCCAAATGTGCATAATAAGGTGCCCCAGAAATTGCACGAAGGGGATGTGTAAATACATTAGGTGTTGATGAGAAGGGAACGTGTACATTAACTACCGACAAGAAAAACCTGATGCACTGGCCAAGGAGATGAACACTCTGTTAAAACCTCAATGTGTTGTTCATTGTTTCAACTATACAGAACTAGGGCACTTTGCAAACCAATGCCCTGTGAAAAAGGTTTTTAGAAGCAACCAAAATCCTCGAAGGTAGCAAGGGGGAGCTTTTTTCATCAATACCGCCAAAGGGATACCCTACAATGAAGTGGTGATAGGTACACTAGTGATTCATTCAAGAATAGAGAACATATTTTTTCAGTCTATTTTTATGAATTCTTGTATGGCTCAAATGTTTAATAGAAAAACCCACATATAAACAAAAATAATTGAAGTTGATATGTCAGTGAGAACGAAAAATGGGTAAATCTTTGCAACCCATGAATATAAATCCTCCACCATCACAATTTGTGGCTCGAACATCCCAGCGAACCTCATCATACTCCCTCTGTTGGAATTTGATGCAATTCCAAGCATGGATTGGATTTCTTTTATAGAGCCAACATTAATTTCTGTGAGAGGGAAATCAATGTTAATATGGTGAATCAACCACCAATTATGTACAAGTGAATGGAAGAGGATAGATCTTTTTTAGAATCATCATCTCAATAATGTATATTACTACTCTATGAGCACACATAACTTTCTCAGATGAATGAGACTAAGGAAGAAACCATACAAGACGACATTATTATTGTGAGGGAATTCCCTGAAGTGTTTCCCGAGGAACAACCTAGTCTTCCTTGTATAAGAGATTTTGAATTATCAATGGATCTTATACCTAGGGCTTTGCCAATAACAAAGACATTATATAGAATGGATGTGTGTAGCCTATGGTTCTAAATAAACAACTACAGAATATTATGGATACATGATTTATATGCCCATGTGCATCACCATTGGGTGCACCGGTCCTATCCCTCATGAATAAGGATGGTTATTGAGAAATTTCATTGATTAGTGTGAGATCAACAAAGTCACGATAATGAATATGTATCCTCTGCACTGAATTGATGACTTGTTTGATCAGCTACATAGAGAACAATACTTCTCTAAGTTGGATTTATAGTCTGTATATTACCAAGTTAGGGTGGAGAAGGAGGATATCCCAAAGGCTAGTTTTTGTACACGGTATACACACTAAGGCTCAAACAATCTTCATCGACTTGATGAATAGATTAATTAGAGATTACATCAAAAAATTTGTTGTAGTCTTTATAGATGATATTATAATATACTCCAAAACCATAGAGGAGCATGGGGAGTATATAATCATTATTCTAGAGACATTGTGAATGGAGAAGATATCTAAAATGTACAACAATTGTGAGTTCTAGGTGAAGGAGGTATCATTATTGGGTCATATCATCACAAGAATTGGGATATCTTTGGATCTCTCCAAGATAGATGAAATTAATGGACGGACAAGTCCTATAGTGTTGATGGATATCTGTAGCTTCTTGGGGTTTTCCTAATATTATCGAAAATTTGTGAGAAATTTCTCACTATTGTCAAACCCTCTTTCTATGCTAACTTATAAGGGATTCATGTTTTCATGGAGTGATGAGTGTGAAAAGAGATTTAGGAAGTTAAAAACAAGGATTATCAATGGGCTTGTTCTCACATTACTCACATGTGGGGAACTATTTGTTGTATTCAGTGATGCTTTGAAAAATGGCCTTAGTTGTGTGTTGATGCAAAATGATGAAGTCATTGCAAATGTTTCATGGAAATTGAATGTTCATGGGAAAAACTATCCAAAACATGAGTTAGAGTTTTCTATAGTAATCTTTGCTTAAAACATTTGGTAGCATTACCTATTTGGGGAGAAGTATGAAATTTATAGGTATCACAAAATCCTGAAATATATATTCACAGAAAATGAGTTGAACATGCGCCAATGAAGATTGTTAGAGTTAGTCAAGGACTATGACTGCTCAATCCATTACCACCTCGGAAATGAGAACAAGGTGGATGATTCTTTATGTAAAAAGGACCTATTGATTCTATCATTTGTGATAATTTAAAAGGATACAATCTTCAAGGATATTATGAATATGGACATGGGAATACTAAATAAGGGAACATCATCCATCCTTTCACAAATGATTTCTTAATCGTCTATTTTTTAAAGGATAAAGTATGTTCAAAAGGATGATATGTGGAATTCAGAAGAAACTGGAAACTATCATAAATGGGAAATCCTAGGTGTTATATGTTAATGAAGAAAGAATAGTGTGATTTGGGACAAGACAATGTGTTTCATCAAATCCAGTGTTAAAGAAAGTTAGTTGGGATGATGCACATAGTTCAAATTTCACTATTCTCCCAGGAAAAACAATGATGTATCACGATATCCAAAAGATTTATTGGTGGGTTATAATGAAGAAGGAGATTATTCAGTATACATAAATGTTCCTGGTATGTCTGTAAGTGAAGGATACGAGGAATAATTCTAAGGGCACGATGCAACCATACCCCATACCTACATAGAAATGAGAGAACATCAACATGTAATTTGTCATTGGACATCTGATGATGTCCTAGTGAAACAATGCTTTCTGATTTTTTGTGGATCATCTTATGAAGACAACACACTTAATTGAAATTAGAGAGGATTTCTCATTGGATAAAATGGAACATATATATATCAGAGAAGTGGTAAGACAATATGTAATACCACAATGAATTATATCAGATCAAGATCCAATATTCACCTCTATGTTGTAGAAAAGTCTTCATCGTGATCAGAATATTGAGCTAAAATTTAGTACGTATTATCATCCTCAAATTGATGGCCAATCTGAGAGGACTATCCAAACAAATATAGAAATATTGAGATCATTCTCAATGAACATTGAAAGAGGATGGGATCAACATATTCCTCTAATTGAGTTCTCTTACAATAAAAGTTTCCACTGAATAATGAAAATGGATCCTTAGTAAGCCTTGTATGGGAAGAGGTGTAGAACACCAGCATGTTGGGATGAAGCTGTGGAGAAAAACTCCTAGTTCCAGAAATAGTCGAAGAAATGGTGGACAAGGTTAAGACAATCCATCACCATATTAATGCTGCTCAGATATTACAAAATATCTACGCTGATAATCGGTGACAAGACCAGGTGTTTTATGTTAGAGACATTTTATTCCTCCACATATCATTATGGAATATTGTTATGACATTTGGGAAAAAGGTAATGCTTATTCCAATGTACATCAACCCTTTTGAGATACTTGATTGCATTGGAAAATTTTCTCACCAACTATCACTCCCACCAAACATATCTCAAGTACCTAATGGATTCTATGTATCATTATTAAGGAAGTATATACTAGACCCATCACATGTACTCAATCTAGAGGTTGTACCATAGGAGAATGAACTCTCCTATAATGAGAAGTTGGTGAATATCTTAGATCATAGGGGAAAATTTCTATGAAATAAGACAATTCACCACATCAAGGTGATGTCGAGAAAAGATAATTTTGAAAATAAAATGTAGGAATCAAAGTGATGATGTAGAGTTACCCTCATCTATTTTTGTGTGGGAAAATGAAATTTCGAGGTCGACATTACTTAAGGGAGGACAATTGTAACGACCCAAATATTTATTAATGAAAATTATTGCTGATCTAATTAAATGTATTAATTTGTATAATTTTCATATAAAAAATATGATCATATTTTGTATTATGTTTATGGATTTTAAAATACCATTAAGAATTGTTACCATTTCTAATATAGTCGTTGAATAGTGATCACAAGATTAGAATAAATATAGGACTTTAAAAAATACAATTTTCTGAGACAAAGGAATTGATGAACTCATATAGTAGAATTTATCCATATGAAGACCACTTTAAAGAGCTCATAAATGAGGTGGCTTCACCATTCTTTACTCTTGACCATGCCCATGCCGATCTTCAACACATTAAGCTTGAACAAAACTGCTTACAGGAGAAGTGGATGTTAATAGAGATTACCACCAAGTTGATGTTGTCCGAGCGACCATAAGAGTCTGTCACCATAACACACCATACCCTTATGTCATATGTGGGTGTTATAAGGATTTATGTATCTTGTCTCTATCATTATGATTATGTGCATTATTTTTTTATAAAGAAAATACAAGTATTTCATTATTGTGACATTGTAAATTGTTTTTATACCACAAATAGTATTTTCAGTTAATATTCAATTGAGAAATGTATTATGATAATTAATGGATTTTTAATTAAATAATATTTTAACTAAATATTTCTACCAAATCACTTTTTATTAAATATAAATGATCGTATAATTTTTATGAGTACAATTGTAATATTTATTAAGGTTTTAAAGCTATTTTTGTCAAAACCCCAGAATTTTTGATAAATGTTAGTTTTTATTTTAATGTAAAAATTAAAATACATATAAAATTATTTTTATAAAATAAATATTATTTTTTTAATCTGGATTTAAAAATTATCCAATGGTTATTTTTTCATAATTTTTTGAGACATTAGAATTTTTGGGTGAAAATTACATATCAATTGAATACATAATGTGTTTTATGACATAATTATGACCCAATCGTGATTTAATAAAATAAAAGAAATTTTTTATTCTAAAAAATTTGTTTCATCTTTAAAATAGTGTTATTTTGGAATTCTGTGATTAATTTTATGGTGCCTTAGTAGACCCTTCAATACTTATAAAACATTTTATCTCACTAGACTAATTCCCTTTAGAGTGTGACACAGCTCCTCATAAGCTAGACTAATATTTCAAGATTATTGGCCATTGGACTTATAAAATAATTTTTTCCCCTGCCCTTTTTCAAAATCCATTGGAAAAGACCATGCGCTGGTTTGTGGGTTGGATTAGTTTTATGTTTAGTGTTGAAAAACTAAATAATAAACATTCTTTTTTCATTCCTATATAAACCCACTCAAGATCCCACTACTCTTCACTCAAAACCATGGGATATATACCAATCTATTCCATCATATCTCTAGAATCCACCCACAAAACCTCAAGCTCCCTAGAATCATCCATCGAAACTCTCCCAATCCTTTCGTCGCACACTTCCAAGTAAGAAATTTCTTCCTTTCTATTTTTTCTCCAAATTCCATTAGGTTGTAATACCCTTTGTCCATTAAAAATCCTAGGGTATGATTTTTAACATTCCCCATACTATAATACCTATGTTTGAATGATTATAGACCTCTTTATCTCTCATTAATGACCCCTATGCACACCCGTTACCATGCTGAAATTCCGGAAAGAATTTATCTCTTATCATCTACAATCACGAATTTTGTTCAAATTATGCATCTAAAGTCTATTAAATAGTTGGGATATGTATCTATATAACCCCCATAAATTCCATTACATGTACATATGATGACATACCCCTTTCTCTCTCACCAACCATTTTTATGAATTCTTATTCACATCGATATGTTGCCAAAATTTCACCGTGATTCTCCAATCCAAAGTCATTCTATAGTGAATACCATGCCCATTTACCTATAAAGGGTTTTCCCCTTTATTACAATTTACTTATTGATTAAATAGTTTCTGGTATTAATTCCACAATTCTTTATTGTGGAATAAATTATGATTTTTAATGAATTCAGGTTGTATGATCTATGTGGAACACTTATTCATGAAATGAAATGATTTAGAAGGGTCCCTGATAGCGCTCCAATGAATTAGATAAATATTAGAATAATGATACGTCAAGTGAAATCGTTGTTTCATTATTATAATTAATGTTCAATTATGGTTTACTCATGTTCCATGTGCAATGAGCCTTGGATTAGGCTAATATCAAGTTAAATGTTGTTTCCACACTTCCCTGGTATGATAATCTGGCTATATATTGCCTTTATGTTCATATGTCTCTTATGATAAATTAATATGCCTATTTCCTAACATGTATTATTTATTCATTTTATTTACTTTTACTCCATTAATTGTATTTTTATATCACATTTTTCTTATGCATGTTCTTAGGTAATCTCATGCAATGTTATGTAGGAAAGAATGTTGTGCTCTTGTAAAAGAGGTTTTCAATAAAGATGTTGTATTTATATATATTAAGTTGTCAGGTAATTTTCCTAACCCTAAAAGTCACTAGACATCTCAATCCTCTGAGTTTTATTAAGTTCATGTTTATGTAATAAATCATGTTAATGTTTTTAATAAAGAGGTGGGTTGTTATAGTTGGTATCAAAGGATAGGTTTAGTTATTTATGGTATTACGATTAGAATACCCTAGTGAAAGCCTTAGTGATAAGAATAAGTTTAATAAAAAAATCCGTAAATTTTTTTGAGTATCTAATATGTGTTTTATCATGAAAATACATCCCTATCTATATACGAGCAGGTATAGGTGGCTATAGCACAAATTTATGTAGGGGTAAAACCCAAAAACATGGCTTTGAACTAGACTTGAACTGGAACAGGTGCATGATAATAGGCCTTGATACACTCTAAGTTATGGCACTCATAGGGGATATGCATGGGTAAATTCATAAGCCTATTATGAATCATTATTAAGGGGGAAAATTCCCCTAAGAATATATGATGGTAAGTAGATCATGGATTACATTGATAAGTTAAGGAAATAAATCTAATTTATAAGTTTTACCATTTTTACATTGGATTCCCCTTTATTTGTTACCCCTAACTATCATTTTATTCCAACTATGGATCTATAATAGGAGGACTCATGCTAAAAACTGGTGTGATGATCAATGCGATGACTATTCTAATGAGATGAACAATCTGATGGGGGAATGTTTCAATAATATTGTCACGATAATATCTCGGTTAACCCATGTTTTGAATAGAAACACGGGTCATGAGGAACATTAAACCACCACCCCCCATGAATGAACAAGTCGCAATTGAGAGCTTCATGAGACAAAGACCTCCTACTTTAAATGGATTACCCAATCCCTCAATTCCCAAACAATGGATCAGCTCCATTGAAAAGATCTTATCCATCTGTCAATGTTTTGAACAAGAGAATGTTCTTATAGAAGCTTATTATATAGAGGTTGAATCATAAAAATGGTGGAAATTCATTTAATATATGAATCCTGAGGAGGATATCGAGGTATTGGAATGGAAGGAGTTCCAGAAAAAAATTCAATAAATATTTTATGTGCACCCTCTAACTTAAAATGGAAGGGGACTTTCTTTCCCATAATAAAAATGGTGGATAATACATAGAAGAATACATGGAAAACATCAAAACGATAGCACAATATGCCTCCGACATTTTCATTACCCCTGAATGCAAGGTTGATCACTTATTTGATGTGCTAAAACCTAGCGTACAGAAATCCTTGGTTACCCACAACATTGATAGCTATAAGGAAATTTTATGATGTGTCATTATGGTCAAAATGGATATTAAATAATATTAAGGGTATCACGGGGATAAGAAGAGAAAAGTTTACAATAATTCTAGTGGTTTGATGGAAAAATCCCATGGTGTTAAGATATTACAACACCCCACATTCCAATGGTGCAGAAAGAAGAACCCTCTAAATTTCTTGTAGTGTATGAGGAAATTATTTAGGTGGGCAAGAGAAGGGAAATTGGACATTAACACCCAACACAAAAAACCCACTGATGTGATAGAGGAGTGGAATGATCTGTTAAACCCTCAATGCATTGTTCATTGTTTCAACTGCAATGAACTAGGGATCTTCTCAAACTAATTCCCTAAGCCAGATGTTTTCAACGGAAACCAACCAACTACAAGGCAACAAGGGTGATCTTTTGACATCACTACTGCAGAACCGATCCCGGAAAATGATGTGGTGATAGGTAAAATAGTTAATTGTTGAAGAATAGTGAACATAATTTTTGATTCTAGTTCTACACATTCTTTTATATCCTAGAATCTTAGTAGAATAATCCCAATATCACCATAAATCATGTAAGTAGTGGTGTTGGTGATAATGACAAATGGGGAAATAATTACATCCCAAGAATATAACTCCTACCCTATCAAAATTTGTGCACAAAACATCCTTGATAACCTCATCATACACTCTCTAGTGGAATATCATGCAATTATTTTCATGGATTGTATTTCCTTATATAGAGCCAACATAAATTGGCGTGAGAGGTAAATCACTCTCTATATAGACAATTGAACCCCGATTCTGTACTAGTGAAAGAAGAAGGATGAATCACATTTAGCTCCATCATATACAGTTTGGATATTATTTCCCTTTATGAACACATATCTTTCATAGTTGATCAATTCTAATGAAGAAACCATCCTTGATTACATGACTATAGTGAGGGAATTTACAGAAGTTTTTCCTAAGTAACCGTCTGGTCTTCATCTTTGAAGAGATATTGAATTATCAATTGATCTTATACTTTGGGCATCACCAATATCCAAGATTCCATATAGAATGGTTGTTGTTTAGTTTAAAGAGCCAAATAAACAACTACAAGTGAATTTGGATAAAGGGTTTATACGCCAAAGATCTTCAGCATCGGGTACATGAGTCCTCTTCATCAAAAAGAAGGATGTGTCAATGTGCCTTTCCATTGATTATCGTGAGCTCAAAAAAATCACAATAAAGAAAAATTATCCCCTACCCCTAATTGTGGACTTGTTGGATCAGCTACATGGATCACAATACTTCATGAAAGTGGATTTTAAGTTAGGATATTACCATGTATATGTGAAGAAGGAGGATATCCCCCAGATTGATTTTCCCCCACGGTATGTGCACTATGAATACATAGTAATGCCTTTGGGACACAATAATGCTCAAAAATAATCATTGACTTGAAGAATAGATTCCTTATTGATTACCTTGACAATTTTTTGGTAGACTTTATAGAATATATTCTAATATACAACAAAACCATGGTGGATAATGAGAGTATCTAAGCAGTGTATTAGAGACCTTGTGAAAGGGAAGCTCTACGAAAAGTAATGAAAGTGTGAGTTATGGTTGAAGGAGGTCTCATTATATGGTCTTATCATTACAATCAATAGGATATATATGGATCCTTCAAAGATAGATGCAATTTAGGGATGAATGAGTCCAACATCTGTGAAGGATATCCGTAGCTTCCTGAGGATAGTTGGATATTATCAAAGATTTTTGAGAAATTTATCACTGTTTCCAACCCCACCAACCAAGATAACTCGGAAGCTATTAATGTTTTCTTGGAGTGATACATGTGAATAGACATTGAAGGTGTTTTAAGGAGGATTATCACTGTTCATGTGCTCATATTAACTAAAAGTGGATAATGATTTGTGGTATTTAGTGATTCTTCGAATTAGTGAATGGGATATGTGTTGATGAAAAATGACAACGTCATTGCCTATGCTTCAAATAAATTGAATTTTATTGAGAAAAACTGTCCAACACATGATCAGGAGTTGGCTGCATTAATCTTCTCTTTAAAAATTTATAGGCATAACCTATTTGGGGAGAAGAGTGAAATATATACGGATCGCAAAATCCTCATGTATATATTCAAACAAAAATAGTTGAATATGTGCCAACATAGATGGTTAGAGCTGATCAAAGACTATGATTGGTCAAACCATTACCACCTTGGGAAGCCAAACAAGGTGGAAGATTATATAAGTATAAAATACCCAAAAATTCTATCATTGATGAGAATTGTAAAGGATCCAATATTTTTAGATTTGAGGAAGATATTCATTGGAATCATAAGGAAGGGAACATCATGAATAATTTCACAAATTATTTCTCAAATTCTTTTTTTAAATGGATAAGGGATTCTAAAAAAGATAATTTGGGAATTCAAAAGAATGTGTAAACTATCATAAATTGGTAGTCCATGGAGTTCAATGTTAATAAAGAATGAATTGTGAGATTTGGGACAAGAATATGCGTTCCATCAAATCCGGTGTTAATGAAATAACATTTGGATGATGCACAGAGTTCAAATTTCTTCATTTACCTAGGAAACACAAATATATATCGAGATCTCCAATAGAATTTTTAGTGGGATAACTTGAAGAAAGAGATTTCTGAGTATACATTAATGCACATGGTATGACATCATGTGAAGGATGAGAGGAAGAAGTCTGAGGGGATGATGCAACAATTACCCATACGAGAATGGAAATTGGAGAACATCAGCATGGACACTGTCACTAGACTTCTGAAGACATCCAAAGGAAACAAAAATATATGAGTTTTTGTTGATATTTTTAAGAAGATTGCACACTTCAATGTAATTAAAGAGGACTTCTCATTGGATCAACTAGGAAAAATATATATCAAAGAAGTGGTAAGGCTGCATGGAGTATTATTATCAACTATACCCGATTGATATCAAAGATCCCCCTATATGTTCTAGAAGATTCTACAACATTCTATGAATACTGAGATGAACTTCAGCACGACTTATCACCCACAAACTGATTTCCAATATTATCAGAAAATCCAAATACTTGAGGACAAGTTGAGATCATGCTTAATGGTATTAAAAGGAGGATGGGATCAACATCTTACTCCGGTTGAGTTCTCTTACAATAATAGTTTCCATTCAAGCATCTAGATGGATCCTTATGATGCCCAGTATGGGAAGAGGTGCTAAAAACCCACTTGTTGGGATGAATTTAGTGAACAAAAAACCCTTAGGTGCTGAAATTTTCAACAAAATGGTGGAGAAAGGTAAGACCATCCATCAACACATTTAATGAGATTAGACTCGACCAAAGATCTTTGATGATAATTGTCATTATGACCTAGATTTTGATGTGAGAGACATGGTATACCTCCACATGTCACTATGGAAGAGAGTTGCGAGATTTGGGTAGAATGAAAAGATTAGTAGAAGTTACATCATCCATTTTGATATCCTTGATTGAATTGGACCAGTGACCTATCGTATAACACTCCCGCCAAACCTATCTTAGGTACATGATGTATTCCATGTATCACTTCGAAGGATTTACATACCTAACCCATCATAAGTACGCAATCTAGATATAGTAGCATTGTATAACGACCTATCCTATATTGAAAATCTGGTGAACATTTTAGACAATAAGGAAAATGTTATACAAAATAAGTCAATGCCCCTCCTCAAGGTGTCATGGTGGAACCACAAGTTTGAAGATGAAACATAGGAATCATAGGATGTGATGAAGTACAGTTACCCTATTCTGTTATAGTGTTGGAAATGGAAATTTCAAGGGTGAAATTTCTTAAGGGGGGAATATTGAAACGGCCTAATATTATATTTATGAAAAATACACATGATCTAATTAAATGTCTGAATATGTATAATGGTTATATAAAATATTTCCACTTCATTGTTTTTATGTTTTCAGATTTTGAAATTGTGTTAAGAATTGTTATCATTTATAATATATTCATTGAATAGTGATCACATGATTTATATACATATAGGCCTTTCAAAATACAATTTACTCAGAAAAAGGATGTGATGGCCTCATCCAGTATAATTTCTCCATAAGAATCCCATTTGTCGAATCTCAGAATGGAGGTGGCATAACTAGGATTCTCTCTTGACCATGCCCAAGATGAACATTAGTAGGTTAGTCACGAACATAACCGCTTATGGGAGATGTGTAAGATGATATAGATTACCACTCAAGCGATGTTATTTGAGCCACCTCGAGAGTCTATCACCATCGTACACCTCACTCGTAGTTCTTCTATAGGTGTTACAAGGGGTTACGTGTCACGACCCATCCTCAGGACCCCTGTCGTGACTACCCCAAGCCCGCCTCCCATAGGCCAGGGGCGGGCGACTAGCACCAAGGCGTAAATCCCGATAAAAATGGGAAGGAATTTCCTTTATAAAGTAAAAAACACCGCAGAGTAAGAAAGTAGAATTATACACTAAGTAAAACCGGGTACAATAGTAAGTGCGGAAAGTAAATGGGCCAGAATACATACCCATACTGAAAGTAAAGTAAAACTAGAAAGAAGTACAACAAGTGAAAGTAAAACAGTAACGTCGAGCCGTCCACTAGAATTCCCACCTGAAGGGTGGGTACAGATTGCCTCCTCAGCTCCTCGGGTCCAACCGTTCGCTCCATTTACATCCCGCCCAGTGATCCACCTCTAGGTACCGACTTGCTACACAAGCCTCAACCATGATCAGTTTTTTCCGTCATCTGCATCCAACACAACGTAGTGTGGGCGAAGCCCATGTAGGGGTGATTATACGATACTCAGTAGGGACCCCGAGACCCCCGAAGGTCTCCCAGAATCCACAATGGATAATCCACAAAGGAAGATACAATCATGAAGTAACATCCGACAGCACATAGGTTTATCCCCATACATATACCTAAGTCATCAATTCCAGTTCAGCTCCAACATCCGAGCCCATGTTCGATCACATCCACATAGGATAGTACAACCCAATCCACATAGGAAAGAATAATACAATGCACATAGGAAAACAATTCAATCATATTGAAGATAATTATTGAAAGTCAAGACTCATCTCACATAGGTATACATCATTTGTAATGGAAAAAGGAGATAATCAAATGTAGTTACTGATTCATCTAGCTGGGACCCACATAGGATACTAGACCAGCTAAGCTGTCGGACCCACGTAGGATACGAGTATTGTAGTCATCACCGCCGAACCCACAGAGGATTCTAGTACTAATGTCTTTATCGTCGAGCCCACAAAGGATTCCAATATGAAAGTCTTCACCATTGAACCCATAGTTTCTGGGGAACTCCTCCTCTATCGAGTATAGTGGGCCAGCCACTCCAACCTTGTGCTTCCCCCTAACCTTGGACTGCTATAGTACTCCACCTGTAGAGTACTGCGGGCCAGCTGCTACTACCATGCACTTCCCACCATGGGTCTGCCACTACAACCAAGCACTCCCCCTTCAAGTATTGTGGGCTTGCTGTTATAACCAAGTGCTTCCCACCATGATTCTGCCGCTACAACCAAGCGCTCCCACTTCAAATAATGTAGGCCTGCTCCTACAACCAAGCGCTTCCCACCATGGGTCTACCACTACAACCGAGTGCTCCTCTACCGTGGGTCTGCCGCTACAACCAAGCGCTCCCCACTGGGATATCGAAACACTCCGAGTCGATCGATCTGCAGTCGTCGAGTCTCATCCAGCTTTTGGGTTTCCGCACACAGCATGCTCGTTCCAGGAGGGTCCGCTCCACGAGCCAAGAGGTCGATAAATCAACTGACACATAGTATGGAGTTGATGTATCTCAAAGTTCCGTCTCGATAAGAGGAACTCAACGTGACAGACGGCGCGTCTATCGGACGCCCGGTCTGAGAGTTATTGGCGTTTTCGTTCCAGGGGCCCGGTTGTTTTTTAAGTCAAAACCAAACCGACCACAATCCAATTGTGTCCAAATCTCGAGCGGAGTAAGCCAAAAGGTCCGTCTCACTAAGGGGAATCCAACAAATTCGATGACACATCAATCGGACGTCCGAAGCTCAAGTTATAAGTGTTTCCACTCCGAGGGCCCGGTTGGTTTCGTGTTCGAACCAACCTGGCCATACCCAAAGTTTTTCTAAAACTTGAGTTTAATATAACTAAACAACCATCTTGATCCAAGGATCTCATCGCAACTGACGGTACATCGATCGGAGGTCTGTAGCCCATGATATGGGCAAAAGAACGAACCTGTCCGGTTTTAGGGGGTTTTGGGCCCGGACCGACCCAGCCCGAGACACCCTGTGTCGGCCCGAACCGGGTCGACTTGAACCGGGTCCGGGTCTGGCCCATTAGGGCGCGGCCCAACCCGGTATGTGTGGCCTGGCTTGGCCTAGCCGGCGGGGCCCGGACCAGGTGGGGGTTATGACCCCCTGTTTTTGGATCTGGCCGGCCGAAACACCCGGCCAGGGTGTCGGGCGGGAACAACCGGTCCCGCCCCCTGTGCACCAGCAGCCGGAGGCTACAGCCACCTCTCTTGCTCCGCCACGGCCTTGGTCCGACCGACGCGACGCAACGGCGCCGCGCCCCTGTGCCGCGGCCCGACTCCGGCTGCAGATTCTTTCGGTCTCAATGGAGTGGTGCGATGGCGCCGTGCTTCTTCGCCGCATTCCTCTATTTTTCCGCACGGTGTCGTGGCACCACACCACCTTCATTCGATCCACAACGAACAACATCAAAGGGGAAGGAGGGTTGGCTGTGTTCGTGCAGTCCGACCACCTCCTGTTAAAAAGATAAGAGGAAGCCCCAAATAATAGACGATGAATAGCTAGAATAATCACGAAAAAAATTCCAATCCCCTACCTCGATGAAGTCATCAAATGAGGATTGTCGCGGGAAAACGACGTTGCAGAAGACAGCGTCGAGGAAGGAGGATAATCAGCGTCATGGTACACAACGTCTCGGTGAAGAGGACCGTCAGCGTTGTGGTCCACAGCGTCATGTCGTCAATCTCTAAGGAATCTGCGTTATTCGTCGCCCTTCGTCGGAGGTCGGCGTTCTTCGTTGGTAACAGTGTGTTCTTTGCGTTCTTCAAGGAGGAATATGAAGATCCCATGGCTTCAGCAATTCCTCTCCAACCATCTCGCACAACAAAATAACCCTTAATGAAATAAGACTTTGTCTTATTTAATTAACACACACAAGCCAACATTCAATTCGAAATTCAAAATGAATTAAAGAATTGATTACATTGAATAAAATAATTAAATTCATTAAATTAAGAGAGTTGAATTGGTATTTAAATGGGGTGCGGGTGAGTTACATATTAAATGGACGAGAGGGATGTTAAAAGGGATTTGAATGTGTGGGGCTCGTGCGGGACACACTTCACTAATATCCTACCTAGTGGAGTTAGGATATTAATGGGTCCCACTCCAACCACCAAGCATAGGTTTAAAATACCTAGAATAGAAATAAAAATTGTAGCACAATATTTTATTTCATTCTTTAGTTAACCCATTATTTAATAACCTCACCCGAGAAACACAACTTCGGAAAAGGTGTTCCTAAGAAATTACCCGCGCTGCAATTCCATCGGTGCCCTCAGATTTTGATTCTGACCACCGGTTCAAAAGTTAGGAAAAACCGCTCGTTCATTTACTAAACGTACCAAAGCTAAAATTCGGAAATTGATTCCGGGCACACCGGGACTCGGAATCATCGGCGTCAGAAACTTCGTTTTTGTAAAATCCCAAAGAAAATTAAGAAAAAATTTCACTTGAATTTTACGGGTCATTACATCACTCCCACATCAGGGATTTAGTCATCGTAAAGATACATCATAAACTATGGGAACAAATTTGGGTACTGAGCATGCATCTGAGCCTC
Source organism: Viscum album (assembly GCA_963277665.1). Lineage (NCBI taxonomy): Eukaryota > Viridiplantae > Streptophyta > Magnoliopsida > Santalales > Viscaceae > Viscum > Viscum album. The sequence continues at coordinate 419,028,369 of OY728123.1, read as the reverse complement.
CCACTCCCAAGTGCTTTCCTGGAGGTTCTCGTGCTGCCATCTGATGCGTTCTAGAGGAATCGACCACCTACGTAGGACCCGGTCCTATCGATCCTCGATCTACACCAGGACCTCGGCAAAAGTCTCCCCATCGTCAAAGTCTAACTCCCGATGGTCGATGATATTTGTCGGGTCAAGCACGTATCTCCTCAGTTGAGATACCTGGACGTCGTCGTGCACCTGGTGCAACTGAGGTGGATGGGTCAAGCGGTAAACCAACTCTCCTACCCTTTTGAGGATCTAGAAGGGTCCAATGAAGCGCAGAGATAACTTGTCGCCCCACACAAACTCCATAATCCACGTCGTGGTGAGACTCACAAAAAGACGTGGTCACCATCCTCAAACTCTAGTTGTCTCCACCTCCAGTCAGCATAAGCCTTTTGTTGGATCTGAGCTGTCCTCATCCACTCCTGGATGACATGGACCTTTTCTGGTCCTAAAAGAGCTGTTAAGATTTCTTCATTTCTGATAAGAGAAATATGGTATCATCCCCTGTATGAACCATAATCTTTTCCTAATACAGTCAATCCTAACATGGATGATACCAATCCATTCCATGGATGATGTCGTAAGGCCTCGACGCTACTGCCAAGAGATCCAACCGTTACTCTCACCTCCAAGGGTTGAGTCACATTGTCAGCTTCAGTGTGTGGTCTCTAGGTCTCCTCCAGTAGGTATCTAAAAATTGGGTGTCAGGTCAACAGTTTTTAAACCGGAAACTCTTAGTAACAACATAAAGAAAGGACAGGAAAGTAAACGACATAAGAAAGGTGTCTTTTATTACTGCAGCTCAAGGTTCAAGACACATACAACAACAACATCATCAAAATAATGCTAGAAGAACCAACAACAATGGCATCCATGCCTAGAACTAGTCCTGCTCCTATCCATCAGCTCCCGGAGCTCCATGGTCATAAGCCTCTGCTGCCTGAAGCTGATCTCTCCCATGTCCACCTGTTTCCTATAGTCGGGGTGGTCTCCCGAGTGGTGGTGGTGGCAAAACCTCGAAGCGTCGTCCACCTCCAGCTGCACGGCCAGCTCCCCTGCCTCGGTCTCCTTCTCCTTGCGATCTTCCCCGATTGAAACTCTGCCACTACCTGGGAGGTCCTTCGTTTATCTTACAATCGTCTGTATGGCGGGTCGGAGAGTCACGAGCCGTGTGACCAACCCCGCCGCAGGAGTAACATTGTCTTCTCTTGGTAAGTTGTTCTCCACCCCGGGTGCCTCACACACACGATCTTGTGTCAAGCGGTCGATCACCTATAGGTATGGTCCTCTTGGACCTCTGCATCATCTGTATATTGCTCGTTGCAGAAGACTCAGCCGCATGCTGGCTAGTGGTGGGTCCTGCTGCTGGAGACTGCTCAGTAAGTAAACTCTCCACTAAGAGGGCTCGCTCCAACACCCCTGCCTGCATCAGAATGTTGAGGGAGATCATCAAAGCCATGATCTCATTCCTCAGTCCCTGCTCGAAGGTCTGGGCCTGGAAGAATGGGTACCGTACCATGTCCGTCGAATAGCGCGAGAGATCGATAAATCTCGCGCAAAGTACTGGGCTACCGTCATGCTGCCCTACCGCAACTGTAGTAGCTCCTGAATGCGCACCACACGTAGGGTGGCTGGGAAGAACTCTGAGCGGAAGAATCCCTCAAAGTCCGTCCAGAGGAGAGAATCCTCGTCGTGAACCTGGAGCATCAAGCTCCACCATCTGCCTGCTGCCGCGTGTAGGAGGCTCGCTGCAAGGATCGCCATGAGGTCAGCTGGTGTCCCCACTAACATGAAAACTTGTACAACCGCCTCCAGCCAATCCTCGACTGCCTGAGGGTCTGTCTCCCCGTGGAACCTGGCTGGTCTCTGATGTTGTAACTCATGCAGTGCGTTAAGGTGATGTGTACTCTCAGCGGCTGGGGCTGGTGGAATCGGTGTCTCGGCGGGTAGAGGTACCGCCAGTGCCTCCATTGAAAATGGGCCCTGCACCGAGGCCTCGTCGCTCGGTGGGCTTTCATCTCGCACAAAGCTCTGAACCCTAGCTGGCTGCCATCATTGGGCCATCCTGAAAAGTAACAGGTGTGCCACAGTCAAAACAGTATACCTGGTGGGCTGACACAAAGTAATCACAAATAAAACTGTTGGAACACACATGCAATTAGTGTTTTCATTCACTGAGTTGGAAATAAGAAGTAAGGGTCCTTGTGTACGGATACGTCGGCCACCGCAACGACACTGGACTCCCTAGACTGATAACCACACTCAATACCCTTAATAGTTATTGCTTCATATAGAAGAAATATCAGAGTCCTGGTATAACCGAACCCTCCTCTAATACCAATTTGTCAGCACCCATCCTCGGGACCTTTGCTGTGACTACCCCAAGCCCGCCTCCCATAGGTCAGGGGCTAGCGACTAGCACCAAGGTGTAAATACCGACAAAAAGTGGAAGGCATTTACTTTATAAAGTAAACAAACACCATAGAGTAAGCAAGCATAAGTATACACTATGTAAAACTGGGTACAATAGTATGTGCGGAAAGTAAATGGGCCAGAATACAAACCCAAACTGAAAGTAAAGTACAACTGGAATGAAGTAATGTAACTGAAAGTAAAGCAGCAACGTCGAGCCATCCACTGGAAGTCCAACTTGAAAGGTGGGTACATATAGCCTCCTCAGATCCTCGATTCCAGCCATCCTCTCCGTGTACATCCCGCCCAGTGGTCCACCTCCAGGTACCGACTAGCTCCACAAGTCTCAACCAAAATCAGCACTGTCCGTCGTTTGCATCCAACACAACGTAGTGCGGGTGAATCCCATGAAGGGGTGAGTATACGATACTCAGTAGGGACCCCGAGACCCCCGAAGGTCTCCTAGAATCCATATAGTATAATCCACAAGGAAAGATAGAATCATGATGTAACATTTAACACTTCTTAGGTATATTCCCATACATATACCTAAGTCATCAATTCTAGTTCGGCTCCAATATCCGAGCCCAAGTTCGATAACGTCCACACAGGATAGTACAACCCAATCCAGACAGGAATGCACAACTCAATCCACATAGGAAAACAAGTCAATCATATCGAAGATAATGATTGAAAGTCAAGACTCAGCTCGCCCAGGTATACATCATTTGAAATGAAAAAAGTAGATGATCACATGTAGTAACTGATTCATCTAGCTGGGACTCACGTAGAATACTAGACCAGCTAAGCTATCAGACCCACGTAGGATACGAGTACTATAGTCATCACCGCTGAACCCACAGAGGATTCCAGTGTGAATGTATTTACCGTTAAGCCCATAGAGTATTCCAATACGAAAGTATTCACCGTCGAACCCATAGGTGCTGGGAAATCCTCCTCTATCGAGTACAGTGGTCCTGCCGCTACAACCAAGCGCTTCCCACTAACATTGGACTGCTGTAGTACTCCACATGTAGAGTACTGTGGGCCTGCTACTACAACCAAGAACTTCCCACCATGGTTCTGCCACTACAACCAAGCACTCCCCCTTCATGTACTGTGGCTTGCTGCTACAACCAAGCGCTTCCCACCATGGGTCTGCCGCTACAACCAAGCGCTCCCCCTTCAAGTACTATGGGCATGGTCCTACAACCAAGCACTTCCAAACATCTATTTTCCACTACAACCATGCACTCCTCCACCGTGGGTCTTCCGCTACAACCAAGAGCTCCCCACTGGGCTATCTAAGCACTCCTAGTCGATCGATCAACAGTCGTCAAGTCTCAGCCAACTCTAGGGTTTTCGTAAACAGCATGCTCATTCCGGGAGGGTCCGATACAAGAGCCATGAGGTCGATACATAAACTGAAACGTAGTCTGGAGTTGATGTATCTCAATGTTTCGTCTCAACAAGAGGAACTCAACGTGAAAGACAGCGCGTCAATGAGACCCCCGGTCTGAGTGTAATTGGCATTTTTGTTCCAGGGGCCCTGTTGGTTTTTAAGTCAAAACCAACCCGAACGACTCAAAATGCTTTCAAACATTGAGTAGAGTAATCCAAAAGGTCCTTCTCACTAATTGGAATCCAACAATGTCGACGACACGTCAATCGGACGTCCGGAGCTCAAGTTATAAGTGTTTCCGCTCCGAGGGCCTGGTTGGTTCCGTGTTCGAACCAACCCAGCCATACCCAATGTTCTTCGAAACCTTGAGTGGAATATACCGAAAAGACCGTCTCGATCCAAGGATCTCATCTCAACTGACGGTGCATCTATCGGAGGTCCGTAGCCCAAGATCTGGTAAAAAGAACGAACATGTCCAGTTTTAGGGGGTTTTGGGGCCCGGACCGACCCGGCCCGAGACCCCCTGGGTGGCCCGAATCGGGTCGTACCGAACCTGGTCCGAGTCCAGCCCATTAGGGTGTGGCCCAGCCCGGTGGTCGCAGCCCGGTGGTCGCAGCCTGGCCCCGCCGGTGTGGCCCGGCCCAGTGTGGCCAGCTCGATGCTGGCCGAGCTGCCGCGGAAGGGGGGGGGGGGGTCGCTTCCCCCTGATTGAAACCGCAGTCCCCATGTGGGGGCCGCTCCCTTTTCCAACTGGGGGTTAAGAACCTCGGTTTTTTGGATTTGGTCGGCCGAAACGGCCGGCCATGATGTCACACGGGACCAGCCAGTCCCACCCCCTGTGCGCCGGCGGCCGGCAGCTCCGGTCGCCTCTCCTGCTCTGCCGCTGCCTTGGTCCGACCAGCGCGGCGCGATAGCGCCGTGCCCCACCGTCACGGCCTGCCCCGGCCACGACACTTCGTGGTTCTCCAGCGCGGTGCGACGGCGCCGCGCCCATTTGTCAGGCCCGACTCGGGATGCATATTGTTTCGGTCGCAACGGCGCGGCGCGAGAGTTCCGCGCTTCTTCGCCGCATTTCTCTATGTTTCCGCACGGTGTCGTTGCACCGCGCCGCCTTCTTTCGAGCCACAATGAACAACATCAAAGGGGAAGGAGGGTCAGCCATTTTCATGCAGTCTGAACTCCTCCCGTTAAAAAGATAACAGGCGACCCCAAATAAAAGATGAAGAACGACAAGAATAATCATGAAAAAAATTCCAAACCCCTACCTCGATGAAGTCGTCAAATGAGGCTTGTCGCGGGAAAGGGACATCGCGGATGACGGCATCGCGGAAGGAGGATTGTCGGCGTTGCGGTACATGGAGTCGCGTCATCGATCTCTGAGGAATCAGCGTTATTCATCGCCCTTCGTCGGAGGTCGGCGTTCTTCGTTGGTGACGATGTGTTCTTCAGGTTCTTCAAGGAGGAAGACAATGATTCCCAGGCTTGAGCAATTCCTCTCCACCCTTCACTCTCAACTAAATAACCCTTAAAGAAATAAGGCTTCGTCCTATTTAATTACCACACACAAGCCAACATTCAATTCGAAATTCAAATTGAATTCAAGAATTGATTACATTGAATAACTTAATTCAATTCATTAAATTAAGAGTGTTTACTTGGTATTTAAAAGGGGTGTGGGTGAGTAACATATTAAATGCATGAGAGGGAGGTTAAAAGGGATTTGAAGGGGTGGGGATCGTGTGGGACCCACTTCACTAATATACTACCTAGTGGTGTTAGGATATTAGTGGGTCCCACTCCAACCACCAAGCATATGTTTAAACTATCTAGAATAGAAATAAAATTGAAGCACAATATTTTATTTCATTCTAACGTTAACCCATTATTTAATAACCTCACCCGAGCAACACAACTCCAGAAAAGGTGTTCCTAAGAAATTACCGGTGCTGCGATTCCATCGGTGCCCTAGGATTTTGATTCCGAGCACTGGTTCAAATGTTAAAAAAACCCGCTCGTTTGTCTACTAAACGTACAGGAGCTAAAATTCCGAAATTGATTCCGGCCACACCGGGCCTCAGAATCAGGTTCCGTCAGAAACAGCGTTCTCGTAAAATCCCAAAGAAAATTAAGAAAAAATTTCCCTTGAATTTTACGGGTCTTTACATTATGTAACATTACCCTAGCACACTGTTTATGTGCAGTATTTTTTTTATAATGAATATGCATTCGTTTTATTATTGTTACCTTATAAATAGTTTTTAAAGAACAAATAGTATTTTAAGTTAATATTCAATGAAAAAATCATTGATGAATTAATGGATTTTTGAATTAAAAAATATTTTAATGAAATATTATTACTAAATCACATTTTATTAACTATAAATGATCTTATGATTTGTATGAGTATAATTGAAATTTTTATTAGGGTTTGAAGGCGTTTTTTTTCAAAACCCATAAATTTTCGATAAAGGTGGGTTTTTATTTTAATTTAAAAATTAACATATTGAGAAAATTATTTATATACAAAATATATTATTTTTTGGAATCCGGATGTTAAAATTATACAATGTTGAATTTTTCAGAATTTTCTAAGACAATAAAAATTATGGTTAAAAATTAAATATGGATTAAATATGTAATGTTTTTTATGAAATCATAATGAACAAATAGTGATGTAATAAAATTAAAAAAGGTATATTAGGATAATATATGTTTTAACATTAAAATAATGTGATTTTAGATTTTTTTGATTAATCTTATGGTGCCTTGGTGGACCGTCCAAGCCTTATAAAACATTTTAACTTTTTAAAAGGATTTCCTTGAGAGTGTGACTGACCTCCACATTAGAAAGCTTGATATTTTAAGAAGTTAGGACATTGGCCTTATAAAATAATGTTTTCCACTCCCCTTTGGAAAACCCCATTGAAAATAACCAAGGGATGGTTTGTGGTTTTGATTTGTTTAACATGTAGTTTTCAAAACCTAAATAATAAACAATTTTCTATCCTTTCCTATATAATCCCACTTATTCTCCAACTTAAATTCACTCTAAACCATTGGATCTCGGCCAACATCTTCCCTCCTCTCTCAAATATCCTCTTGCATCATCCCAATCACTATATAATACTATGTCAAGGCTCTCCCAAGACTTTGGGATCACACTTCCATGTAAGGTATTTTTTACATTCTATTTTTTTTTTCAAAATTTCATTATATTGTTATACCATTTTGTATTAAATTACAAATTTTGGGGTATAATTTTGCACCTCCCCATACATCACCCCTTATGTTTTAATGATGAGAGACCTCTTTCACTCTCATTAATGCCTCCCACACACACCTATTACCATGTAGAAATTATGTAATAAATTTCACTCATCTCATTTAAAATCAAGAAATTTATTGAAATTATGCTTCTAAATTCAATTACATATATTGGGATGTGTATCTACTTGAACCCTTACAAGACACATAATTTTAATTTTATGAAATACCTCATTCTCTATCATAAAACATTTTTACAAATTATTATCTCATGTTGTTATGTTGTTGAAATTACACCACAATTCTCCAACCCAAAGTCATTGTATAGTGACTACCATACCCATTTCTCTATCAAGGGTATTAAAATTTATGAAAATTTACTTATTGATCAAATATTTTCATGTTTGAATTCCACATTACATTATACTGGAATAAATTATGATGTTTAATGAATCCATGTTGTATGATCTATGTGGCACACTTATGAATGAAATTAAATGATTAAGAACGGTGTGACCTGATAGCGCTCTAATGCATTGGGTAATGATTAGTATCATGATACATCATGTGAAGTGAGAGTTTAAAAATTCTAATTCAAGCGCATTGAGGGTTTAATATTTCTCTATGTGCAATGATCCTTGCCTCATGCTAATAACATGTTAAATGTTGTTTCCAAATTTCACTATTATGATAATCAAACAATATCATGCCTTTATGTTGATATTTCACTAATGCTCAATTGATATTCCAATTGCCTAACATGTATTGTTTCTTAATTTTTTACCTTTTACTACATTACTAGGGTTTATATCTCAAACTTTTCTTATGCATTTCCTCAGGTTATCCCATGCAATACTAAGAATAGAAGAATGTTGTGGTCATGTAAAAAATTTCAATAAATATTTTGTATTTTTGTGTCGTAGGTTGTTATGTAATGTTCTTAATCCCCAAAGACACTAGATCTCTTGATCCTTAGAGTTTCCATATGTGAAATTTTTTAAAATATATAATGTAAATTTTTTTAATAATGATTATGGTTTTTATAAAATTAATATCATATTATCACCATTTTATAAAAAAATTTAAAAAAATTAGTAACATCATTTTAGGTAGATGATAGTCTATTTTTTTTATAAGTGACGATTACACTTTTCTAACTAATGGGAAGTAATTTAAATATAAAAATTATTACATTTAAAAAAATATTATCAATTATATATATTTGAAATTGATTCATTAAATCTATCCATCTATCTATCTATATAAGGTGGAAATGAAAAGATTACCACACTGATCCATGGAGGTTGTAATCCACACATATGAAAGATGGATGTTATCATTTTTTAAATGGATGGAATGATAAGAAGATAGATGATATATAATATTTATAGAATAAAAATTATGATATAAATATAACATATATTAATTAATTATATCATTATATATATGTGTAATGCAGTAATGAAAAATGGTATTCATCACAATGTACATATGGTTTCCTGTACATATGCACGAGTGATGTATTCATTACCCATATAATTGAAAATAATATGAAAGAGAATTCAATCCTTATGATGATAAAATTAAATTAGAGTTAAGGTACCTTTCTTATTGTATCATCATGGTTTTAGTGGATTTTAAGGATGTGTAAGAACAAATAAACATGAGACATTTTAGATAAGAGTTATACCTCTTTTTTTGAAAACCACCTTTGACTCACACCATATTCCATTTATGATGGGAATTTTGGTTATAAAATTACTTGTAAGGAAATTATTGGTATTTTGGGATGGTATTTATATGAATAATTTTTTATATAAATCACCAATCATGCGTGAATAATTGTGGAGATGGTTGTCCCAATAATATGTGTGGGGAGTGAAACACTAGTAATTTGTCTAAAAATTAAAATATTATAGTGAAAAATTAAGTTAATTGGATTAAAAGGAAATAATTTTAGATGTTTGGATGAGATAGTGTCAAAATTCATTAAAATAATAATAATTTCACATGTTTCTATGTTCTTTATTTTCTCATCTCTTCTTGTTAATGCCTCAGAAATTCTGTTATACTATTATTGTAGAAATAAGAGAAATAATCTTCAAGTATCATTATTTTCATTATAAAAGGGAACTTATATAATAATTGTCTTGTTTTTGATAGTCTATAATATATCTCACTCAATAAAAAAAATTATTCTCTTAAAATAATTTGAAAAAGTTACTTTAATATTTTAAAACATAAAATACCCTTAGTAACATTTTTGAAAAAATAACATAAAATTACATTAAAACTTGATATTAAAATGGATTTCTGTTGATAATATTTGAAAAATAAATTAACTTTAATTTTGATTCATTAAAATGGTTAAAACATTAAATATCCATGAAAACATCAATTTTATTATTTATTTTGTATCTACTTTGATTTTTCACCCTCTTCCACAAGCACAACAACCACGATACATAATCAATTTTGGATAACTATACCATATAAATATAATAAAAATAAACAACTATATTTTATATGATTTATTAATCTCAGACACATCCATTTATAACAATTTGTAGAATCTTTTATTCATATGAAATTATTTTAGACATTTGTAAAGAGAGTTAAATTTTTTACTCATTCTTTATTTAAATTAATATAAAGGTCATTATCAAAGTAAAATATAAAAAAATTCACATATGTTGAATATAATATTAGTATCATTTATATAATATCATTAATTTATATGAATGATTGTTTTTTCAATGATTTTGAGACCTTATCCAACTCCACTGAACTGTATTAACCCATTATAACCATTATTAAGGTGGTAAACTTTTGGAGGGATTATTTTTTTCATATGTACAAAATGTATGTTTTCTCATAACTAATATTTACTATAAACATTTAACGTATTTGATTTATTTTACATGAATAGATACCAATAATTGGATGAAATTACATTTAATACATGTTCATAAAATGAAACAAAAAACAATTTGATGAAAATTTATAACTTAAGCGTAAAAATGATTTTATAAAATAATAATATATTCCCATAGAATTAGTTTGAATATGATATATAAAAATTGAATATATGTCCATCTAATAGAAATTGATTTTTAATGGGACCACGAAATTTCCAAAATATAAAAAATAAATAAAAGTGTTTTTACATTATTATAATCATTGATAAAATTCTCAAAATGAAAAAAATTATTTATATGTTCAATATTATATTCAAAAATGAATTATGTTAATTTGGAAATAAAAAGTTTCTCAAGAATGTTTTTATTAAATTTTAAATTCATCCATGTATCATGATAATGTAACAAAAGTGGCAATATTTATAAAATCATTATTTTTTATAGCCAACATAATGAAATTCTGTTAAAAAAATAAAAAATATTCCATAAAATATAATATTGAAATTATAAATTTAAAAAAGGTTTTCATTTAATGATATTCAGTTACTATAATTTTCAAAAAATTAATTTTATTATTTATACATAGACATAGACATACCATTTGTATAAAAAATGTACCTTCAACGGATTAATGGAATTTATTGTCATTTAATTACTAGTAACTACCACAAGATGATTGTTAATCAATTTGGTTAAATATATATTCTTTTATTTTGAGTAAAATAAATAATTATTAGTAATTAATTAACTAACTATTATTAAAAGAAATTACTATATCGGGAAATTTCTTTTTAAAAGAGCCTAAATACACAATAAAAATATTTTATCTTCATTTTGTATAAGATGATAATAAATATATGAAAAAAAATTCATTAATATAAATGTGTATGAATATATGTTTTCAATAAATTTAAAAATCATATCAAGTGAAATTGTGACTTAAAATGAAACATATATAATATAAATAAAAACCTCTTTAATTGAAAAAATAACCCTTTTATTCATTAACGATTATTATCCATATAAGATTGAATTTTTACTATTCACAATTGAATAATTATTTCATAAATAATTAATTAATTCATTTTTAGGAGAATAATTCTTTGTATATTTAATTTTATTATGACTCATATTTAGACCTATCAATATAATATCTTGGTTATAATGTTCATATTTATATAATTATATCTCTATAGTATATGTTTAGTTATTTATGATTAGTGTAAAATTTATGAAAAATTATAATATATATATATATTATAAGATAAAATAATTTATTCTTAAAAAACACCTAGAAACTGGGTGAATTGGTGATGATGGTGGCATGGAGACATATTTACTTCTTTCTTGGGATATATATAAGAGTAATTCTTAGGTAAAAATAATATAAAGGCCTTGTAATGTCATTTGAGAAGGACATTGGGTGTCCCTCTTTGGGTTGCGGACCATAGTGTGTGTGAAGGGACTCTATTCAGAAATATAGAGGGAGGTGCATCACTGTTTCCCTAGGGTTGTAAGGAATTATAATTTTATTCTTGTCGGTAAACCAATACATTATTCATGTCATTGGTAAATGCATCATGGCATTTCATGTTTAACAAAATTTTGTGGTCAAACTATTTTGTCCCTCCACCAACACTCTGATTATGGTATATGCCCAAATTTATATTTAGCTAATATTAACACATGACCTAGGGAAATATCACTTGTTTATCCTTTTTTTATCAATATATTCTTCAATAATAAGTGTTCATCATGGTTTATTCTTCCACCGTTCATTTTTCCTCCTCCACTCAATTCCACCCCCCATTTATTCTTGGCGTATCAATATCTATATATCCCAAATTCTATTTTGGGACAATTTTTTTTTTATTGGTTCAAAAATTTTAAATAGTATATTTATGGTTTCAGTATGTATCAGTTATTTCTAGTTTGGTAGTCGTTTATGGAAGGTGATTACTAGAAGATTGGTTTTTTTATTATAAGTATCTATTTTTCATTTTTTTTCTCGAATTAGAATTTCAATAGATCCATTATGACGTCATTTTTTAATATTTTTTTAATAGTTATATATAAAATGGACACTATAAATATTTTTTAATTGATTTTGACCTGGGAAAATAACATATAAATTTTATTTATAGTCTTAAAAAAATGGAATTTGATTTCTATGAGTGTGTGTAAATGATTGAATGATTTATTTCATAAGGAATTGTTTCATTAGGAATGTATTTTAACTTGTATAGATCACTACCTATGTGAAGGGGTGATTCTATTGAGCTATTTAAAATGGAAGAATATTTATTTTCACATTTATTGATTTAAAATCAAATGTTTATTGCATTAAAATCGGTATTGGTGTTAGTCTTGATGATTTATTTTTTTAGAAACAATTTGAATTGTTATTCCAAGTGTAGATCTTAAAGTGTCATTTGAAATGGAACTGTAATCAAATTCAAAAGGATTTCCATTCCTTTTTCATTTTAATGAAGGATCATTTAGAACATTTTAATATATTTCAAATGACATTGTGTATGATCCCAGATTGATGCCCTTATAATAGTGAATTCTATGAATTCTGGACCATTTTGGAATGCATTATATTATTTTGGATATGAAAATTTATTTAGATATGTTTCTTTTTAGGTGGATATAAGTGAGTGATATTTTTTTTCCTTAGGATGAATTGTTTGACACTTTTTATTACTCAAATATAATATCATTCATCTATGCTTTACCTATGAATTGATTCATTAGTTAATATTTATGTCACACATGATAATCATTTCCCACTTGTGTAACCCCTAGTTATATGTTAATTCATGTGGGGGTAACATGATTCTATGCTCAGTGCAGGATAGTCGGTTGGTTTGTGTTATAAATGCAATATAGTAATTAATTTTTCCTTATTTGAAATATAAATTCATGTAACACATTCCCATTTTAAAATTTTACACATCTTAGTGGAATTCTCTTATGTTCGATAGCTTTTTTGGAATATATGGAAGCCTATTTTTTTATGTCAAGTGATTCCTATGTATTATATTTATTATGCTTTAATCCTACAAATTTTAATAAAATTATTTTGAATTTCATTGAAATTAATTTTGATAAATATATTAATAAAAAATTAATTTAAAATTTTTTTGAGATGAAGGGGGAAATTACTAGGTAATGTATTAAATGGTATTTTTTTAATGTAACTAAATGAAATGGATATTTTTAAAACAAGAGTACATGTTCTCTTAGATGTTATAAAAATATAAATAATAGAATTATTTTCATATTTTTCATCTCTCTAGAATAAATGTAATTTCATTTTCAATGAATTTCATCTACTCCATAGTGAGATCCTATTGGATCTATGTTTCATATAATCTATATATAATGATTTAACTTATGTTGGTCTTATTTTTTCCTTTTTGTTCCCTCATATATGTATTATTCTTTGGATGAAATGTAGATGTTAATCGAAATAGTTGGAATTATTCCTAGAGAGTGACCAAGGGTGTCACATTGTGATGGTAGACAATATTTTGGGGTGTGTAAAATTTTTATATTTTAGATACACACATGAATTATCCCTTATGTACCAAACCATGTTGGGGTTATTCATTAATTATATCATTGTTAATAATTTTTAGCTAATTTTTTTTGTGGGTATATAATTTGTGATTTCATCAATATTTATATCCATATATTTGAAAACATGGACTTCCGCCCCCCATGACTCTAATTGTTTTTGGACATTAGGCCTCTTGATAATCAATAAAATTCTTATATTTAGGTCTGGTCAGTACTTTTGAATCAATGATGGGTCATGTCATATTATTAGTGGAATCTGGGTCTAGTTTTGGAATTTGATGTTAAATTCAAACCCAATGATTGTAATTTAATACCCTGTTTCTTGTCACTAGGCCTTGGTGAATTTGAATGTTTATAGGGCCATGTTTTGGACTAACATGGATGACCAGTTATGGGAATCCATGAGTTCTTCATGAAAAAATTGTTTCATAGAACCCACATTTTATTTGGAATGTGTTTAGGTGGAATGGTTATTAGGATTATAATAAAAATTCGAGAGTTATTTGATGAAGGGGTTTTTATCACCACCACTCACGATTATTCTTGTGTTTTAAAAGATTTTTCTTATTTAGTCATTATATTGATTTATAATTTTCTATTATAATGATGTTTTGATCTATATGGAGAAATAAAGACAAATTTGGAGGGGCTTTCTATATTTTCAGATGATTATGGATACGAAGAAATCATGCATGGACAACATGCTCATTTTGGATAACAATGTAAATCCCAATTATATGGTCTATAATACATCCCTGATATTGTGGTATGATCAATGCATGGTCGACGAAAAATATATACAATACATGAGGCCAATCCCAGAATATCGTCCCATACATTATAGATATTCTGTTTGCAGCTATTTTTATGATTGATCACTAATATTTTTTATTTTCACATTATTAATATTTAAATGGTTGGGTTTCCATATGGTTATGATTATATTTCATTCTATTTTTTTATCTAAATCATGTTGTAGTTTATTGTTCTTAGTGACTTAATTGTTTATCATGGCTTAATGTTTTAGTTTTATAATGGGGACTTTTGAATTGGACTATATAATGTGTTTTCAAACACAATAATTTACAAATATCAATGTTGAAATTTTATTAGAATAATAAGGGTTTTCCACAATAGGTTCATTTTTATTTTCAAATTTGATATCATGAAGTGATTTATGATTAATTATACATAAATTATACATTTTTATTTAGAGGTTATCAACATTTAATTGGAGATATATTTTTAAAAGTAACTTTCTAAAAAATTATTAGTATGTGGACTTCATATGTTTGTCAAACGTATTTTATTAGGTTATTGTTTATTATTAAATTTTATATACAAGGGAGTTTGGAACATTTTATCAAATGAAAAAATATTAGGTCAGAGAATTTATATGTCTTTTCACCCTATTATGTTTTTATACTATTTTTTATATGGAATTTTTTCATTTAATTTTGGAAGAAACAATGTTGGATCATCTTAGACGTTATTTATTTTATTAATCTTATAATGGTCTAGATGTATCCACAATTAGTTATCCATAAGGGTACTCTTAGATTCAATGATTTATTTTCTTTTATGAGAAGTATTGTGGATCCCCCTTACTGAATAAAGACTATAATGGACTTTATTTTGGGTAGTAAGGTCTTGTGGGAATTTTCATGTAATCATGTGTTTCTACCTTGGGAAGAGGTCAATTTTTAGAGACCTTTATTTCTAATAGAATTATTATTTTCAATGCATTGTGATATGTGAATTTGTTTTTGTTGATGATTAATAATTATTTACTTGGGTGTTATTTGTTTCTTGGGATTTACATTGTAGTTTTGGAATTCATGTGGTTGATTTCATTGTTTATTTAACATGGGTTATCCTTGTTTTATCACTTCAATAAATTGGATGGGTATTTCCATCATGAAATTTTTCACTCATTTGTATATGTTAGAAATTAATGGGATCACAATGGAATGGTGTCCTTAGAGTGGGGTATTAGTTTAACTACTAGTGTATTGTGATATGGGGTAAGAAGAAATTCTTTTCATGGAGGGGAATATTTTGATTCAATATATGGTATCTAATTATCAAACTCATTGATTAATCATGTTATGGTTCCAATTTATTGGATGTTGAGCCCATATTAAGTTAGGTTTTCATTTGGGATTATATGAAATGATATTTATATTTTAATTATAAATCTACTAAAAAAACCATTTTTAAGGTATTCTATGGAGGGGTGGTATTTGTTGTGAGTCCTCTCTTAGAATTTTCTCTCATTTATATTCATCATTTTTTTTAATATTAAATTTTTGAGAGAATTATAGCACATATCCATCATCATTGAAAATTATATCTATTTATTTTGGTTTCATTTATGAATTTAGGTGCTTTTTCTATCATCAAGTTAGTTATATTTTCATTATAGAGTTATATTTTATTTATCATAATCCTTATTTAAGGTCATGGAATTATTTTATAATCTCGTCCTCACTCACTCACTTTCTCTACATACCTCTCTCTATTATATATTTTTTATTTCTATAAATTTCTCATGTAAAAAAGATCCATGGTGAGTTAAATTTTTAGAAAAAAATTCATCTTATAATTTAATTTATTTTATTCTTCTATAATTTTCAATGTTTTTTAGTGTTTATTTGAATATTTTTATAGTTTGGG
The DNA here is from genome assembly GCA_963277665.1 of Viscum album. Taxonomy (NCBI): domain Eukaryota; kingdom Viridiplantae; phylum Streptophyta; class Magnoliopsida; order Santalales; family Viscaceae; genus Viscum; species Viscum album. The sequence continues at coordinate 419,012,085 of OY728123.1, read as the reverse complement.
GAACTATATAGGATAAACAGGGACATATTCACTATAAAAAACTTATTGATTGGGGTTTTATCATTGAATTTCCCCTGTTGGGAATAGAAAAATTGAAATGACTAGTCTTAGAGTTTTTGTGATGTTTCTTCCTAAGGGGTATCCCCAATGGGAAAATAATAATGGAAAATATCTCCTTCGGAATTTTTTATTAATAAGGTGAGTAGGGTTCATGGTTACATTTCAATAAAATAACAAAACACCCTGGTTTTAGGACCTCTTATGAGATTTCAGGCCACATTCATATAAATGTTTTTTACATAATTAAATATTTTATCTTATTATATGAATATTAATTAATAATCATTACACTCTACACAATAATAGTTGATGTTTTCTGTCTATGAAAACATGGAGATATAAAGAAATTTTAAATAAATGATCTTTATAACCTCCCTCTAACATCATCATAACTATAACCCTTCATTAATAGAACAATTATTCATATACTAACGAAATGGAAATAATATAAATATTGAGAATATATATTCAGTAATGGAAATATTGGGAGATAAAAAAATTATTCTTCTTCAAAAAATTCAGAATAATTATATAGGGCTAGTAGATAAACATTTGAAATTCATGCCAAAATTCATATATCATAATCAGGAGTCATTTAATAAATTTTGAAACATAAAATAACTTTAATGTTATATGAATCAATGAAAATGATCCTTCATTGTATAACATTTCTCTAAGATCATGTCATAATATGTGTCATAGTGTCTCACATAATTCTAATAATATAAATCTTATTTCAGGGTAACCAACCAAGAGATTCGTAACATTATATTCTTGGAAAAACCATCATGGAACCTACACATAGCTTGGGATAAAATCCAATGTAAACTATTTTGGGGATGGTATAACATACAATATACAATTTGAGATCATAACCCAGTAATTATAACCCAATGAATGGTATGGTTATAATGGATCCACCAAACATTTAATAATAATCCACTCTTATGTATTAGATACGATTATGAAGTAGTTGGGGTTTGGCTTAGCAGTAAACACCCCATAATCCTACATGAAAAATGGGGGTTCAAAACCCATAGGGCGCAGGTACTGTAGCAGCACTGTAGCAGCGGCAGCACTGTTCATCGGCAGGTACTGTAGCGGTGGCGGTACTGTGCAGTACTGTAGCAGGCGGGGTTACTATTCACAAAATGTGAATTGGGCCAAAAATTTGGGCCTATGGGCTATGTAATGGGCTACATGCCCACTGGGCCTCTGGTCTATGTAATGGATTTCCCTCTACCCAGTTAAAAGAGGTATTTGCATTGATTTAATAATAAAAATGACATTTCGACCCCAACATTTAAAAAAAATAGATACAATTATGAAAATATTTATCCGGTCATCAAAGCTGCGCACATAAAGAAGAAATAGCGTGTCGTCAATATATAGTTATCATATTAATAAATCATTTATATAAAGAATAATGTTGATATAATTGGATGACATACCAACAAAATAACAAGAGGAGTCACATGATGATATTATAGATAAATATACCAATAAAAGAAAACAAAAACATTATTGAGAAAACTTCTCTTTTGAAATTTGAAATCAATTATTTATAATCTAAAACATTATGCAATACTAAAGATATAATTTTACTTGATGATCACTTTTGAATCATTTATGTTATTGTTCAGGTTAATTTTTTCCTTCATAGCTATAAAATCTATTCATGTGGTGTATGTTAAAACAAATATTCCTTTCACGTTTTATATTAAATGTTAGATGATCCTCAATAAAAAACAAGAAGTATAATTTTAAAAAATGGTTTTAAAATTAAAAAATTGGTAAATTTTAAATTAAAAATCATTATGGAAAAGATAAGAATCATTAAATATTTCTTTATAATATATGGACATGAAAAAAATCCCAACTGAAGAATGAAATCGAATCAATTTCATTAAAGACAATTCTCCAGTCCTACGGGTACCTAGAGTGAAAAAAATAAATGAAAATAATTTATTTGTATATATAACCATAGGATTTGAATATAAAAACTATTTTTTAGATATATATCATATGATTTTATCAAAAGAAATTTAAGCATAAACAATCCTGTTAAAAAGAGAGATTGTAACCTAAAATCCTCCCCTTATGTTAACTGTGATTCAAATAACATATTACATCAGATATAATTAATTTAATTTTAGTATTATTTTATTATAAAATCAAATTAATTCACATAATTATATATATGGTCTACTAATATTATTTCACTAACATTTTTTTGATAATTCATTATTATAATCCTCATTTCATGGTTATAACAGCTTTATTTCACATAATTATTTTTTTCGGTATTATTGGTCCATAAACATTGATAATTATTCAATAGTTTCCATAATATTAGTAATTTAATAAATATAATATTTAATAATTGTATACACTTTAATATCAATTAATATAAAGTGATGATTAAATTTTTAACACAACAAATTATAGAGATGGTAATCCAATTGTACACACGATAGATGTTTTACACATTTTGATAGAGAAAAGTAAATAAAGGTAAATAATAATTCCGTATAAAAGAATGATTACTATATAATTAATATCATATATATATACACACTCACTCACTCAAAAATGAATCATAATAACCAACCATGGGAGATTATGATGAAAAATGAATCATATCATTATGTGTAAAAGGTAGTCCAAACTTACATTTGAGAAACACATTACCATCAAATATGATAGATAGGAGGTGGGAAATGGTTTTTACGTCATCATAATATCATATTTTTATATTAAATAATCTTCAGTAATAATTTTGTTGTGTATACAGTTGGCTTAGAGATGGTGAATTAAGAAATAAATATGAAAGATCTCTGTTCAGATATATGTCTATTCTTAATGATACCTAGTTCAAATTACTTATTAAGGCTAGAAAGATTGGAATTGTGGGAATAATTGAAGATATTGTATGATTGAAAAAAACTAGTAATGCTTATATATTAATATTTTCTATGTTATAATTCAAAAAATATAATAATAATTGATGAGATGAAGTTCGATATTATATGTGTGGGGTGGGACAAAAACAAACTTATATAAATGATATAAAAAATATAAGTATACTTCAATGAAAAATTGGAAATATTGGGAAATTATTTTATGATATTTGAAATTATTTTTAAATCAACTCATATATTTTATGTTTGATATGTTCAAGTGGAATTAATACTCTTGTCTATTAATTTAATCACCTCACAGTAGTAACCTGTTGTAAACTTAACCACTATTATTTATTTACTAATAATACTATTCATATGAATAAATTTATGTTGAACCAATTCATTTATATTAATTTTGATGATTAAAAAATTATTTTTTTAAATATTTTTTTCCGATATGTTTCTGAATATAATTTTTAAATAAGAGTGGAAAACCAAACAAATACTAGTTTTAAGAAAAATATTTTTAAGCATACAATAAAATTATGTGAATTCCATTCATTATAAAAACAATTATGTGAATGTTAAAATATAATATTTATAATATAATCTATATATTTCATGAAAATTACTTAAAAATAGAGGTTAATTAGTTTTATTATGATGAGAACCCCATGTGTAGATTAAAATTATTCAAAAAATAATAATCTAAGAATGAAATTATTGAATATCAAAAGAAGTATAATAATGAATCCTATGAAATTATTTAGTTTATTTATAATTTAATTACTATTTTTTAATTATAGGATAAAATTTAAAATATGATGGTACTTTTAATATTAATTATTTAATTAACTAAAATTATATTTTTTAAAATTCAGTATTGTTCATTATTCAATGAAAATTAAATCATTTTAGAAAAATAAGGAAATATTGAAATAATGAATACATATAATATAATTATCACCTAAAATAAAATTTCATATTATGTTGGTTAGACATTTTATTTTCATCTCACAAAATTTATTAAAAACTATTTTTGAAGAAAAAATATTTTTGAAACAAAAATTAACATTAAAATTTTTTATCACATATTTAGTATACGATGGGAAAATAATTTTTCATTAAATAAAACGTCAAATATTGAATTTCTATAATGTAATTATTATTATTTTTATATACAATTTTACTTCTAGTTTATAATGGATTATTAAATCAATGTTCATTTAAACATGGGGTTTTGTAGAAGGATAAAAATCAAATCCATGAACTTTATTTCATACAAAATACATATTAAATATTGGTTTTATACATTAAAACCACATAAATTAAATTAATCAGAAAAACTATAATCACCCATATAAAAAAATTTATGATAACACTACAATATAAAACCATCATGTTCCCATGTATTTTCCTATAATTTCAATTTCCTCTCCAATACATTAACCAAGTGAAAAGGATTATTTTGTGAAATTTATTTATAGGATCTCTGAATTTCTACCTATGATTCTTAATATGAAATTTCATTCCCCAATGAAAAAACACTTATTTAAGTACATTTTTAATGATTAGGTATGTACATCCATAAAATAGATAGATGGAATAAATTATCAACATGATAGAGGAGTGATGGATGTTCTGTGAAATAATCTATATTATTTACATGGTAAAGATTTTATTAGAGTCCAATAACCCTATGGATTTTATTTTACCTTATTTTAAATCTCTTAAACATCTCCCACATAACATTAAAATGAATAAATCCTCACCAACATTTAATTCATCAACACACTAACAATTCTTAATATTACACATATGTTGATTATGAGATTCCTTGATTTTATACTGAATGGAGGTAAAATGTTATAAAATTTCCTATACTATCATATGTACCAAATTAATTCATTATGTAATATCAACCTCCCATATCTGATTTATAAGAATCATTCTATAGATTAACTTATAAGTATAACTCTAAATACTTGAGTGAAATATGTTATTATATGAGAGTTCAACTAGTAGAAGATGTTTATCCAAAATTCAATTGAAATAAAAATGTACAGTGTCTGGATATATCCTCCATGGTATGAATTTCACTCTTAAACACAAAAATATATTGGTGTATGGTATTTGTTAACAATGAAAACTCTGCAACTAGAGAATTTTTAAAAAAAATATCTCAAAAATCAATTTAAATATTTGATCTCAGTTAGATACAATAGAATGTGGAACCCCATAAAATAATTCCACTACATTAATTTATATTGTAGAAAACTAGATGAATAAAAATTTCATTTACTGTATGAATTAAATGTTTTGTATTAGTATGTTGTTGAACTACAATCCAAATCACATTATATCTTTTATAAATTTAATAGAGTCAAATGAAAAAATATATAGTGATAATTTCCCATTGATAATCATGAATGGGTAGTGATTATAATATCACTATAGAGTTCCATATCTCATCCATCACATGTTGAGATACAAGGAAACAAGATACATAATCCTTATTATTTCTCTCCATGATACACACCATTATATACTATTTTATGATTGTAGACCTTATCATACATCATGTATGAATATAGAATGATCTGAAAATAGATTCATATAATATATAATTATTTAGGGAAGATATTTATGTAATACATACTTGATTCATGAAAATTATCATTCTATCATAATCTTGGATTATCTTATAACCATTCTCACATAATTTTGTAGCCCCACATCATCCATATGTTCTTATATTATCATCACTTATATAGAAAATTTAAGTCAAACATGATAAGATAATATTTATCCCATTAATTAATGATTGAAATGTCTATTAATTAAAAATTCATAAATATTTGATCTTTTATTGTCTTTATCATATTGAATATAACCATATAGTTTTAACTCATTACATCAAATGACTTGAAAACATTCTTAGGGTGATAATTTATTAAAATGTTATATTACTTAATAAAATATAACAACCATCACTAGAGAATATTATACTATTATTTGGGTCAATATTTGAAATTTTCATACCCATGTTTCTCACTACGGTGCCACGATCCAGTTTCCCACATGACCGTAGGCATGCCTACCTTTATGCTAGAGGCTTCTGGCTAGTTGTGAGGGACAAGTAATTAATTTATTGATAGACTATACCCTCTCTTTTTATAGTAAAAAACCAGTGGAAATTGTTACAAAAATGAGGAAACATATATAAGCATGAACAACAACAAAGTTATAAGATAACCAAAATAGAAAGTACAATATTTAAATTAAAGGGGATATATAATATGCCAATGTAAGTGTCAATGTGTCTAAAATGGAACTAGAGTAAAGACACTTACAACTACCCAATGGATCCCGAACCACACCTTGTTCCCTTATCCATGCTCCATCCATGATTAGACATCATATCTGGGGCCTTTTCCCTTAAATTTTCAAACAACAATAATGTGTATTCAGGTACTGATAAGGTCATATGAGTATGTTGTGTGTGAAACTCAGTAGGTCACCACCAACGTTGTTTGGGAGAAATCTAGTCAATTGTATTGAATGAGGTTGTATAATGAATAAAATCCAATTATAAGGTAAAAAGTTTACATTTATTCAATTATACATTATATAACTGCATAAACCCTCACATTTCCATGACCACCCATATCTCAATATCTACTTTGGCCATTGATGGAGTCTGATCCACTTCTCATATTCAATTCATAATCAATATATCACACCGGAAAATCATTATCTATTTAATTCAACACATGTACGACCAATTTCATATGTAGTCCAATGAATCTAAGTGGGTGTAGAACATCGTGTCTAGAACCCTAATGAGTATTTCGAGAATCAATCCCTATCTCACATACCATGGTTATTTGGAGTCTTTGTCATCCCATACAAGAATTTTTTCATGCATGCTGGGAGTAGATTGTTATTTCTAGCACCCCGTGAGTATTTTGAGCATCATTCCTTATCTGACACTCTTTTTTATTAATTATAAATATTTATCATGGATGTTGAATACAATGTATAGAAAAATGTGAGAATTTCGACAATCAGTCGACGTCTCACACCCGTTTATCAATCATACATATATATCATGGTTGTAGAATGCAGTGTCTAACACCCCATTTTTCAACTATTTGCAATATATCATATATACTACTATTTCCTATATTTCACAACTATAAAGGATAAAAATCGTTAATCCCCTCAGCATGATACACATAAATATTTCACATTAATTAATTTGACAATTAATAAATTGTAATATAATTATTTTATAATCATTTCGATCAATAAATTAATTTAATAATTAATTAATCACATCAGTCACTTTAATTAATTACACATTTAATTAATAAAAAAATCTCAGTAATTAATTCAACAATTAATTAATCATGTTAGTATCATTAATTAGTTCAATAATTAATTAATCGGTTTAATTCATTTAGTTAATTTAATAATTAACTAATAACATCAATTAATTCAAAAACATCAATAAAAATACCTAATTCAACAATTTCAATAAAATTAATGAATTCAACAATCAATTAAACATTTCAACTATATCAATATCTAATAATTAGTTCTAAAAGTAATAATCTCAAACCACAAATATCATTGTCCCATTATTAATTGAAAAATTAATTATCCAATTCTATCAATTCAATATCCCAACAATCCATATTAATTAATTCCGAAACTAATTAATCCCAGTCATTAAATTTTAGAATCGCAATACTCCCCAATAATTATTTCTCCATTTAAATAATTTAACTAATCAAATTGCACCACACTAATTCCCCATTAATTAATTTATCAACTAATTAATATAACTCATTCAATTGTGTTATAATAATAAATTATTTTTAATTAACTCACAAATCATGTAATCTAACTCATTCCAATTAATTAATACCACCATTAATAAAAAATCCAATAACATCAATTAATTCTCAAATTAATTGTCCATGACCTTACAATTAATTAATTCATTATTATTTGAACAAAATATATCCATAAATTAATTCATTAGTTAATTAATCCCAACAACCCTGTTATATAATTCATTAATTAATTAATATCTCTAATCAAAATAAATAATTCTATCCCATACAATTCAATATCCCCATATAATTCATCAATTAAATATTATTTCTAAAAAAATTCCGGAACCAAAATTAATTCATCAATTAATTGTTTAACTCAAACTATTCAATAATCATGAAAATATCAAATATTTATTTCTATAATTTATTTTCCATATCCATCTACATCAATGTATGAATAATTAATTCTTCAATTAATTATAAAATTTCAACAATCTCAATCTTGAAATAATTAATTAAATAATTATGTATCCCAAAATTATTATTTTTAATAATCCCAAACATTACCATTAATTAATTTTCAAATAATTAATTATGTTTAACCATCTAAATAACTATACAATTAATTCCAAAATTAAATATAAAAATCAAAAATCCCAAAATCTCATATTTAATCCACTAAATAATTATCTCGTTCAATAATCCAAAAATTTCACAATTTCTGAATTTCCTAATTCATTAATTCAAGAATTTAATTAATTTTTTTGGAAATAAAATTTCAAAACATATCCTAATATTCAATTACTTGCATATATATAATTAAAAAATCAAACTATGGGATTTTAAACATAGACCAGTTAACCCAATATTAGTGATGGAGAACACCTATTAATGAATATCCCTAAAAAAGCATAATCAATTAATAACATGTTGAAGAACACTATTTAGATATAAATTCTTAAATTTGGAGGAAAGAGTGAAAAAAGTTATGTGTCTGATATAGCAGTCAAATACTGTATTCCACTCAACAAGAACCAGAAAATTCACTTGCAATTTATCTAGATGTAGTTTAATAATTGTAGAGAATACCATAAAAATAAGGGTCTATACATTGAAGATCTAATGAGTGATATCTTTTAGATTAAAGGGGACTCATAGATACTAATTTTAGAAGACCCTCAACAAGGAGGGAGGTGTACAGAGGGTCTTATGTAGAAAATTTCTATACTATGATGTATTTCGGTCTAAGGAAAAACTATATGTGATGTTTTCGGTTGAATACATGTGGTACATAGAGGGATTACATTAATTAAAATGGGGTTCAAAGGTTCTCATGATGTTGGATACATGTTTCTAATTTACTGGGCATCATAACTATATGATGTGAATTCCCTTTTCATGTTGTGTAATAATTCATGAGTAAAACCCCATAAAAAATAAAAAAAATAATATAGATTACATGGGGTGAAATATAATTACATGTGATGTAATATAACATGTGGAGAAATATGATTACATGTGGTAAAATTTAATTTTGTTACATGATTACACATGGTGAAAGATAGGTACATCGGGTATAAAATAATATCATAACTTATTGACATGTAATTAAAACCACTTGTAGGGGGAGTAAATTTTCACTGTTGTGAATTAATTTAAATTGTAAATTAAATTCAAATAAAACCATCTTGACAATAAATAAAAAAAGGATCATATAAGGAAAATATGTGATCTTACAATCACCCCACCTTATAACTATTAATCCTCGAGATACACTCCCCTATATTTCTATGAAAACTGAGGTTCTTACAATCTCCACAACATATAATATATTATCCTTTAACATTACTCTCTAACCCCTATATGATTATGATTCAAAAATATTGTTCCATTGAGCCCACATATAATCTTATATTTCCTATGTTTCCACATCCCACAATCTATCAACATGTTGTTTTATTTAATCACATTCCCATTGAGATGAAACACAAGTATTAGATGCTCCTCAAAGGAGACATCAGTCATAATTTATACATATGAAAAATAAAGGATGTGTTTCCCCACTCAGTATTCCCAACAACAATAAGAACACAATCTAACATTATCAGTCACCAATGCCATCAAAATAGAAGGAAATGGACATACAACCACTACCTCCAAGTCCTACTAGGACTTTATCTATCAAAATTAAACAATCACCTTATAAGTTCATCATTTGAATTATAATTACATCACATCAAACAATGGTCTTTTAATATGCGCCATCTACTAAAACATTTATCACCATATTTGAAGCATGGTTAACAACATTGTCAAGAAACTCAGTCACAATGGCCCATGATGCACAAGATTCATCGAACTATAGTCACTCATAAGAACTTATTCTATAAAATTTTGATGGCACACCTCACACCATACAACTCCACATATATACCACTTTATAAGAAAGAAATTACTTGGGGCCTCATATCTAATAGAAAAAATTTATGTAGCTTTTCATAAAGGTAGAGTATTCTTAGAATACCTGGGACGATGTTCGTGATGGGGACATGATCATCACTAATTAAAAGTACACTAAAATGCCATCAATGAATCACCACATCAAATCCTGAATTACAAACATTACTAGCCACGATAGAAACCCTTTAATATTTTTAATGTCATGATATTACATTCCCACAAACATCTCACCATAATGGTCTAAAACCAAATGGTTCCTTTCACAACCTAAAATTGAGTTCTCAAACTAGCACATTCTCACTACCCAACCCACTCATGTCAAGGGACTACTAACCCGAAAAAGGATTCTCAGTTCATGGAATTAACATAGTTAGAGAGTGGGATTTACAAAAACCCATATAATGTATTTTACCCCATTTCCTACCACACTGGTAAGACCAAGGAACTATCTAAACCCTCAACCGTCAAACACCTTGGTCCTATTTAAATAGGGTAAAAACGATATCATTATTGAAGTATATCATTTATAGAACCCAATATTATCATATTAAATAATTTTAAATTCATTATAAATTTCATGTTATGCATAATTTTCATTTAAATTTTTCATGTAAGGGAAAAATTCATATTCAGAAACTTACCCAGACCCCATTTTCCCATGCATGCCTACAAGGATGCATGACAAAAAAAATCCAATGTATCTAGAATGATGCATGTATAATCAAATCTCGTGCAATTTAGGGCTATGATTCAGTCTCAAACAATCTCAAAATCAATAATCACAACACACAACAAATGTGTTACCCATTGTGAAATAACATCAACTATAACAACATATATCAATATCAACAATCCCACTCAAGGACCATGGGATTTACCCTCATACATGGGGTGGCTACACCAATTAATGAGCTCTTAACCAAAAATAAACCCATCCTATTCTCCTCATTACATTTCCTAAATAGTAATAAAAAATAATTGGAAAACAAACACCTTTGATACCACTTTATAATATCCCAACTCGAGTTCCATGCCCCATTTCCCTGAGTAAGATCGCCACATGACCTCAAGCATGCCTCTATTAATGCTAGAGGCAACAGACTAGTAGTAAAGGTCTGGTAAGTCATGCATGCGAAGACTATACCTTCTTTTATTAGAGTAATACACTATCAGAAATAAAAAATGAAGAAGCATATATAATCATAAACAATACAAATGTTACAAGATAACAAAAACAAAAACAAAATATTTAACTGAAATGAGAAACATTGTATGCCAGTGTAAATTTCAAAGTGTCTAAAATAAAACTATTGTAAAGGCTCTAATGACACACTAGGGGGACTTGAACCACATATGGTTCCCTCACCCATGTTCCAACCCCAATCAAAAATCTAATCCATGACCTTTTCCCTTAACCTGATATACAACAATAAGGTATTTTCAGGTTCTAATTTTGTAGCCTAAGTATGTTGTCATTAAAACACAGTACGCCACCACTAATGGTCTATTCAATAAATCCACTCAATAATATTGTGAGGTTTTGTATTGAATAAAATAAAAGTAATAAAGTACATAGTTTACATTTATTCAATGATCCTTTACATAAACATATATACAATTGGGTTTCCATGGAAACACTTATCTCGATACCATCTTCAACCCTTGTCGAAGTCAAAACTATTTCTCATATACAATTACAATAATTATCTCACTTGTGTAATTTTTTATCTTTTTAATTCAATTATTATATGGCCAATTGGATCTATAGTTCAATGTTAATAAGTGGGTTTTAAACATTATGACTAGAACACTCATGAGTATTTAGACAATCATTCAATGTCTGACACCCCATGGGTATTTGGAGCTCTAGTCCTTGTCCCATACAAGAACATTTTTGTGCATGGATGGTGTAGAAATCCAGGGCTAGTGCACTATGAGTATTTAGAGCATCATTCCTTGTCTCACTCCACACTAATCGATCATAAATATATATCTTGTGTGTTGAATGTCATGTATAACAAACCATGAGAATTTGGAGCATCAGTCCCTATCTTACTCCATATTCATCAATCAAACATATACATCATGGGTGTTGAACTTCATGTCTAGTTGCCCATTTCTCAATCATTCACAATATATCCCATAAATCACAATTTGCTATATTTCATAACAATCTTGGTTAATCAACAATAACCACTTAGAATATTTCACATAACAATGTCACATAAATTAATTTAACAGTTTATTAATCATTATATAAAACTTTTATAATCAAATTGTTCCATTAAATAATTCAAATATTAATTAATCACATTAGTCTCACTAATTAATTCCAAAATTAATTAATTATAAAAAAACAATTAATTAAATCAAAAATTAATTATTCATATCAATTTCATTAATTAATTCATTAATATAAGTAATTCGTTAAATTTATATTAGTTAATCCAACAATAAAATATTCACATCAATTTCATTACATAACTCAAAAATCAATTAATTATGTTAATAAAATTAATTAATTTTATGATCAATTAATTACATCGACAACATTAATTAAGCAAGAAATTAATTAATCATGTCAAAAACATTTATTATTTCAATAAATATTTAATTCGGTCTATTTGATTAGTCTATTTAGAAAATAACTAAAAACATTAATTAATTCAACAATGTTCATAACATTAATTAATTCAACAATGTAAATAACATTAAAAAAATTTACAATTAATTAACCATTTCAATAATCTCAATATCTCCGAATTACTGCTAAAATTAATAATCTCAAAAAAATCACATTGTCACAATTCAAAAATTAATATTCATATTCTATCAATTCAATATCCCAACAATCTTTATTAATTAATTCCATAATGAATTAATTCATGTTACTCAATTTCACAAAAAAACCTCATTAATTGATTTTCAAATTAATTAATCTAACTATTTCAATTGTATCACACCAATTCCCCATTAATTAATTTCTAAATCAACTAATCTAAATCATTCAAATGGATGAAGACAACAATTACCCATTAATTAATATACCAATTAATTAATACAAATTGTTCCCATTAATTAATCGCACCAATAATTAACACATTTAATCCCTTTAATTAATTACTTAATTAATTTTCCTTGTTAATCCTATTATGTAATTTAATATTAATTAATCACATTACTACCATTAATTAATTTATAAATTAATCAATCCCACCAATCCCATTATTTAATTCATCTATTAATTGATCTCATTACTCATATTAATTAACCCCTCTTCAAATAATTAAATATCCCCAACATTTTCATCAATTGGTTGTTCTATATCAACTAATTTGATAACCCAAATTAATGCATCAATTAATTGTTAAACTCAAAAAATTAAATAATCATAACAATCTCCAATAATTATTTCTATAATTTATTTTCCCTTCCTAAAAGCATCAATATATCAAAAATTAATTTTTCAGTTAATTAATCAATTTTATCTTTCTCTATCTTGAGACAATTAAATTGACAATTATTTATCTGAAAACCCCTATTTCATAAACCCAAACTTTCACATTAAAAAATTTACTATTAATTAGTTATTTTCAAACATCTCAATAACTCTGTAATTAATTCCCGCAATTAATTATCAAATTCATAAATCCTAAATTTAAATTAATTATCCTTTAATTAATTATCCCATTCAACATTCCCAAATGTGAAATTTTTTGGAATTCTATAAATAATTCATTCAAAAAAATTAATTAAATCTATTTTGATGTCTAATTTCTAAATATATCTACTAATTCGACAACATTCATATATGTAATTAGAAAAATCAAAACAATGGGATTTGAATTTTAGACCACATACATCATGATCGGTGATGGATAATACTCTCAAATGAATATCCCCAAAAAACAGCATAATCAATTTTGAATGTTTCGAAGAATAGGATTTAGATACGAATCTTTGAAAGCGGGGGAAGCGGTAAAAAATTCCTTATGTCTGTGATAACAATCGACTACTGGATTCCTCTCAATATGAATAGATAATCTATTAGAAACAGATCTAGATGTATATTAATAATCCACAGACATACCATAAAAATATATGTCTGAACACCCATGATCTTATGGAAGATCACATTTGGATTTAATAGTGCTCCTATAAATTAATGGAAGAACACCCACAGTGAATAGGGAAATGTGTGAAGGGTCATTGGTTGATGATTTCTATGTGTGGAGGAGTTTTGGTGCAATTAAAAGGTGATCAAGGCATGTTCAGTCCAAGATAGGGGTGCACAAAGTGTCTGCAGAAATTAAAATGGGTTTTGAAGGTTCACATGATATTGGATACGCTTTTTTAATTTACCAGGCTCCAAAAATACACAACGTGAATTCCCTTTTAATTTCATGTAATAATTCTCAATTACAATCCCATTAATCCATTTAAAAAATAATTAATACAAATTTCACGTGTTCAAATCTAATTTCACGTCGTGAAATCTGATTACACATTGTGAAATTTAATTTCACGACATAATGACATGTGGTGAACGATAATTATAACGAGTGTAATATACTTTCATGACATGTTTACACACAATGAAAACCACTAGTATGGGGTGTAAATTTTCATGGTTGTGAATTAATTTAACCTAAAAATAAAATTTTAAACAACCACTTTATACAAAAAAATTAAAAATACTTATACATTGTAAATTATAAGATCATGTAATATAAAATTTTATAATTTTTATATGTATATAAGTCACTCTATTATCCATAGACATAATTCCAAAAAAAATAATTTTAAAATTGACAAAACTGAATTTAAATCACGAGTTAAGTAATTATTCCCATGAATCTTAAATTACCATGAGGATTATGATATCACAAAATAATTATGAATATAAACACATACCAAAAAATTAAACAATACTCCACTAAATATTAATCCCTTATCTAATATTGGGTACCTTGTTCAAAGGTATATTGACCATCCAACTTCATGTGTTACTTGAAATTTTATTCACATTTACTAGTCAAAAGAAACATGACTCCCATATTGTATATCACGGTGACTAGGATATAATATAATTATACATACTTTAATTTATTTCAATATTATCCATTCAATTGATGAAAAACAATTATCAGTCATAATGGGTTCTCTAGGGGAGTGTTTAATAATATAATTTATAGATATATTCATTGATCCACCCTCATAAGTGATTTTATTACAAAATTTTAATCTTTGTACTGAAATAATTTATAGATGTTAAATATTGTATAAAACGTCCACACAATTAGGATATTTTTTCAGTCCTCAATTTATCATCATGTTGTACCTTACACTCATAATAAAATAGAATATAATTTATAAATACAATCATAAAATAATTTGGTAGAATCTAAAGACTCTATTAATTAAAATGATGATGATAAAAAGGATATTAGTCAGGCTAAAAAGAATCACTCTAAATTCACAGTTTACATACATATAATTGAATGTTTTGTAAGAGTTGTATTCAATATTCTCCCTTAACTAATAATTTTAATATTGAATATCAATATTGTAAAATTATTTAAATCCTCTAAATTCATTGAAAAAAATCACCAATAACGGGTATATGATACATATAATCAATCATGGTAATGTTTTGTTCTTTACAATAAATGTAATTTTCCATTCATTATTATTTTATCTAAATAAAATGAATAGATTTTCCACAAGGTGACACAATTGTCTGAGTGAATCTATGAACATGATTCTGATAGAGATTCAAATCCAATTTATTCTACACAATCTTGATGATTCATTGAAATACATGTGGTATCAAGTATGATTTCTAATGACAACATTATTTTATAATTTTGGGTAATACCAATAAAGTCTTAAGAAAATAAATCATAAATATAACATACAATATATTTTCATCTACATTTAGTGTATTCTTAACCATTATACATAAATTCACCCATTAAATTGGAACCATGACCCATGAAATGGTTGTAATTTCAATTGTAATATTTATTTACCCACATATCTGTTAGAAATCATAAGTTTCTTCAGAATATCAAATATGACATCCATTCTAAGGAAAATGCAACATAATTTTTTAAAATATTGTCAATCAATTACAAATATGAAAACAAATTCAACTGTAGGGATAATTTTATGATATAAATGGACACTATTTCAAGAAACATAATTCAGATTCTAATCGTATAATTGAGTTGTGATAATCCTAACCCTGTTAGATTTTAATGAAAATTAAATATATAATGATTGATTTTGTAATGTGATAAAATTGAGAAATTCCTCATATATATGTATGATGGTAGAATAAATATTAAATATGTTGTTTGTAGTTATAGAGTTGACGATAAGTGTATCTTTCCAAAAAAAAATTCATATGACACATATAAAATTGAATTTATAAAATTTACATTTATTGATTATGATTTAGAGTGTTCCAACATTAATCATCATCACCAAAACTCACATTTCATAAATGGTTACGAATAATCCTAAACTTCTTTAATTTTAAACATTATTGTGTGGATTTTGTAATTTCTAAGGATTTTATTCAATTATCGTTATCGGTGAACTTATTAACCTTATTGTTACATTTAATTTCTAAATGAACTTCCTTTCCGCACATAAAACATTTTATAGTCCACTATTGTCAATTTCTTCCAGGATTTATTCCACAATTATGGAATAAATGAAGACTCATCTTATTCACACCCTGTTTTTTATAATAATTTACACAAATTTATTTTCATATAAAAACAAGGACATTTTTGAAGGATTCCAGTCTCTATTTCAAAATTTATAGCAAACCAATTGGTTTATCTAGAAATTATATATTTTCTTCTATCTAAAACTATTTGGATAATTGATTATATTCAATTAATAAATTGATCAACATTAAATTTTGTCTTCATTATAATAATTGAAGCATACCTCCCTAGTATTATAAAATTTCATCATTACAAATAATTTGTTCGTTATCCTTATATTATTCATAATGATATTACTTAATGATTTTTTATTAATAATACAGATAAAGTACATATTGAAAAATAAGCCCATAATATCAACTAACTACATATATTAAATTAATTAATGTATCCTTTTATTCAAGAAAGGATTCCATCGTTGATATGATTCCCCTTCTGGATAACAGATGACAAAGATAAAATTATAATTCTCATAAATCTAGATAATTAAATATAAATTCTCTGTATTTCTAGTCCTTTATACGAAATTAGTTGATATTCATACCATGTAAGGGAATATGAATGTAACTTCTTGATGGAAACAACAACTGTAAAACCCCAAGCTTCCACGGTATGCTTCTCTTTGAATAAAATAGTAGTGTGTGTTGTATGCAACTTTGAGTTCTAACACGCACCACAACCAATTAAACTAGCCGTTATGAATAGTAATACCCACTTTTTAAAATTTTATAAATTTTATCTTTTAAAATGGATTTCATTTTTGGATTTGGAATATCTAAATTAGCTTAGGGTTAATTTTTGGTATTTTTCTAAAAACTTTCAATTTTTGATGAATAGTGAAAAAACACTGAGTTATAGTTTAAAACCGAATTTTTTTAAATAATTATTTATTTCATTTAAATATATTTAAGGTCAAAATAGATACATAATTCATTTATAAGTTCTATGTAATCCATTGGAGTTAGTTTAGATTAATTTTAGATATATAAAAATTTTATGGAAATTTTCACCGCCATTTACCCACCTCCTTGGAGAATTTGGAAATTATCATAAAACATAATTTTACTGCTTCTGTGAGTGGAATTTAAAAAATCCAAGAGACATGGTAAATATCAAGGAGTAAAATTTGGCTCAATAAAATAAATTTTTTTTGGGGAATAGTAACGTTTTTCTTTTATTTACCACGGTTTAAAATAAATAGGATAATTAAGTGTAAAAATAATATTTATATTACCCTAAAACATGTCCTAATTATTTTGGAAAAGTGTATCTAGACCAAAAACAACCTTAGGAATAAAATATTATCATTTACGTCCACTTGGATTAGATTAGGACATTTATTATTATTTAATTGAAATAAGAGTTAAAAGAGTTAAAATCAAAGTATAATAACTAAAACATTTTTAATATATGGTTAAACGTATGATAAATTCTATTATAAAATTTCATTAGAAATATAATGATATTTCTAACATAATGGTACTTTATTTAAAATTTATAGACAGTAAATAATTTAATTTATTTAAGATACAATGGTGATACATTAATTACCTAATTAACAAAATATTAAAATAATTGATATTATAAATATCAAAATAAATATAATTTGAGACTTTTTATGAAATAAAATAATTTTAAAAGTTAATATTTCATTTTATGACTGATTATATTAATTTTTTTTGATGTAATAATGTTTTAATGAAATTATCAAAAACAAAATACCCAATAGTGTCTAATTTGACATAAAAGAGTTTTTTTTAAAAAAATATAATATTATTAATTTAAATTCTATTCCTAAAAATATAAGGATACCTCAAGAGACATATATAATGGTAGGTGTATCATTAATGGACCACTTGGGGTCACTTGGATGTTTATTGTAAGTTTATTGACTATATAATATAAAAATTCAAAGAGACATTGTAAGTGTCAAACTAATTAACTAAGAGTTAAAACTAAAAGATAAGTTTAATAAAGTGACCCAAACCTGTTTAAAACCTATTTTATGAGTGTTTTTAGACCTTTACCCACCTAAAACTTTAAATAATCCACTTTGGATCCAATAAAAACCGAATATGAATTTATTAAAAAATAATATTTCTAACTTTTCCAAAGGAGCCCCTCACCCCTCTCATAAAAGGGCACTCCCCCTTCTTTCTTATTTACCACATTAAAGCCTTTTGGATCGTCCAAAATCTACCCAAATACCCACTAAAATATCCTCCCTTCATCCTAGATGAATTTCTTTAGTAATAAAGCCATCCTAATGAGCCCTTTGATCAAATCAAAAGGAAGAACCCGAAGAAGAGGTAATGTTTTCACCACCCTCCTTCAAGTTCCTTTCTTCTTCAACATCTTTTTTCTATATTATCCCCAATCTAAAAAAATACCTCTAGTATATTCTATATACTATGAAATTATTATAAATATGGTACAACCATATTCAGTATTCTATCCATCCTTTGAATGTCAAGTCACCATACGTGCGTACATACAACTTACTGTCTCCATGTCGTGGTGTAATTTTTATTCAAAACAGTATTATTTTGATGGGTATAATAATGATGTGTAATTAATGTAAATAATAAATAAAACATGATATTAATTCTTTATATATTATATAATATCCAATTATATATTATTTTAATATCAAAAGAGTGATATTGTCTCTTTTGCGTACGTACAACCTACCGTCTCCACAAACGCGATGAGATTCATTCCCCATCGTATCCATTCAAATCTAATTATAATTGGATGATTAAAAACAATTTTAAGGACTTCATATCATTAAGGATACGAATAATATACAACCTATTCATAACAAACATGTCTTATGTAACAAAACATATAAAATAAAATGAGTAAGTTACCACCCGAAACGACGATAATACTAAGATATTATTAACAAAGCAATGTTAAAAGATCATATATGATAACATATTAATGTATATTGATCTTGTATAATTTAATAATAATGTTTTAACTATTATACTGGAGTTTAACATAAAACCAACTGAGGAAAAGTACAAGGTAAGGGTTTATTTCACAATCTCTTCATTATCCAAGGTTGTTTATACATAATTATCTACTAGAACCTCTGTATCATCCACATCCATGCTACTTAAAGATGTATTTTAAATCATTCTTATTATTTTAAAGACTATGGGATAATGTCATTTATACCATTGTTGACTTTTTATAAGATGTTTATAAAGGAATCTTTCTGTCATTTTCCAAACAAGATCCTTTTTAACATTTTCGACAAAATTAAGGTAAGAATGTCTTTTTTTTAACTTATACAGTGCGTACGTCTATTCTCCGCCATTATAAAATCATCAAAGCTCACATTAAAAGCTTATATAGATATTTTCAAATTAAATGTTTATTTTATAATTCTGTGACTTTTAAATTATTTAAAAAAAAGAGATATTTCTCTCAAATAGTTTTGATTTCATCTATGTCAACATCCTTTGATGGATTTTAAGATTATTAGAATTTTATTTATTATGATACAAAAATTCCTTATTGTATTGAAGGTTTTGGATATGTTTGACTATGGATGTGTTGTCTTTTAAACCATTCATGGTTTATAGAGAAATTATTGACATTTCATATGCTAGTTTTAATATGAATGTTTATGTTATTTTTATACCTATACATATGAGGAATGCATTGGACTTAATAAGTGACGGGTGGAGCCCGCTATAGCTCCTCAATGCATCGGTAGGCCTCATGAGACAAACTAGTGTCTTGGCACATGGCCTTGACAAAATCTTATTTTTAGTCTTGGCACGAGGCCTTTACTATGTGGTTATGATAGTCTAGCATTATGCATTCCATCATTATGAAAGTGGTTATTGATATTGCAAGAAATTATTCGACTAGTAGAATATCCATGTGTATAAGTAAATGGAATTATTTCATTTTATTTTTTCCATATTATGCTGAAGTTCATGTTTAAAATTCTCTTGTTTTAGTTATACATTACCTTAAATGTTTATGCTTATTTATGAAAGTTTCTTCTATATTGTTATCCTTATTGGGCATTTGAGCTCACCCCTTTCTATATTTTATTTTCCCCTGGATGTGAAGAAATATTTTATGAATGACCTGCATGGATATGATGAGGGGATATGAGTGTGGAATATGGATACTATTTTGTTGTTGTTTTCATTTTATAATGTAATGTAATCTTTATGAATGTATCTAGTGATTCCAAGGATATTAAACTAATAAATCTTTAGAGACATGATCTTTTGTGATCATGCCAATGTTATATAATAATGCCCCGACTCTGGGTAACTGGGGTCGGGGCGTTATAGTTGATATCAGAGGAAGTTTAGTATAAACCATGAAAGCTAGATTTAGATAAACTCTGATTAGAGCACATAGCCATAAGATAGACCTTGAGGATTAGTATAGATGAACATTCGAGAATTTTGGCATTTTTGAGATTTCGTGAGTTTTATGAGAAATACATCCCTGTCTAGATACGATCAGGTAGAGGCAGCTCTGGAATAGATGTACCTAGGTGTAAAACCCAAAAACACCACTTTGAGCTATACTCGAATGGGAACTGGTGCACGACAATGGGCCTTGCTGCACTCTTGGTTACAGCACTCCCAGGGGATATTAATAGGATAATTCTCATTTTATTTACAAATAATTACGAAGGGTTTATACATATACACTTTTTCAATGAAAACATTTTTATGATTATAGATTATATCCATAAATAGTTCAATTTATGTTAAGTGTTTTACAAGTATGGAATTATGTATTTTGATTCATAAACTGATCTAGTTTATGCCATTGCTTAGAAATGGAGCCTAGTGGAATAAATTGAAACTGTATCAATGCATTCACTCTATGTAGGGATTTCCCTCCTACTCAAGATAATTATAGTGGATCTACTGATGAAAATGGTGTTGATCAACTAATAACCATAGTGGGACAACTCACTCAGGTTATGAATAATAACCTTACCCGTATGGAGTACCCTGATCTGCAGCTTGGAGGATTAATGTTAGATCGCCTGATGAGGCAAAAAACATCAACGTTCAATGGGAGTACAAATACCTTAGTAGCTATGAAATGGATAAATTCCCTTGAAAAAATATTTCAGGCTTTGGGGAGTAGTGAAAGGGAATAAGTTATCATGGTAGTTTACCGCCTCACTGGAGACGCTAATCAATGGTGGTCCTTGATTCAAAACACAAAGGATGATGAGGAAGTATTAAATATGTAATGGATGGAGTTCAAAGAACTTTTCATAGAAAAATACTTTCCTCGTGACCATCGAGCAGATATGGAAAGGCAACTTCTAAGACTGAGACAAAAGGAGGATGAGAATGTCACAAAGTATGAGGCTAACATCACAAGGTTAGTAATGTATGCTTTAAATTATATTCGTAAACCAAGAAGTAAGATTGACCATTTATATTATGGGTTAAAACCATTTCCCCTTCAAGCATTAGTCTCACAAACCTTCTCGTTGTACGAAGATAATGTCTCATGTGACATCAATACAGAAAAGGAATTCTCTAAATCTAATGACTTTAATGCAATGTAGGAGAAGAGGAGATCTATTGATCACTCTGGGAATGGAAGTAAGGGGAAGAAGGGAAAAGATGAATATCCATCGTGTAGTAAATGTGGTAAGAAACACTACGGTACTTGCATAAAAAGAATGGGAGTCTGTTACAAGTGTGGTGAAAAAGGCCACCAAGCTCGTGATTGCAAGGGGAATAAGGAAGCTACCGATGTCCAATGCTAAAATTGCAGGCTGATGGGACATTATGAAATGAATGTCGTAAGCGTCAATGGAACTTACCTCAGAAAAGGCCAAGGCATCAAGGCCAATCTTATGATATTAATACTACTGAAGCAAATGCTCCGAAAGACGTGGTGGTAGGTAATTTAATGGTTTCCTCAATTTTAGAAAATTCTTTATTTGATTCTTGATCATCG
The DNA here is from genome assembly GCA_963277665.1 of Viscum album. Taxonomy (NCBI): domain Eukaryota; kingdom Viridiplantae; phylum Streptophyta; class Magnoliopsida; order Santalales; family Viscaceae; genus Viscum; species Viscum album. The sequence goes on along the minus strand of OY728123.1, from coordinate 418,989,108 downwards.
CAATGTTTCATATCTTCCCAGTTTGCTAAGAAAATTAGATATTTCCAATTTGATTTAATAAGGGAGTTGTCAGTTAAAACTCTTAAGGGAAGTATCATTGCAACAATGTTTTGTGAATCAGTCCCCATTAGACCTCATAAATGTTCTTTATCCGCCGATCTAATCATCATACATATGATTGAATTTTATATAATCCTCAGTATAGATTGGATTTCGGACCATGATGAAAAAATTTATTGTATGAAGAAGGATGTTACTATTTTTGATGATGATGATAAGGAACACCTTATCTTTAGAGTGGAATCATCACCACCTTATTCGTACCTAGATCCACATCAAGTAGCTCAACTAAATTCAATTATTGGGGAGGAAGAGAATGAAATGATTGTTGGTGAGGAATGGAAAGTTTAAATATAGGATGTACCTATTATGAAAGAATATGTAGATGTGTTTCTGGAAGATTTACCTGGACATCCTCCAGAACGAGAAGTTATGTTTTACATTGATTTAATTCCTAGATTAAGTCCTATATCGAGGACCCCGTATAGAATGGCCACTATTGAATTAGTTGAACTAAAGAAAAAACTAGAGGAATTGAGTAAAAAGGGATTTATTCACCCTACTGTTTTTTCCATGGGGATCCCCTGTTCTTTTTGTTAAAAATAAAGATGGTTCTATGAGGTTATGTATCGACTATAGGGAGATCAATGCTATAACAATAAAGAACAAGTATCCCCAACCTTGCATTGATGATTTATTTGACCAACTGTATGGAGATCAATGATTTTCTATGATTGACCATCGATCTGGATACCATCAGTTGTGTGTGAAGAAGGAAGACATTCCAAAGACAACATTTCAAACCAGGTACGAGCATTATGAGTTTACAGTAATGCCTTTTGGGTTCACTAATGAGCCCTCTGTTTTCATGGATATAATGAGTAGAGTTTTCAAGGAATATCTCGATAAATTTGTGGTGGTATTTATTGATGATATCTTTGTATACTCCATAATCTACAAAGATCATGAAAATCACTTGAGCATTATCCTGAAGACTCTGAGAAGACATGAATTATATGGGAAGTATAACAAGTGTGAATTCTGGCATCATGATATTTCTTTTCTTGTCCATATTGTCTCTAATGATGGAATATCTATTTATTCATCTAAGACCAAGGAAATTCAAGAATGGAATGCACTGACGAGTATAACTGAGGTACACAGTTTTATTGGTTTAGTAGGTTATTATCGACGTTTCCCCCAGAATTTTGCCCGGTTGGCTCCCCCATTAACAAAACTCACACGTAAAGGGGTTAAATTAGTTTGGACAAAAGAGTGTGAAAATGTTTCGAATAACTAAAGAGAATATTAGTCAATGCTCCTTTATTGACTCTACTATCGGGGAATGATAAGATCATTATTTATAGTGATACATCGAAGAAAGTACTTGGTTGTGTCCTCATGCAGAATGATAGGGTTATTGCCTATGCATCATGAAAGTTGAAAATTAATGTGAAAAACTATCCTACTCAAGATCTCGAGTTATTAGCTGTGATATTTTCATTGAAGATATGGAGGCACTACCCCTATGGTGAAAAATGTGAGATTTATACTGATCACAAGAGTTTGAAGTATATTTTCTCACAAAAATAACTCAACATGAGTAAAAGGAGATGGCTTGAATTACTCATGGATTATTATTTCACGATACCCTACCACCATTGGAAGGCCAATAAGGTGGCAGATGCTTTGAGAAGAAAAGATCATAGAGTAATGAACAATATGAGAATAGAAAGGGATCCAAATTTCAATGGATCTAGTGAAGATTGGCCTAGGAATAACCATGCAAGGTGAAACATCAATTATTTTTCAAATGGTTTCCAGACCATCTTTATAAGAATGGATTAAGAGTTCTCAGATCGATGTTGAAGAATTTCAAAATAAGATTAAAGATGTGAATGATGGGAGATTTAGAGACTTTTTGTATGAAGAATGAATTTTAAAATTTGGGAAGAGACTTTGTGGTCCCAATATACCTAATCTGAAAATGGAATTTTTAGATGATTCTCGTAGCTCCAATTTCTCATTACACCCTAGGAGCACCAACATGTATAGATATTTGAAGGAACACTTTTGGTGGGACAACATGAAGAGAGAGATTGCCGATTTTGTGTCAAGATGTATGGTTTTTCAACAAGTGAAAGCTGGAAGGAAACATCCTGGAGGATTTATGTAGCCTCGTCCCATATCGAAGTGGAAATGTGATAATATTATGATGGAATTTATCAATGGAGTAGAAATGACTCCTAGAAAGAATGATGCAATATGGGTAATTGTTGATCGTTTTACCATTTCATCACATTTTCATGCTTTAAGGGAAGATTTACCACTCGAAAACCTAACAATAATATATATTAATTATGTTATGAGACATCATGGAGTACCCCTATCGATTGTTTCTGATCGTGATCCCCATATTACTTCATGATTCTGGAAAATTGTTCAAAAGGCCCTCGATACTGAACTTCGTTTGAGCACTGCTTACAACCCCCAAACTGATGGGCAATCCAAAAGGAATATTCAAACTTTAGAAGACATGTTGAGATCATGCTCACTTGACTTTCAAAGTATGTGGGATAAATATTTACCTCTAGTAGAATTTTCCTATAACAATAGCTTCCATTCGAGTATTCTGATGGCACCATATGAAGCGTTATACAGAAAGAGATGTCGCACACCATCCTATTGGGATGATGTTGGTGAAAGAAAACTTGTAGGCCTAGAACTAGTGGAGGAAAAAATGGAAAAGGTAAAGGTAATCCAAAACCACATCAAAGCATCTCAAAGTAGGAAGAAGAGCTATGCGGATAACCGAAGGAATGATTTTTAATTTCAGGTAGGAGATCATGTTTTCTTGAAGGTATCTCCATGGAAGGGAGTTAAACATTTCGCTAAGAAGGGTAAATTGAGTCCCATGTACATCAGACCTTTTGAAATTATAGAATGAATTGGGGTTGTATCTTACCATTTGGCAATGCCGCCAAGTCTCTCCAAAGTTCATGATGTGTTCCACGTATCACTATTGAGAAAATACATGCCTGACCCACTGCATGTACTCACTTACAAGGAATTAGAACTGGAACCTGATATGTCTTATTGTGAAGAGCCCATCAGGATTCTTGATACAAGAGAACAAGTGCTGAGAAACCGGACGACTCGTCTGGAAAAATTTCTATGGAGAAATCATAAGATGGAAGACGCAATGTGGGAACCCAAGGAACATATGATGAAGAACCACCAGAGCCATTTCAGGTAGTATTATTCTTGAAATTTCTAGGACGAAATTATTTGAAAGAGGGGGAGAATGTAACACCCCAAGCATCCACTATATGATTCTCTTTGAATAATACTGTAGCGTGTGTTGTACGCAACATCAAGTTCTAACACACACCACAACCAATTAAACTACCTGTTATGAATAGTAATACCCACTATTTGAAATTTTATAAATTTGATATTTTAAAATGGACTTCATTTTTGGATTTAGAATATCGAAATTAGCTTATGGTGAATTTTTGGTATTTTTCTTAAAACATTCAATTTTTGATGAATAGTGAAAAAAGCTGAGTTATAGTTTAAAACCGAATTTTTTTTAAATAATTATTTAATTTATTTAAATTTAATTAATGTCAAAATAGATACATAATAAATATATATGTTCAATTTAATTCATTGTAGTTTATTTATAATAATTTTAGATATATAAAAAATTTATTGAACTTTTCACCGTCTTTTACCCACCTCCTAGGAGAATTTGGAAATTCTCATAAAATGTAATTTTACAGCTTTTGTGACTGGAATTTTGAAAATCCGGGAGGAACAGTTAATATCAAGGTGTAAAATGTGGTTCAATAAGATAAAAATAATTTTTGGTGAATAGTTACTTTTAACTTTTATTTAGCACGGATAAAAGTAAATAGGGTAATTAAGGGTAAAAATGATATTAACATTACCCTAAAACATGTCCTAATTCTATTGGACAAGTTTATATCGACCAAAAAAACCTTATTAATAAAATATTATCATTTATTTCCACTTGGATTATATTAGGACATTTATTATTATTTAATTCAATGAAGAGTTAAAAGAGTTAAAATCAACGTTTAATAAGTAAAACATTTTTAATATAGGGATATACATAAGATAAATTCGATTATAAGTATTCATTAGAAATATAAAACGATTTAATACATAATGGTATTTTATTTATAATTTTTAGGCAATAAATAATTTAATTTATGTTTGATACAATGGTGGTGCAATAATTACCTAATTAATGAAATATTAAAATAATTGATAATATAAATATCAACATAATGGTAATTCAAGACTTTTTATGCATTACACTAATTTTATAGGTTCATATGACATATTAGGACTGATTATATAATTTTTGTTATGTAATAATGCTGTTATGAAATTATAAAAATCAAAATAGCCAATAGTGTCAAAATTGACGAAAAAGAGTTTTTAAAAAATATATTATATTATTAATTTATATTCTTTTCATAAAAATCTATGGTTCATCCTAGAGACTTATATAATGATATTTGTATCATTAATGGACCACTTCGGGTTATCTTGGATGTTTAGAGTATGTTTATTGACTATATAATATAAAAATACAACGAGACATGGTAAGTGTCAAACTAATTAACTAAGAGTTAAAACTAAACGTTAAGGTTAATAATGTTACACAAAAAAGTCTAAAACCTATTAGTTGAGTGGTTTTTAACCTATCCTCGTCTTAAACATTAAATAATTTACTTTGAAGCCATTAGAAACCGAATATTAATATATTATAAAATAATATTTCTAGCTTTTCCAAGGGTACCCCTCACCCCTCTTATAAAAGGGCACTCCCCTTTCTCTCTAATTTACACCATCAAAGCCTTATTTATCGGCAAAAAACTACCTAAATACCCTCTCAGATATCATCCCTTCATCTTAGAGTCCTTCATTTAGTCATAATGTCTACCTAAGGAGCCCTTACGATCAAATCAAAAGGAAGAACCCGAAGAAGAGGTAATGTCTTCACCACCCTCCTTCAAGTTCTTTTCTTCTTCAACTTCTTCTTTATTTATTATCCCCTTTCTAAAAAAATAACTCCAGTGTCTTCTATATGTTGTGATTTTATTATAAATATGGTACAACCATAATCAGTATTATATCCATCCTTTGAATGACATGTCACCATACGTGTGTACATATGGCTTACCCTCTCCAGGTCATGGTGTAATTGTTATTCAAAACATTATTAGTTTGATGGGTTTAATAATTATGTGTAATTAACATAAATAATAAACATAACATTATATTGATTCTATATATATGATATAATATCCAATTATATATTATTTTAATATTAAAAGAGTGATATTGTCGCTGATGCGTACGTACGGACTACCGCCTCCACGAACGCAATGAGATTCATCCGCCATCGTATCCAATCAAGTCTAATTCTCTTTTGATGAATACAAAAAATATTTATGGACTTGATATAATTATGGATATGAATAAGATACAACCTATCCATAACAATCATGGCTTATGTAACAAAACAAATAAATGAAAATGAGTAAGTTAACACCCGAAACGACGATATTACTAAGATATTATTAACAAAGAAATGTTAAAAGATCATATATAATATCATATTTATGTATATGGTTCTTGAATAATTTAATAAAAATGTTTTATCTATTTTTCGTGAGGTTAACATACCATCTACTAAGGAAAAGTACAAGGTAAGGGTATATTTCACAATCTCTTCATTATCCAAGGTTGTTTATAAATAATTATCTACTAGGACCTCTTTATCATCCACATCCTTGTTTCATAAAAATGTATTTCAAATCATTATTTATAAATATACAGCATAAGGAAACATGTAATGACAAAAACTGTAATAAATCAAACTCTATTTTTGGATGGCAGAAATTCCTTCTTATGTGTTAATGTAATAAAAAAATAGGAACGTATTTAAGTAATATTATATCCTATTAGATTGAAGGGACCATTAATCATCATAAACATTTATAATATAGTAATTCCATAGTGAACTTATGATTATTATAAATATATGGGTTTAGAAAACTCTAATAGACACAAAAAATAAAGCGATGTCCTCAACCAGTAGGATCTTACCCTATGAATCCAATTTCATGACAATTAGAAGGGATATTTCATCATTGGAAATTTCCCTAGACCAAGACTAATATGAGATCCAACAACTTAAGCATGAGAGAAACAATTTTCTAGAGATATTCATGCTTATTGAGATCATGACCCAAACCATGTTCACCAAACCACCCAATGAAACTCTCACCATAATTAACCATACACTAGGGATGTGTGGTGGTGTATTAAAGGTATAAGTTTCAAGATCATAAAAATATGATTATTTTTGTATTTTCAATAGACTGTTGGTTATGTTTAATTCTTATTTTAACTTAATAAACAATATTGATTTTGATACAATTTAAAAATATATTTTTTTGGTAATATTCAATTTCAATTAAGAAATTTATTTTCATTAATTAATGTAATTTTGAAATTAATAGTTTTACAACGTAAAAATATAATTATATTGTTCACTTAAATATTTATTAGAGTATTATTTTTATAAACCAACATGTAATTTTTCTATGGGTTATAAACTGTTTTTGTCAAAAAAAACCCATCATTTCTCAATAAAATATGATACTATTTTAGAAGTGGAAATTAAAAAATTTTGAAATTTTTTTGTTAATGTAAAAATTACTTTTGGAAGTAGAATTTCAAAATTATCTTATTGTGATTTTTTTTATTTTTATAAATAGTCAAAAAAAATTATAAAAGTAAAATATAGTATAAATATTTTTTTATTGTCACATCGTAATGAACCCAAAATTATTTAATAAATAAAATAATTTGTATCTATGAACCAATATATGTTTCCCCTTTAAAATATTGTCTTTTTTTAATTGTATTGGTAAATAATGAATCCTACAAAATATATATTATATTAAATGGTTTTAAAATCAATCATTGCGTACATGAATCACATCAACATCATCAAGTATAATATTTTAATATGGTTGGCCCATGGAGTTATAAAATAACAAAATTGAACTTTATTTTTTAAAAATAATGGGAAAAATAAATTGGCTGGTTTTTTGGTTATGGTTACATTATTATATATAGTCAAAAACCTATGCTTGTGAAATGATAATGAATTACCCACTGATTTCATATATAATCCATCCCAAGATCTCATTTATATTAATGCAAAAAACCATTGATCTCTTTTTTACAATGGCCTACACTCTATATATTCTTCCCAAAGATCCATCAACCTCTCAAGAACATCGTAACAAGAATTTATAATCATCCACTCAAGGTAAGGGATCCTCTCCTCCAATTTATTCATGTACCTTAATTTTCAAATGTCTTTTACCTCAAATTCCAATTTTTTGTATATATTCATCGAACCCCCATTACATTCAATTTTATGTTGAAGTTAAGAGATACCCCATTATCTAGCAATAGTCCCTTCCATGAACATCTATACTCCCCCATTATTATTCCACAATTTATCTATGATATTCCATGCCAAAAAAATATATAGTTAATACCCATATCCATTACATATCATGGGTTTTCACAATTATTCAGTTATAATTGTTTTATTTTCAAATTAAATATATTTATTCAACAATCCTTGATTATTAAATAAAATATGACGATAAATGAACCAATTTTGTCGAATATATATGGCATAAATTTCATGTTAATTAAACCAAAGTAATAGGTGTAATGAGTATTATATAGTTATCCAACGCATTATTGTGACGACCCGTCCCCTGGGGCCCATTCCCTGACTACCCCAAGCCAGCCTTCCATAGGCTCGGGGCTGGCGACATGCACCAAAGGCATAAATCCCTAAACCGGGAAGGCATTGCCTTTATAAATTGAAAACTCACACAACATAGTACGAGATGGAAATATTACACTAAGAAAAATTGTATACAAAAGGACTCTTTAAACGTAAAAGGGGGTCGGAAAAAAATCACAATAGGAAAGTACATGTACAACTAAAAAACAAGTACAACTGATGTAAAGTAGAAAACATCTATTTCGTCCTCCGGAGTTCCTCACTGAAGGGTAGGTACAGATAGCCTCATCAGTATTCCACGTCTTCCAGACTCCTCCATGTACCGACTCATCATACGGTCCACCTCCAGGTACCATCCAGTCCTGCTACTCTCTCCCTCAGTTAGCGATATCAGTCGTCTGCATCCAACACAATGAGGTGAAGGCATAGCCAGTGTAGGTGTGAGTATAATGATACTCAGTAGGGACCACGAGAAACTCAAATTCTCACAAATCCAACAAGGATAAACCACAATTTATAAATTCATCAGATAACCCCAATTAGGTATATTCCCATACATATACCTATGTTATCACGTAATCAATCTCAATCATGAGGTAAACTCAAATGCTACTGACTCGGCTCAACCAGGATTTTTATTCACATTAACAAAACCATAGCTACTGGAGAATTGCATGTCTGTCGAGTATAGTGTGTCTTCCATAACACCAATGCTCTTCTCACTAACCTTTGACTGTTGAGGTACTCCTCTATTCAATTAACATGGGTCTTCTGCATCACCAAGGTACTCCCCACCGTGGGTCTGCCGTGTCACCAAGGTGCTCCACCTCGTAGCCTCATCAGGTACTCCTCTTGACGAGTACTTTGGTACTATCGCAACACTTAGGCACGCCCCAATATGGGTCTACCATGACACCATGGAACTCCCCGCTGGGCAAGTAGAGTCACTCCTAGTCAAAACGGTTAGCAGTCATCATGTCTCAGCCAGCTACAAGGTCTCTGCACTACGCACGCTCATCTCTGGGTGGATCTTCTCCACATGCTACCGGTTAGTACTCCAAAAATCACGACATACCACAAAGAAGTATCTTAAAGGTCCTCCATGTCATAGAGGTTTCAACGCATCAAATGACAATCAATCGGATGACTGGTCTGTGAGTTATTAGACTTTTAGTCCTGGGGGGCCCGGTTGGATTCATGCATGGTCCAACCTGACTGTATGTCAACTATACCCCGAAATCAAGTGGGTTATACTCCAAGGGATGGCCATGCTCCAAGATTTCCAGTTCTTCTAACGGATCGTTAAACGGGCGTTCGATGCCAAAGAATGTAAAGGGTCAGTACAGGGCCCGGGTCCGATCTCACCTGGTTATACCTACCTGGTTCGACCCATTCTGGGAAGACCCGGTCTGGGTCAACCTGTTCAGACATGTTGGGTCTGGCCTGGACCATTGGGCTGGCCAGCCTATTAGGTTCATCTCGACCCACTAGTACTGGCCCAATAGGCCGCGTGGGAGGTTCGACCTTGGCTCGGGGTCAGTTTAGCCTTGAGTGTCGCGAGGGTGTGGCCCGAAGCGGCTCGGCCCGGAGGGGACAGCCGGGTCGGTTCGGCCAAGGCTCCACGAGGGGGGCCGCGAGAAGCACGATGTGCATGGGGAATATGGGCCGGCGTGTTTCGACAAGGCTTATGGGAGGTGGTTGGGATGGGCACCAGGCGGGCCAGTGGGAGGCCGACCAGGCCGGCGAGGAGCTCGGCGGCAGTTTGGCCAGCACGGGCTGGCGTGTTTAGCCGGGGGGCACGGGAGGCATGGGTGGCCAGGAGGCCGGGAGGATGGGATGATTTGGTTCGGTGCGGCTCGGGCCAGCACGAGCCGGTGGGGTTCGGCCGGGGCCTGGTTCTTCTGGCGGCGATGCAGGACATTGCAGGGGCGGCATGGATCACCGAGACCGCTGGTCACACGGCCTTTGTATTATCCACCTTCGTCACCTTGTTACTTCTTCACGATGCCTAGGATCATCATATACAAGAACCGTGGAGGGATCGGGCCTTGTTGGTTTGGCCCACACCCTATGCGTTTAGGGAGGTATCATTTGGCTCATCAGGAGGTATGATAGATGAACAACAACTCGCCCACAATGATTCCTTTCCAGCCAAAGAAGAAAATTCAAGGTAAGCATCAACATGTAATAAAACCCATACCTTTGGTTGGTTTTCAGTGGTGAAGATGCAAAAAGTAGACGAAGATTATTGTCATTCGTGGCATCCCACGTAGACGTCCAATCCCACATTGCATCGACTGTGGAAGAAGCTCCATGTCGGTAGGAGTCCGGGGAAGACGATCGAAGAGGATCGTTGTCGGCATTCTTTGTTGGAATAACACGTTCTTCGTTCTTCATTCTTCATTGGGAGATGGGGTTCTTCACGGGATCATTCTAATCCTTCCAGGCTCTCCCATCCCCAATATTCCACCCAAATGTCAAAAGAAAAAAGATAGCCCCCTCCATATAATAGTTTTTCTATTATTTTATATTATTGTGTTTAAAATTCAAAAATATTAATTAATTAACTTGGTCCCCACTTAATTAATTCATGAGTGTTGGCACAAATTAATTAAATGAGGGGGAATGTCAAAATTTAATTAGTGGAGCTGGATCCATTAATGTGGAGGGGTGGTGGAACCATTATGTATGGAGATCAAGAGGTTTATCCCCACATAATGGGAGTTGAGGAGGTTTTAACCTCGGGTGGTCCCCACAACATTAATCAAGTAAAGGAGTTTTAGACCTCGGGTGGGCCCCACTTCTATAACCTCTCATGAGAGGTTATGGTGTGGTGGTCCCACCTCCAACATCCAACCTCCACAAAGAGGTTATAGATCTAGTGGGAACCACATCAAAACTCCAACATGGTGGCTCAAATAAAAATAAAGTGAAGCTCACATTATTTTGTTATTCTCCACGAAAACCCAAAAACTAAATTATCTTATCGACTCACTACAGTCAAAGTTAAAGTCCCATTAAGCAAATATCTTTGATAGGAGTTCAAAGGTGCCCTCCAATTTCAATGTCGACCACTGGTTCAAAAGTTATAAAAACTCGCTCATATGTTTATTGAACATACCTAAACAAAACTTCAGAAATTGATTCTGGGCACACCAGTCCCTAGGATCATGCGCCGTGAAATTTCACGGAGTCGTATAATTCCCATCTATTTAAAAAAAATCCCCAGAAATTTCTAGTATTTACATTCTCCCCACCTCTAGGCTTTATGTCCCTATAAGCTACAACTCAATCTATGGGAACATGTAAAGGTACTAAGCATGCGTCTGAGCCTCCCTCTCCAATGTTCTCTCCTCGATGTTCTAGTGCTTCCACCAAACGTGCACCAGAGGTATCGACCGTCCACGCAGGACTCACTATTATTGATCCTTAATCACCACTAGAGCCTTCGTAAAAGTCACCCCATCATCGATATCCAACTCTTTGTGGTCGATGATATGATAAGGGTCATGCACGTATCACCCAGTTGGGAAACATGGAAGACGTCCTAACCAGGTGCAACTGATATGGAAGAGATAATCGGTATACCACCTTGCCAACCCAACTAAGGACCTGAAAAGGTTTGTTGAATCTTGGAGACAACATTCAAACTCTGCCAAAAATCTGTATACCTCTTCGAGGTGAGACCTGTAGAAAGACATGGTCACCATCCTCGAACTCTAGATGCCACTGTCTTCTATCAGCATACGACTTCTGCCAGCTCTGTGTAGTAATTATCTGCTCTTCGATAATCTGCACCTTCTCTGTGGTCGCTCGTACCATCTCTGTTCCCAGTAGTGCTGACTCCCAAGGGGCTGTCCAGCCCAATGGTGATATTCAAGGTCACCCGTATAATGCCTCAAAAGGTTCCATCCCAATGGTGGAGTGATAGCTATTGTTGTATGAAAACTCCTCTAAGGGTAAGTGATCCTCCCAACTGTGACTGATGTCAAGGAAACAAGCACACAACATGACCTCTAGGGTCTGAATGGTCTCCTCAATCTGACCATCTGTCTGAGGATGGAAGGCGGCACACAAATGAAGCTGCATCCTGAAAGCCTCCTACAACCCCTTCGATAGCCGATACGTAAACCGTTCGTCACACTCAGAGAAAATTGATGAAGGTACTCCATGTAGCCTCACAATATCCTTCACATAGAGGTGTTCCATGATATCTACTAAACCCTACTCTCTGATCGGTAGGAATTGGGCCAACTTGGTAAGTTGGTCAATGATCACCAATATCGAGTCATGACCAATAGATGTATGTGGAAGACCCGTCATGAAGTCCATGGATATCCCATCACACTTTCACTCTGGGACCTTTAAAGGATGTACCATGCCTGATGGTACCCGGTGCTCTGCCTTCACTTGCTGATAAGTGAGGCATATAGAGAAAAACTGTACTACAACCTTCTTCATACCTAGACACCAGTGTTGTCGTCTAAGGTCTTGGTACATTTTTGCTAGTCATAGATGTACCTCTAGAAGAGATGTGTGTGACTACCTCAACACTTCCTCATGAAGTGACACTGGTACCATGGTATGTCCTGTGAAGAGAATGACATGATCCCCACCGTCATAAAATCTATCAGGTGTCTTCCCTGTGGATATCTGAGTACATCGTGTCTCATAGTCAGTGTCCCAATGTTGTGCTTTCCTGAATCCCAGGAGAAGTGGGGCAGTGACTATAAGAGACTATAGAAAGGATGCTCCATCTCTATCCACAATGGATATCTGTATGGCAGCTATCTGTTCTATCTCCTCGCTTAGCAGATGTATACCAGATCTCCCGCTGAGTGCATCTGCAACAACATTCCCCTATCTAAGAGTATAGACTATCTCGAAGTCATAGTCCTAGAGGAACACAATCCATCATCGCGGTCTCAGGATCATATACTTTTAAGAGATGATATACCTGAGACTCAAGTCATTAGATTACACAGTTAAACATTCTCCCATCATATAGTTTCACCTCATAATCAAGGAGAAGACCGCTGCTGCTAACTACAGGTCATGGGTAGAATATTTCTTCATGTGTTGTCTAAACTACTGAGAAAAATATGTGAATAATGTTCACTCCTTCATCAGGAAACACCCATGTTCGTCCCTGATGCGTCGCAGTAGACTATGTACCCAACACCTTCCTATGGATGCCTCACGATAGGGGCACAAGTCAGCCTCTATCTCAACACCTAAAAGCTTTTATGGAATCTCTCCGACCACACGAAGGGTTCCCCCATCTTCTTCAAGGCTGATAGTGGAGCTCCAACTCTAGAAATGTCTGGAACGAACCACCGGTAGTAACCAGCCAAACCCAGGAAACTTCGTACCTCTGTCACGCTCTTTGGTGAATCCCATGTAGGTATCACCTCAATCATCGCCAGATCTATTGAAACTCCATCCTCCGAGATGACATGCCCCAATATTGAACCTCTCATATCCAAAACTATAACCTTGAGAGCATACCATAAAGCTAGTTCTCTCGGAGTGTGTCCAGTACTACCTGCAAATGGTAGGCATGCTCCTCCTCAGTAGTCGTGAATATCAAAATTTCGTCGATGAAGAATAAGACAAAGAGATCGATGTATGGCTAGAAAATACAGCTCATGAGTCCCATGAACATGGCTGGATCGTTTGTTACGCTGAAAGGCATAACCAAGAACTCGTGGTGGCCGTACTGACATCTGAAGGCTGTCTTCTGCACATCCTCATCTCAAACTCTGATATGGTGATAGCCTGATCTGAGGTCTAATTTTGAGAATCACCATGCTCCCTTGAGCTGATCAAAGAGGTTTTTAATCCTTGGGAGTGGGTACTTGTTCTTCACGGTCACCTTGTTCTGGCAACGGTAGTTGACACAAATTATCAAGCTCCCATCCTCCATCTTGGTTAACAGAATTGGGGCTTCCCAGAGAGATACAATGGGATGGATGAATCATTTCCCCTATAAGTACTCTATCTATACCCACATTTCACAAAGCTCCAGGGGAGACATCTGATATGCTGGTGTAGATATCGGTTTTGTCCTAGGGTACAAGTCAATGTAGAAGTCCACCACTCTGTGAGGAGGTAGTAGTAGAACATCGTTAGGGAAAAAATTCGCATACTAGTCCACCAATACATGATATCCCGGACTCTCCATATCAACTACTCTAAGGGTAAGGTAGGCCAAAAGATTAGTGATCAGCTACACCATCTTCCGAGTATGACCATCTTGTGCTGAAAAGGCACCCTTCTAGCCAGTGGAGGTGACCCTGGTCCCATCCGTGCGGACACACCTCACATTGCACCTAATACAGCCGATCTATGAATGGATTGTAAATAACCAGTCCATACCCATGATGAAGTCATAATGCCTCAACGTCGCTATGAGGACATCCCAGCAGATGCTCTCTCCTCATAGAGTATGCTCACATTGCTAACACCAGTGTGTCATCGTCGAGTCTACTCCTGTTGGAGTCTCTAGCCGTAAGGATCGATCCAATGGATCCATTGGAATCTATGAGCTCCGAACGAGGGTAGTGGAAATGAAAGAGTGATTGGCACCTATGTCTATAAGTATTGCAGCTGAGGTGGAGTAGAAATAGATCGTACATTGAATCATCTCTGTAGTGACATGGTTATATGCTTCAGCTACATGAAGCTGAGCACTCAACTGTCCACCTGCTCCCTGTTGTCGGGGTGGACCTCCTTGTGGTGGAGGCGTAAACACCTCAAAACATTGTCCACCTCTTGCTGCTCGAGAAGCTCCTCTTCCATGCAAGCATGTGCCCTATGGATCACCTCGATCGAATCCTTGTCTCTACATGGGAGGTCCTTCGATAGTCTTCTAATCATTTGAACGGAAGGTTGGACATTTACAAGCCATGTGACCCTACCCACCGCATGAGAAACACTTCCCACTCCTGACATTTATGTCTATGCTCCAGGTTCCCTGCACAACTGATCCTGAGTCATGTGGTCTTCCACCTGTAGTTACGGTCCTCTTGGGAATCTACGACATCTGTGTACTTCTAGTTGTAGAAGACTCCACTGCATGTCGGCTAGTGATGGGTCTCGCTTATAGAGACCGATCAGCAAGGAAACTCTCCACTAAAAGGGCTCTCTTAGACACCCCCTCAATCATCGGTATGCTGAGGGAGATCATCAAAGCCCAAATCTCTCTTCTAAGCCCCTTTCTCGATGTTCCGAGCCCTAATGAATGGGTCATGTACAATATTAGTGGAGTAGCGTGAGAGGTCTGTCAACCTCACTGAGTAATGATCCATAGTCAAGTAGCCCAGCTCCAGATGAAGTATCTCTTATATCTACACTGTGTGAATAGTCACTGGAAAAAACTGCACCCAAAATAGGCTCTCGAGGTTTACCCAGAGAAGTGTCACCTCATCGTGAACCTGGATCATCAAGCTCGACCATCTGCCTGCTACTGCCTGTAGAAGGCTGAAAGCAAGAATCACCATGAGGTCTATTGGTGTCCCTACTAGTCGAAAAACTCTCATCATAGCCTCTATCCAATCCTCAGCTTCCCATGGGTCTATCAATTCCTGGAACCTGGGTGGAATCTGGTGTGGGAACTCATGCAATGCGTTCACGTAGTGTGCATCATCTGCTCCTAAGGCTGGTGGCATTGGTGGCCCAACAGGAAGTAGTACCGCTGGGGCCTCCGCTGGAAAAGGGAACTGCACCGAGGCCCTATAGCTCAGTAGAATATATGTGCATACAATTCACTGGACTCTCTTTGGTCATCCGCGAGGAGGCATCCTGAAAGAAACAGATGTGACACGGTCAAAAGATTATACCTGGTGAGCTGAATTGGATGAGTTGACTTAATGAAAACATTAGAAAACACACACGCAATTAGTGTTTTTGTGCAATGAGTTGGAAATCAGTAGTCAGGGTCCTGGTGTATGGATACGTCGGCCGCCACACCAACACTAGACTCCCTGAACTGAAAACCACACTTAGTAACCTAAACACCATTGCATCACATAAAAGATCGAAGTCCTATGTTTTATGGTAGAACCGACTCCTTCGATACAAATTTGTCATGACCCATCCCCCAGGGCCTGTGCTGTGACTACCCCAAGCCCACCTTCCATTGGCCAGTGGCTGGCGACTAGCACCAAAGGCGTAAATCCCTAAACTAGGAACACATTTATTTTATAACATGAAAATGCACAACAGAGTACGAGTTAGATGTAAAAAACTATATAAAACTATTTACAAAAGGATTGATGAAAAGTAAAAGGGGTCCGGAAATAAAAATCCAATAGGAAAGTACATGAACAACTAAAAAATAAGTACAATTGACAAAAAGTAAAACAACTGCTGGTTAGTCTTCTAGAATTCCTACCTGAAGGGTAGGTACAGATTGCCTCCTCAGTACTCCACGTCTGTCTGTCTCCTCCATGTACCGACTCATCGTAAGGTCCACCTCCTTGTACCATCCAGTCCTACTACTCTCGGCTAGAATTAGTGTTGTCTGTCATATACAACCCAAAAAACAAGGTGTGGTCATAACCCATGAAGGGGTGATTATAACGATACTCAGTAGGGACCCCGAGACACTCAAAATCTCACAAATCCAACAAGGATAAACTGCAAAGTAAAAATTCAACAGATAACCCCACATAGGTATATGCCCATACATATAACTATGTTATCACGTAATCCATATCAATCATGAGGTAAACAAAAAAGTAACTGACTCAGATCAAGCAGGATTTTTATTCACATTTACGAAACCATAACTGCTAGAGAACTCCTCCACGGTTGAGTATTGTGGGCCTGCCGTGACACCAAGGCGCTTCCCACTATCCTTGGACTGCTGAGTTACTCTTCCTGTCAAGTACCATGGGTCTGCTACATCTCCAAGGTGACCCCCACCATGGGTCGTCCGCGTCCCCAAGGCACTCCCCCTCGTAGCCTACTGAGGTACACCACCTGTCGAGTACCATGGGTCTATCGTGACACTAAGGCGCACCCCAATGTGGGTCTTCCACGACACCATGACGCTCCCCACTAGACAAGTAGAGTCACTCCGAGTCAAAATGATCAGATGTCGTAAGGTCTCAGCCCACTACTTGGTCTCTGCGCTACGCATTCTCATCTCTAGGAGGATCTACACCATGAGCTACTAGTGGATACTCCAACTATCATATTGTAACATGAAGAAGTATCTTAAAGGTCCTCCTTGTCATTGAAGTCTCAACGCAATAGACGACGTGTCGATCAGACACCTGGTCTGTGAGTTATTAGCCTTTTTGTCTTGGTGGCCTGGTTGGTTTTGTGCATCATCCAACCTGACCGTATCTCAACTAAACCCCAAAATCTAGTGGGGTATACTCAAAGGGACAGGTATGCTCCACGATTTCTAATGCTGCTGAAATATCATCAAACGGAAGTCTCGTACGAATGATATGCTCAAAGAAAGTAAATGGTCGGTAGTGGGATCGGGTCTAGCCCAACCCATCGGGCGGACCAGCTTGTTAGGTTCGGCCCAGCCCGCTGGGCTCATCCCAGTATGCCGCGTGGGTGGTCCGGCCAGGGCTCATGGCCAGGTAATCCCGGGGCACCACGATGGTGTGGCCAGGCCTGGAGGGTGCGGTCGGGCCGGGTCGGCCATAGAGCCGCGAGGGGGCCGCAGACGGCACATGGCAGGAGGGGAGCGTGGGGCTCGCGGGCCGGCGCTGTTCGTCGAGGCACACGAGTGGCAGCCTGGAAGGCCAGTTGGTGACCAGGCAGGGTTCCAGGCATGTCGGCGGGTAGACGGAAGGGCATGGCCAGGCTGGAAAACAGCCGTGCATGGCACCAGGTGGGTCGGCGGGAGGCTGGGCAAGCCAGCGGTCGGGTGGCGGTGCGGCCAGCGTGGGGTGGAGGATTTGGCCGAGGCGCACAGGAGGCGTAGGCAGCCCTGAGGTCGGGATGTCAGGCCGGCATTGTGCAACACAATGCAGGTTGGGGCAAGCTGGTGTTATTTGGTTGGGGCCTGTTCGGCTAGCGATGGTGTGGGATGCCACGGGGGCGTTTTGGATCATAGAGGCCTCTAGAAGCATGGCACTTGTCTTCACCGCCTTCGTCGCCTCGTTGATTCTTCGCCTTGAAGAATATCTTCAAATAAAAGAATGACAGAGGGGTCGGGTCATGTTGGTTTGGCCTGCACCCTCTGCATTTAGGGAGGTATCGTTTGGCTCATCAGGAGGTAAGATAGAAGAACAACAAATCACCTGCAACGATTCCTTTCGAACCGAATAACAAAATTCAATGAAATCATCAACATGTAATAAACCCCCTACCTTTGATCATTGTTCGATGATGAAGTCTTGGAATATAGACAAAGAAGGTATTCGTTTCGTCGCGTCTTCCACACACTTCCAATCCCACGTTGTGTCGGCTTTGGAACACGCTCCACATATGTAGGTGTCCGGGGAAGATTCTTGAAGAGGATCATTTCCGGCGTTCTTCTTTGGCAGAACACGTTCTTCATTCTTTGTTCTTCGTTAGAATATGGGGTTCTTCGTTGGATAATTATAATCCTCCCATGCTCTCCTCTCCCTAATATTCCACCCAAATTACAAAGTTAAAATATTCCCCTCTCCAAATAATAGGTTTCCTATTATTTTGGATTGTTGGGTTTAAAATTCAAAAAGATGAATTAATTTACTTGGATCCCCTTTAATTAATTCATGAGTGTTGGCACAAATTAATTAAATGATTAGAATTGGCACATTTTAATTAGGGGAGTTGGATCTATTATAGTGGAGGGGTGGTGGAAACATTAAGTGGAGATCTCGAGAGGTTTCTCCCCACTTAATGGTGTGTTGAGGAGGTTTTAACCACGGGTGGTCCCCAACACATTAATCATGCAGAGGAGATTCAGACCTCATGTGGGCCCCACCTCTATAACCTCTCATGAGAGGTTATGGTGTGGTGGTCCCACCTTCATCTTCCAACCTCCACAAACAGGTTATAGATCCAATGGGACCCACCTCCAAACTCCAACAAGGTGGCTCAAATAAAAATAAGGTGAAGTTCACTTTATTTTATTATTCTCCACGAAAACACAATAACTAACTTATCTTCTTGGCTCACTACAGTCAGAGTGAATGTCTCCATAAGAGAACATCGGCGAAGAGACTTCAACGGTGCCATCAGATTTCAATTCCAAGCACCGTTTCAAAAGTTATAAAACCACACTTTTACTTTTACTAAACGTACCCAAACAAAACATCAGAAATTGATTCTCAGCACACCGGGCTTCAGAATCATGCGCCATAAAATTTCACGTAATCTTAAAATTCCAATGTATTTAAAAAACAATTTACATGGAAATTTAGTGTGTTTATAATTATGTAATGTTTTAGTCTAATGAGGTGTCATCGAAGTGATTAGTGAGTGAACCTAATCCATCATGTTATTTTTTCTGTTATTTTTTCTTGTCATTTATCCTTGATGTGTGGTTATGATTCCAATATTTACTTTCTTTACACATTTACCATGATTCTATATGATTATCATGATATATAATTTTTCATAGTCCGTGTTTATGTATCATAGTCCTTTCATTCCAAATTGATATTCCTATTTTATAAAATTTTCTACTTTCATTATGTTATGCAATGTTTATTCCTTTGTTGGGATTTATATCTCACCCATTTCTTATGTATTTCCCCTGGCTATCCCAAGCAGTATTATGTGCAATTGAATAATATAACCATGTTAATAAAGATTTCAATAATGTTATTATATCAACGTTTTTAGATTTTATGTAATGTACCTAATTACCAAAGACACTATACAAATTGATCTTCGATGTTGTATTATTTGTAATCTCTTATAATAAATCCTGAAATAATTTTTTATAATGATCAAGGTTTCTATATTTGGTATTAAATGTAAAATTTAAGATATTTTTTGTATTACGATTACAATTCTCATAAAAATACATTTTTATAAGAATAAAAAATAGGAATAAATCCATAATTTCTTTTATGTATCGATTAATTGGGTTCCATGAAAATAAATCCACATTTGAATGCTACATGTGGATGTGTCTATGGCACTGATTTACATAGGGGTAAAACATGAAAACGTCATGTTTAGATAAACTCAACTAGGAACTGGTTCACTATAATGGGCCTTTCTAAATTAATATATTATCACTTTGGGGGATATTCTTTGGTAAAATCATAATATCATTACAGATCATTTATTAAGGGAAAAATATTCTATAGTAGAATATGATAAGAAATAGACCATGGATAACATTAATTAAAACATAGTGATACATAATTTAAAGAATAAATAGAATTTATATGTTACCAATTTAATGTAATTGGATTCACTTTTATGTGTTTCATATTGAAAAAATATCCATCCCAAAATTTCTCTTTATTCTAGCCAATTTACATAAATAATAGATATCATGTAAAAAATGTCTGGGGGAAATGTGATGATTGAAACAACAAGATTTCAAACCTAATTGAAATAAGAATAGAGAAATTTGTGATTATAATCTCTTAGCTGACTCAGGTTATGAATAGATATCTTTATTTGAAGGATCACTATAATACTATTAAGAATTAAAAACCTATAAATATAGTTTTTTTTAAATTGAGTATAACATTCACTAGATCATCCTACCACTTTATCAGAAAACAATGGATCAACTCGACAAATAATATCCTCAACATCATTCAATGCTCCAAGAACGAGATCACTATAATGGCTATTTATCATAGAGATGGAGAAAATGCTTTTTGGTGGACATTGATCAAGAATATGAATCTTGTTTTTGAGAACAAAGTGATGAGGTTGAAGGAATTATAGAAAAAAAATTAATAACTATTTTTCTCACACTCTATGAATTAAAATAGAATGGTATTTCTATCCCATAAACAAACAAGATGATGAATATATCATGTTATATTGGAAAACATTTAGAATAATTTCACAATACACCACCAATATCTTAATTACCCATACAAGAATGTTTGACCACTTATTCCGTGTGATAAAATATTGTCTACGAAAATCCATAGATATTCATGACTTTGATAGCTATTTAGAAAATAGTTTGATGTTCGGTCAAAGTCAAAAAATTTATTGGTAAATCTGATGTGAATCATTGCGATAAGAAGGGAAAGTAGATTTTAAATATTTAATTCCAAATGATAATTCTAATCGTTCAATGATATTTATAAATCCCATATTACCAAATTGTGGAAAATAATCATGTAAATAGCATAAGGAAGAGAGGAAATACATATGGGGCCAAAAGGAAGGACACCATGCTAGTTACTTTCGATAGGATAATCCCATAAATGGAATGGAGGAACGTGATTATCTTTTAAACCCTTAGAGAATTATTCATTTATTCAACTTCAACTGATAAAGTGAAATTCCAATACAATGAATTAGCCACGGGTTTTAGAGATAACCATCAACTTCCAAGGCATAAATATAGTTCTTATTTCATCACAACCACCACGGTGGATCCCAATAATGAAGCGGTGAAATGTATGCAGGTTATTCATTCATGAATATAGTATTATGTTTTTAATTATAGTTCTATAAATTCTGTTATATCATGTATGTTTAGTATAAAAATTCAAACACCACCAAAAATCATGCAAGAAGAGTTATTTGTTAATATGAAAAATGTATAAATTATATAATCCCAAGTATATTAACCGACCACTGTAAATATTCGTGTGTAGAAACTCCATGGAAACTTTTTCATAATACATTTTGTGTAATTTCATGAAATTCATGGAATGGATTAGATTTATTTATATTGAAAAAACCTCAATATCCATGAGTATGAGACCACTATGTGTATTTATAATTTTCCCTTGATTCTATATAAATTCAAGGAGAAGGATTAATACATGTTAGCACCAACTTCTCAAGAGTGGACATTAATTCCCTACTAGAAAACATATCTAGCTTAAATGATTAAGTATAAGGAAAAGATAATCCTTTATAAAATAACAATTTGTTGTGAATTTACTTAAGAGTTTTCTAATTAATTTCATAGGATTCCTCCTTTCCAAGTGGTTTAATTTTCAATCAATCTCTTACTTGAGGTGTTTCCATTATATAAGAATCCATATAGACTGGATGTTGTGGAATATAAAGAGATGAAGAATAAAATATCTTATCATATTTATAATGTGTTAATATTCACAAGGGAATCATTATGTTGTACACTCTTCCTCTTTATCAAGAAGAATGATGGGTCAATGCTCTGTTAAATTATTTATCATTTTGTAATTGTGATTTTGATAATGAAAAAGTATCATATGACATGTATTGATAACATGTTCGATTAGAAATATGGATCCCAATACTTCTCCAAAGTTGACCTTATGTTGGGTTATTTCCTTGTAAGTGAAATGAAGGAGGATATCCCCAAGAATCCATTCTGAACAACATATTAGAATTATGAGTTTAGTGTAATTCCATTCAGACTCACAGATATGCCATCAATCTTCATCGAATTGATGAATATTGACCCTAGAAAATACCTTTAAATTTTTTTGATAGCATTTTTTGGTGATATTATAATATGCTCCTAAATAAAGTAGGATCATGAGGCAAATATGAGAATTTTTTCAAACACCATTTGAAGAAAATGAATTATGAAATTTATAAAAATGTGATTTGTAGTTGATGGAAGACACATTCGTAGGGAATATTATCAAGTGTAATGGGATATCTATGCACCCTTAAATGAAATAAGTAATTCAATGATGGATGAGGACGTCATCAATGATTGAAATCTATAGTTTATTTGGATTACCTAGAGTTGGATTCTATGATCATTTTTTTGAAAATATGGTCCCATTATATATTTTGGGAGAAATGTGATATATATACAGATCATAACACCCTCAAGGATATATTCACATAGAAAGAGATGAATATGAACAAACATTGATTGTAAAAACTGATCATGGATTGTGAATTCTAAATCCCCTATCATCCTATCAATGAAAATGATGTGGTCAATTCTCTAAGTAGAAAGGATCCTCCAATTATTTCATTGATGATATTTATGAGGGATATGATCCACATAGACTTAAAAAGGATTTACATTGGGATCATAATAGAAGGAAAACATCGATATGTTCACAAATGATTTCCCAATTATCATGTCTAGAGAAGATAATGATTCTCAATGAAATGATGTGATAAATCAAATGAAATTTGAAGATATAAGATAGAGGTAATTTATAAAGTTTAATGTTAAGGATGAATTAGTTTTTTGGTTTGGGTAAAGAGTATGAGTACCATCAAATTCAGAGTTAAATAATGAGATGTTGGATAATAACAAAATAAAACCTTCTATATCCATCTTGAAAAAACAATGATGTATCATGATATCCAAAAGTATTATTTGTGTGAAAATATAATGGATATTAATGAATATACATTGTGATGTCTTAAATGTTAGACATGGAAGGAAGAAAGGAAAAAATACCCTAGGATAATGAAACCATAACCCATACATACATGGAAATGTGAAAAAATCACTATGCATATTGTCACTAATCTTATGAAAATATCAATAGGAAGTATTTCCAGTTTTGTTTTGGTGGATTTTCAAACAAATACTATTAAAAAATTTTGGATTTTAAAGGAATTATAACATGATCAATAGGAACGAATATACATTATAAAAGTGGAGAGGAAAAATTTAACATCGCTATTGATATTATTTTTTGAGATCCCAGATTTACATACTAGTTTATGAAGAGTGTCCAACTTGATATAAATACTATGTTGAACTTAAAAACAAATTATCCCCAACAAGATGTTATCCAATTGGAGGAAACTATCTATAAAGTTAGGGAAATTAAGAGAATAATCACAATTGATATTAATATAGGATTGGATAAACATATTCATATGGTTGAGTACTCATACAATAGGGGTTTCCAGTCATGTATCAAAATGGATACCAACAAAGCCTGTTGTCGAAGAAAGGAAAACAAAAGGTCCTGAAAATGTCAAGGAAATGGTGTAAATCATCAATGATACCTAGAGATGGAGGTTGCGGATAATTTATTACTATGAAGACCTCAATGGATGAATGTCATGAGACTTGGGAATAAGAGAATTTATATTCGAAGATACATAATCCCCTTTGAGATTCTTAACTTCATTAGACTTGTTACCTATTGAGTAAAACTCCCATCTAAACCATCTCAAGTACATGATATGTCATATATATCACTTTTAAAGAATTACATACTAGACCCCTCACATGTACTCAATCCATAGGTGGTACCACTGGAGAAAGCTCTCTACTATGGGGAGAAGTTAATAATGATCATGATCATAGATACAATGTTCTACAAAAGAAGTCAATGAACATGGTCAAATTGTATTAGAGAAAACAAATCTTTGCATGGGATATATGAAAACTAGAGGATGTGATGAAAAAAGTACCATTGTAAATTTAATTATGTGAAATGAAAATTTTGTCGGTGGACTTTTTAAATATGGAAATATTGAAATGACCCAAAGAATTATAAATACTTTTTTTGTTGAATTAAATTCATTATTATTAATTATGGTTATAGAAAATAGGTTCACTTATTTTTGAATTATTATATTGTATGAGACTCAGAAATCCCACTGAGCATCATAACCATTTATAATATAGATATTGAACAATTATCTTTTGACGAGTAATAATATAGGGTTTTAAAAAATCCTATTAATACAGAAAATGGATGTGATGGCCTCAACCATTATGATAAACATCTACGAATTACATTTATTAGATCATTCAATGGATTTAGAATTAGTGGCATTTTCTCATGTACAAGTACAATCAATGATCCAAAAACATAATCTAAAGGGAAATCATTTACAGGATACATTTATTCCTTTCAAGATCATGGCCCATCCCATGTTTGCTAAACCACCAGTTAATGTCTCCCCATAACAAACTGTACTCTTAGGGTGATTATATGGATATTAAAATGATATTTATCAATTTCATTAAAATATGAATATTTATATTTTAATTTTGATATTACAAAGGTTATATTTACTTCTTAATGTTACATTATAAATATTTTTATTTAGATAAAATAAATAAATATTTGAATTATTTTTTAACATTAAATTTCAATTAGGGTATCTATTTATATGAATTAATGGATATTGAAAAAAATATTTAACAAAATTTTATTAACAAATAATGTTTATAAATATTAATGACCACATATTTTTATGATGTTGAATGTAATTTTTAAATGTTTAGGAAAACTATTATTGTAAAAAATCCATCCTTTATAGATATATTTAAAATCCATTTAAAAATAAAAAAATCACATATATTAAAAATTATTTCTCAAAAATAAATATTATTTTTTGGAATTATAACATAGAAATTATTTGATGTTTAATTAGCAATATTCTTTGAGACAGTTAAATTTTCATGTAAAATTGATTATGTTATAAATATAGGATGTGTTTTATAACATTATAATGACCCAAAAAATATGTGATGATTACTAAATAATGTATCATGGACCAAATCTATATTTTCCCATTAAAATAATATGAATATATTTTTAATTTATTAATAATATAAATCCTTTATGAATCCTCCATAATCAATTTAAATTTTTGATTTTAAAATTATTTCTTTATTGACTTGACTCACATCAACCTAAAATGGAAATATTTGACATGTTTTCCCCTTGGCCTTTGAAAATTATGAAAAACCCTAATTATTAGATCTTATGGGAAACCCTATTTTATTGTTTTTTTCTTCTGTAATTATATATCCTTTATGAATCTTCTAAAACCAATTTATATTTTTGGTTATAAAAGTATTTCTTTATTGAAAAGTCTTAGATAAACCTAAATTGGAAATATTTTAACAAGTTTCCCCATGGCCATCGAAAATAATGAAAACCCCTATTTTTTAGATACCATGTGAAATGCCATTTTATTGTTTTGTGTTTTATTATTTAATTTTATAGAGACTAAAACTATTGTTTGAAAAATAATAAATAATTCCCAAAATATTTACTATATAAAACCAGACATGAACACATTTATCATTAATTAAAAACATTTTGGTAAATCCATAATCTATCATAACCTCTATAAATTCATCCCACAGTTCCCCCAATGTAATAACCACCTGAGACCAATTAAAAAACACCATCTGAGGGTAAGGGATCTCCTCCTTCTTCATTTTATATTGTAATCCTCAATATCTTATTTTCTTATATATCTAATTCCTAATGATGGGATATGTTCCTATATATCCCAATTACTATAAATTTTATGTATAAATGATGGGAGAACCCTTATAATATCATTAATAATTTACATGAACATTTAAATTCCCCTGATATGCAATCAAAATGTCATTGTTACCTTTCCAGGTCAAACAATTATGTAGTGAATTCTTTTAGCCATTTGATATCATGTATTTTCAACACTGAGAACATATATATCATTTGTTTGGGGGAATACATGTAATTATTCCACAATACATGATCATGGAATAAAATATGATGATAATCGAATCCATGATGAATGATTTATGTGTCACACAATGGAATGTGATAAAATAAATGTGATGATTATGCTCGATGTTATTTAGATATCCAATGTGTGCAATGATGTATTAGTGACATGGTAAATAATAAAAGGTATTAGATAGTGAATATAAACAATAATAATTAATTTTTGATCATTATATCTTGAAAGTTACCCTTGACATATGAAATTATGCAATGCATTATGTTGTTTCCACATTACCCATGTTTCCTTTATGATAATAAAGTTATATCTTACTTTCATGTTCTAGTTTATGATTCATGCACCTATTATGAATTATTAATATTCATATTGTCTAAAATATATTAATTTTTTCATGTTATTCCATGTCTACTGCCTTACTGGACTTTATAGCTGGCCCCTTTTTATGTATGTCCCCATGTTATCCTAGGTAGTTTTATTTACAATGGAATATTATGAGCATGTCAAGGAAATTTTAAATAATTTAGTTGTATACCATGATTTATCTTGATATGTAATGAACCAATTTACTAGGGAAACATGGATTCTAAATCCTTTTAGGTTTATTATCTCTCATCACATGTAATAAATATTGAATTAATGTTATATAAATCATAGAGTTTACAAAACCCTACCATAAACTACACATAGTAATGAGTTTAATGACATCAATTCACTCTATTATATAATGAGGTTCTTCACAGTTTAGATTTTTAGAAAAATAGTTTCTCTCCCATAATGAAATATATATTACATCACAATTTGGAATTTTCCACTCATCATCCATTTTTCTCAAAATAGAAAATAGTTATATTAATTTTATATATAATCAGGAAATTTATTTAAATTTTCAATAAAATAATCATTTGTTTCCATATTCCTCCTTTAAACCATGTGAAACCAATTTAAAATTTGGGATGAGAACAAAAAATCTCAGTAAGGGATATATAACAACAATTAAATATAAAGGATAATGGATGGATACTACATTAAATTTGACTATTTAAAAATAAAAATTGGGATTAAAATATAAATTTTAATACCCATGAAATTAAATCTAATACCCAATGATTTCAAAATAAATATCACAATAAATATTAAGGTTAAAATAAAAAACATATTTGTGACATTGCAATCATGAAAACAACAAGAATAATTTAAAAAAATATACATTTCTCCTATATGAATTACCATTAAAATTGAATTAAACCTAAGATCTTTTTCATACCATGTGAAATCATAAGGACACTATAAATAGGCCAAGATATAATTGGAATATAATTTTGGTAACAAAGATTATAGTTTTCATATCACTCATACAATCACTCTTATAAATGAAATATCAAACAAGGTAAATTAACAATAATATCTTTCTTGAATGATATATTCAGTTAACTCTGTTCATATACCTAATGCCATAGAAAGATATATCAGTTTACGAAATCATCCTAACCTATATTGGGATGACATGTCCTGAAGAAAAATGTAAAAGAACCATATCATGATTATGAAACATTAAATCATTAAATTTAATCATTACAGTCCTAATTAATTTATAACCTTAACAAAAAACCATTTCTTGATATCAATATATGCATCCCTTTTAAAAATAATTATATTAAAACAAAAAATAACAAAGGAAATTATGTAATATAATTTAATAATTAGTCAATAATTATTAATAACTACATACATAAAGTAATTTTTCTGAAGGTTGGAAATATAGTTGACACCATATAATTGAAATTAGATCATTTCTTTTTAATAATCTTCAAAACAATCCTTCAATGGTACCTTGAATGATTACATTTTAAATACATCAAAATAAAGACAAATATGGAATAAAATGTACTTTATAATTGTTATATATTTATACATATAAATACATAAATTAATTTTAATAATATTGAAATGAATGATACATATTCAAATAATAAAACATTAGACTTTTAATATGTTTTTTAGGTAATGTGTCTTCTACTGCATGTCATACTCATAACATGAATTCATCATCATCATAAAAAAACATACTTTAATTATGTACATTATTTAAAACATTTTTCCTCTTTATAATTTCATATTTTTTATTTATTTCAATTATATATATTCACTTTTTCTATTATGATCAAATTATATGTTTAATGTTATTCATCTCTTATGGGAAACATAATTTTAGGAAGATGACTAAGGTCAAAGAGGTCAATATTAAATAAAGTATAGAATAGTAAAAATTATATAATTATCATATTTATTTATAAATAATACTATTAAAAGAATACATAAAATAATATTATTAAAAAAATTATGCTACAATCATAGAGAAAGTGGTCAGTACATAGGCATGAGTAACATTTCCATTAATAAAAGATTATTGTGGAAACCAGATATGCCAACTTTTGTATTATTAAAATGATGATTATATTATAAATACATTATTTCTTTCTTCAAATATTCTAACATATATCTTCAATTATTATTTTTCATCAAAAATGAATCACGTTGCTTTATTGTGGTGGTGATCTACACATATGTAAGAATATCATTATCATTTTTTATCTGATGGAAATATATGAAAAGAGATGATATATAATTATTAAGTAATGAACTATATTTTTTATAAAATATATATATATACATTAAATCCATAAATATAACCTGTAATTAGTGGATGTGAAGGAAAATGAATTACATTAGTTCGTGAGGCAGTATTCCTCTATATACACAAACGATTGATCCATTTTACATTTGATGAATGAATGGTATGTATATATGTTATGGAATTGAAATAAATAATTTTAGTATATGTAATATTCTAGTGACATTATTTTCTCACAATTGAATAATATTTCAAAAGGTTTAACAATAGAAAAAACATATGGTTAAGAACTATATATAATCTTTAGACACTTACCTTATATTTTTAAATATAGACTTCTATGACTATTTTTTGCTCAACCTGGAGACTTTAATAAATTTATAGGTATGTAAAAATAGGATATTGGTTTTTATTGGGATACCCAATTTTTATATATGTGTATATATTTGAGGAGATATCATTTTCATTTATAATTGTGGGAGAAGTCACAGAAGCAATGTTTAAGAAAGATAAAATGTATTAATGTCTTAGTCAAGAAAAATGTATCCCAAATGGTCCATTATAAAATAAAAGAGTATATTGGGTTAAAAAATTCCATAAAATAGATTTTATATAGGTTTTCCGGTCATTTTAACCATTATCAACTTACTAAAACCACGTAATAAATCATTTTTAACATTAACCATGATAAAAATATATTCTTATTTTTAATATCCATTATATAAAAAATTACTAGAATTTTTAATATAATTTAAATTACTATGATTCATAGAATTGAATCCATTTTTTTAAATTAAATTTATACAGTATGATTAATTTAATTTAAAATTAAACCCCTAAAATGAGATGAAAAAACATTTAATTTTTTTAATGTTTAAAAATGTTTTCATACCAAATTGAAGTTTAATGTTTTTAAATAAATTTTATTGGATTTTGATTAAAACAAAGGATCTAAATACATTTTAAATATAATATAAATTAAATGAATTTTTTTTAATAATTGAAAAAATAATTTTCAATGAAAATCCTCATTTTTTCATATGAATTTAAGAATCATACTCTTAACAAAATAATCAAACAATAAACCTAATTTAATTTAAAAAATTTAAATTCATTAAGTATATTTATTTTTTAAAATTAAAAAAAAATAAATTTTTAATATAAAATTTTAAATAAAGCCATATAATCCCTGAAAACCCAATTACGATAGAAGTAATGATTTTTACTTTTAACTAACAATTACTATACATTATTATAATAAATATAAATATATAAAATATAGTTATTTAATATTAATATTACATGAAATAGAATTTTCATAAAACTACCTATGTTTATATATATATATATATAGTGATTTAGTTTCAAGGAAATGTGTAGTCATTTCTTTATTATAACATAGGATGTCAACCTAAACATTTGATTACACTATGGGATCTCAAAAAATTTGTGCCATAATAGTTTCCAAATAATATGTAACCCACAATCAAACACATGTTGAGGGGACCTAAACATTACATTCCTAAACATTATATCTTATTAAATGAATATTCATTATAGATAATTGTGATATATTGTAGAATATTAATGTATTTTTATCATCTCTAATTTGATAAAATTATCAATAGGTAGATAATATATACACACACACATATATATATATATATATCGAACTATATTCATATGAACCGGAACCCTTATTATATAGAACATCTCCAGATATAAGAGGAAAATTTAAACATAATAATATTTGAGATTATATAATAGAAAACTCTATAAAATTTAGATATGAATCAATGATCGATTTTATGATGATCATGAGAATGGATTTATGAGGGAATGATAAAAAATTTAAAATAATTCACTAAAATTCTAATATCATAATCACGAGTCATGAAATAAATTTTATGACATTTATAATACATCAATGTAAATTTAATTAAATAATATTTACCA
Source organism: Viscum album (assembly GCA_963277665.1). Classification (NCBI taxonomy): domain Eukaryota; kingdom Viridiplantae; phylum Streptophyta; class Magnoliopsida; order Santalales; family Viscaceae; genus Viscum; species Viscum album. Next base: position 418,958,023 of record OY728123.1, on the reverse strand, counting down.
AAATTAAATAATAAATGATTATAATTATGGAATAAAATAGTGTAATAATGATTGATATAATAATAATAATAATTTTTCATTCCTACCCATGAATATATTCAAAATAATTTAGGCTTGGGATAACAACCTATGTACATTCATTGGACTATGAATTGGATTTTATTTACCCTCTTTTTATCTTGGGATAACCTCTCATGTGACATTATTTAGGAATGTGATACCCTTCCATTTACCCAATGAACTCAGAAATCATTAATATTTACCTACCAAATTGTAGTGATTTAATGGACCCACCCGACACATAATCATATTTTCATTTGATATATGACACATTATCATGAAAAAATTTACCAATTCATAATTTCATCACACATGGAAACTAAAATCGGTATCATAAGTCCATCAGAATTAAAATAATTAAACAACCATAGAATATACAATCATTATTTTATTTGTTCATATTCATATTGAATCATAAAAAATATTTTATAATTTTGATTAATATCAAAATTCATTTAAAATATAAGTGAAACTCTTATTGAGGAAAATTCAATTTTCATTTTGATGTCATTTATTTAAAATAAAAATTGATCTAAAATATTTATAAGAATATAATTATTTTAATTTTTAATTGAATATTTTAAAGGCTTTAGAAATTAAACGAGTATTCATGACAGAATTAAAGGCTTCTCATATGGTATACATTAAAAGATAATTTTCATTCATATTACTGTATATAAATTCAAAATAAAATCATTCATATAAATAAATTGGATTAATTTATGAAAAAAATATTCAAATTATAATATGGGAAAAATTAAACTTATACAAACATTTTAGAATGGTAAAAAGTTCATGAAATTATTTTGAATAGAAAATTCATATGTATGAAAATGATTCTTGATGAAAGAGATATATAATGTTAGATTTCTTTAAAATAGTCATTCATATCACATCATTACATAAAAATTTGAAACTAAACCACAATATATATTATATTTGGTAGAGAATGATCAAATAATTTCATCATTAAAATTTTGGCATAAACTATCTCTAAAAAATATGGATCGTAATTTAAAAATCTTACCTCATTGAAACCATTATTCGTAATGACTATGACATATTATTTGATAAATTTAAATTTACTATAATTCTATTCAAAAATGTAATCATACCAATAATACAATATATTTTCCACTTAAAACATTTAAATATGAATATATTAATAATTATTTAATAAAGACACAATTTTCAATTGTAAAAAGTTTTATTTCTCATAAAAGATTTAGTTTAGAAGATTTGTTCATTACTCATTGATTATGTTTCTATAATCACCAAAATATAAATAATTTTATTCATATAAAATTTTTAAATTATTTTTATTTTTATAACCATTCTTATTAATTGGTGATGAGAAATTAAATACATTACTTAAAGAAGATAGTAGACTCTACATATGTAATAGTGATGTTTTCCCTTTACAATTTCTATAATGAAAAAATTAATTAAAAATTCTATATTATTTAATTAATATTATATCATTAATAAAATATATATAAAATGATACACAAAAAATAGTATCAAACCACTAATTATGGGTTTTTAATATAAATCCTAACACAATGTGGTGACATTAGAATAAATAATGATATAAGTGATATTTTAACATCCCATATGATGTAAAAGAGGTGGAAAATGGTTATTATATAATCATAATAACCTATATATATATTTATGATAATATATTCATATTATTATTATAGGTAGATATGTTTAAAGGATTTTAATGAGGAAATAAAATTTATTGATCTCGGTAAAAAATTATACCTCTTCGTTGAGAGACCTCCTTTGGTTTCTGACAAAAGACATTAAGGATTTATCTTAACACAAAAACATAATAATTATGATGAAGGAATTGAATTTAGATTTTTTTGGTCTAGTTATTAGATGATATATAAGGATAAAAAAATATGAAATATTAGAGGAAATTATGATCACCTTCATAAGTTAAAAAAACAATATCACAAGGAATTACATGAAAGATGTCAATAATATAATGTCACTTGCATATGAATGTTGAAAAAATGGAAAAATACTAAAGTATAATATAATAAAAGGTATAAATACATTCAACTAATAACAAATAGGCATTTTTAGTTTTAATTCCTTTAAAATCACATATTTTAACCCCTGGTAAACTTGTTTTATTTAAAATGTGATAAAAATATTATATTTTCTATATATTTAAAAAAAATAGAAACACAATTCGATTATATTAGTAAATATTATTATAAATATAAAATAATTTTTTAGAAGATTAAATATTGTTATGTTTAGAAATGTAATTTTAAATTCGCACGTAATATGCAATTAAAATCCCATTTTAGACAAGCATATTTTATTCATAAAATGGAATTTAAATACATTTCATGAATTTTTAAAAATCATATATTAATTTTTATAATATAATTTTTTTAATATATTCACTGAAATCTATTGAAATAATTAAAAATAATTATTACTAAAATAATAATGATCAACACACATTGTGTGTAAATATATAGTTTTTATAAAAATCAGATTTTATTCCAGAAAAAGAGTTTATAACAAATTATATTTTATTAGTAAATCATATTTGATTTGTTAATTTTTTTTATCTTCATAATTTAATTACATTACAATAGGATAAAAATAAAACCATGATAGTATTTTTTAAGTATATTATTCCATGAAAAAATGAAGATTTTATGGAAATCATTATATTTTACAATTCAGCAAAAAAGAATATCATTATAGAATAACAATAAAAGTTAAACATAAAATAATATTGACATGTTGATTTATAAAATATACATTAACAAAAATTATCTGTCAAAAAATTGTACTAATGTATATCAACGTCCATGTGGAAAATTTAATAAGTGCAATTTTTTATAAAAACAAATTTATGTTAAATAAAATGTCATTACTTGAAATTGAGTGCTTTTTTATTTTTCATTAGTAAATACGTTTGATTTATTTAAAAAAAATTACATATAATTCTCATAATTTTTTTTATTACAAATCATTTCTAGAAATTTATTGGCCTGGTTATAAAGGTTTACAATATCACATTCCATATAGACTCGATTATGCGTGTAAGGTAGGAAATAAAATAACTCAAATTTATTTTGAAGAAAATTTGTATTAGATATTGGGGAATCAAAAAAGTTCATTATTTTTTGGATATAGAGTATAATATCGAAGGAAATCATTGTGGTGGAGTATAGGTGGGGTTTTGAGAGGACCATGGGGAGTCCCTCCTCATGGTGTTGATGATTATACGAAGGAGATTTAGTCAATTTGAAACGGTGATATATGTGCTTCTCCATGTAACACCCTGAGATTTTATGAGAAATTTTTTTTATGTCTTATGTTATATGCCACACCAAAGGAATCTTTCACAGCACACAATACATACTTGGCTTGCATTACACGCAATCACGACCTTCCTCGATAGCGTGTGTAGTACGCAATACCGGGTTTCACTAAACAACGATATATTATTATGAACTAGCCGTTATGAATAGTATTAACAAAATTTTGAATTTTATTATTCATCTTACACATTTTCTAGAACATGGTAAGAGAACAAAATAATTTTTTCGGGTAAAATAAGTATTTTTCAAAAAAAGCAGTTTTACCACCTTTTGATGGTGAACATACATTAAATCTAGTTTTTGACACATTTATAAGTTAAATTTGACAAAATAAAATTCTTCTTTTGAATCAGGGTATGAAAATTTACTTTGGATAAATTTTTGATATTTTTCTTATAACGTTCATATTTTGATGAATAGTAAAAATACGCTAATTTTTAATTAATAACAACTATTCCCATTGAGATAATTTATATGGTTAAATTATAATATTTAATGGTTTTAAAGTATAAATAGAATATATTTTTACCATTTAATAAAATTTATGTCATTAGCATTAATTTCACATTGAATTCATAGGTAAAAACATTTCAATCTTTGGCAATGTTTTAACTTTTAAAACCCTTTTTCTTAACACTGAGATTTATTTTAAATTAATTACTGAAACATATATGTATTGAAATTTGAAAAATGGATTCCATATTTGGAATCAGTGGGTCCAAATTATGTTAATAGGTTACTTTTTATTTTTGGGAATTATGAATAATAACTACGGTAAATTTTATTTACCGTAGTTAAGGGTAAATCAGGGAATTAAGGGTAAATATAAGATTATAAAATTACCCTAACACCTTCCAAAAAACTATTGGATGACTAAAAAGTCGACCAATATCACCTAAGGGTCGGATTAGATTCATTTAATGGACTTTTTTCCATGAAAATAATTTAATTATTATTAAAACCAAAGAATGTGACAACATGTCACTTTCTTAAATCTTATAAGTATAATAATTTTAATTTAGTGATAAAATTAATGAAACATTAAAATTGAATAGTCTTAAGAAACATAATATAATTATCTACATCATAGGAATTTATTTATAATTTTTAGGGATTATATAATTATCATTAATTATGACACAACAGTGATGTGGAAATTATTTTATTAATTAAAATATCAAATAAATGGTTTTAAAAATATTAAAATAAATATTATATGAACTATTTAATGTTCCCCACTAATTATATATATACATATGACATTTTATGAATCTATTAAAGCTTTAATTATAAACATATATTCTGTATATATTTTATTTAAATTCAAATAAATGAATAGTGTCAAAATTTACACTATTGTTATTTTATAAAAATAAAATATTATAAATTTATTTAAAAATCAAAAAAATATTTAAAAATTATAAATTAAAATTTATATGGTCTAAAATGTCATAAAGTGTCAAATTATTGAAAATTAGCAACACATATGTAATTATTTATAATAATTTAAAATTTAGAATATTATTACCACAAATAAAATTAAATTGGTAAATAAGGATAAATCAAGTTGATAATGATTAAAATAAATTCCTAACATGTCTAAATTTTATTGGTTGAAGAGATTACAACCATGTATCATCTAATCTGCGGATATGAGTCATTTTAGATGTTTTTAAGTGGGGATGGAAATTAATATAATCTAATTTTTCTTATATTTCCAAAGGTGGCCCTCACCTCCCTTATAAAAGGGAACCTCCTCCCTCTCCTCCTCACACTAATTTGAGCCTTCAATATCGGACAATACCTGCCCATTTCACGACCCCACTTCCCTAGAAACATCCTAGAGGTCCTGGTCTTCTTCAAAGACCAATTGTAGTGCCCTAAGAGGAGGTCTCAAAGAGGCGCTTCAAAGAAGAGGTAATGTCTGTTACCGATTATTTCAACTTTATTTAATCTTACACTTCTTATTATTTAGTTTTTTAATTATGAATTAATAACATAAGTATAACTCATATAATGATATTTCTTTATACGTATGAAACAACCCTATTTCACCATCTATCCATCCTACGGAAAACGAAATCACCGCGCGTGCGTACGTACGGAATACCGTCTCCACGCCGTGGTGTAATCTATTTTTCATCACCACCTTACTTGGATGGGTATAATGGTGAAAATAAATAACTATATATGATTATTGTAAAGTGTTATTGATTATTAAATAGTATACATACACTCCAATACAATTCCAATATCATGGTAACGATATCATCGCTCGTGTGTACGTACGACCTACCATCTCCATGATGTGATGTGACTCGTTCTACATGATTTTCATTGCATAATGATTATATAAATGAATTGAATGAATGAATAAGACATATACTACAATAATAACATTATGGAAATGTGGTATCTATAACCTAAAAGAATAATAAGAATTTATTCGACAAAACCCGCATAAGAACAAAAAGCAATAAACACCAGAATAACAAGTAACAATGAAATATTACTAATAAGAAGCTAAGAATATTACCATATATGATATCATAACAATGCGCTTGAATCTGGAATAAGTCAATGACATTATTTAAATCATTATACTAGAGTTTCGAACACTTACGAAGCAAATCAGACCTAAGGTAAGGGAAAATCTCGCAATCTCAATTTTTATTCGAGATTGTTTATACTTCAGAATTTTCTGGGGAATATTTATCATCCAAATCCATGTTTCCCCAATATGTAATTTTTATATCCTTCTACAATAGTTTATATCCAATTTTACCGTTCGGTGAGTTTTTAGTAAAGGATATGAAAGGAATCTTTTGACGTTTTTCATACGAAGTACTTTTTGACTTTTCCGACAGAAGTACGAGAAGAATTTTTTTTAACTTATATGGCATGAATGGATTTTTAAAACATTATTTACAAGAAGCATACTTTACAAGTTTTCAAGTTTATTTTTAATCAACTTCTTTTAGTTTAGAATTGTATGACATGTTAAGAATGGAAATGTGTTTTTTAAGTAGAAAGGATATTTTCCTCAAGAATGGTGTTCAAGTGTTTAATCAAAATTATTTTCCATCTAAGATAATAAAGGGTTATGTTTCTATCCCTATTATTACATTGATTTGATTATGTTGTGATGGAATTATTTTTATTAATTCCTTTATCTTATATGAATTGTTTTATGATTTCATGATGTTTAAGAATCCCATTTTTATTACATGGGTTATGCTATGATGTATGGTTTATGATTTTGTGGCACACATAAGAATGGTATCATTATGAGATGGGTGGGACCAATATCTCCCTCCAATGCATTGGGAAAAGATTTTATATCTCATGAGATAGACATGGATGGAACGGCAGGTTAAACCGGTTCAGTGAAACAGGACTGAAATGAGGTGTGAACATGGTTTCAGAAATGGACTTTGTCCACTAAGATAGTCTTCGCAATGACACTTGACTAATTAGAAATTATTATCTATCATTATGTGTGTATGAAAAAAAGTTTCATGTTTTATGTTATGATTATTGGGACTACATTTCACTACCATGATTTAACCCATGTTATGAAATTATGATCTCTTTTGGAGGGTAAGATTTTCAAAATGTTATGTTTTTATGAATTTAATGTAATTGATATTTCTTTTGTTTACCCTTACTAAGCATTTGAGCTCACCCTTTTGTATGTTTTCGTTTCCCAGGTCAGGAAGAACGGTATTAAGTAAGATATGCCAAAAAGGGACTATATATATGATGAAATAAATGGGAGATACTGTAGATGCTTTATGAACCAGTTGTTTATGTTTCCCAATTTCTAAAGACACTATACCTATACGGTCCCCTAATGGTTTTGTTATATGTTGTAATAATTATGCTTCAATTTTGAAGTATTAACCATGAATGTAAATTATGAGTCATTATAGTTTGTATCAGAGGAATGGTATAGTCAACCTTTGGAAACTAGGATGTGAATTCCTGAGTAAGAAACCTAAGGATATGTCTAAGCATAGAACACAATCTTAGTGTTTTAGAAATGGCCATTTACAACCTATGATAAGACCCTAAGTGGAAAAATTTTATTCTTGATTATGTGGTTTTCCTATTATAATTAGTGTTACTCACATTATTCTTCTTGGTTTTAGTCAATGGATGGAACCCGAAGAAACCATGTTAATGCGGAATGCGACGGGCAATGCAATGATTGTCCCCATGAGCAACCAAACGTTATAGGAGCTAGAATGCAAAATCATGTATCCATGCTCACACAACTTTCTCAAGATATGAATCATGATGGACTTCCAAATGAGAAAAGGAAGGAGAAACATTCTGTCGAATCCTTCATGAGGCAGCATCCACCATCATTCAGCGGGTCTTCTGATCCATTAGTGGATGAATAATGGATCAGTACCACTGAAAAGATATTTCCAGTTCTTCAATGTTATGAACATGATAAGTTCATCTTAGCAGTGTATCATTTGGAAGGTGATGCTGATCAATGGTGGAATCTTATTAAGAATACGAGTCAAAGGGATGAAATTGATTCCATGGAATGGGACGAGTTCAAGAACCTATTTTTAAATAAGTACTTCCCTCATATTATTCGAACAAAGATGGAGAATGAGTTTCTTGAACTAAAGCAAAAGGATAATGAATCTATTGGTACCTACGAAGAAACTTTTACATGACTTGCAAGGTATGATTCTGGTATTATTATCCAACCTTAGATTAAGATCGATCGATTCTTTAGTGGCTTAAAACCAAGTCTTCGAAGGGTGTTATCCATAAGGGACTTAAATAGCTACGAGGAAATCATTCGATGTTCTCTCAATGTTGAGATGGAGATTGGAGTAACCCATCAGTCATATGGGTTTGATAAGAAGAGGAAAATGGAATTCAAAGGAATATCTAAAGACCACACTGAAAAGAAGATGAGTTTTCCCTTATTCTCAATGTGTGGAAAGGAATATGGAGTAAATGGTCTTAAGGGGACATGAAAATGTTATAAGTGTGGAAAAGAAGGTCATCAGGCAATTGAATGTCGAAATAATGGGATGAAGATGTCTAATGATGCAAACAAAGGAAGGGATACACAAAATGAACCTACTACACTTCAATGTTTCAAGTGAAAGGAAATCAGGCATTATGCTAATCAATGACCAAATCCAAGGGTTGATGATGATGATCGACGTCAACAATCTCTTATGGCTAAAGACAAAGGAATGTCACATGCAATTTCTACCAGTGATGTGGAGTACGATAACGAAGTGGTGAAAAGTACACATACCATCCACTCTAAAGTAGCTAATGTTTTATTTGATTCTAGATCCACCCACTCTTTAATTTAGGAAGAATTTTATAAGGGTATCATCGTATTACATCAACAATTAGATGTTGAGATAGATGTGACAACTCCAGATGGCACAACAACTGTATCAAAAGTTTATAATTCTTCTACGATTGATGTTTGTGGGAAAGAGCTTCCTGCTAATCTTGTGATCCTTCCTATAGTGTAATTTGATGTGATTCTTAGAATAGATTGGCTTTCATTATATGGAGATCATGTCAATTGCCAAAGAAGGGAAGTCACATTTTGTATTCCATATAAATATATTATCTTCTATCGATGCAAGGATGAACATAACCTTCCAGTGGAAATTTCTTCCATCTTATGGGTCTTGATTCCACTAAATGAAGGTTATTTATCTCAAATGGTTGGTGAGACATTCATGAATAAGAATATTCCCATTGTACGGGAGTTTGAAAATGTGTTTCCAGTGGAATTTTCAGGTCTTCCACCAAATCATGAAGTAGAGTTTTAAATAGAACTTATACCAGGTGATTTTCCTATTTCAAATACACCTTATAGAATGACCCCAATTGAGTTGCAGGAATTGAAGAAGCAACTCCAAGAGAATATTTATAAGGGATTCATATGCCCTAGTGCATCACCTTGGGGAGCACCTATTCTGTTTGTTAAGAAGAAATATGGATCAATGAGACTATGCATTGATTATCGAGAACATAACAAGATCACTATCAAGAACAAATATCCTCTCCCGCGCATTGATGACTTATTTGACCAACTACGCGGAGCACAATACTTTTCCAAGATTGATCTTCGTTCAGGGTATCATCAATTAAGGGTCAAAAGGGAGGATATACCAAAGAAGGCTTTTCGTACAAGGTATGGACACTATGAATTTAAAGTGATTCCATTTGGTCTTATTAATTCCCCTTCTATCTTCATGGATCTGATGAATAGAGTCTTTAGAGACTATCTTGATCAGTTTGTGGCAGTCTTTATAGATGATATTCTTGTCTATTCAAAGAGAAAGGAAGAACATGAATATTAATTGAGAATTGTATTAAAGACCCAAAGAAAGGAGAAGCTTTATGCCAAATTTACCACGTGTGAATTTTGGCAACAAAAAGTTGCATTTTTGGGTCACATAATCTCAAAAGAGGGGATATCTATGGATCCAACAAAAACAGAGGTTATTGAAAGATGGTCGAGACCAAAAACCGTAATTGAGATCCGAAGTTTTCATGGTTTGGATGGATATTACCGACGTTTTTTTAAAAAAAATTCAAGGTTATCTAACCCACTCACCAAGTTGACTCAAAAAGGAGTTAATTTTGTTTGGACAGAGGAATGTGTAGAAAATTTCAAAGAGCTAAAAACAAGGTTAGCCAGTGCACCTGTGCTCACACTACCTTGTAGTGGGGAAAGGTTTCTGATATACAGTGATGCATCCAAGAAGGGACTGGGATGTGTTCTAATGAAAAATGATATGGTGATATCTTATGCCTCATGATAGTTGAAAATCCACGAGCAAAATTACCCAACTCATGATTTGGAGTTAGCTGCGGTAATCTTTGCATTAAAGATTTGGAGGCATTCCCTTTATGGTGAAAGGTGTGATATTTATACTAATCATAAATGTTTAATGTAATTTTTCACACAAAAGAAGTTGAATATGCGTCAAAGAAGATGGTCGGTGCTAATTAAGGATTACAACTGCTCAATTCATTACCACCCTGGGAAATCAAACAAGGTAGCTGACACATTATGTCGACAGGACCATGCTAGCTTATCCATGATGAGGATCACAAAAGATCCAATCATAATAGATTTATAAAGGATGGATCTTGGAATTTTAATGGAAGGGGAGAGATAATATCTTTCTCAAATGAATGTCCAACCATCTATACATGTGAAGATTCAAGAGGCACAGAAAGAAGATGTCGAGTTACAAAAGAAGGTGAGAAATGTTCCTGAATTCAACCTTGATTGTGATGGGATAATAAATTTTAGGAATAGGGTTTGTGTTCCTCCCATCCCCGAATTAAAGAAGGAGCTGCTGGATGAGGCTCATAGTTCCTCATTCACTATTCATCCTAGAAGCACGAAGATGTATAGGGACCTGAAATAGTACTTCTGGTGGGATGGCATGAAAAGAGATGTCGTTGAATATGTCTCTTGATGCTTGGTTTGTCAGCAAGTTAAAGTAGAGAGACATAATCCTAAGGGGATGTTACAACCATTACCCATAACAGAATGGAAATGGTAAAACATCACTATGGACTTTGTCACTGGACTTCCTAAAACATCCAAAGACAATAATGCTATTTGGGTCATAGTTGATCATCTTACAAATTCTGCACACTTCATTGCTATTAGAGAGGATTTCTCTCTAGATCAGATTTCCGAGATATATGTAAAGGAAGTGGTAAGATTGCATGGAGTACCCCTTTCTATTATATCTGATCAGGATCTGAGGTTTACCTCAAAGTTCTGGCGAAGTCTTCAGCATACTCTGGATACAGAGTTGAGTTTCAGCACTTCTTATCATCCTCAGACAGACGGTTAGTGTGAGAGGGAAATTAAATCTCTAGAATATATGTTGAGAGCCTTCTCTATATATTTCAAAGGTGGTTGGGATAAAAACCTACCTTTGGTGGAATTTTCTTATGATAATAGCTTTCACTCCAGTATTCAGATGGATCCTTATGAAGCTCTCTATGGAAAGAAATGCAGGACTCCAACTTGATATGATGAAGTTGGGGAAAGAAATCTATTAGGACCTGATCTTGTTGATGAAATGGAAGAAAAGGTCATATCTATTCAACAACACATAAGAGTAGCTCAGAGTCGACAAAAAAGTTATGTCGATAACCGTAGAAAAGACCTAGAGTTTGAAGTGGGTGATAAATTGTTCTTACGAATATCTCCCTGGAAGAGGGTAATGAGATTTGGAAAGAAGGGAAAGTTGAGCCCTAGATATATCAATCCTTTTGAAATTATGTATCGTGTTGGGAAGGTAGCCTACCGATTGGCGCTTCCACCGAATCTCTCTCAAGTTCACGATATGTTCCATGCATCTCTCCTGAAAAAGTACATACCTGATCCTTCACATGTACTCAGATCAGAAGTTATACTGCTGGAGAAAGATCGTTCTTATAAAGAAAAACTGATGGAGATTCTGGATCTTAGAGAAAAATTCCTACGGAACAAGACCACTCACATGGTGAATGTTTTATGGAGGAACCGCCAATTAGAAGAAGCTACATGAGAACTTGAGGATATGATGAGGAAGATGTATCCTCATCTATTTGTAATGAAGTGACAAATTTCGAGGGTGAAATTCATTTTAAGGGGGGTAGAATGTAACACCTTGAGGTTTTATGAGAAATTTTTTTATTTCTTATGTTATACGCAACACCAAAGGAATCTTTCACAGCACACAATACGGACTTGGCTTGCAATACACGTAATCACGACCTTCCTCGATAGCGTGTGTAGTACGCAATACCGGGTTTCACTAAAAAAGATATATTATTATGAACTAGCCGTTATGAATATTATTAACTACAATTTGAATTTTATTATTCATCTTACACATTTTCTGGAACATTGTAAGAGAACGAAATAAATTTTTCGGGTAAAATAAGTATTAAAAAAAAAGCAGTTTTACCGCCTTTTGATGGTGCACCCACATTAAATCTAGTTTTGACATGTTTATAAGTTAAATTTGAGAAAATAAAATTCTTCTTTTGAATCAGGATGTAAAAATTTACTTTGGATAAATTTTTGATATTTTTCTGAAAACTTTCATTTTTTGATGAATAGTAAAAATACGCTAATTTTTAATTAAAAACATCTTTTTCCATTGAGATAATTTATATGGTTAAATTATAATATTGAATGGTTTTAAAGTATAAATAGAATATATTTTTACCATTTAATATAATTTATGTCATTATCATTAATTTCAAATTGAATAGGTAAAAACATTTCAATCTTTGGCAATGTTTTAACTTTTAAAACCCATTTTCTTAACATCAGGATTTATTTTAAATTAATTTCTACAGAATATATGTTTTGAATTTTGAAAAATGGATTCCATATTTGGAATCGGTGGGTCCAAATTATGTTAATAGGATACTTTTAATTTTTGGGCATTATGAATAGTAACTACGGTAAATTTTATTTACCATAGTTAAAGATAAATCGGGTAATTAAGGGTAAATATTAGATTATAAAATTACCCTAACACCTTCCAAAATTCTATTGGATGACTAAAATTTGACCTATATCACCTAAGGGTCGGATTAGATTCATTTAATGGAGTTTTGGCCAGGAAAATAATTTAATTATTATTAAAACCAAAGAATGTTACAACATGTCACTTTCTTAAAGCTTATAAGTATTATAATTTTACTTTAGTGATAAAATTAATGAAACATCGAAAATGAATAGTCTACAGAAAGATATTACAATTATATACATCATATAAATTTATTTATAATTTTTATAGATTAGATAATTATAATTAATTATGACACAATAGTGATATTGAAATTATTTTAATAATTAAAATATCACATAAATGGTTTTAAAAATATTAAAATAAATATTATATTAACTATTTAATGTGTTCCACTAATTTTCCAGATACATATTACATTTTATGAACCTATTAAAGACTTTAGTTCAGACATATCTTCTGTATATATTTTATTTAAATTCAAATAAATGAATAGTGTCAAAATTGACACTATTGTTATTTTATAAAAATAACATATTATAAAATTATTTAAAAATCACAAAAATATTTAAATATTATAAATTAAAATTTATATGGTCGAAAATTTCATAATGTGTCAAATTATGGAAAATTCACAACATATATGTAATTATTTATAATAATTTAAAATATAGAATATTATTACCACAAATAAAATTAAATTGGTAAATAAAGATAAATCAAGTTGATAATGTTTAAAATAAATTCCAAACATGTCTAAATTTTATTGGTTGATGCGATTACAACCTTGTCTCATATAATCTTCGGATATGAGTCATTTTGGAAGTTTATAACTGGGGTTAGGATTTAATATAAACTAATATTTCTTATATTTCCAAAGGAGCTCCTCTCCTCCCTTATAAAAGGGCACCACTTCCCTCTCCTCCTCACACCAATTTGAGCCTTCAAGCTCGTCCAATCCCTCCCCATTTCACTTCCCCACTTCCCTAAAAACATCCTAGAGGTCCTGGTCTTCTTCAAAAACCAATTGCAGTGCCCTTAGAGGAGGTCTCAAAGAGGCGCTTCAAAGAAGAGGTAATGTCCGTTACCGATTCATTCACCTTTTTTTCTTCTTCTACTTATTATTATTTAGTTGTTTCATTATGAATTAATAACATCAGTATCACTCATATACTGATATGTTATTATAAGTATGAAACAACCTTATTTCACCATTTATCCATCCTATGGAAAACGAAATCACCGAGTGTGCGTACGTACGGAATACCGTCTCCACGCCGTGGTGTAATCTATTTTCCATCACCAACTTACTTGGATGGGTATAATGGTGAATATAAATAACTATATATGATTATTTTAAAGTTTTATTTATTCTGAAATAGTATACATACACTCCAATTCAATTACACGATCATGGGAATGATACCCTCGCTCGTGCATACGTACGGCCTACCATCTCCACGATGTGATGCGACTCGTTCTACATGATCTTAATTGCATAATTATTATATAAATGAATTGAATGAATTAATATGATATATATTACACTAATACCGTTCTGTAAATGATGTATCTATAACCTAAAAGAAGAATAATAATTTATTCGACAAAACACACATAAGAACAAAAAGCAATAAACACCCGAATAACAAGTAACAATGAAGTATTACTAATAATAATTTAATAATATGACCATATATGATATCATAACAATTATTATGATTCTGGAATAAGTCAATGACATTATTAAAATCATTATACAGGAGGTTCGGAGACTTACGAAGCAAATCGGGCCTAAGGTAAGGGAAAATCTCGCAATCTCAATTTTTATCCGAGATTGTTTATACTTCAGAATTTACTAGGGAATATTTATCATCCACATCCATGTTTCCCCAATATGTAATTTTTATATCCTTCTAAAATAGTTTATATCCAATTTTAACCTTCGGTGAGTTTTTAGTAAAGGATATGAAAGGAATCTTTTGTCGTTTTTCGTACGAAGTACTTTTTGACTTTTCCGACAAAAGTACGAGAAGAATGTTTTTTAAACTTATACGGAATGAATGGATTTTTAAAACGTTATTTCCAAGAAGATTCCTTTACAAGTTTTCAAATTTATTTTTAATCAACTTCTTTTAGTTTATAATTGTATGACATGTTAAGAAAGGAAAAGTGTTTTTGAAGTTGAAAGGATATTTTTCTCAAGAATGAAGTTCAAGTGTTTTATCAAAATTATTTTCCATCTAAGATAATAAAGGGTTATGTTTCTATCCATATTATTAAATTGAATTGATTATGTTGTGATGGAATTATTTTTATGAATTCCTTTATCTTATATGAATTGGTTTATGATTTCATGATGTTTAAGAATACCATTTTTATTACATGGGTTTTGCTATGATGTATGGTTTATGATTTTGTGGAACACATAAGAATGGTATCATTATGAGATGGGTGGGACCTATATCTCCCTCCAATGCATTGGGTAAAGATTTTATATCTCATGAGATAGACATGGATGGAACGGCAGGTTAAACTGGTTCAGTGAAACAGGAGTGAAACGAGGATTCAACTCTGTTCAGAAATGGACTTTGTCCACTAAGATAGTCTTGGCAATGAGTCTTGAATAATAAGAAATGATTCTCTATGATTATGTTTGTATGACACAAAGTTTCCTATTTTAAGTTATGATTTTTGGGACTACATTTCACTACCATGATTTATCCCATGTTATGAACTTATGATCTCTTTTGCAGGGTAAGATTTTCAAAATGTTATGTTCTTATGAATTTGATGTAATTGATATTTATTTTGTTTACCCTTACTGAGAATTTGAGCTCACCCTTTTGTATTTTTTCTTTCCCCAAGTCAGGAAGAATGGTATGAAGTAAGATATGCCAAAAAGGGACTATAGATATGATGAAATAAATGAGAGACAATGTAGATGCTTTATGAACTAGTTGTTTATGTTTCCCAGTTACTAAAGACACTATACCTATACAGTACATTCATGGTTTTGTTATATGTTGTAATAATTATGCTTCAATTTTGATGTATTAACCATTTATATAAAGTATGAGTCTTTATACTCCATGTCATTGGGAATGATATGTTGTAAATAGCTGGATAAATATAGATTAATCATGGTTTTTTATAGAATATGGTGCAATGGATTGCTACCCATAATTTTGATGTTGATATATTACATCATTTTGAATGAATATTCATTACATTACACAAACACACAAATAAGGGACATAATAGTTTATTTCCTTTTGAAACATGAAAACATAATCCCTATCCCATAAGTGAGATAATTCATCTCTAACTATGTTGTCAATAAATAAAACCATTATTAGATTTATAAAACATATTACATTTCTTTATATCTTGGGGAAATAGAACTTAAGAAACGGTGATATCATATTCACCGTAAGTGTAAATATTGAGATATAGAAGCATGATGTGAGAATTAAATTTCAAAAACATACCATTCTTATCAAATATAATAATTTTTAATAAAGGTATGATTTTTGGTAGTATATAATACAAGGATCATAAAGAAATTAAATAGCATGATTCTTGATAGCATAATGTTGGTATAAGACATGGAATTTATGGTATAAACAGAAACATTTAATATCATTTCCCTTTTAGTCAAGGATCTCTAAAAAAGATATCATAGAAGATAAATTTCATTACTAAAATGGTTCACTACCCATTCCATCCATATATTATTGAACCAGGTTCACACTTTGTTCAATAAATGCATCTATGAACTGTGTTTGCTAACAATTCTATCCCTATTAATCTCATGAAATATAAATCATTACAGAAGGATTTTAAGGGAGATATATGCCTTACAATTCGTTGGTTATAACATCACCACCATCCTCATTTATATCATAACCACCATCACATTTTAGAAATCATGCATATGTGTGCCAAATTATTATATTATATTCATAATACGATAAACAATGAAATGAAATGGATTTCATATAGATTTCATAATATAATAAATGGAGAAAATACACATATCCCATTACCATTTCATCATTTCATTATAGCATAACTTGTGAAAATTAATTTTGTTTGATAATAATTCTATATTGGTATAACATGGGGACGAAAAATGGGTTTCATAATGATATTTTCATCCTACTAATATACCATTATCAAAAATATTGACAATGGTGTCCTTGAATCATATCACTAGTAAAGCATAAGAATGTCAAAGGATGTCATTTTAAATTTAAAATGGTTTTCAAAGATAAATAACATGAAATATTTCATGCGGATGATAAATGTTCCATCAGAATCATAAATTAAAACTAATAATTCATAAAATCTTCTCAAATAATTTTCCTTCAAAATATTATTTTAATCATATAACGGAATCATTAAAAATAATGTAGAACCTTTATTGGAGGAAAAACTATTCTCCTTTGAATATGGTTCTTAAAAAAATATTTAGAAAAACCATTTACTTGAAAAATACATGAAAAAATATATATTATGATTTAAAAATAAATTTAAACATATCATGATTAATATATAATTTCCACATTGAAAAAAATTATAAAATAAATCATTTTGAATGTTTTTAAAACATGTGTTTTGAATAGGAAGTGTATTCAATAGAAAATTATACTATTTGTTTTAAAAAATATCTTTAAATACTTATTACCTAAATAGAGTAAAATTAATGTGGAAAATTTAATTATATACACCTTATAGAGGAGTATATGAACATAATATGACTCACGTCCAAAGGAAGGAAAATTGCATCAAAAATTCATTACTGAATTATTATATTTTGAATAGTAAACCCATAAAAATAGATATCCTGAAATAGATATGTAAAACACAGTAATACTCTCTATAAGAATCATTAAACATATTTGTTTTCTGTATATACATAACATCAATGTAGCACGTGGGGTATATGGATTATGTCTCACTGAAAATAATTGTGATACCTAAATCTCGTACCAAATGTATTGACATCCATCATACTTGTTCAATTATCATATATAATAAATATAAGTATATTGTCAAAATATTAGAGAACCATATTCAAATATATCATACAGAATATAATTTACGTATTCCATTTTACTACCTATTCAATATCAATTCTATGTTAAGGTTACGTTTCACGAAATAACTACTTTGTTTTTCGTATATATTATGAGAGGTTATTTTTTTTCTATTTCAAAGATCGAGGTTAAATATTCTCTATAATTTAAAATATTATATAAATATCATACGTATTCAGTATATATGAATTTATAAAATCCCTAATGATTAGTGATTGGAATTGAAATACACTATTCGTGGAGATGGTAGGTCAAATATACGCATGGACATTGTTTCTATTTTCTTGTCAGATTGAAAGAAGAAATATAAATGATATATACTATCATTATAGAATCATTTTCATGTCATGTATATCAAAAAAATTTATTAATCCAATCCTAAATACATTCCATTTAATGTATCAATAAATCAAATCACATTATGAAGTCGTAGTCCACTGAACTCATGAACGGCGTTATCATATTCCCATAAAATATATGTTATGAATATATGTGGGATATAATAATTGAAGAATGAAAATATAATCACATATGTAATAAAAAAATAATAATCAATCATTATGACCATACGTGATATGTTCTAATGAAAAAAATGAATTCCATTAGTTCATCTGGAAACAGTCCACCGTGCACATGAATGATGAGTTCGTAGCCCATTTAATGAAATTGGAGATAGATAGTTGTTATGAAATCAACATAATAACAACTAAGTATATGTTAAATACCGATGTTATTATATTTGGGGAATCAATATTTAATGTCACAAACTCTTTAATAGAAATTTATTTCATGAGTAAAAGTTGTTACATTTTATATAATATCATACATGTACAAAATAGAAAGAAACCTAAAAATATTTACCCCTTTAATAATGATCATTACATAAGGAAGCTATGAAACCAATAAAAATTACAATTATTTTATCTATAAATATATTTTGAATATATTATATAAAATTCTAAAATAAGGATCACCCCATTATACAAGAATCATCACCCAACTTTAAATTCTATAAAAATGAAACAAAATATTAGTAAACCAATCAACATATTTAGAATTGAAAATATAACAATAGGAAGATATTATAGTGAATTTAGAGTGAAATAATGAATTTATATTTATAGTGTATAAAGAGAAATGTAAAAAAATTTATTATATAGGTATATTATTATTTTTAAATATTCCAGTCTAAAATTGTAACATTGTTTAATAATTATATTGTTATATTTATTTTTAAATGAAGTAATGAAATACTAAAAATTAATACCAAATAGAGAATTGATGTTCCCTCCTAGTAGGTTCACTACATTTTAAGTATATTTTCTTGAAATTGGGATTGAGGTATCATCATTTGAGTTTTCCCTTGACCAAGAAAAATTCAAGCATCAGCAAGTGAATCTTGAATGAAACCAAATTCTGGATAATGTTACGTTAGTGGGGATTATAACTTGGTTTATGATAGTCGAGACCCAAACGAAACAAAAAATATTAGAAACCTTACTCTTAGAGCATATGAAAGTGTAATAAGGGGTTAATTGTCCAGAATATAATTATATAAATATAAATTTCCTTTTAATAAATAAAACTAGTATTCCATCAATTCACTTAATGAATTTTTTTCAGAACAAAATACATTTTTAATTTAGATAAATTAGATAAAATTAAATTTGGATTAAAATAAAATAATAATATTTTTTAGAAAATATATATAGTTCTTATAATAAATCATTTAATTCGGAATATTATTAGTTAACAAACTAAAATTTAAATTTTTTTAAAATAATAACTGACAAAATAATTTCATAGCAGATAAGGGAATTTTTTTATAAGTTTCAGAAATTTGACTATGACTGAAAAACTGTAATTTTTAATTAAATTGGTATTTTAATATTTAAAATATAAAATTATCATGTTTCGAGATATTTTATGATAAAATAAACATCATTTTGGAATCTAATGTCTTTTAAATTAGTCTAGGTTGAATTTTTTATAATTAAAAAAAAATTAAATTTTGATAAGAGTAGAAAAAAATTCAGATTTTGGGTTTCTTTATATTTTATAAAATATTATTTATTACATAATAAATTAATAACTAATTATCACAATCCAATAACTAAATAGTTTTATTTTTTTATATTAATTAATTTAATATATGTAATAATTTTTTAAAACAATAGGTGATTTTCTATTGTCTAAAAAGAAAAGATTTATTTTTTAAAACCTTAATTTGTTTAACTCAAGCTTTTCTATGTTAATAGAAGAATGTAAAAATGATTTTTGGTTTTGGTGGATTACAATTTCATAAAATATGACCCATGTTTTCAAAATAATTAGAAAAACCCATGGGTATGATAATGGTATTTCATTTTCCACAACCTAGTTTCACAGGAAATATATTAAAAAATTATTAAATAATTCATCCATTTTTCCTCTAAATAAAAATTCATTCAACCATTTCCTTTAAATCCCAACACATTATCCATGTATTTCAAGTGATTTTCCCCCCACAATTAGAGAACTAGTTTTTTCTCAATCCCCTGAGGTTTCATTCCTCATGATCAATGAGTAACTATTACAGGTGAGGTAAATCTCCACTTCACTTTTCCATTTATGGTTACTCTTTTTGGTATGTCTTCCAATTTCAAATAAAATTCCTTTTTAAACATTATATTGTACCATTACTGAATGTATTTTCTTTAATCAATGGGGAAAAATTATCCCCTCTCTATTAATCCATTTATTAACTGATTTTCAAATCCATCATGCATTCTATTTTACAACTCAAAATTTATTTCTTCTCGTTAAGAGACTCTATTATTTTTTTATTAATGCATTATCCATTTTTATTTTCAATAAGTATTAACATAGATATAAAACTAATTTATTTGAGTTTAATATTTATAGATATGAAACCCATATTCCCTAATCATAGTATTAAATTTTTTCATTGATCATATCATTATGATATATTATATTTCATTTGTTTTTATAAGAGTCATATTCCTTATTTTTCATAGTTAATTAATGACATAATTTATTATGATCAATATGATATACATTAATAATGGAATATAAAGGGTTCACCATGATATCAATACAATGCATTGGGTAAATAATTTATTCTCTAGAGTTGAAATATTTTATGAGACCTAAGTGAATAATCATGGTAATGTTCATTTATGTCACCCAGGTGACAAACCATGATGATTTTATTTTTAATTTATTATTTAGTCATTCTAGCCACAATTTAATTTCATGATTCATGTTAATATTATTATATTATTTCACTATTTCATGCCTTGTTGTTATACATAATTTTCTTTTTGATATATCCCATGATCACATGCTTTATATCCTTATTTCTTTTTCTATTAATGGGATTCTTCATCACCCATTTATCATAATATATGTCCATAGGAATTTAGATGTAGTAAATGTAATCTTGGATTATCCCATGATGATTTCTTCATGTGTATATAGAATATAGTTTTTTGTTTTAATTTATTAAATACCTTATTTATAGGAAACAGAATGATAAAAGAATTTTTTATTATACAATGTATTTAAAAGTTATGAAACAAATGTGGGATTCCATATAAGTCATAAATGAATCTTTAAAAGGAATAAATTATTTTAAATATATTTTGAAGATGAGTATATGTTCCAAGGGAAACATCCTTTGTGTCTCCCCTTATGGACCCCAGGTATTGTCTTTCTGTAGGACTAAAATCTCAAGAATAATAATATTGATGTTTGGGAGAGTCATTTTAATTTTTCTTCAATCAAAAGATCAGAGGATGTGTGAATAAGTTATGGGTTATGGTGTATTTTTATAATATGGGAAACTAACCCACTTGGAACCGACATGGAAATTACTTCAAATAATCTAAAATAATAATTTCATTATAAGGAAAAAAGAACCCAAAAGAGCAAAGGAGATTTAGAGATAAATATAAGGTTGAAATTTGGCCATAAAAAATATTTTTAGAAGTTCAATTTTCATTTTAACACTTATCTTATTAGTTTGACCAAATTATAAATACAATTTTACCACAACCACAGAAAATAATCTTTAATGTTTTAACTATTAATATTGTAAAAAAATCATTTAACATTGTTATATAATATAAATTATTAACGTTAAAATATTAAATTAATTTTTCTATATTAAATTCATAGAAGTGTAAATATTAAATATGAAATTAATCCCATGGATAATACGCTAATGTTGGGGTTTTATAGAAGAAATTGTTCAAATCATTAAAAAATATTATAACAATATTTATTTTTTAGATTGAGATAAATGGCCTAAATTATAATAATGGATGTATATTTGAACTAATTTAATAGTAAAATCAATTTAAATAATAGTTAATCTTTATAAAAAAAGTTAAATTTATGGTGTTTTTCAATTAAAAATTGATATTTTCAGTATTAATTGAAAAGTATGTATTTTTTGAAAATATAAAAAATTAAAATTATTATATGTTTTACAAGATTATTTAAGAAATAATGTTTTTATGCATATAATTTTTCAAAAAAGGTAATTTAGTTCAATATAAATTCATTTTAAAAGGGAGAAAAAACATTTTTTTAGAAAAATAATATACTTAAGTGTGAAATTTGATTATATATTATCTATTATCAAGAAAAAACTAAGAACAATTTAAAATATTTTATTTAATATATAGTATATTAATTTAATTGAAATAATTATCCAAAATGGATGGTTATTATTTATTTATTTAATAGTGTTTTATATGGATCAAATATTTTTAAGGAAAAATAATTTTTTTATTTTGAACTAGTTTTGTTTTCATTTTTAATTTTTTAGTATAAAAGAATTGAATATCTACCATTTTTTAAATATCTTATTTTTATAATTTAATTTTTCATATTATAAAAACTATTCTAGTAGTTATATAGTAACTATCAATTGTAATTTTTTATAATATATCAATTTTTTAGACCTTATGTTAGGTATAATTTAATAAATACTGAGTTTGTCACATAACACGATCTAAAAACTATTTTAAAGTAATGAATATTAAACATAGCCTTAATTTTGATTCATTATTAACATATTATTATGTGCAATTCAATCTATAATCATGGTACCATGTAATGAAAATTATTAAAAATTAAAAATTTAATTGAAAAACAATTGTCAAATAATCTAAGTGTGTAATATTATACCGACATAAAATAAATATATCCCTCAAAATAAATCTCATCCATATAGGGTTAAAAATTTAAAAATTCCATCTTAGAAACAAACATCATATAAATGAAAAAAAAACATCCACTTAATTGAAAATTTTTAAAAGAAATGCCTACACACATGAACTTATAACTAGCTTTCCACATAAGAGAACATAGGTGGTAGGAGATTATTTGTACATGGAAGAAAAGTATAAATAATTAATGATACATAAATATTTTATTGATAATAATAATTTGAGTGATCTTGAGATGGTTAATGAACAAAAACCATATGTCAGTTGTGATTTAATGGACCATTTTGTTTCCCCAATTTTAAGGTATAAGGATAATTTTTTTGTTTGATGTCCCTTTTTTTTATATTGAGATTTTTATGGGAATGTATACATACTTGATTTTATTATGTAACAGAAAAATTATATTAAACAATAATTATTTTGATATCATATTACACATATTCACTAAATCGTTGAAATTATGCTGAATTTATTAATCCTGATACACTAACGGATTTGATGATCCATAAATATTGTGATTAAGTATTCAGTCAACTTGTAGATATCATCACAAAAAATGGTCCTCACAGGGTATCAAATATGCATAATTCATGATATAGGGTGGAAATACATTAAAATCTAAAAAATCATCTAAATTAAATCTTAAACCATTTCATAAATTGCTATCTCCATGAATCTTCCAAAATATTATTTTATAGAACCATTAGAAAAAATTTCAAAAAAACTCATAATTCAATATATCATTGATACACAAAAAACATGAATTAGCTTTTATTGTCACTAAAAAATGTGTCATTACCTTAATCATGTATTCTACTGAAACATAATAGTAATATGCTTTTTCAGAAATCATTTTGGAAAAAAATACTTCATTAATTATTCCATATAAAAACAATGAATTTTTGAGATATTCCTTGAATTAAAAAAATGTTTTGAACTCTATCAATGATAAAATAATTCAATTTTCCAGGAAATACAATATCAGTTATAGGGTAATAAAATATATCCATCTTATGCGGTCAATATCCATCTTCAATTATTCCAAAATAAAAACTATTTTTTAAATATTAGGAACATGTTATGGGTTACATTCCCATAATAAATATATCTCATTTCAATTAAATCACTCTTCTAGTATATCAGGATATTTCCAAATATTCTATCATATCCCAATTCAAAATGTTATACTGAACAAAAAATATATATTTCAGGATTTTTATAACATAATAATTCATTTCTGTTAAATAAATACTCCATTCACTCGACAACCTTCTCAAATAATCATCAATTATCTATCATCACATTACTTATTACAGTGTTTTTATTTATTTAATATTTTTAGTATCCATCTCATATTCAATATAAGTTTTACTAATTACTCCATATTAATTATATTTAAAAGTATTCCCCATAGTAATTCGATTTTTATAACTATCATAAATTCCGTACTTAATGAATTCGTTTATTTAAAATAACATACAGAGATAAATATTGACTTCTATTCTGTTAAATGAATTATTAAATTTTCATTTGGAGTTACATTCATTGTTCACATATTTTCAAAACCTAAAAAATAATCTCATCCATATTATACATTGCCTTTGGTGCTTCAATTCTCAATATCAATATATAGGAACCCAACCCACATATCCTCTATAGTCTACATTATGTAAAATCTCAAAAAACTCTATCCTTTTGTTATTTTTTCAGTTCGGGAGTTGGTAAATGTCCACATTGTTAAACATGTTCAATGATAATGTACAAAGAAAAATTTTAGCACCATTCAATCCAATTATTATCCCATTTTTATTCTTATTATACGATTATCGGTCACAATCAATGTTAACATGATTAATTTTTGATCTATCTAGCGGCTAAGGTAAAAAATGAGTGTGATAAAGACAATTAATATTGGGAATCAAAATAATCATGAAAATAAATTATAGTATGATTAAATTTATTTAAATCTATAATGATGGTTCATCAATATTTTCTGAATTTCTAATTAATAAACCCTAGGAGTGTCCAAAAAAGTGTGTTGAATGTCCCATTGACGTGCACCATGTGATGACCGAATCTAGCTAAATTTTCCATTTTCAGAGATATTACCACTAGTTTCCTCTATGAAAAAGCCAAATCCACTTTTAGTATCCATAAATGGATTCAATTTTCTTAAATATATATTCTATATAATTTTCCAAAATTCAATGAATTTTTTCTATAATTTCTCTCATCCCACGATGTATCCTTTGAAATATACGAAAATATATCCTTAGAAATAACCAATGTAACTTCATTAATGTTTTCAGATTTTATATTCTAAAGTATAACTGAAACTATTATTTGAGAGAAAACAATAACAACCCAGGATTTTCATTTATGTATATAAATAATTTTATATGAATATTAATTACATTACACAGACTCATGCTTGATGGATGTCATAGTTTATTTCAATTGGAATTATGAAAACATACACATAGGTCCATGATTGAGTTACATAATCTCCAACAGTGTTCATTGTAACAGTAACCCTTCATATAAAAATAATATTTAATACATTTCATCATATCCTTTAGAAGGAAAACATAAGAAATGGAGAGATAAATATGTTAATAAGAGTAAAAAGGGAGATAGATTAGAATAACATCAAAATATATTAATGAGAATACTATCAATACATTTGGTAACCATACACTACATATCAATGGTCATAATTCAATTCCATGGAATAAAAATTGGTTTTTCCAAAATAACATTGGAATGAAAGAATATGATCCGCGAGAATATTAATTTGAATAATACATTGAATTGGGTCATAGAAATAAAAATAAAAAATATTTTCTACAGTACTAAAGTTACAATTCCAAGTCCATCATAGTGGAATAAGTCCCTTAGTAAACTTGGTATTGTATAAGTTATTTCCCTTTCTTAATGAGTCGAGTTTACGTTATGTTCCAACTCTATATTACTAATCTAGGTCCACTCCCATTTCCAAGATATTTAATCTCATGATAAATAAACAATTACCAAATTAATGAAAGGGAGATATAGACCCCACCTATATTTGGTAAAAATGTAACCACCATCCTTGGTTATGTCATAAAAATTTTTACTTAATTAAAATCATACATATGTGTTACACATGATCTTAAAACATTTATCATATCATTACCTATGAAATGAAATTATTTTCATAAAAATTTTATTATATCCTAACCTAAGTAAAAGTGATTCGTTCCATAAATATTTCATCATTTCATCATAGAATAACCCTTGAAAATCGAGTGGGTTTTAAAATAGGTCTATCATTGTATAACATGTGGAAGAAAAAAAGTGATTCTTAAACATAATTTTATCTAGTTAATGAAACATTAGAATAAAAAATATTAGTATCCTTAATCATATCCCTAGTAAATAATATCCAATATAAAAGTTGTCATCTTAGATATGAAAAATATTTAATGATAAACAACAAGGAATGTTACGTGAGAAAGAATAATTTTTTTTGAAACACAATTATTAATACATTAAATTTATAAAACCATTTTAAAATCCATTTCTTAAAAAACATTACTTTGAAATATATATCTGATTCATTAAAATTAAGTTATAACAATTATTGTTGAAAATATATGTTTTGATTTGAAAAATTATTTTTAAAATAAAAAACAGTTTGAAAATCCAAACCCTTGAAATTATAATATAAAAAAATATAAGGAAATATTTATCTTCCAAAAAAATATCTTGGCAAAAATATAAATTCCACATTAGAGTCACTTTTTATATCTTAAATCTGTTTTAAATTTTTTAGAAGACATGGTTTGGAAAAAATGGTTTTCATCCAAAATTAAATTTTCAATAAAAATAGTAATTTTTAACTCCTATGTATTCTTGTGAGTTTATTGATATATATTTATATATATATCATGTTATTTAATTAATTAATAGAATATTCATAGAAATAGATGATGAAGAATGAGATTGTAACATGAAACTCTCCCCAGCCGGGTAATATTGAATCATAATCACCAAAAAAGAATAAAATTTAATGAAATTTGAAATATATTGAAAATATTAATTTTATGGATATTAAATTTCAAATTTAATTATATACACCTCATATCTGAATAATGGGGTATAACATAAATTCTTCCCCAATGAAGGGAAATTAAGTCAAAATTGACAAACCAATTTTTTTAACATTTGAAGCATAAATCTCATGAGAGAGTGATCATGAAAAGGACATGTAGACTAGAATATTTTTTAGGATAAGAATAATAAAATACATTCATGGGTTGTATATACAACACATTATTAGAATAAATGCTAAATGTATCATGTGTACCAATTAAATGAATGTGATTTGGAAATCCCTTACCTTAACTCACAAATTCAATCTTAATGATGAAACATCATGAAATATAATTTTTAGGTTTATTATACATATATTAAAGAGCTATATTCAAATATATAACACCATATATCACTATAATATTCCCTTTTGTTACGAATTTATTTAAAATTCCATGTTAAGGTCACATTCAATCAATAACAACATTGTTTTTAATGTATTTTTTATATGTTATTTTTGATCCTCTTACTATGATCAATGTTTCATCACATGTAGAATTTAATACATGATGGAAAAATAATATTAATTTAATAAAATTTTCTTTTCAGTAATCTATAATGATTATTTTTTTGAAATTAAATACACAATACATTTAATCATTAGGTGATAGGTATGTACGTGAATTTTTACATTTTTCCTATCGATTTGAAATAAATATAAGTAGAAAATATATATTGTCATTATAGAATAATTTTTATGTATTAATTAAGAAATATTTATATTATAACCATACTTAATACATTTCATTTAAATCTTGAAGAAATCATAACACTTTTTGAGGCAGTTTTCCGCAGAACGCATGAGAAATATTAACGTATTTCCAAAAAATGGGTATTATAAAGGTTTATTTGAAATAATAATTCAACAATAATAACATCATATATGTAATATATGAACAATATATCCATATATATGAATATATATTATATTTGGTAATGAAATAAATGGATGAGATTGGTTCCAAAGGCTATTGTCCACCATACACAAAATTGATTATTTTATAACCCATTTTATTAGAGTGAAGATGAATAATTATTTTGAAAACAACATAATAAAATCTCATTATATGGTCAATACTATAGTTTTTATTTATTAACATTTAATGTTGATATCTACCCAAAAAATGAAGAAATGAAATATAATATCTCAATCAAATAATTACTTTCTATTTAAAAAACCTACTTTGCATCTCTTCTTTAGGACCCTATGGATGATATTTTGGGGGAACTGAAAACACAAGAATATGACTAAAGGTGTTAGGGAGATAATTTTTATTGGTATTCATAAGAAAAATAGATTGGTATGTGTTTTTTAATTAAGGGTGATGGTGGAATTTTAAATGTGGGTTATGGGACCTCACCTGGAAACAACTTCTAAATTTCCAAAATCACTCGAAAATAAAAACGTAATTACCACAGAAAAATATTACATATTAAACTAAGATAAAATAGGTAAGGGTAATGTTTAAATATGGAAATAAATATATATTTTCAGAACTTTATAATTCATTTTAACCCCTGTTTTTTTAGTTTACCCAACACTAATCCAATTTTACATTACAACGTCAAATAATTTTTTTTATTTTAAATAGTATTTTTGGTCAAAAAATATGTTGACGTTATTAGATATTATAAATTATTATTTTTGAAAATATTGAAATTTTTTTCAAATTTTGGTTATAGATGTTTAGTTATTTAATTTAGTATCGATCGTAGAGACTCGAGGAGAACAGAGGGGTTTTAAAGAGAAAATGTTCAAAAGATTACATAGTTTTTAATATGAAAATTAAATATGAAATTGATTAAAATGAAATAAATTGGATTAAGGGACTTATAAATAAAAAAAATACAAAATTAAATATCAAATAAAATTTAACAATATAAATAATTTAAATACAAATGTATTTTTCATGTAAAATTCTTTTTTTAATATTAATTAAAAATGATTCATTTTAGAAAAATCACAAAAATATACATTATTAAATTATGACATGATGACTTCAAAAACACATTTTACTCTTTCAAAAAAATATTCCAGTTTTTCCAAATTTTAGTTTTAAAATAATTTCTCCAAAAAATGTGATAAAACAACTTTTTAGAAAATTAAATTTTATAAGATTTAAATTTTATTTAATATAAATATTTTCTAGAAAACACCCAATATTAATGTAAATAATTATATGGAATATAAAATATATAAATTTTTATAAAAAATTAATAAAATATTATTTTGTTTAATTTATTGAAGTAAAACACATTTATGTTAACGTAATATTTTTCCAGAAAATGATTTTATTTATTTTCAAGTAGTGTTTAATTTAATTTTTTGTTAATTCGTAACCAGATAATTATTTTTATATTAATTTTAAAACCACATATTTTAAGAATTTATTAATCCAATTTATATATTTCATTCCAATGTCTAGGTACTAACTATTAAATAATAATATTTTAATAATATGATACATTTATTTTAACTCTTGTTTTGGTAGTAATGTAAGGAAAACTATGTTTTTAATGTAACATAAGCCAAATTAAATGTTTCATGTAATACAATACAAAATATGTATAGTCTATAGTGAAAAAACATAGTTTTTTATGTAACAAAAGGTAAACTCAATGTATCATGTAATGAAAAATATCAATGGGGTTAAATTTAATTAAAAACATTAACAAAATATCAGGTTGTTATACAACATAATAAAAAAATTTAGGTTATTTAAAACAATATACCTTTTATATTTTTTCTTGTTAAATTTGTAGGTTTTTTATCCCTTATGACCTCTTTTTAATTCAGTCTACAAGTATTAATTTCCTAATGATCACCACTCTTTTCAATTTTTAATCTCTATAATATATTCCCTTGATCATATTAGATATTCTTAAAAAGCACTTTCTTTCTCATTTTTTCCCTATGAACAGCCTTCCATAATTTCTTCTTGGAGTCTCAATATCTTCAAATTCAAAATTCCATGAGTTTAAAAAGTTTTATTGGTATATTTTATTCATGTCCTGAAAATGGTCTCTTGTTGATAATCGAGGGGTATCAAAATTAGGGGAATTACTATTATTATGATTTTGTTGATTTGAGGTAGGTTATTATTTGGATTTCACTACATTTTCTTTATAATTTTTTATGTATACATTTAGTTATTATTTAAAATTTTCAAATTAATTTATGATTAACAAACCAATTGTATAAACATTATTGAATTGATCGTCATCTGATAAAAAATGTGACAAATGATTTATAATTTAAAATATGGGGGTTTTGACAAACATATGCTTTTGAATATAATTTGATGATTTAGTCATTATGGAATATTTATTTTTAATGCAACTTGATCATATTTGGTTATAACCCTTTATAGAGGATGATATTATGGGAATTTTTTTTAAATAAGATAATGAATTTTTGTACTTTTTAGTTATTCAAATGAGTGGGTTGAATTTTTTCATAGGTATTTTAGATAGAGTCATAATTATTCTTTTTTTAAAACCCTTTTGATATAAATTTAAATTTTATGATCTTAACAATCCATTTGAAAGGTAAATTCGAATTACTAGAAATGTATTTGTATTCTACATCTATCATAACGAAATAATATTAGGATGTTTTGATTTTTTTTGAAATTATTTCATTTTATGAGAAACCCTTGAGAACTATTTTAATAGGAATTTTATGAAAAAAAATCACAAGTTGGTTTAATTTAATGTAGAGTGGATATAAAATGTTGTTAGGGTTTTTTATAATGGTGTTGTATTTGAGTTGAAATTTAATTTTTATACATATGAACTATTTTTATTTATTGTTTTATTAATCACCTACTAATTAATCATTCGTGGGTTTACTGGGACTTAAGATAGTGGTATAATGATATTCTTTATCAGACTGTCACATAATAATAGTATCCCCAAGCTATAATTTAGGAATAGTGAATATTGACCGTAATTCTATGCTCAATGCAGGCTAGTATGGTGTCTTATATTATACATAAAATATATCATATATAATATTTATTATTTAATAAATTATAGAACTATCTAACCATTATTACAAATGTGTTTCCCATCATGCAATTTTTTTATCCATATTTTTTTTCTCTGTTATTCTATAGACTGATTTGGATTAATAAAATTTAGACTATTTATATGATGTCATTCCAAAGTGATTTTTTTGTTATCCGTGAATCTATGTTCTTATATAAAAAAATTATTTTCTTTGGAATTCTTTTCATTATAAATGGATTTAAAAAATATTATTTAAAATGGTTGTTTTTATAAAAGGTGGATGAATATGAAGAAATGTATTCAAATTCAGTGTTTTCATTTAAGTAAAATAAATCTATATTTATAAAATAAGAAAGATTTTGTTTTTTTATTTTATATAAAAATTAATGGAAAACCCTATTTTAACATTTTTCATAAAACTAGAATATATATAATGTCATTTATAATGAATTACCAAGGGTCCATTCCATGATCCTGTATGGATTCATTTTTTGTAACCCTTCATATGCAATTTATTTTATATGGTTCTTATGACTCCCTTTTATGTACCTATTCATTGTTCCTATCATTGTTAGAATGATTTTGGAATATAAAATTGATCAATTATTAATTTGAGAGTTGTTTATGTGGTATTTTTTGATTCTCTATAGTGAAATGGGTGTCTTTTTCATTTAATTTTCCTTTTATATGATTATATATCATTCTTAAGGATCCAGACCTTGTATAGATTATTAAACATGTAGAAAATTCATAATAAATATTATTTAACATATTTGTGGTTTTATTTATTTTGGTTTTGTGTGTTCTTTGTTCGATATTCTTTATTTTTATATTATTATATGATGACATCAGAATCCAACACATAGAT
Source organism: Viscum album (assembly GCA_963277665.1). Lineage (NCBI taxonomy): Eukaryota > Viridiplantae > Streptophyta > Magnoliopsida > Santalales > Viscaceae > Viscum > Viscum album. Next base: position 418,925,695 of record OY728123.1, on the reverse strand, counting down.
GGGCCATGCAAAATTCTCCTTGTAATCTAGTTCTTATTATTGATTCTGAGGGAGATATTTTTTTTAAGGATTCAAAATAGCCACTCGTATTTTTTGGCCAACCTGACGTAATAGGAAACATGTCCCAGGACAAACCACGGAATATCTCAGCAGTTTATCTGAGGTGTGTCTCATGTTTGGTGAAGATATTCATAACCATGGTCATCATATTTGGAAGATTTTCGTATGTACTAAACATAATTAATTTCCTATATTCCATGGTTTTGGTATTATAGGATTATATAATTTCACACCTTGATAATGAAGTCATATTTAACTAACCACCAGGGGTTAAATAATTTTCCCAATCACCTATTTTTAATAAAAATTTATAACATATTAGTGTTTTCTTATAAGGATAAAATAGAAATTTATGGTTAAATAAGTCATTCAAAATAAAATTAATATCTACAATCCTACAAGGGATAAAATTTTTAAAAACATGATTACATTTAATGAAAATGGATAATGCGCAAAATTTTATTTCTAACTATATCTTTACATTACCATGTCCCTTACAAATGGATTTTTATTACACTATATTTTTCAAATCTTATAGAGAGGGTGATGAATCAATGTGGGTGATTTTTTTACTAACTAATGTTTTTCACCTATTTACCTATACATCATTTTGGATGAATAAATATCATAGTTATTTCTCATTCATTATCCATCATGCATGAAAACATTGAATATAAAAAAAATAGGATTATAATTTTTTTAATGAGATTCACCTACAATATGGAAGACTATATCTCATGTGTTAAATGATTTTCAACCAATAAAAATTATAAATTTTATTATCACGATGTATCTAAAATAAGGGAATTTCTATAAAAATTTATTCATTCCACTCTCCACGTCTCACACTTAAGACAAAATAAAATTAATGATATTGTTGGAATCACCTGTTTTGATAATCCCAAATCATGCTTAAACATTGATTATGATGTATTAAACCTTTGCATTAATCTTATTATTCTATGCTTAAATGTATTTTATTCTAAACAGTTCATATTCTTACTCTCATAACCTTACTGTAACAGCTTACAGTAGTATTTACATAAGTTTGGTATTGTTAGCCAACAGTCAGAGTTTTATTTTCAAAGTCACAGTTACAGTTAACTGTCACCTTAAGTTACTGTTGCACTAAGTTCACAGTTACAAGGTTACAGTCGAAGACTAATACAAGGTTACAGTTACAAGTCTACTGCTATCTATTGTCAAAGCTCACAAACGAAGGTTACAGTTACAAGACTTCTGCTCAAAGTTTTCTCTGCTCGAGTTCACAGTCGAACAAGCCTACAGTCATAAGTCTACAGTCAAGGTTACAGTTAGACAGCTTCTGTCTACTAAGTCTACAGATGATCGAAGTTTACAGTTGACAAAGGTTACAGCTCTACAAATTTGATGTTACAAGTCTACAGATAGAAAGGCTACAGTTACATGGAGTAAAAGCTACCATTGCAAGCCTACAGACAGCAAGCCCTTTGTTGAAGTCAGCAGTCAGTAGGAAGCCCACAGTTGGAAGTCCACAGTTGGAAGCCCATAGTTGGAAGCCCACAGTTGGAAGTCCACAGTTGGAAGTCCACCGTTGGAAGACCAGAGTTGAAGTCAATAGTGACATACATTCTCGACTTACTATTTTAATTTCTTTATTTCCTACATTTAATCTATCTAACAGTCATATCACACATTTTAATGTTTTGTCAAATATCTGATAAAGGTTGTCGGATGTCAGGAACCCGTACCTCGTACCTGCTGAAAAGAAATCTTTTCTGTCCCCTGATGGGAGATAAATACGAGAAGACTACATACCAGAATAAGTGGCGCGAACGTGTGAAGAATACAAACAACGAGAAGTGAACCAGAAAAGTGTGGTGCATCCAATATACCAAAAAACGACACAAGCACAAGAGGAACACAGAGAAGCTCATAGACAATCAAGCATACTCGAGGAATGTTCTGTGCTTACAAGAAGAACTTCATCGACTACATTCTCACTACCTGTGAACCTGAAGAATACGACACTCTGTTTCTCAAACAAGAACGAGAAGAGGACTCAAACTCTCTTTTGATCGAATGCAAGAGCGACACTGAGATCACCAGAACCACTTCTAAACTCTACATCTCTTGTTCTGTGATTTATTCTACATTTTGAGCAGTGTGTGTTATCTGCTGTATTAAAACACATACACTGACTCCTGTACTTTCACTGGAGGATCTGTAAATCCTCAGCAAATCTTTTTGCACTCCATTTCCCACTGTGGATAGTGGTAGAGGTCTTGTGACCTGGACAGCTTGCTGCTGTTGTTTATTTTCCCACGAAGAACTGTGGTAGAGGTCTTGTGACCTGGACAGTGTGTTCACTGTTGTTAACCCCGATCCAGGGTGTGGATCATTCTTATATAAAATTTTGAGAGGACTAAGTCTCGGCTTGAGACTGAACCTCTTGGTTAATTTTCTGTGCTTATAGTTACACTCTATATCCATACTATACATATTTATTTCATATTCCGCTGCTGCTACTTTGAAATATAATCTATCTTCAAAGCTACTTTGATAATTAAATTCGCAAGTGTTTATATTTGTTATAAATCAGTAAGTTAGTTTCAAAAGTTAATTTAATCATAAGATTAAGCTAACTGAGAATTAATCAATCTTTGAGAAACTAATTGAACCTTTATAATCTATATAAATTCACTACAGTTTAATTTGTTTTTGAAATTGGGGGATTTTAAAAGAAATTGTTTTTAACAGAAATTTTAATTGGAACTCAATTCACCCCCCCTCTTGAGTGTCCACTCCGACCAACATTTGGTATCAGAGGTTGTGTTTATCTCTGTTATACTTGCTCAAAGTTTTATTTTAACTCTCTGTTTTTACACTGTGATTGTGGTTTTATCTAAAAGATCTTAAATTTCTGTTAGTTCTAAATTTTATCTCTTTAAAATATTTTCTAGAATTTCCTTATGGATAATAGACTAGAAGGTGCTGCTACTAACAGGCCACCCTTCTTTAATGGTGTGAATTATGCCCAATGGAAGCTCAAAATGAAAATTCATTTGGAAAGTATGGGTTTTGATATTTGGACTGCTATAGAGTCTCAATACAAGATTCCAGAAACTAAAAGAATAACTTGGGATGAACCTACTAAGATAGCTTACAATAATAATTGTAAGGCTGTGAATGCTCTCTACTGTGCTCTAGGAGATGAGGAGTTCAATAGAATTTCTGCTTGTAAAACTGCTTTTGAAATCTGGGACACCTTAGCTGTTTCTCATGAAGGAACAACCAATGTCAAGGAAATGCGGTTAAACACTTATACTATCAAATATGATAACTTTAAGATGAAAGCTGATGAACCTATTTCTGATATGTATCTCAGGTTTAATGAGATAGTCAACACAATGAGCTCACTTGGGAAGATTGTTCCAGCAAAGGAGCAAATCATGAGATTATTGAGATGTCTGCCTGACAGATGGAGAGGCACATCCGTTTCAATTAGAGAATCCTGTGATATTGGAACTTTGCCTGTCAAGGAGCTAATTGGTAAGCTGATGATGTACGAAGAAGAGATAAAGGTAAATAAAGAGGAGGATGAGGAACCAAAACGAAAATCTGTAGCTTTTAAGTCTACTGCATCAAAAAGCAAAGACAAGGAGAAAGTGCATATACCAACTGAAAGCTCATCCAGTGAAGACTTAGATTCTGACAGTGATGCCGAGATGGCACAAATAGCAAGGAGATTCAAGAAGTTCTATAGGAAGAAGAAGTTCTTCAGAAAACCAAACTACAAGGGTAAGTATGATAGACAAGGTAAGTGGAAGAAAGATTGGAAGAAAACTGATAAAGAAGAAGACATAGTTTGCTATGAATGTAAAAGGAAAGGACACATCAAAGCTGACTGTCCTAAGCTAAAATTCAAGAAGAAATATGAGTACAAGGACAAGAATTATAAGAAAGCTATGAAGGCCACCTGGAGTGCTTCAGAAGACAGCACAAGTGAATCAGAGTCCAGTGATTCTGAAAGAAATCGTGCTAATATGTGTTTCATGACAAACACATCTGAGGTAACCCTAGACACTCCCACTCTAAACTCTTATTATTCTGAAGGTGAAGCAGAATCTGGTTCTGATTCTGAAAATATGTCTAAAGATGAATTGACTGAATACTGTAATATGCTGGAAGAAACGTGTAATGAACTAAAGGATAAATATAAGTCTTTAAAGAAACATCATGCTCTTACTGCAAGTGTCAAGTCTGCACTTGATGTAGAAAAAGAGAAAAATGTTCAATTATTAAAGGAGAATACAGAACTGAAACTATCTAATGAACAACTTAGAAAGGACTTAGAAACATTCACAAATGGAAAAGATACTCTAACCCAACTGCTAGGAAAGCATGTTGCACCTAAGTATGCTACTGGCTTGGGATACCAACCTGGACAAAGACAGTTTGCTAAAACCCGATTTATTAAGTCTGGAAAAAATCCTGCTAGTTCTAGTTTTGGAAATTCGTATGTCTCAACTGGTTACTTAAATAGTTGTAGATCAAATAAAGTATATCTCTCTAAATCTGTTGCATCTATTAATTGTATGGGACCCATAAAACAAATCTGGGTACCTAAATCCTTGATTGCTAACATATCTGGACCCAAGAAAATCTGGGTACCAAAGTCATTTCTTGTCTAATCTGTTTTGTAGGAAATCATTTTGAAAAGCAATTACAAGAAGGTATGGTACTTAGACAGTGGATGTTCAAGACACATGTCTGGGGACTATTCGTGCTTCAAAAGCTTAATAAAGGTTGATGGAGGATATGTCACTTTTGGTGATAACTCAAAAGGAAAAATCATCGGCCTAGGCCAGATTGGTAACTCTGACTCAGTATTAATTTCCAAAGTTTTATTTGTTGATGGACTTAAGTACAACTTACTTAGCATTTCTCAATTATGTGATGATGGCTTTAATGTCAAGTTTGAAAACAATTCTTGTGATGTTTATAATTCCAAAAATGCTTTAATATTTTCTGCCTTAAGAAATGAAAATGTTTATGCTGTTGACTTAAACACTTTAGCTAAACATAATGTTACTTGCTTAAATTCTTTTCATAAAGAGTCTTGGCTGTGGCATAGGAGATTGGGACACTGCAACATTCACTCACTTAGAAAACTCTCTAAGAAACACCTAGTTAGAGACCTACCTAAGCTTGAATTCCCAAATGACAAAGTGTGTAATCCCTGTCAAAAGGGAAAACAACACAAAGTTTCTTTTAAACCAAAGAAAGAAGTTTCAACTTCTCAACCACTTGAACTGGTTCACATGGATTTGTTTGGACCATCAAGAATTTCAAGTCTAAATGGGAAGCACTATGTCTATGTTCTTGTAGATGACTTTTCTAGATATACTTGGGTATATTTTCTAGCTCACAAAAGTGAAGCTTGTTCTTACTTTGTTAAATACTCCAAGTCTGTAGAAAATCTTAGTGGACTCAAGATTAAGACCCTAAGAAGTGATCATGGTCGTGAGTTTGAAAATCAAGATTTTGAATCTTACTGCTCACTCAATGGCTATTCTCATAACTTTTCTGCCCCTAGGACACCCCAACAGAATGGTGTAGTGGAAAGAAGAAACCGAACCCTGCAAGAAATTGCAAGGACTATGCTTAATGAATATGACCTGCCTGTTTACTTTTGGGCTGAAGCTGTAAATACAGCTTGTTATGTCATTAATAGAGTCTTGATCAGACCGGTTCTTAAGAAAACCCCTTATGAGTTGTGGAATAATAGGAAGCCAAAGGTTAATTACTTTAGAGTTTTTGGTTGCAAAGTCTTTATTCTGAATACTAAAGATAACCTTGATAAATTTGCTCCAAAAAGTGATGAAGGAATTTTCCTGGGTTACTCTATGTCTAGTAAAGCCTATAGAGTGTTCAATAAGAAAACCAAATGTGTGGAAGAATCTGTTCACATCAAGTTTGATGAGACTGATCCACATGAGTCTAAAACTTCTCTTGAAGATGTTGAAGAAGACTTATCTGTTCTGGACCTAAATGACAAATCTAAAGAACTTGTAATAAAAACATCCAGTTCTGGACTTTTTCCAGAATCTTCCTCTGTGGAACCCGAACCTGTAAATGAACCTGAAATCTCTAGTCCAACCTTTACCAAATCAACTAGGATTCTAAAGAATCATCCTTTAGATGCTGTTGTTGGTAATCTTGACAGAGGAACACAAACTAGAGCTTCTCTAAGAAATCAGGTTGAACATCAAGCTTTTCTTTCACAGCTTGAACCCAAAAATGTCAATGATGCTATCAGTGATGAATTCTGGGTAATGGCTATGCAAGAAGAACTAAATCAGTTTGAAAGAAACAAAGTTTGGGAATTAGTGGAAAGACCTAAAGACACTCTTACCATAGGCACAAAATGGGTGTTTAGAAACAAATTTGATGAGTTTGGTAACATAATCAGAAACAAAGCCAGGCTAGTTGCACAAGGGTATAGTCAGGAAGAAGGAATAGACTATGAGGAAACCTTTGCACCCGTGGCTAGACTAGAGGCCATTAGGATATTACTTGCTTATGCTGCTCATCTGAATTTCAAACTATATCAAATGGATGTTAAAAGTGCTTTTCTAAATGGATATATAATTGAGGATGTATTTGTGGAACAACCTCCTGGTTTTACAAATCCCCATTTTTCTAATCATGTTTTTAAACTATCTAAAGCTTTATATGGTTTAAAGCAAGCTCCAAGAGCTTGGTATGATAGGCTCAGCTCTTTTCTTATTTCAAAAGGATTTACTAAAGGGATAGCTGATCCTACTCTTTTTATTAAATGGATTTATAAAGATGTCTTAATAGTACAAATCTATGTGGATGATATTATTTTTGGATCTTCTAAAAATTCTTTATGTGTGGATTTTTCAAAAATAATGCAAAATGAGTTTGAAATGAGTTTAATGGGAGAACTCAAATTTTTCCTTGGATTTCAGATCTTTCAAAATAAAAATGGTATTATTTTGAACCAAAGTAAATATATTAAAGATCTTCTAAAACGTTTTTCTTTGGATGGCACCAAAGGCAGTGACACACCTATGAGCACCACTTGCAAGTTGGACAGTGATGAAACTGGTGAACCAGTGGATCAAACCAATTACAGAGGTATGATAGGTAGTCTACTGTACCTTACTGCCAGTAGACCTGACATCATGTTCAGTGTATGCATGTGTGCTCGGTTTCAAGCCAATCCAAAAGAGTCTCATTTGACTTCTGTTAAAAGGATTTTCAAATATCTAAAACATACTCCCAATTTGGGATTATTTTATCCAAAAGGACAATCATTTGATTTATTAAGTTATTCTGATGCTGATTTTGCTGGCTGCAAGTTAGATAGAAAGAGCACCTCTGGAACATGTCACATTTTAGGCAAGTCTCTAGTGTCTTGGTGTAGTAAGAAGCAGAATTCTGTTGCATTGTCTACTGCCGAAGCTGAGTATATAGCTGCTGGTAGCTGTTGTGCACAAATCTTGTGGATGAAACACACTTTACTAGACTATGGATATCAATTCAAACATGTCTCTATAAGGTGTGACAATACAAGTGCTATTAACATTTCTAAAAATCCAGTATCTCATGCTAGGACAAAACATATTGATGTGAGACATCACTTTCTGAGGGATCATTATCAAAAAGGTGATATCACTCTTGAGTTCATTGGCACTGAACATCAGTTAGCTGATATTTTTACAAAGCCTTTGAATTCTGAGAGACTAAGTTACATCAAACATGAGTTAGGTATGATTAATTATAGCACAGTTGAAACCTCACAGTTGAAACCTCACAGTTGAAACCTCACAGTTGAAACCTCACAGTTAGACCTCACAGTTGAAACCTCACAGTTGAAACCTCACAGTTGAAACCTCACAGTTAGACCTCACAGTTGAAACCTCACAGTTAAACCTCACAGTTGAAACCTCACAGTTGAAACCTCACAGTTGAAACCTCACAGTTAGACCTCACAGTTGAAACCTCACAGTTAAACCTCACAGTTGAAACCTCACAGTTGAAACCTCACAGTTGAAACCTCACAGTTAGACCTCACCGGTGTACCTCACTGTTACATCTCTCTGTAGGCTGTTTCGCTGTTTAATCTTATTTTATTTTTTTGCGGGAATTCGAACCGTTTCTTTTCTTTATACTTTTATTTCTAAATCCCTAAATGATAAAATTGAGAACATCGAACATATCTCAATCCACTCATCTCGACCCTTGCTCTCTCAAGTCCTAAACCCTAAACCTTCAACCGAACCTCGAAACCTCATTCAGTTCCAATGGACAGAACAAAGCAACCCCCGACTGTCAACGAAGATGCACCAATGCCGAAGAGGACTCAAGTCGAATCCAGTGGCACCGGGAACGCCTCGATGAGACCTGTTAATCCACATCTGACTAAGAGAGAAATAGTTGCTGAGAAGGAGCTAAGTGAAGAGTGGATTTTATCGAGCAGATCATTAGTACTGGCAGTGCTTAATGATCAAGGATGGACCGAATGCTTCGCAAACAATAATGGACCATACTACCCGAAGCTGGTGAAGGAGTTCTATGAATATCTACAGTTCGAGGAAGAGGATGATCTGCATAGACTAGTATCCAGAGTAAACGGCAATGAAGTCAGTTTTTCATCCGCTGAATGGGCTGCTTGTTTAAGAGTTCCTCATGAGGGTATTTACAACTACTATTCTGGAGTGGCTCCTCCAAACAGTAGAATCTTTGATCATGAGACGGCTCTGGAAGAATTGACAGGCAATGGCACAGTGAGAAAGGTTATTGCTACTGAAATGAATGGAGAGGACAGGCTTCTGTTTAAGTTTATCCAGCATGTGCTGAGTCCTAGAAGAGGAGATTTTGCAACTTTGAAGCATCAGGATATTTACTTGATGTACTTATTAAAGCATGGAAGGAAGGTCAACCTTTGTAGGTTGCTGATGGCTCAGATGGAGGACATGATAAAGGCAAGCTCAAAATCAAGTGCCTTGTTTCATGCTAAACTCATTTCGGTTATGTTGAAAGTGAAAGGTGCAGCTGGAAGTCAGGAAGAGTTGATAGTGGCAAAGAACAGTGTATGTATCTCGAAAGTAATCTGCAAATTCATGAAGATCAGTTGGAATCCCTGGAAGAAATCATGGGTGAATGATGAGGAGAGAATTTATGAGAATTTTAGCCCTTCTACTCATCCCTCTAGACCGAGAGATAGGAGAGATCCAGGCTTAAAGCCTGATGAGCCTGAACCTGTATACTCAGATGATGAACAGATTGCAGCAGCTGGTAACTCTGCAAGAGAGAACACTCCAATTGATGAAGGGAGTGATCCTGATACTACTCACAGTCCTGTCAGGACAGTGACGTTTGGAGCAGCAAGCCCTCCAAAAGAACTACCCAGTAGAGAACCTGTTCTAAGAGACAGTGAGACTGAGACTACAGAAGAAGAAGAAGAAGCATCTCAGTATTTTGTCAAGGACACCTCTGACGAGGATGATACAGTTGAAGCAAAAGAGGCTGGAACTTCAAATGAAAATCAAGAAACTGTTGCAGGAGAACTTAGTATGAGCCCTCTGATAGGGTTTACAGACAAGTCAGTGTCTGACCAGGAAGCAGGAGTGGTCTCTACTACTGTTGTCATGGAAGTGGTTGATGACCCAACAGAGAAGGAGGCTAACCTCACTGCTGAACCTACAGAGAAAGCAAATATGGAACCTGCTAGAGCTACAGAAGAGCACTTAGAGTTACCCAGAGTTGAGCAGATGGTAGAAAGTGTTCAGGAAGGACCTCCAAGTGAGGGGGAGCGTGTTGGTTCAGTCTCTGTACTGTATGATATAGAAGGATGTACTTCAGATCCAGGATACATGGTGTTAGGACTCAATTATGAGGATTCAGATGAGGAAAACCAACCACCAAGAAATCCATTCATCCTACCTAACAGCTCTCCAGTGTTAGAAACTGAAAGATTGGCCACCAAGGAAGACCTTGAATCCTTAAAGATTGAAATGAAGGAGACCATCAGACAGTCTGTTGCTGAATTGAAAACCAGTCTTTTTGATGAGCTGAAAAATGTAGAACAATCCTTAGAACTTTCTCTAGGATGTGTTGTGGGAAGCCCAATCAAAGAAGTGATGGATGAAATGAAAGTGTGCCACACCCAAATTGAAAGCTGGACTGGAGCAGTAGTGGCCCTCAGACAATCAGTTGCTTCTTTAACTGCCCTGAGCAGCTCTCAGACACAAGTGGCCAGTGAGATTCGATACATCAAAGAAGTGGTCAAGCAATTTGTGGAAGTATTTGAGGCTTTCAAGAAATCAGTAAAAGAACACTTTAGCAATCAGGATGCTGTCATTCAGAAAGTGATTGGAAATCTGACTCAGTCTTTCAAGGAGAGAGTGGCATTCTCAGTCAAGTCCCTTCCTTCATCTAGCTCTCCTGTGGACCTTGAGCAGTTTAGAAACCTGCTCAGAGAAGAGCTTACTCAGGCCCGTGCAAATGACACATCAGACCTACAGATCCTTGCTACTACAAGAGAAGTCAGTGGCTTTGTTCGTGAGCATCTGCAGGCTGCTACTGCTTCTCAGGAGGCCATCAAAAGTAAAGTGGATTATTACTTTGATCGGATTTTCACCAAGCATCAGTTGACCAACCACTTCAAGCTCATGCTAGAAACTATGAAGCTGCCTCCTGTAACTCAAGCCTTCAAAGAACAAGTTAGCAAGCTACGAGAGTTGACCCCGACTTTGGATAAATTCTTGGAAAACAAAGATGACTTCTTATCTGCCATGGACAGAGGAGGAAACATTATCATGGATTTCAGGAATCTACTCCTACCATTTCTTCATGTGGATTGCACACCTGTTATAGTTCCTCCTGCCCTACCTGTCTCCAACCCCGGTGGTTCTTCCATAATGTCTCCTGCTGAAGCCCTCAGAAGCCTTAGACCACTGATCCCTCAGCAAGCTACTCACTACCGGCCTTCAGGAGCCTCTGTTGCTGCCTCTCCAGACATTCCTGCTGCCATTCCTCAGCCTGTTGATCCTTCACCTCCCGCTCCATCTTCTTCCTCCAAAGGAAAAGATCCCTTACCTCCAGATGAAGAGGATTGAGTCTGTTTATGTTTTTTTTTTGATAGGGATCATGTATTCACATTTTGGGTCATGTATTGTACTCCTTATTAATACAATGTTTCTTTTCTCTCTCTCTGTCTTTCTTTTTGTTAATCACAAAGGGGGAGAAATAAAGAGAACTAGATAGGGGGAGAAATGGGGAGAAATAGGGAAACTCAAGGGAGAAATGAAACTATACAGAGAGGAGAAATCCTTGCGGATTATACCTAATTTTTGTGCTCATATTTCCAATACTGTGTTCTGCACACTTCTCTCTGATACTTCTATATTTCATACTGACATAATTTGTGATTATCAAAAAGGGGGAGATTGTTGGAATCACCTGTTTTGATAATCCCAAATCATGCTTAAACATTGATTATGATGTATTAAACCTTTGCATTAATCTTATTATTCTATGCTTAAATGTATTTTATTCTAAACAGTTCATATTCTTACTCTCATAACCTTACTGTAACAGCTTACAGTAGTATTTACATAAGTTTGGTATTGTTAGCCAACAGTCAGAGTTTTATTTTCAAAGTCACAGTTACAGTTAACTGTCACCTTAAGTTACTGTTGCACTGAGTTCACAGTTACAAGGTTACAGTCAAAGACTAATACAAGGTTACAGTTACAAGTCTACTGCTATCTATTGTCAAAGCTCACAAACGAAGGTTACAGTTACAAGACTTCTGCTCAAAGTTTTCTCTGCTCGAGTTCACAGTCGAACAAGCCTACAGTCATAAGTCTACAGTCAAGGTTACAGTTAGACAGCTTCTGTCTACTAAGTCTACAGATGATCGAAGTTTACAGTTGACAAAGGTTACAGCTCTACAAATTTGATGTTACAAGTCTACAGATAGAAAGGCTACAGTTACATGGAGTAAAAGCTACCATTGCAAGCCTACAGACAGCAAGCCCTTTGTTGAAGTCAGCAGTCAGTAGGAAGCCCACAGTTGGAAGTCCACAGTTGGAAGCCCACAGTTGGAAGCCCACAGTTGGATGTCCACAGTTGGAAGTCCACAGTTGGAAGACCAGAGTTGAAGTCAACAGTGACATACATTCTCGACTTACTATTTTAATTTCTTTATTTCCTACATTTAATCTATCTAACGGTCGTATCACACATTTTAATGTTTTGTCAAATATCTGATAAAGGTTGTCGGATGTCAGGAACCCGTACCTCGTACCTGCTGAAAAGAAATCTTTTCTGTCCCCTGATGGGAGATAAATACGAGAAGACTACATACCAGAATAAGTGGCGCGAACGTGTGAAGAATACAAACAACGAGAAGTGAACCAGAAAAGTGTGGTGCATCCAATATACCAAAAAACGACACAAGCACAAGAGGAACACAGAGAAGCTCATAGACAATCAAGCATACTCGAGGAATGTTCTGTGCTTACAAGAAGAACTTCATCGACTACATTCTCACTACCTGTGAACCTGAAGCATACGACACTCTGTTTCTCAAACAAGAACGAGAAGAGGACTCAAACTCTCTTCTGATCGAATGCAAGAGCTACACTGAGATCACCAGAACCACTTCTAAACTCTACATCTCTTGTTCTGTGATTTATTCTACATTTTGAGCAGTGTGTGTTAACTGCTGTATTAAAACACATACACTGACTCCTGTACTTTCACTGGAGGATCTGTAAATCCTCAGCAAATCTTTTTGCACTCCATTTCCCACTGTGGATAGTGGTAGAGGTCTTGTGACCTGGACAGCTTGCTGCTGTTGTTTATTTTCCCACGAAGAACTGTGGTAGAGGTCTTGTGACCTGGACAGTGTGTTCACTGTTGTTAACCCCGATCCAGGGTGTGGATCATTCTTATATAAAATTTTGAGAGGACTAAGTCTCGGCTTGAGACTGAACCTCTTGGTTAATTTTCTGTGCTTATAGTTACACTCTATATCCATACTATACATATTTATTTCATATTCCGCTGCTTCTACTTTGAAATATAATCTATCTTCAAAGCTACTTTGATAATTAAATTCGCAAGTGTTTATATTTGTTATAAATCAGTAAGTTAGTTTCAAAAGTTAATTTAATCATAAGATTAAGCTAACTGAGAATTAATCAATCTTTGAGAAACTAATTGAACCTTTATAATCTATATAAATTCACTACAGTTTAATTTGTTTTTGAAATTGGGGGATTTTAAAAGAAATTGTTTTTAACAGAAATTTTAATTGGAACTCAATTCACCCCCCCCCCTCTTGAGTGTCCACTCCGACCAACAGATATATCATTCAATATTCCTTTCCTATCACCTCATAGGTCTTCCAGTCAATATTTTATATTTTGTTGCCTCTATCGAGATGTATGATTTTTATTGTATCTATTTTCACTTATAGACTATGATATTTAGATCCACTTCCTCAAAATAAAACAAAAATATTGATTCCATCTTCAATATATAAATATACATTAGTCTTTTTGATATAAAAATATCATATTCTCATCTTCTCATAGTCTTTTGATGTATAAGATATACCTGAGAAATAGTATCATTTTATCATTATCATATACGTATTCATTTTCCTCAATGCACAATATTAACAGTCCACAGTAGTGATGGATCACTACTTTTTTAATTAATAATTATATAAAAAAAGAACACATCATTATCCTTAATATTAGGTATAAAAATTTTCTTCGACACAATGAATATATAATTGAAGTATTTATATGGTTTTAGCTTCCCCAATTTCCCTATAAATTATAAATCATACATATAGGTAATATTCAAATTATTGATTATGATAAATTTTATATATTTTATAAAGAAATATGGAAATAATAATGATATTTTGATACTCTATTATATCTTCTATAATATTATTCCATTTGTTCTCATTCAATTAAACGAAAAATGTATGAATTTATTCTTCTTCTAGACTCATCATATTCATCGGTAAAGATATTCAAAATCCTTTATCTTCCATTACAACCTCTATATATTTATCTACAATTTTTTTTTTATTTTTGAAAAATAACTATACCAATTTTACTAGAAAAACATTGACTTAAAATCTCCGTATAATTTCTATAATCGATGTTTCCAATTTTCTTTCAAACTACCAAAAATTTTCATCTTCATAGATATATGAATTCATGCATGTTTCCCTAAATAAAACATCCATTATGGTGAAACATATCCTGAACCCCAAAAAAATAAAAACAATGATTCCATTAATCAATAATAGCGGTATGTGGGACACAATTTATTAGATAAAAAAATCATTCATCACATTCCATCATTATACATAGGTTTAATGAAATATAATTATAGACAAATTAAATTCCACATCATTCTCATAAATATAAACTATCATATCGAAAATTACCTAAATTGGGGAAATTCTATTTTCTTCATAACCATATCACAAGAATCATATCATTTCGGGGTTGAATTATTCTCTATTCCCCATAACAATATTCAAAATTATTAGCTTGTATTGTGATCACTTTAATCTATAATGTTTTTAGATTAATTCAATAATGGAACAATAATCATCAGATGTAAAAAATTGAATATTTAATTTTATAATGTTCAATCTTTAGGGGGACTATAAATATTATATGATAACATTGAATTAATTTTACTTGGTCCTTGATACTCCTCGGGGGATCTAAATGAGTTTCTAGAAGTTTATACATATACTTTAGAAACCATAAAATTTTCTTCTATATTCAGAGGTGAAAGTCACATATGAGAACACATTATTATTACTTAACATCTACTAAACCTGAGTTAATTTTTTACTGAACTAAGTGAACCTTGTGTTTCATGGTTTCTATGGAGTAAACTAGAATTATCTACAATCCTATAATAAATATTCATTTATGATATCTTAAATTACATTCTAAACATTTTCAAAGACCTTTAATCTGACATAGCTCTAATTCTATAGTGTTATTCTTATATAGCTTCAAAAATCAAAATTTAATAAAATTTAGAAACAATTTTACACAAACAAGTTCATTAGTAGTATATTTATTCATACAAAAACTCCATAAATACAAATTCATTGATTATTCAGAACTCCTACTAACTTTGAAATTTCCAAATATTTTCTTCTTTATTATAAACTGAAATATAAACATGTCAAGAAAAATAAATTTGATTTTAATATCTTCAAATAAACTTCAATAATCACTACCATAATTCATAAGGCCAGTAATATTTATAATTTCATAATATTTCATTGTCTCAATAATTCCTCATCTTATCTTAAACTGATTTATTTTTTAACGTAACAAAATCTTCTTGAACCATTTTCACGTGAATGAATCTTTAATAGAATATCAAATAGTTCTACCCTAGTTTCTTTTTTTACCATACATTCAAATTTATTTTGATTTAATTAAATATGATGGAACATCAACCATCATTATTGAATGTGTTCTCTTATATTAACAACATTAACACATATTAACCTCTTTTATTATAAAAATATTCATCTTCCAATAGTACCATGTTATATCCATTGACACTATATATCACGGATTCCCATTTGAACACATATTGACATGATTTTTATAGTATAATTATTCATCTAAAAGCATTATCTGGTTAATAATATTCTATATTTTATTTTTATCAAATACTATATAGAAAATTTTTTTCAATATGATTTACTCATTTTCATTATCCTTCCATATTTTAAAATAAATACGTATGTTAAAAAAATAGGTTCCTGAATAAATTAATAAATTCTAATATCGTGTGATCATTGATAAATTTACAAAAAAAAGTGTGACCAATCAACATTCACATACTGATAATTCATATTGTTTTATTCTTAATTTTATTAAAACCATATCTCTATTAACAAATAAAAAATCTCTGACTTCACAAAAGAATTCAATTTTTCAATTAAATGATGAGTGAATTTATATACATTACATTTGTATTATATGATTTAATTATTATATTGAAATTATAAATTTTATCATCAAAAAATCATTTATCTCGATGTCTATCAATCTTTTACTATCTCAAAGGGTAAACTCTAAAGTTTTTTTTCAAAATTGATCTCTTCATGAGAGAAGGTTAATAGAATGATATCTCGTTATCTCCTCCTAATGTAAAAACATAAATATGACACTAAAAAAACCACAACAATCAATATTCGAAAACCACCTTCATGTATATAATATAATTCAATTAATTAAGACAAAACAAATTACATTTGTGAATAGAGTCAGATAGCAAAAAAATGATATTTAATTATTAACCATGGTTTTTTAATAAATTACTAAGGGAGATCGTATTTCAATATTTTCCATTATTCCAACATGAAAATTTATTTGGTTGTATATTCTTCTAATATTTCAAATACTTATAATTATGATATATTTTTAATTTCAATATTAAAAAAAGAACATTTCTATACCCGGTGAAGTTGAATCTTATTTTGTGTTGCAATTTTTTCCAAAATAATTATCAATATAAAATTTTTGATTCATTCATTCTAGTTTTCACCATATTCATATAACCCAATGAATAATGAAATTATCATTTCCAAAAATTTTATCAATAAATTTTATTTCATTTCTCTCAGAAATATCTTTTTTCATTATAATGTTAATATTATGGTTCTTTTTAAATATCTCATACAATTTAAAATTTACTTGGATAAATAATCATACATTACAATATAACATATTTTACTTCACCCATTCATCCATGTGGTTTATTAATAGTAAATTCATCCTATTTATTTATCTTAAAACCGTGAAAAATATAGTCTATGTATTTTTTATTGAATTCAATTTCATTTATTTTTATTACATAATAGATGCATATAAATAACATTAGTTTATAAATCGTATTTATTTTTGGGTTTTATTCATTAAAAATTATTCATTTTATTCATCCCTTAGGGTAATTCATATGTCTCCTCTTCAGGATTTTACATTATTTTTTTGGTCTTATATTCATAATTTACATTTTTATCATTTTTGATTGATTTATATCATTACACATCTCCACTAACATGACATTTATTACCGCTTCCACATAATTTATCCCTGATTTTAATCCTTCCACATCATCATCATTATCCAATAAACTATAGTTTTACTATTTAAAATATAGTATTTTGATATTTAGTTGAGGCTATTTTATTCAAAATTTCCAAAAGATTCACTTATTTTGAGGGGAAACTACTTATAAGAAATATTAAAACCACCAATTATGTATTTAAAGGTTTCTTATATTTATAAAACATATATATTTATAACATTCTATTTTCTTGTATGTAATTTTAATTTAAATACTATATTTTGAATGAAATGGATCCTTTATCATTAATCTTGTATAATATTGTACATTGGATGTTCCAAATACTTTCATTCCATTTGATATTTTAGTCATAACATTATAATCCATAAAATTTTTATGTATTACAACAACATTTTTCTCATCAGGTTTTGAAGGCTTAGGGTTTTTAATTTCTATAATTTGTAATAGAACATACAACTTACAAAAATTTATATCGGTATTATTTTTATCACTCTGATTGATTATATTTTTAAATCACACTGATTCCTAATCAACTCAAATTATTTATCATGATATTAATGTATTTTAATCATCAATGAATGTATATTCTCATGTTCTCAATTAAATTTTATTTGTTATATAATTTTTTATCCAATAGATCAATTCACGACTTTTTATTTTACTCAAATGAATCCTAATTTTATATTATATTTTTTTCGATTAATAATTTTATAGATTATATTTGTGGAACAAAATCGTAATTTTTTTAGAATTTTTTCATGTTTCAAATTTTGAATAATTATTTTTCATAATTTTTTGAAGATATTTATTAACAAAAATGTAATGTTTTTCTATGTACATTTCATTATAAAATTATTATTTATAAAAACTAATGATCCCATCCAATAATTGTTCAATTGGTGAAACAATATTAGCAGTTTTTACTTTCATAAGGTCCACTTGGTTTTCCTCAATGATGGAATATTAATTAAACTATTCATCATTAGAAAATTCATCTATTATTCTATCCAACCCACGTGATCACCGTTCTTTAAAATGAAAATATTGAGTGAAAATTTTGTATATCTAATGTTAATTAAAATATTAATAAATTATTGAGATATAGGAGTTCACTATCTCCTTGTTGTTGGATATATCAACTATATTTTCTCCATCCGTTCATGGCATAATATCGTAGTGATTAATTAAATTGAAATTGAATATTCATTCCCATTTTTTAAGCAGGATATCATTATTTTATTTTTTTTAATTCATTATGATTTTTATAAATAATAGTTATATAAAAAAATAGGGTCTATATAATATTCTGATACTTATTCTCCATAGATATAAATCATGATGAATTTAATAAATTAATTTCAAAACATCAAGATCAGAAATTACAAAAATAAAAAAAATATTTCAAATTTAGTACTGATTCCGAATATTTTTCAATAGGTATCAGTGAGTGTACATTATGAGGGGGAAATGGATTATTATCTAGGATTTTTCACCATTATAAAATGTTTCACCTATTTTCCTCTAAACTGGTTATGGTGAATATATATCTCACTATTTTCACAAGCCTCTACTATAAATTATGTAATATAAATAAGAATGGAAAAAATACAATCATGTAAGAGTATGATTATTTGGTTCACCTCTAATATATATGACTATGACCTTGGTGTGTGATGGTTTCTATCCCCCACATAAAACATTTCTCTTTAATTATCATTTCGATGATTATTTAATAGTATATCAATGACCCTAAAATCATATCACCAACCATTAAACACAAACAAAACCAATAAATAAAAAAATAACCTACATGAAATCATTGGATTGTTACATCCACAAGGTTTTCATTTCCAGATACTATATTCCCATGGATCATCCATCATTTAAATCACTGACATATCTTAGGTGGTAATTTGACAAATAAGTTATTATCTCCTTCCTCTATATACATCAATAAAATGTGTTTCATATATTATTCATAAATCAACTTTTTATTATCTCAATATTATTTATCCCCTATGAAATAAAGATATTATAAGAAAGTATTCTCATAATGAATCAATGATATATATATATATATGTATAAGAGTAGCATCTCTAATATCTATTTTTCTCTATTAATATACTAGGTATTATTATCATAGTATTCTTTGTTTTATCCTTTTTCATAAAAAATTATATCCAATAATGGTACATACCTAGGTGTTTTGAATTAAATTCCTTCATTTTACATTACACAAATAATACAAAATTTTAGAATAATGATCATATATTTCATCCCCTATAATATTATTCCTTTAAATATAATTTAATATACTAAAAATATATCTATATAATACCCTAATCGGTCCATATTTTTCTTCTTTAAATACAACATAAACTGCATGATCAATTATTCTATAAAAACAAATAAAATATTTTTTCTTAAAATACCTTTTCAGTTATAAAAAATAGTTATCACATAATTTCACATGACATAGTCTATAAGAATCCACATAATAAAATTAATAAATCAATATTCATTTTACTTACACTCCTAAAAAATGATATCATAATAAATCCATTCTAGCATATATGTTTTTATCCTTAGAAATATCTTTTAATTGAATAATATTGTTTACTATATAAACTAATAAAGTTCAATAACATTAAAAAATATCCATGTAATATTTCATATTTGGTTCAAATAATATATAATCATTACCCTCATTCAATAAAAATCTATATATTTTATAACATTTCATTTTTGAGTTAATAAATCCTACAACATTCTCAACATCAAACCATATGGTGTGGAAACATCCCAAAATCGTGGGAATTATCATTTTCCCAAACCTCCTTAAATTCCTAACCTCCTTGAAGTAAAGCCATATTGTAAACACTGAAACACTTTTTCTTCAATTAAAAACAAATATCATGATTTATATATTGTATATTGATATTCGAATCGTTTAGAACGAACCAGTCATCATGTTATTTTAAAATCAATATAGCCATTAATGATTATGAAAAAGAAAACATCTACCTATATATTTGACACATTTTCATACAAAAGGTTTCCATTTTTTCTATTTAATGCTCCTAGAAATATTCAGGGATGTATGTTGAGAATTTTTTTTGAGTACCATGACAATTGAATGGGATTCTTTATTGATGTTTTCATAGTTCATGGAAATTTATTTGATGGCTATTTGGAACACTAACATTATATCCTCCAACATGGTATTGAAAAAGATCTCATATTAATTTATGAGAAATTTAATTTTAGGGTTGAGATGGGAATAGTTATCGGTATTGTTATTTCAAAATAAATAATTTGATTGGATAAATAAAAAAATTTATTTATTTAATTACTTCTATATTCCAAATGTGTCTGTGCGGTGTGATATTTGTTGGGTTAGGCTAGTTTTTACAACTATTTCATTAAATAAAATAGTACGATCACACTCCCTCTTTCTCGACTGTTCCAAATGGATTCTAATGTTTTGTTTGATTAAATTTCTGAGGATGATTTAAATTCACTAAAAGGAGTATCATATCACCTCCCATAATCCATAAACCAAGGTGGGGTCTTCCCTTGGAACATATGTGCGATTCCACAATCTTTCAATAGGGAAGTTTTATCTAATTGGATTAAAAAGACTCCTCATTTCATTACATATTCCTCACGTACCCTTGACCCTTCTTAGGAAAACTAGAACACCACAAAAAAATAACTCATTTCTATTGTTTTTTAATTGGAAAAAATTTCCCAAATATTATTGGGTAAAAATCATTGTCTTTTCTTATAATGAATCACTTCATTTTCTCCTAGGGAAACATGAATCTAAGCCTCTCCTAATTCAGTTGATGTCCCTCCTCTTGGATATTGACCATTAGATTAGAGATAAAAGAGGAGGGGAAAATCATTTAAATGACCACATCAGATGGATTACCCCACAATTATACCACCATGATGGCTCATCCCTCCCCATTATAGAATTCTCCCTCATGAGAACTTTTGGGATTATGTTGACCAAACGCCTCGGTATGATAATATTTTGAATTTTCTAAAAACATCTAGAGTCCCCATTGATTTTAGCACATCACTGTCCCGTAGAATAAATCATGAATCAAAATGATATATTTTGTATGACCCATATTTGTAGGGATTTTATTGTGACCTTGTTGTTCATTGTTGTGTCTCTGACCATGATTTCACCACAGTTTTGATCAACTTCCACACTTTGGTTTGTGGGATCCACTTTGGCTCTCAATATACAACTAGAAAAGTCCTTGAATCTGGAATTTATTAGAAAAATAATTATAAAGATTCCCATCAGTTTTTTAAGTCATGTAATCAATATCATTTCACTGGGAATATCTCCTAGAGGAATGAAATTCCCCAATATCCAATGTTATTTTGTGAGATCTTCGATGCATCAGGAATTGAATTCTTGGGTCCCTTTACAAATTCATTTGTCATTGTGAAAATATTTTTGGTTATTGGATATTTATCTAAATGAAGTGAAGAAAAGGAAACTAGGACTGAAGAATCTCTAATTTTGTTGATTTTTTGAGGTCCCACATTTTTAGTAGTTTTGGTTTGAAGAGATTCATCATTAAGGTGCAGGATTCCCCTTTTTTAAATCACAACATGAAAAATTTAATTTGTATGTATGGGGTTTTTCAGAAAGTCTCATATTCATATAAACCCCAATATATTGGACAAGTATAAATCTTGAATCATTTAGTTAAGGGAATATTTGAAAAAATGGTACATCCCAGTTGGAATGAGTGGATGTTTCACTTTTATGATGCACATTGGGAATACATTAAAACATAAAAATCCTCAATCAGAATTCCACCATATAGGATTGAGTTTGAAAAGGATTTTTACATTCAAATAGAGGTAGATTGCAGTGTATACTAGGACGTTAAACAATGTAATAGGAATAATTTATATGGAACTGAGCATAGAAATGTAAATATTCTATTGTAGGAAGAAATTTAGTGTGATTTAAATGATAAATCAATAATCTATATAGAGAATTTGATGTCAATCCATAATGGGATGATTTATTAGTAGATGTTTCATATTTGTGACAACTTCCTTATGTTTTATTCTAGGATAAAACTCCACCCAGGTAATCTTTATTCCTAATGGCCAGGTCCTTATACTAGTACTGATGTTTACCCTTTTGGTGCTACAAAATATTTTCTTAATAAGATTTAAATGAGGTATACTGTTAATAAGAAGAGGCTCAAATACTTTTATGGGTATTTTCCAAATCATATTATAGTGGAAATATGACTGGTATATTCCCTATACAACACCATATAGTAGTATATACCTTATCCCTACCATTATTTACATGACTCATTATTTAAAATATTTGTAGTGATGACAATGTAATTTTTAGGTGTGGTGGATGGTGATATGTGATATTTAGTAAATTAAAATAAAAAACAAAACAGAACAAATTGTGTTTTCCTTTTCAATTTTTTTTAATTTTTTTTTAGATTAGCATTTATCTTAAAAAGAATATCCAAATTCATTTTTCAAGCTTGTGTTAATGGTGTGGAAAATTCCATTGCTTGGAAAAATATTTTTCAACTGATTGTTGATATGGAATATACCTCTAAAATTGTTATTTCCAAATCATTATTAAGAGTTTATTGGATTTTTGAACCCCATGCCTCATTAGCACTGGCCGATATTTTAATCCCTTACCCAATAGACATTATAAGCCCTTCTATTTTCATATTATCCCTTTTAATCACTTTCCTCAGTGTATTGAGTCATGTAGAGAATCTAAAAATTTCATTGATTCATTTTGATTCCATAAAATTTTAGTTTTATAAATTCATGATAGAGGAAAACATTTATTTAATACCCCTTTGTGGTGGAAACCTCTATTTTCAGCCACCATGACATTTCATCCTTCGTAATCCTTATAGGATATGAAAAAACTATTAGGAGGCCACATTAAATGATAATTTATATCTAACTACCCATATCCTCTATATATTCATGATTTACTTTCTACAATTGTGGGTGACAGGGAGTTTCTCTTGGAATTCCGAGGAGATAATCAATATTATGGGTTTATATAAAGTGTGCCTACATTTTCCTTGGGCAGTGGGTTCACAAGCCATATTGCATCATTATTTTAAAAATGTTTCCCTTTAATTCTCCAAAAGATGTATTTTTTAAAAAAAATTCTATATATTGAAAAAATAGGATGAAATAATAAATGGATTAAAGATGATTTTTAATCATTATTATTCACTTCTTGTTTATGACACATACTATATGGAACTGGGAATAGTTATTTGGATGTGATACCCTTTGTTAGGGGTTGTGTGTGTAAATTAATTATGAACACCAACTATATTTTGAAATATTTTATAAATAATATATTAAACACTCATTTTTTCTACTAATTTTTTGCATCCTACAAACCCTAAAACCTCAAAATAACCTATTGGATGTCCTCTTGAGTAGCACACAAGTTTCTTCCAGAAGAGAGTTGAGAATCATGGAAAGCATATGGTACAATCAAATGAACTATGTGGAATGATCATAACTCCACATTCATATGTTTCTTTAGTAAATAGGGAAAATTTCTAGGTGAGGTAGGTTGTGACATGTTGCATCAGTGAAAAAACGAAGCTAAACAAATTTGAATGTGAATAATGAAAAATGATAGAAAAATTGATTTCATATATGATACAAGATGGATTTAATTTAAATATTCTAGGAAGTTTTCAGACAATTTGTTTAGTAATGGTACTTTATTATGATATAAGGCATTTCTTAAGAGTGAAAATTCTTAGGTGAGGTGGCGTGATTGCACAATGATTCACAATTAATTTACACCATTACACCATTATTTTAAATAAGTTTCATATTGAAAATTATAAAATTAATAAAATAAGTTAATGTTTGTTTTATTTGTTTTTTATTTATCACTATTAAAGGGGGAAATATTACTTATTTTAATAATTACATAGTAGGTGGAGATGAATTGGAGCGCTCATGAAGATGATCAAGAGTTATGGACCAAACTACGTATGATTCAAGCACCCCAAGGGACTAAACCACTCAATGGTGTTAATCCCTATTTCAAAATGGGAGTAAATATTGTGATAATTTTACTAACTCCATTATAATCATCCTTAATGTAGGAACCCAATCCCAATACATCCAATTAGAGGCCCAAATAAAAATATTTTCCCTATAGAACGTGTTTAAAATAATTCAAATGTTTTTATCTATTTCATGAAAATTTATCTTGTAATATACATTATCCGGACATCAATTTTGACATGGAGATACAAAAAAATTTTGGTAAAAAGGAGTTTAGTTTTTTTCAAGGTGATTTATGAAATTATATCAACCTAGAATCATGGATAAATTATATTCTCGGAATAAGAGTTCTCAAAATCACCTACAACTTTTATTATAAATTGGTATGATTGGAACACCATATTTACATTTCACCAGCGAAAAAGATTTTTCCATTCTAGAGATAAAAAAGGAGTCTTCTACTCAATCCTATAAGTTCTGGAGGCATTTATATGTTCTACTTCATCATTATTTTATTTCTCTTCTCCCATGGAGTTCTAAACACCTTGTGATCACCTATAACGAACGTGATGTAAATAGCAGTATTCATGTTTTTAATTTTTGAATGATATTTTAATTCTAGGTTTTTTTTTGTTTTTCACCATCCTATATTGCTATTTTATTGATTTATGTATATGTATGTCATTCTCAACACATATGATCATGTTTGGTGGTACCGATTCATGTCAAATTTCAAACAACATTTACCACTTCTTCTTCCCCCATTCAATTATGGTTATTGTGTGGTTCATATTTTTCAGCTGAACTCTCATAAAAACTACGATGTCCATGTAAATTTATTTCATGCTATCCGAACTAAATAACAAACAAAAGTAGACATCACATCGAGTTTTTCATGTCTTGCCATGGTGATATTCAGTTATGAAGATGAACAAAATTCACCCAATCATTGATGGTATCTGGTAAATCATTGTGTGGTTCCAAGTCAGCACTAGGAGGTATCCATGTATAATCTAATTAAAACTCTAGTTATAGATGTTGAAAAATACAAATTAAAATATTATAACCCAATCAGATGATGTGATGGAGGATGAGAATCATGAGATTTCCCTATATTGAACATGGTTAATTAATTCTATTAATTTCAACTTTATTTTATCACATTCGATTTTATTTTGGATTCTTAAATGACAAAACCCAATGTTTTCCAAAACCACATTCTCTTTTTCTTATTGAAAACATTGTTTTTATATTAATCATCTAAGTCTCCATTGAGAGAAGACATATTGTTCCTACAATACAACTGAAATTATAGTAAAAACTAAATAACTTATTTGACATGCTCGAAAAAATGATCATAGCCCCGGGTAGTAAGCTCGCCTAGTTGCTGGTGATCATTCCCTATATATCTAACATTGATTTCCCACTCTCCATAGTGAATATGACTTTCAGCCTTAGGAGATGTCATGGTAACTCTTCTCTGGTAAAAATTTATCTAGGATCGGTATTCTACTAACTAGTCCATTACATTAATTAATTCGAATCCTGTAATGTCATTAGTGAAGGGATACGAATGAAACTACAATTTTAAACCTCAAGATATCATATCATGAACATGAAAATGTCACTAGAATGTACTACCAATGGTGCATATATCATTATATCCCCATTCCCAAACTACACCTCCAAGATCAAAAGATTTATTAGTTTATTAGAAATAACAAAATGATAAGAACCATTATCAAATAACGAACTATCATTCCTGGAATCTTCTAGTAATGTTCATCCACTATCGACTATCCAACATTTATATACACAATGTAATTTTCAATTCCAATCAAATTTCATTCCCATATTCCCTATGATGCAACAGGAGTCCCCTATGCTACACCACTCCACTGATACAAGTTCTCTTTTCCCCAAGTAGCATGTCAGCTCCCACTACTACATCGGCTAGTAGAAATCATTCTACCTGTCCAATATGGTGTAGAAGGTACCATTCCCACAACCTAGTTATATCTATCTCCTATATCAAAACTAATATATTTTATATTCTTGTAGAAATTCTATAAATGGCCATCATGTAACAAGATCAAAACTCTCTTGGATGTCAAAAGTAGCATCTTTGATAGTGGAACTCCCTACGACACTAGTGAAATAAAATATGGTTATGGTCATGTGTGATTTACCCTTCCCTTTTGGTCATTATCCTCTTATCTCTATAACTATCACCCCCATATAGAAACTTCCTTCTATACGAAGACATACCACCTAATCGTCCAGCAGCAACCACATTTCCCACACTATAATTGTAACGTCCCAGACCCTGGTACCACTCCACGGGTGCCCCGAACCCGGTTTACCACGTGACCTCAAGAACATTTACCCAAACGCCAGTGGCTTCCAACTAGCAGCGAGGACCTAGGTATGATAGTGGGGAAACCATGCCCTCATTTGTTAAAGTGTAGCGTAGCTGAATTAAATAAAACATAAAATAACAGCGGATGTAGAAAACCATACACAATAGAAATAAACAACTGCAGTTGATATAACCAACCAGAAAAATAAATATAATGAAACATGTCTACAATTCAAAGAAAACAGCCAGAACATGTTAAAAATCAGTACAGTACATTACAACACAGAGTACAACAAAACCAAAACAAAACAACTGGTAGCATCGCGATCCTAAGCCCGGTCCCATTCCCCCATACACCCCAGCACCAATCAAGTACCTGTATATGGACTCTTGCCCCTATCAACACCTGCAGAAATGTAATCTGTTAGGGTTGAAAAGCATGTCCCAAATAGGGTGTGAGAAAAAACTCCCAGTAGGCCCCCGCCAAAGGCTCGTGCTCAACTGTGTGTAAACATGCAACAATAGTGTGCAGTAGTAAAATGCAATAAACCAATGAATACTCAAAAGTTACCAACGTACTAGTTTTATTTCCATTTAATTATTCATTTAATCCATTCATTATAAGAGAACACCACAGTTCATTTATTTGTAAACAGTCAGCATCCTCATACAAGAAAACCCTTACCCTCAGGTAATCAGAATCCAACCCACAGGTATTTCCCTTAGGCGTAACAGAGATTTCCCCCAGGCATACGAAGTGTCGCCCTCAGGCACATTGTCTATTGCCCTCAGGCATGAAACAATTTTCCCTCTTTCTAGGATAACAACTACCCTCGGGCTAAGAAAAACAACGCCCATCGGCTAAGTATACACTTCCCTCAAGCGCAAGTAACCGGGCCATGCCTAACATGTAAATAAACATTCAAATGAAATTCCTCTCAAGGCAATACTAAAAGCATTTATTATAAAGGCATACCCTCGGGTATCCTGGCCAAATGGCTAAACAGAGGAATGCACCCCGGGGTTGGTCTCAGATCCAAACACTGATCCCAAACAACATTTTAATATTACATTTAATTTCCTATACAATTCTATGTATTCAAAATAACCACGGCCTCAGCCACACGACACCCCAACATGGGTTCGTGGTACAAAAACGCACAAAATGCACAACAGTTGGAAAATTAACACCAAGACACCTACCTTATACGCCAACGAGCGCTATACACGATCATCGGTTCCAGAAACGCCCAAGAAAAATGTATATCTAATGAATAAAAAAGCCCACTCAAACCTAAATAACATCCATTAGGGAAAGAATTTGTCTGGATCGCCCCAGGAGAAGAGAGGGCATATCCGTGCGGTTCCAACGAGATTATCCGATGATGAATCAGATTTCATACGTGCGTCCGACGGATCTCCGAAGGTTCGACCATCCTCTGCTGAGCTCTCATACCGTTTTAAGACTTCCTAGTGAACAGGGGAGGCTACTGCCCATTTTTTGCAAAAAAACAAATTACACGGCGTGTAATTCCCTTTTCTTTAAACTGTTCCTCTGGCGGATTCCCGCCAGTGTGGCACTGTTCACCTACCGACGTGACTACACGGCGTGTCTCCTTGAGTACACAGTGTGTTCAGTCACACAGCTGGCCACGGCCTTACTATTCGCCTACCGACTGACTACACGACATGTAAAGGACCACTACATAGTGTTTAGTCGGTTCCTACACTTTTCATCCTTGGCATGGCCACACGCCCTGTGTACTTACCCCGCACTGCCAAAATTACACGATGTGTTGACAAGGTACATGGTGTGTACATTCCAAAATTATGGATTTTCCCCATATTCCATATTTTCTCAAAAACACTTAAAGAAATGATAAAAGAAGAAAACCATACCTCAGAGATAAGAACCGGGTTCTTACAAACTCCCCCCCCCTTATAGAAATTTGCCCATGAATTTCCCTTCCAAGGGTGGTGAAGATATAGCTATGAACAACTCCGGCCACTGAGCATGTACATCGGTCTCCCACTCCCAAGATCCTTCCTACAGTCGGCCATGCTGCCATATCACCCATACGAGAGGAACTGACAGGCCTCGGAGAACCTTTGTGCTCCTATCAATGATACGAATCGGGTGCTCCTCAAAAGACGCATCCATATGAAGCTCATCCTCCTCTGGCTGAAAGACGTGAGATGGGTCTGAATGATAACGGCGCAACTGAGATACATGGAAGACGTCGCGATTGGCTTAGTAACTCTGAGGTCACTACAACCGATATGAAAGCGGCTCGACTCTCTCCGGAATCTCAAATGGCCCCACACACATCGGTTAATGTTTACCTTATCTCAAGATCCGCATGTATCCCAGCCTCGGCGAAACACGCATGAAAACCTGATCCCATACCATAAACTCCAACGTTCATCTGCAGTGATCAGAATATGATTTCGGACGAGACTGCGTGGTAGCAATCCGCTTCTGAATCAATTGGACCTGCTTAGAAGTCTCCTGCACAAGACGTTGTCCCAGCAAAGCTGCCTCACCTACCTCTAACCAGCACAAAGGTGATCGGAACGACCTACCGTATGAAGCCTAGTATGGTGCCATCTCAATAGTAGCCTGAGAACTATTATTATATAAAAACTAGACTAGGGGTATATGCTTCTCCCAGGAGCCCCCAAAGTCTAGGATGCCTGCTCGTAGCATCTCCTAAAGCACCCGTATAGTAAGCTCTGACCTGCCATCTGTATGAGGGTGGTAAGTTGTGCTCAGAAGCACCTGTGTACCAAGTGAGCTCTGAAAACTCTGCCAGAAATGAGATGTAAAACGGGCATCCCTATCTGAAACGATAGAAAAAAGGACCCCATGAAGATGTACGATCTCTCGGATAAACAATTTCCCTAGCTCATCAACACTGAAAGTCTCCTTGATCAGCAAAAAGTGCGCTACCTTCGTGAGTCTGTCTACAACAACCCACACGACATCATTGCCTCGAGGTGACCTCGGAAAACTAGTCACGAAGTACATCACGACATCATCCCATTTCCACTCCGGAATGGGTATCTACTGTAACAATCCGGCAGTTCTCTGATGCTCTGCATTCACCTGCTGACAGGTGGAACACCTCGTAACAAAACCATCTACATATCTCTTCATACCCGGCCACCAGTATTGATATCTAAGGTCAAGGTACATCTTGGTAACCCTGAGATGAACTGCCCAAGCTGATTCATGAAACTCTCACATCATTTCCTTGTGTATATCCCCTGGAACCCACACAAATCCCTGGAAACGCAATACTTCATCGTCGCCTAACATCCACCCAGGTGGAGGGTCCGCACTTGCCACCGACTCCCGTAGAACTAAGCCTCCTAAAACATATAGTTGTCTCATCCTCACACTATCCAGGAGGGTAGAAGTCACAGATAAAGAGGAAAGATAAGTTTTCCCATGACTGTCATGCACCTCCAAATGCATCTTAGAGAAAAAATCCATAAGCTGCCACTCATCACTAGCCTCATGCACTGCCTGTATATGAGTCTTCCTACTTAGTGCATCAACTACTGCATTACCACTACCAGGTGTATAGGAAAGCTCAAAATAGAAGGACTAATGGTATTCGACCCACATTTGCTGCCTCAGATTCAAGTCAAACTGAGTAAAGATATAGTTTGGTCTTTTGTCATCGGTGAAAACCGAAAAATGTTCTCCCAATAGATAATGTTTCCAACAGCGCAACACATGCACAACTGCAGCTAACTCGAGATCATGCGTCAGGTAATTCCTCTCATGTGGAATTAACTGCCGAGGCCCATATGCAACAACTCGATTGCTCTGCATGGACACTACTCCCAGCCCAATACCGAATGCATCACAGTAAACTATATAGCTCTACCCCCGCTCTGGGTTTATCAGAATCAGTGTTATATTCAACCTTCCTTTCAGGTCCTAAAAGGCTATCTCGCAAGCTTCTGACCAATCAAACTTCACACCCTTATTAGTCAAGCCTGTCAATGGAACTTCTAAGAGGGAGAAGTCCTATATGAAGCATCTCTAGTACCCATCCATCCCTAAGAATCTCTGTATCTCAAACACGTTCTTAGGCTGCTCCTAGGAAACTAATGATCTCACCATCTCTAGGTCTACTGAAACTCATGCCTATGAGATGACATGACCTAGGAAGTGAATCTGGTCCATCCAAAAGTGGCACATTGAGATCTTAGTATACAACCAATGCTATCCTAGTGCACTCAATATGATCTTAAGATGGGTGGCATGGTCGTGTCGAGTGTGAGAGTACACCAAGATATTTTCCACGAATACTACCATGAAAGAGTCTATATAAGGATGGAACGCACGATTCATCAGAGCCATAAAAACTACTGGCATGTTCGTGAGTTTGAACGGCATAACCATATACTCGTATAGACCATACCTACTCCTGAAAGCTGTGAGAGGTATATCAGATGGTCTAACGCGCAGCTGATGATATCTTGATCTCATGTCAATCTTTGCGAACACATGTGCTCCATGAATTTGATCAAAAAGATCATGAATCCTCGGAATGGGATATCAGTTCTTTACCATCAGCTGGTTCAACTTCCGATAATCCACAAAAAAGTCTGAGGCTACCGTCCGCCTTATTTGCAAAAAGGACCAGAGGACCCCACAGAGAAGTAATAGGTTGGATGAATCCATTTGCCTGTAACTCCTCTAACTTCCTCTTGAGCTGATGAAGCTCAGGTGTAGCCATCCTATAAGGAGGAATGGACACCGGTGCTACCCCTGGAACTAGCTCAATATAGAAATCCACCTCACGCTCTGGAGGTAGACCTGAAAAGTCATCCGGGAAGACATCCCTGAAATGATCAACCATTGGAGGGAAATACGTCTGAAAAGTCCCCTGATCATCCAGATATAAGCTCGCAATCCTAGATGTGACTCCACCTCGCCCACGATGCTCTGGTCCAGCTCGACTTTCCTGAACATCCCACTCGCCCCCTGGTGACGTGAAATGCACCCTGCGACGATAACAGTCTACAAAAGCTCTAAAAGGGAACTAACTAGTCCATTCCAAGAATGACGTCATAGCTCATCATCTATAAGACATAGAGGTCCCAAATAATGTTACACCCACCAACCTTAAAGGGGAACTCCTTACACTGACGCACACTAGCCATCCTTGTCCCCAACGGAGTGTCTAGCATCAGGATATTAGAAGAAGTAGAGACACAAATCCCATGGCTCTCCACTACGGGTACATATATGAATCTATGTGTCCCACCCATATATAAAATTACTGATGATAAGAAAGAAGCTACTAGAATAGTACCTCTGACTGTAGAAGGTCTGGGATCCTGCTCATGCAGGGTCTGTTGCACCACATATGTCTGTCCAGTGCCGCAGCCCTGCGATTGGTGGAAATGCCCTTAAAAAGCACTGCAGATGACCCATCATGCCGCAAGCACGGCACTCCACTGGGTCTTGTGGACATTATGGCCTCTTGTGCCCCTCTCTACCACACTGGTAGCACCTGACCGGCCCACTTGAAGAAACTGCCTGGCTGGTACTGCCACCCTTAGAGAAGTCCATCTGCCACTTCCTCTTGCCATTAGAAATAGTACCAGTAACTGGTACTGAACCACCCTGGCCCACACCACTAGATTCCCACAGGTTAATTTCAGTAATCAGCGCCTGGTTCACAATAGCATCTTCTAAAGGCAACCTGAAAACATTCACCAATGCCCAGATGTCATACCAGAGACCATCCTCGAAGCGCCTGGCTCTCATCGTCTCATTGACCCCAGCACGGGTGTAAAGCGCTGAAGCTCGGTAAAGCGAGCAGAATAGTCCATCACCGACATAGCGCCCTGCTACAGATTCATGAACTCTCGAGCTCTACCTTCCCTCAGCGTCTCTGGGAAGAAGAATTCATAGAAGACTTCCTAAAAATCTTCCCACTCCATGTATCTATGATGCTCTGACTGGGTGGTAACATCCCACAACCTCTTAGCGGAATCACGCAGCATGTTTGTCACGAGCTTGACCATGTGTCCTAGAGGTGTCTCTAGATGCTCGAAAATAGTCTTCATCGATCCTAGCCACGACTCTACAGCCTGTGGTCTACCATCCCCTGGAAACATAGGTGGATGCTGCTGCTGGAATATTGGAGTTAGCTCAGCCATAGATGTGGCAACCGGCGGTGCTCCCTGAAAGGTCTGCATTAACCGCATAAAGCCTTCATGAAACTGCTCCTCCGCACCTGTGTCCGGTATAACGGCTGGTGCCGCATCTGGCTCTGTAAGAGATCCACTGGTAGCCTATGGCCCACCATTTCTGGAGTATACTCAGTGCCGCTCTCCTAGCGAACAACGCGTGTTCTTCTAGGTGGCATGACACTACAAGGTCAAAAACATGCCTTATAAAAATATTATCAAAGACCAAAAACAAAGAATCCCAAAAGGAAACAGGAGGAATAAGGCCCTCAAAATTTGAAAAACAAGACTACACAGCGTGTATACTGACTACATGATGCGTACATGACTTCTCTTCCTGGGCCCGGGTCCTTCTACACGACTAAGCCACATGGCTCCTGTTTGAACAAAACTACACCGTGTGTATATTATCTACACGGC
Source organism: Viscum album (assembly GCA_963277665.1). Lineage (NCBI taxonomy): Eukaryota > Viridiplantae > Streptophyta > Magnoliopsida > Santalales > Viscaceae > Viscum > Viscum album. Next base: position 418,892,390 of record OY728123.1, on the reverse strand, counting down.
GTGCATGGTGTTATTTCCAACTACCCTTGTCTCTTGTGACACGACTGACTACTCGGCTTGACATTACATGGCGTGTTACACCTGCACACAGCGTGTACACCACCTCACTTCCCTGCCACACAGCTTACTCCACACGGTCTGTCCTCAGACAAGACTACACAGAGTGTCCCATAGGTACACGGAGTTTACTAGACAAGCTCCGCTGACCCGTGTTGTTAGTTACACGGCCGGTTCACACGGCTCAAACTACATGGAGTGTTTAAGATACACACGGTGTGCACTTGAAAGGATTACCTCGATCCATGTTGTTATTTACACGGCCGGGTTCCCAGGTCACCCTACACAGTGTGTTCCACAGTGGACACGACGTGCATGTCTTAAGGGTTCCTCCGCCCGTGTTTTTGGTTACACGGTGGACACCGGGTCAACACTACAAGGAGTGTACATCTGGTACACGGCGTGTTCCCCCCAATCCTTTCCCTACCCCACGTCGCCACCCACACGGTTCGTGACATGGGAAGAGGCTACACGGCGTGTACTCATAGTACACGGCGTGTCCCTAAAAAGTTCATTTTTCTTCCCAAACAAAAGTCCATGCACAATGTGTGTAAAGATACTACACGGCGTGTAAACTATGTTTCCTGACAGTATGCCTTAGAAACATCCCCGGAACCCAAAAAATACCGAAAAAAACACCTATGTGTCAAATTCTGACCCATGAGGGCCCATACACCCCAAGAATCAAAGTTTGACATCTTATTTGTGTTATAACCAAAATAAACAGTCAATGATCCACCGAATTCCGGTTAATGGGGGCCCACACTTCCCAAAAACCAATGTTCGACGTTCATTCTATAAACCATCTCATAAAAAATACCCTATCAAACAACAGGTATTTTATCAAAGCAGCTACCACAACAACATGCTTTACTAGCACAACATCTATCACAACAACATGAAATTTCTAATGCACCTACATGGCATGGCACTATGAATGGAATGTGATTTCTAGGAAGTTCCTATATGATGCATGAGATGGCATACCCTCATCTCATCAGGTTGCAACGAAATAGAACCCATAGATAAAATATAGACAACACAATCCAAGTGCATCACCCAACAGTGAAATCAAATCAACTGTAAAAATTGAAAAATCAGTAAAATTGCAAATTACGACGTAGACTGGATTTTCCCTATACACGGGTTAGCTATGCCCAGGCACATATTATTACCAACTACCGTTCGTCCTATCCATGACTATGCTCCAAATAGTAAGTCAAATAAAAGAACCCCTCTGATACAACTTTGTAACGTCCCGGACCCGGGTACCACTCCACAGGTTCCCCAAACCTGGTTCGCCAAGTGACCTCAAGCACATTTTCCTAAATGCCAGAGGCTACCGACTAGCAGTGAGGGCCCAAGTTTGATAGTGGGGAAACTATTCCATCATTTGTCAAAGTATAGAGTAGCAGAATGAAATAAAACATACAATATCAGTGGAAGAAGCAAACCATACACAACAGAAATAAAAAACTGCAGTGGATATAACCACCCAGAAAAATACATATGATGCAACATGTCTCTAATTATACGAAACAAGAAAGGACATGTTACAAATCAGTATAGTATAGTACAATATTGAGTACATCAAAACCATAACAAAATAGGTGGTAGCATCGCGAGCCTAAGCCCAGTCCCATGCTCCCCTACACCTCAGTAACAATCAAGTACCTGTATAGGGACTCTTTCTTCTATCCACGAATGATGAAATGTAATTAGCAGGTGTAGAAAAGCAGGACCCAAAGAGGGTGTGAGAAACAAATCCCAGTATGCACCCACCAAATGTCTGTGCTCAACTGTGTGTAAACATGAAACAATAGTGTGCAGTAGTAAAATGAAATAAACCAAGCAGTACTCAAAACTGACCAACATACCAGTTGTATTGACATTTAATTATTCATTTAATCCAATAATTATAATAAAACACCACAATAAATTTCTAAGTAAACAATCAGTGTCCTCAGACAAGAAAAACCTTGCCCTCAGGTAATCAGAATCCAACCCGCATTTATTGCCCTCAGGCATAACAGAAATTTCCCTCAGGCGTACGTAGTGTCGCCCTCAGGCACAAAGTCCATTTACCTCAGGAACGAATGAATTTTCCCTCAGGCTAGGATAACATCTGCCCTCGGTATAAACAAAACAACACCCATGGGCTAAGTAAACACTACCCTTAGGCGCAAGTAATCAGGCCATGCCCAACATGTAAATAAAAAATCACAAGAAAATCCTCTCAAGGCAATTCTACAAGCATTTACTATAAAGGCATACCCTCGGGTATCCTGGCCAAATGGCTAAACAGAGGAACACACCCCAGGGGTGGTCCCGGATCCAAGAACTGATCCAAAACAACATTTTATTATTACATTTATTAACCTATACAATTCTATTTATTCAAAATAACCATGGCCTTAGCCACAGGACACCCCAACATGGGTTCGTGGTACAAAAACGAACAAAACGCACAACAGTTGGAAAAATTAACACCAAGCAACCTACCTTATACGCCAATGAGCGCTATACATGATCTTCGGTTCCATAAACGCCCAAGAACAACGTAGATATGATGAAGAATAAAGTTCGATAAAATTTAAATAACATCAGTTAGGGAAACAATTGGTATGAATCACACCAGGAGAAGAGAGGGCCTACCCATGCGATTCCAATGAGATTATCCGAAGCGGAATCGGATTTCAGATGTGCACCCAGCAGATCTCTGAAGGTTCGGTCCTCATCTCTTGAGATATCTTCCCGTTCTAAGCCTTCCCTATGCATAGGGGAGGCTACTTCCCATTTTATGCAAAAACAAACAAATTACACTGTATGTACATCCCAGTACACGGCGTGTAATTCCAATTTTTTAAACTATTCCTATGGCGGCTTCCCGCCAGCGTGGAATTTTTCACCTGCCGATGTGACTACACGACATGTCTCCTTGTGTACATGGTGTGTTCTATCACACAGCTGGCCACCACCTTACAATTCCCCTACTGACTGAATACATGGTGTGTAAAGGACCATTACACTGCATGTAGTTGGTTTCTACACCATTCATCCCTGACATGGCCACATGCCTTGTGTACCTATCCCACATGGCCAAAATTACACTGTGTGTGGACAGAGTACACGGTGTGTACTTTCCAAAATTTGGGATTTTCCCCATTTTCCATATTTTATAAAAAACATTTAGGAAAAGAGAAACGAAGAAACCTGTACCTCAGAGTTAAGAACCGGGTTCTTACAGTAAGCCTCTCTCATTTTCCCCTTAGCATGAGGGCATGATCTACATCCAAATAAAAATTGGTTAACCTAAATATCATATCTTGGGATTTAATATTCAATTTATGTACTTACTAAAAACCCTCGTTATAGTTGCATCATACCCTTCCAACACAAAGGAAAATAATTTAAAATATTTAAAACATCCTTCATAGTCCATCATGAACATACTCCCCTAAGACAACCTCATGAACTCAACTACCCCCTCCTACCTTTGTATCTATAGATAGACGTTTTTCCGGAAATTCTCAAAATATTCCTTCCAAAACATACAATCAACATGTCCAGGTCAAACATGAACATACCACCAACACATCACTAAACATCGTATCATATAAGAAGTCAACATATCCATCCTCTCAATAGGAGTCTCTAAATGGAATTTTATAGTTTTAATGGGATCAAAACAAATCTCATCTCCCTTATGTGCACATTCTCCAATAATATGTAGAGGGTTATGCAACCTAATCTATCTTGGGAGGTAATACATAATCCTCACATTCCACATTGGGTATATTCCCATGAATTTCTTGAATCAATCAATGTTCGCATGAAACTTCTCCCCTGCTTCCCCACCTATCACTATCAGAGCCTCAATATCCACTACTGGTAGATCATATCCAGCAACATCCTCCAATAATCCTCTCAACCGAAATCACCATGGTGGACTATCTATAAAATTTCAAGGAAATTCCTTTTGGGATTGTTCAAGAAATTAAAACATTTAAAGGAACCCTATAATTAGTAACAAGTATTTCCCTTTAACATCTCCACAGAATCAATTCCAAGACGCAATCACTAACCTTAATTTTCCAACATTTATGTCTTTGTTAACAATGGTTGGCACTTTTTTTCATCCATCTTTCTCATTAGAAACCCATTTTTTCATCAATTTATAGGATCAATATTTCATTAGGATAAATCTCATTTCAAGTTCACAAACACAAAAAATTATTTCAATGCCAATAACATACCCAAAACACTTTTTCATTAGTGTTCATAAAATGGTTCATGTCAAAAAAATGACCCTAACATCCCAAAATGATTCATGAATATTCAACTCAAATTCCATATCAGGCTATGAGTCAAATAAAAAAACTATGAAAAAATAATCACATAACACAAAAAGTTCATCAGCAAGTTGAAATATCATTAAATTATAATGTAAAATTCCAATAACATCATTCCTAGTGTGGGTACATGGGTTCTACCCCATACAAAATTTTTCTACTCCCATTCACAAGCTCAAAACTAAGGCATGACTATTTCTAATCTCTTGTCTACCATTCCAAAATAGAAAGATAAGTGAAAAAAAAAGAAAAATCATTGGTACCACCTTTAAACATCCTAACCTAGGTGGCACACAATGGTGCCTTGAGATTCTTTCTACATTACCTTAAGTTACCATCCCCAAATGATAGAGGATATCGACTAGATGTGAGGGTTTAACATCCATCATAGAGAGATTATAAACTCATTATTAGAATAATACATCATTGGAAATAAATAATCAATAAACAAATAATTATATACCATAACATAAAAAAATCTATAATCCCACGATGACCAAAATAAAAATACAATATAAGTAATTAGTAACAAATATTCCATGATAATTTACATTCCATGAGTAAAAATGAAAATCAAAAGTAAAGACACTGAAAACTCCTAGGAAGCTCCAATACCAAGCTCAGTTCCCTCACTAAATCACCATCCCTTCTTAACCATCTAATATAATAAATTTACCTTAACCTATTATACAAACATTAAACCAATTTGGGTACCGATTATGCAGCCTGAGTAGGGTGTGATTATAACTCATATGGGCACCACCAATTATTTTTAAAACAATAACATGTAAAATAGTGTATATACTTTTATAATGAATTAAATAAAATGCAAAAATAAATATTTATCACATTATAAATTTATCATTATTTCACCACATTAACCCCCATGATCTTGAGGACACCTTAACTCCCCAAAAACATATGAATTCCATTAGTACCATTCATTATCTCAATTTTAAAACAAAATTCCATTATTACCATTCATTTTATCAATTTAAACAAGAATTCTATTATATAATTCATTTTCTCCATTTACACTTGAATTCCATTGTTACCATTTATATTCTCAATTCCCATATTCCACATAAACCCATAAACTAATTTACCAATTATTTTATAAAAAATATCTCATTAATAAATTAATTAATTAATTATACAAATTTGATTTCTAATTAAAAAATTATTTAATCATCTCAATATCATTTGTAATTCAACACATAAATCCAAAAAACAATCCGCTTAAATAATGACTCAATTAATTGAACAAAATTTTCCCCCTTAATTAATTCAATATATTATTAATTAATATCCACTAACTAAATATCTCATAATTATTTCAATAATTTATAAATAAATTTTCAATCCAATATTCCAATAATTAACTGAACAATTAATTATCTCCATGTACTAATTCAATATTCCAATAATTAATTCAATAATTAATTATCCCTAAATTATAATTAAATATTTAGAATATGTGAACAACACATTATTTCAAATAAAAAAACTAAATATATACTAATTAGTTCATAAATTATTTATTTATATGTATCAATTATTTATCCCTAATTTTACCAATCTTTAATTAATAGTTTATCAAAAATTAATTTAATCTAATCGAAGAAACTGAATTTCTAATCATCCAATTGAAATTATAAAGTTAAATACATAAAATTGATATCATGAAATTTTTATTTGAAATATGTACCACCTACCTCAAATCAATGAATATAATTCACCAAATGAAAATCATAAATTTGAACAAAATAATGAGGTAGAACACGATCTAGATCAGAAATGTTAATCTATGGATAGAAGATAAAATATTTCACAATATATATATATTATTCCAAAAAAATCCAACATTTATATCCAAAATAAATATATCTAGATAAAATAAGAGAAAGGATGATATCCCAACAAAAAAATAAAGAAACATTGGAGGGAGGGGGAAATTTATACTGGTTAAATTACACACCTAATGATTAGTAGATCAGCCAACTAGGATTTGAATGGGCAACAATTGTGATCGAATGGCCTCATAATAACTCTAGGAGGCTCCTAAATTGAGTGAAGTCGATTATGGGTCAATCTATGGGATTTGGGGTATAATATATTTTTTTGGGAATTATGTTAAAAAAATATATAAATTAAAATCATGTAATCATGGTTTTCTCTTTAGGGTTAATGGTTTCCCAAAACTATATGCCCATCCATGAGCCTCTTCTATAGTGGTTAACTGATTATCCTTTTAAGTCGTAGGGGTTGAAACCCTGTGTTCCATGCATGAAATACATCTTAGTCCCTGGTTTCATTATTTTCTAGGCTAGTTCACATAGTTATAGGAAATTATGTGTTAATCAATAAATGCCCCACTTCTTCTGTTTTTCAAATATTGTTCACCCAAACACGGCCCAAGGTAAAACCCAAATGAATATTAATCATTGTAAGGAAATAGTGTTTCTAAAATTGATCATGATAAATCTCCAAAAACATTTGAGGTTTTACATATTTCATGGTTATAAACATATTCTGTGAATGGTACTAGTAACCTGATCATTATCATCATTATAAGATATAATATCATGTACCATCAATATGGAGAATGAATTTTCACTACCACGTGTCTTTTTTGGGGAGAAAGAAAAGAAGAGGGATTGTAAGTAATCATGGAAAAGAAAAAAGCTATAAGTGAATAACGTAAGAATATAATATCCAATAAGAAATAGATTTAGAAAATAAATATATAACATTCTTAATTGTAATGGGAATTTATTAGAATTCGGGAGAAAAAGGCAACCATAATCATGATTTGAAGGGAATGAGAGAAGTAAGAGATGTGAAATTATTTTTCTATAAGGATATGGGACTCTATATACACGAAAAATCAAGACATTAGGGGTATTTTCCCCAGAAATGTCCAGGGGAAAAAGTCCATGCTCATGCTGTCACAAAATCTTGCGATTATGTTCTGAAATGTGTCGTGGCATGTACATTAATCCTCTCATTAAATTTGGATAAAGATTTATTTTATTCTAGAATAGATCATTATTTTATATCTTCACACTTTAGTATAAAAACTCTATTTCAAAATCACTTTAAAAATGATTTTTAGTAGAAACTCATATTAGAAAACCTATTTCAATGAATATGTGTCATAAAGTCCCTATTATGTCACAAAAATTACCTAATTACTAATTTTATTAACATGAATATGGTTTGTTCTAATATAATTTATTGTATGGGATATAATTCAAAATATAAGGAAATAATTTTTTCAACGAGAAATAAACTATGACTCATGATGACCGTAAGGTAGTTTAAATCTATAATGTGGAGACTTTATCGTTTGAGTCATATATAGATCCAACTCAAATATCTCTTCTAAATTAGATTCTCGAAGAAGAATAGAAGTTAGATCCTACTACTAAAACAGGTAGTCTATAATTTAAGAAAGTACCTATTATAGATGAATACCCTTATTTATTTCTATCATATTTACTAAGACATCCCCCTAAAGTGCTGAATTGTGTTTTGTATCAATTTAATCTCTAATGAAAGACCTATATCAAATAATCCCTATATAATTTCCATAGTGGAGTTAATAGAGATTAAGAAACAACTAGAATAATTGAGTGATAAAGGACTTATACTCCCTATTGTTTCACATTGTGGATCTCTCGTATTTTTTGTTATGAGGAAATTTTGATCTATGTGGTTTTGAATTGACTATAGGGAGATCAATTTTATTATGATAATGATAATTTATCCACTACCTCACATTGATGACTTATTTGAAGAAATTCATGGAGATAAATATTTGTAAAATAATGGGCTTATTCCTAGATATCTTTAATTTCATGTAATGAAGGATTATTATCCAAATATTGAATTTTGAATAAGGTATCCACAATATGGGTTCGTAGTAAATCCATTTGGACTAACTAATGCATCATGTATTTTTATATATCTAAAAAATATAGTATTCAAGGAATATCATGATAATATTTTTGTGGTATTTATTAATGATATAGTGGTGATCTCCCAATCCTATAAGTACCATGAGACTAACTCGTGGATTATTTTGGAGACTCTTATAAAAAAATGTAATATGGTAATTTAAAAAACATGTGATTTCTAGCATCAAAAAGTTTCTTTTCCTAGCCATATTTCCTCCATTATTGGTTGAATAGTTGATCATATAGAGAAAAACGCAGTCCAATAATGTCTTATTCCAATGATCACACCCGAAGTACATTGTTACATTGGTTTAGCAGGGTACTATTGATATTTCGTTCCTAATTTTTAATAATAAGCAAACAGGTTTACCCAAATTACTTATAGAGGGGCTGAATTCTTTTTTAGAAAAATCCATTTGATGAATGATTTGAATAATTTAATATTATATTAGTGAATGAACCAATATTTGATCTATCATTGTGATATAGTGGATTTTTTATTTATAGGGATGCATTTCTTAATGTAATTGGTTGTTTTCTAATATAGAATGATAGAGTTATTACCTATGAATCAAGGTAGTTAAAAACTCATGAATTGAACTATCAAACTAAGGATATTGTGTTGGTAGCTATAATATTTTAATTATTATAATGGAGACACCATATCTATAGTCATGGATGTGAGATATGTACATATTACATGAGTTTGAAGTATATATTCTCACAAAAAGAACTCAACATGAGGTAAAGATGATAACTCGAGCTACTCTTGGATTCTTTTAAATGCACCACCACACAATGAAGGTAAATATGGTACCAGATTCATTATGAATTAGGAATCATCATATTATAATAAAAAACAGGATTTAAAGGCATCATGTTTACATTGATCTAGAAAATAAGTACACTTGAATAATCATGGAAAGTGATACATCACTAATTATTAACATGGTTTCTAAAACATCTATTTTGGAAAGGAAAAAATTTCTCAGTATGATGATGATAATTTTTAAATTTAAATTACTAATGTGAATGATGGGAAACTGGTTGAAATTGTATATAAAGATGTAATTTTGAAAATTGGGTAGATCATTTATGTTCCCTCTATACTCATGCTAAAAAGAGAATTATTTTATGTTTATGTCTCAAATTTCTCAATGTATTCTGGTTTCACTAAGATGTATAGAGATTTGAATGATCATTTTTGGTGGATAATTTGACTTTTTAATATGATAATTATGTATTAATATGTTTATTTTTTCAATAAGATAAGTCTGAAAGACAACATCCTGGTGGATTCCTGGAACCTCTACCAAATTTTGCATGGAAATGGGATTACATTAATATGATTTTTTTTCAAAGGATTACCAAATACTATGTGAAATAATTATTGAATATGGTTAATTTTTAATTGAATTACCAAATCTATAAATTTCCTCTCTACGTGGGTGGATTTTCCATTAGACTTCTTGTAAAACATTATATTAGTTAATTTGAAAGAAATCATGCATAACCTCTTTAAATTGGGTCTGATCATCGTCCACAATTTGTATCAAAATTATGGACACAGCTTTAGAATTATTTGGATACTAAAAATCATATGAGTACTAATTATCACTCTAAAACTAATGGATTGTTTGAATGGATGATCCAAACATTAGAAGACATGTTGAGGACATGATCAATTACCATTCCAGTTATGTGAGTTCGTTATTTACCATATTAATATTTTTCCTGGAAAAATATTTTCCATTCTAGGATTCAAATGGATTTTTATATTTTTCCTATAAACATAGATTCCATTAAAGGTTTCAAATGGAAATTTATAATGCGTTAAATGTAAGGATTTATAACACTCCAACTTATTGGGATGAATTTTTTGAATGGAAACATATAGGAAAATATCATTTGGGGGAAATGACTATAATAGTGAAGACTATACACACCCATATCAAAGACTCTCAGAATATGAAAAAGACATATTCTGATAACTGGAGAAAAGACTTTGAGTTTCAAGTGGCATATGAAGTCTTATAGAATGTATATCTAAAAAAGGGTGTTATAATATTTTGAATGATTAAAAAACTAATCCCTAGGCACGTCAGACCAGTTGAAATTATTGAGATATTTGAGCTGTGTTTTTTCATCTGGAAATACCACCTAGACATTATAAAGTACATGATTTGTTTCAAGAAACTTTATTATAAAAGTACACTAGTGCAGAAAACATTTTTTACGTCGGTTATTTTTCATTATTTACGTCGGTTTTTAGGCGACGTTAATACGGACGACGTTATAAATAACGTTTTTTACGTCGGTTATTTAAAACCCGATGTAACATCACTAACATCACGGTGTTTATCACGTCGGTTCATTAATAACCGACGTGATAAATATGCGCGGGGGGGGGGGGGGGGGGGTTTATCACGTCGGTTCTTAATATAACCGACGTGATAAAACGCCTGGGATATCATTTATCACGTCAGTTATGACATAACCGACGTGATCAACCCTTCCCCGGGCCTATTATCACGTCGGTTTCATAAATAATCGACGTGATAAAAAGGCCTGGGAAACGTTTTAGCACGTCGGTTATCCAATAACCGACGTGGTAAATCGATTCCCAGGCCTTCTAGCACGTCAGTTATATTAAGAACCGACGTGATAAAAGGCCCGGGAACTGTTTATCACGTCGGTTGTCGAAAAAACCGACGTGATAAACCCCTACCGATTTATTTACCACGTCGGTTATAAAATAACCGACGTGAAAGCGATGTATTTTTTTTTAAAATAATTGCACTCCTCACCAAAAAGCAACCAGAAACTAAACAACAAAAATAACCATGCCAGCCCTCCCCCAAGCCCCAACTGAACCCCACCCTCATCTATACCCACCTAACAACCTGGCCAGCCCTCCCCCACCACATTGGAGCCCCACCACAACCCTTGGACACCCCCCACCCCTAGGACAGCCCCCCCCCCCCCCCCCCACCCTCATTTACACCCCCACGACCCCTAGTACAGCCTCAAACACCCATTGGACACCCCTCCCATATCCCTTGGACACCCCCACCCCTTGGACACCCACCACACCTTGGACAGCCCCCCCACCCTCATTTACACCCCCAAGACCCCTAGTACAGCCTCAAACACCCATTGGACACCCCCCCCCACACACACCTTGACAGCCCTCCCAGACCCCTTGGACACCCCCCACCCCGACCCCTGGACACCCCCCCGAGCCCTTGGACAGCCCCAAACACCCCTTGGACACCCTCCCATATCCCTTGGACACCCCCCCACCCCTTGGACACCCCCCACCCATTGGACATCCCCCCACCCTCATTTACACCCAACTAGCCCCTTGGACAGAACTCCCAGACACCTTGGACACCACTCCCATATCCCTTGGACACCCCCCACCCCTTGGACACCCCCCCACCCCTTCGACAGCCCCCCCCCCCCACCCTCATTTACACCCCCCAAACACTAGGACAGTCCCAAACACCCCTTGGACACCCCTCCCATATCCCTTGGACACCCCCCACCCCTTGGACACCCCCCCACCCCTTGGACAGCACCCCCACCCCCTGGACACCCCCCCGACCCCTTGGAAACCCCCCGACCCCTTGGAAACCCCCCCATCCCCTTGAATAGCCCCAAACACCCCTTCGACACCCCTCCTCTATCCCTTGGACACCCCCCACCACTTGGACACCCCCCAACCCTTGGACACCCCCCCACCCTCATTTACACCCAACCGACCCTTTGGACAGCCCCAAACACACATCGGACACCCCTCCCATATCCCTTGGACACCCCCACCCCTTGGACACCCCCCACCCTCATTTACACCCCCCGAACCCTAGGACATCCCCAAACACACCTTGGACACCCCTCCCATATCCCTTGGACACCCCCCAAACACTCACACACCCCCTTGGAACCTCTCCCCCCATACCAAAATCCTGACCAGAAAAACCATCAACAGTAGACCAAAACAAGAAGTAGAGAAAAATTAAACATTCACTTATATAACATTCAAAACATACACTTTCAACTTCAAAAAAAACTAAATCCAACCTAAATGACTACGAAATACACAATTACATTGACAATATTCAAAATTACATTTTACATTACAAACAACTAAAAGTCAATCAAACCTGTAAAATAATTTGACCACTCCACTTGTAAGTGTTTGATATCTTCAGCAGTAAAGGGTTGAGGGTCATCAAAAAGCTACAAAGGAAAAGGATAGTAGTCAACGTGTATAATGAATAAATCAAATTGAAATATTATGAGAAAGAGGAAATCTTACCAGGTCAAAACTCAGAACTGTCCCAGTTGTTATTATTTCATACATAAATCTTAACATGTAATATCCGCATTCGATGATGCCTTGTTGCTCATGACATTTCTGTTTGAATGAGTGTAAATTCAATATATTATTTTTATGTAATAAATGAAAATGTACAAATTATAAATGGATATTTACCTTCGCATGTACATATTTGATCTTGAAATTCCTTTTCTTTGCGCTTTTTCGAAAGTGGACCCATGCCCTGTTAGAAAATAATACGAATGGGGTAAATTTAAAATTCATTATAATATATAAAACTATTGTGAAATTGAAACTTACGTTTCCAATATATTCTTAAAACTTTCTCGCACATCATCATGGAGAGAGCATATCCAATAAAGTGCTTTCTCCCTAGGGAAAAAAACCCCTAACATCCAATGATCCCTGATAAAAGGAAATTTAACGTTAGTGGTTTTTTATGTTAAAAGATAATTAACTCTTTGAGAGGGATTTGTTTCATACCTCTCACAAAAAGGCATCATCCAACACTGTGTGATTACATTCTTTTCAAATATATCAGCAATATAAATCATTCTTTGTTCCACATCCAATGCACATGCTTCAGGGGAAATCAATTGTGGGTCCACGAATCCATATACATCTGTCAGCTCATTCCTCTCACAAATTTTATACAGATACCTAATACAAAGCAGACATAAGTATACATTTTTAATAAATATAACGCAAGGAAAAGGTGTTAAGACTTACATGATAAAAAATTTCACCACGTTGATGCCCAAATTATCTCCAGTGACAAACTCCATGATATCAGTTTTCATAATCCCCACACTTAGTTCACGTCCACAGACATGAGCTTCCATTGTAAAGTCATAATGATCCGCCAACAAATTTGAATATCTTGACAATTTGTCAAGACTGCTAGTATCTGCATCTGATGTCATAGCTATCTGTCTTTGTTGTTGTCTATACAGCATTTCTTTACCTTTGAAGTATTCCTGTAAAAATAAATTGAAAAATACATTAGTTTTCAAATGATAAAACATTAATAAAAATATAAAATAAAATATATAACATCCATACCTATATGGTAATGAGTCGAAGAAGTCTGGATGACCAAAGTAAAAAATGGCCGATACTATGTCCAACTGTCGTCACCTCATCTGTAGGTAATGGTATCCGAGCTGATCTATCTATAATATCATGTACAGTGACCCTCTGATTCTCTACCTCTAACTGCTGATGATGAACTGTATCTCCTATACAATATACCATCCCATATGCAACTATATGATGTTGAGGATCATCAACATACAACTCATAATAAGTAGGTAGCTGCGGCGGAGGAGGAGGATCAAAAATGGGGTCCGCAGGCTGAGGTGGGGGAGTGGGAGCTACTGGGAGAGGTGGAGTGGGAGCTGCACCCTGAAATTGTCTTTGCAAGTCTGCAAACATAAACTGCACCGATGCTCTAATCTTGTCCTCCATTGTCACATTAATATTATGGACTTCAGCCTCCAAAGATTCTATTTTTTTTTATAAATTCCCTTAACGTTAGAATTTGAGGAACATGGCAACAGTTTTCTTACCGATACACCTGCCGGATATCCTCTTACACGGCCAGGATGTTCGGGCTTTCCCAATGCCACAGATAAAATATCATCCCTCCCAGATGGTGTAAATGTCCCCTGTGAACTCTGCTCCTCAAGAGAGTCCTGTAATAATTAATTGAACATTTCTATAATGATTGGAAATATATGACGAAAATAGTAAACTTAAATAAATAAAATAGATATCTTACAATCCTCTCAACTATGAGTCTCGATTCTTTCGAAAGATATTGTCCTTTTTTGCCCTTCCGATCTCTTTTCCATTTCTCATGTCTAGATGGAGGGGATGGAGGGGCCACCTCTCCAGAGCTTGAAGACTCAGCTCTTAGTTGTTGAAAATTTTCTGCCGTCATTTGTTCTTCCAATAATGCATACCCTCCCCGAGATAAACTATGAGGGTATACATTTTTAGATTGGATCTCTTGATGAGCTTTCCTTGTTTGCTGTAAATTAAAAATAAGTAATCATTAACAAAAAAATAATAAGATCATTTATATAAGAAAGCTTATAAAATTTTACATTTCCCTTACCAAAAATGATTCTTTTCTTCTACTTTCAAAAAATTGTCTCCATGTGTCTTCATCTATAAAATGATATATATGACATGGATTCTCACGACTCCTATGACCATAAATGAAATCAGATGAGAGGGTTGATTTGAAATCCCTCCATCTCCTAGTAGCCAACGATAAGCATTTCTTCCTGACTCCTCCAGTGTCAGGAATATCAAATGTCATCTGATAAAAAAGAGGTTAAAAATATTATATATACTAGAAACATTTAAAGAACAGTCAAACAATAGAAAAAGATCTTACCAAAATGGTCTCCCACAGCTGAGAAATTATCGCCTTATCCACACTTCTCCAATCATCATAGAGAATGCTTACTTTTCTCTTAGCCTGAGTTGCTACAAAACCCTTAAAATCTTTAGCATTTGGACCTCTAGGAAGATCATCATCATTAAACTCCACGACTATCCTCTAATCCTTCGTACGGGAAAGTGATAATTTTGGTAAACGTGTGCACCCACGCTTACCAACCTTTGAACTCTTTTTCGTAATAGGAGAATGTGAATGTTCCTCCCCAGATGTATGACCAATATGCTCATCTCCAGAATCATGTGGCTGATCGACTGATTGATCTGTCATTTTCCTTCAAATCAAAAAAACAAACATTAGTTCACAAATATACAAATTCAAATATTGTAATACTACTTAATCAGAAAATAGAAAAGTGTACTAAATTACATAATAGTAAACATTGGTGATATGGTAAGCATGTTAAACAATGATAAACATGGTAAACACGGTCTGTTGTACCCCTCTCTCTTGGATTTTAATGATCACAATCACTCTTATTATGTTCTAACTTGTTTTCAAGTGTTTTTGTTGATTGGAAAAAGGTTGCCAAGGAGTAGGCCCAAGAAAGCTGAAAAGTGGACTCACTGAGTCCACCGGTCAGCCGGTGTGAGTCCACCGGCCAGCCGGAGGACCCAGGCAGTAGACTTTCCCACTGCCTGGTGTCACCGGCCGGCCGGTGGACCAGGCAGTCTTGCTCTGTCTGGGCCACCGGCCGGCCGCTGGCTCACCACCGGCCGGCCGGTGGACCAGACATCCTTGATCTGTCAGGACCACCGGCCGGCCGCTGGATCACCACCATCCGGCCGGTGGACCAGACAGAGAGCCTTCCTCTCTGTCTGGACCACTGGCCGGCCGCTGGCTCATCACCGGCCGGCCGGTGGACCAGACAGAGCTTTTCTGTCTGGACCACCGGCCAACCGGTGATCCACCACCGGCCGGCCGGTGCGCCCAGGACTTCTCCTCTTTACGGTTTTTATTGTTTTATCATTTTGGTTTGATACATGTTTTAATAAGTAACAAATTTACAATATCTAACATTATATGAAAAAACTAAATGTAAACAAGAAATAAACATGTGTTACCTGTAATTTTAGGAATGTACAGTTGGATTGTTTTTCCAAATTCCTTCGTCGTGATCGTTCCTTATGGCACAAACCATGTCTTCAACATACTCATCATTATGTTCTTTTAATCTTTCCATGGAAGTAGGGATCTCACATAAATCAGCATCTTCATCAAATTCATCCTCACCAACATATTGTTTTTTCCCTTGTAAAACAACAGCCCACTGCATATCTGATTGATCTACTACATAGAAAATTTGTTTGGCATGTGTTTCCATTATAAAATAATCAGCTGTGTCTTCTAATCTATTCAGATTAACAAGTGTCATTCCAAATTCATCGTGTCTGACACTGATGTTACCGATAAACCATTTACAGTTAAAAACAGGAACATTAATTTTAAAGTAATCAGCCTCCCATATGTCTTCAATCACTCCATAATATGCACTTGATGCCGAAATTGGGTTTCTGTCCTTAGCACTCGAAAAATTCATTGCTTCTGCAAACACCAATACACCACTATTCTGAACTGCACTTCTGTTGTCCTGAGCTTTCGTATGAAATTTATATCCATTAATGTCATAAGCGGACCATGTTATCACATTTAAAGATGGACCACCCACTATCCATTTTAATGTCTCTGATACATCTGATCTACCAAGCAAGGTCTTTTTAAACCATGGAAAAAAGGTTTTGTTGTGCTCATTCAAAATCCACATTTCTTTCTTCTTTGGATTACATTGTTTCAACTCATTAATATTCAATGTGATATACGGTTGAACATCAGCTATGTTATTCAAGATGTATGATTCTAACTTCTTCATCTGTTCAGCTGACAGTGATTTGACTTTCAAGCCACGAATCCCCTTTCCCTCATTATTAACCCGTTCATGGAGAGATGGAGGCAAACCTATGTGTTGCGCCGTATCCAAGTAGCTCGTACAAAACTCTGCTACCTCCTCAGAAATATACTTTTCAATAATGGAGGCTTCAGGTCGATATGGATTTTTAACATATCCCTTTAATATTTTCATATACCGTTCAAAAGGATACATCCAACGAAGATATACAGGTCCACAAAGCTTTATTTCTCGAACCAGATGAATCATTAAATGCACCATCATATCAAAAAAAGTTGGTTGAAAATACATTTCCAAATGACAAAGTATAAAAATTGCATCCTTTTCTAAAATGTTCAAAGCATTCACATCAATCGCCTTGTTACAAATTGAATTGAAAAAATAACACAACCTCATTATAGTCTTTCTAACACGGATGGGCAATATTCCACGCAGTACAACTGGTAGAATTTGTTGCATCATGACGTGACAATCATGTGATTTCATACCTATCAACTTCAATTCTTTCAAGGAGACAAAATTTTTTACATTTGAAGAATAAACTTTAGGCACTTTGATATCATGAAGACACTGACAGAAGTTACTTTTCTCCCTCTTCGATAATGTATGACAAGCTGGGGGAAGAAATGTTCGTCTTCCTTTAGGAGTGGGAGCTAACTCCAAACGTATTCCCATTGATAGTAGGTCTAACCTTGCATTCAACCCATATTTTGTATTTCCTTTAATATCTAGTAATGTTCCGATCCAAGAATCACAGATATTCTTCTCCACGTGCATGACATCAATATTATGCTTGAATTCATGATACCTCCAATATGGTAGCTCAAAAAATATTGACTTTTCTTCCAAATATGTCTATCATTACCAGATTTCTGTGTCTTTCCCAATGTCACATCAAGGTTTTTCACCCTCTCAAAATACAAATCTGGGGATAAAGGTTTTGGAGCAGTATCAAATTCTTGTGAGCCATTGAATGCCTTTTTTAGTCTTCTATAATGGTGATCCATAGGCAAAAACTTTCGATGACCCATGTACACTGTTTTCCTCCCATGATGCAATTGACAATATGACGTCTGTTGTTCGCAAATTGGACATGCTTTATGCCCTTTAACACTGTATCCAGACAAATTTCCATATGCTGGGATGTCATTTATAGTGAATAGAAGCACTGCATGCAGTTGAAAATATTCCATTTTATAAGAATCATACACCCTAATACCATCTGCCCATAACAGTTTCAAATCATCAATCAGCGGTGACAAGTATACATCAATATCATTGCCGGGTTTCTTTGGACCAGAGATCATGATACTCAACATGACATATTTTCGCTTCATACAAACTTCAGGAGAGAGGTTGTAAATTACCAATAAACCCCCCTGGACACCCCTGACCCCTATGGACAGCCCCCCACCCCTCCTGGACACCACCCCCACCCCCTACCCCCTTGGACACCCCCCTGGACACCCCCAACCCTCTTGATAGCCCTCCCACCCCCTGGAATCACTGAAAATTTACCATAACAAGAAGTTGGGCCATTCAAAGAATGTTTTTAGGTGTGGAGGAAGAACTGAGTTTCAATAGATAGAGAAGGAACTCGACATTAGGTTGTCTATTCCAGGTGTGGATTTGAAGGAGTTAATGTTTGTTCAGTGACCCAAGAGATTGAATTAGAAATTCAGATGTTGTGCCATTTTCTCATGATGAGGATGAATAATTGGTGGGGTTTGACTTTTAAATGGAGAGCTTAGCAGACCATCATAGTTTCTATAGATCAGTAATGGATGTTAGCATCGAACATAAGGCTTAAGGGATGCTTTCAGATCCAAATATGTATGTTGATGGATGCAATGGATCTAGTATAGGTTCTAGAAAGAATGGTGGTTTTATTTGTTTAGGATAAGTAGTGAAGAAAAAACTAGTTAATTTTTTACTTGCTGAAAAGAGGGTATCTAAATTTTTTAACATGCCGATGGGAAATCTGGCGAGTCCTCCTCGTGAAACTTTGTTTGCAGGGGGTGAAAATGGTGATGTGATCCCACATCCATGCACCTATGCCATGGTTGTGTGTGAATAATGTAGTAACAACTGTAAAAGGGCAACCCATCCAAATGGAAACGCCCCAACCCTCTCGGGGATTTATAGAAAACGATGAAAAATTAGTGAAATCATAAAATTAGTCAATATTGCAAGTCGAACTAATAGATCTAGGGATGATAAATAAGATTATGGTGCCAAAACGAGTTAAAAGGGTTCGCAATCGAAGAATCTTAGCTAGTTTCAACAAAAAAATCACAACACAAGTATATATACTATCTGCGAAAAAAAACGAACGAGTGGGAGGATTACCTGAGTGCTGTGAGTTTAGATGATTGATCCGAGGAGATTAAATATGAGAAACGATGATCACAAAACGAATCTAAACCAACGAAATGGACAAGCCGATTCAGGTTTACGCGCGAGAGAGACGAGTCGCGACTGTCGAAGGTAAACTTGCGAATGACAATCCACGGGTTTGGGTAAATTTTTAAATGAGTTATCACATCGGTTATTCAATAACCGACGTTATAATTTTTTTAAAAACATTTATAACGTCGGTTATTCAATAACCGACGTAAAAACCTTCCTCCGATTCTTTTTTTACATCGGTTATTTTATAACCGACGTTATAAAGGGCTCAAAATCCGCGTTTTTTTACGTCGGTTATTCCATAACCGACGTCAAAAACATCTGTCGATTCTTTTTTTACGTCGGTTATTTTATAACCGACGTAAAAAGGCCTTAAAAACCGCATTTTTTACGTCGGTTATTGAATAACCGACGTAACAAACACCCCCCGCTTCTGTTTTTTACGGCGGTTAATGTATAACCGACGTAAAAAATGAAGCCGTGCAATTAATAACGTCGGTTATAAAAATAACCGACATTAAAGGTGTACCGAACACAGGTTTTTTCGTCGGTTATTTAATAACCGATGTAAAAAACCTCGTTTTACATATTATGACGTCGGTTTTATATAACCGACGTAAAAAATGGTGACGTAAAAAACGTTTTCTGCACTAGTGGTACATGCCATACCCGACACATGTTCTCACTTATTCGATAATAGAATTCGAACATGATTGATCATACTATGAAGAGAATATCTATATTATAGACACTATAGAATATGTATTGATGAATTAAATGTATGTGATTGTAATTTTTCATTGGTAAATCCATAAAATTGATTAGGTTACATAGGAACCTGTGGAAATTATGATTAACAAATAAAAAACTGTTTTTATAAGGTGAAATTCTAGAAATTCTTAAGATATAATTTCTAATGGTGTGGAAATTTAAAAGTCCAATATTTTGTGGTATATATATCTCTGAAATTAAATATCATTGAAATATTATGATACATGCAAGTCTGAGTTTAACCATATGATGATATACAGTTAAATATTAACATAACAATTTTTATTATGATGTTATCATTTTAAATTATAATCTAGAAATTATAATAATAACCTCATCTATGAAATCATAAATACATTTTTGGTATCTCATAAATGAAAATAAGAGACATATATATATCATAGAATAAGTAAATTAATGACTTAAAAATGATAAATTATGTGTTGATATTTTTGTGAACAACAAATGTTTATTTATAATTTAATAATTAATATAATGATAAAAAAGAAAATTTATTTTCATAAAATAGATTCATAAATTAATATTTTTTCATTATAATAGAAATATAAATTTATGATACCATATTTACTTTTTCAACTTGTAATAAAATTGGTTATAAAATTATAATAAGTTATAATTTTAAAATATGTATTTTTAAATAATTTATGAATTTATTTTAAAAAATATTTTATCATATATATATATAAATAATTTCTTAATATGAATTCTATTTTTAAATATATTCCTCAAAAAAATGGTTTGGTTTTTTTTTTGGGTTTTCCAAACAGATTTGTCTTTCTGTGAATAGTGATGTTTGATAATTTACAGTATTTAACATTATTAGTTAGAAAAATAAATATTGATTCATGGTTGAGTCATGGATGGTATAAGTGGACATTGTCATAAATTTACATACTCTAGTTACTATATTTTATCACAATAATAAACACAATATGTAGTCTTCATCCAAAATAATAATCTAATGGCTGAAATAATCCAAAAAATACCCTTCTCCACCAATATAAATACCACAGCTCACAACCTCTTATCCTCAAACCATAAATTATTTTTAATATTCTTATTTTCGTCCAACTCCCACTCCCAAGCCTCTTTCCCAAGTTATGGTCTTTCTGGTATCACCAAAATACCAATTTGAAGTACCTCAATGAGGTTATCAAGGATACTATACACAAGAGGTAAAATACAATTTTTTTCTTTTATTTTAATTTAATTTCTTTTTTTTATTATCCTCTCAATATATCCCCTATAAAAACATTAATTATATCTCCAATGTAATATATATATTTTATGTTAATTTTGATAATGTTATATTCATCATGAAACCCCTTATCCTATTCCTTTTATTATACAAATTAAAACATTGTTCGAAATGTGTTGATTTACCACCATCATGGATTATGCATTTTCATTTTTAATTACCACATTTTTGGCTTATCATAAAACCATTATTATACTTAAAAACATTATTATACATATTATATGTTATATAATGGTCTGGAACCATTTTATAAAAAAAATTCAAATAAAAAGATATATGTTTGTGATGGTCATGCAAACCGCTAAAAATGTTAAACCATTTTCATTAATGTTTATCTAATGAGTAATTATCACACCAAATAACCAAATGATATTTAATATCATTGAAACATCTCTATTCTATTTAATAAAATATAATTTCAATACTAGATAATTATTCTCATTTTTCATGAATTTCGATACATGTATAAATGAGAACCAATCATGAAAAACCAAAATAACGAAAACTCCTTGAAGGATGATATTTAATCTTATAACTCTTCAAAAAGGACATACATAAACATAATAAAATTATAAAATGTAAAATATATGATCAATAGGGTCGTAATTAAGTAGTAAATAAATTTAATTTAATAATCAATGTAATTAACCACAATTGATGAATTCTTTGAGACCTTAGGTAAGGAATTCTCACCAAACCTCCATTTTTTCCTTCGGGTTAAACTTTCTCCCAAATTAAAATATTGTAATTTTTAATTAATCATATTTATTCCTCAAATATTAATTTTTTATGTTCCAAAATATATACCTATATCAATTCTCCCTTCTTGATGTGGTAATTCTTGTTTTATATGGATCCATTTTCTATTACACCTAATAAGAAATCTCGATTAAATGTCTCATTTAAAAAACTATTTTTCTAAAATCACCCATTCAATCATGAATATATATCATAATTAATTTGCAGTTTTAAGAACATTATTTTACCTTTTCATTCTTTAGATAATCCATTATAATTTGACATAGACTAAACTAAAGTGGATCATTTATAAACATTCTAAAACACTATTTTTACTTGTTTTCAATTCTCATGGACCTCAATTTTCATGATATATGCCTATATTCTATCATTAATGTACATGTATTATTTGAATCCTTTATTTTATGGTATATTTTATAATATATATATATATTATGACATGTGACACGATTACGGTACCCATTTCAATATATAGGTAACCATTATGATAATTTCTTATGATAAATTGAGGTTTACCTCATATGATACCGTCTACAATCTTTTATTGAATGGTTTATGATAATTTTTACCATGAATGTACAATATTGATACCATTATGCATATTAATATATATATTTTATGATAATGTTTACTAATTAGGAAAATTATTTACATTTCATCCTCTATTTTCGATGTGAATTCATATGTTAATTATGTTTTACACCATTCAAATCTTGAATGAATTGGACTTAGTAAGTGTTGTGTGGGGTTAGTTGTATCCACCAGAGGCATCCGTAGGTCTCATTAGGCAAAAAACACTTGTTTTTAGTCAATGAATTACCCATATATAAAAAAATATTGGTCTTTAAATTGATGGTATGTTTATGATGTCTCACATTATTCATTCCCTAATTATGATATTATTTTTTTGATAATCCATGTTATTGTCAGACGTGAAGAATAACCATAGTTATGAATCATTATCATATGAATATTTATACGATGTCATTTGATATGTTTTTTTACAGTATATTATTATCAAGTTTATGTTTTAAGGGAATGTGTTGTCAGTTATTCACATTGCCTTATTGTTAATGTTTGTTTATGATAGCTTCTTTTGTATGCCTCTAATATCACCCATTTCTTAGGTTTTATTTTTCACCAGGATTCTATGATGTATATTATGTTTGAAATGTTGGGATAAAATAGATGAATAGGGATGTTTCTAGAGTAGTTTCTTTGTTATATGTCATTTCATGTTGTAATGTAACAATTATATTGTTATCTGGATTTATAAATACACTAAACGATTTGATCCATTGGGATGTTATTTATTTATTTATTATGTCAATTTAATAGTTTATGGAACCAAATCCTAGATACTCGGATCAAGTATTAAAAATTTTATATACATTTTGTTTCATTTGATGAAAATGAGTTTTCCATGTGAATTTTTATAGGTTTTCGAATTAAAATTTTAATTATAGTGGTAATTTAATATATTACATAGACTCTCTATGTTCTAATTGAAGGATCAAGGTAGGTATAAAAATGATGAGGTCCACCATTTTCTACAAGGGAGTTCATTGTGTAACTGATAGGAGGATATTTTTTTAAAAATAAATTTATTAATAATGTATTGATTATTTTTAATTAAAAAGCATATAAGCGTAAAAAAAATTTATCTAGACAAAGGATTGCAGGATACGTTCACCTCCTCTTTCCCATTCAATGTTCTATATTTAAAATACTTTATGATCGTTGTATAAAATAATTTTTTCAATTGATAACCCCTATAATAGTATTTTTATCCTTATACTCCATTATTTTATCATCTTCCCCATATTATATTTTTATTTTCATAGATATCATTAATATTTGATTCTTTTCATCTACTCATTTCATTTCTAGTGATCAGGATGTATTTTACTATTATATTGGTTGTTACTTCATATTTTTTAATTTGGATCGTTATCCAATTCATTTCCCTCGAATATATAAAATTGGTCTCTGTGTTTTGAATAAGTTTATTTCTATATGAGATTGTGTGACAGTGAATTTGATAAGAACATGTTAGACTTCTCATGTGATAATGACCAATCCTTTATAGCCCCATCAATGGAATTACCCATTTCATGTTATTATAATACTCATGTAGTGTTTGATCATAAATCATATTTTAGTACCACTATCTGAAATATATATATATATTCTATTACATTTATGCATTTATGAAATGGAAAATTAAAAAAATCTATAATATATATCATTTAATCATATATTTCAGATCATAATGTTTTATCTAATTCATCAATATAGCTAACCTTATTTACATATCTTAGTTCTAGTTTATCTTTTATAATAAAAATCAAGGTTTTATCGATCTGTCTGAACATGACCTCTATAAGTGAAAACCATTTGGGAAACACATTACACTGTTAGACTCATTCATATAATCATCTGGTTTGTATAGCTCAACACCTCAAATCTCATCTAACAAGTCAATTATCTAATACATAGCACTATAAAAGGTCACACATTGTTAAAAAAGTAGGATAATTATATAAGTATAGAAAATATATACCAACATTATATCACTTGCTCGAAACCGATCCAATCCTATAAAATTGATAGAGGATACCACGAATTACATTAATCCTGACACATCTCAATCAATAATAGAAAATAGTCCATACATTTGGTTATATACATCCCCTCTAATAGTTCCCAATAATTTTGATTAGTATAAATCATTCAACCACAATAAATATATTACATTAATCTCCAAAAAACAACTATTGTAGGTATATTCTTGTAATCATTATATATTTTTAAAAGTACATTCTTATATATACACTCAAAAAAAACAAGAAAAAAACCCACTATGTTGTTTCTCAAATTTTGTAACACTACAAAATTCTAAAATAATAACATTCTATTCAATATCATGAGATACATTAAGCACCAAGCCTAGAAACCCAAAGTGTATATTTCATTATATTTAATCTCTATGACATCCTGGAAAACAGAAAACCCTAAGTCAAATTAAATGTTACATAGTATATCGTTATAATGTTACTATTAAATTAGAGAGTATGAATAGTAATTACAAAATGAGGATAATTTATGTATAAAAATGTTATAAAAAAAGTCATTTGTAATTAAAGGATTAGAAATAAAATAATTATAATTTAAGGGAGAAATTAGTTTTTTAAAAACCAGTTTTAACAATAAAAGCTAATTAATTGTGCTTTTCACCTATAATTTAAAATTAATTTTTACCAAATTTTGAAAATTAATTTGAATAGATGAATATATTTTCTTAATTCAACATCAAAAAATTATCATCATGTGAATTTTTGTTATCTCTTTGAAAAGTTTCGTTTTTTATGTATGTTGAAAAACACTAAATTTCAATTGATAACATCATTTTCAATTAAATTATTTATAGGGTTAACTTATAAGATTAATTTTTCTTAAAGTAACAATAGTAAAATTATATACCTATTAATATTGTTTTCTGCATTCTACTTGTTTTCATTTTTAAATTTTAAATACAATTTCTTAATCTATTGTTTATTTTCTCTTTGAAAACACTCTTTGTCAATGCATCTATTGGAATAATTTAAAATTAATGTTCCCACATGTACATATTTATTTCATAAAATGGATTCCATATTTTTTAATTAGAATAATATATATTATATAATAATATAAATATAATTTTTATCGCATTTATATTTTGATAATAGTAAAAATTAGTTACTATGGTTAGGATAAAAATTGTTTTACCTACAGGTTATTCTATAAATATAAGTGTAAAAATTCCATAAATATTTTTCCAAAATCTGTTTTATATCCATTTTGAGACACTAAAATATATAAGGATAGATAATTCACCATTTATCACCCTTATATAATGTTAAAATCATGGCTATAACGTTTTTCCATCCATAAATTTTTAGTGTTCCACTCACCTCAGTTATAAAAGGCCAATCCCTCTCCTCTCTAATATACAACTTTAATCATTTTCAAGTCATCTCTAACCTCACCAAATCAATATCCATCATCCATAACCCCATTCAATGAGCCTTATTTTTTTATAATTTAATACATTGAATATAGACTCTACAAACCTAATAAGCTTACCTGAATAAGATGTAATGTCCTTTTATACGTGGTTTTATTTTATTTCATGAGCCACATACATAAATTATAAATAAAAAATTCTCATATATTAGTGCAAGTATATTCAATATAGTTGGATTATTTTTCAATTTTATAGTGATGAATTATAACCATATCAACATCCATCAAATGCATTACAAAATCAACTTGTGTGTATGGGATGGACTACCACCTTGCAAACAGATGTAATTTGTTATTCCATTATCTCTTCTCAAGGATGTCGATGATGATGTTTAATATAGAGATATATGATATTTATAAAACAATTTTACTTGTACATTCATAATTTCATACAAAAAAATTTCAATTTTTAATCTTGAGGGGATACAATAACATCACTCAAGTGTACACTGGACTACCGCCTCACCAAGCAATAGGATTCATCTTTCAATAAAACGTTACATGAAAGGAGATAAGGGTAAATATATGGATTCTTTATGATATAAATAAAATTCTCTTGATAATCATGAAATTTTTATAATTATTAATTTATAATATACCATTTTTATTATTTCCTTTTTCACACATATAAATATGAGAACTTTGTTCGTGTATATGTGGACTACCATCTTCACAAAGAAATGTGACACTGATTTCATCTCCACACCTCATGTATTGTTTGTGTCGGCATATTTAAGTAAATAATATGGAAATTATGATATTTTGATAAATCCATAATGATAAAATATTACTTTCTTCCATTCCATGATGATCATTAAATATAATAAATGTTACATATAAGTACGTATTACCAACCATCCCCATGATTGTAACATAGATAATTTTTCATTAATATAAATAGGGATAATTTTAAAAAATCATTAATAGAATACAAATATAATCTTAATTTCATAATTATTATTTTAATTATGTAGATAATTTATCTCTATAATTTTCATGAGAATCAAGCCATTCAGGACAAATCACGAATCCGAAAACAATGTCGTTTATAACTAAAACAATAAAAACAATTAAAGATTAATAACGAATGTGTGATAATATGTTAGAAAGGATAATATATGATATTAATTTTTTTTAATAATATTCAGGTATATGTTAATAATATCTTTCAAGTGACTATATAATATTTTTAATATTTTAATCCAAAATGATTCTTCAGTTAATTGTTTTTATTTTGACTTACATTCAACAATGATGTATTAGATATTATGTACTATTTTTCAATATAAATTAAATTTTTCTTAAGAATACATGTTATTTTGTTAAGGACATAATTATTTTTTATATAATATTGTTATTTACATATGGTGTTCACTTTGAATATAGTTTTCTTAAATTATGTAATATTGATAAATATGCTTCATTTCCTAAATATATATAGTTGATTATAGTACAGATTATTATGGAATTTGATTAACTATTAGATATAATAGATATAATTTTAACATTTATACATGGTTTGTTCTAGTTATAGATATCCCCTTAATCCATCAGTAGGTCTCATTTGACAATAATGTTTTCCAAATTAAATAGGTTTATCCTTATAGTTTTAAACACTTATATCAAATGTCTTGATGGTGGGAATATACTGTTCTGGATAAATAATTTCCAATAATTATACATCTACTTAATTAATAGCTCATCAATTATTATTATTATACATGATATTTTTTCGTTGATGATATATATTGATTTCTTTCATTCTTATTTATTTATTAAATGACATGTGATTTCAATTTTTACCATTACAAATTGACTATTCCTTATTGTTTAATGGAAGTTATGTTATTTAACAATAATGTTTGTTTAGTTGTTTATCATTCCATTTTTTCATGGTTTTTGATTCATAATATCATCTGTTTAACTAAAACCGTTCATGGAATTTGATCTCACCCATATTTGTTTCATATCATCAGTATATGAAGAAGAATTCTGTAACGACACGGACCCTCCAAGACTAAAACTTTCCCAAATCATGGATCTATCAAACAGTTCCACCAAAAAAGTGGCACCTATCACGGTCCCATGCCGAAATGGTGGCACCGTGACGATGACACCGTGATGGTGGCACTGGGATGGTGACACTGAAACTGTGGCATCGTGAGGGTGACACGGTGATGGTGGGACCGTGATAGTGGCACCATGAAAGTGGCACCGTGAGGGTGACACCGTGACGGTGGCACTGTGAGGGTTAAACCATGACCGTGGAACAATGAGCTTGGCACCATGAGGGTGGCACAGAGATGGTGGCACTATGTCCATGGCACTGTGTCCCCACTTGGCAGTCTTCATTCTTTTTCCAGTTCACAACTTTTTCCACTCCCGCGACATGCCTTTTTGACGTAACATGATTTAATACCCCCTTTTCAAATAAATTTAAAGCCCATAAATAATATCTAAAATCCCCCAATAGTCGGGCGACCCTAAACTTACCAAAACGTTTGGATAATCCTCGGTTTCACACCCTTTCATCATACTTTCCAGTTCGGCCGTTATTGCATGATTTAAAAGAAACCATTTAAATTCACAGATGTTATGGCCACCTCTCCGATGAGAATTATTCAATGATAATAAATTCAATCGTGTGTAACCTCCCAACAACATGGTGAAACCATGATTCATCTTTAATTCCATTAATAAATTCCGTATCCCGTAACTCTAGGATATCACCATTTATCGCATGGGAATTCCTTTTTTATTCTTCATCTTAGCTGGTCTCTTTTCCTATCCTTGGTACATTAATGTTCCCCATTCCCGAGATGAGTGGTGCGCTCATGCTAGTGTCCCTCCTACTCATTCTTGGAGTCCTTGGATCTATACCCCTACAAGTCGCACATCCCTAGATCTTGGCGTAGGGAGGAGAAACATTGACTGTTGATCATCTAGGTTGGGTTTTTCTTTCATCTCTCTGTACTGTATAGCATGCGGGGTAGGTATGCTATTATTTCTTCGGGGATGGATGAAATCAAACATTACCGAAGACAACAGACGAAATTTTATAGAATTAAGGGGGTGTGATAGATGTTTCAGATGTACCTTTGATCCTTTATTTTGTGGTGTGAATTTTATGGGCTTTTGCCCACGGAAAATCATGACCGTTGGTGGTTGTTTTTTTGTGCACTAATGAACCCCTATCTTATGTGATGATTGAATGGATGTATAATGGGAATTTGGTTAATCATGTAAAATGGACTGATTAAATGGATGTACACTGAACTTCAACCCATGTGTGATTGCCCTGGTTAACCAAACAGAATAGGGGATACTTAATGAATGATGTGCCTGAATCTATAAACATCATTCCTCTGTCTTGGTGGTATGTGTGATTGTTCTGCTTGATTCTTATTAGGTGATATGGATGGGGATGGAATCCACTGTTGTTGCGGTTGATGGTGGACCTCAGGGCATGTGGGGCTGTATCTTAAGGCTTAGTTTGGATGGCCCAGGAGTGTGGGGGCAGGTTGTCTCCCATGTGTTGTCGGGATGAGGCCCAGGTGTCTTTGGGCATGGAAGATGTTGTTCTAGCCTAGGTGTTAGTGGGCGTGGTTATTCTTGGTTGTTTCACATAGGTGTTTGTGTCCAGGATGTGTGGTTACAGCCCAGGTGTGTGCGGGTGGGGGATGGCAGTGGGACTGCGATGAGAATTGCAGGAGAGGTCTGATGCATTGGATGTCTTCAATAACCGGTGGGGAAGTGGCGTGAGGTACCCAAACATCGATGTGTTGTAACTATTACATTACATGACTCATGTTGTTTTGGGAGTGTTCCCTGGTGAGGTTTGGGTGGATAGTTTTCCTTACTATGTGTCTTGGTTATCTCTTTTCCCACGGTGATTTATTGGGCCTCCCCACTTGTGCATGAGAGTCTTGGGTTTTCCTTATTGAGAATACTTGTATGCTCCCCCTACGTATATAAAACTGTTTTCAGGTTTCTAGGAGGACTTCAAGGATCTTGCATGATCGTACTAGTGCGGATTTTGGGGAAGTTAATGTTACTTTTTTTTATTTTTGTACTTTGGTTTGCGAGATTTATGTACTTTTGTAGCATTTACATTTAGAACATTCATATCGGAATGGTTTTTTTTACTTGTACTTATACTTTCGGCGTTGTTTGTAATTACTATCTTATCTCCTGATCATTTAAAAATAAAAAGGGTATTGCCTTCCATATTGTCGGTGATTCTATACCCTTGGTTCTAGTACCCACTCCGGGACCTATTGAAGGCAGGTCTCGGGGGACATTATCTCTCCTTCAACTGGAAGAAGGAAGTGTCTTGAAACCTACTATCCCTTATCTCATCTTGGTGAAGGAGGTTTGTGACAAAATGGTATCAAAGGTGGAGGTTGGTGGATAGGGTAGAGTTTGGTTTTAGGCATAGGGAGGATTGCCTGGGATGGTAGGGAAATAGTGTTGGAAAATCATGGTGTGTGAAATATGCCATGGAAGACCACCTAGGACACGAGATTTTAGGGGCCCCCATGATCTAATGTAAGGAATCTGAGCCTACCTAACTACCATGTGAGGCTACACTGATTGCATGGTAGAGACCCTTGCAAAGGTGCATTCATCATAATGGCTTGTGTTCTTGTGTTTCTTTGGTATTTTGGTGATTAAAAATGAATAAGAAGTATCTAAAAATTTAAAAGTAATCTTATACACTACTCAGGCTTTGGAATACCCTTTTTTACCTTGCATCTATTGCACCCGAACATTGACCAAGGGTAGTGTAGGTGATCGAGGCTCAAGAGGTTGATTTGGTTGATTGATAGAGGGATGACCATGAGGCGGAGGATGATCAGTGGTAGAGGATTCATCGTGCCTTTCAGCAGCATACCCTCGGGAAGTACGAGGGTAGAATCTCAGAAGTGGAGACAGAGAGCTAGCTAGAAGAGATGGTGATACATTTCAGCTTGATTCGGGGTCCGACATAGTACTGGGTTCCTCTTTCTGTAAGCCGGATGTGGGGAGTAGTGTGTAAGTGACAGACACTTTATCTTTGGGAGAAGAAGGAGGCTGAGGTAATATGGATTGACTTCGAGAGGGAGTTCTGGGTGAAATTCCTCTCTTCCACGATGAAGGTTGAGAATAGAGAGGAACTAATCTCCCTCTAGAATGGGGGTATGTCACTCAGGGAGTTGGGGATTAATTTCAAGAATCTCATTCACTTTTCTCTAGACGTCTTTCTGGATGAGGAGTCTCAGGAGAGACGTTTAGAGGAGGCACTCCGACCATCTCTTCACTATGAGGTTACCCCCTTAACCCTACTGATGTACATGGAGGTCTAGAAGAAGGATGAAGTTGTGGAAATGAAGCATACACTGGGAGGTGTATCACGAGAGGGAATCCAGTTGGTCTCGTCCAAGGGAAAGGCCGTCAGCAGCAAGCCTCCAACTTCAAGGCCCCCTAGGATTTGACCTGTAGTGATCATGCCTCATCAGTAGCAGATCCAATCTCCCAGTCGTCGACCTTTCCTTTCAGGCCCAGGACTGAGTTGATTCATCTTTTATGGCCATGAGAACCTTCGAAATCAGTGCCCGGACCAAGTACAGTACTATGGGGTTGGGCCGATGCAGCACATGCCTCATCCACAACAGTTTCCAGCCAGGGCCTTTCAGCTGCAGCATCAGTGATTGCGAGCTCCTGCTCCTCCAAGGGCAGACATTATAGGAGGATACCAACCTCAGGCCGATCCTCCAGGACCTCGACCAGGGCACAGTCGAGGGGGGGGGGGGGGGCGATAGCCGAGGGGTAGAGGAACTAGGCGTTGGAAGCAACACACCACAGAGGCATCCATTCCGTCAGGGCCGGATGTCATTCTAGGTATGGTCATCTTTTTTAGATCTTTTTTCTATGAATTGTTTGATACAATAGTTGTTCACTCATTTGTTGCACCCAGTCTAGCACTAGATCTGAGTCAAGAGGCTGACAGACTTCCAGTGCCCCTAATGTTGAGTACGCTAGTCATAGGTCAGACGGAATTGTCTTATTATTACTGAGGGTGTAGACTAATGATAGGGCCACATCAGTCTTGCAGGGATCTTATAATGTTGTAGAAAAATCCATATGATGTCATATTAGGAATTTACTGGTTGTTCTCTGTTTTTCCCGTTATTGAATTCTTCCGATGAAGGATCGTGTTTTCGGATTTGGGTGGTCGACCTGTAACTTTCATAGGCAAGCGGGGTTTCCACGATGGCGGCATGTGATTGGAGCCCCTCATTTCCTTGTTAGATGTGATGTCAGTGGAGTCAACCGATATAGAGATGGCCGAAGTCCCAGGGATCATCAGTGAGTTCATTGATGTCTTCCATGAAGTGGTGGTGACTCTAGCCCCTCGACGCGATGTTGAGTTTAGAATAGACTTGCAACCCAGTGCTCGTCCAATTTTAATGGATCCTTACCAAATGACACCTTATGAGTTGCGGGAATTTCATATTCAGATTTAAAATCTGATGAAGAAGGGTTTTATTTGACCAAGTGTGTCACCATGGGGTGCTCTAGTATTGTTCATAAAGAAGGCAGATAGTGGTCTCAGGATGTTCATAGAATACCAGAGAATGAACAAGTTAAAGGTCAAGAACCGTTACCCTCTCTTGAGGATATAAGACCTTTTCAACCAGTTAAAAGGGGTAGGATGTTTCTCCAAGGTCGACCAATGATTTGGATATCACTAGTTGAGGGTGTATGATGGTGACATCTTGAAGACTGCCTTCAGGTAAAGATATGGGCACTTCATGTTTGTAGACATGTCATTCGACATCACAAATGCACCATTTCTGTTCTTGGGGATCATGAATTATATCTTCACGGAATATCTGGATAGGTTCGTAGTCATGTTTATTGAAGAAATTTTCATTAACTCAAGTTCATAGGAGGACCACGTTTATCAATTGAGAACGGTCTTAGAGGTCCTCCGATGACACCAACTCTATGAGAAATTGTCCAAGTGCAAGTTCCAGATGCGAGAAGTTCACTTTCTTGGACACATGGTGTCCGGGTAGGGAATAGTGGTGGAACCATCAGTGGTCTAGGTAGTTGTTTCTTGGGAAACACCCAACATTGTGGAAAAGGTTCCTAGTTTCCTAGGTTTAGCAGGTTACTACTGGAGGTTCATTCCCATATTCTCTTGAGTTGCAACACCTTCAACAGCCTTGACCAAGAAGGACCAGGCATTCGTGTGGAATGAGAAGTCTGTCGTAGCCTTTAGTTATCTGAAGGGGAAGTTGGTTAGTGCCTCAGTGCTGAGGTTTCTAGAAGATGGGGTGACGTATGGATCTAGGCAGTTGTATCCCCATGAGCGTAACTATGCCACCCACGATTTGGATCTTGCAGCAGTTATGTTCGCACTAATGTTTCGGTGGCATTACCTCATCGAGGAGGGCTTCATAGTCTTCACATATCAAAAGATATTTAAGTATATATTCTCCCAGAGGGACCTGAACATGCGGCAGTGAAGGTGGATGGAGTTCCTTCATGACTACGACTTGGAAATCACCTACACCTCAGGAAAGGGGGACGTGGTGGCTGATGCCCTGAGTAGAAAGTCATGAAAGGACGTGGTTTGAGAATCATCAGATGCTTGGACGGTTATGGAAGAGTTGGCTTCCCTACACCTGTATGCAACAATGGATGGTGGTAGAGGTTTCATGTTTCATATGACAGTGGAGTACACCCTGTTTCGGTTGGTAGAGGAGTCTCAATGGGGAGACTCAGAGACTAAAGTAATGCACAATCGCATTAGACAGGGCAATGCTCCAGAAGGATTGATGGAGGATGTCTAGAATCATATTATTTTCCTAAGGAGGATTTTTTTCCTAGAGACGATGCCCGATAGTGTTCATGGTGAGTTTCACAACTCATTCCTAGCGGTGCACCTAATAGTTTCCAAGATGTACCAGGGTTTGAAAAGTCGGTTTTGGTGGCCTGGGGTGAAGCAGGTGGTGGAAGAGTTCGTAGAAAAGTGCCTCATGTGTCAGTAGGTTAAGATTGAACACCGCGTCCCAAGAGGTCCGTTACTACCATTATATGTCCACGAGTGTAAGTGGGGTGACATATCATTGTATTTCTTCATGGGACTACCCAGAGTTCAAGGGGTTTGCGATTCTATCTAGGTAGTGGTGGACCAACTGATGAAATCAGCTCACTCCTTGGGAATCAAGGAGTCGGGTACGTTGGATGCCCTAGCACAGAGGTATGGGGATGAGGTGGTGTGGTTGGACGGGGTTCTGAGTTCCACAGTCTCCGATCGGGATACCCGGTTTACCTCACAGGTCTGCAAAGGACTGCAACATACTTTTGGCACCAAGATATACCTCATCACTTCCTTCCAACCCCAAACATAGGGTAAGACAGAGAGCACCATCCAGACGATAGAGGATATGCTATGATCATGTGTTTTGGACTTTGTGGATCATGGGTATGAAACATGACTCTGGTAGAGTATTCATAAAACAATAGCTATCACTCTATTATTGACATTGCTCCATTCGACGAATTGTATTGGAGGTCGTGTCGCTCACCTATTTGTTGGAAAAATATTGTGGAAACAAGTGTTCGAGGCACAGAAGTGGTGCAGAGCAAGGAGAAGGTTCAGCTTATAAAAGAGAGGATGAAGGTGACTCAGGACAAGAAAAAGTAATATGCCGATAATAGGAGGAGACCCATGGAGTTATAGGTCATTGACGACGTGTTCTTGAAGGTCTCCCGTCGGCGTGGGAAACAGAGATTTGGCATAGGAGTAAGATTTATCCTAGGTTCGTCGGACCATTCGAAGTGTTGCGGCGGGTCGGTGACATGGCTTATCAGCTAGAGCTACCACCTCCACTACTAAGATTGCATGATGTCTTCCATGTGTCTCAGCTTCGATGGTATGTACATGACGATTCACAAATCCTCGACTGGGAATGCCGGATATCAAGGCTTTTGTAACGTTTGTAGAAAGACTGATGAGGATCGATGATCGTGAGAAGAAGGTGGTTGTTGGATGAACCATTACATTGGTGCATGTTTTATGGAGACATGGTGGACTCAAGGAGAGTACCTGGGAACGGGAGGCACAAATGTTCACCCAGTACCTAGATCTGTTTTGAGTTTTATTATGTTTTGATTTTACTTGTATGTGATGAAGTGTTTTACCTCGTTAACTGTGGAATGGATTGTTCCCTTGTTCTCTAGAGGTGTGTGTGAAGATTCCTGACCGTGGGGAGGAGAGGACCCGATCCCTAATCAAGTCGCATTAAGGTGGATGTGATTAAACTCATGCGGGCGAGTCAGTGCTGCCCAAAGCAGATAGTTTCATAACATGGAGGAAGGAACTGCCTAATCCCTATGTCTGGATGGCCTGACACTTGAATATTGGTGTTCTTACATGGGGGTATAGGAGTGGTAGTGTATCCCCAGTCATTCGAAAGATGGATGAGGTTTACTCCTTAGAGGTATCTTTGAGGTGGTTGTTCGGACCCCACTCCTTTCTGCTGGTCTAGTTTTGATTCTTGAGGGTGAGAATAGTATGGGAGGTATTTGATGTAATGGGCCAGACCATCCTGGTCCAGTACATTCCCAAATCATGGATATATAAAATGGTTCCACCAAAAAGGTGGCACCAGTCATGATCCCACACTGAAACGGTGGCACTATGACGAGGGCATCGTGAATGTGTCACAGTGAAGGTGGCACCGTGACAGTGACACCGTGAGGGAGTCACTGTGATGGTGGAACTATGAGGGTGGCACCGTGACTGTGGCACCATGTCTTTGGCACAATGTCCTCAGCAAGCGATCTTCATTATTTTTCTAGTTCCTGACTTTTTCCAATCCCACAACGTGCCTTTTTAACGTAAAATGATTTAATACCCCCTATTCAAATCTATTTAAAGCCCAAAAATAATATCTAAGATCCCCCAATAGTCAGGTGACACTTATCTTATGAAAACGTGTGGATATTCCTTGATGTCATGCCCTTTCCCCATACCTTCCAGTTATGCCCATGTTGTGCAATTTTAAGGAAAGCATTTAAATTCATAGCTCTTATGGCCACCTCTCCAATGAGAAGAGTTAAATGATAATAAATTCCTTCATTCTTCACCATCCAACCACATGGTGAAACCACGATCTGTCTTTATATTCGTCCAGAATTCTGTATCCAGTAACTCCAGGATCTCACCTTTAATCGCACGGGAATTACATTTTTTCTTCTTCTTCTTGGCTGGTCTCTCTTCCTCTACTTGGTGTGTTGAAGTTACCTCTTCCCGAGATGAGTGCTACGCCCATCGTAGAGTCCCTCATAATCATTCTTGGAGTCCTTGGATCACATCCCCTACAAGTCGCACATCCCCAGCTCTTGCCATAGGGAGGAGAAACTTCGATCGTTGATCATCCAAGAAGGGGTTTTCCTTCATCTGTCATTACTCTGTATCATGCAGGGTGGGTATTCTATTGTTTCTGTGGGTATGGATGGAACCAAAATTTAATGAAGATAACAAAAAAACATTTAAATAATGAATAGGGAGTGGTCGATGTTTCTGATGTTCTTTATCCTTGATTTTGTGTTGTGAATTGTAGGGGATTTTGCCCACTGAAAATCATGACCATTGGTGGTATTTCTCTGTGAATTAATGAACCCCTGTCTTCGATGATTATTGAATGTATGTAACATGGAAATTTGGTTAATAACATAATCTCGACGAATTAAATGGATGTAAAGTGAACAACAACCCCTGTGTGATCGTCCTAGTTAACCAAAATGAATGGGGGAAACATAATGAATGATGTGCTTGAATAAGAAAACATTCTTGCTCTATCTTGGTGGTATGTGTGATTGTTCTTCTTGATTCTAATGGTGTGATATCAATGGGGATGTAATTCCAAATTATTTTAGTTGTTGGTGGACATGAGGCTATGTGGGGCTGTATCTTCGGGCTTATTTTGGTTCCAGTACTTTGAGGGATCTCAAGGATCCATTTGTTATTGTGACATTACAAGAGAATCGAGTGTGAATGATTAGTTTCTATTTGATTGTTTTTCTTTTCCTTGGTTTGTGGTTTTTCCTGTTATTTTCCCATTAGTGCAGGATTTACTTAAATTGAATCCCTGAACATGAAAACAAGAGAGGGTTCAATGGGGAATTGGTTTTGTGAATGATTCCTGAAATTGTTGTAGCTGTTGTGTTCTTATGAATTAATAGATACGAGGTGTTTGTGTTGGGATGTTTTTAGGATCCCTTGGATGGGATGAGCGCTTGATATATATATATATATATATATATATATAATTGTATATTTTATTGTTATTATTCACATACCACCCAAGTTGAGCACTTTGTGCCGAACACTAAAATTTCATACAGGATGTTTTTTATTTTCCCAACTCTTTTACAATTGACTGGTTATTAGATCCTTTTCTGCTCCCTTTCCTGAGTGGCCCAAGACCCTTTCGGCCGGCTGTGATGGCCTGAGGTCCATTATAGCCCCTGATTCTTTGGGCAGGGTGGTAGTGGTGGTTGGGCCAGATGTGTGCGGGCATGTTGCTTCCCAAGTGTCTTCAGGATGAGTCCTAGGTGTCTTCGGGCAGGGAAGTAGTTGTTCTGGCCTAGGTGTTTGTGGGTGTAATTACACGTGGTTGCTGTGGCCCAGGTGTTTGTGGGTAGGATGTGTGGGTATAGCCTAGGTGTGTGCGGGTGGGGGATGGCAGCGGGACAACAGTGAGAATGGCGGGAGAGGTACGACGCGTAGGATATCTTCAATAACCAGTGGGGAATTGGTGTGGGGAACCCAAACATTGATGTGTTGTTACTGTTACATTACATGACTCACATTATTTGGGGAGTGTTCCTTGGTGAGGTTTGGGTGGATAGTTTTCTTTTCTGGGTGTTTTGGTTATCTCTTTTTTCATGAGGCATTAGTGTGCCTCCCTACTTGTGCATGAGATTCTTGGGTTTTCCCTACTGAGTATACTTGTATTCTCAACGTACGTATATAAAATTGTTTCCAAGTTTCCATGAGGACATCAGGGATCGTGCAGGATCATACGAGTTCAGACATTGGGGAAGTTGTTGTTTCTGTGTTTTTCTTTTTTTTGGTACTTTTTTGTGGTTTTCTTGTACTTCTGTAGCATTTACTTTTGGAACAAGGATATGGGAATGGTTTCTTTTGGATTTACTTGTACTTCTACTTTCAGTGTTGTTGGGAATTATTATCTTATATCTCAATACTGTTAAAATAAAATGGGAAATTCCTTCTATCTTGTCAGTGAATCTATACCCAGGTGCTAGTCACCACTCCAAGACCAATTTAAGGTGGGTCTCGGGGGTCATTATCTCTCCTTCAACACGAAGAAGGAAGGGTTTGGCAACCTGTTGTCCCTTCTCTCATCTTGGTGATGGTGGCTCGTGATAGAATGGTATCAGAGGCGGTGGTTGGGGGATAGGATGGAATCTAGGGTAAAGCACAATGAGGATTGCATGGGATGGTAGGGCAACAGTGTTGGACAATATTGGTGCATGATATAATCCAGGGAAGACCAGCTAGGACATGGGATTTTAGCCCCCCCCCCCCCCCCCCCCCGTGATCCGATGCAAGGACTCTGAGCCTACCGAACGACCAAGTGACGCTACACTGATTGCATGGTAGAGACCCTATGAAAGGTTAATGCATCATAATGACTTGTGTTCTTGTGTTTATTGGGACTTTTGGGGATTTAAAATGAATAATAAGTCTAATAAAATTTTAAAGCAATCTTCTACACTAGACGGGCTTTGGAATTCCTTGTTTACCTTGTAGCTATGGAACCCGGACGACGACCAAGGGTAGTGCGGGAGATCAAGGACCACGAGGTTGATTTGGCTGATCGACAGAGGGCTGAACAAGTGGAGGAGGACGATCACTAGAATTGTACTCTTCATTCCTTTCAGTGGAAGAACCTCAGGAAGTACGAGGCACAATCTCAGAATTGGAGACATAGAGCTCGTGAGATGAGCTAGTGAAAGCATTCAACTGGATCAAGGCTCTGACAGAGTACTGGATTCATCTGTCTATAAGCCAGATGCAGGGAGAAGTCCGTTAGTGAAGGACGTATTATCTTGGGGATAAGAGGGTGGATATGGTGACATGGGCTGACTTCGAGAGGGAGTTCTGGGAAAAATTACGCTCTTACACGATGAAGGCTGAGAAGTGTTAGGAGCTACTCTCCCTTCAGTAGGGGGTATGTTAGTGAGGGGTTATGGGATCAAGTTCAAGAAACTCCTTCTCTTTGCTCCAGACCTCATTTCAGATGTGGAGTCTCGGGTGAGACATTTTGACGAGGCACTCTGACCTTATCTTTATTATGCGGTTACCCCCTTCACCATACCTACGAACTTGGAGGTCCAAAACAAGGCTGAAGTGGTGGAAAGGATGCACACGCTTGGAGGTGTATCACGAGAGGGAATCTAGTTAGGCTCGTAGAAGTAGAAGGTTTTCAGCAACATGACTACATCATCAAGGCCCTCTAGGTTTCGACTAGTAGGGAGAATGCCTCAATAGTTCCAGTTCTGATCTCACGATCCTCTCCCTTTCCTTTCAGGCCCAGTACTGACATGATTCATCTATGGAATCCGTGGGCACCTTCAAAATCAATGCCCAAACCGAGTACAATATGGTGAGTTTGGGCCAATGCAGCACCCATCTCAATCGCAACAGTTTTCAGCCAGGCCCTTTTAGTAGTAGCAACAAGGACAACGATCTCCCACCACTCCAAAGGCAGATGTTGTAGGAGGAGGCCGACCTTAGGGCACTCCTCAGGGACCATGACCAGGGCATGTTCGGGGTGGCCAATAGCCAGGGGGCAGAGGAACTTGGTATGGGCAGTTACATGCCGCAGAGGAAGCAGTTCTGGCAGGGCTGGAAGTCACTCGAGGTATGATCATCTTTTTTAGAACTCTTTTCTATGATTTGTTTGATACATGAGCTTCGTACTCCTTTGTTGCACCCAGTCTAGACCGTTCTATGGGTATAGACACTGAGAGTCTACTAGTTCTCCGGGTGTTGAGTATGCCAGTCAGAGGACAGGCCGACATGTCTTATGTTTACTTAGGGTGTAGACTGATGATAGGGCCACATCAGCCTAGCAAGGATATTCTACTATTGCAGATACATCCGTACGATGTCATCATGGGAACTGACAGGATGTTATTTTCATGTTTCATTATTGACTGCTTTCGAAGAAGGATCGTGTTTTCAAATGTGGGAGGCCAACGTTTAACTTTCATCGGCAATCATGGTTTCCAGGAGGGTAGCCGGCGATTGGAGCCCATCCATTCCTTGTTAACGGATCTATTAGTGGAGTCAGTGGATATACAGATGGCAGATGTCCCAGGGATCATCATTGAGTTCATGGATGTATTCCTTGAAGTGGTGGAAACTCTACCCCCTCGACGTGATGTTGAGTTCGGAATAGACTGGAAAACCGTTTCTCATCCAATTTCGATGGCTGTTTATCGGATGGATCCTCTTCAGTTGCGGGAGTTGCAGATTAGTATTGACGATATTATGAAATAGAGTTTTTCTCGACCAAGTGAGTCTCCATGGGGTTCTACTGTATTATTCATAAATAAGGTAGATGGTGGTCTCAGGATGTGCATAGACTACTAGAGACTGAACGAGGTAACGTTCAAGAACTGTTACCCTATCTCGAGGATAGATGACCTTTTCGACTAGTTAAAATGGGCCGGATCATTCTCCAAGATCGACCAATGATCAGGATATCACCAGCTGAGGGTGAAGGAGGGTGACATCTCGAAGGCTGCCTTGAGGAGCATATATGGGCACTTCATGTTTGTAGTCATGTCGTTCGGCATCACAAATGCACTATCTACGATCATGGGGCTCATGAACTCCGTCTTCCAGGAATATTGGGACCGGTTTGTAGTAATGTTTATTGATGAGATCCTCATCTACTCAAGTTTGGTGGAGGATCACGCAGAACATCTGTGAACGTTCTTAGAGGTCCTCCAACGACCCCAAAATAAGGGAAAATCGTCCTAGTGCATGTTCCAAACACGAGAAGTGCACTTCCATGGGCTTGTAGTGTCTGGGCGGGGAAAATTAGTGGACCCATCAATGGTCAAGGAGGTTGTTTGATTGGAAACACCCAAGAACAAGGTAGAGGTTGCATAGTTTCCTAGGTGTTGTAGGTTACTACTGGAGGTTCGTTCCTAACTTCTCCCAAGCTGCACCACCTTTGACGGCCATGACCAAGAAGGACCAGGCTTTCGTGTGGAATGAGTAGTGTGAGGTAGCATTTAGTTATCTAAAGTGGACATTGGTTAGTGCCCCAATGATGAGGTTTCCAGAATAATGGGTGGCGTATGAGGTGTTTTGTGATGCTTCAGGACAAGTCATGGTGGGTGTGATGATGTAAAGGCACAAACCACCTACCTCAGTGTTTTATGGCTAATATACTCCGGTGTTGGCTCTTGAATCAAGATAGAATATCGTATGTCTACAAAACATCAAGAACTCTCAACCATGGATATATTATAAAAAAGGAGAAATCAAGGAACTTTGATCTATAATAAGGAATAAATCACGATGGAAATTCCAACACAATCGATGACTGTTGATTCAATGAATGAACAGTCAATCGGGGGATCAGAGAGAAACTATGCCCTACGGTCTCACCTGGACAAGACAAGTTGAGAAGAAGGCATTTCTAAAAATTAAACATGACCCCTGTCCGGTTCAACAAATAAAAATTAAAGTACATGGTGTGTCTTTTGACAGTACACAATGTGTATTTTCCTTTATCAAGCCCCCCTTTAGGCAGTCTACACATCATCCCACAAGGCCATGTACTCGGCTGTTACATAGCCGATACACAGTAACCCGTGGCAACAAAGTATATGGCATGTACTCCTTAAATTTCCATATCCTAATATTTTTCTAAAATAAATGAGAAAAGAAAGAATCATACATAAAAATAAGGTCTGGGTTCCAACAAAATTCCCTTTTTAATGAAATTCCCCCTGAATTTCCCTAGCAAGGTGTTGTGGAAGAAAAATCCTCAAAAATATTTAGCCACTGTGATCACACATCGGTTTCCCTCTCCCATGTATCATCAATTACTTGCCCATTCTTCTATTTCACTCAAACCAGAGGAACATACCGGCCATAGAGAAACTTCGTGCATTGATAAAAATTCTGAATAGGATGCTCCTCATATAATGCACCCACCTCCAGCTCAACCATCTTGGGTTGAAAAAAATGAGACATGTATAAAAAGTAATTTCATATATAAGAAACATGGAAGATGTCGTGCATATCCCAGTACCTCTAAGATAACTGCAACTGATATTCAACTAGCCCAACTCTCTCCAAACCAAAAATGGTCCAAAATATCTCAGTGAAAGCTTTCCCTATCTCCTAATCCACCAGTGTACCAACCATGATCCCACATGTAGGAAAAACTAGACTCCTACCTCGAAATCCAGAGGTCATCTTCTTAGATCAACATCAGAATTCTATCGTGACAGTGTAGTATCCATCCTCTTTTGAATCAACTCCACCTACTCTGTGGTCTCCTAGACAAGGCGATGTC
Organism: Viscum album; assembly: GCA_963277665.1. Taxonomy (NCBI): domain Eukaryota; kingdom Viridiplantae; phylum Streptophyta; class Magnoliopsida; order Santalales; family Viscaceae; genus Viscum; species Viscum album. The sequence continues at coordinate 418,849,393 of OY728123.1, read as the reverse complement.
CAAGCATAGTTGTCTCTCCTACTTCCAGCAAACATAGGGGTGATCAGAATGGCCAACCATAAAATGATTCATAAGGTTTCATCTGTATAGTTTCTTGAAAAAGATTATTGTAGGAACACTCCACAAGAGGTATGTGTTTCTCCCAAGAATATAGCAAATCTAGGCCATATTCTCAAAGCATATCCTCCCACACATGTATCGTATGATCAGACTGGACATCTATCTGGGGATTGTATTCTTTGCTCAGATATACCTGTGTACTCAATGCACTCTGTAGCCCCTGCTAGAACTAATAAGTAAAATTGGCTTCCCTCTGTGAAATGATACAGTGCAGAACTCCATATAATCATGAAATCATATAGATGTACAACCTCCCAATCTCATCAACACTAAGGATCTCCTTGATTAGTAATATGTGTGAAAGCATCTTGAATTTTTCCATGACATCCTAAACTTCCTATTTACCATGAGGAAACCTTTCTAAACGTATCACGAAGTCCATCGGGACATCATTCCACTTCCACTCTGGAATGGGTAAATACTAAGAAATCCATTCTGGTCAATGTTCTCCACCTTTACTAGCTGATAGGTGGAACACCTCATCACTAAATTGGAGAAATCTCTCTTCATTCCTGATCACCATTACTAATGGTGTAGATCACGATGCATCTTGGTGACACCGGGGTGAATAGTCCAAACAGAAGAATGAAAATACCACATTATCTCCTCGCGTATGTCTGCTGACACCCATACACACCCATGAATATTCAAGATCTCATCATTAGCTATGGTCCATTGATGAATTGGGTCCTCTATTGACAAACACTCCCATAGAACTAGTACTTCAGAATTTGATAGATACCTCATTCGCACACGATGAAGAAGAGTATAGGTAATAGGAACCGAAGAATGAAATGTCTACCAATATCTATAGTGCACCTCCAAATGCATCTCAGAGAAAAGTTCCATGAGCTTCCACTCACTACTTGCCTACTCAACTCCCTGTTCATGATTCCTCCTACTCAAATCATCAGCCACTGTATTTTCTTTCCCAGGTTTGTAGGAAAATTCAAAACCAAAGTACTGAAGTTACTCAACCAACCTTCATTGTCACAAATTTAGGTCACATTGAGTGAAGAAAAATTGCAACAATTTTGGTCAATGAAAAAAACCAACTTATCTCCCAACATATATTTTCTCTAATGGCGTAAGGCATGAACAACTGCAGCCAACTCAAGATCATGTGTCGGGTAATTTCTCTCATGTGGACTCAAATGTCGGGACTTGTATGCAACAAATCCTTCCCCCTATATAAGGAATACACCCATACCGATACCTGATGCATCGCAATATACATTATACCTCTCGAACATCTTGGTAAATAGTAGTATCTTTGTTTAAGTCAACCTCCATTTCACCTCTTGAAAGGATGACTCAAAAGAATCTGACTACAAGTACTTCTCACCTTTCTTATTCAGGTTCGTTAGTGGCCCTTATAAGCTTGAAAGTCCTGTATAAAACGTCTATAGTAACTAGACATCCCAAGAAAACTCTATGCATTAAATTTGTTTTTCGGATACTCCAAGGAAACCACTTCCCTCACTTTCTCTAGGTCTATTGACACTCCTGTCTCTAAGATAACATGACCCATGAAGTGAAAATGGTTGATCCAAATGTTCCATTTTGAGATCAGAGCATATAACTGATTATTTCCTAGTGTGGTCAAAACGATATCATGATGTGTTGCATGTTTGTGTCAAGTGTGTGAGTACACTAAGATATCGTCCTAGAAAACAACCACAATGGAATCCAAGTATGGATGGAACACTCGATTCATCAGTTCCATAAAAACAGAAGGCACACTCGTGCGATTGAACGACATAACCTCATACTCATATAGACCACACCTGCTCTGAAAGGATATAAGAGGTATATTAGATAGTCTAATTCACAACTAATGATAATCAGATCTCAAGTCAATATTTATTAACACGTGATCTCCTCGAAGCTGATCAAGGAGATCATCGATCCTTGGTAATAGATATCAGTTCTTGATTGTCAATTGGTTCAACTTTCAATAATCCTCACAAAGTCTGAGGTTATTATCCACCTACTTCGCAAATAGGACAGGCGAACCCCAAGGTGAAGAAATGGGTCAGATAAAACCCCTTGCTTGTAACTCCTCAAACTACTTCTTGAGCTCCAATAACTCTGGTGTAGACATCCTATATGGAGGAATGAACATGGGTGCCACTCTAGGAACATGATAAATAGAAAATTACACCCCCTCTCTTTGGAGTAAAACCTAAGAAGTCCTCTGGAAGACATCCCGAAAATGATTCACCGCTAGAGGAAATTCCAACTGTGAAGTCCCCTGGTCATCTAGATATAGACTAGAAATCTGGGTTGTAACTCCTCCCAACCCATGATACTCAGGTCCCGCATTGCTCATCTGGACAACTCATTCTCCCTTATGTAGAAACAACCCTCCCTCTGGTGATGTGAAACTCAACCTATGATAATAGAAATCAACCACATCATAAAAGAAAACCCACAAGTCCATTTTGAGAATGAAATCATTGCCTGTCATCTCCAAGATAAAGAAGTCCCATAAGAAGTGACACCAACCAACCTTATGAGGGAACTCCTCGCACTGACCTACACTAGCCATTCTAGTCCCAAATGGATTGTTCAGCATCAAGACATCAGCATAAGTAAACATATATAGCCCAAGGCTCTCGACGATGGAAGCGAATATGAAACTATGGGAAGGCCTTGTATTGAAAAGTATTGAATCTAAAAAAGATGTAACTAGAATAGTACCTTTTACTGTAGAGGGTCATTGATCCTACTCCTACTGTGTCTACTCCACTGTAAAAGTTTTACCTATATAGAAGCCCTGCGACCCTGCTTGACCACCCTGAGCTGATGCACCATATTGTTGCTGAAAGCATGGTGATAGGATACCACGGCAATGACCTCCTTCTCGGAATGAACGGCAGGATAAAATACAGTTCCTGACTTATGATAAATTGGTTGTCCCACTCCTGAATGAGGAGTCATAGAATAACATTTTTCATGAACTATTTGTGAGAAGAACTGATAGAAACGCTAAAGGTGTCCCATATTTCCACATGATCAGTACTCTACTAGGCCTCTCAGGTAATGTAACGTTGTATATTTGCCCTTCCCACACTGGTATCATACCACATGTATACCTGAAGGTGTATCAAGACAACTCAGATCTCCTCATGTAGAATCCCTATGGAACATCCTACTATCAGCTGGAGATGCAACAACTCTGGATCCTGAAACACCATGGCCCATGGCTCAAGAATACCTATGGTTGTTCTCTGTGATTAGAACGTAGTTGACTAGGGATGATATGGCCGTCAACCTGAATATGTTCCCCTAAGATTGGATGTCTTGTCTAAGACCATAATCAAACCACCTCGCTAGAAATAACTCATCACCCCCTATGATTGGTGTGAAACAAATAATCTTTATGAAGCGAGAGCAATACTGCATGAATTATAGATTACCCTACTCCAAACTCAAGAACTCTCCAGTTCGATCAGCCCTCAGAGTCTCCTGGTAATAGTAGTCATAGAAGGTATGCTAGAACTCATCCCAAGACATACCATGCTGGAATCCTGTCTATGAGATCACATCCCACCATCTCTTGGAGGAATCCTATAACACCCCGACCCCAGTTACCCAGAGTCAGTGCATTATTACATAACATTGACATGATTACAAGGAATCAATTTTTGAAGGACCGATCAGTTTAGAAGTCTTGGAAAATATATTACATACATTAATTTCAACATTACAACTTGAAAAGAAAACAACAGTAATTTATTCCATTAGAAACGTACAAGACTCCTAGATTATTCCTGCAAGTCACTCATAACTAACTTCTTCATATCCTTGGAAAATAAAACATAAGAAAGGGGTGAGCTCAGATTCTCAGTAAGGGTAAATAATTTAGCAGATGGTATATACTTTTAAGACAAGATGTGTAGTAAAACAACAACCTTTTAATGATAAACTTGAGCATAATATGGAAAAAATAAATCAAACATTACCATATAAACATGCACATAAGTATTCTACTCGTCGAATAATCACACATAAATAGTAATTTAATAATGATGGAATGTATAGTACCAGACATTAATTTCTATGTCTAGGCCTCATGCCAGGACCTATGGGCTAACTATAACTAGACCCAAACCCCGAGAGCCTCTGTAACCATACTCCATCTCGAAGAGCCTCTATAACCCGACTCCAACCCGGGGAACCTCTGTAACCAGACTCCATCCCAGAGAGCCTCTTTAACCTAACTCCAACCCGGAAAGCCTCTCTAATCGGACTCCAACCTGGAGGGTCTACTATAACCGGACCCCAATGTGGACAACTTACATTTATCAGTTCCCAACCCCGACCATCATAGTCTAATACATTCATCATAAGAAATTCTGAAATATAATATAAACATTCATATTAAAACTAGCATATGAAATGCCAATACATTATATATAAACCATGAATGGTATAAAAATAACACATCCACAGTCAAACATATCACAAAAAATTCAATGCAAAATGGAAGATTTGTATCATAATAAATTAACTTCAAACAAGTTTAAAATGCATTACTGTATGTTGACATAGATGAAAATGATCAGTAAAATTCTTTGAGAGAAATACCCCATTTTCATGAAATCATTTAAAATTCTCACAATTTATAAAGGTAGTCATTTTAAATGGATTTTTGAATCAAATTAACCCATACCACTTTGAAACATTTTAATATAATTATGATTTCAAAACATTCATGTCCATATAAATAAATCCTAAAAATCAATTTGAAAACATGGACATTAATTAAAATGGTTTAGAATGATAAATCATAAATACATTTTAAATGATTATCTAGTTAAATAGACCCTCTCATAAAAACATAAAAGATTCCTTTTGAAATAATTTTTATAAAATATTGGTATCGATGATATGTATTACAGAAAAAAAATACTTACACATGAACAATCTCAAATAATAATGGGATTGAGGAAATAACTTTAACCTCGTTGTTATCAATCGAGTCGTGTGAAAAATAGTCAATAACCACCAAATGAATCACAGAATATCATGAATATAAATAGAATCATGATAATATATATCATATTCCAGTACACAGTACACTACATGCAATAAATAAGTGGTGAACAATGGAAATCTCAAGGAATAAAAAGTGAGATAAGAAACCCCTTACCACTTGTCTGACTTGACTTACTCTTATGTTCCTTGTTCATCCTAAATAATAAAATTAAGTTAAATTTTAAATTATTAAGGGTATTTTAATGTTTATTATTCCTTTTATATAACTTATTACCTTGATATAACAATTAGTTAATTATTTGAGTTCATATCAGACATTTTGTTGATGTTCGGATATTGAGTCAAAAATGAACTTGTTATAATTATAAATTGTTCATGTGGTCATAAGTACATTATCTACAGAATGATATTACTCCATTATATTTCATATATTTCATATATTTCTAGTATATATATTTATTTATAACAGTACATAACATTTGCAGATAAGAAATGAAATGCACCGTTCATGGAGACGGTAAGCCGTACGTACGCATGAACACTAGTTTCATTTCTATTTTTTATTTTAATGGAATTAAAACATAATGATACATAGTTATATTATAATTCTAGTATAATATAATATATAATATCATTAAATACATACTTTATACGTCCCAGACAAGTCATTAACAAGTCATATCACTCTGAGGGGGCGATAGTCTGCACTTCCTCAAATGAAATTATCGTGTTTTACCCATAATGGAAACCATAAAGGTATGTTATAAATGAAAAATACAAAATAACCCAGAAAACATAAACAATATATATATATATATATATCATATATAAATACAGTTCTATCTTAATGTCCACCGTGAGAGGCTGTGCGAGATAATCGAACAATCATCATTTCGTGAGGCTTTAGTTTGCCAACTAGAGAAATAATATGTTCCTCAACTACACGATGGAGGTGTGTGTAAGTGTAGTTCTAATCTTTCTCATAAGAATATCCCAGTATATTGATGATACTGGTGTTTTCATAAAATAACAGAATAAATATATTTTAGAGGGGGTTGGAAAATTAAAATAAAACAAAATAAAAGAAATTAATTTAAGAGAAACTATTACCTTTAATTTTGGTAACTTCAATTGGTTTAAACCAAAAGGACTTTTTGATGTGACTATTGCCTAAGGTAAGGCTTCTTGGTCTAATATGGGGATCTTGAGAGCTTATTTTGTAATGACATGAGTTTCAGAAAAAAAAATGAATATGTTTAAATAATTTATAATTTAAAAATGAATATTGTTATAAATATACTATAAAAGAATGCTTTTTTCTCAATGAAAATTTATAAATATTTTGATTTATAAAAAAATGACATGTTTTTAATACGCAACGACGTCAAATATATTTTCAAAAATGTTATTCTAATAAATGAAATAATTAAGAGTAATGTTTTATTGTAAATAATGTTTTGAATTATTCTATGTCATATATATATATATATATTTACATAGATAAAAGCTTAAAACAAGATTAATATAAATTAAGTGTTCAAAATGATTTACTAACACACAATGAATTTTTTAAGATCATTATTTCTTTTTAAACTAAAATAAATATTATGTTAATGTACAAATTTTAATAAAAGTTTTTTTAATGAAATAATATTTTGTCTATAAAAATTTCTTTTACAAGATAAATAAATATGTAAATCAATTTATCAAATTAAAAAAATGAATATTGTTGATAATCTAATAATATTGTAATTATTAATTTTGAAATTCTAAATATATATATATACGTATGTCTATGTAATATATTTACATATAAAAATTTGTTTAGAAATCTATTTTCATTATATATGTAATTTTTTTATGAAAATATAGACTTATTCTAATTAGGATGATAATGATATAAACCAAAATATTAGTTTTGAATTATTTATTAATAAAACTAGTAATATTAAATAATTATAATTTTATTATACATGCCATATAAAATTATTATTATTATTATTTTTAGGATAATATATATTATGAATATATGATATATATTATGCTTTAGTTTATAAAAATTATAAATTATAAATACGTATAATTGTTATATAAAAAAATGCATAATAGATTTATGTTTAAAAAAATTAATTTCAATAAATTATAAAAATGAATTATATATATATATAAATGCTAACATGATATATATATATATATTTATAAAAAACTCTAGATTTGTGTACATATATATATAATGTTTGATTTGAAATATTTATTTTAATAAAGAAAATAATATATATATATATATATATATATATATATTCATATAAAAAATGTTAAAATGCTGAATATACAAAAATATAATATTTATTAATAGTTTAAACGTTTTTAGGTATTAACAAATTGAATAAACAAATATATTAATATTATATTAATAAATAAATAGGTGTGAATGAAAATAGAGGACTGATTGAAGCACCTATTTTTTTTAATATATTGACTGTCTTTATGTGTGGTGTGGCTTTTGGGGATAAGAAGTCAAATGCGGTGATTGATTGTTTTGTGAGTGTGGTGTGATATTATTATTATAATATAATGTTTTATATGTTTCATTGTATGTATATATATATACACCATAAATCGTTCTATTATATATTACATGTATAGATCATTATATAATATATGGTTCACTATATATTTATTGTTATATATAATATTGTTAATATTATAATAAATAACATATTAATATTATTAGATCCAATAATAGATGTCATTTTGGGAGACGTAAGATCATATATTATTATAATTGTATTTTTATAGTCATGAGGGTGGCGTGAGTCATTTTTTAGAACCTTTTGACAATATTATTTTTTAAATAAATTTAAATAATGGATGGAATGACATGGAATAAAAAATAATAATAATGTAATGTTATGATACCCGTGAATTGGGTTAAACTTCCCTGAGAGTCTGCCTTCATGTTTTGTTACAAATTTAGAGCCCTCCTTCATGCAGTTAGAACACTCTGGTCAGATCACTTACAAAGGTTCATGTTTTTATTTTTGTCTTTCATCTTCTTAAATGTTACACACATGTTGTCTGGAGTATTACGTACCCTTTGTGAGCACTGTACCACCCATAGTGTTTTCTGCGCCCCTTCCTGGTTCATCCATGCCTTAACATGCAGTCTAAATCCACTAAGGTATGGTTTTATTTAGTTTTGTGTTTTTAAAACCCATATATACATATGTGTGTGTATACACTTATATATAAATACAAAACCTGTTCTATTTTATTTTATCTAAATGATGAAACTTATTATTTAAATAATGTTCTTTATTTATATTATTCATGAAAGGTTCTATTTTCAATTATCTATATTTTACAAACCTTTATTATATAATTTTGTATATGAAGTTTTAATTTCAATCCATCTTTTAAAAATTTCCAAAGAGTGTTTTATGATTTTATATCATTAAGTAGAACATATTTTCATATATACATGTTTATATATAAATATTATATGTGTAAATCAAAATGAAACTAAATATTTATTATATTGGTTGTTTTTTATTTTCTGTTATTCTGCATAATTTTAAGAGTAAAATTATTTATTATTATTTTATTCTTATTATTCAATTATTCTATTATACATTGTTATACACACACATATATATATGTTTATATATATATGAATATGAATGAAATGGTAGATATCATTTTTACAATTTTATTCCAGTTTATCGACATGTTTCCACAAAAAACGCAAAAAAAATATCAACATTTTTTTTCAATATCATGGGCGTCGCATTTTCATAGATACATGGACATTCTATTATGTTTATCATCGACAATCATCGTTTTATAATCAACTCATAAATGTCATATAGGTAATGACCATTATTTGTATTAATGAAAATGTCGTACGCATTGGTTTCACTAACCTTATATGGAAATTATTTATACATTTTGTTTGCACTATATATTTATGATTTATGGTTAATGTTTTATTATGTATAAATAAATTTTAAAAGGATGATACGTATGAAAAATCGTGCGGAGATATGTCGATGTGTAAATCGACTACTTCAGAACAAGAAGATGAAATCTTACTAAAGTATATATATATATATATGTATATATATGTGCGTGTGTGTCATAATATGTATATATAAATTTGTACACATGCATTACATATGTATCAAACTTTTTTTTGAGTTTTAATATATGAAAACCAAGTGCAAATGTATATGTATTTAACGCAAGCTTAAAATGATTTCAAAAAACCCGAATCTCGAGTGTGGTAGACAGGAAGGGATTGGGCATAGACCCATCATGGCCTATAATTAGTCGAGCAGTCTCATAATTAGTTATTTTGTGTTTAGAAGCTTGAATAATGTTTTTAGAAAAACACTGGAGTATATTTGAGAAATTTTAAACGTAAGTATCTTCTAAAGAATTGATCTAGTATTTTTATGCCGTAATTAATTTCAAATTGTATTTTAAAAAATGGTATTCCTAAATGTTTATATACCAATTTTCAAAGGATATTTATCAATGGTTTTTAAACCCCTTACTGAGCATATTTTGTGCTCACCCCAATTTTTCTAAATTTTTTTCACAGGTTGACCTGAAATCCAGAGTTGGTCATCATTTTTGTAGCACCTGGAAGCAGATATGACCTTTCAGTTCGTTTTAATTTTCTCACTATAACTCTAATGTTTTTTTGTAAGCATGTATATATTTCCAGAACCATGAAGTAAATAAGTTCCTCTTGTAAGAAATTTATAAGGCTGGGTCCTTACATATTTGGGCTGGGGTTGGATGAGCCAAGGGACCTGAGAGGTGTGAGGAATGAGTTAGAAGTGATGGCTTTTTATATGAGGGAGGAGGGTTTCATTAAGAATGTGTGAAAATATAGCTTTGTTATATAATGATTTTCGGTTTATTAAGGTCCCAAACTCATTATGGATGAATATAAGATGACTCGTGGTCGAAATAAATTCATACAATAAGAATTGGACCGGTTTTGGATGTTATTATAATATTTATAATCTTATTTATTTAAATCATTTATTAATTAGATAATTACTGTATCATTTTTGTGTCATAAATAATTTAATTTATTTGATGTCTAAAAATTATAAAAAAATATCATGGTGTAGAAAAACGTTTTATCGTTCCAAAGAATATTGATAGTCTAAAAGATAACATATATAACCCAATGTAAGAATTGATTTACTAAAAGATATTTGTTTATGTCATTTTAGCCTCAAATTTAATTTAATTAAAATAAAGTGTCATTATCATTCATAAGATGCTCCATGGGGTCCCAAAATCGTCCCAAAGATGCCCATAGTCGGGAATGACTCATCCAATAATGTTAGGATATTTGTTATAGTAATTTTGTATTATTATTATATTCTTTTTCCATGAATAACCCTATTTATCTTTAACCACGGTAAATAAAAGTCAAAAGTTACTATTCAAAAAAATTATTTCCATCTTATTGAACCAAATTTTACATACGGAGGTTAACTGTGTCTCTCGGACTTTTGAAATTCAACTCACAGAAGCAGTAAAATTAGGTTTTATGCAAATTTGAAAATTCTCCAAGGAGGTGGATAAAAGATGGTAAAATGTGCAATAAAATGTTTATGGATATAAAATTATTTTAAAATGAATCCAATTAATTATACTGAACTTATATAGTTATTATGTATCTATTTTTACATAAAATAAATTTAAATAAAATAAATAATTATTTAAATAAAGAGTCGATTTTAACCATTAACTCAATGTTTTTCGCTATTCATTAAAAATTTAATGTTTTCAGAAAAATATCAAAATTTCACCATAAGCTAATTGTGATATTATGAATTAAAAAATTAATTCTATTTTACCAAATTTAAAACAATTAATTTTCATTTATTAAATTTAAAATTAATTCCCTTTGTCAAAACAAATAGCGTGTTTTTAAGAAACAATATCTATAAAAACATTGGCACTTGTTTATGTCCAATTCTAAAGTGAAATTAATAATAATGACCTAAATTGTATTAAATGATAAAAATATAATCTAATTATACTTCAAAACCATTCAAATCCATAATTTAGCAATATGAATTTTTTCGATTAAAAAAGAGTTTTTTAATTAAAATTTAGTATTTTTAACTATTCACCAAAACATGAAAGTTATCAGAAAATTACCATAAATTTATCAAAATTAAATTTTTATTTCCCGAATCTTAAGAAAAAGTTTATTTTTTACAAATTTAATACATAAAGGGATAAAATGTTGTATTTAAAAAGGGTTAACCAATAAAATCTGGTAAAATTGCTTTCTCTGAAAAATATGTCCTTTATCTGAAAAATTGAATTTGTTCTTATATTATGTCTGAGAAACACATAATATGGATGTTAAAATTATATGGACTATATAAAATTCATAATGCAGTCAATGCTATCCAGAACCATTTTTGAATGACTTGTTTGGTAAGTCATGGTGCGCTCGAATTTGGTGTTGTGTGTAGAACAAGTTATTGAATTACTTTTAAGAGATAACATACTATGAAATATTGGGGTGTGAAATTCTCCCCTTATTCAATAAATTGTGTCATCACAATTTAAAATTATTATTCTAAATTAAGTGGTTGAAAATAGAAAATACCTTTGTGAAAAACCCACATAGTAAATAGGGTTAATAAAATATATTCTTAACAAGAGGGAAAGGGAAATGAAAAAGTCACCACCAACTTATGGTTTCGAATAAATGAACATTGCTGGAAATTATAGACACATAATTGGAGAAAAAAGTAATTATTTATAAGGAGTGATTGTGGTCATCAATCACAAACAAGTGTAAAATTGAGGTCCTCAAAGCAACCAATCTAAGATGACATAGAATATCATTGGTTCAAAAACACCTAAGATATTAGGATAACACATTTTTGATTTTAATATCCCTTACCTAATGTTTAAGATTTAATTTTTTCATAGAATAATAATAATAATAATACTAATAAAATATATATATATATATATGACAAGTAGAGTTCCATCCGTTAACTAATTTCTACCCTAAACTGATCTTTCATCCCAAAAGATAATATAACTCAAAAATATTATATTTATCCACATACCATGATAAAAAATAATTTATAATAACCTGGGACATTATTGTAGGCTAGTGGTAGGTCATAAAGCCTTGTCACAGTTTGGTTGTGGGTTCGATTCTTGCAGCTTTGTCCGACGCGATGGGTTATCGCCCGACCTGTAGTTAATCATTTTTTTAAAAATATAGTATTATAATATACCAAAAATAATCTTAATAAATACTATCAAAATTTAATCTTTATCCATTATAACCTTCATATCAATCTAAAATACTTCTATCCAAACTCATAGTCCAAAATTTATAAGTAAGGGAAAAAAATGAATATCTCTTTTTCCAAGTAATAATGTATGAATACCTTCATTATATATTCTTTTAAAACTTGGTAACACCTTGAATTGACATAAAACCTCATTCATTACACTAATTCTACCTTATTCCTTATAGAATTCCAGATATATTCTTTACATACATTTTTTAAATATTCCATCAATGATGGAATAAAAAACCAGTAATCAGTTCCATGGTAGTAAATAATATCCAATATAATTTATCCAAATCAACTATCTCTTATTCCAAAATCACTACCTCAGTATCCAGACCATATTATGTATTACCTTTCCTTCAAGCATATATTTTCCAAAAAAATTAACCTTCTATTGAGTCACTTTTCTTGGTTCCACACAATCTTAATCCTTAAAGAAATCGTACTGCAGTACAATCCTTATATACTCAATAATTCTTATAACATGTACATGATTAATATAATACTCAAATGACACAATAATTTAATAACAATATAAGAAATCTAATCATTCCTCTTCATCTTAGGTAGTATCATAAATTTATTATTATCCATTACCATCATTTGGGGTATACTCTGATTATTAGGACATTGATTCGCGTAGTGTCCCAATTCCTTGCACATGAAGAATTTTACATTTGAAACTTTTTTCGTACCCTTGTAGTCACGTACCTGGTGTCCTTCTTCTCCACACATATAAAAAACTCTCATTCCCGTCAATCATTTACCAAGGTGATTCTTTCCACATTTATCACATATTAAAAAATAATTCTTTTCCGTCTTCCCTTTATCCATATTTCTCACTTCCATCCTTTTTGTAACACCCCAAGATTTCATAGACCGTTTCTTCTTCAAAGTAATTCAATAACTTGCACTACACGCAACACTGAGGTCAAGCGTGCCACAACATACCAAACTAGCCTTTCGAAAGAGGTTATGAATAGTATTAACTAAATTTTTAATTTTATATACTCCATATAATTTTAGCATCCCTATTATGTGTTTCTTAGACATAATGTAAGAACAAATTAATTTTTTTAGATAAAGGAATTATTTTTCAGAAAATGAAATTTTACCTCCTTTTGAGGGTGAACCCTTTTTAAATCATATATTTGAAACCTTTATGTATTCAATTTGACAAAATAAAATTCTTCTATAGAATCGGGATATAAAAATTTAGTTTTGATAAGTTTTTGGTATTTTTCTGATAACTTTCTTATTTTTGAAAATAGTGAAAAATACTAAATTTTAATTAAATGTTTTTTAATAGAAACAATTTATAGTGCTAAAGTATTCATTTGATTGGTTTATATGTATAACTATATTATATTTTTATCATTGAATACAATTCAGGTCATTATAATTAATTTCACTTTGAGATTTTACATAAACAAGTGTTAATCTTTGGATAGATATCGTTGTTTAAAAACACGCTATTTATTTTACGACGGGAATTAATTTTAAATTAATTAATGCAACTTATATGTTTTTAATTTGGTAAAATAGACATCATTTTGGAATTCGGAATATCAAATATATCTTAGGCTGAATTTTTGGTATTTTTCTGAGAAACATTTATTTTTGATGAATAGTGAAAACCACTGAGTTATTAGTTAAAACCAACATTTTGTTTAAAGAATTTTTTATTTTATTTAAATTTATTTTATGTATAAATAGATAAATAATACATATATATGTTCAAAATAACTCATTTATGTCATTTTTTAATTTTTTAGATTTATAAAAATTTTATTGAACTTTTTACCGTCTTTTACCCATCTCCTATGAGTATTTGAAATTTGAATAAGACATAATTTAACCTCTTCTATGAGTTTAATTTAAAAAATATGAGATAAATGGTTAACCTAAATAAGTAAAATTTGGTTCAATAAGATGAAAATATTTTTTTTTTGAACAATAACTTTTAACTTTTATTTACCGCATTTAAAGGTAAATAGAGTAATTCCAGGTTAAAAGTATGTTGTAATACTTCGAAATTACATTAACACATGTCCTAACCATATTTTATGAGTAATGTATGACCATGTGCATCCCTGGGTCGATTTTGGGACCCCATGGAGCCACTTATGAATGATACTGACATTTTAGGTTAATTAATTTAAAGTAATGGAAAAATTGACATAAACATAAATCCTTTAGTAATTAATTTTTATATGGTGTTATATAATTAATAATTTTGACTATAAATATTCATTGGAATGGAAGAAATATTTCCTACATTATGGTATTTTTTATGTAATTTTTAGACATCGAATAAATTAAATTATCTATGACACAGTAATGATGCAGTATTTACCTCATCAATAAATGATTTAAATACATTATATTATAAATATTATTATAATATCAAAAACATATTCAATTTTTATTGGATGATTTTATTTCGACCATTAGTCATCGTATATTTGACCCTAATGATTTTCAACATTTATAAACCTAATAGCATTATATAATAAAATAATATTTTCACACATTCCTAAAGAGCCCCTCCTCCCCCTTATAAAAATAGACCTCTTCTAACCAATTCCTCGCACATATGAATCTTTTAGGATCATCCAAACTATGACAAATTAATCTCCCTATATCCCTCTCCTCCTCTTAGAAGCCTTACATTAGGCATAAGTCACTTCAAGAAGTCCTTTTTGTTCAAACCAAAGGAAGCTACCCAAAATAAATGTAATGGTTTCTCTTAACTTCTTTTCTTATATTTTACTTCTCCAATGCCTAAACTCTTTTTATTACTTTCATTTATGAAAAAACTAATATTATCAATATACTAGGATATTTTTATGGTAAGTATTTGAACTACACTTACACACACATCCATCTAATGGGTGACGAACATAATGTTTCTATCGATGGAAAACTAACACCTCGTGAAATGATGATTGTTCAATAATCTCCTACCGCCTCTCATGATGGCCATTATGATGGAAATATATTTATATATGATATATATTATGTTTATTTTTTCTTCATGTTTCCATATTTCTATTTTATATCATACCTTAACGGTTTTCATTATGGGTAAACATGATAATTTCCCTTGAGGAAGTGCAGACTACCGCCCCCTCAATGTTATAAGACTCGTTAATACCATATGCGGGATGTATAAATTATGGAGTTAATGATATAATATATGATATAATACTAGAATTATAATATACCTATGTATATTAATGTTTTAATTTCATAAAAATAAGAAATATAAATGAAAGTAGCATCCATGCGTACGTACGGCTTTCCGTCTCCATGAACGGTGCATTTCATTTCTTACACCAAAATGATATGTGGTGTTATAAATACATGTATATACTGGATATATATGATATATATGATATCTAAATCCTTAATATAATTCTGTATATAAATAAATTTTGACCATGTGAACAACTTGTAACTATAAGGTGATCATTTTAGACTCAAGTGCCAAATATCGACAAAATGAATGTTATTAACCTAAATGATTACATAATGTTTATAACATGGTAATAAGTGATATAAAATGATTAATAAACTTGTAAAAGGTTCTTAAGAATGTATAAATTAACTTTAGTTTATTATTCAGTATATTAAATAATGAATGGGTCAAGTCGGACACGAGGTAAGGGGTTTCTTATCTCACTTTTATTTCTGTGAGATTTCAATTTGGTCACCTCTTATTTATTGCATGTGGTGTATTTTTTACTTCCATTTTATATATATTATCATGATTCCATATATATTCATGATATTATGTGATTCATTTGGTGGTTATTAACTATTGTTCATACAACATGATTGACTACATTATTGTAAGGGTTAATTTGACAATCTCTTTATTATCTGAGGTTGTTTATATGTAATTATCAACTGGGACCTCTTTATCATCCACATCCATGTTTCATAAAAACATATTTCAAAACATTATTACTATTTTATATACTATGGGTCAAAGTCATTTATACCATTGTTTGACATTTTATAATATGTTTATAAAGGAATCTTTCCGTTGTTTTCCAAACAATGTCATTTATAACCTTTTCGACCAAATTAAGGTAAGAATGTCTTTTTTTAACTTATACAGAAGCTGTGGATATTTTCTTCTGTTATCACATCATCATATAATCCCTTAAAAGCTTATAAAAATATTTTCAAAATAAATTTTTTCTTTATAATTTTGTGAATCTTAAATGATTTCAAAATAGAAAGACATATTTCTCTAATAATCGTTTTGATTTCTTCTATGTCAAAATACATTGATGGATTTTAAGTTTATTTGAAGTTGATTTATTATGATACAATACTTCTATATTGTATTGATGGTTTTGTGATATGTTTGAATATGGATGTGCCTTTCATATACCATTCATGGTTTATGGATAATGTACTGAAATTTCATAATCTAGTTTTAATACAAATGTTTATGTTATATTTCAACCTTTTCGTATGATGAATGTTTTGGACTAGTATGTTCCGGGTTGGGGACCAGTAAATTTAAGCCCTCCGGGATGGGGCCTGGTTACAGCAGACACTCCGGGTATGACTCCGATTATAGAGGCTCTCTGGTATGGAGTCTGGTTTTAGAGGCTCTTAGGGTTGGAGTCCAGTTACAGAGGCTCTCCGAGATGAAGTCCGGTTACAGAGGCTCTCTGGGTTGGAGTTCGGTTATAGAGGCTCTTTGGTAAGGATTACGATTACAGAGGCTCTCTGGGTTTGGGCATAGTTACAGTTTTCCCATAGGTCCTTGCATGAGGCCTTGACATAGAAATTAAAGTCTAGTATTAAACATTCCATCATTATGAAAATAATACTGATTTCTCGTGTGTTAATTCGACTTGTAGAATACCTGTGATTATGTTTTATTATGGAATCATTTACCCATCTTATATTCCTTCCACAAAAGTATTCATGTTTATTATTGGTAAATGCACGTGGTTTCAATTATTCACCATGATTAATATTTATGTTATCTTTTACTATATTGTGTACCCTTACTGAGCGTTTGAGTTCACCCCATTTTATGTTTTATTTTCCCAAGGATTCCAAGTAGTGTATTGTGATTGATATGCAGGGTTAAGCTAGGGGAATAATTGTGTTCATAAAGGAATATGTATGTTGTGTTGTATGTCATAATGTGTAATGTAAAATTCATGTATGTAATCTATTTTGCAATACTGCTAAACTGGTCGGTCCTTCAGGACTTGATTCCATGTAATCATGCCAACGTATTAAAATAATCCACCGACTCAGGGTAATTGGGGTCGGGGGGTTAGAATTTTCTTCTCTTTACTCCATTCAAATCCATAGGACTCAAAAAATTGTTTACTTATTTTATAAACACAAGATACTATTATGTCATATATAGATAATACATGGGAGACTGTTTCCCTTCTCAATGTTTTCTTAATACTATGAATGATATGAACCTTCTTACTCTTTGGGTCATATGTATTGCTAGAGTTTAGATTCCTTCTATTGGGAGCCATTTCAATACAATGGAATTTAGTAGGTCATTTTATGAATTGTAATGAATAATTCAAAACTTGTAAAATACCTAACATAAATTTAACAGTTTATAGATATAATCCATAATCATAAATATATTTTATTTGAGGAAGTTTATACTTGTAAATACTTCATAATTATTTGTAATGAAAATGATAATTATCCTAATCATATCCCCCCATGACTGTCATAACAAAGAGTGCATCAAGGCACGTTGTCATGCACTAGTTCATGTTCGAGTCTAGCTCAACGTGGTGTTTTCAGGTTTTACCGCTTGGTACTTTTGTGCCATAGCCACCTCTACCAGCTAATATCCAAATATGGATGTATTTTCATGGAAAACGCAAAAAATATCTACAATACCAAAATTATAGTAAGTTCTTATATACTAATCCTCAATGTCTATCTTAGGGTAATGTGCTCTAATCAGAGTTTATCTAAATCTAGTCTCCATGGTTATTTCTAAAAATACACATATACCAACTATAACCCCCCAACCCCAGTTACCCAGAGTCGGTGCATTATTACATAAAATTGGCATGATTACAAGGAATCAATCCCCAAAGAACCGATCAATTTAGTATTCTTGGAAAATAGATTACATACATGATGTTCAACATTACAACATGAAAAAAACAACAGTAATTTATTCCATTAGAAACATTCAAGACTCCAAAATTTTGGATGAAAGTCCCTCATAACTAACTAATCTATATCCTGGGAAAATAAAACAAAAGAAAGGGGTGAGCTCATATGCTCAGTAAGGGAAAATAATTTAGCGGAAGCTATAAATATTTAAGGCATGATGTATAGTAAAAAACAACCTTCTAAACATAAATATGAACACAATATGGAAAAAATAAATCAAACATTACCATATAAACATGCACATGGATATTCTACTAGTTGAATAATGACATGTAATAACTAATTTCATAATTAGGTTATGTATAGTACCAAACATTAATTTCTGTGTCAAGGCCTCGTGCCAAGACCTATGGGAAAACTGTGACCAGACCAAAACCCGAAGAGCCTATTTAACCGGACTCCATCCCAGAGAGCCTCTGTAACCGGAATCCAACCCAAAGAGCCTATGTAACTAGACTCCAACCCAGAGTGCCTCTGTAACTGGAAACCAACCCAGAGAGCCTCTGTAACCGGACTCCAATCTGGATGGTCTACACTAACCAAACCCCAACCCAGAGGGCTTACTTTTACCGGCCCCCAACCCGGAACATACTGGTCCAATACATTGATCATAAAAATGTTGAAATATAACATAAAAATTCTTATTAAAACTAGCATAGGAAATTTCAATACGTTATCCATAAACCATGAATGGTATAAAAATAAAACATCCCCATTCAAACAAATCACAATACATTCAATACAATATGGATGATTTGTGTCATAATAAATCAATTTCAAACAAGTTTAAAATCCATTAAAGGATTTTGAAATAGATGAAAATTATGAGTAAAATTCTTTGAGAGAAACACCCCTTTTCCATGAAATCGTTTAAAATTTTCACATTTTATAAAGGTAGTCATTTGAAAGGGATTTTTGAATCAAAGTGTCCCAAACCACATTGAATTATTTTAAAATAATTATCATTTCAAAACAATCATGTCCATATAAATAAATCCTTAAAATAATTTTGAAACCATGGTCAGTAATTAAAAGGGTATAGAAAGATAAATCTTTAAAACATTTTAAATGACGATCTTATAAAATATAACCTCCCATAAAACCTTAAAATATTACATTTGAAAATATTTTTATATAATATGGGTATCTATGATATGTATGTTACATAAAATACTTACACATGAACAATCACAGATAATAATGAGTTTGAGGAAATAACCCTTACCTCGTTGTAATCAATCGAGTCATATGAAAAAAAGTAAATAACCACCAAATGAATCACAAAATATAATTAATATAAAGTCAATAATGATAATTTATATCAAATTTCAGTACACAATATAACTCATGCAATAAATAAGTGGTGGACAATGGAAATCTCATAGAATTAAAAGTGAGATTAGATACCCCTTACCAAGTGTCTGACGTGACTCGCTCGTATGTTCCTTGTTCTTCCTGAATAATAAACATAAGTTAATTTATACTATCTTAAGTATATTTTAATATTTATTATTCAATTTATATCACATATCACCTTTCTATAATAATTAGTTAATTATTTGAGTTCATATCGGACATTTTGTCGATGTTCGATACATGAGTCAAAAATGAAATTGTTAGAATTATAAACTGTCCATGTGGTCAAAAGTCCATTATCTATAGAATGATATAACTCATTTAGATTCCATATATATCATATATGTCTAGTATATATATGTATTTATAACAGTACATAACATTTGGAGATAATAAATGAAATGCACCATTCCTAGAGACGGTAAGCCGTACATACGCATGAACGCTACTTTCATTTCTATTATGTATTTTAATGGAATTAAAACATAATGATACGTAGGTATATTAGGATTATAGTATAATATAATATATTATATCATTAAATCCATAAATTATACATCCCACATAAGTCATTAACGGGGAATACCACATTGAGAGAGTGGTAGTCCGCACTTCCTCAAATGAAATTATCACATTTTACCCATAATGGAAACCATAATTGTATGTCATAAACGGAAAATACAAAAGAAAAAATAAAACATAAAAATAATATATATATCATATATAAATAAAGTTCCATCTTAATGTACACCACGATAGGCATAGGAGATAATCGAAAAATCCTCATTTCGTGAGGCATTAGTTTGCCAACCACAGAAACAGTATGTTTTTCACCCATTAGATGGAGGTGTGTATAAGTGTAATTCGAATCCTTACCCTAAAAAAATCCTAGTTTATTTTGGATACTGATGTTTTCATAAAATAAACGAATAAAATGATTGAGTGGGGGTGGGGGGGGGGGGTTGGAGAAGTATAATAAAACAAAATAAAAGAATAGAATTTATGAGAAACTGTTACCATTAATTTAGGTAACTTACTTTGGTTTGAACCAAAAGGACTTTTTGAAGTGACTTATACTAAGGTAATAAGTCTAGGTGTAGTATATGGATCTTGAGAGATTATTTGGGTAGGTGTTGGATGAGCCAATGTGCTTGAGAGGTGTGAGGAATGGGCTAGAAGTGAGGGCATTCTATAAGGGGGGGAGGGGTTCTTTAGGAAAGTGTGAAAATATTATTTTATTATATGATTATTTTCGGTTTTGTAAAGAGTAAAAACCCATTAATGTCTAAGATAATATGTCTCATGGTCGAAATAAATTCATTCAATTAGAATTGGACAGGTTTTGGGTGTTATTTTAATATTTATAAATTTATTTATTTGAATCATTTATTAATGAGGTAAATACTGCATCATTTTTGTGTCATAAATAATTTAATTTATTTGATGTCTAAAAATTATAAAAATAAAATAAAATGATTTAAGAAAACAATTTTTCTTTCCAAATAATATTTATAGTCGAAAATATAACTTATATAACCCCATGTAAGAATTGATTTACTAAAACATATGTGTTTTTGACATTTTTGCCTTTACTTTAAGTTAATTATAATAATGTGTCATTATCATTCCTAAGTGGCTCCATGGGGTCCCAAAATCGACGCAATGATGCCAATGGTAGGACATGAATCATCCAATAAGGTTAGTACAAGTGTTATGGTAAATTAGTGTTATTATGATATTCTTTTTACATTGAATTACCCTATTTACCTTTAACAGTAGTAAATAAAAGTCAAAAGTTACTATTAACCAAAAATTATTTTCATCTTATTGAACCATATTTTACATATAGAGGTTAATAATGTCTCTCCTATATTTTATATTCAACTCATAGAAATGGTAAAATTATGTTTTTATTCAAATTTTGAAATTCTCCTAGGATGTGGGAAAACGACTGTAAAAAGTTCAATAAAATTTTTATATATCTAAACATACTATAAAAAAACAAATGAATTATATTGAACTTATATAGGTATTATGAATATATTTGGACCTAAAATAAATTTAAATAAATTAAATAACTATTTAAAT
The DNA here is from genome assembly GCA_963277665.1 of Viscum album. NCBI lineage: Eukaryota > Viridiplantae > Streptophyta > Magnoliopsida > Santalales > Viscaceae > Viscum > Viscum album. The sequence goes on along the minus strand of OY728123.1, from coordinate 418,827,272 downwards.
AAAGAGTCAGTTTTAACCAATAACTTCGTGTTTTTCACTATTCATAAAAAATTGCATGTTTTCAGAATAATACCAAAATTTTACCCTAAGATAATTTTCATATTATGAATTAAAAAATTAAGTCTATATTACAAAATTCAAAACAAATAAGTTTAATTTATTTATTTAAAATTAATTCCCATTGTCAAACCAAATAATGTGTTTTTAAGAAACAATATCTATCAAAAGATTGACATTTGTTTATGTCCAATTTCAATGTAAATTAATTATAATGACTTAAATTGTATTAAATGATAAAAATATATTCTAATTATAATTAAAAACCATTCAAATGCAGAATTTATCACTATAATTTTTTTTGATTAAAAATTTTGTTTTTATTTAAAATTTTGTATTTTCATTATTCAACAAAATAGGAAAGCTATCATAAAAATACAAAAAAAATTATCAAAACTAAATTTTTATGTCCCGATTCTATAGAAAAAGATTATTTTGTAAAATTGAATATATAAAAGTGTAAAATATTGAATTTAAAAAGGGTTCTCCATTAAAAGGTGGTAAAATTGCATTTTCTTAAAAACATCATTTATCTGAAAAATTGAATTTGTTATTATATTATGTTTAAGAAACACATAATATGGATGTTAAAATTTCATGGAGTATATAAAATTCAAAATGTAGTTAATACTATACATAACCGTTTTTTGAACCACTATGTTGGTAAGTCGTGGTGTGCTTGAATTCGGTGTTGCGTGTAGCGCAAGTTATTGAATTATTTTGAACAGATAACATACTATGAAATCTTGGGGTGTTAAAAATCCCAAAGCATATACATAGCTTGTTTCACCCTCCAATCTGGAGGCATCTCTAGACGCTCAAAGATCGACATCATGACTTCTAACTATGACTCTATTTCATGAGGTCCTCCAACTGCTAAGAAATTGAAAGGATGCTGCAACTGAAAGACCCACGTCAACTCTTACATAGACGGGGCAGGATGCAATGCTCCCTACATGGTCTGAATAAACCTCATGAAGCCTCCTCAAAACAATGCATTAGAAATAGTATCCAGAATGATGGTTGGTACCATGACAGTTACGACGCGAGGGTTTGTTGGTAGTCCCTAATCTACCATGTCTGGTGTCTGATTGTTTCCCGGAACATGGTAAAAACTGGAGGATTTGATGGTGGTATGTATCTTCAAGGTCCATCACACACCTTAGATCAATATTATCAATGAATAAAACCTATAATTTTTAGAAGGGAACAATAGAAATAAAATAGTCATGTTTTATAAAACATGGATACACAAAGTGTATGACCACTACATGGCGTGTTCCCTTAAGTCATTACATGGGAATGTACTCATGCATACCATGGACATGTAACATCCCATACACACAACATTTTCTCCCAAGGAATGACATATACTAGAATCATTTCCCCTACCCATGTTCTTCTACATGATTAACCCACACAGTTCTCCTAGAACGAGACTCCACAATGGGTTTTTATCAAACACGGTGTGAAATAGAAGGATTTCACTGACCTGTGTTTTTAGTCAAACAGTCGAACACATGGGTTACACTACACGACATGTTCAAGATTGACACAATGTGTATAACCTATGTTTCATCCATCTGTGTCATTAGTCACATGGGACGACACATGATCCGCTCAATACGACATTTACGTCTCATACACGGCATGTTCTACAAAGTATTTCCCAACCCCAAGTCTCTACCCATACCACTAGTGAAACAGATATAGACTGCATGGCATTTACATACAACACACAACACGTACATAAGGAAAACATTTCCTTCCCAAAAATATGGATACATAGAATTCATTCATAATTGCACGCTGTGTATTCTGAGTTTTTCTTGACAGTAAGCCTCATAAACTACTCTAGAACCCATAAAAATGCTGAAAAAGCATTAATGATCCAAATTACGATATGTGAGGGCCCATACTACCTGGGAATCAATGTTTGGCATCTTATACATGTCATATAAAATCATAACAGTGCATTGATCCATAAAATTCCAATCAATAAGTGCCCATAACACCTCAAGAACCATTGTTTGGCTTTCTTTCAAAAAAAAACATACACAATCCAATAGCCCATGAAATAGAAGGTATTCTATCAAGGCATCTATAACAACAACATGCATATCTAGCACAACATCTACCATAACAACATGCAATTAGTAACGCACCCAAAATGGAATGACAAGAATGAATGACATATGGTCTCTAGAAAGTCCATATATGATGCATGATCTGGCATACCCACATCTCATCAAGTTGAAATAGAAATAGAACCCCAATAATATCAAAAATAAGATCACAATACATGTGAATCACCCAATGGTGAAATAAAATCAACTTTAATAATTTCAAAACAAAAAATTGTAATATATGTGGAAAATGGGTTTTTCCCTACAAATGGGTTAGCTACTCCCGAGAACAGCTTATTAACAAGTAATTGTTCCTTCATTTCCCTATCTATAGGCTCCACACAGAAACATAAGAAAAAAATAATTACACTGATACCACATTGTAACGTCTTGATTCCAGGTGCTGCCCAAAGGTACCTCGTACCCGGTTGATCACATGGCCTCATGCGCATTTCCCTGAACACCGTAGGCTTACACCTTGCAGCAAGGGCCTTGTGTATTATTGTGGGGAAACTATGCCCTCATTGGAAGAGTAATGAAGTGGAAAAAAAATATCAATAGATTAAGCAATAATCATACCATACAATAGTAAATAACAGAATACAATATGTAAATACAAAACTGGAGATCATATATAAATGGTGCATGATACATATGCCTAGTAAAAAAGACAAACTAATCACAATACTGGAATACAATACTAATCTAATGTATAAAGGAAAAAAATAACAACCCCAATAGCATCGCTAGCCGTGGATTGGTCTCATTATCTCCAGCTCCACAACAATCATGTTATTGATATAGAAGGGTGCTTTCCGTTATCTATACATGGAACAATGTAATCTATTTGGGCCCAAATCCCTAACCTAAATAGGGTGTGAGACAAATCCCAGTAGGCAACCACCCAAAGATCTATTCCTAATAGTAAAAGAATATATATGGCTGAAAATAAGAAAATAGTAAAAATAAACAAGGAAGTACTCAAAAGTAAATAGTCATATAGTTTCAATTACATTCATTTTCATTCATCAATTATTTAACCAATAATCACAAGATACCCTTTGGGAAGTTCACACATACTTTCCCCTCAAGTTCAACAAATCAATATCAAGTAAACCTCATGGTATGTTCTCATAGACTAACCCCTCTAGTTCAACTTATACAAGGATATAACGACATCTTGGGTAGTTCACACGGTCTAACCCCTTTGGTCTCATGAAAACAAACACTATCTGAGGAAGAATTCATTACCAATTACCCTATAACCATTTAACAACAAACTACAGACTCTCTAAGTAAGAACTAAATGATAATTCACCATGTGGTCTCGTAATAGTAACTATAGACACTATGAGGGAGCACTCAACTTCAATCCCCCCTATGTTCGTGCAGTGTGATATAGAATAATAATAGACACTCTGGGGAATCCCGTTATTTCAATTCCCCCTTGTGGTATCATAACGGTAACTATAGACACTCTGTGGGAGAACTCAATATCAACCCCCTATTGTCTCACTACACTAGGTTCCCACAACCATGTGTAATGAAATTGTGCAAAAACAATGTTTACCATCCAAAGTTATCATAGAAGAACTACTAGGATAAATATCTACATAGAATATCCCTACATCAGATAAATCATTCCATCCAAACAACACTAAGCATGGATAGAAAATAGCCTAACAGGAAAAACTAGACCTAATGTTCAATACCAAAAAAACATGGGAAACACCTCCATTGAAAGTCAAAATAAACATATTCACAAACAACAACCCTAACTCAAGCAAACATGCATATTAGGCATCAACAAGGTTAGAATCCCTAATCACGGAATACCCCAATATAGGGTATTAGGAAATTTTTTCACATATAATTAAAATAATAACTATGTATAGGCACAAAACACCGACTTCAGCATTGTACGATCGATATACTCCAGCTTTGGACCTTAAATCGACCTAGAACGTGGTAGATCTACAAAAATGTCAAAAAATGCTCAGTCATGGATATCTCGTGAAAGAGGATAAATCAAGGAACGAGACACAATAATAATTAAGAAATACCCTTAGATATTCCAATGTAATCAATGACAATTAATTCATAGAAGAGGCAGTCGATCGAGGGATCGGAGATGAATCGAGCCCTACGGCGTCGATCCTAGATGAGATGAGTCGAGAAGAACACGCTTTTTCCAATTAGACATGACCCCGATCTAGTTTAAAAAATAAAATGAAACATACACGAAATGTCTTTTAAAGGTACACGACATGTATATTTCTTTATCAGGCCCCTCTTTAGGTAGTATCTAGGTCACCTCACATGGCCATGTACTCGGCTATTACACGGCCAGTACACATTCACCCACCGAAACAAGGTACACAACGTGTACTCCTAAGTACATGGTGTGTACTCCTTAAATTTTCAAATTCTCCTCTTTTTCTCCAAAGAACTAGAAAAGAATAACTCATAGCTGAAAAGAATGTCTGGGTTCTTATAGTTTTCCTTCATCCCTATTTTATCTGTGCATCATTTTGGGTGGTTTTATCAATGTTTAATGAGAACATTGTTGAATTTTGATTAATGAAGATAATTTAACTTGTTTAGTTCAATCTATGGGGCCTGGGGAAGGTGTCATATGATCATACTATTTTAGTGATATTTTAATCAATGATGTGAAATATATGGGCCATAATGCCTACAAAAAATCATAGCCATTTGGGGTCCATCATTGAGCACAAAATTTTTAAGAATGATCCTTTTATTTTTCTCTTTAAATAAATACATGTATCCTATTAACCATGTATATTTTGATAAAAGAATGGATAAAAATTGATCAAAATATTTTTTGTGATAACCCTTGAATTAACATCTTCAAAATATGTGAGTAATACCTTGTAAAATCTGAATATGACTTCCCTTGGTTATTGCGGTGGTTTTTTGGGTGTGAGACTATTTAGAATTGTGATATAGTAGGGTTTTGCACAAGGTTGTGTTATTTGGAATGGGTTATGTGGGTTAATTGAATCTTAGGTTGATAGATTTATTGATTTTGGATTGGAAGATAAGTTTTGTGTAGCAGCGATGCAATAGTGGGGGTGGTATGGTTAGGAAGTGGGCATGTGAAACTGAATGTGACTATAAAGGGATGGGGATGTGGATTTTTGGTTTTTGAGTCATCCTTATGGGTTAAGGGTTAGTTCTATTGGAACTTGACTTGGAAAGAATGAAATTAATGAATGATGATGCAATTGTTTTAATGGGTGTAAAATAGAGAGGAATGTGAAGTAGTTTAAATTACCATGGTTCTTTTTACTCTATGGGACTTTTCCAATGTGGCTTGTGGTGTGATATTCCTAGTAGTTTCATGGGTATATATGGAATGAATATATTACTTTTTAAATTTTTAATGATATTGGATAATGAGTTTGCAGGGGGTACGAATTGAGCTGGTGTATTTTTGTGTTTTTATGAATTTAAATGTAGAAGCAATGGAGATTTTTTTTGTTGTTTTTTTGTTCAACAACCCATATTATATGCATAATAGTTTCATATTATATTTATACATTTATTTTAACTTTTTATTTATATATTCACCCTAAACTAGATGAGAACTATGTTCTGAACATCACCATTATCATGAGGGAGGGAGTCTTTCCAAAACATCCTTGTGGGATGAGGGATGGCTGGCCATCAGATCTTCCCAACCGCTTCTTCCCAGTGGTGATTGTAAAACACTCCTCATGTGGGTTGTGGTTTGTGGGGCCCATGTGTGTGTGTGTGAGTTTTTATTTCCTAGGTGTCTTGTATATGATGTGTGATGTGTTTTACTTTGTGTATTCGGGATGTGATATGTTATCTTTTCCTAGGTGTTTTTAGTGTGTGAAAAGGTATGAGACACATGTTTCTATTAAGGTTATGTGATGTGTTATGGGACTCAGGTGCGTGTATGTGAGAATGGATGAGTTTCAATTCTCCATGTGATGGGACTATCAGTGACACCCATTTCTGTTTTAGTAGACTGTGATGTGGTGTGTTTAGAAGATGTGGGAGTAACAAGACATTTTATATTAGGTTATTAGAGTGGGTAATCAATGGGAAAGTGGTTCATGGTACCCAATAATCATTGTTCATAATATATATCTTTACATGACATATGTTACATGGTGGGAGTTCTGTTGTGAGGTTGGGATATCATGTATACATTGTTAGGTGCTGTTGGGTATTGCAATTTCATCAGGGGAGAATTAGTATTATTTTCTCACATGTGCATGAGAGAATTTTATTTTCCTAATTATTATACATGTATTCTATTCCATGTTATATGAACTGATTTAAGGTTTCTAGGAGTATTACGGGGACTGTCCTGGGAGATACTAGCTCTGGACAATGGGATAGTTGGTATGTCACTACCTATCATTATTTTGGTATTTACTTGGTATCTTTATTTCATTTGTAAGTATTTTATTTTATACATTCATGTGGGATGTATATTGGATGTCATTATATATATCCTTTTTTTGGGTAAAACATCTTATATCAATATATTTATTCACTAAAAAGGGAATTGCCTCCAATTTTGTGAGATTATATAACCTTGGTGGTGGTCTCAAGCCCTGGTCCTTCTAGAGGTGGGACTTAGTGGTCATTATCACTATTTCATGATTTACATATCATGAGGGGAATCATTGGTGGGAGGGGTTCATGATAAGATTTATGATAATTTTTATATCGATGTCTCCTATACCTATGGAAATAGAGCTATATCGGTCTTAGTATCATGGTATTCCATTCATAAAAACGATTGATCTTCAAATTTTGGTAAGAACTATAGATACTAAATAATAGTTTTATAGGAATCCTTAATGATAATGGTAACAGTGTGGGTGATTAATATAAAACCATTTTATGTTTTTCATACTTTTTTTATAAAACTTTATATTAATTTTTATTAATAGATATTAGATTTTTGTAAAATTGAATATTTTTTTCATTTTATAAACATTTATTATATGTGAAATTGTGAAGAATAGTCTTTCTGATTTATAATTTACTATAATTAGATGAATAGTTTGTCTGATATTTGATCAGAAATATGTTATAAAATTTTCTATTTTTTAATCAATAATTCAACCACCTCTTATAGTTGTTGTTTTACTCTATGATCCAGTATTTTTTCAGAGTCAGTTTTACAAAATTAACTTAAAGTATATTATTTTAATTTCTATATTTATAACGAAGAATGATTCTCAGTTTAAGGGTTTTTTGTATAATTTAATTTAGAAACTATTTAATGAAATAATTTATGTTGATAAATATTATTTTTGTTTTAATAATATGTCATGTTTAATAAGTGAAAATCTTGAGAATCAAAAACCTTAAAGAAAAAAATATTTGATGGTGTTGATTATGAATTTATTAGGGGATTTATGAAATGAATTATTATCAATACTAGTGTAAATATTTTTAATACTCACTATTAGTAGTTTTATTCATGTAAAGTAAATATCTTATTCAAATAAAATGGAGAAGTAATAATTTAATCTTAAGTATAGATCCATAAATAATTTTCTTGCATTCGAGGAATACAAATATATATAGGTAAATATATTCATGTGACTCCACTAATAACATATAGAAAAATATTTTGAATACAAAAATGTACGAATCCAATGTTATTGAGACTATAATTACATGGTTGAAAACATACAACCATGATTTTTGTTTCATACATGAAGATTCTATTGTGGGGAGGCATTAAAGATTCATAACATTTTTTTATGTAATATAATATCTTAGTGATAATTATATTACTTATGAATTTTCAGCTGGAAATATCATTGAAATTATTCCTTGAAATAGGTAATAAAATATAATTTCCCAAGATGATAAAATCACAATTATAAAGATTGGATTAAAGGATTTGATAGGCATTGTTAGGTAATATGTGTGACAAATAAAAATCGATGCTGAAAATTAAAAAATATCGGTTGATTATATTTTTTATACTTAAAATGATCATAGAAAATTAGAACTGCATATAATGTTCCAAAATAATGGATGAAGATGAAATTTATAATTTATATGGAGACTAGTGTGTGTTATGAGAGCCCTGCAGAAATTCGAAAACTAGATCAGAGAGTGAATGTTATTATTAGGAAATAAGAATTTTAGATTCAACTAGAAGTACAATATCCAATAAATAAAATGAGAATAAATATTATTCTGAAATGATTTATTATGAATGTGTGTTGTCTAGTAAAATTAAGCTCGATTTCACAATATTGAAATGAGAAGGTAATATGGAATGAAATTCATACATATAATCAATGAGGTTATATATAAATTAATGTAATAAAAGTTTAGATGATTTAGAATCATGAAGTGACTGTATGGGTGATATCTCTTCACATATTTATTTAGAATCTTATAGTGATAACCATTTGAATATTTTTTCCCATAATTATAGTCAATAAAATTACAATTTTATTTGGGATGGGATGTCTGCTAAAACCATAAAAAATTCAATGAATGAAAAATATCTTGAATCTGAAAAAACTTATTATATATTCAATAAAAGAATATAATTCATTGGTAGAGGCTAATACATATCCATGCATTGAATAATTATCTTGTTTTTTAAAAAAATTAAAAAAATGGAATTCAAATGTTATTTAAAAATGTGAAAATGCTCAAGCATCTTTTCCAATGTTAAATTTTTAATATATATACAAAATACTAAAAGTTATAATAATTTTAATGATTTATAATAATCTAATGATGAAAATTACATATTTTATAAGAATTTTAAAAACAAAAATCCACATCATAAAAAGAGAATAATGATTTAGTTTTCAAATAAATTATTATATATTGTGAAAAAAATATTTTTTTTAAAATTCCCATCATATATAGAGAATACTAAAGATATGTAACTAAAAAACTCATTTTAACTATTAATAAATAGATATTACTATTTTATAACAAAAATTTCATAATATCTATATTCATTTATATATTTCACTATATTGTACAATTTCATATGTTGTGTAAATTTCAGAAAAATGTGTTCTTTAAATAATGTGAAATCAATAGTATGTCTAAAATAATATTTTTTAAATGAACTAGACACTTCTCAATATAAATTTTTATCTATGTGTATTCATAATCTTATTTTACATAATAATTTATTAACCTAATTATTTTTTCACACCAAATTCACATTATTTATAATTATAAGAAAATATAGTGTTTACCAAAATAAACCACATTTGGTATATAGAGAATGGATATTATTGAAAAATTGGGAAACATTATAATTTCACCTAGAATATATTTAAGATCAATGCTTTTAATGTAAAATTTCCTTAAAATTCTACAGGAGGAATATATGGTATATGTAATATTGTATTTCTTTTAAAATTAATAATTTAATTTTTTTATGTTGTATGTTAGAAGAACAAACATAATAGAATAATCCAATTATGCGATGAGGGTTATATTGTCAACATCATGAATGATAAATATTGAATAAATAGTTTAGAATATGTTTTACTTTTTTCTTCCAATATGCATGAGAATGAATTAACACTAAATTGAGAAGAACATATATGCCAAAAAACAACTTTCCTTGGTAAAATATAAAATCAATCTTTGTTGATCAATAAAATATTTAGAAATTATAATGTTATAAATTATTAAAAAATTTATATGAAATTAATAGTGATAGTTATACATGAGCATATTTTTATGTATTCTAAAATTTGTTTTCATTTTCTATTTGGAATGAAACAAACATCATGTTCTAAATCTATAAGTTAGATTTCTAATTCACTTGAATTTTTGATAGTTCATGTTGATTTCTTTTATCAGAATTTTTTGAAGGATTGGTTGATGATAATTTAGGTATGATTTATTTGATTTGTAAAAGAGATATACATGTGTTTATTCTAAATAATGAATGTTAATAATTTTATATTTTTATACATTTTTATCCAATGTTAAAAATGATAAAAATATATGTTTAATAGAAATTCATAATGATAATTTTGGAGAAATTGTAAATTAAAACTTTTAAAACATTTTTATTAATAATTTTAGAATACATAACTTCTGATAACATTCAATTTAATTAAAAAATGGTGTAGTTAAAATATGAAATATAATTATTTAGAATATTAAGACAACTATGTTGAGAGAGTACACAGTTTCTAAACATTATTTGGATAAATTTATCAGTAAGACCGTATAAATATATATATATATATATTTACATGTTTCAATAGTACCATTGGTTATTAAAAACATTACGAGTATAAGGATGGAAGATGGATAAAAATTCTACATCAACGATTTTGGATGGAAATTATTTCATTCGAAATTCCAATGACTATTTACATATATGTTTATCTAAAATTCGAGGAATGGATAATTTTAGGAGATTATATAACTAGAAAACATTATATATTTTTATTAAATATATAATTTCATTATAGTTAATAGTTGTTATTAATGTTGATGAAACTAATTTATTTTTTTTAAACAACCACAACATATGTCAATAGATGTTATTTCAAAAACATCTTTTCATCCATTTTTAGAAAAATATAATAATGTGTGGTAAAATGTATAATACATAACATAAGTTCATACTGAATATGTTAAAAAAATTAATAATGAATTGATATATAAAAAACTAATAAATCAGTTAGTGTTTATGGATTATCCAAATAATAACATTATTGGTCTTATAGATTAACTAGTAAGAAGTACAACTTCCTTTTGAAATAAATAAATATATTTTTAATTTTTTATCAAAATATAAAACTATGATTCATTGTGAGGTTTTAGGTGATGAATATAAGAAATTATATTTTTATGAAAAACATAATTAATTTTAGAGGAACCATGATTGGACATTGGTTTGAGAGACTAATGATTCTCCTTTTATTTGTGTAAGATGTGTTTTCTGAAATAAGTTAAGTAAATATGGAGTAAATGTTATAAATAATTCAATATAATCTGAAACATGTTATAATAAACAAGAAGGGGAATGCATTGAAACAACAAATATCTTCCTATATTGTCATGAGCAATCTTTATACTTCTATATATTATAGAATTTCTAAATTATAATTATTTTAAAATTTATTTGAATAGTGTTTTCTTAATTTGGTATCTAGAAAAGGAATTTTATATCAAATGAAATGATTATTTTAAAAAATAAAAATATATTTAGCATATATTTAGGGTTTGTAAAGATATTTATGGAATGAAATATTCACTTATATCTTGGTTTGATAGAATTAATTTTTTTTTGGAAAAAATGATTTTTTAAGGGAGTTGCAAATCTAACTTTTTTTATTAGAAATAGATTTTAAAACACCATCATTGTTTAAATTTATTTATATGAATGTAAGTTTAAATCAGATCAAAATAAATATTACAGATTCCTTTATGGATCTTAATATATATGAGTTTCTGATGACCAAGAAGGGTGAACATACATTCTTTCATGCATTTCAAATTTTAAAAAAAATAAAAAAATAACTTTTATATTTAAACATAATAGTATAAATATCATGTTATGGATTGTGGAAATTACACGACATAATGTATATGTACTCTTATTAGATCCCCAAATACATTAGATCTTTATGGGTATAGGGAACCAATTGATCAATACATTTTTAAAAATATTATTTGTAGTTTAAATTATATTATTTTTTATAAGGATTTTATGGTTTCAAAATGATTGTTTGAAAGATATCATGATAATATAAATTAGTACCATATAAAATTTTCAAATATAATTTTTTTCAAGTATTATTTTACCAATAGAACATTGATTATATTTTTCTACTTGTAATTATTTTGAATGACAATTGTTCTCCAATGCTAACTTTGGTGGATGCAAAATGGATAAAGAAAGTACATCAAGAAAATATCAATTATTAGAAAATGAATTTTATCATGTTGTCACAAGAAAAAAAATTGTTATCAATTTCTACCACTAATCTAAAATAAGGGGGGATAGGGAATTTTTATGCTAATTTTTTGTTTATGAAAAAAAATCATCAATAATATTTGCAAGAGTTATTGTAAAAATAAAATTTTATTGGTAATAATACTTTTATTAATTTATATAAAATATAATCATATAACTCATTAAATATGAACATTAATATATGACACAATTTACATTGGGATGAAATATAAATATGAGATATAATTTTATAATTCCTCAGAACATAAGAAAAACTATTAACTATTACAAAATACCTTATTTTCGATAGATCTGTATTCATTAAATAGAAACAATGAATGGTAAATAAAAATGATAAATACAATATACATCATGTTTATAATCTGTTTATATAGTAATTAACTCCATAAAAAATGTAGGCATCACAGATTTTATGTTTTAAATTTATTTTTTGGGGAAAAATCTTGTAAAAATTATTTTCGAACAATCCTCTGTTTGGAAATTTTTGAGATGCATATTTGTATGAAAATATATATGTACAAAATATTTCATTAAAATATATCTTGTACATATTTTTAATGATAAATTTTCTCTATATATTTTTCTTATTTAAAATTCCCAAAACATGTAAAATAAAATATTCTATTTATGAAAATTTCACGACATATATTTATTTATGATATTTTAATTACAAATTTTTCATTAATGTTTTTTCATTATATATTATTTATTACAAAATTTTCGATTACAAAATTTTCCATAATAAATATTCATTACAATGTCACAAAATGATTCACTAGAAAATTTTCCATTATAAAAATTTCATTAAATTAATAATTTTTTTAAAATAATTTGATTCAAATTTTTTTATTTCAATAATTTTATTTTATAAATTTTCAGAGCTAAAATTTCAATAAAATATTTTTAACCATTTTTATAAGAATTTATTATAAAATTTATAGTTAATATTTTATATCTAACATTTTATATACCTGTTTATATATTATATTTCCAAGATTTTAATATTTCTAAATAAAATATTTATATGATAATTAAAATTTCCTTTATAGAATGTAAATTTCCAAGTAATATTTAATTTTATACATTTATTTGTTGTATAAGATTAATATTTTCTCTATTAATATTGTCAATTTTCCTTTTTGTCAGAAAATATAATAAAATAATAAGAAATATAGAACAATACTAATAAAAATAAAATGTTTAGAAATTTTTTGTTATGTAATTAATTGTGATGTTTACTATAATAAGGGTTTTAATCTCAACCGTTATTTCAAATAAAATAAATCCATATCTACCTAGATGAAATGAATATGGGTGTATGACCTTGCCTTTTCTCTCTCCACATATCCTTTATTCCATCACATAGATATATATTTATTCTTTATATAAATATTTGTTATTGTTCCAGTTATCTATTCAAATTCTATGAGTCTACTATTTATATTTCTACTAGACTTACATTAAAATAAAATATGATTAAAATATAATGGGATAATAAATATTTATTACATCTAATAGATTTATTATTTTTTAGTCGTAGGAATCCCTATTAATAAAAAATTGGGAATTTAATTTACAGTATCCTAGTTTGGTGGCTGATTTTCATTCGTATTCAAAAATTTTATAATAATTTGGATTGAAATTTGAAACATATAAAATTCATGGAAATAAGAAAAAATTAAATTCATAGAATATAACATGAATTTTCTAAATTAAATTATATGGTGAAACTAACATATTTACATATAGGTTTCCTTAAAAATTAGGATGTTATTATAATTGAAAGGTAGAAGATTCATTGTTCTCCTAATAAAAAAAAATTAAAATGTAACTTTGTCTCAATATAGGTAACTAAATACTAGAAATTATAGTATATAATTTTATGATCTCTAGGAATTGAAATCGGGATGTGTGAAAATATTAAGATGTAAATGAGTCATATATATATTTTATTAAGAGGAACCCTTTTTTATAATATTTGTTTTCAATATAATTATGGAAGTGATGGAAGGTTCATTGATATTAACAATTCATATTTATATGGAAATTATCAAAAAATTATAATAATAAATTATGACAGTTATTAAAATTGAAAATGTTGAAAGAAATATCATTGATAGATTCAGTTAACTAGATAAGAGGCAGTCTAAAAATGATATGGAGTTATGAATCTTTTGATACAATTTTATTTTATAAATTGAATATAATTTTATCATAAGAAAGAATTTATCAACTCAAATCTATGTTTGATTAGGGTAGGGTTTTGTATAATCCTCCACCCATTTTAATAACAGAACAAAAAAATGTTTGATGATGTTTTCATAGAATATATGAAAAATAAAGAGTTTAATAATGACAATGGTATAACTTTTTGGATGGGTAAAGTAGAATATGAATATTTAAAATATAATACATATCAAATATATTTTAAAAATATAATAAATAGATGAAATCTGAAAAATTAGGATAATATAATATTAATAGGGTCATTACTATAAAAAATATAAGCTATTTAGCCAATGGTGAAAGCTGTTAAAAATGATAATGTTCATATGTTTGAATTTTCTCAAGGACATCAATCATAAAATTCATAAGTTAATTATAAAACTTAATAAATTTAAATCATAGATTTTCATTAATATTAGGTAGATTTTTTATTTATCATGGAAATCTAACAAATAATAATGAAAAAAGTTCACATTTGTTTGGAAAATTTTCCATGGGATAGTATATTTAGGGAGTAATATAAAATTTTTTAAAATTTGAAAAAACAAAAAAATCATGATAACTTTTCAGTAACATAATTAATTTAATTATATGTAAATAAATTTATGTGAATTTTCTTAAATTTTCCTAATGGAGAATGTTCTGTATGATATGAGAAAAAATATAAAATGAATTAATTATAAAAACATTAGTACAATATTTTCAGGGCTGATAATGATGTAGAATATGTTGTTAGTGTTGGTCATGATGCTGATTTTTGTAGTGAAGGTGAGATTGATGGTGATGAAGTGGAAAGTGAAGTGATGGATAATTCTGATTATAGTATTACATAATAAATATCTATGAGATCTAAAACATATTATCCTATAAGGTATTTTATTCCAATTTTTTATTTTGATTCAATGAATTACCACCTTATTATACATGGAATCAAATTGAGATTAAAATCATCTATTTCAATGAGGTTATTCAATTATTGGATTATATCATTGAAATAATTGAAAATATACTTAGAATGATTTTTTTTGAAATGTATGTTTGATGTTTTAGATAATTAAAATTCATTAAAGAAATTTTGATGAATTAGTATTTCGAAATGAATCGGATTTTAAAGACAAATGCCGAAGAATAAAAGTAGTTAGAATAAATTTTAATGAAATCATCCAATGGATGGAAGGTTTTGAAAATTCTATGCAATTTTTTGATGATATAATTAAGAAAATTTTTTATCCAAAAAATATCTAATATGTATTTATGGACTATTTAATTGGATGTTTATGAATCTACATGAGAAAAAGAGAATCTGAATTTTTTTATTGAATCTAAACTGATTTCAATGGAGTTTGATGTTTTTTCAGTTGACATATAAAGGATGAATAAGCTAAATAGAGTTCAATTGGTTGATCTAGTTTGAATATATATTTTAATGTTTTAATAAATTAGTTTCAATTATTAAGGCGACTAATGGAAAAATATCCAAAGTATAATATGTAAAGGAGGAGAAATTAGTTTTTAATGATGAAAACTAGATGATCCATTTAAGGTTACATTATTTCTCAAGGATGATATCAACATTAATAGATTCATTGAAATAAAATATCAATTTAAAGAAGATTATTATTATTATTTATTACCAGATGAAAAAATTTTGATATTTCATTTCATAATCTCTTCATAAATTATTTTCAGAATAACACAAACATATTTTGGAAAGGATATATAAGGGAATTTATGTTCATTAAAATTTTTAATCATTTATCTTTCAAATTCATTAGTTAGGAATATTGATTATTTTTTAATGAATACCTATTTTATTGTTTATTTTTTTGTAGGACCATCTTTCCCTAAAAATTTAGGTATGTATATTATGTTATGAAATCATTATTATTGAACATCCCAACAGGGGTGGCATGGTTTACAAAATTTTTGAAGATAACAATATAGAAATTTTAATGAAAAATTTATCAAAGTATTGAATATAAAAATAATATGTGAGAAACAAAATATCGATAAAAAAATTAGTTATACATAACCTACAATAAATAGGTTAAAGTGAAGTCATATTACATAGGGAGAGTATTTTTTTCACCAAGAAAATTTTCATCATTTAGAAGTTATATATTCTGCATTTTAAAAAGGCAGATATGGTTATGTAAAAATATATTTCTACAATTTCTATCTCAAAATTTAATGTCAAAATACATTTCATTAATGTATATGTCACGCTAACATTTATACTTATCATTTTTAAATAATTTTTTTAAAGAAATATATTTTTCTTATGAATAGTAATAAAAAAATAATCGAATGAAATAAATTATTTTATTAACAAATATAACTATTCAAAAAATTACAGATATACAATCATATATTTCCTGAGGTGATTTATAAAAGTACCCTAGTAAGAATATTACAAATTCTAAACTAACAATGTTATATAAATCTATTCAGGAAAATATTTTCTTGATGGATAAATATTACATTTACCTTTGTAAATGTAACATAAAATTCTAAATTAGGTAATAAAATTATTCCAAATTAATAAATAAATTTTACCATATGAAAATTCATTACACTATGATGATTTATAAACATAATAGCATCAGGTGAACATGATGAGATGTCATGAAGGATTTTATTTTTGAGTTCATTTCACCAACCTTCAAGATACATCGAATATGAAAAACAATGATTTTCTTATAAATATTAGTAGATACCACGTAGGATGGTGATCCTATATCAGAGATAACCTAAGTATTGTGGGGATAAATTTTTCAACATAATGTTACCTTTAGTTTTCATTTCATTATAATTTTATTGATTCATTCACTTATGAAAATAATATATGAGTATAATTTGTAAATTCCATAAAATTTCTATGTTCCTAAACTGTTAACAAGATATATTGTGATGGAGGGATTCTAGGGATATATATATGTGGGTTTTATCTGATCAAGTTGATAAAGGGTTATTTTGGCATGGAAAATAGTGTTCTATAAATATTAATTTGTTGATATTCCAATATTAAGGATGAAACATAATTCTAGTTTTCTTAAAACTATTTATTCTCATAAATAAGAATATAAGATTACATTAAAATAAATGTTAATATTGGGATTATTATTATAAAACTTTTTATGTTTTATTAATTTTTTTATAAAATATTATATTAGTTTTTTTAACAATTATTTATTTATGTATTTATTATTATAGAATAGTTTTAAATTTTCATAACCATTATAAAATATGATATTTTGAAAAATAATTGATATAATTTATAAAATTTAACGATCAGTCAAATTTTATCTCTACAATTTGAAAACAAAGAGGATTTAAATAGTAATTTTGGTTTATAAATTTCAATTCACCAGTATCCCAAACAGATCTTATTTTCCAATGTATTACCCTTAAAAAATAAAATAGAACCATAATCATTAAACTTTTCGTTGTATTCTGAAACATTTCATCTAATCTATTAACCATAAGGGGAGTGGAATCAAGAGACCAATAGTCCTTGTCTGTTTAACCTGGCTTAGTTAAATTAATCATGATCAATATATCCATATTGTTTATTCAATAATTCTTCATGAACACGGACAATTTATGTGGAAAGGATAATAATATTGGATTAATGGATAATATATAATCTAAATAGAAAAAAATCTTCTAAATGATAAAATAGTTTTTAACAAATAATTGTATCTCATAATTTATATTGTAATATAACTAGATATATATTTTCATTTAAATTTATAATGGTATAGTGTAATTAAAATGTCATTTTCTTATTCACGGGACTACCTTTTTCATTTTATATGAGGGAATTATCATGGTGTATGAATCCATGTCTTTATATTGAATAATAACCACACTAGAAATACTTTATTTCATGACGAGACATACATTTGATTCATCCTTTTTGTCTCTCATATAGGGAAACTTCTCATATTCTCTCACTCACAATAGTGAATGGATATAAATATGGTTTTTAATCCTATAATATAAAATTTTCATAGTTAATTTAGACTAAAAATAACCATAAAACACTTGGAAATTTATGTACGTGAAGAGATGGTCAATTAATTATAATGATCACTAAATTACCGTTATATTGACTGACAATATTAAAAAATATATAAAATCATATTTTAGTAGTTTATCTTGTGACAATGTGTGATTTTATAAATTTAGATTTTTTAGTTTTCCACTACTTTTTCTAATGATAATAACCTCACCATTGGATTTGAATAAAAAATTATTTGGATGTTGTAGTATAATGGGTCAAAATTTCACATTCACATAAATTATAAAATAGATTTTTCAATTTAATATGACGGATATTGGTAGCAGGAAATTAAAAAAAACATGAAATAATATTTCATTAAACATTGATTTAATCCCCTAATCCTAATATTTTGAAGTCATATATCATTGAAACATGCTTTCATGATTCATTAAGACATGAAAATATAATTACCCATTGTCATTAACTAGTTTAGGTTTGCCTAAAACACTTATATGTATTCCTTGATAAATAAAATATTAATGAAAATAGTAAATATATGATTTTTTATATATTTTTTATTCTAAATCATGTAACATAATACTACATAAATTAATAATTCAATGGGGGAAATAATTGGTCTAGATTATAATGATTTTTTATATTATCCATTACATTTTTGTTAATATTTTCATGCTTGAAAAGACAAAGTAAAACTTGTTTCCCAAAATAATTTATTTATAATATGTTTAATTATTTTTATCATATCATGATTATTAAATAATTTTCATTATGTGATCACATTTATGGAAAATCCCTAGCATCACATTAAAAAATAAAAAAAATTCACATGTAAAAAATAAAAATGTAACATGATTCAAAAAATGTAAACACTTCTTAATTTATTAGGATGTTGTTAAGAGAATACTTGACCATTAGGAATAACTCATTGAATAATTCTTTAGTTGATTTGTATCATTCCTCCTTCATTATCTCTATCTCCATGGTTGGCTTCCCCTTAGAATTGTATTAAAATAAATCCACTTTCCTGATATAACCTTATATTAAAAATCCATTTTTACTCATATGTGAGAGGATTCAGTAGTTTAGTGTTTTATAAAGAACTCAATAATATGTTGTCATATTATTACAAAAGGGAACGTATAATAGGTATATTATTATGTTTAATCTAATAATCAATTTAACATTAAAAAACACATGAAATATGTACTTAATGATAATAGAAACCTAAAATATACATTGGTTAGTAAATATTTTGATCATCCAAAAAATGAAATGTAAACATAGTCATAAAAGATATGATTCATTTCAAGTGGTTCTTTATTTAGATAAATTTCATGAATTTATATATTAGTTATCTTATATTGTACATAAATCTTTTACATTAAATATTTATCATAATGGATGATGGGATTCCCATCCATTGTAATTTAAAAAAATTCAATTTTTTATTTTAATTTAAAATTAATTATATATACATCATACATTGAATGGGAAAATATCATGTATCATTACTTAAAAAAAATTCATACTCTAATTTATTATATAGTACATACACATGGAAATAAAAATGTGTCCCATTCTCTATTATAAGGTTTGTACTCTCACTCACATTACATTTTGACTATATTTTTTATGGTTCATGTTTTTCACTATGTACTTACCTAACATGTAAACCTACATGCTATGTCTTGTAATACTTGCTCTTCTATTAGGTGTTCCACACCATATAGTCTTTATAACATGTGATACCACAAGACATATAATGAATAATTGGTGGGTGCCATTGGTGATGCTCGACAAGTACACAACATGAATGAAAACAAATAATGTTGTATATATTAAAAATAGTAAGTAAAATATAATTTAAAACATTTAATACCCCATGAGCCACTAAAAATATCATGACATGTACTCCTATTTGATATACCATACTACATGAAATATAAACAACCACATGATGTGATGTTTAATGATTTATTAAATATTTGTTACTATATATTGGTATGAATCTATCCATATTCTTATCATGGAATGTTTCATTCGATAGTTTCTACCAATTACATGAAATTTTCAACTATATATATGTGTTTTAATCCATTTTCTCAAACTATTATAAATTTCTTGAATTTCTTTGAGTTATTTTCATGAGTGATTATATGTCACACTAATGTTAAATAATATACATAATATTTAATCACACATTGGCCAAGTAAATTGTCTACATGCAAATAAACATTTTTTTATTACATGTTTCATACACTAAAAATGCACGTTAATAACCATGTGTGGTTATATATAGATCATAGTGGATACTCGGTGTGTAAACCACTCAGTCCATGTTCAAAATGTAATTTAATATTTTTGTAGTTCGCATTGTGTTTCGACACCCACTTGAAATATCGTTATTTTTGTGGGTTATCCTTTTTATATTGAAAATGGTCAAACAATGAAATAATTTATGTTACATATTACCTAATTTCCCTACTCGTCTAGTAACTTCCACATCTTAAGATCAGATCATATTGAATTAATTATTTATTTTGGGCCTATTATTTTCCATACGCAACTCAATTATCATATTATCTCAACATTCCAATTTAGTGAAAAATATTGTATAATTATCTTATCAAAAAATAAATAATTATTATTTCGAATTAATAAATAAATAAAATTATTATACAACCATTTTGATACTAGATAAATATTTTATGGCATGGTGGAAATGGTATGTGACAAAAAATGTTGTTTAACTCCATGAAAATTAATATTTTATAAAACATACTATCTAATATGGTCATGGAACATATAGAAAAATCACAATAGGAGGAAAGTTATTTGATGAAAATGAAAAATAAAAAAAAGAGAAAATATAATAGTGGGTGAAATCATAATGGTGAAGTTAATGGAATAAAGATTGAGAATAGAACAAGGGTCAAGGATAGATGATGAAAAAAAAATAAAAAGCAAGTGAAAGAACATCAAATACTATAGAAGAATAAATTATTTGGATGTAAACCATATTTTTAGATGTTTTATTTTTAATATTATCATATACTAGGGTATTTATTTGTAGTAATAAGATAAGTACCTGGAAAAAAATCACTAGTGCTTCATTTTCTGGATCATGGAGACTTCATATACTTATCTAATTAATTATCTTACAAACAAACTGATGAACCATAGTA
Source organism: Viscum album (assembly GCA_963277665.1). Taxonomy (NCBI): domain Eukaryota; kingdom Viridiplantae; phylum Streptophyta; class Magnoliopsida; order Santalales; family Viscaceae; genus Viscum; species Viscum album. The sequence continues at coordinate 418,805,648 of OY728123.1, read as the reverse complement.
TCACAACCTTGTTTTGAATGTTTCATTATCACTTAAATATCTAAATAAAAATTTATTAATGACTCCAAATACTGAAAAAAATTACTTAGTAAGATAGTTTGGTTTCATAAATACTTGATCAACATGAAAAGGGTGGACTCTCATAACCCCTAACACCTGAGTGTGAAAAAGTTACCTACTCTCCCAACCTCAATAAGAAATCACTGAGTTATGGAAAAATCAATGATATGACAGTCATTATATTCAAGAAATGTTTTATGAACATATTATGGTACGGAAACAATAAAAAAATAAATTATAACACTAGTGATTTAACAAAAATCAATTTATATTGTTCTATCTCCTTACTCATCATTTCCATCCTTTGTCTGTACGTTAGGCTCTCTACTCCATGAGTATCTATTATATCATGTGTTCTGTAATCCCATGCAATTTTTCCTCTTTCATCAATATATTTTATCCACAAATATTTTCTAATGGAAACTACCTCATGATATTTTTTCATTGAATCCTACCTTCTACCATGAATGTAATGCGAGAAAAAATAAATGAGATTGAATGGTTATAGTTATAGATAGTGAGAACATATGATAATCATCATCAAGAATGATATATTCAAATGGTCATGTAACCATTTATATCAACATAGATGATTTTATCCACATATCAATTTCTATCGACATATGAGAATACCTATTTAGTGGATTTCCATGTATCTTATTGGGATGACGTAGAAGATTACTATTGTAGCCGGTTTTTAATGACATAGCTAAATAGGAAAAAATGCATTTTCCTGATGCATTTGACTCTCTCTAATGGGTTTTTTATTCATGTAACTATTTCACTTCACAAAGATGATTATTCAATGTCTGAATTTCAAATATAGGTGATTCACTTCACATATATGTTTCCTAAAAATAGTAATTTATGATGTATGGGATTCATTTCACATATCCAATTGGGTATACGTAGCCAAAAGATAATTTAGGAGATTCATGGTCATGTTGCCAAAGGTAAACATAGATTTTGTTGACATAGGCATTTCACCTGACATACACTATTCTCGATGTACATGAGTGCTCGAGGTAATTTATTTTAACTTATTATCTTGCACTTCCATTGAACACGAAGCCATATACACTAGTGGAAATACATAATGAGAATTTCATCTTCTCAGTTTGATATAATTTTCTCAATCCTAATAACCAAGCCTCCCATTGCAACAAACCATCCAAGGTTACCCTCACATCTGGAGCCTGATCTGTTCTGTCACATACCTAATGGGCATTCTCGATCCCCACAGGGTGGAAATTTTCAAAAGGGAATCCAATAAAAATATGGAGGAAATTATTTCACATAACACGAACAAACACATGGTATATATATACACAGTTCTTGAATATTTATAGGATATATAAAAATATATAATCAATAACTATAAGAAACCCACATAAACCAAAATAACTGAAAGTGTAGCCAAAACTCTATGGAAAATCCCAAATGAAAAGGGAAAATCATTTTCCTTCTCCCTGTGATTGTGTTGATGAACTCCCATTATCTATCCACTATCTACCCATCAAATATGACATGAATACTTTTCACCTCACTACAATACTGTGTCGTTCCCTACATTAAAAGACATACATAGGTCTAAGCACCACCGAAAAGGAGCACAATTTATGAGAAAATAGGCTCCTTTGGATCCCACCTAGGTGTTCTATAATAAGTATCTATTTGACAATTTTTTGAATTCCCATTTAAAATAAAAAATTGCTTTATTATAAGTAAACTAGTTTTATAGAAAACATGGTCAACATTTTCTTTTTATTATAGTTCTAAAACAACGCGTAGGTATATCAATTTAAAATAACATTTTCCATATGGTTTTTCACCATCATATAAATTCATATCATATATGAAATACAAATTCAAATAAAAAAATTAGAAGCAAATGTATTAGCACAAATTTTCACAATAGGTTTGTAGCACCCCAAATATTTTGTGGTATGTTTATGTAAAATACATTCTATTCATCAAAATTTTCCTTTGAAACAACACTAGTTTATTTAGAATATAGTCCAATCCAAGCCATTAAATATAACTTTTCTACTACTATGTTTTTAATTTTAAAAAATGGTCATCTAGAGTTGTGATAAGTACGTCATTTGGAGTCTGATAGAACAAACATGATTTTTGGTGAATAGTAACATACCCTTATGAATAGTAATATGAATAGTAATATGACCCTTATAAATAGTAAATAATAATATTATTTTATTTTCTTAGGTAAATATGATAATGGGATCTTAATTAATTTTTCAATGTCACATAAAACTAATTGCATTTCAAGATGGTTATTTTTTTAATTAACTATGACCATATTTAAAAATAAAATAAATAATATTTATAAAATTATTTTTAAAAAATGGATTTCACTTTGGAATTCTACATGTAGAAAAATGATAGGGGTGAATTTTTGGGATTTTTCTGAAATTCTAGAATTTTTGATGAATAATGAAATACTATAAAATAACATATATACAAATTATCAGTGAAATACACTATTTATGACATCATATGTAATGAAAGACTAGTTGGTTCAAACTAACATGCACTTATTATTATTAGTGGTCACATGAAACAACACTATTGGTTGTCTTGGTGGAAATAATACAATAATGAAATTAAATATTCAAAATATACCCCTCTCCTCCACTATAAAACCCCCCTCACCACTCCCTCTTCTCTTCACTCCTCTAAGAATTGAAGCTCCTTATAGATCTGCCAAATTACACTTCCCCAGTCTCTCCCCACGACCAGGATGCTCTTGGTCTTTTCAAAAGACCAATATCCCTTCCCTTAAGGAGGTTCTCAAAAATGTTATTTAAAGAGGTAAACCACCTTTCGTTTTCTTTTTGTTTCATTTGAATTTATCTTCATTTGTTATCATCTCCTCACCTATTCTGTCCAAATGATCTTGATAACTCCAGTATCATCTACATACAAGATTTATATCATGTTAATGAAAGAACCATCATCTATATTCTTAATCCCTCCCTTTTATTTTTATAAACGAAATCATTGTCCATGAGGTTCCAATTTATAAACTTCGTGGATGACGAAGTTTTGTTCTTCAATAGTTCATTCATAACTGTTCATGAAACCATAATTATGGTTGAAACAGGTCATTAAAGATGTATTTTATCTTTATTAATGTTCTGGAACCTTTTCACATATGTAATATGGAATAATAATTCGAAACAAGTTTATTGAGCACAAAACTGCCAAGCCAAATTCAAGCGTTTATTTTTTTAACTCATCAAATGAGTCATCCTCATGGTATATAACCAAAATACTTATAAGATCATTTATATATATTTAATTTCATTAATTATGTATAATAACAATTCTGGATGTTTAACCGTATTTCAAACCAACTTCCATTCATGAATACAAGTAAACAAATCATTAAACCAAGTAAGAAAATGATTCAAAAACAATAAGATTTAATCTATTAAACCCATCAAAGAGGCCATAAATGAACATAATAAGGTCATATAATATAAATTATATGTTTATTAGGTTCCGTAATTTTTAATTAATTAATCTAAATCTGATTATTCAGGTCATAATGAACAATCAAGAACACACTAGAGGAAAAGGTAAAGGGTTTCTTATCTCACTATCATTTCTGTGAGATTTTCATTGTTCTCAACTTATTTCATTTATCTGGTATATGTGTAATTTCATTTCATATATTATAACATGATTCTCTTTATATACATGTTAGTAAATGATTCCCATGACAATTATTAAGTTCTGGTCATTTGATTCGACTGATTACATTGTGGTAAGGGACTTTGTCTCACCAACCTTTTCATTGTGACTAAATTTGTATTGTGCAACAAATAATCCTTATTTGGTTCACCTAATTCCCATCTGAGATCCCTTTACATTAAATTATATTTATAATAGATATCCGTAAACTCATATCATGGATATGTCTGTTGTCTAAACCGTATACCATTTTAAATACGGTGTTTATTTGGAATGTTATTATGAAAATAATGATGAATTTGTATAATCTACTCTCTAAGAATATTTAAAAGGAATATTGATCTTATATTGAATCAATTTATAAAGAATTATTGGACATAAAGTGGCGGTTGGGTCCCACTATTGCCCCTCGATGCATCGGTAGGCCTCATGATAGAAAACAGTTTGGCAATAAACCCTTCGAGTTAGTTTCCAAAAATCAGAAGGGTTTCAACCCACAGCGCTAAACCGTTTTTATGGAATTATGGTTTCATGTTCCAGATACATGACGTCTAGTTAATAAGAGTAATATGTATTCATATTCAGTTATTATTTTTTTCCATGAGGTTTTTACTATGACAACATCTATGGGTGCAGTTTCATTTTCAATTTATTAATGGCATTAGTTGTTCCTTTATTAAATATTCCATATTGATTATACCAGATTGATTATGGTTCACATATTATTTTACTCATGCTTCCACTATTTTTAACCCTTACTAAGCATTTGATCTCACCCCTTTCATTATCTACCTTCGACAGGTGATGAAGAGAAGGTCTTCTTTTGAGTTCCTGTTGATGCAGTTTTGAGTTTTTTGTAATGTATTGTATTTTGTAACCTTTTACAATGTAATTTGAGTTACATATATGTATCTAGTTTCTTCAAGACTACTAAACTAATTGTTCCTTCTGTATTTTCATTCCTTATAACCATGTCAATATCACAAGTAATGCATCGGCTCTATCCTGGAGGGGTCGGGGTGTTATAGTTGGTATCAAAGGAAGTTTAGTAGAAAACCTGGAAACTAGAGTAGGAAATGTATAGTATGAAACAAAGACCTATGGTATTATTTGAGGATTAACATACAATAACGTCCTGGTATTTTGGTAAGGAATAGATTATGTGGATATTTTAAGCAATATTTCCATGTCTAGATACGAATAGGTAGAGGTGGCTCTGGAACATATGTATCTTGGGGTAAAACCCGAAAACACCGCTTTGATCTAGACTCGAACGGGAACTGGTGTATGACAACGGGCCTTTCAATACTCTTGGTTATGAGACTCCTGGGGGATATTCTTAGGATAATTCATTTTTTCTTTAAAATCCATTATGAAGGAGTTAATGTAAATTTCTCCTTAGAGGAACCATGTTTATAAGATTAGCTATGCATAGAATTTCAATTTATGTTGAGTGCTATTCTATGAGAGATTCATAAACGAATCTATTATATCCCATTATTTAGAAATGGAATATAATGGAAGAATGGGAATCAATACTCATGGTAAAAGTAATGATCTCTCTACTGAGAAAGACAACACAGTCAACATTGGAGCAGATCAGATCATGAACATTTTGGGACAACATAATCAAGTTGTAACGAATAACCATTCAACACATGTGTTGTATCATTTCATGCAGAAGATTCCCCCATATTTTAGCAGTACAACTAATCTAGTGGCTGCTGAGAAATGGATCAAGTCCCTTGAAAAGATATTCATGGAATTAAGATGCAATGAGAATGAAAATGTAGTACTGGTTTAATATAATCTCAAGGGAGAAACTGATCAATGATGGTCTCTGATTCAAAATACCACATAGGAAGAAGATATAGAGTATATAGAATGGAGGAATTTTTAGGAAATATTCTTTGAAAAATATTTCCCTCACGATCAACGAACTGAATGAAGAGGAAATTTCATGGCTTCATACAAAGGGAAGAAGATAGTGTTGCGGAGTCTGATGCTACCATCACAATTCATGCTAGGTATGCTATGGATAATGTACAAGACTTGGTGGACAAGACTGATCATTTCTTTAATATTCTTAAGCAAAGTCTTTGAAGGGCACTAGTTTCTCAATCATTTTCATCATATGATGAAATTATATCAACTTCCATCAAAACAGAGAAGGAATTTTCTAGATCAAATATTTTCAAAGGAAACAAAGATAAAAAGTAGCATTCTGATAACAAAGGAAAAGGAGAAGCACCAAAGAAGAGAAAGGGAAAAAATAGATTCCCATTATGTGAGAACTGTGGAATGAATCATCCTGGTAAATTCTTGAAAGGAAAGGGAGACTGCTATAACTATGGAGAAAGGGGTTATCGATATGATGAATGTAAGGGGAAGAAACAATTCAATGATTTTCAATGATATAACTATAGAGAGATGGGAAACTAATCAAATTAGTGTCCTAAGCGCCAAGGAAACATGCCTCAGAAAAATTCAACAGTGCAAGGGAGAGCCTATTCCATTATAACCACAGAGGTTGAAGTTTCTAGTGACATGGTGACATATAATTTAATTGTTTCCTAAAACTTAGCCAACATTTTATTGGATACTAGATCATCACATTCATTTTTATCCTCTCAGATTTCCAAGAAAATTAGATATGTCCAATTTGATTTAAGAAATGAGTTGTCAGTAAAAACTCCAATGGGATGTATCATTGCAAAAAAAGGCATGTCAACTAGTCCCCCTCTAAACACAAAAACGTTCTTTAGTTGCAAGCCTAATCATCATACCCATGACTAAATTTGATATAATTCTCAGTATGGATTGGTTATAAAATATTGATGCGAGGATTTATTGCAAGAAAAAATTAGTTACAATTTATGAAATTGTTGTATAATCTTTTGTCTTTATTGAAGAAACTTTTCCACCTGATTCTTATCTAGAACCACCTCTAGTATCTCTATTTTATTCAATACATGGAGTGGAAGATAAACCAATATCTATGGGAGAGTAAATAAATCATCAAATTGAATATGTGCACATAGTGAAAGTGTACATTAATGTATTTCTAGAGGATTTACCTGGACATCCTCTAGAGCGAGAAATTGTGTTTTCCATTGACTTAATTCCTGGTGGAATACCTTTATCAAAGAACCCGTATATAATGGCTACTATGGGGCTATTGGAGCTAAAGAAACAACTAGAATAGTTGAGTGATAAAGGATTTATTCGACCTAGTGTTTCTCCCTGGGGAGCCCCATCTTGTTTGCGAAGAAGAAAGATGGATCCATGAGGCTATACATTTATTACAGAAAAATCAATTCTATTACAATAAATAATAAGTATCCTCTAACCCAAATTGATGATTTATTTGACCAACATCATGGAGATCAATAATTTTCAAAGATTTACCTTCAATCCGGATATCATCAACTGAGTGTGGGGAAGGAAGATATTCCAAAGACAATATTTTGTACTTGGTATGGGCATTACATGTTTACAGTGATACCTTTTGGACTGACAAATGCACCATCTGTTTTCATGGATTTAATGAATAGAGTTTTCAAGGAATATATTGATAAAATTGTTGTGATATTCATTGATTATATCCTTGTATACTCAAAAAGTTTTGAAGACCATGAGAGTCACTTTTGAGTTATTCTGAGAACTCTTAGAATGAAGGAATTATATGGAAAGTTTAGCAAGTGTAAATTCTGGCATCAATTAGTTTCTTTTCTGGGCCATATTGTCTCTAAGGATGGAATCCTAGTTGATCATATGAATACAAAGGAAATACAAGATTTTCCCATCCCAACAAACATAACTAAGGTATGCAATTTTATTGGCTTAGCAGGTTATTATCGGCGTTTCGTGCAGAATTTTGCCGGACTGGCTTACCCGCTAACGAAGCTCACACCTAAAGGGGTTAAATTTGGTTGGACAAAATTTTGTAAGGAATGTTTTGAAAAATTAAAGACAATATTAGTCAATGCTCCTATATTGACTCTACCATCAGGGAATGACAGGTTTGTTATTAACATTGATTCTTCAAAGAAATGACTTGGTTGTGTCCTGATGCAAAATTATTATGTTATTGCTTATACATCACGATAGCTAAAAGTTCATGTAAAAAACTATCCTACTCATGATCTTGAGCCAGCTACTATAATATTTTCTTTGAGGATATGGATAAATTATCTCTATAGTAAAAAATTTGAGATTTATACTGATCATAAAAGTTTGAAGTATATTTTTTCATACAAATAACTCAACATGAGGCAAAGGAGAAATCTTGAACTAATCATGAATTATGATTTAAAGATACACTACCACCCGGGGATGGAAAATAATGTGGAATATGTTTTGAGAAGAAATGATCACGGAGATTTTAACAAGATGAGCATTGAAAGGGATCCTATTTTCATGGATCTAGTAATGATGGATATGGGAATAACCATGGAAGATAAAACATCAATGCCTTGTCAAATGGTTGCCAAACCATCTTTAATAGAAAGGATAAATAGTTCTCAAGATGATTATGAGGAGTTTCAAAAGAAGATTAAATCTTTGAATAATGGGATATTGATTGACTTCATATATTGAGATGGAATTTTAAAATTTGGGAAGAGACATCGTGTTCCCAATATACCTGATCTAAAAAGGGAATTATTGGATGATGCTCAAAGTTCAAATTTCTCCATACACCATGGTAGCACTAAGATGATAGAAAATTGAACAAACATTTTTGGTGGGACAACATGAAGAGGGAGATTTCTTATTTGTTCATGATGTATGGTTTGTGAACAAGTGAAATCTGGAAGGCAATAGCCTAGAGGTGTATTGCAACCACTTCCTATAACTGAATGGAAATGGGATAATATCACGATGGACTTTTTCATGGGACTACCAAATACTCCTAGACGGAACAATGAAATATGGGTCATTATTGATCATCTTACCAAGTCATCACATTTTCTTGATATAAGAAAAGATCTACCACTTGAGCATCTAGCAAGACTGTATATTAATGAAGTTTTGATACTTCATGGAGTTACCCTATAGATTGTTTCTGATAGTGATCCACATTTTACATCAAGGTTCTGGAAATTTCTACAGAAGGATTTCAATACTAAGCTTTATATGAGTACTGCATATCACCCTCAAACTGACAGATAGTCTGAAAGGACTATTCAAACACTAGAAGACATGCTGAGATCATGCTCTCTTGACTTCCAAGATATGTGGGATCAATACTTGCCTTTGGTGGAATTTTCCTCCAATAATAGTTTCCATTCTAGTATTCAAATGGCTCCATATGAAGCATTATATGGAAATAGATGTTGAACTCCAACATGCTGGGATGAAGTTGGTGAAAGGAAACGTATAGACCCAGAACATATTGAAGAGACCGAGATAAAGGTGAAGAACATATAAGCCCATATTAATGCATCCCAAAGTATGCAGAAGATTTATGCTGACAACTAGAGAACGGACTTGGAATTTCAAGTGGGAGATCATGTATTTGTGAATGTATCTCCATGGAAGGGTATTATATGATTCACTAATAAGGGAAAATTATGTCCTAGGTACATTAGACCTTTTGAAATTCATGACCAAATTGGAGTCGTAGCTTACCATGTGGTAATTCCACCAAGTCTCTCCAAGGTTCACAATGTGCTCCATGTTTCAATGTTAAGAAAGTACATGCTAGACCCAACACATGTACTCACTTATGCAGAAGTGGAACTTGAGCCCGATCTATCTTACTGTGAAGAGCCTATCAAGATTCTTGATACTAGAGAACAAGTATTGAGAAATTGGGCGACTGGAACGGTAATGGTTCTTTGGAGGAACCATAAGATGGAGGAAGAAACATGGGAACTAGAGGATTTCATGAAGAAGAACCACCCACATCTTTTTGGTGGGCTATATACATAGAATTTTGAAGATGAAATTTCTGAAGGAGGGAATAATGTAACACCCCAAACATTTTATGGTATGTTTCTGTAAAATACATTCTATTCATCACTGTGTCCCTTTAAAACAAGACTAGGTTATTTAAAATATATTCAAAACTATCCATTAAATATAAATTTTCCACTTCTATGATTTGAATTTCAAAAAATGGTCATCTAGAGTTGTGATTAGTAAGTCATTTGAAGTCTGATAGAACAAACATGATTTTTGGTGAACAGTATCATACACTTACGAATAGTAATATGACCCTTATGAATTTAAAATAATAAAATTGTTTTATTTTCATAGGGAAATATGATAATGGGATCTTAATTAATTTTTTAATGTCACATAAAACTAATTACACTTCAAGATTGTATTTTTTTTAATTAACTATGACCTTATTTAAAAATTAAATTAACATTATTTAGATAATTATTTTATAGAAATGCATTTCACTTTTGAATTTTACACATCGAAAAATGGTAGGGGTGAATTTTTGGGAATTTTCTAAAATTCGAGATTTTTTTATGAATAGTGAAATACGATAAAATACCATATATACAAATTATCTATAAAATACACTATTTAGGATATCATAAGTGATGCAAGACCATTTTGTTCGAACTCACATGCACTTATTACTTTTAGGGGTCACATGAAGCAACACTATTGGTGGTCTTGATGGAAATAATAAAATAATGAAATTAAATATTCCAAATTTACCCCTCTCCTCCACTATAAAACACCCCTCACCACTCCCTCTTCTATTCAGTCCTGTAAGCCTTGAAGCTCCTCAATGTTATGCCCAATTACCCTTCCCTATTCTCTCCCCACGGCCTGGAATATCTTGGTATATCCAAAATACCAAAATTCCTTCCCTTAAGGAGGTTCTCGAAGAAGTTATTTCACGAGGCAAAACACCTTTCTTTTTCTTTTAGTTTAATTTGAATTTATGTTCATTTGTTATCCTCTCCTAAACTATTCTATCCAAATGAACCTGATAACTCCAGTATCATCTACATACTGGATTTATATCATGTGAATTGAAGAACCATCATCAATATTCTTACTCCCTCCCATTTATTTTTATAAATGAAATCAGTGTCCATGAGGTTCCAATTTATAACCTTTTTGGATGACAAAGTTTTGTTCGTCAATAGTTCTTTAATTACTGTTCATGAAATGGTAATTATTGTTGAACCAGGTCATAAAATATGTATTTTATCTTGATTAATGTTCTGGAAACTTTTCACGTACATAATATGGAATAATAATATGAAACAATTTTATTGGGCAGAAAACTGCCAAGCCAAATTCAAGCATTTTTTTAACTCATCAAATGAGTCATCCTCGTGTTATATAACCAGAATAATCATAATAACATTTGTATCACTTTAATTTCACTAATAATTTATAATAACAATTCTAGATGTTTAACCATATTTCAAACCATCTTCCATTCATGAATACAAGTAAACAAATCATGAAACCAACTAAGAAATTGCTTTCAAAACAATAAGATTTAATCTCTTAAACCCATCAAATATTCTATTAGTGAACATAATAAGGATATATAATATCAATTAAATGTTGATTAGGTTCGGGAATTATTAATTAATTAATCTAAATTTCATTATTCAGGTCATTAATAACAATCAAGAACACACTAGAACAAAATGTAAGGGGTTTCTCATCTCACTTTCATTTCTGTGAGATTTTCATTGTTCACCACTTATTTCTTTTATGTGGTATATGTTTACATCCATTTGATATATGAGAACATGATTCTCTTTTTATACATGTTATTCAATTATTCACTTGATGTTCATTAAGTTCTGGTCATTTGGTTCGACTGATTACATTGTGGTAAGGGACTTTGTCTCAACTACCATTTCATTATGACTAAATTTGTATTGTGCATCTAATAATCCTTATGTGGTGTAACTAATTCCCATTTGAGATCAACTTTCATTTGAAAATATATTTATATTAAATATCTATATACCCATATCGTGGATATATTTGTTGCCTAAACTATTACCAATTTACATACGGTGTTTATAGGCCTCATGAGACAAAACAGTTTGGCGTCATACCCATCGAGTTTGTTTCCAAAAATCAGAATGGTTTCTACCAATAGAGCTAAACCGTTTTTATGGTATTATGGATTCATTTGACAGATACATGACGTCCAGTTAATAAGAATTCTATTTATTAATTTTCTGTTATTATTATTTTCCATGAGGTTTTCACTATGACAAAATCTATGGATGTAGTTTCATTTTCTATTTATTAATTGTAACACCCCAGGTAAATGAAGAATAGAAATTTTCATATTTATCCATATTTGTGAATAAAGTATTTTCATATTTACGAATTAAATATTAATTTTAATTAAAAGGGGTTTCTACATTCGATAGCATACTCGGTACGCAACGATGAGTTTCTTTAAAAACTTACGTTGCACACAAGTAATAAAATAATATTATTTTAAATGTTAGTTAACAAGTAGCTGTTTTACTGGCGGGAATGGATAGAAATAACTAAAATATGATTATATATGTTTCTAAATGTCTATACATTTACCCAATAAAAGATAAAGGCTTAAAATACGGAAAGAGTTCAATTTTAGGGCATATATACTCTAATTTTCACTAAAGGTTCAATTATCACCTTTTAATGGTGAACGGTCATTAAAAATAGTTTTGATTACTCTTATACTTTATTTTGGACCAAATATAACTCTTCTTTAGAATCGGGGCATCAAAATTTACTTTGTGTAAATTTTTGGTACCTTTCTGATAAAGATCATTTTTTATGAATAGTGTAAAATGTTGTATTTTAATTCAAAACGACTTTTTAATCTAAATTATTTATATGATTAGATTATTATTTTAATTGGTTTTAAATTGAAATTATAAAATATTTTTACCAGTTAATCCAATGGTGGTCATTGGAATCAATTTCACTTTGAAATTGGACTTAAACTGGTGTCAATCTTTTGATACTTATTGTTTCACAAAAACACGCTATTTGTCATGACAGCGGGAATTAATTATTAAATTAATTAATTTGACTTATATGTTTTGAATTTTGTAAAACGTACTTAATTTTTGAATTCGGAATATCAAATATAGCTTAGGGTGAATTTTTGGGTTTTTTCTGAAAAACTTCAATTTTTGATGAATAGTGAAACCACTAAGTGGTACATATAAGAACTGATTTTCGGTTTAAATGAAATTTTGCCATCATTGTATTTTGATTTTCAAAAATCCGACATTCATGGTTGTCATTAAGAAGTAAAATGTGGTTCAATGAGATTAAAATAATTTTGTGGTGAATAGTAACTTATTAAGTTTTTAATCGCGCTTAGAGGTAATTAGTGTAGTTTAAGGTAAAAATGGTATTATAAGAATGTGAAAACACCATGACACATGTCCTACACCCATTGGGTGAGTCATGGCCGACCCCGACAAGCCATGTGCCAACTTGGGGACCCCATGGAGCCACTTTAGTTGGAAAATGACATTAATATATTTTTATTTAATGTTAAAGTGAAAATGACAATAACATAAATTGTTTTACTAAAATAAATTTTGAGTGGGGTTATACAAGTAAAAATTTTGATTATAAATATTAATTGGAAAGATAAAACGATTTCTTACATCATAGTATTTTTTTATAATTTTTAGACATTAAATCAATTAAATTATATATGACATAATAATGATGCAGCGATGACATCATTATTTGACGATTTAAATAAAATGGAAAGATAATGAAAAATATAAAACCTACACATGTCCAAAACCAATTGGATGAGTGGATTTCAAATCCTTATCACCTTATCCATGAATTATATCAATGCGGGACCTTTTAAAATGGAAACACATTTTCATATAAAGTAATATTTATTTACTTTCCAAAAGTGCCCCTCCTCTCCTCTTATAAAAGGCCCCCACCTCTACCTCATTTCACACACTTCTCAAGCCTTTGGCTCGGCCAACCCCTGCCCATTTACTCTCTCCACATCCCTCTCCTCATCCTAGAGGATTCCCTTTGGGCAGAATCTTTTCAAAGGAAGCCTTTAGGCTCAAATCAAAAGGAGTTACACACTTTAAGGTAATTCATTCTCTCATTTTCATTTGTTTTATTTTGCTTCTCCAACCCCCTAAACTCTTTTTATTTACTTCTTTTGTAACAGCACCAGTATCTTAAATATACTAGGATGTTGTTATATTATTTATTTGAGCTACACTCTCACACAACTACATCAAATGGTTAAAAAACATACGGTTTCCGTGGATAGTGAAATTCTACCTCCCGAAACGATGATTGTTCAATACTCATTTAACACCTTCAAGGGTGGCCATTATGATGTCAATATTTTTATATATGATATATAATATGTTTATGTTTTCTTTAAGCTTCTGTATTTTTCATTTTTGGCATACCTTTATGGTTTCCATTATGGGTAAACACAATATCTTCATTTAAGGAAGTGCGGACTACCACCCCCTAAAAGTGATGTGATTCGTTAATGCCATATGTGGGACGTGTAAAGGATGGATTTAATGTTATTATATATGATGTTACACTGGAATTATAATATACCTCTATATCATTATTATTTCTTTCCATTAAAGTATGAGATAGAAATGAAAGTAGCGTTCATGCGTACGTACGGCTTACCGTCTCCATGAACGGTGCATTTCATTTCTTATCCCCAAATGTAAGGTATTATTAAAATTAAATGTATATAATGTATATATATAATTAATGATATATCTAAATGATGAATATAATTCTATAATTAAAATATACATACCTCTCATTTAGTTTTAATTCCACTAATATGACAAAGAAATGAAAGTAGCGTTCATGCGTACGTACGGCTTACCATCTCCATGAACAGTGCATTTCATTTCTTACCTCTAAATGATTATGTAATATTATAAATACATGTATATTCTGGATATATATGATACATATTATATCCAAATCGGGAATTTCATTCTGGATATAAAGAACTTTTGACCACATGAACAACATGTAATTGTAAGTAGTCAACTTTCGACTTAAGAACCAAATATTGACAAAACAAACATTATTAACTTAAATGGTTACATAATGTTTATAACATGGAAATCAGTGATATAAAAAGAATAATGAACTTTAAGAAGGTTCTTAATCAAGTATAAATTAGCTCAAGTTTATTATTCAGGACGTTAAAGAACGATCGAGTCAAGTCGGACCCAAGGTAAGGGACTTCGTCTCAATCTCCTTTCATTGAGGCATATTTCGTTTTATACACAACATTCTTTTATACGGTGTATAAACTTCTTTGACTTTTAATTTTATACAAAAGGAATCTTTTTCGACGAAGCGTTTTACTAAACGACAAAAAGGAATGTTTTTTTTAATGTACGCGGTGACAACGACTTTTTCCGCCGCCGCGAGTATTATTTTGGTCTTTGGCTTCCTCAACAAGCCGTAATGTTTTTAAAATAAAATAAATACCATATACTCTTTTATGTATTTTGGTATTGAAAATGGTTTTGATAAAGGATTCTATTATGTCAATATATTTATGATATATTGTGATTGAAATGTGGAAATGTTATCTTTCCTTTATATTGGTTTTATGTTTTATGATTTTATACTGGTACTTGGACATTTTAACGGGTGGTTACGTTATAAACCATATGACGGGTGGTGCCGTGAATACCAGGACGGGTGGTTACGTTATAACCTCCAATACATTGGGTATGGAAGTCAGCCGTATGGCTATTCCATTAAGTATGTATGGAAATTGGCCGTATGGCTATTCCGTTATGTGATATGTGTGGAAGTCGACCGTATAGTTATTCCACTTATGTATGTTTATGTCCCAAGTTACCTTTCTATATGTTATGTGTTCTTTTTATGGATTTTATGGTAATCCTTTGGTTACAAAAAGGTAAGTAATGATACTTTATTCATTGAAGATTTTTTTTTTACTACTTCATGAAGGTGAAGGTATTACTTTGATATAGTATACATGGTTTACTTGATGTTTGAAAAACTAACAGTTTTCATTCTTTTTGTATCCCTTACTGAGCTTTTTATGCTCACCCCAAGTTTTTCGAAATGTTTTTCACAGGACATAAAGTGGCATAAGGTCAAGGATGGGATCAAGGTAATTTCATGCTATCTAAAACATGGAATCTAGACATCTTTCTTTTTAAGAGTTTTTATTTTATGGAGACTTAGTAGAAGTGTATACTTTGTAATCTTTTAAGATGTAATAGTTATGTTCTAATTCTCTAAAACTATAAACCTGAAAAGATCCTCAATGTGAATTATTAATTTAATTCAATATTAAGTCAGGTTTAAGGCTGGGGCCTTATAGTTGGTATCAGAGGTCGGTTTAGACAACTTTAGGGATTAGGAGTTTTTGTGAGGCACATGATTAGTCCCTATAACTATTATTTCAGTTAAATCCTTGTTTTATAACTTTTTTCAGGTCAAGTAAAGTCGGTTACGAATGGCAGGAGGAGGATCTCAAAAGACATTCCTATCTCTCCCTGATGACATGCTTGCAATAATTATTGCAAAGTCATCTTCGGATGATTGTGAAACTTTTTCTAGCATACAACTCACTTGCAAGCATTTGTTTGAAATATCAAACACCTCCTCTATACCTCGTTATCATCATGGATCATGGGTTGTTTTTAGAAAAATACTATTTTCACAATTTTCTCATGTTTTCAAGAGAGGTAAATATTATCAAGGTATTTTGAAATATTTTACCTTATCACAAGAATTTGAAGCATATTATGATTTTCAAAATGGTGCTGAGGAAGGAGACCCTTGCGCAACCTATTTATATTTTCTTTTAAAATATAGTCTCACATCTCATACTTATGGTATTTTAAAAGGACCAATGATAGAAAGTTTCAACACAATTTCGGTCCGACTATTTTATAGAAATCATGTTTTATCAGATGTTTTGGAATTATATGTCCTACATGATTATTTTCCAAAACTGTTTTTCTGTGAACACCCATATGACCCATGTTGTGCGAGGTGTATTTGGATGGAGGAAGCAAATGATTTTGAAGGATCTCTAAATCATTGTTGTAATGCATGGGAATTCTACCTACGTGAACAAGATGACGATGAAACCGAGTGGACGCCATGATCAAGGTATGCTATTATGAGTTTGTGTAAGAAACCTAGAAAGAGTTGAAAGTCAACATGACAAGTATGTTTCCTTAAGATCAAAAACTAAATTCCTAAATGAAAAGTAACTTAAAAGAAAAATGTTTTCTATTAACTTTTAATACGAGGGAATCAAATACTATTTAACCCATCACAAGTTTGTGATTCTCTCATGGTTAAATTTCTCCTAAACATGTTTTCTATCACTCTCCATCAGAACATGACCCTATGTTTTCTCCTCCATGTCCATGTTTTCATACTTGTAATCCTATTATGGGTTAACTCGGGTGACCTTTGTACTTATCTTTATTTATTTTAAAGTGATTGTTTTACCGATCCTTGTTCCGATGTGGGACTTTCAAGGATGTTACCAAGCCCAATTTTAAAATTGCGTGGACGCAATTCCCAAAAGGGGGGAAGGATGTAACACCCCAGGTAAATGAAGAATAGGCATTTTCATATTTATCCATAATTTTGAATAAAGTATTTTCATATTTACGAATTAAATATTAATTTTAATTAAAAGGGGTTTCTACGTTCGATAGCTTACTCGGTACACAACGATGAGTTTCTTTGAAAACTTACGTTGCACACAAGTAATAAAATAATATTATTTTAAATGTTAGTTAACAAGTAGCCGTTTTACTGGAAGGAATGGATAGAAATAACTAAAATATGATTATATATGTTTCTAAATGTTTATACATTTACCCAATAAAAGATAAAGGCTTAAAATACGGAAATAGTTCAATTTTAGGGCATATATACTCTAATTTTCACTAAAGGATCACTTATCACCTTTTAATGGTGAACCGTCATTAAAAATAGTTTTGATCACTCTTATAATTTATTTTGGACCAAATATAACTCTTCTTTAGAATCGGGGCATCAAAATTTACTTTGTGTAAAATTTTGGTACCTTTCTGATAAAGTTCATTTTTTTTATGAATAGTGTAAAATGTTGTATTTTAATTCAAAACATCTTTTTTATCAAAATTATTTATATGATTAGATTATTATTTTAATTGGTATTAAATTGAAATTAGAAAATATTTTTACCAGTTAATCCAATGGTGGTCAATGGAATCAATTTCACTTTGAAATTGGACTTAAAGTGGTGTCAATCTTTTGATACTTATTGTTTCACAAAAACACGCTATTAGTCATGACAGCGGGAATTAATTATTAAATTAATTATTTTGACTTATATCTTTTGAATTTTTTAAAACGGACTTAATTTTTGAATTCGGAATATCAAATATAGCTTAGGGTGAATTTTTGGGTTTTTTCTGAAAAACTTCAATTTTTAATGAATAGTGAAACCACTAAGTGGTACTTATAAGAATTGATTTTCTGTTTAAATAAAATTTTTCCATCATTGTGTTTTGATTTTCAAAAATCCGACATTCATGGTTGTCATTAAGAAGTAAAATGTGGATCAATGAGATTAAAATAATTTTTTTGGTGAATAGTGACTTATTAAGTTTTTAATCGCGCTTAGAGGTAATTAGTGTAGTTTAAGGTAAAAATGGTATTATAAGAATGTGAAAACACCATGAAACTTGTCCTACACCTATTGGGTGAGTCATGGCCGACCAAGACAAGCCATGGGACAACTTGGGGACCCCATGGAGCCACTTTAGTTGGAAAATGACATTAATATATTTTTATTTAATGTTAAAGTGAAAATGACCCTAACATAAATTGTTTTACTAAAATAATTTTTGAGTGGGGTTATTCAAGTAACAATTTTGATTATAAATATTCATTGGAAAGCTAAAAAGATTTCCTACATCATAGTATTTTTTTTATAATTTTTATACATTAAATAAATTAAATTATATATGACATAATAATGATGCAGCGATGACATCATTATTTGACGATTTAAATAAAATGGAAAGATAATGAAAAATATAAAACCTACACATGTCCAAAACCAATTGGATGAGTGGATTTCGAACCCTTATCACCATATCCATGAATTATATCAATGTGGGACCTTTTAAAACCGAAACACATTTTCAAATAAAGTAATATTTCTTTACTTTCCAAAAGTGCCCCTCCTTTCCTCTTATAAAAGGCCCCCACCTCTACCTCATTTCACACACTTCTCAAGCCTTTGGCTCGGCCATCCCCTGCCCATTTACTCTCTCCACATCCATCTCCTCATCCTAGAGGATTACCTTTGGGCATAATCCTTTCAAAG
The DNA here is from genome assembly GCA_963277665.1 of Viscum album. Lineage (NCBI taxonomy): Eukaryota > Viridiplantae > Streptophyta > Magnoliopsida > Santalales > Viscaceae > Viscum > Viscum album. The sequence goes on along the minus strand of OY728123.1, from coordinate 418,786,504 downwards.
GAAGCCTTTAGGCTCAAATCAAAAGGAGTTACACACTTTAATGTAATTCATTCTCTCATGTTCATTTGTTTTATTTTGCTTCTCCAACCCCCTAAACTCTTTTTATTTACTTCTTTTGTAACAGCACCAGTATCTTCAATATACTAGGATGTTTTTATAAGATTTATTTGAGCTACACTCTCACACAACTACATCAAATGGTTAAAGAACATACGGTTTCCGTGGATGGTGAAATTCTACCTCCCGAAACGATGATTGTTCAATACTCATTTAACACCTTCAAGGGTGGCCATTATGATGTCACTATTTTTATATATGATATATAATATTTTTATGTTTTCTTTAAGCTTCTGTGTTTTTCATTTTTGGAATACCTTTATGGTTTCCATTATGGGTAAACACGATATCTTCATTTAAGGAAGTGCGGACTACCGCCCCCTAAAAGTGATGTGATTCGTTAATGCCATATGTGGGACGTGTAAAGGATGGATTTAAATTTATTATATATGATGTTATACTGGAATTATAATATACTTCTATATCATTATTATTTCTTTCCATTAAAGTATGAGATAGAAATGAAAGTAGCATTCATGCATACGTACGGCTTACCGTCTCCATGAACAGTGCATTTCATTTCTTATCCCCAAATGTAATGTACTATTAAAATTACATGTATATAATGTATATATATAATTAATGATATATCTAAATGATGAATATAATTCTATAATTAAAATATACATACCTCTCATTTAGTTTTAATTCCACTAATATGACAAAGAAATGAAAGTAGCGTTCATGTGTACGTACGACTTACCATCTCCATGAACGGTGCATTTCATTTCTTACCTCTAAATGATTATGTAATATTATAAATACATGTATATTCTGGATATATATGATACATATTATATCCAAATCGGGAATTTCATTCTGGATATAAAGAACTTTTGACCACATGAACAACATGTAATTGTAAGAAGTCAACTTTCGACTTAAGAACCAAATATTGAAAAAAAAACATTATTAACTTAAATGGTTACATAATGTTTATAACATGGAAATAAGTGATATAAAAAGAATAATGAACTTTAAAAAGGTTCCTAATCAAGTATAAATTAACTCAAATTTATTATTCAGGACGTTAAAGAACGATCGAGTCAAGTCGGACCCAAGGTAAGGGACTTCGTCTCAATCTCCTTTCATTGAGGCATATTTCGTTTTATACACAACTTTCTTTTATACGGTGTATAAACTTCTTTGACTTTTACTTTTATACAGAAGGAATCTTTTTTGACGAAGCGTTTTACTAAACGACAAAAAGGAATGTTTTTTTAATGTACGCGGTGACAACGACTTTTTCCTCCGCCGCGAGTATTATTTTGGTCTTTGGCCTCCTCAACAAGCCATAATGTTTTTAAAATAAAATAAATACCATATACTCTTTTATGTATTTTGGTATTGAAAATGGTTTTGATAAAGGATTCTATTATGTCAATATATTTATGATATATTGTGATTGAAATGTGGAAATGTTATCTTTCCTTTATATTGGTTTTATGTTTTATGATTTTATACTGGTACTTGGACATTTTAACGGGTGGTTACGTTATAAACCATATGACGGGTGGTGCCGTGAATACCAGGACGGGTGGTTACATTATAACCTCCAATGCATTGGGTATGGAAGTCGGCTGTATGGATATTCCATTAAGTATGTATGGAAATTGGCCGTATGGCTATTCCATTAAGTGATATGTGTAGGACCCCGGGACACCCTGAGAGGGGAGGGGTGAATCAGGGTGGCAACTTTTTCTTCTTTTAGTTGTGGATCTTGTTCCCACGTTGGTAGGAACTACTTAAACCTGTATGATGGATATGATCAGCAATTAAACATTCACATGCAGAGACATATGACACAGCTATTTTTACTTGGTTCACCACTAAGGGCTACGTCCAAGGAGTATACGCCGACAGGTTGCCGGTCGTACCTAAATCCACTATGCTTCACTAGCTGCGGATACAAATGTTCGGGTACAGACACTCTGTCCCAGGCTCACTGCCTTTACAATTGTTTAGGGATAGCTCACTGCGTCCCTCGGGTCACTCCCGTTGACTCCCCCTGGCTCACTGCCGGTGGGGAAGTCTCACTCAGTTTATAGACGTGAAGGTCTCTTCAGTAGATAGGCATTGAAGTCTTTGTCTCCTGTTCAGCATGAGACTTTGCTTGCATCAGAGTCCTGAGTTGATGCTCTTTTGAAATCAATCTCCTACTTCAGTGCAATACCTGAATGCACTAAGTCTCCTTCTCTTCCTTCTATTCCCAATTCCGACACCTGAGTGTATCGATATATTTCTCTCTCTGTACCGATCAGATTTTGGTTGCACGATCGTTCTTATTCTCTTCGCAAAGCAGATTTGAGAGTGCTAAGCACCTGTCAAAAGGCCTGCGGGACCCCCAAATTTTCCGCGCACCCTTCCCGGGGGCTTGCGCGTAAAATTCAAACCTTGCGCGTAAAAATAACTTTTGTCGCGTAAAAGGCTTTTCGCGCTACTCTTCTTTTTCGCGCAAACCTTCACTTTTTCGCGCAACGCCTTCTTTTTCGCGCAACCCTCTGTACCTTAATTTTTCCGCGCGCCGGAGCTCAGGATTTGTCTAAGTGTCGAGCCTCTCTGAATGAGAGGGGTTCACCTCATATTTATAGACGTTTGTGATCCTGCGCGTAAAACCCCCCTTCTTGCGCACAGCTAACTTTACGCGCACCAGTTCGATTTTCCGCGCACATGGTGCGAACATCTCTGATTTTTCGCGCGCCTCTTGCCTTTGTCGATTTTCTGTATTTCTGATTCCATACGCTGATTGCGCGAAAAATTCACCCAGCTTTTCTGCGCACAACATTTTTCGCGCACATTCCCATTTTCCGCGCACAGCTCTGGTTTTTCGCGCAGCCCATGCCTTTACCATTTTTCAACGTTCTGATTCTGAAACAGCATTTGCGCGAAAAACTATTTCGCGCATCCCGCTGTTTTCCGCGCCCAACTTAAGTATTTCGCGCACATCCCTGATTTTCCGCGCAGCCCATGCCTTTGCCATTTTTCAGCTCTCTGATTTCGAAACACTGTTTGCGCGAAAAACTATTTCGCGCATCCCGCTGTTTTTCGCGCCTATCTTAAGTATTTCGCGCAAGCCTCTTATATTGCGCGCACCACTTCCTTTTTGTGCGAACCTCCTTTTGCAGACAATCCATGTCTTCATTTTCCGATTTTGAGGCCCAAAAATTTGGCAAACACTGGAAAACGGCGCCACCTTGTATCTGCTCTTTTAGTCCGCCTCCAGATCATCCATTCCTTTGTCGACGTTCCTTGAATAAAAACATGGATCATTATTCCACAGTCCTCGAACTCGACCTGCCTCAATAGAAACACTTTTGCCAACAAATTTGTATGTCGTTTGTTTTCTTTGTCGACAAGGACGATCACCTCAACAGCGCTTCATCTTGGTGATCTGTATACTTCAACAACTCTTCTGCTTTTATCACAACCTCCACTATTGTGATATGTAGTCTTTGAAGGAACAGCTTTAGCATCATCATCTTCTATGACAATGTGATATTCATGACTATCTCAGAAGTCCAATCATTGCACATTGTCTTCTTCATCAACCGGTATGATGTACTTCATGCAAACCGATTCAATTCGTCAGGAAGTCTCTTCCATGGTTCTCATGCAATCATGAGTAATTGCATGAACTTCATCCAAAAACCTCATTCTTCTTTGATCATCCTTGGATGGCTTATACCTCACATTCTGCATTGTTGTAAACAATGTATCACCTTTGACACATGTTCTTTGAACTTCCGATCAGTACAACAATCGTCTGAATCACCACTCCTCTACTTCATCGGAGTACTTCATGATCTCCTTCATTTTGATCTGCATTGACAACTATTGACAACAAATACAACCTTATACACAAAGTGGTTCCAACAATCTCCCCCTTTGTATTTTGTTGTCAATACCTTAAACATCTTCTGAAATGAATCCGTCAATGTCAAAATGAGAATCTTCTGCATTTCACTTTCTCTCCCCCTTATTGACAAGAAATACAAAGCACATGGTAGGGAGGGTATCAATCCACACTTAAGCAATGTTTCATTAATCATTTCACTCTAAGTCTACTTGAGCAATGCTCGATGTAGAAAACAAGAGGATTTGATTAAGTCAACAAGGCTGTCCATTATCCACAGATCATGATACCAACATTAGATGATAACTCATGTATCTTGTCTTCAAGGGTTTACCACTTTAATTCCAGGTAGAAGAAGATCAACTATGATAAAGAATAATCAACCTGAAACTCCTGCACTCACTTCAGGAAACAGATCAAAAACATTCAAGTGCAATTGGCAGGATAAGTGACCTTGGGGCACTTCCATTCTCTTTATGTCACTGATCAATTCAGTTACTCCCCCTTTGTAAATTAATGTTTGATCTGAGTAATCAAGGGATAGTGATTGAGAAATGACATACCTTCTCCATTGGCGTGTTCTTCAAGAAATTCACAGAGCAACTACTTTTGAGTCTAGCTGGAGTTGATATTCATTGAAACAGTGATTATGGAAGCTTCTTCATTCTTCTCCCCCGCAAGGGAAACACTCCTCATCATCTTCATCAAGAGTGATCCTTCATCATCATAATATTTGAATATCAATTGAAGAATCTACTAAGGATGGAAACTTCTTCAGCTTGGCTATCAAGAGTTGACAGCATTCACTACTTCTCAGGTTCTCCCCCTGAGAGCGTGCTTCACCTTCAATTCCCTGCATTATTAGCACAAATACAATACACAAATGATTACGGGAATAAGGTGGTTCCTTCTTGCTTCATCACGAAGACTTTCTTGGTTGAGGTTCTTTTCTCAACCAAGTTCCTCTGTTCACTCCAGTCTTCATGCCTGCTCCTCTGAACGTATTTTCTGACATCTGTTGGTGTGGCATGGCTCTGTTCACATTCTCTTCTGCTTTGTGTGGAGAATTGTTCTGCTTAGCAGCCATCATGAATGATAGATTCTTACTTCTCTTCAAGACTGCTTCTTGTTCTGGTATTAAGGTTAGGCAATCTTTTGCAATGTGACCAGATTTCTTGCATCTCTCACACAGAACTTCTTTAACACGAGTGCTTCTCTTTGTTTGCAATCTCTCAAGAACCGTGTCTTCATCATGTGAAAGTTTTCCTTTTCCTTTATCACCAGCCCTGTCCTTTTCATCTTCAAGTTTTCTCATTCGTTTCAAATCTTCTGGCCAGATGACCAATATGTCATTTGGAACTTTTGCAGCTGGTTTAGGTCTTCCACATGTGTTCATCTGAGATTCATCCCACTTAGTGTTTCCTTTGGATGAATGACCCTTCAATTTCATGGATCTAAAATCCTGGGTCTTCTCAGCTTGCCTACTTGATATCTTCTTGGGGAGAGGTGTGTTCGCTATATTCTTCTGATTTCTTCCCAAGGTACTTTCTTCGTACTTGGATGGTTTGTGTGGTCTTCTGTTCTTATCAGCTCTGGATATCTGTTGACCTAGGCATGCACCATTCTTGTGACCACTGCCATTGCATGCATCACAGATGTTATCAAGAATTCCAAATCTGTTTGCTGTAAACAGATGCTTCTGGACCTGTGGATGTTGCTTCTTCTTCTCCGGCTTCCTCCCCTTTGATATAGGCTTTCCCTGTGATTTTCCATGAAAGGGATTATAAAAACAATCCAGTGCACAGTGCCCAAATCTATTGCAGCACCAACATTGACCCACAAATCTTTTCTTCTTTGTGTCTTCTGTATTAAGTTGTTGGGCCATTTGCTTAGTTGTTTGTGCTCTATTTGAGGAAGAAGCTTCCTCCTTTTTCTTCCCATCCACCCTAGTCATGGTGGTAGGTTTCTTCTTCTTACCTATCCTCATCCATACTTGTTTAGAGCTTTTCTTCCCACCTTCACTGATTGTCGGACTGTATTTAGAAACATGAGTGCAAGATGGTCTGGATGGTACCTTCACTTTCTCAGTTGCCTGTGATAGATCGATGAGAGAAGTCATGATCTTCTTATCACATGTTGGAGGTCTTTTGACAATAGAATCCACCATTGAGCATTGAGTACCAGCAGCAACTGATTCTTTATGTGGATAATCAAGAGTGGTCATAATCTTCTTGTCACATGTTGGAGGCATTTCAGCCTTAGACTCCTCCAACGAACATTGAGTGCAAGCATCACTCATTTCATTCTTTTGTGAAGTCTCAATATGTGTGTTCTCAATCATGGTCAATTGAGCTTCCAATTTTTGACCCACAATATTGAGGATGATCTTCTGATCTTCAATCGTGATCATCTTCTCTTCACAAGTCTTCTTCAACCTTTCAACCTCATCTTCATGCATCTTAACTTTGTTTTGTAACAAAGAGTCAAGTTCCCTGAATTTAATGGAAGTTTCTTCCAAACAAAAATTCTTGACTTCATTGCTCTTCTTCAGCTCAACTTCAAGTGCATGGACCCGTTCTTCTAGAGTATTGCTGACTTCACCTTTTTCTTCAAGGGCTTTCACCCGTTTGGTGAGTTTCATACTTTCCATAATTTTTCCTTCCAGCCCCTTTTCCATATTGTCCGCTTCCCTTTCAAGTCTAGTGATCTCAACCTGCATAGATTGAAATAGGCTACAGATAATAACAACTCTTTCTTCTGGAATATCATGCAGATATGTTTTGAGTTTTTCTTGAAAGAATGAATAGGGGGTGTCATCCTTTCCTCTGGAAGAATTCTGAGTCACCTGCTCGATACTTTCCATGCCTGATGTTTCTTCATTTTTTGAATGGCATGGAGAACAAGACATTGCATCTTCTTTGGATATGAGGGACTTCTTCAGCTCCTTTTTCTCTTTCTTTTTCCTGTTTGTCATGGTCTTGCTAGATGCAGACGTCTGCTCAGAAACTTCATCAAGACTGCTCTTCATTGTTGACTTTAGGAAAGAAACTCAAATCCTCTTCTCAATAGAATTACTGGAGAATATCCAACATACGTTAACCTGCCTCTGATACCACTTGTAGGACCCCGGGACACCCTGAGAGGGGAGGGGTGAATCAGGGTGGCAACTTTTTCTTCTTTTAGTTGTGGATCTTGTTCCCACGTTGGTAGGAACTACTTAAACCTGTATGATGGATATGATCAGCAATTAAACATTCACATGCAGAGACATATGACACAGCTATTTTTACTTGGTTCACCACTAAGGGCTACGTCCAAGGAGTATACGCCGACAGGTTGCCGGTCGTACCTAAATCCACTATGCTTCACTAGCTGCGGATACAAATGTTCGGGTACAGACACTCTGTCCCAGGCTCACTGCCTTTACAATTGTTTAGGGATAGCTCACTGCGTCCCTCGGGTCACTCCCGTTGACTCCCCCTGGCTCACTGCCAGTGGGGAAGTCTCACTCAGTTTATAGACGTGAAGGTCTCTTCAGTAGATAGGCATTGAAGTCTTTGTCTCCTGTTCAGCATGAGACTTTGCTTGCATCAGAGTCCTGAGTTGATGCTCTTTTGAAATCAATCTCCTACTTCAGTGCAATACCTGAATGCACTAAGTCTCCTTCTCTTCCTTCTATTCCCAATTCCGACACCTGAGTGTATCGATATATTTCTCTCTCTGTACCGATCAGATTTTGGTTGCACGATCGTTCTTATTCTCTTCGCAAAGCAGATTTGAGAGTGCTAAGCACCTGTCAAAAGGCCTGCGGGACCCCCAAATTTTCCGCGCACCCTTCCCGGGGGCTTGCGCGTAAAATTCAAACCTTGCGCGTAAAAATAACTTTTGTCGCGTAAAAGGCTTTTCGCGCTACTCTTCTTTTTCGCGCAAACCTTCACTTTTTCGCGCAACGCCTTCTTTTTCGCGCAACCCTCTGTACCTTAATTTTTCCGCGCGCCGGAGCTCAGGATTTGTCTAAGTGTCGAGCCTCTCTGAATGAGAGGGGTTCACCTCATATTTATAGACGTTTGTGATCCTGCGCGTAAAACCCCCCTTCTTGCGCACAGCTAACTTTACGCGCACCAGTTCGATTTTCCGCGCACATGGTGCGAACATCTCTGATTTTTCGCGCGCCTCTTGCCTTTGTCGATTTTCTGTATTTCTGATTCCATACGCTGATTGCGCGAAAAATTCACCCAGCTTTTCTGCGCACAACATTTTTCGCGCACATTCCCATTTTCCGCGCACAGCTCTGGTTTTTCGCGCAGCCCATGCCTTTACCATTTTTCAACGTTCTGATTCTGAAACAGCATTTGCGCGAAAAACTATTTCGCGCATCCCGCTGTTTTCCGCGCCCAACTTAAGTATTTCGCGCACATCCCTGATTTTCCGCGCAGCCCATGCCTTTGCCATTTTTCAGCTCTCTGATTTCGAAACACTGTTTGCGCGAAAAACTATTTGGCGCATCCCGCTGTTTTTCGCGCCTATCTTAAGTATTTCGCGCAAGCCTCTTATATTGCGCGCACCACTTCCTTTTTGTGCGAACCTCCTTTTGCAGACAATCCATGTCTTCATTTTCCGATTTTGAGGCCCAAAAATTTGGCAAACACTGGAAAACGGCGCCACCTTGTATCTGCTCTTTTAGTCCGCCTCCAGATCATCCATTCCTTTGTCGACGTTCCTTGAATAAAAACATGGATCATTATTCCACAGTCCTCGAACTCGACCTGCCTCAATAGAAACACTTTTGCCAACAAATTTGTATGTCGTTTGTTTTCTTTGTCGACAAGGACGATCACCTCAACAGCGCTTCATCTTGGTGATCTGTATACTTCAACAACTCTTCTGCTTTTATCACAACCTCCACTATTGTGATATGTAGTCTTTGAAGGAACAGCTTTAGCATCATCATCTTCTATGACAATGTGATATTCATGACTATCTCAGAAGTCCAATCATTGCACATTGTCTTCTTCATCAACCGGTATGATGTACTTCATGCAAACCGATTCAATTCGTCAGGAAGTCTCTTCCATGGTTCTCATGCAATCATGAGTAATTGCATGAACTTCATCCAAAAACCTCATTCTTCTTTGATCATCCTTGGATGGCTTATACCTCACATTCTGCATTGTTGTAAACAATGTATCACCTTTGACACATGTTCTTTGAACTTCCGATCAGTACAACAATCGTCTGAATCACCACTCCTCTACTTCATCGGAGTACTTCATGATCTCCTTCATTTTGATCTGCATTGACAACTATTGACAACAAATACAACCTTATACACAAAGTGGTTCCAACAATATGTGTGCTAGCCGACAGTATGGTTATTCCACTTAAGTATGTTTATGTCCCAAGTTACCTTTATATATGTTATGTGTTCTTTTTATGGATTTTATGGTAATCCTTTGGTTACAAAAAGGTAAGTAATGATACTTTATTCAGTGAAGATTTTTTTTACTACTTCATGAAGGTGAAGGTATTACTTTGATATAGTATACATGGTTTACTTGATTTTTGAAAAACTAACAGTTTTCATTCTTTTTGTATCCCTTACTGAGCTTTTTATGCTCACCCCATGTTTTTCGAAATGTTTTTCACAGGACTTAAAGTGGAATAAGGTCAAGGATGGGATCAAAGGAATTTCATGCTATCTAAAACATGGAATCTAGACATCTTTCTTTTTAAGAGTTTTTATTTTATGGAGACTTAGTAGAAGTGTCTACTTTGTAATCTTTTAAGATTTAATAGTTATGTTCTAATTCTCTAAAACTCTAAACCTGAAAAGATCCTCAATGTGAATTATTAATTTAATTCAATATTAAGTCAGGTTTAAGGCTGGGGCCTTATATTAATGGCATTAACTGTTCATTTATTTACAATTCCATATTGAATATGTCAGATTGATTGTGACTCACTTATTATTGTACTCATGCTTCTGCAATTTGTAACCCCTACTAAGCGTTTGAGCTCACCCATTTCATTGTCTACCTTTGACAGGTGATGAAGAGAATGTCTTCTTTTCAGTTCATGTGGATGCAGTTTTGAGTTTTTTGTTACGTATTATATTTTGTAACCTTTTCCAATGTAATTTGAGTTACATATATATATATATATATCTAGTTTCTTCAAGACTACGAAACAGATCGTTCTTTCGGGATTTTCATTCCTTCTAACCATGCCAATTTCACAAGTAATGGACCGGCTCTACCCTAGACGGGTTGGGGTGTTTCAAGGTTAGACTATACAAATACACATACCCCAATCAATGAAGTACACAATCTGAATCCTAGAACACATTCTTAAGAAGTAGAGGAACAACCCATGATTAAACCCCAATCAATGGCCATATCATCCGCCTAGAAAAATTGTCCTAGTAAAAATTGTAAAGCCCCGTGATAAAACCACCTGATAATAAAAAACAATGGACTAAGGCATAAAGCTAAAAATTCCACCAAATTTCATTATGTAAACAGTGTTTCATTTTTCCCAATTCATTCTAATTCTTTGAAAACCATTTTATAAATATTTAATTAATCCATTTCAATTCAATGAAAATACCACATTTCATTCCATATATAAACAACCATGGAAAACATTTTCCTCTTAAAAAAAGTTTCAAAACACACATAACAAACATGCCAATTCCCTTTATAAATCAGATTATAAAAATGTATCATAAGGTTCATCAACATATGTTTGAGACAGAACCAATTACCTCTAAACTCTAGTATCACATTCTTGCAACAGGATCGACTAGTGAAGAAACAAAACAAATCCAATGTATACCCTATAATCATATTTTTACATCTTCGGATTGACCCAATTGAAAATGAGAGATGGTAAAGAATAGGAAATAAAACACACCTGAAGGACAAACACCCACCACCCCACAGACAACTACGGAATGACCTCTGAAATGGGATCGCACAATGCGTTATCGATTAAGAAAATAGTGAACACCAATTTAGATAAATATGTCCAATAACATAACCCAAGGGTGATATTTTGATCAATGGAAATGAATAAATGGAATGGTCGATTACCTAGAGAGATGCACCAAAACTGAAACAAAGATCAAAAACTGAATGAATCAATATTGAAGAAGAGGAATCTCCAAAAATCACTTAGGAAATTATCTTGGTCAAGGGAAATGAATTATAGATAATTATCCGAATAAAATATATTTGGACACCTATTTTAAAAATTGTACATGGGGTATTTCATAATGTGTAACCAATTACATGACATGTAACGTCAACATTGTCATATACTCCAGAAAAACCATCTCCATAGATTAAAATCATACCTTTTATCAGCTCAAGATGTGTATGATATATTCACATCATGTAACCTTTCACAATGTGAATCCCTTCACAAAATTCTTCCAGTAATTCTTATATGTCATTTAATATAGTTACACGACATTAAATCCTTGTCCAGCCAATAGAAAAATATAGTTAATGATGAGAGTCAAAAAATATATGACATTACCATTATGGGTGTCTTTACAATTCCTTCTCATCCCTATATGCACAAAGAAATTGAAAAAACGCAATAAGGATAAGCATATAACTTCTAGATCGATAATGGGATGTGACAAAATCCTCACAATAATTACATCCCATCCCTAGAATGGCATATGGAAGATTTAATCCCTAGAAAAACATGAGGCCCTTACTACCTCATCAATGACTCACATTCCCATGAAATATGATAATAGAATATCTATTTCTATATTAATCTAAATTGCATAGTCAATTTCACATACAATACATTCACATGAGAGTCAAAGAGTTCAGCTAGTTTCTCCAAAATAGAAACACCATACTCCAACTCAACTTCATCACAACATAGAACATGGGATTGATCAGGATGGTACTTCCTGAGCATAATCATTTGGAATGAATCAAGAAAACCCTTCAAAAAAATCTTAAATGATATGTCATAGGAAACCTACCTGATCTTATCAGTGACCTTAGATGGTTCAATATTTCATGGATCTGATATTCACTGTTTTCTAAGATGATGATGACCCAACCGATGAGAAAACATTATGGAAACATAGTCACCAAAAAAAAACTTCAAATGAGGATATGACCGATCCATATATGATTTCTGTCAAATATGGGGATGTACATCCTGAATCATTTTCACTGTATCTAAGAAAAACATGGTCTTATCAAAGGCACTTCACCCATCGTTACCCAAAAAAGATGTGATCTACACAGGTAATAATATAGTTCCTCAAAGGGAATGATTATTATGGATGACTAATAACTGTTGTGATAAAAACACTCAACCAGTACATGATTGGTATCCCATGATCCTCTAAATTCGAAGACATAGGAATGAAGCATATCATTTAGTATCTTAATTACTTGATCCAACTACCTATACTTATTTGGATGGTGTGTTGAGATAAAATTTACCTGAGTTCCCATTGTCTCTTGGAGACTCTCTAGAACTTCAATCCAAACCTTGGTTTTATATCTGAAAAAATATAAGATGTACTTCCATGTAACATAATAATCTTATATATTTATAGCATACAAAAATCATCAACCTTAGTGTTATCATTGATCAGAATGAAATGATTATACATCATCAACAAATAAATAACTACCTAGATAGAGTTCCTCATTCAGGGAATCCATTGTAATTAAAAAAATAAAATTCATAGAAGCCATGTCCCATTTCTATTCTAGAACTGGAAGAGGTTGAAGAAAACAAGATGTAATCAAGAGCATTGCCTTAATCTGTTGGAAGGTGTAACTGTGGGAAGCATAATATAACATTTCATGGTTTATACTTGGCCAAAAGAATCATTATATTAGGTTATAATACGTTTTCACAGTTTCTAGATGAACATCTCATAAATGGATATGTCAATTAAAGAAAATACTAAACTGATCACATATACTAGGATGACAACACGCTTCTAAAGTAGAGCATACCATATGAAGGGAGTGACCACCAAGAAATGGTCTCACCACCAAAAGACATTATCATATTCATATAAACGCATTATCTAAGTTAATAATTTTTTAAACAGTCTCTAAATAGATTATGATAATTGAAAAATACTTAGAACCATACTAAGATATCATTTAGAGAATCTAAGTGCATGTGAGAAAAAATAACCAAAATATTAATCTCATCCTTTAACTCCAGAAAATATTATGATGTTAATTTGATTATAAGAGTTCATTAAATGACATTTCCCTTACCTGAGGTGTTAGCAATATCGATGCCAAATATCTGATGGTATTCTACCCATCAAAATTAACTAATAATCCTATCCTTGTGAGAAATGTTGTAAATCAAACTTTTATAATCATAGAAGACTGTGAACCTCTACCTAATCATATAGTATTTCCAACAATTAAGAGCATGCATAATTGTGGAATTCCTTAAATGTTGAGTGGTTTAATTCTTCTCATTCGATTAAATGTAACTAGAGTAGTAAGATACCACATGGTCATCCAACATAATCACTCATCCCAAAACATCATCTGAAGCATAAAAAAAACTAAGTATCCCTTACAATTATTTTCTAATATAATTATAGGTAACAATGTCAGAAATCATTTCAGTTCATCAACAGAAGACAGACACTTCACATATCATATAAATTTCACCACTTTCCCGGTAAGAGCTGTCAAAGGTAATGCCCGATGAAGATAATGTTTTCACATACTTTATTCTGTAATTAAATGGTTTTAAACCCACAATAATGTAATTTTATGGGTGATTGTCACATATTTATTTTTTTGTGTTATTTTTATCCTATATGAAAAAATTCCCTACGTCTGTAATTTTAGTATATTTTTAACATAAGAGTATTGTTGAAATTTCTTATAAAATATATTTCAAAATTGTGTGATTAAAATATTTTTAGAATAATTATTTTATTTCCTTCAATGTTTTCTTAATTAACAGTGTATGATTCTTAAATCTAAAGGCTTACAAAAAACATTGAAGTTGATGACTTTTCCGGGCGGACTGCCTAGACACCACCTGTGTAACAGAAACCAAATTTGGTCTACACAAATAAAAATTAAGTCATTCCGCTTCGAGATGAGCGAGGCCTTATGTTTTCATTCACAAAATAAATTACTTGTAGTTTTGAATCTATTATGGGGTCTATGGAATGACATATGTTTCAAGGAACCTTCCTGAATTCTCTAATTAGAAAAGGTCATTGATAATAACAAATTCATAACTCCTTCTTGAAGAGTAAAATAATGATGAAATTTCTACTATCAATAGAGAATACATTATTGAAAAACAGTTCTGAAGATTAATATTACAAATTAGGTCATTTATTGGCACATACAGGCAGAAAAATTCATATTAAATATTTTGAGTGTGAATTCTTCACCCCTTCTCCCTATAAATATGAATCCCTTCTCCAAGTTTATGATATAGCCATTTCAAGTGGATAAGATAGAGTTTTGTTTCTGAAATTGTTCTTCATATTTATAATATATATTAGTATATCATTCTTCTTTTTCCTTTCATTTCTTCTTTTCTTCTATCCCTTTTATTTTATGTGTTTCTCCGACCATGATTCTTCCTAATTCCAAGCTTGTGGAGAGTTAACCCTAACTATTGTGTGAGGAGGGGAAGTGATGGTATTTGAATTTTATGTTCATTATTTTTTTCAATGTTTTTTAATATGGATTCATTATTAGTTAAATGATTGTGGTTACTGGTCACCCCACTTTCTCTACTATTGTCTTATTCCTCCACATTTGGTAATTTCTCTTCTCACTGATATCTAATTCAATCAAACAGTGGAGTTTGGATTGGGTAATGATGAGTAATATATTACTCCTACATGATGAGGTCTCGGTGTAGGGTAATATAATTCAAATTAGAGGGTGTGGAGTGACAGGTCTTGATCTCCAAAATGAATAATGCATTGATAGATTTTTTAAATAACAATGATAATTCCACCATGAAACACCGAGAACAATGGTTTTCTTTTACTAACATCATTTCGTCTATTATACCTTTTCATTGTGTTCTATATTTTTGATATTTTTAAATATTTATTTTATATTTATATTTTCTGCATTAAAATTTCCCTTCCTACTATTTATAATATTAACATATTTTTATATTAGTAATTTTATAATAGTGACAATAGAAAGATTGTGGGTTATAAGCAGCCTCCTTGTGTTCGAACCTAGGTTGTGCCACTATGGTACACTCTTAGGAGAATAATAATTTAATTGACTTGGGTAATCCGACTAAAATCAAAACCATCAATTTGGAGCTGGTTCCGGGGTGGATTCTAGAGTGGATTTTATTTTTATTTCTTTTTGCATGACTCGAACTACTGACCTGAACTTGTTACCTTTGGATCCTGAAATAGATAGAACTTTTCACACTAGGGTTAGATCTTTTAATATGCCAATTTCAAGTTGTGAATCATCCACTTACACATCTAGGATGTACATAGTTGAAACCGAATTCCAAATGGATTAAAATATGACTTTGAAAGTAATAAAATTGTCCTATGATGAAAATAAAGAAAATCTTGTAGAGTACCCTAATGCACCTACTGGATTTGAAATCAAGTCTGGTTTCATCCACCAGCTATCCAAATTCAATGGGTTTCTTGGTGAAGACCTACACAAACACCTCCAATAATTCAGCTGCATGTGTGCCAATAAGAAACCTCATGGAGTCGATTCAAATCAAATGACACTGTGGTCATTTCCTTTCTCACTAGAAGGAGTTTCTAAGGAAATTTTTTTCCATTCACACTCAAACTTGATTAGAAGATAAAATGAATTAAAACATATTTTCCATGTAAAAAATTTCCCTACCTCAAGAAATGCCTCCATTCTAATGGGGATATGTCGAATTAGGCAGACACAAGGAGAAACATTACATGAATACTGGGAACAGTTCAAATGTCTCTGTTTTTGCTGCCCCCATCATCAAATCAGTGACCAAATTCTCATTCAATAATTTCTTGAAGGATTTTGTATCACCAATAGATGTATGATTCATGCTTCTTTGGGAGAATCTTTAGTTGATAAGAAACTAGTTTTTTCTAGGATTATAATCACAAACATGGCCCAGAATTCCCCATAATTTGGAACAAGATGCCTTCTTCATGTCAAAGATGCACAAGAAATCCCTACAACTGGTCCTGAAAACAACACAATTTCATGTCAACAATCTGATCATATCACAATGGTAAGGTCAATGACAATTTCAAACACCCCACCAACCAAACCAAAATCTGAAGTAGCAATCCAAGTTCCATTCCACTATTGTATTTTTTTCATTGAATGAAAATTTTAGTGACAAATTCCTACAAATGCAAGAGCCTCCTAAGAACAGCAATGCATTTTTTCCTGTAAGACCATTTCAATCAAATCAACAAAAATGTCAACCATGGATGGAACAATATATCTAAAGAAATACTTTATCACCTTGATCAACCAAGAGGCTTCTTCCAAGGGCAATCAAGTAATTCTCAACAAATATTTTTCAATTGGAAATCCAAATCCCATTCTAGAAGAAACTTTCATCCTACCCCACCCACTCAAATCAATAATAAGAACCTGGAAAAATAAATGAGGAAACAATATGAGGAAATGAGAGAACTAAAAGAATTCTCAAAACAGAAAGAGAATACAATGAATACCTTGATGACTCATTTGGTTCAACATGCCTCCGGTATAAGTTTCATAACAAATCAAATGAGTGGTGCTTTACCCTTATAACCACATATAAATACGAGGAATAATGTGAAGGAAAATGTTAGTGCAATTGATCTTAGGAGTGGCACAAAATTGAACATCCCTCAAATTGATAACATCAAGCCTACTTCCGGCACTATTGAAGAAAATCAGACCATTGATAAAAATGATAAAAAAATATGAAGTTGATATAAACATAAACAAAATAGAGGAAATCCTGTTTGAAAGATCAAAGAATAAAAGGAAGGGTATTTTTGGTCATTATGTTTCTCCAAACCATACAATGAATTCCCCATAAACATTCAAACCTCCACTAAATTATCCATGTTGTGAACCACCACCAAAGTCATGTGATGAAGAAGAATTAGATAAGAAGGTTTTGGAAACATTCATGAAATTCCAAGTCAATATTCCTTTGGTCGATGCTGTGAAACAAATTCTAAGGTATGCTATGTTTCTAAAAGACAAGTGTACCAACAAGAGGAAATTCAAAGGAGGTGAAAAGGTAAACATAGGAAGGAATGTTTCATCCATGAATCAACATGCCCTTCATGTCATATGTAAATACCTTGGAACATTTACAATTCCTTGTACCATTGGGAAATGTGAATTCAAAGATGTGATTCTTGATCTAGGGGCCTCCATCAATGTCATTCCACATTATATATACTCCTCCTAAATGGCCTGAAGGCCTTATTTTTTATTGATTTTTGATAACCCTCCTTTAAATGGATTAGTGGGAACCCTTAAGAGGCTCATAGGCTTAGATATTACATTGCTCGTAGGAATAGAGACATTACAGGACCCGTAGTTCATAAGGAAATCATATAGACTATGACTACTTGAAACGACCCCTCCCCAATATCTACAATGTGATCATCTCTCCACCTTTGCATGAATTTTCAGCTATATGTCATGTGCGGAGATGCACAATCCCAGTACCGATTGAAATTCCAGACCCTCTCATTCTTCCAAATCTGTTATCCCAACTCTGGTGAATGCGTCCTACTCTTGAATCCTCCTCTAGAGCTAGTTCCTTGTAGAATCATTATGTGTATCTGCATATCTGGTGGCCTTGAAGGCCTTGAGGTGGCGTGAAGGTCTTGAGGTGGCCCAAAAGCCATACTGACCAAAATAACATGGTGGCCAGAAGGGCTTAAGGACTCCATGACCTAATCGGTGGCCAAAGGTGAATAGTTTTGGCAGCAATAGTACCGAACAGTACCTGCTACAATACCCCAGAATTATGCCTCTTCCTGGATATGAACCTGGGTCTCATGGATGCACATAGAGAGTCCTCACCAACTCGGTTGAGGTGCTTGTGCACATTATTTCTACTCATCTCTTCGGTTTGGAGACTTGAAACCCTTAGTAATTATCATTAAAATTGCCAACTGAAGTACCACCAAACCTACTGGAGTTATAGAGGATTTTCTTATTCAAGTGTGAGACATTAATTTTCCTGTTGACTTTTTTGGATATGGATGATGATCGGTTCAGCACACATGCTCCCCTCATCCTTGGAATTCCCTTTCTAAAAATAGAAAAAGTGATCACCAATGTTCGCAAGGGAACACATTTACAAGAATTTGGAAGAGATGTTGTTCATTTCAACATTTTTCATTCAATGAAACACCTAGTTGAGGATCATTAAACTCCCCATGTAAACATGATTGATTGGTTTTCCTTTGGTATATACCTATGTTTTTTCTATGATGAAATACCAACAGATGTGGCGAAAGATGGAAATTTTTCTGATACGGAATCAGATCAATATGAGGTTGAGATTGGAGAGTGTGAAGAGTCTTTGGATGTTGAGACTGAATATACGAGTGTTGATGTAGATGAATTTATAGAAACCACTGATCTTGTTAGTGTTGTTCCTAATAAGGTTTCCAATTTTTCACATGAAACAAGAAATGAGATCATGGAAGGAGGTCACCATGATGAACATGGAGCTTCACTAAATAATCTAATGTCTGAACAGTTCCCGGTGATCAATGAAACCACCCAACCTGAGATAGAATTGACACCGTCCCGAGAACCTTATATACTCCTTCTTGTGTCGTAATGAACAATTCCCTATAATCATCTCAAAATATTTGTCAAAATTATAGGAAAACCAATTGTGGGAACTTCTCATGTCCTACAAGGATTCCATATGACATACTCTCTCTAATCTAATGGGAATCAGTCCATTAGTTTTTTGCATAGAAATTTACTGGAGGATAATTCAAGACCGGTGAGACAATTTGAAAGAAGGCTAAACCCAATACTTTTGGAGGTTGTGAAGAAAGAAGTCACCACCCTGCTGGAAGATGGAATTATTGTTCCCATATATGATAGTCAATGGGTATGCTCATTCCATGTTGTTCCTAAAAAATGTGTCTTTACATTCTCATGGATTGAATTTGGTGATCTTGTCCCTTTAAGGCTTCCTAATAAATGGAGAATGTGCATTGATTATCGGAAACTGAATTTGGTTACAAGGAAAGACCACTTCCCATCACCATTCCTTGATAAATTCCTTGAGTGACTAGTAGGGGGAATCCCACTATTGTTTTCATAATGGATTCTCTGTATATTATCAAATTCACATTTTACTAGAGGATGAAGGGAGAACCACCTTCACATACCCCATTGTAACTTTTCCATTAAAAAGGATTCCCTTTATGTTTTTAATGCTCTAGGAACATTTCAATGGTGTATGATAAAAATCTTCTTGATGTTTTTGGAAACTTGCATGGATGTTTTTACAGATGACTTCACTATGTATGGATAATCTTTTGAAAGTTGTTAGAAAATGTTGGCACGTGTCCTCGAAACAAGCATAAAAAACCTTGTCCTAAATTAATAAAAATGCCATTTTATGGTTGGTAAAGGGATTTTTCTTAGACATGTTGTGTACCATGATAAAATTTAATTTGATCAATCCAATGTAGAGGTCATTTATTCATTAAAATATCCAAAAACTCTAAGAGATGTGATATCCTTCCTTGGGCATGCTAGCTTTTGTAGGAGATTCATTAAAAATTTCACTAAGATTGCACTTCATTTGTCCTGATTTCTCCAAAAAGATGCCCTACTGGTCCTTGATGATAATTTTAGAAAATCATATCATGATCTAAAACAAAGACTAATAACCCCTCCAATCATTCAACCGCTTAAATGGGATATTCACATTGAAATCATGACTGATGAATTTGAATATTCCATGGGGGATGTGTTGAGTCAATGGAAGGAAAATAATTCTCATGTGATTGCATATGCCTCCTGAAATCTATAAAAAACCCTATAAAACTACACAAAGACTGAGAATGAAATATTGGTTGTTTCCTTTTCTCTAGAAAAATTTAGATGTTATCTACTGGGCTCCAAGGTGATTGTTTTCACGAATGATTCTATAATCAGATTCTTCATGAAGAAACATAAAGAAAAACCCTGAATTGTGAGATGGATTTTACTATTACAAGAGTTTGATGTTGAAATAAAAGATATGAATGGATGTGAGAACCTTGTTTCTGATCATTAGAGTAGGATACCATCTATTGAGAATATAATATTTCAGATGTGTCCACCAATTAATGAAACCTTACCAGATATGGATTTAATTGTAGCTCAAAGTGAAAGACCATGGTTTTCTATTCTTGTGAACTATTTGTCTTCTGAAGAACATAACCACTAATTTTCGAAACAATAAATTCATAAACTTATGAGTGATTCAAAGAAATAAATTTGGGATGCTCCTTAATTATGGAACATTGTTAGTGATTAAATGATACAAAGATAAATTCCAAACTCTAAATTATAATTCATCCTACATTTTGTAACACATAAAACTATGGATGATACTTTGGACCACACAGAATAGTAAAAAATGTTCTTGATTGAGTATTTTATTATCCCACCATTTTTATAGATGTTTTCAAATTTTGCAGAACCTATAAAAATTTTCAATTCTATGGAAACAATTCAATGAGGAATGAGATGCCACAAAAACCACTTTTGCATTGTTATGTCATTGATATATGTGGAATGGATTTTATGGGGACTTTTCCCAATTCTTTTGGATATATCTAAATCTTGTAGTCTATTGATTATGTGTCCATGTGGGTAGTGGCTATCCCCACTTGAACTGATGTAGCAATGATTATGTCCAAATTTTTGAAAAGAAAATTGTTTTCAAGGTTTGGATTTCCAAAGTTTCTAATTACAGATCAAGGTACTCATTTTTGTAATAGGATATTGGAATATCTTTTGAAGAAATATGGATTTAATCATAGGGTCTCTAGGCCCTATCAACTCAAAAAAATTGCATGGGTGAGTTTTCCAATAGGAAGATCAAACAAATTCAAGAAAATATTCGTGAACCCAAATAGAAAGTATTAGAGTTTGCAATGTGATGATGCCCAATGGGCCTACATAACTTCTTTCAAAACCCCAGATGAAATGTCACCATTTAGATTATTCTGTCGAAAATCTTTCCATATACCAGTTAAATTAAAAAACAAATCATATTTAGCTATAAAAACATGAAACATGAACGATTTTTCTGATGGGAAAGAAAGAAAATATTGTTTTCAGGAGCTGGAGGAGATTAGAAATAATGAATATGAAATATCCATGATATTCAAAGACAAAAGATAATCATTTCATGATGGGATGATTATCAACAAAATCTTAATGGAGGGATACAAGGTTATGTTGTTCGATGCTAGATTAAAACACTTCCCATGAATATTTTGTTCCAAATGGTTTGGCCCATTAATTTTTAATCATGTATTTTTTTTAGTGAAATACATATTAAAGATCTAGACAAAGGGAAATAATTCACTATCAATGGGCATATGTTGAAGCTATTTAGAGAGAATTTTCAATATCCTACATGGGAGGAGATTCAACTTCATAATGTATAATAGAACTAATGCCAGGTTGTGTCTTTCCTTCTTATATATTTTTTATGTCATTAATTTCATCAATTTTATGATCAAATAAATTTTCTACACAATGAGTACATTGCATAGAATATGTGTCGGGGGAGAAAAAATGCTGCTTAGATTAGGTTTTTACGCTCTTTCATTTGATTTTTTTGTTTTCAAACATTCTATCCATTATTGGGTGTTTCTTTTTCAAAATTTTTGAGTTTTATTTTCAAGTTATTATTATAAAAAAGATTTTTGGAATTTCGTGATTTCTTGAAACTCATACCAAAGAGTGAAAAAGTTTTTTCTTCAAAACTAATCCTAAATTAATGCTAAAAATGGAATTATATGATTTATAATAATTTTGAAAATTCATGAAAAGACCACAGTTTTTTAAATCTCATGGAACATATCAATGACATTGTAATTGAAATTCTCATTATGGGGATCCCTATGGACCCATTTTTACATGTTCTCAACATACACCTCTTTACTGAGAGAACCAATTCTAGCTTGTTTAAACTAGAACATGATTTATTTCTATAAAAACATGGGGGTTGAGATAATTGTGATTAAAATGATTGTGACATTTTGTTGGATGTTGGAGTCCCCTTTTCTTGATTATCCTTTTTTCATCCTTCCATGAACATTTTATATTTCTTGATCCCTTATTAGCCTTGTATAGCATGTTCAGTTTGCCACATTAATAGCCAAATTTCCCTTTCCAACTTGCTCTAAAAGTGTAAATGCATGATCTAGTTGAACTTATTTATGGGGAAGAAGATTACTTATGACGTGCTACCTCATTTTGGGTTTCATTGGTACAAAATTTAAACATTGAAGGCATATTTTTTATGCTGGAATAGATTTTCCTGAGACCCATGCCTTTCTAGAGCTCTCAAATGAAATGGATTTTTGCATGTCTTGAGCTCTCAATGGATATAAGCTATCCCCTATATAGAGATTTAAAAAAAGTTTTCATATTTGATGATGAAATATTGATGCAATGGGATGTAAAAGAGATGATAAGAGTTGTTTTTTTCAGAGGTGAATATGGAGGAGACCATACGTGAGTGAAAATTAGAATCATGCATTTCGGCTTCAAAAAGATCCAAACCCGCTTTATTTAGCCAATTTTTTTGCATTTGAATCATTACAACCCCAAGACACATAAAAAATCTTATATGTATTCATGATAATCACATGTTATTGGATCACATTGGGTGGAGATTTATAAATTAATCAATCCTATGGTAATTCTTTCATGATTTGAATAAGATAATCCTTTTTACTTATCTATATTGCGTGCTGAGATAAAATAAATGTTAGGTCAGTGTGTTGTGTGTATGGGAAGAGAAAAGAAGTATAAATGGATTTAATTATTGGAATTGACAATTTTAAATATTTCTTTTAATGCGTAATGATATCTTTTTTATTCTTTGTGGTAAATGTTTAAACTCTATTGGTATGTGTTCTGATTTTTCCTTGATTCAGTGCTCACGTATCTAGGAGTCCATGTGCCAACTATAGAGGAATGGATAGAGTGAATATTTACAATATTTTACATGTATATTTTAATTATTTAACCATCAATAAATTTCCAATTTGATCTTATTTGTAACAATTATAGATTTAGAGTGTGTTTTGGGATATAAATTTTAAATTGCACAATTCTGGATTTCTAATAGATTTTTATCATAGGGGTATTTGGATCATTTATCAAAAAATATATTTCCATATTTTGTGATTATATTTTTATTAGAATAAATATTTTATTTCCTTCAACTTTTTTACTCTACACTAGGATATGATTGGAGAATATAGTGGCCAAAATAAATCAATGAAAATTAGGATTTTCCTAGTCGGTCTGTGTGGACCCCACCATCGTAATAGAAACATAATTCGGCATAAACACCACCAAATGAGGTAATTACACTTTTATATGGAATAGGACCCCATGTCACATTCACAAATTTAATTTCATGGATTTTGGAATCCATTATGGTGTCTAATAAATGACATATGTTTGAAGGAAGCTTCCTAGAACCTGTATCCAAAAAAATAAACCTCCAATTAAAAATAAATAACTCTAATATACAATGCCCAATTAAGGTAATATTTCATTGTTAAATGGACAATAAATATATGAAAAACATTACTGAAGTTTCCATGCATTAATTATACAATTATGGAGACCAAAATGTGACAATGCTTGGGGAATGAAATCTGCATATAAAAGGATAGGAGCTCTAACCTCTCAAATCTTTTTATTCATCACCACACCATCCATCACAAAGTGAGTTGGAATGAGAGAGAAAAGGGGAAGGTCTATATTGAAATCCATAAGAAGATGAAATTCATTGAGGATTCAATAGAGATGAAAAAGGATTCTCAAGTGATGCAAGTCTAAGAAAAAAGTGGTGGCGGACGACAACACCCGACAGACACACTCTTCTGTGTTTCGATTTTAATGTGTAATATCCTTTTGAATTTCTATTGAACATATATTAATTAATTAATATACTTGTTTTATTTTATAAATATATGTTTAAATTTTTTTTATCATTGCTCGATCTATAAAGTGGATCAATTTATTTCTCTATTTAATATTCTTTTGTGAGGTCTTGCTATTGTCCATAGGGAATTCAATTAGGTTGAATTACTTGGAGGTCTTTAAGTAATTATGTCACTTAAATAAGTATGGATGCAATAATATTGGAGTCTTAATATGATTTGTATTTGAATTTTAGTGTACACCATGGGCTCCGTGGGTGTACATTTAGGAATATAAATTTATGGGTATTTTTATACACAAGGAAGAGGGGAGTGTTCGAGAGGGTAATGCTCATCCATGACCGATGTTTTAATCCTGATTTCAAAACCTCATTATCTTTCCTCCAAAATTATTTCTCTTTATTAATTAATTGAAATTCTATATTAATTTTTTTAATCAAATCCCCATTTTTATTTCTATAAAAATAATCCAAGTGACAGTTTTTTTGCAACTCAATATGCGACCTCCTCGAGGGACAACCATGTGGTCACCACGGTGCTACATTATATGGGATAAATATTGATTGAGGTTTTAGAGACACAAAAATGATCACATATATTTGGCTTCATTTCTGGGGAGGCCAAGTTCTTACACACGGTGTTACTCATAAAAAAATAAAAATCAAAAAAATCAAAAAAACAAAAACAAAAACAAAAAAATATCATTATTGCATATCATTCATTCTGTCTAGAAATTTGGATATTCATGTAAATTATTATAATTATTGGGCTTTTGATAACTTTTATGGAGAACCAAGTAGTGAATATAAATTGAAGATTCAAATTCGTGAAAATTCTCATGAATTGAAAGAAAATTCCATGATAATTCAACAGAATTCCAAAATGCTAGAAAAAGCAAGAAAGATAATTAAATCGCTAGCAGCCCAAGTTGAAGAAGTAAAAGAATTATTGATGGAATGAAAAAATATCAATATAATGAGAATGAAAATCTAGTTCCACCTACCTTTCAAGATAAAATTGACGAGGTTGAGGAAAAACATAAAAATCCACCTCCCTCTCCAAAAAATTCATTCATAGCTTCACTACTTGAGGAAAAGGATTTTGAAGTAGAAATTAATGAGGGAGTTTAAATTTTTGATCATTAATTTCATTATTTATTAATTTAAATCCAATAAACCTTAATATGAATTTGTATATTTAGCACCACTACTGCAATATTTGGATAAAGAAGAAGAAAGTCCTCATGTTGAGGAGAGAATGGAGGTTCTTGTCGAGATGTACACTAGAGAAAATGAGGATGATGGTATAATATATGAAATTAATGGATAATCCATTGAAGATTATAAACCAGAAAATAAGCCACTTCCTATTCAAATACTTTTGCCACCGGTGGACACTACTCATCCAATGGAAGAAAACATGGAGCACCCCTACATCCTCTTCCCTCCTCCTATTAATCTCAAATTCTATTTTTCATCTCTTCTCAGGGTTGGGGACATTATTATTTTCTTTTGGGGTACTCACTCTTGGCATGTACTGATGGATACTAGGAAAAATAAAATGTGGTGGTTTCAGAGCAAGTAACCCCATCCACCGCCATATTGGGGTTAACCTATTATCATGACCTTACTAGGGGCAATAAAAACCTAGCACCCTCTAGGGGGTCAAACCAAGCACCATCCCTATACTTTCCCCTTTTTAATTATTTTTCATTATTTTTAATATATTTTTTATTTATTGTTTTGAAAAAATATGTGATAGCATCTAGTTGCATAACCTAATTTCCCCCAACCCAAAAATAAAATCAGGTTATATCTTTCCTTATCAGTTGTTTTTATGCCTTATTTATATTTTTTGAGATAAAATTATGGTTAGTGTAATCTATGTGTGGGAGAGTTTCAACCTGCTTAGTTTATTTTTGTGATTTTTTTTTCATTTTTTAGGAACGTTCGTCATTAAGGAATATTATGATCACTTTTCACAGATCAATTGATTTTGAGAAAATTGAAATGATTTATGATAAAAATGGATTTTACATGAATGTTGATGTGAATTTTATTTGAATTGTATTTTCAATCATTTTTTTGAGTATAACTTGTTTTTGAAATCCATGCCCATGAAACACCGACTCAAAATATTTTTCCCATTCTGTGAGGTATTGTAAACCACTTTTACATATTCATTATAATACCCACACATTCTTGAGGGAAACATAGATTTTGAGTGAGAACTATAACTTTTGATTTTTTTTATCTTTTTCCATGATTTGGATTCCATGGAATGTTTTTAATATGATTAAGGCACTACATTGGCTACCCACATATTCTCCTGTGACCAACCCTTACATCTATCCTTTTTTATCCATTATCTTCCATGAATTTCCTTATAGATTTTATCTACATTAGAATCTAATTTATCCTTACATACCCACACACTTTGTATTTTTAAAGTATAATTCTAGTTTGGTTGTGGGGGAAGGGGCTTCCGTGTGTGTTCATTGGGATTTGTTTCATTGATGGGTGTTGTGATGTGTGCGTCATCATTTTGGGAAATAGATAATGAAATAATTGGGAATGATTCATAATTTTATTATGATTCATTTGTTACATTCGGTACAACTTCAAAAAAAAAGAAAAAAAGCTCTTCTTTCCAGAGAATTAAAAAAGGAATATAAATGTGTTCCATTTTGGGGGTTTACAAAAAAATGGTGGAACATGGATGATATCATTATTTGTAATAATTTAGTGGCTCATGTTCTACTCTATAAAAAATAGTGATGGCATTTTGTTTCACATTATCAATGAGGATTGAGTGTGTAATTTTCTGTGTTTTCACTTGATTGTTCACGCATTGTACTTAAGCGTCAAAAATCCTCTTTCAAGCCTTGAATTTATAAATCATTTACCCACCAACCCAAATCCACAGAGACATTGAAACCATTAATAAAGCCCTTCTGATTGAATATATATTATTTTTTCACGCTGTGGAGAAATGAGAATTGTCACAAGCCTATGGTGACACATGCAATCTCCAAGTATGAGCACAATTCCATAGTTAATTTCTATTTATTAATTAGTGACATAAAATTTAATGTGTGGTAGGTTGTGATTAGGAAATAGATAGATTTATGAGTTTGAAAAAATTTAAATGTGTGTATTGAAAAGGAAAGTGATTTTTTTTCATAGAAGAGACATGATATAATTCGGTTTTGGAAATGATCGTTGATGTTTTCTCATTTTTTATTATTGTGTGGATTTTTATTAGAATATATGATAATTGCTCAAGAGTGTAGTGATTTACTGTGTGGGATTTATGAAGTTAATATTTTCACATATTTTATTCTACAATTAAATGGTTTTAAACACACCATAATGTTATTTGGTGGGAGATTTTCACTTATATTGGTTTTTATGTTATTTTGATCCTAAATTCAAATGGCCTAATTTTGTAATTTTAACAGATTTTTATCACATGGGTATTTTGATAATTTTTCATAAAATATATTTCCAAATATTGAGATTAAAATATTTTTATAATCCTTATTTTAATTCCATAAATAGTTTCTTTAGGACCCGGGTCTGATTCAATAATCTAAGGGCATAAAACATTCAATGAAGTTGAAGATTTTTCCGGCCAGACATCATGGAATCCACCTCCATAATGGAAACCTAGTTCAGTCTATAGACCTCAAAATTAGATGATTTCACATAGATATGTAGTAGTCATAAATGATTCATTTACAAATGAAATTTCATGGATTATAAAATCCATTTTGGTGTCCATTGAATGACATATATTTGATGGAACCTTCATGAAACCATTATCCAGAAAACATCATTGATAATACAAAATTCATAAATCATTATAGACGCATCCAATAAAGTATAAATTTCGAGGCACAATGGAGGAGACCTTATGGAACAACATTTATGATGAATCCTATTACAAATTCTATACTTGAATGGCAGATCCATGCCAAAAATTTTAGATTATATGTTTTGAGTGTGAAATCTTCACCCCCTATCCCTATAAATATGCGTCCCTTCTTCAGGATTACGATACAACCATTTTAGGGGGCTAAGGTGGACTATTATTTTGGTAATTTTTCTTCATATTTATAATATAAAATACTATATCATTATTCTTCCTCCTTTTATTTATATTTTTCTTCAATCTCTTTTATTTTATGTATATCTCCCACCATGATTCTTTCTTACTCCATTCTTGTAGAGACCTAACCCTCACTATTGTTCGAGGGGGAAGTGGTTGTATTTTTGTTTTATGTGCTTTATTGAATTTTCATGTTTTTTTATAAGGACCCATAAGTGGTTAAATGATTTTAGTGAGAATTCACCCCACTTTCTCTAATATTGTCTTCATCCACCTTGTTTAATAATTTCCCTTCTCATCGATATCTAATTCATTCAAAAAGTTGAGTTTGGATTTGGTATTGATGAGGAATTGATTACTCCTACATGCTAAGTTCTCAGGATAGGTTAATACCAATCATACTATAGGTTGTGGAGTAATAGGTCTTGATATCCACATTGAATAATGCATTGATAGATATTTTGAATAAAAATGATAATTCAACTATGAAACTCTAAGAACAATGGTTTTCTTCTACTAACTTCAATGTGTGGGTTCTTACTTATCTTTGTGTTTTATATTTTTGATACATTTATATTTTATGATATATTTATATTTTATGCATTTAAATTTACCTTCCCCCCATTTGTATTAGTAATATATTTTTATATTAGTTATTTAAAATAGTTTCAATAGAAAGAATGTGTGTTGAAAGAGGTATAACATCTACTAATATATTTTATATCATAAGAATGATCTAAATCATGAAGCACACATCAAAAGAGACAGCTCACTCTAATGGTACAACATTAAAGATACTAGGATAGGGATGACTAGTCGTAAATCCAGATCATATTATCCATAGTAACTCCACTGCTGACCCGTATAAGTCATTGTGTGTTGACCCATATTGGTTGTTAGATACTGACCTGTATTGGTCACTAGGGCTGACCGGTATTGGTCACAGGATGCTGACCTGTATTGGCTACTGGTGCTTACCCGTGTTGGTTGTTGGTGTTGACCTGTATTGGTTGCTGGTGCTTACCTATCTTGGTCACTAATGTATAGTTAGGGATGACTAGTCATACAACTAGATCATCGCACTCTATAATTTCTGATGATAACCCGCATTGGATGCTCTGCTTCCTCATGTCACAGCTAGCCAATGGATTCCAGCACGAAGCATACCTAATCTTAGAAAGACTCTACTCCTCAAGAATTTGGTCATTTTTCAACCAGTAGAATTCCCACAAATATCAAACCCAAGGGACAGCCCCGTCATAGATGTCCCAACGTGACATACGATGCCCCGATCAGATCTTATGTCTAAAAGATATGGGCACTTTTGAAAAAGGACCCAATTGGATTCAAGAATGATCCAACACAGGGGGAACATCAAACTCCATCAAAACTCCCTTAGAGTAACAACAAAGGACCTCTTTTTCAAAAGGATCCTTATGCCACAGACGACGCATCGATCGGACGCCCGACCAGTTAGTTACACCCCTTTCCATGAAACGGGGATGTTTGCACCCTGGTTTGGCCCCACTCAGTATGGCCTGCCTGAACATGCCAAAGGGTTCGCTTCACAAAAGGGGTCCCAATGCAATGAAAGACGTGTTAAATGGACAATAGGTTTGTCAGTTATGTGTGTTTCTCTATTCGGCTTCCAATTGGGTCTGGGGCCGGTCCGACATGGTCAGGCCGACCCGATGCGACATGCACTGGGGTCAACCTAACCTCACCCTAGTCCGACCCGTTATGGGTTTCCGCAATTGACTCGGTCTACCCTGTCGGGGTTGGATGGACTGTTTCGCAGGCCCAGGGGACGGTTGGCCCAACCGGTCATGTGGGGCTCATCCCACCCGCGCTGGCCCGCGGGTTAGTGGGTCCCGCCCATTTGACATGTTTGTGTCTAGCCCGTTCGTCCAGTCCGTCTTTGGCCCAGTTTTCCTGAAGGTGGACTGCTTCTCCCCTAATGGCCCCATGGATGTGGGGTCATTTCTTCCTTCTCGACGAATCACTGTGTGGGGTCCACACCTCCCACTCCTCCTACCGAGCCTACAGGCACCACCCATCTTCGGGAAGGTTTGCTCGGGCCAGCCCCCTCAGGCCACCGCAGCTCGCGATGGCACGCCTCCTTCCACTGCCTGCGGCCAGTTTCCATAGGTCTTATCATAACATCGCAGGCCACCACCGGCGTGGCACACTAGAGGTTGTATCTGTGGGCCACCGGAATGCCACCGTCCTTTTGTGGCCCTCATACTTCTTTCCATCACATCTATTATTCCACCACAAAGAACGCACCAAGGAAAATTTTAGTGAAGGGCCTAGGCCCTGTGGATTTCGTCCCGCACCATCCGAGATAGCATTTTAAAGATGAAGATAAATTAATAATTACAAAAGGATGAATAATCCCTGATTTTAAGATCCCACAACAACCACCCGCATGGTTAGACAATAAGCGGATCAACCCGTTAGTCGGTTGGTCAATTTTTGTTGTATTTTTAATAACCGGGATGAGAGTGAACATCAAAGCACATAAACCTCATACCTTGTATGATGTTTATTATCACATGTTCATCCTCGAGGGTTTACTACGTCGATGATGCTTCCAGGTTCCGACCATGGAAAGGTGTTCTTCATCATTCGTAATTCTTTTTTGGGGTGGTAGTGTGTTAGATATTTTCTTGAGAATCCTCCAAATCCTTCTCCGTATTCATCCCGACAATTCAAACTATTTATAGAACCACACTACACCATTTCCATAATGATATGGCGTCACGTAGTTAAGCTGTTTCGTTTATGAATCAAAGTCACTATTCATCACCATTAAATTCACTTTTAAGCGGTGGAATACTGGTCATCCATGCATCTCATTAATGTGCCCCATCACTGCATCATCACTTCCGCATAACGTCGTCGTACGCCACGCAACGGAGTCAAAAGAATAAAATAATTCTGTTATTATTGTTTTCAAAATGTCCAAAATATATCTTTTTCACCCGGCCTAATGTGGTCAAAGTGAAGCACCTTTAAGAGAATATAAGCACTATAGATTCAATTATACCCTCGTATTTTTAATCCAAACAGTGGTTCAAAGGATAGAAAATGTCACTCGTACATTTACTAAACGTACCTTAAAAACTTCAATCATTATTAACAGTCTCCCTTAACCTACACTGGTTGAGTTCAGGCTCTGACTAAAGGAAAAAAGACCCTCAAGAGCTCAATGGTACTCTCGAATTTCCAATCCGAGTTACCATTTAAGAGTTATAAAATTTAAAAATAAATTAATGGTTACTTAATTATTTTATTTGGCGCCAAAAACTAACTCCCACTATTGGTCTGCACTGGCCAATGTTAGTATCTTCTGAAGGAAATAATACCCTCACTAGTTTAGCGGTGGTCTCAAATTTTTAATCTGAGTCACATTTAGTGAAAATAATCATTTTAAAGATAAAATAATTTTTATTTAATTATTTTATTAATGGTTATGCCATTTTTTGGTTTTCTCACTGGAGGCCTATGATGACTAAACGTAAGTCTCACCTAGGGTAAACCCACTGTCATAAACGCAATGGTTCCATCAAATTTTAGATTTGGGCACCCGTTTATGGGTTATTCCTCTTTTTCTGGAAAACTATTCATGCTTGATATCTTAAGCTTAATAATTTTTTGATAGATCATTCTGAACACTTCGGGAATCAGAATCATGTACCGTTAGATTTTTCGGTCGTGTAATAATCCCAAATAATTAAAAAATTACAAGGTATTTTTTGGGTTTTAAAATAATCCCTACCTTATGGATTTATGTCCCCAAAAGCCAAATGAGGATCTAAAAACATAGAGGGGCACTAGGCATTCATATGAGCCTCTCACTCCCATGTGATCTCTTAGAGATTCCTATGCTACTACCGAGCACGCACTAGAGGTATCAACCAACCATGATGGATCCAATCTTTTTGATCCTCTATCTCCACCGAGTACTCCAAAAAATTCACCTCATCGTCAATCTCCAACATGCCATGGTTGATGAAGTGAGATGGGTCATGCATGTATCACCTCAAATGGGATACATGGAAGACGTCGTGAACCCTCTCCAACTGCAGTGTTTGTTCCATGTGGTACGACATCTCACCAATCCTCCGATATATCTAGAATGTATCGATAAACCTCGGTGAGAGTTTGAGTCCTTGGCCAAATCTCTATAGTACCCATCGAGGGGAGGCTCACAAAAATATGTGGGCCCCCTCCTATAACTCTAGTTGTGTTTGTCACCTATCAGAATAGGACTAATTTCATTTCTGTGCAGTATTCATCTACTCTTGGATGACCTACACCTTATTTGAGGTAGCATGTACCATCTCTTGGACCAGGAGTGCAGGCTCTCTCGGATTCATCCAGCAAAATGGTGATCTGCACGGTCATCTGTACAACTACTCAAAAGGGTCCATAACAATGGTGGAGTTATTGCTGTTATTTTATGTGAACATCAAAAAAGGTAGGTAGTCCTCCCAACTACGACCAAAATCTCGGACACCTGCAAGAAGCCTGTCCTCTATGGTCTGAACGGTCCACTCAATCTGATCATCTTTCGGTGGGTGAAAAGAGGTGCTCATGCGAAGCTGAGTCCCAAAATCCTCCTTCAATCCATTCCACAACTTGGATGTGAAGAGTTCATCATGGTCCGAGACTATCATCAAAGGCACCATGTGAAGTCACAAAATCTTCTAAATGTTGAGACATCCCACGCTCTCTACCAAATCCTTCCCTCAAATAGCACTGAAGTGGACCGACTTGGTTAGTCGGTCATGATCACCCAGATGGTATCATGCTCTATGTACGTACGTGGAAACCCTGTCTCAAAGACCATCGATATCCCTTCCCACTTCCACTCTGGTATCTCAAGTGGTAGGGTCAAGCCTGTTGGTAACTACTGATCACCCTTCATTTGTTGGAAAGTGAAGCATCTAGAAACAAATTATGTCATAGCTTTTTTCATCTCTATCCACTAGTATTGATGCTGGAGGTCCTGATACATCTTCATCATGCCTGGATGTACTTCCGAGGGGGATATTTGGAACTCCCTCATCACCTCCTCTCATATAGCCACTTATACAACTGTACTTACCCTAATAATGATAGCATGCTCCCCACATTAAGAATAACTATCAAGTGCATGACCTGAGGATATCTGAGCATCTGTAGTCTCGAAGTTGTTACCTATGAGTTGAGCCTCCCTAACTCGCTGAAGGAGTGGAGGGGAACTACAATCGATTGGAGGTAGACTAAAATATCATGTTCATGAGCCCCAGAACCACTACTGGAGAGTTGGTCACACCGAAAGGCATCACCATGAACTCGTAATTTCTATACCGACATCTAAAGACAATCTTCATTACATCCTCGTCTCGTACCCTGAGCTGGTGATAGCCTGATTTGAGGTTAATTTTGGAAACCTCTTTGATTCATTCAACTGATCAAAAAGATAATCAATCATTTGAAGAGGATACTAGTTCTTCATGGTCACCTAGTTCAGGCGCAAGAAGTCCATTCAAAGCATCAAAAATTCTTCTGCCTTCTTGGAAAACAACACTGGGGATTCCCATGAAGAAAAATTGGGCCTTAAGAATCCCTTCCTCTGTAAGTCCTTCAACTATACCCTAATCTCCCGGAGCTCCGTAGGGGCCATCCGATATGCTGGTGTAGATATCGGTGTTGTTCCTAGGTACAAGTCAATGTAGAAGTCTACCACTCTATGAGAAGGTAGCCCTAGGACAAATATTGGAAAGATGACCTCATAATTGTCCACCACATCTGGAAGCAATGTAATTTCCACATGCACATGTCGAAGGTCAGGAAAACTAGTTGATATGTAATCGATTGCACCATTCTGAGCACAAGTCCATCTCATGCTGCTCTGTTTTTCTTCTCACCCACAAAGGAAAACTGGCCACCTTCTCTACACGTATATCACACTATACGCATCATTCAATCAATATGTTTGTGAACTACTGATAGCCAGTCCAAGCATAGAATGACATCGTAGGGCTTCAACACCGCTACTAGAAGATCGAATCTAAAACTCTCACCACTGAGAGTAAGATAACACTGTCAGAACAAGTGTGTGAATACTTAATATCCTCCCATAGGAGTATCTAAACGTAATGGTCTAGCTAAAAGCTAAGTGGGAATCTCAGAGTCCCAATCTAAATCCATAGTAAGGAAATAATAGCTAGCACCTGTGTCGAAAAGCACTATAGCTAAAGTAGAGAAGATACAGATCGTACCTCATATCATCTCAGGGATGATAGGATTGTGAGCCTCTACTGCCAGTAGATGGGAATTTCCTCATCCACCTACTCACCGAGATTATGGTGGACCTCCTGGGGGTGATGGTGGTAGTGCCTGATGACCCCGACCATCTCCCGCAGCACATCAGTATCACGTGCCCTGTCTTCCGCTTAGCTTAAGATCATGATCCTGCTGTTGTTGCTGCCTCGATGGCCCTTCCATCATATGTAGATCATCTCTGCAGGGAGTCCGAAAGTCACGAGCTCTGTGACCCTGTCCCCATGTAGGTAAAATAGATCATGCCTCGCTGGTGGTTCCCTTGGCATCTCGAGCCTTGCACCTCTGACCAAAAGTCCCGAGTTCTCCCTTTGGATGGTCTAGCACTCTTGGGCTTCTGTGTCATCTATTTACTGCCAGCAGCAGATGACTCTGCTACCTCTAGTCCTATATGGGCTCTCCTTGATAGTATCTTCTCGACAAGGAATATCTCCATCAACAAAGGACTATCTAACTCTTCAGACTGCATCGGGATGCTGAGAGATATGATCGCAGCTCTGATCTCTCATTAGAGCCCCTTCTCAATGGTCTGGTACAGGAAGTAAGGGTTACATACCATGTTGGTGGAGTATCAGGAGAGGTCAGTAAATCTCGTCAAGTATAGAGCCATAGTCTGGCTTCCCTAATACAGATGCAGATGATCCTGAATAAGCATAGATCATAGTGTCTCTCACACAAACTCTACCCTAAAAAGGCTCTCAAAGTTCGTCCAGGTGAGGGTTGTCTCTTAATTACCCATGTAGCATCGAGCTCCACCATCATCTTGCAGATCCCTGAAGAAGTCTAGCATCCATGATCACCATATGCTCATTGCGAGTCTCTAATAAGCGATAGACTCGAAAAAACACCTCAATACAATCCTCTATTTCCTCGGGTCTATCTTGCCTCAAATTATCTGAATCCTCTACCTCTAGAACTCATGAAACCCCCTCAGCTAACATGCATGATCCTCAGGTAGCATCTTCTTCTCAATGGGTGTTGGTGAAGTTGGTACACCACCTGAAGGTTCCATCACTGTGAGTGGTCCCTATACTAACACCTTGTCACTCAGTGGGTCACTGTCATGATCTTTAACCAGAATCATGGCTGGTTGTCTTCAGGGAGTTATCCTATAAGAAACAGTAGTGCCCTGATGAATAAGTTATAACTTGTGAGTTGAATCGAGAATGATCAAGAAAACATTTCAAAACTCTAGAAACATGTGTTTTCTTAACCGAGTCGGAAAACAGAATTCAAGGTCCTTGTGTATAGATACATCGATCGTTGCACCATCACAAGACTCCCCAAACTGAAAACCGAACTCAAGACACTTTACACCATTTCCTCATTAAAATTAGACTCTTTTTTCATCTTGAAGAACCAACCTCCCTCTGATACCACTTTTTCATGACCCGTCCCATAGTGGCTAGACGTGACTACCCCAAGCCCGCCATCCATAGTCCAGGGGTTGGTGACTAGAACCTGAAGGCTTTTTCCGAATAGGGAAGGGGTTGTCTTAGAGATATTTACACACTCAAAAAGGAAAACTAATGTAAACAAATGAAAAATGTAAGGTATAACCATGAGAGTAATGTAAAACCACATATACAACTATAAATTGAAAACAGTGGGTAGTAATACAAGCCCTATAAATTGAAAAGAGAGTAAACAGCCATCACATCTGGCCTGGAGCTCCTCCAAGAGAGTAGTAGATATAAGTATGAAGTCAAAGAAGATGATCTCAATGGATATCATCACACCAACCTCCACCATGTCCCGAAACACCAAATTCTTCCTTAGAGGGTCAGTATTATACATGAGAGACAACAAGGTGCGGGCGATGTTTGTGCAGGGTGAGTATAACAATACCAAGTAGGGACCCCGAGACCTCCGAAGGTATCTCAGTAATCCACAAAGTAAAACATCACAAGAAATACCACAAAGTTAATATAAAAAGAATGATCTAAATCATGAATCACATAGAAGAATACATAGCTCACTCAAATGGTATAACATCAAGTTTACTGGGATAGGGATGACTAGTCATAAATCCAGATCATCCTATCTGTAATAAATCTATTCCTGACCCGTATTGGTCTCTAGATGATGACCCGTATTGGTCGACGATGCAGACCCGTATTGGTCACTGGATGCTGACCCATTTTGGTCACTGGTGTTGACCCGTATTGGTCGTTGGTCCTGACCCGTATTGGTTGCTGGTGTTGACATATCCTGGTCACCGATGCAGAGGTAGGGATGACTAGTCATACAACTAGATCATCCCACTCTAATGTTTCTAATGCTGACTCGCATTGGTATCTCTTATTCCTCATGTCACATCTACCACTGGATTACCGCACGATGCATTGATGATCTTTGGAAGAATGTTCTCCTCAAGCCATCAATCCTTTTTCAATTGGAATGAAGTCCCGCAAAAAGCATACCCAAGGGACCACCCCGTCATAGGGGTCCCACCGTGTGAGAGGGTGCGTCGATCAGATGACCGGTCAGTGATATATGGGCACTTTTGTAAAAAGGGTCCTACTGGATTCAAGTCTGATCCAACCCAGGTCACACGTCAAACTATTTCAAAACTCACATTGAGTATCTCCAATAGATCTCCTTGTCACAAGGAACCTTATTCTATATACTTCGCATTTATCGGAAGGACGATCTATTAGTTACACCCCTTTCCATGAATCAGGGGTTTTCACACCTCGGTCCGGCCTTCCATGGTTGGGCCTTCCAGAACATTCCAAAGTAAACAATTCCCAAAATGGATCAGAATCCCACTGACGACATGTCAATTGTACACCTGGTTCATTAGTTATGAGTGTTTTTTATTCACACTCTGGTTGGGTCTGGGCCATGTCCGAATTGGTCAGGCCGACTCGACGCAACGGGTCTAGGGGTATACTAGTCCCCGCCCAGGTTTGTCCCATTATGGGTCAGTCCGGTTCACTCAGTCGAGTTCATCAGGGATGGCTCGGCTGGTTCACGGCCCAGGATATGATTGGCCCGGCCCACCGGGTGGGGATTGGCCCACCCGTGCTGGCCCACTAGGTCGTGGGTCTAGCTAGTTCTATCAGTCCGCGTCCAGCCCGGTCCGCCTAAAGGGGGACCGGTTCTCCCAGCTGGCCCCGCATATTCGAGGTCATTTTGTCTGGTGCAATGCCACACAACATGGGGTCTGCGCCGCCCCCTCCTATACAAGATATAGCCGCAGGCAACGCCTGCAAGTGCCGCCCATTTCCCACATGGCCAGCTCGGGCCTGCCAACTTTGGCCACCACTACGTGATTCCTTCCACTTCCTGCAGCCAGTTTCCATTGGTCTCCTCCGACGATCACCGACGTCCGACGGTGTGGCATGCCAGTTGTTGTTTCTGCAGGACATCAGAATGTTGTCACCATTTTGTGGCCCTAAATGTCATGTCTCGGTGTTCTTTGTTCCACCACAAAGAACGCACCATGGAAAAGATTAGTGGAGGGTCCAAGCCCTGTTGGTTTTGGCATGTGCCCTCTGCATTAGTGTTTTAAACATGAGGAGAAAATAATAAAAACAAAAGGAAGAATAATCCCCATGTTTAAGATCCTACAACAACCTCCTGCATGATTAGACAAGACACAGATCATCTCATTAGTCAGTTGGTCACTTTTGAATATATTTTTCATGAATGGGAATTAGGGAACATCGAATCACATAAACCCATACCTATAATGATTTTTTCTGCCACATGTTCGTCATTAAGGGTTTATGTCATCGACGATGCCTCTCATTTCTGACCTTCGAAAGGTGTTCTTCATCATTCGTCATTCTTCAATGGGGGGGGGACTGAATAAGATATTCGCCCATAAATCCTCCAAATCCTTCCCCTTATTCATTATGAAATGTCTAAAAATTTATAGAACGATGATGTAGCATTTTCATAATGACATGATGTCGCATCATTACACAATTTCATTTATGATATAGCGTCGCTATTTTTCACAATTAGATTCATTGTTACATTCCAGAATATGCAGTATATATATGTTTCATTAATGTTCCCCATCGTTTCATCTCCTCTGCCCCATAGAATTGTTATCCGCCACGTAATGGAGAGAAAATAATAAAATAATCATTTAAAATTATTTTATTATTTTTCTCAAAAAGTCAAAAATCTATCATTTTCTCCTGACCTACGGCAGTCGAAGTGACGCTTTCCTTAAGTGAATCTCATTGTTACGGATTCAATGGTGCCTTCTAATTTTTAATCTATGTAGCGGTTCAAAAGATAAAAATTCCACTCATATATTTACTGAACATACCTTAAAATGTTCAAAATTTATTAACAGACACCCTTGACCTGTGCCGGTCGAGGTTGTGATCTGAATAAAGAAAACAAGCCATCATGAGCTCAATAGTTCTCTCTGATTTCAAATCCGAGTAACCATTTAGGAGTTATATAATTTAAAAATAAAATATTTTTTACATAATTATTTTATTTGCGGCCAAAAACTAATTTCCACTATTGTCCCGTACATGCCAATGTTAGTATCTTCCTAAGGAAATCATAACCTCGTGAGTTTAGTAGTGGTATTCGACTTTTAATCTGAGTCACCATTCCTGAGTTATAAGCCTTTTAAAAATAAAATAATTTTTATTTAATTATTTTATTTATGGTTATTAAATTTTAGGGTTTTCTCACCGGAGGCCAATGTTGACTAATCATATTTCATGCCTAGGGTAAAAACGTCATCTTGAATTCAACAGTGCCCTCAGGTTTCTAATCTGATATCCTATTTAATAGTTATTTCACTTTTTTAGGAAAAATACTCACTTGTACTATTTTATGTTTAACACTTTTTCAACAGATCATTCCAGACACTCCAGGCCTCAGAATCGCTTGTCGTCATATTTCGTGGTCTCATAATATTCCCACACAATTAAAAAAATTACATGGATGTTTATGTGTCTCTACAAAAATTTCCCAAACTCTCATTTCAAATAAAACATGGTATGATAATTAATAATGTTGTTTTATATAATATATGGTAAACATTTCCATTTTATCAGAGCTCTAAAATAATAAGAAATTGTATCATTTTAATGAATATATTCCATATCATTATTGTAAGAATAAACATGAATATAAAATCACACCCAACAAAGACAATCAAAACAAAACTAAAGCGTAGGTATCAAACCAAAGGAGAAATATATTTCAACCTAGCAGACTACTCATACCATAATCAATCTACTTATCAATCTGTCTTGTAGAACACAAGCACAATAAGTAGATTAATACTCCATGAGTATACCCCGTAACAAGGCCAATATAAATCCATTAATTAAGGTCCTTGGAAATATATAAAATCCCTATAACAAAACCTCCCAATAATGACATAAAATGGAAGATGGCCTCAGGAAAAACATTCTACCTATGTTCCCCAGGTAACCAATGAGATTGTCTTCACAATTAAATCCAATGATTTGAAATTCATTTAAAACCCATTGCATAAATACATATCAATTATTTTA
Organism: Viscum album; assembly: GCA_963277665.1. NCBI lineage: Eukaryota > Viridiplantae > Streptophyta > Magnoliopsida > Santalales > Viscaceae > Viscum > Viscum album. The sequence continues at coordinate 418,746,384 of OY728123.1, read as the reverse complement.
GAGTTACCTTTTTCATCACATTTCTCTATAACCATGAAAAACCATTTTCTGTTAACTTTTTTTCAAGACACAAATAAATCATCCCAAATCCTTTTATGAATTAGTTTATAAAATGAATAATACGAAGGTCTATAAACAAAGGCCTGAGACAGAACCACCAACCTCGAAACTCTATATGCACACTCCCACAATGGGCTCCACCGATGATGAATCCCATCAATGCAAATAGAGACCCTATAATATAATTCTCACATCATAGGATTCATCTAATTGATAAAGAGGGTCGACAGAGAAGATATTTCATATACCTCAATAATGAACCCCCTCCACACCACATCCATTGAAGGAACACCTTTGTATGGATATAACAAAATAGATATTGGAAGAAGATAAGAAGATATCCCAATTTAGATCAACATATTTGATAACTCAACCTAAGGGTGCTACCGTGATCAACAGAAATGAAGAAGTGGAATGATCACTTTCCTGAATAGAAGCACCACAACTATAATGGAGATCGAATAAAAAACAGATGGATCTAGAAGGAGAGAAGCATTTCAAAATCGCCCTGGAAAACCCATTGGTCAAGGGAATTGAATTCTGGAGAATGAAACAAAATAAAAATATTCACACACTCATTTTGAAAACTATAAGCAAGGTGTTACAGAACGTCTAACCCAATTACCCGACGCGTAACCAGGTTACACAATGTGTAACTGGAAAAGACACATATATTCCCAAATTTATTTGGAATTAGATTAAAATCTGTCATTTTATTATCTCAGGATGTGTAATATATATTCAGATTGTGTAATTATTAACAGTGTGAAGCCTTTCAAGACTTGAATCTAGAAATAATTATAACTCCTATAACATTATTGCACTGTATGAAGGAATATTGCAACCATAATGAAAATCATGTTAGTGTAGAGAGTAAAAAAATCTTGGACTTAACCATTTTAGGAAGCCTCCATATTCAATCATGGCCATTCATGTCCACTGAAAAAGGGAAAACAAGACAAGGATACAGATATAACTAAAATATTGGTAATGGTATGTTACACCAATGATCAACTATTTAAATAGAATCATACATCCCACAACAATATTATCCAAAAATAATGAGAGGAGCATCATCAACATGATGTAGAAGATTTGGGATCATTATTAACTAATTTCATGTCACAGCTCATTTCATGGTAACCCATTGGTAACTAGCATTGTATTATATCTTAAATGAGAGAATTGAGGTAGCGGAGTATTCACTAACATCAGCATTGGTTACATCATTACAATCATGTTATCTACAAGTAGTTTAATGTTTAAATTGGCCAGGAAGGCCTTTAATCATATCCCATAGATGTAAATTCTCTTATTTGGATTTCCATGTAAAATACAAATTGAAATCTAACAACATGGATATGATCAAAGTGATAGTACAAGAAAAAAGAGAAATTATTATCATTCTTTTTCACTGATATTCATGTATAAATATTTTGAACTAATTGAATATTTTTTCATGAATAAAATTTTCGAGAATATCCTTAGTTATATATTAATTACTGCAATAGGGAAATCTATCTCCTCACTCTTATGAGATAATTTTTCTAATGTATCATTAATTAAATTTTATAGAGCTACTATTTTTTTAAAACATATATGTATATAACATATTGATTTGGATTTATTTATATAAACTCACATTTTACTCTTATCAAACTCACGGTGGGAACTAAATTTCCAAATATACTCCATGTTCATATTAGTTAAATTATTTTTTGGTTGTTCTAGTTACCTAATGTGTTCTATATTACCAGTTATATGTATCTATATTCAAATTCAAGGCCAATATTCTATATGTTATTTTTCATATTCTAAAAAATTATAACCTAGAAAATTTCAATTCCCTTGTTTTTAAGAAATATTCTCATAAAAATTGTATACAAAAAATAACTTCAATCCAAAAATCACTACAAAATCAGATAAAATGTTATCTCATAAAATAGATCAAGGAATCCTCCTCTTGACCAAAAACATTGAGTTTTTATTTTTCTATGAAAAAACACATAAAATTCATTTTTAAATAGATCGAAACATGTTTAATCTCTCAAAATGGGATGTAATTTTTTCAAAATAAATTATTAAATTGGACATTTATGTTGTAGCATTGATTCTATACTATAGAATATGATGAATTTACCCATCCCCCATAATTAAATCCCAAACACTATCCCCAATTTTAAATCTTAATGCAGATAAAATTATGGAACAAAGGTTATAAACAATTTTCTAGTGGATATAAGGGAGAGAGAGAGTTACATGACATATAAAATAACTATGTTTACATTTTTAAAAATAATTTTAAAAATATCGTTGGTATAGATAGTTTATTCTATGTATTTTGATTGAAAATGAAAAAAATATCTCCTCTAATTCAATGTGCATCTTGATTCACAATAAAAATATTGGAATAAATTGTAAAGAATCTATGAAAGAACCTAATATTTAATTTCCTCCACCACGAATAAATGAATTGGATGAATAGAAAATAACACTTCCTTAAGAAGGATAGTCTGTCAGAGATAAGAAAATATGACTTCAAGTATCCTCAAAATGGATCACCCTCTAGATCAATAAAATACTTCTATAAAAACAGGATAGTTAATGAAAATTTATTATTATATAAAATTTGATGAAGATAATCAAAAAATATATGAAAAGGGAAAGTAAGGAACCGTGGGAAGAATCCCATGAAGCACTTTGTCTATAGACATTAGTTTTGAGAAGAATTTTTTATTAAAGAGATAAAATGGAAACGAGAACATTTTGATTCCCTTAAAATACTGCTTTAATATTTTTACTTTGGCCATAAATAGATTCTAGTCCTGTCCAATATTATTTAATGATTATTTTAGAAGCACTATTAAAATTGTGTACAATTATGTACACATGGAATGAAGATTATAGGAAACAACCTAAAATGAGAGTTAAAAATAACAACCCTTTATATAACATTATAAGGCATATTTTCAATTATGGTGACATGAAATTACATTTTTCATTGTTTATAAATTATATCAATCTCATATATATCTATTTTAGTTGATTACAATTAACAAAACTATACTGAACGCCTTTCTCCACCAGACATAAAATCAAATTTATGGGATTAAATTGCCTAGAATTTTTTATTATGGAGAGATATATGAAAAAATACATGAATTCCTAAAAATGGGAGAATAAGAAGGAATATTGTGTGCAGTTATTATATATTTCCTATTGTCCCATAATTCATATTCGAACAATATTGTTCAGTAATTTCATTATGTACACAATTTTTTATCAAAACAAATTGATTTATCAATTTGAAATATTTACCTACACATTTAAATATGGGTTATATGTGGTGATAATTATATGAATACAACAATAAATTTACATTTGTTATTTGAATATAATTTTCATTAAGTTTGTACTGTTATTTGTGAAAAAATTTCTCAGAAAATTAAATTCTGAGATGATATTATTATTTTGGAATTTCAAAACACGACACAAAATATATTAAAGAAGATAAACTTATTTAACCAACATTAATAATAGATCATTTTAATTAATACATACATATTAGAATGTTTTTGTATATTTATTTTTGGATTTAAAGGAATAATCTTACTATGATGAGAAAAAACATTGTGAACTAAAACTACACATTGTGACTTCATTAGATAAGTATGTCATCGCCAGAACAAGTTGTGACATGAAAACATGCAATGAACTATAACTACACATTTTGTACCTTTAGTACATGAAGTGATAGTGTCCAAAAGTCAAATTAACCAATGGGATTTATTAAAAGATTCAGCTGGATGACCATTACATGATGTCACTACCTAGTACATGGCATGAGATCAGTAGGGAAGAACCATTCCAATGCCTATAAATAGATCTCCTAGCTGTATATTTGGAGCTTAAAAATTTATCCAGAAATCAAATCTTGGAACGAAGTAGCGAAATGTCCAAAATTAATTCATTATTTCCTTCATGTTTTTATTTTCTTTCCTCATTCCCTCTTATTATCTAATCATTATGATGAGGGGGTAAACACACATGTTCTAGGTTGTTGTAATCGAAGGGATAAAATAATGTTAGATTTAATTAAATTTATAATTCATGAGACGGTTTGTGAAATTTCTATTTTGAACTTCCAAACCCTTTATTTTTCATTTTTTTGTGATCATAAATATTACAAATCAAAAGGAAAATTAAAATTTCAAAATTTCATACCCTAAATATGGAATGACCATTGTCAACATTAGGTGAAATCAGTTTTAAAAATTGGTATCGGGACAAACTTTATTCACAATTGCCTAATCTACCAGACCATGGAAAATGAGGGATTTTCGCATTAAGGATGGGATACGATAACCATTGGATCTACCTCGTCTCAACATCAACACTAATCATGAATAAATAAACTTAATTTCTAAAATAATATTTCACCTAAACCTGGAAATTACATTAACTCGACATTATTTCTATATTTGATCACAATGTAATCAATCTACTTTCTTTTCTCTTTTCAAACTCAATCAGTCATTTCTCACATATTTCTCAATTTAATAGAATAAATATTTTGAAATTATAAATAAACTAATTTCACCATCCCTTTGGATCTAACTCCAACATTCCTTACACTAAATTTTATTTATTCATGTTGAGTAGCTTGTGTTTAATAAAATTATTTTGGCAGACACATAGGGAACTAACGACATCCTGTAGGGATATCAATAGTCAAAAATTATAAGGATGTAATCATTACCATATGAATATGGTAATGGTCTCATGAAATCAACCCCAAGATTTATAAATTTCATAATTATGAATCCCCTTCTTGGGAAACTGTTTTTTCTAATAAACATTACCAACACTTCTAAATTTATTATAGCTTATATCTATATGTATTTCATATAAAAACATTCTTTGAAATTAATATACTTATTAGATGTAATTTTAGGAATTGAAATCACCCTCATGGTGTCCACTCTATGTAGATGAGTAGTAACTATATAAAATAATAATCATCTTTTCATATGGAACAAAACACATGAGAATCCCGTCCAGATATTAACAATATGTATCATCAAAAAAGTAATAATTTTTCTCAGTAATTTTTTTCTTCTATTGACTATGTGATTTATCTTTTTGCATTACAGAAAATTTCAAATAGTTAAAAAATTTAGGAATCCATGTAGAATCCACAACAAATGATGTAGATCATTTTTCATCTATAAAGGATTTATTTATCATTTTTTGAAGTCTTAATTTTTGATGGGTTTAATAGACATAAGTGGTCATCATCCAAATTTTTATCACTAATCTGATACTTAATGACTAAATAAAACACTTTAGACCAAAAATTATATATCATAAGACTATGTTTAGAATCATTTTTATCCTTGATATATTTTGGAGTAGAATCATAATTGAATATTATATTGTTTTACCGATGAAATTTTTTCAAAAACAAATACCAGGATAAATAAATCATTATAACCATTATCTAATTTAGAATAACATTTTGGTGAAGTATCAAGTACAATTTTTTCATATTAAATTAAATTCATACACATCTCTTTTAATTATCAAAAAACTACACTAACATGCCAATCACATGAATCAGAATCAACATAAAATTAAATTTTCTTAACATGGAATCTGATGATTGGTGAAGATGTATGATTTTAAATTAATAAGTAAAAAATATTCTTAAAATAAATAATAAATATTATATGATTAATACTTTAATATAACAGAATAAGTAGCATAGAAATTTTAGAAAAATTATTAATGATGATATCATAAAAACTATCATGTACTTTGAATCTGTTTGATGGGTTTTATATTCACATGGTCTTTATGGGTTTCAATCAATTCAATAAAAAAATATTATACATCTATTCACATGTTAGGATATTTATGTCCGAATATAATTCCATCTGTATCCTTGAATTTTAATTTCTCCCAAATCATGAAATGGGTTGTCTCCTTACCCTAATATAGATCGATTTCTAAATCTTTTAAACAACCCTAAAATCAGAAAAAATAATTGAATCATCATCCATAAAAACATCTATAATTATATCAATAATGGAAGAAAATATTTCAATCACACGCCTCAAAAAATTTATTGAGATCCACAAATACTAAATTTTATGATCCAATAACAAATTATCCAAAAAAACTAGTATATCTGGTCTTCTCATAGACTTCTGTTATGATGAGAATCTTTTTTCAACATGAATATCAATTTTTAAAAATAATAAATTAATTTCCAAATAACCCATCAATAATGTGATCTAGTAATGGAATTTTAAAGTAACACTTTCAAGTGGGAGATTTAATATTTAAATAATAAATATAGATCCTTCACTTGTTAGCCTTCCTCTATAGGATTTTTTCATTACTCTCATTTTAATCACATGTGAAACTCTCCGTTTTAGAAAAAATTTCATAGGATTCAACCAAGGAATATCAAATATAAGAATAATTATTCACCAATCCATCTACTTGATGAATTCCTTTCAAATGACGTCTTTTATTTTTAGATTTAATATTAATTTTTCTTCTACTATTATCTCATAATCAGGATCAATTGGTATTTTATTCATGTAAAAATTTTGATATATATTTTTTATATCTTCAATATACTAGTATGTAACATATTTAATATTCATAATATTATTAAGAAAAATATAATTTTGATAATCCTCTAGTGTTGATGAAATGATAACAGTTAAAGATAATACTTCCCTTTGAAAAACATATTTTACATGAATTGGTAGAGGTTTGATCACCATTTTTGGTGGTAAATAACTTAATGGGAGACTATTGGGTTTTTGGAACCCATGATCCTCATGTTTTATCGTAAAAAAGTAATTGAAACCCCTATATATTTATAATATCTATGTTCATAGAATCACACCCCCGATGAAGGTTTATCATGTGATTTTATAATTTTATCTTCCACTATATCTTCTATGTGATATAAGTATTAATGTTCAATTTTATCTGGAAGATCCTTCTCATTTTCTAAAAGAACTCCGATATATTTATCTATGAGAAACATAAAAGTATCATTTATTTCATCAATCATACTAATAAATACTTCTTACACTTTATCTATAAATTCATAATCATTTAGAATCACATCTATTTTTATGAAATGATAATGGGATAGTTCAATGTGATTTTTAAAAACATTACATTCATCCCTGTAAATAGAAATGTTAAAATTAGTTTTTCCCTTTGGATCATCTATGACAACCTCCAATAGTAATAAATTGTCTATAAAGAATAATTTGAGCTGAATGATAATATTTAATTTCTTAAATATGAAAGTCATAAAGAAAAAATATAATACCCACCCCATCAAGAAATACATATATCCCTCTAAATGGAATGGTAATAGATCCATCATCAAGCTAAAAAACCAATGTTAAGGGTTGAGGAATTCCAAGTCACATGTTCTAGAATACAAATATGGGAATTTCATTAATAGATACTATAATACCACACAAATAGTTATATATAGAAACTCTTTCTTAAAAATTTAACAAAAAAACACCAAGGATCTATTCATTTTTGCAGTGTCATGTTCTTCATGATTTCACTACACTACTTTGTGAGTTTAATGGGAACAAACTCATCCACAGTTTCATTCTAAAATAATTATTTTCAAATTTCAGATAATGAGGTATTGTAATAAAAGATTAAATAAATGTAAATCAACAGTATTTTTTTTGACAACCTTTAGAAGCATAATGAAATTAAAATCTTGACATTCTTTCTTAATTATTTGAAAAATGTAATTGGATGCAGAAAATGACTTCACATTTATAGGAACCATCCTAGCTTCCAGTACAACTGACTTCTTCTCATTAATGTTCATAATATTCAGTTTGTCTTCTGTTTAATTTTTAGTAGGTTGAGAAGGATATGAATGAATACCATAATTTCTTTTGAAATTTAAAAATCAGTTTTCTTCCTCAACGTGTTCGTCCCATTAAAATTAATTTTCATGGGAATCTATTTATGGATCTATTTTAACATAATGATGAGTTTTGTGACTATAGATAATAGTGACCAAAATTTAGTTATCATTAGTATTTAATTCACTTGTACTATGTAGATTCCCATTAATTCAAGATCCATCATTAAAAATAACTATCTTTTTTTCCACATTGGGGTTTTAAACCGGGATTCACTATATGTGTTAAAAAATCAATTGTATATTATTTTTCATCAAATAAACCCAATATATTTTTGAACACTCATTTGAATTCAACATTTCAAAATTATACATCAATCATCATTTAATGTTATGACTTCTGAAAATTATCTAAATTTTGTTTAAAAGTTATGGAATGTGGACTTTCAACTAATTGTTCCCTCTAAGACTTGTTATGATGGTTCTTATTGCATTTATAATATTTATTTTATAATGGATAACATCTTGAGTGTATAAAATGACCATTCTCATAAAATTTAGATTTTTTATGGACATGTGAATACATATCAATGTTTCGTACAAAAAATAATGAATGGACAAACAATCCACATTGAATATATTGTTTTTTGATGTTATATTGTGGATTTTTTTCATCAAATACATGTAGTCTAGACATAATATTTATATTTATGTTTTTTTTCATTTCAAAAAAGGGTTCTCTCATTAAAAAAAATTGGAAAAAATCTATGTGAAACTGGTGAAAATTAGTTTGAGTTCCTTAGTTGTTTTGTGAGAGAAATATCCTATAGATGATTGGTCAATTAATGATTGATGATGTAGTGTAATAATTTTGAAAAATGAAAAAAATGGGAAATTCTAGGGTATATTGATGATTGTGGAACTATGAAAAATACCTTTAAACCAATAACAAAATTCATAGAACAACTCACTTTTCCCTTAAAAACCCATTTATTTAATGCATAAATTCAGAAATCATCCCCCTTGTATAGAAAGTCATATAAAATTAATTACAAATCTCTTCCAATTTTTATAATAATTACTCATATAATTCATGGACACATATTTTTATATTAACTTTTTTGAAATGAAAAAAATATATTGTTTAATTCCTCTCCACAATGTCTTCTGTTATTTAACGGTCGTACTGTTCCATAAGCCAATCATATGAAATCAAGTGAATCCTGGTTGGTGAACCTAGGATAACATTGAATCAAATAGATATTGCCTTTTTTAATCAAAGAATTCAATTATATTATTGTATTCATGTTTTAGGATAGGTTATTTGATAAATTCGACACCTGAAACTCTCTACCACATACTGTATCCAAAACTAAATTAACCATGTTTTAAAATCATGATAATAATTTGGAATGTTTTATGATCCCCCAAAACCTGATAGATACAAAAACATATGTGTCACAATAGAATATATCATGTATCCCATGTTTCATTTGATTAAAAATATTTCTATTTCATGTTTATGTTCTCATTATAGTAGGCAAGTGCGATAATATCTTCATGTGAAAAAAATTCTTAGGATATTTTTAAAAACATGTTATGTAGAAGATAAATTGTCATGTGAAAAAAATTAGTATTACATATTTAAAACATATAGGTAATTGATATTAAAATGAAAATTTGTTATATGAAAACAACTCCAACACCAACCACTGAAAAATAATCAAACTCAAAATTATTAAATCAATTATCTATTAGATCTCAAATGTCAAAATTTACCTAAATTTACAATCCATTAGTGATTTGGGATAAGAAAAACACCAATCCATTATTCTTAATATCACCAAAGAGTATCATGGAAGAATCATAAATTATCTATCCATATCCCATAATCTAATTTCTTATCTTATTAAAATTTTCAATTGGATATATATATATACTATTTAACTATCCAATATTTGTATACTAGATTTTTAATGAAACTAAATGTTTAATACTGTATGCATATTTTTTAATATCAATATGTATATCACAATATACAAAATATGTCACCATCCTCAACTATAATTTAGAAGAAAAAATTTACACTATAAACACAATGTTCTTAAAAGATAATATTATCTATATACAATATCAACTCTTCACCAATAACATTATTCCCCAAACTAAATGTTACCATTGAGTCACAAAAGATCCACATTTTTCATTCATCCAATAATCCCAACTATCAACTAGCAAAAAATTATAATATCATCCACTATAAATTAATATTCAAATCATGCATGGTTATAGGATAGAATATTATTAGTTATGGATATATATAAGTGAAGCATTGAATTCATCTATCTTATGGTCATTCTATAAATTCTATGAATATAATAATAAATAACACTAAACATACAAGGAGGATAACTATCCTAATTTAAAATATAATGATTTCTATAAAAATATTATTTATATAATATACCCGGAACACAATCATACCTAATCAATAACATCTTGTTGTAGATTTCATTTCATAATCCTTGATTCGAATAAATAGTAAAAAAAGAAATAAAATATATGCTTCCAGGTCCTATGATATCATGTTCAGTAAAATTGAAATAATATAGACCAACTAAACCTCATTTATCATATCCAATAAGAAACACGATCGTGGTCCATTGAGAATAAAAACATCACTGGATAGAATAATAAAATATCTTGCTAGTTTTCCCAACCAATATCTTATATTTGAAAAGTACACTTCATGTCATATCAAACTTCTCTAATAAAGATCATATAAATATCATCAATTGACCCATGAAATTCCAAATTTGGCACTTCGTTTCCAAACAACTCATCTATCCATCACCAAATTATCTAATTTTTCCAACCCATTGATGATTTTCAAACCAACCCTTTATAATCATACTATAATCCTCTATAAAAATATATGATTTCATTAAAACCCTAAATAGTATACTAATATCAGTATCTTCCAAACCAAATGAATATTCATATCACAATAGGCTAATTTATAATGAAACTTCACCATGTAAGTTACAATTAGATATTTTTCTAACATAACTTAATTTTCTTGGAGAAACTACTTCATTGGAATCAATTATTGATGCCATGCTAGTCAGTTAAATTTAGTTTTACTTTTCCCCATCCATTTTACCTTTTTTACCATCCATGATATATAGATTCATTAAAATATAGTAGTGAAATAATAATATCATTCCAAAAAATTGTTAGTTTTAAGAATTTCATGTCTTCTCAATCCATGACCCACTATGTCCCTTAAGGATTTAATATTTAAGAGTCATCAGAATATATTAAAACCTGATCTAAAAACAACCCAACTATCAATACGGAATCCAATAACTGACTAAACACCATACATATTCATATGAATATTATACATAAATATCTATGAACAATAATAAACATCGTTTAATCACATCTATGGTCAATATATCATCATACAAAACACTCAATCCCGCACCACCAGAGTATATGTATATCATCTGAATCATATACTGTTTCTCTACTCACCCAAGGTCACAAAATCCTTTTCATATAATTCCATTCATTATAAGAACCAAAATTTCCCCATGGAATGTAAAATCAACCGAGAAACATTCCTATCTGGTTTACAAGGTTAAAAACTCCAACATATTGACATACTTTGATGACTATATGACTAGGAAGATACTAATATTCCCACATAGATCCCAAAAACTCAATCATCTGGAGTCACATAATAAAATTTCATGGTAATAGCATAATCATATAAAATCTCTAAATGTTATGTAACAAACAATAACCCCATTTCTAACACTACTCTATACCAAAGACCGCAACCCAAGAGCTTCAAATTAGGAAACTAAAAAAACAATCAATATAGGGATACAATATACGATGATGATGACTAAAATCAATAAATATGAATAATATCACAATAAATCAACTATATATTTTTATTTATTTAATAGTACACATTAATATTTTTGGGAGAACATTGAATAACTTATTTTTGATGTTTCAATTAATTGATACTTGTAACCCAAAAATATTTTGAAGAAAATTTCCATTTTATAAATATATATTCCTATAATTTGATCCCATTTATGAAACCATTTCATATATACATTTATCTATGAACAAGTATATATTAATTATGTTCCTAATATGATAAATAAACATGCACTATCTTTCAATCCGTGGAGAATAGTATAATTATAAATTAAAACCAAACACTGGTGGATTATTCTTGAAAAACTCATCAATATTAGTAATGAAATGAAATTAAAAATATCTCATCACTTGTAACATAGTATATCCTCATACATGGTTTATTTAATCTCAAATTTATTACCTATTACAAGATCCCATAATATTATATCTCCCATTATCATATTAAAATTTTAATTCATCCAAAATAAGGCTATGATACTATTTTTTTAACACTCGAGCCTCAGCCTTCATGAATAAAAATAGGGATGTGTGCACCATATGATATCATAGAACAATCCATGAATTCCATATAATTATTACAAGAAATGAAAATCTATAACTATAATTGGGGGAATATTCTATTTTTTTCAATAATCTTATAAGAGATAAAAAATAAATATAGATATAACATTTTAATAAGAACAACGAATTATAAAAACGGATAACCATTAGAATAAAATATATATCATGATTTTATGTTAATTAAGATATATCCTATACATACATAAAAATAATAATATGATTTATCATTGGGGTGATCATGTAAGTCATATAAAATTACTAAAATCAATAGATGAAATATAAAGAAAAAAATATTATCAATCTTGGTTGCATATACTCAGACTACATCCCCTAGGAAAAAACCCTAAAGTGAAAAATAATAATACGAACATGTAAAATGGATACAACCTAATATCTATGAATAAAATAGGTTATGGAACTTACAAAAGTTTTTATCATTTTTATATTCATATAAATATATATATACACATTACACAATGTAAATGAATCATTAATATAAATCATTGAATCTAATATGTTAGATAATCGTGTGTTAAAAATTATACCGCCATGATTAACCGTAACTACCAAATTAGCAGATAGTGAAATCAAATAATTATATTTCGATAGGTAAATTTATATGACATGGAATCTTTGATATTCCGTTTTTCTAAATAATGAACTTATAAATAAAATTGATTCCAATGTTATTGGTCATTCTAACCATGGGTTTTGAAATATATAAGTCATATCAGGTTATTAGTTCATATAAAAAATGGAAATAAATTATAGTTGGTAAACCACACAATCAGTTATTTTAGTTTTTTATAAAAAAATAATATTAACCACATTTAATTTTTGGTCTCCCTATAGGTGTTTAATTGTAGACGGAATCTTCACCTTCATTTGGCCTAAAATTGGAATTGGTCTGAGATTTTATCCAAGGATATTTTACAATCTTATGGTTTTACAAATATAGTATATTCAATTCTAGGATATCCCCTAATTTGTGATGGTTGGTAAATCGGAATAATTTCTTGGAAATTCAAGACATATCTTGGTCCATGTATATGAACATTGGTGTGGTGTTTTAATGATATGAAATTCTAGACCCTATAAAAACTATTGTTTTGTTACATAACTTATGGTACATGGTACACCCATTGTAAATGAACTAAAAAAATAATATAATCAAGTATTATAAAATCTGTAATGAGCTCTGATATGTTAATAAAATAATATTCATTATCTTTGGTTGATAAATAATTTTCATGGATTAATATTGAAAATATTTTATCTAATTTTTTTTTTCATGTTGCCTATTTAATTTTTTAAATTTTTCTGAATTTTAAATTTTAAATTCAAATTTTTTCATTAATTTTATAATTCCTCACATAAAAATTTACATATTTCAATTATTTAATTTGTATTCATAAAATATTTACTTTTATTAAAAAAATAGTGTTATCTAAAAAATAATATCTTTTATGATATTTCTATTATGTAAGTGTATCCTAGATGTTTTAAAAATCTTTTAAGAAATAAAATATCTAATTTAAGAATAAAATTATTATTTATATATTACTTTGTGATCTTATAAAACATACATCAACCATTTTTAAAATTAAAATATAATATTACATTATTTATAACTAATTTTGACATTTCATAGATAATGTATTTTTAGGTTGATATTTCATTTAACATTGAATGAATTCCTTATTGATTTAATTTGTTTTATAATAAAATAAATTTTTAATTGGACTTTTTAATTTTGACAATTATTTCATCTACATTAATTAAATTGTATAAAACAAATTTTTTGGAAAAAAATATTTCTACACATTACATTTCATTATTCTAAAACTAAATTTTTAAATCCATCGAAATATTATTGGACCATATAATATCATAAAATTAAATCAAAATTATTAAATTATTTAAATGGTTCTATATTATTTTTCAAAAAAACATAATTACTTTGTTAAAAAATTAAATACTTTTGTAAAATAAAATAATTTTAAAAGTTAAAAACAAAAATGAAATGATCTTTAATTATTAAAAGTTATCTAAAAATGAGATGTAAAAGTGAATATAGATCTAAAATCACATTCACCTCAATTTTTTCAATATTTTGTCTAATTAAAATTTACTAGTATCATTATATTATTTAATATTTAAGGGTTACATTAAAAACTAACATTATCTTCACTAATGAATGAAAACAATTCCACCACACCAAGACTCACCATAACTTATATTTTAACCTTGAAAATATTCCTAATTGTTCCTCCGAGAAACCTCTTCCACTTAGAAATCATATAGTAACTATTATTATGTATAAGACCAAAATTTCAAACGATAATTCCTCGAAAAAAAATCTTTTCTCCCACATGAGTATCATCTTTTTCTTATATTTGACATACCAAATTTTTACAATCCAAACCACATATAACCATATTATTTTAAATAAATTAATATTATTAGTGTAATAGAATTTAATTATTTTAATTTTTTAATAAATATTCATTACATTCCATCCTGCAAGAAAATTCGATAATATCGATTGTCTATACATGTAGACTACCTCATCCAAGAAGCGATGTTGTGTATTATTCATAAGTGATCATCAAGAATTAAATAAATGATGAATTTTATTTACAAATATGTTTTACAGGTCATAAATAATATTATTAAAATATATTTTCAAATAAATCATCATTGAGAAATGGTATCTTTAATCAAGAGTACTATCCACTACCACCTAAAAGAACAATGCATGCTATTTTATTTCACCACCCATCATGAATGGTCCTATGAATGGATTTTCTAAGGGTATATGATAATTATGAAAAATGTTTTTCATATGAATCATTCTTCTTATTATTCTATAAAGATTTATAATTAATCTTTTATTGAATATAAAAATTTTCTATTTCAATCATTTTTCTACAAACATGAGTGATATTATAATGATTATTCAATGAATGATTTTTAATTTGTTATATAAAGATAATATAAGGTAATAATATTTATTTTAGGATGTACTAATTATTAATTATTTTTTAATTTAATATTTTCAATAATTTAATATGTCGTAGTCCAATAATTACACAAGACGAAATAAGTTTTCTGTGTGCTCCATTTTCAAAAAATGAATCCATTTCAGAAAAATAATGAAAATAATAATTATGAAATAATTGGAATAGAATGAATATTACGCATTTAATATTCATGTAATAATGATCATGAAAATACATAACATTAATTCACAATACTATCATGATATATGAACAATCCAATAATCAAAAATTCTAACATCCAATAGTGAAAATTAGAATAAAAATGTAATATATACGAAATTAATGATTTTAAATGATTTTTATAAAGGGTAATTTTTTTAATAATTTATCTTGTTAATTAATATATTTAATTCTTTTCATTATAAAAGTTGTTTAAAAAAAGGGATGGGTTTCATCTCAAATTTTCCACCTATTGGACATATTTTAGTTTATGAAAATAATTTCATAGAAATGATATTTGAATTTATTATTAGGTTAATAATATCAGAAATTATCCTTATTCATTGTAATATTTACATTATCATCAGGGTTTATATCATTAAAAGAAAGGTTCATATGTCGTAAGGGGTTTTCACCACAAATTACTCTATTTTATTAAGGTTATCTATTTTAAAAATATTATTTTACGTGATGTATATACTGCCTAATTGAGGTTTTATATCTATAATTACCCATTATTATTTTTAATATATGTTCAATTTAACTCTCTCTCCCTCTCTATTTCTTTAGGTTGTGAGAGGAATTTTTCTCATATTTTAAGGGTGTCTTTTTATCATTTTTAATTCATTAGAAATGATTGATATTGCCCAGAATAATTTATCGATCATTTTTTTATTACCCCATTTCAAAACTGTTTGATTAATATCCCTCTTTTAATTCAAAATAAATATAAATTTATTTGTAAACCTGTTATTATTACATTTCCATTGTTGTATGTGTTTTGGGAAACTCAATTCTTGTTAGTTGAGTTTCAATTTTATGAATTTAATGTATTTCATATAATCCATGTAAACTATTCAAAATTATTGAATTATATTCTAATTTATATTTCTTGTGTGGATGTACATTTCAAACACACAATTGCTTTATAAAATAGATTTTACTTATAAATTATTACTTCTGAAAGGCATATGGTATACTAAAATTTATTATCTTTTAGTTATAAAGTTATTAATTGAGGATTGTTATTCTATGTTTCATAAATAATTATATTTTTCACTTTCAATATATATCATCTTTTTATCTGAATAAAATTATTTTTTAGACTCAAATATGTTTTATAAATGAATTACATTTTCACAAGTATTATGTGTTAATGAAAATAATATCAACTCTTTTATAGATGGTTTTTCATCCTTTTCCATGTTCATTATTCCAAAATAATAGTTCCATTATTATTTTAAACAAAAAATATATATTGGCATAGGTGTACCCAATATTTCCCTTCCCATTTCTAAAATGGCCATTTTACTACCTATTTCTTGTTTTGGTTTATTAAAAAAGTTATATAGAAATATTAATAAAATTCTATACCCATTAGTAATATGATATTTATGAATCACTCCATGTTTCTTTTAGATAAACTTTGTTTCTTTTCAAATATCTTTATGTTAATAATATTATTAAAATAAAAAAAATTTCAATCCATATTCAATTATCCTTTTAGAAACCATGATATATTATCATGAATCTAATATTTAATGATCCATTTAGAATTAAATAGGTGTCGAATTTCGTCAATTTTCATTCTCTAAATTATTTTTAACTATAACATGAACTCTATCTGTTATTATAAACGTCAAATATTATTGTGAATGGTCTTATAATTTTCAATTCCATTTTACTTAAAATTTTACCTTTCATAAAGATATTCATTTATCACCTGTTATATTTTATGATGATATGATACTTTTTGAAAAATAATATTCTTGATATTCTATTATTTCTTTAGCTAATATTATTTGATTTCATTGGAATGATATAAGAATATCATTATTTAGAAAGGGTTTCATTATGGTATCATGAGTTTTCTATTTTATAGGGAACTCATATTTAAGGGTGATGATGGTTATTTCCATATACCTCCTTCCAATGCATTGGTTATGGTTCCATATTACTTAAGATGATGAAAATTTTCATGAGGAATTTTATGAAATAAATTTTTCACAGGTTTTTTGTGGGAATGAGATATAAGAATAAATATTAAAATGTTTTTTGTGTGAATTATTTGTATGAAGTTATGTTAACTAGTTATTCCTTGAATATTATGTTGTAATAATTATTCACGAAATTTTTTTATGTTTTTTTTTCATATTTTAAAGATTCTCTATTTTTATGACTACTCTTATGATAATTTCGTAATACCATATATCATGTTTATTGAATCATGTTTATATTTATTATTATTTCATAATATAATTTATTCAATTAATTTTATTTTGAAATGTATGAAAAACAAATTGGGTATATAAAATTCCTGATTATTCTCGCATGCCCTTATTTTTTGTCACATATAATATTTGATTAATAATTCTTATATTTACAATTTTTGATAAGATAAGATCACCTAATCATTTTGAATAAATTTCGTAGGTTTTATAGAAATTGAATACAAATAATATGTATAACAGTGTCATATCATTATAATTTGAGAGATATTATGATAAGTTATTATGAATTAAATTTTTTCTCCCGGGTTAAAAATGGTAAAATATTAAAAATTGGATTTATTTATTAGTTAATGTTTCCCATTATTCATTAAAACAATTAACCTAAAAGTTCTTGTGGATTTATATTAATTATATGATTAACTAATTAATTCTGGAGTTTTGGTCATGGATATAATATCTAGTTTCTTTAAAGGGTTTTAATGAATTTATAGATTAATATGTTCATTATTAATGATATTTCAGGAGTTTAAAATGTAATATATATTAATAAGTTAATTTTTATCCTAATATTAATATTGTAAATAAACTTTTTTCTTATTTGAAATAATATGGATTATATTGTGGATTAGGTTATGTAACCAATCTTGAAAGCCATAAGAAAATACTATGTGATATGTCAGAGTAATGCATAAATTCATAGTTTAGATTCTTGAATGTGGATTTAGAAGTTACCATGATTATACGACTATAAATAACCCTAAGGAATGTGTTTTGAGCATTAAATAAACTATTTTTTAGTTCCTGAAAATGATGTAAAAGTACACCTCTGAATACACACTCACAACTGATATTCATCGGTTGATAAAATTATCATTATCGACCATTATGAAGGATTTATTTCATAATTATATTTTTTAATTAGCATAAAAATTATGATATAACAAATTTGAATATGTCCTATATAGAACCAATAGAGTTTTTAGGTTAACAAATCATGGAAAAGTTTAAATAATAGAGTGATAGAAAAAACATAGTGTATCACTAGAGAATATATCAAACGATTGTGAGTTCATTTTCATATATATTGACTCATTTGGATATTATCATAAACATTTTTTATTAAAAAATTTATGAGATAGGATCCCAATGATTGTTATGAGAGATATTTATATAAAAAATTTATATTTCTTATAAATAAATGTTTTAGAATATAAAAATGGATGTGAATAATATTATATTAATATTAGGATAGTGAATGAATATTTATATTAATTCCTTTGGTAGAGAGTTTGATACCATAATAGAATGTAATTTTTTATAATTGTGGATATTTTCAATGGTGCATGAGATTAATTATTTCCATCCAAGTATATTAAATAAATATTGTTAAATGAAACTTATAAGGATAGTTCTTTAGATGTACTTTATTAATGGTTTTAAAACCAATGTTATGAAACACTCTGAACATAGAATCCTGGATCTAGTGAATTATTTTATTATATTGGAATCATTATATTAAATCAAATTCCAAATGAAAAATCAGTTTAGTTTTCTTGGAAAACCAGATTACATTCTTGAAACCTATAATAATTGGGAGAAAAAAATAAAACATGATACAATATAAAATGAAATAAATTTCATCCTTAAAAGATTATATAATGTTTTCCTCTTCATAACATGGGGGATAGAAAAATAATAAAGGGGTGACATCATATGCATAGTAAGTGTAAATATTTCGCAACCCATCCCCTGGGGATCGTGTTGTGACTACACCAAGCATGCCTTCAATAGGCCAGGGTATGGTGACTAGCAACAAAAAATCATATCTGCAAAATATAAGGCTTTTGTTTTCAACATGTACACATACAAGTATCCCATTCTACGCAAAGTAAGCTAAAACTAGAAAAAAAAATAAGTTCAATTAATATAGACAGTAAAAGGGGCCAGAATACAAGTCACTCTGAAAGAAAAGTTCCACAATGGATGTAAAATATCTAGAGGTCATCCATCAAGGATCCTACATTAAAGGTAGATTCAAATCACTATCAGATTTCACTATATAACACCACGTCTATCGATACTCCTCCATTCACCATCGAGCCCTAGCTCCCTAATGTCCCAATCAATGATGTCTGTCGTCTTTACAAGAAACAACATGTGCAGGATGATCCTATGTAGGGTTGATTTTAACAATACTATGTAGGGATCTCAATACCAAATTTGGGCTTCATAGAAATCCACAAGGTAAAATACCACAAAGTAAGATGTCCTAATAAATCAAAGAGAAAAAGACACAGCTAACACCAGGTACAACATATGTAAAGATGTAAAGATGATTAGTCATAAAGATATATTGTATTATTCTATTGAGAAGATTTTTGATGATATAAAAAGTGTATATCTACTACTGATCCATGAAGGGCCGCTCTACTTCTGATCCATGACAGGCCGCTCTACTGCTGATCCATGACGGGTCACACATCTACTCATCCATGAAGGTTTACACTTATGTTTATCCATGAAGGGTCTGTCTTATGCTGATCCATGAATGGTCTCTCTTATGCGGATCCACGAACGGTCTCCCTTATTTTTTTCTATGAATGGTCTATCTTTTCAATATCCATGAAGGGTCTATCTTATGCTGATCCACAAAGGGTATCTTTACGTTTTTCACATCACAGTCAGCCAATAGATTCCCGCACATAGAATGCTTGATTTCTAGAGGATCCGCTTCTCAAGCATTCAGTCATACCTCAATCAAATAAAAAGACCCAAAAAGTGTATCCCAAAAGACTAACTCATCATAAGGGTCCTATCACAATAGAAATCATGTCGAATGGGGGACCAGTTTGTAAGATATGGCGATATTTTTAAAAAGGGTCTGGTAAGATTCGAGTCCAATCCTACCCGGATGTATGCCAACCTCCTCCAAAACTGATGTAGAGTATCTCAGAAGTAATGAATCATCTATATGGTACTTACTCCATAAACGTCTCATCTATCGAACATCGGTATGAAAATTATTGAATTTATTTCATAAAAGGGTTGGTTGGGTCTGGTTCCGATCCGACTAGGTCGTACCAACCTTACCCGGACCTGGCCCGGCTTGGGAATGTTCCCTTTGGTCGAGTACTTATTGGGTCGTAGAACGGTTGTTCCATGATTTCAAACTGTTGGTGTGGGTCCAATATATTGGGCGGCTCGGACCCACTCACAGTAACCCAACCCGTAGAGGGGCACCGACTTCTCTATCCCAGATGTGGCTCAGGTACGTCTGGTGTGTCTCCTGATGGAGATAGATGGTTTCGCTTCTCCTTGTGGCCGGTTCGCATAGCAAACCGACTTGGTATGGGTAGATGCAGCTCTACCACATCCAGTTCATCTCCATGTAATCCTAGATGGTGAGACCTGTCCTTGTGGCCAATCCACCTAGTAGACCATCACAGTCTAGCCGGACACAGCTCTACCTCATCTATTTTTCCCAACACGGCCTATAGGTTTCCAAACATTCCGCCCTCACACAGTTGATGGAACGTGTTCCTCCAGCTCCCATGAGGGGACTGGATGTGGGCTTCCACTCCATGCGGTGCTGTTCAGCACCATAATTCAAGCTAGCACGGTGCGCTGATGGGCGTGCCTCCTCCCACCACATGTGGACGCCGCCACGGGCCACTGCAGTTTCTCTAGTATTCTGTTTCTTGAACCGTCTGTGCCTACAATTTTTTAAATATGACACCTTAACATCCATGGTCTTGAACACATCATACCACCATTTCAATAACTTAATCTTTGAATAATTAACAAGAACACATAGAGGTGGAGGGACTCGGGCATTGTTATTGTTGGCCTGAGCCCTCATGTTAGAGGAGTATAATCAATGTGAGGTTTGCGATTCCAAAACATGAATCTACCCCACAATTAATGTCCCGGAATATAACAACCCTCCCACAAGGACACACGATCCTCAGATCAACCTATTCGTGGGATGACCCGTGTTTTTTGTTTTAGAATAAAGAATTGGGAATGAACATCAATTACAAAGAACCCATAACCCCAGCATCGGTTGTTGTATCTATTGTTGGTGATGGGTTAAATCCCCATCATCATTGTCGATCCATGAATCATTGGAATTTTTCACCACATTCTTCATTATTCGTTGGAGATGAATTCTACCATAGGTTTGTTAGAGAACCCCTAGGGTTTAATTCTTATCTCTCCAACGTGTTAGTATAATAAAATGAAACACATCACAATGTTCCTGTTATGATGAAACAATGTGTCGCTACACTTTTTCATTTATGAAGAATCATACCAATTACACTAGAACAATGAGCCGTTAATGATCCTCGTTTAATTCATCTCATCATCGCCTCATCACCGTACCACAATGCCACTGTCCGCCACTCAACTGAGGGAAGGAAAATAAAATATCATTTTCTTTGTTATTTTATTATTTTTCAAAAAGTACAATAATTAAAATTTCCATACGACCATTATTTGTTGAAGTTACGCCTTTTCAAGGAGAATCCAGGCATTAAGAGTTCAATAGTTCCCTCAGATAGTTTATCAGAGCACCGATTCAAAATTTAGAAAACCCTCCTTGCATGATTACTGAACATACATTAAAATAAGTTTAAAACTACATTACGGGAATCCCGGGTCTCAGAATCACATGTCGTCAACGTGTGTAGTCTCGAAATAATTCCATATAATTTAAAAGATATATATTGAAATTCCAGGACATTATATTCTCCCCACAATAGAGATTTACACCCTTGAATTCCAAAATAAGGGACAATCAAACAAATGGGGGTAAATTCAATGATTCTGAGACCCCCCCCCCCCTCGCTCCCAATTTCACTCTTAGAGGTACATGTGCTACCGATGAACACGCACTACATTAATCAACCATCAACAAAGGACCATCCCCTATTGATCCTCTATATCCATTGGGAACTACTCAAACATATCCCCATCATTAATGTCCTACTATCCCCAGTAAATGACGTGCAATGGATCATTCACGTACCTCCTCAACTTTGACACACGAAAACATCATGCATCTGGTTCATTTGTGGGCGAAGATCTAGGTGGTATGACACCTTGACAAATCTGTTAGGGATCAAGAATTGTCTGATGATCCTCAAATATAGCTTTCTTCCCCTTCCAATTCTCCACAATCCCCATCGGGGTGAGACCTAAGGAAAATTATAGTCTCCCTCCTCCAAATCCATGGGTCTCTATCTCCTATCAGCATACGATTTATGCCTACTCTGTGCATTCCTCATCATCTCCTGGATGGTCTGCACCTTCTCAGTGGTAGGTTGTACCAACTCTGTACCCAGGAGTGGAGACTCCCATGGGTCTGTCCAGCATAGAGGTTATTTTCATGGATTCCTATACAAGGCCTCAAATAGTGCCATGAAAATAGTGGATTGACATCTATGGTTGTACAAAAACATCACCAGTCATAGGTGGTCCTCCCAAATGTGGCCAATGTTGAGGAAAAAAACACCATGCATGTCCTCGAATGTCTATATGGTCTGCTCTATCTGAATATCTATCTAGGGGTGAAAATTTGTGCTCTTGCGCAACAGAGCCCTGAACACCTCCTTCAACCCCATCCACAACTGGGATGTAAAGCGTGAATCAAAGTATAAAATGATCATCAAAGGAACCCTATGAATCTGCATTATCTCCTATACATAGAGGCATCCAAAGTCCTCTACTTATACCTACTTCTTTGATGGAAAGGATGTAGGTCGACTTGGTGAGATGTTTTATGATCACCTAGAAAGAATTGTTCCCCCATAGACCTTTCTGGTAAACCCATCACGAAGTCACAGAAATCATCCCAATTCTATTATGATACCTATAGTGGTTGTTTGAATCCTTATGATGCATAATTCTCATACTTCACTCTGAAAAGTGAGGCATCATGAAATAAACTCTCCCCTACTTTCTTTATCACTGGCCACTAGTACTGATGTTGGAGGTCCTGGTACATCCTTGCCACACTGTGATGTACCACCATAGGGTATGTATGGAACTACCTCAACAACTCCACTCGTAACATCATTGGTATTATGGTGTGTCCTCTGAAAAGGATTAAGTGATCCCCACAATATAAAAAATATCAGGAGCCTGTATTGAGGATATCTGAGCACATCGGGCCTCACAGAAAACAATCACAATCTTTGACTCCCTAACTCCCTGAAGGAGTAGGGGAGAGACTATTATAGAATGGAGGTAAGTTTCTCCATCTTCTTCCACGATGGATATCTACAACGCACCAAGCTTCTCTATCACCTCACTCAGTAACTACAAACCAGACCTCCGGCTGAGCGTATCCACTACCATGTTCCCCAACCCAGGAGTATAGACTATCTCAAAGTCATAGTATTGGAGGAACTCCATTCATCATTTCCATATCATGTTCAGGTCCTTTAATGAGATGAATTACAAGAGACTATTATGGAAGATGTAGATAGTAAACCATTCACCCATCATGTAGCACCGTGTCATCTTCTAAGAAAACACAACCAATGAAATCTCTAGGTCGTGGGTTGCATCGTTCTTCTTATGTCACCTCAACATCTATGAGCCATAGTCGATTTCTTCTCTCTACTGAATCCAAAAAATACATATTACATTCCATGATTAATAACATTATACAATGTAGTCTATTCCCTCCTCTAGAAGCGTCAAGATGGGAGTAATGGTCAGTCTCCATCTCAGATCCTAGAAACTCCACTGGCACTTATCTATCCACAAGAAGGGTTTTCCATTCCATGTCAAGGTAGATAAAGGTGCTTCTACTTTTAAAAATTCAGACACGAACCTACGGTAGTATCTAGCCAACCCCAATAAACTCTACACCTAAGTAATATTCCTAGGTGGATCCCAAGAAAGCATTGCCTCTATGTTTTCTGAATCCAAAACAACTCCAGTCTAAAATATGATGCGTCCCAGAAATTTGACCTCGTGTATCCAGAAATGGCACTTTGAGAGCATAAAATAAAGCTTCTGATCTTAGAGTGTATCCAGGACTATCCGTAGGTGTGTAGCATGCTCCTCCTTGGATGCTGAGTAGACCAAGATGTCACCAATGAAGACAACCAAAAAATGATTGAGGTAAGGTTTAAAGATCTTGTTCATAAATCCCATGAACACTAATGGGGCATTGGTCATGATAAAAGGAATCACCAAAAACTCATACTGGTCGTACCATCATCTTAAATCTATCTTCAATACGACCTCATTCAATACCTAAATCTGATGATATCTTGATATAATGTTTATCTTAGAGAAGCATCTTGGTGCTTTCAACAGATCGAAGAGGTCATAAATCCTCATAAGTGGATACCTGTTCTTCATTGTCACATATTTTCGACCACAGAAGTCCACACATAGCCTCATTCTCTTTTCTTCCTTCTAGGAAAAATACACTAGGGATACCCATGGTGAAACTCTAGGTATCACGAAGCCCCTCTCATGAAAGTCCTCCAGCTATTCCATCAACTCACAATGCTATGCAAGAGCCAACTGATATGCGTGTGAGGATATTGGTTCTATCACTCGGAACAAGTCAATGCAGAAGTCTGCCTCTCTCTTAAGAGGTAGTCTTGTGAAATCATATGGAATGACATTCTCACACTCGTCCACCACTAAAGGAATGCTCATTCTCCTCTCGTCTACTGAACTGAGGGTGAGGCATGCCAACTGGGGTGTGATCGGCTGCACCCTCCTCCATGAAAGTCTATCATGTGCTGAAATAGATCCCTTTACACTGGTGATGGAAAATGTCATCCCATCCTCGCGAACACTTCACACATTGCGCCTAAAATACTTGATCATAGCATGGACTATGGATCAATAGTCCATACCCAAGATGACATCATAAGGCCTCGATGATGCTACTAGGAGATCCCAGCCAAAGTCGTTGCCTCCATGAATAAGATTACACTACCAGAATCCATGTTTAATCATTGAATCCCCTCTCGTAGGAGTCTCTAATTATAAGGATTGAGCCAACGGCTCCACCAGAATCTATGAGCCTTCTACGTGGTTTGTGGCATGGAAAGAGTGACGAACACTTATGTCTATAAGAACTATAGCCATGTAAGCGAATAAATAGATCGTACCCCGAATAATCTCTTCAGAATCGTGGTTGTAGGCCTCCACTTCTTGAATCTATGCTCTCCCATGTTCTATTGCTCCCAGTGCCCATGTTGGACCACAAGGGGGTGGTGGTAGTAGTAACTCGAACCAAATTCCATCAAATTCCGGCCGGCCTACTCCCTTTCCACATATGCCACCCTGCGGACCTCCTCACTCGCACCTCTATCAATATATCGGTGGTCCCTTGACTATCTGCTGATCATCTATGTGGGGAGTCAGATAGTTATGAGATATGTTCCCTTGTCCACCGTATTAGTAACAAACATTGTCCCTCATTTGAACTCCTCTTCCTCGTGAGCTCCGCTCCTCTAATCCCGCATGATGGGGTCATCCTCATGATGGTTTGGACCATTTGGGACTTTGCGTTGTATATCTACCACCTGTTGTATATGACTCATCCCCCTATCATCCAGTGGTGGTTCTCACCATCAGTTCTTGCTCATAGAGGAGTCTCTCCACCTGTGGAGATTTTTATAGCCCTCCTGTCAGCGTCGAGATGCTAAGAGAAATCATCAACGCCATGATCCTCCATAAATCTCCCTACTGAAAGATATGGTCCATAAATAAAGGGTCTCGTTCCATGTTAGTGGATTAGAGGGAGGGGACTATAAAACATACTGAGTACTGGGCCCCAGTCAGGCTGCCCTACTATAGGTGCAGTATCTCTTGAATATGCACTGAGCATAGCGTCGTTAGTACAAACTCCGCCCTAAAACGGCTTTTGAATTCCAAACTGGAAATTGTCTCCCCCTCATGTTTCTACAGTGTCATGTTCCACCTTCTCCATACCATGCCCTGGAAAATGCTAGAAACAAGGTCCACCATTTTCTCCATAACTGCATCTACCAGATGAAAAATATGAGTAACTTCCTCCTTCCAATCCACAGCTTCCTGAGTATCTGTCTCGCCGAAAAACCTCATAGGCCTCTGTCTCTTGAACTCGTGAAGCATGCTCAGTCATTGTGCACTATCATCTGGTGGGGATAGTAGCAACATATACTCTATGAGTGTTAGGGATGCTGGTACACCACTCGATTGTTCAATCACTATAAGTAGTACCTATACCAATCTCATCACTCAGTGGGCCACCGCTGTCATGCCTTAGTAGAATCCTGAATGGCTGTCTTCGTGGAGGCATCCTAAAGAGAAACAGATGCACCACATTCAATAAGTTATACATGGTGAGATGACTCAAATGATCTCAAGAGAAAAAAATTTATAAAACACATGCAACAAGTGTTTTCATGAATCGAGTCAGAAAACATAATCCAGGGTCCTGGTGTAATGATATGTCAGCCACCACACTAACACTAGACTACACATACTGAAATCCGAACTAATGGAAATTATCATTATTACCCCTGTCAAAAATATATACTCTTTGATCTTCTAGTAGGACCGACTTCCCTCTCATACCACTTTTTCATGACCCGTCCCCTAGGGACCGTGCTGTAACTACCCCAAACCTGCCATCCATAAGTCAAGGGATAGAAACTAGGACCAAAAAAGTCATATCACCTAAATGGAATTCAATTCAATTTTACGTGTACACACATTCACACCCAACACATAATGTAGAATGTAATCTCAAACAAGAACCAAAAAAATGCACAAGTTCTACAGAAGGTAAAGGGGGCCGGAATACAATCCCAACTGAATGGAATGTACAACAAAGGAAGTACAGGCTCCGGAGGTTGTACGCCAAGTATCCTACCTGAAGGGTATATAAAAATCACTATTGGACATCACTATAGCACACCACGTCTATCGATCCACCTCTAATAACCATCTAGCACCAGATCCCCAAAGTCCCAGTAAAAGATAGTTTCCATAATTAGAAGAAAAAATAGGTGTGGGAGAAGTCCATGCTGGGGTGAGTATAAAAATACTCAATAGGGAATTCGAGACCAACTTGGTCATCAATGAAATCCTCAAGGGAAAATGCTATATAGCAAGATCTCAATGTAAAGCACAATGGAAAAGATACATCTCACACAAGGTATAACTTATGTACCAAAGTAAATATGATTATCTATAAAGCTGGATCATATTATTTTTTAGAGGCTCCACTGATGATCTACAAAGGGTCGTTCTGTTGTTGATCCATGAAGGGTCTCTCTAACATAAATCCACGACGAGTCGCTCTACAGATGATCCACGACAGGTAACACTTCTGCTGATCCAAAAAGGGTTGCTCTTATGTCGATCCATGAAGGGTCTCTTTTATACCGATCCATGAAGTGTTTAACTTATGATTATACAAAAAGGTTCTATATTATACTGATCAATGAGGGGTCTCTCTTATGCTGATCCAAGAAGGGTAACTCTACGTTCTTCATGACACAACCAACCACTAGATTCCCACACAAAGCGTGATTGATTTATGAATAATCTTATCATTAATCTAATGTTATCACCGCAACCACCACGAAGTCCCACACAGTGTAACCCAAAGTACAACCTCGTCACAATGGTCCCAACTCAACAGATGACGCGTCGAACATACACCCTGTCTGTAAGATATGAGAATTTTTGTAAAAAGGGAATTGTTGGATTTGAGTCTGATTCACCCCGGCCATATTCCAAACTCCTCCAGAACTCAGGTAGAGTATATCAGAAAAACCACCATTTTGAGAGGGTCCCAATGATACAAGCGACTCGCCAATCAGATGCACTGTCTGTGTGTTATTAACGTATTTTTAAAAAAAAGCAGGTTGGGTCTACGTTTGATCCAACCAGACCCTGAACTAGTTCCCCCAAACTGACCCGGCCATGTTCCAGTCCATTGGGTCTCAGCCCTGTTCTGCAATGGGTCATTCCTAATGGGGTGGTTGTGGCCCACTCTCAGTAACCCGGCCCGCTAGCGCGGGCCACCCCTTCATGCGGAGTCAGTAGGCACCACATTTATTGTCACCTCGTCAAGTTGGCTACAGCTCTCTACCACTACGGTTTTTTGTAGGGCACACCCCCTCCCACCACCCATGGCTACCACCGTGGGACAACACTGGCACCGATGCGCTGAAGGATGCTTCTGTGGGCCACTGGAGATGCTCTACCGGTCCGTTTCTCAAACCATTTTTCCAATGAGTCTCTTTGGATTCCACCTAAAAATCAATGTTCTTGAACATTCCATCCCTCAATTTCAAAAATTTATTCCATGAAGAATGCAAAAAATTGGAAAGGGAGAGGGACTCTAGCATTATTCATGCCAGTATTTTCCCTATGATTTAGAGGTGTACAATCAAATATAGGTTGGGATTCAGCACATGAATCTCCCTTCTATTCATGTCCTCGAATTTAACAACCCTTCCACAAAAACATATGATCCACAGATAAAATTTTTCATGGTTCGACTTGTGTTTATTGTTTTAAAATTGAAAATGGGGAAAAAGAATCACAATGAAATAATAACCCCTACTTGGATTGTTGGATCTGCTGATGATGATGGATGAGATCCATGTCATCGTTGTCGATCCGTGAATAATTGGAGATTTTCGACGCATTATTCATTATTCATTATAAAGTAATTCTACCATAGGTTTGTTAGAGATATTCTAGGGTTTAATTTTCAACTATCCAACTCATTAGTTTAATAAAAAGAAACATGTCATAGTGTTTCAATTACATTATGACATTTTATCATTATGTAGTTTCATTTGTGAACCAGCATAGTGGTTACGCTTGCACAATGATCCATTAATGATCCTTATTTAATGCTCCTCGACGTCTCCTCATCACCGCACTGCAGCGCCACCGTCTTTTGCTCAACGGTGCGAAAGAAAAAAAATTATACATTATTTTAGTATTTTTAGAAAATTCCAAAAATTAACATTTTCTTCTAACAATTTCCGGTTGAAGTGATGTCCTTTATATAAAAATCCCATCATTTTGAGTCCAACAATGCCCTCAAATTTTCGATTTGAAGACCGATTCAAAAGATATAAAAACATATTCACATGATTTCATAATGTACATTAATATAAGGTCAAAATTACATTCGGGGCACCCCGGGCCATAGAATCAGCTGTCATTAAATCATTTGGCCTCAAAATAATTCCATATAATTCAAAAAAAAATATACAGAGATTCTGGGACAATATAAAAAAATATAGTACAAGCAATCATAAACATAAACACTAAGCATTGTGAGAAAATCCAAACATATGCATTTAAAATATACCTGATCATTATGTAGAAGAAATTAAAGATGAATATATAATGTCATAATAAAACATTAAAATAGATATTATACAGGTATAAAAATATTGTGGAACATTTGATAATTGTTTCTTAATGAGGGACAACATAATGTCAGATATCATAACCATACTATCAAGACCCCATGGCAAGGCCATTCATAAACGGGTAAAAACCCAAACTAGTTTCTCTAATGAGACCTACTGATAAATAGAGGGGATATAGAGGTCCCTATTTCCAATAACTAAGATGAATACATTCCTCATATTAAAGGGTCAAACATTAAAACTACCAACATTAATATTTAAAAACTACCATATGAAATGTGAATAATTTAAAAATAAAACATGAATGGAATAAAATTTCACACACATAGTAAAAATGATCATAATCACTTCAAAAAAATATGGTAAATGTTGGAACCACTTTATGTATAGGTTTGTATTTGTTGTCAATAGTTGTCAATGGAATATCAAAATGAAAGAGATCAAGAAGTACTCCAATAAAATGGAGGAATGGAAGCTCACAATGAAAGAGATCATGAAGTACTCCGATGAAGTAGAGGAGTAGTGATTCAGACGATTGTTGTGCTGATCGTAATTTCAAAGAACATGTGTCAAAGGTGATACATTGTTTACAACAATGAAGAATGTGTGGAGTAATCCATCCAAGGATGATTAATGAAGGATGGTGTTTTTGGATGAATACCATGCAATTCCTCATTATAGCATGAGAACAATGGGTTTTGATGAAGACCATGAAATTACTCATGATTGCGTGAGAACCATGCTAGAGACTTCCTTGACGGATTGAATCACATGGTTTGCATGAAGTTGATCATGATGGTTGATGAAGGAGGAAATGTGACACTGATTTGACTTATGAAATAGCCATGCACATCACATTTTCATAGAAGATGATGGTACTAAAGTTGTTACTTCAAAGAATACATATCACAATAGTGGAGTTTGTGATAAAAGCAAAAGAGTTTCTTAAGGATACAGATCACCAAGAAGAAGTGTTGTTGAGGTGATCGTGCTTGTCGAAAAAGCAAACAAACGACATAAAAATTTGTTGACAATGGAGACTCCATGGTGACATATCAAGTTCAAGAGTTGTGGTCAACGATCTATGTTTGATTCAAGAACATCGACAGAGGAATGGATGATCTGGAGGCGGTACAAAAAGAGCAGATACAAGGTGGCGCCGTACTCTTGGAGGATATGAAACTTGCGCGCCACATGTTTTTGAAGATCAGAGCATGAAAGTATGGAAAAGGGATAGGGGTCGCGCATGTTTTGGTGAGGTCGTGCAGGTGAATTATGTGCCGGGAAGAGACTTGAGCGTCGACACCTTGAATTCATTATAACTTGTGCACCTATAGTTATTCAAGATCAGAAGATCCAAATTTGGCAAAGGCAAGATGTTCGCACAAGTTTGGATTTTGATCGCGCAAGTGCCTAGCAGGGGCCGAGACTTGCGCGCCGCCGTGTAGGGGGTCCAGTTTGCCTATAAATACTGGACCACCCCTCCTCATTTCTCATGGAGTTCAATACTTTGAGATTGTTCAAGCTCTCATCACACAGGTGGATGAACCACGCAAGTGGTAGTTGGGTCGCACAAGTAGAGGTTGTGCGCCGACTGACGGTTGAGCACCCCAGGTGATTTGGGAAATGATGGAAGTGAGTCGCGCAAGTTTGAAGTTCAAGATGGCAGAGTTGTGCAGGTGCTTTGGAGACACTTGCGCGCCAGGTTATACTTGCGCACCTAAGACTTGCGTTCCAGATGGAGACTTGGACACTGGGCTTGAAAAGGAGAGCCAAATATTGTTGAAGCTCGCCCGCCTTTCTAGAGCTGCACAAGAGCTAAGGATTGCCTGATACATTCGGTGCAAAGAAATATTTGAAGAAGAAAACTAAATGACACATGCATGATCTCATGCATACATGGAGAACTGATTCTGACAACATCGAGTAAGCTGAGATTCATTAAGTAATAAATCACATCAGTGATTGTGATTCAGGCAAACAAAGACAAGGGGATCTAGTGCATTCAGTCATTGCACTAAAGAAGAAAGATTGAACTATAAAGAGCATCAACTCTGAACCCTGATGCAAGCAAAGTCTCATGCGGAACAGGAGACAAATAACATCAATGCACATTTATTGAAGAGACCTTCACGTCTATAAACTGAGTGAGACTTCACCATCGGCAGTGAGCCAGGGGGAGTCAACGGGAGTGACCCGAGGGACGCAGTGATCTATCCCTGAATAATTGTAAAGGCAGTGAGCCTGGGACAGAGTGTCTGTACCCGAACATTTGTAATCTGCAGCTAGTGACGCATAGTGGATTTAGGTACAACTGACAACCTGTCGGCGTATGCTCCTTGGACGTAGCCCTTAGTGGTGAACCAAGTAAAAATAGTTGTGTCATCTCTCTGCATGTGAATGTTTAATTGCTGTTTATATCCATCATACAGGTTTAAGTAGTTCCTACCAAAGTGGGAACAAGATCCACAACTAAAAGAAGAAAAAGTTGCCACCCTGATTCACCCCTCCCCTCTCAGGGTGTCTGGGGGTCCTACAGTAAATGGAATCATAATAGATAAACTTCAATGATGTATAAGATTCAAATAAGGATGCTTGCATAGATGATGATACAATTGAAAAATTCTAATGGAAATAAATCATTAATCATTATAAATTGTCCCATTCTACTTCAAATTTTATGTAATAATACAGTATAACTTCATGATAATAAGTAGACTCTTGATACGGTATATTAAATTGAATTATGTACACCACAAAAATAAGGAATTAGTGGTGAACAAGGAATATATCTTAAAGAATTAAAGTGAGATGAGAAAAACCATTTTTACTTTTAAAAGAAGATTTATGTTGGAAAATCATTTTTATTTTTCATAAAATATGATTTAGGACTTGTATATAAAAAATATAAAATCTAAGGACATTGAAATTATATTTCAGGAATAAATTATGTCCCATTGAATTGTAATCATGTAAAAAGTGTTTTTATGAATCTTTATAAATAATAAATTTTAGTTCGATTTGTGGAAAAAATTAAAGAGAATATAAAGGGGAAAGGAATCATTGTTTTCATAAAACAAAAAATCAACCTGTATAATTTTTTTTTGATAAAATTTGTGATTTTATAGAAATAATTATTTCTTAAAAATGATTACATAGTGCACTTAATAATTGGAAGGAATTCCATCTATTCCCTTGAATTGGGCTTGTTTATCAGGAAGAATTGTGAACAGAACCATTTAAAACCATGTATGACCTCATAAAAAATGATGATAGGATCATGATATATGAATTTGGAATATATACAAATAATTTAGAAGAAAATAAAAAAATAAATAAACAGTACACATTTTTAATGGTAGATAAAGAGTAACCCGATGGTAAAATGGGTGTTCAGGTATAACCCCTTACAACATTGTAATCAATTGAATCATATGCCGCAAAATTTATAATCATCATTTGATAAATTGAAGGCCATAAAAATAAAAATATTCGTATTATGATAAACCAATGGGAATTATCCATACAACATACACAATTAATAGTGGTGACTAAGGAATGTCTCACAAAAATGGATGTGGGATAAGAAAAACCATAATATATGTTCGAACATGTTCTACACTAAACCTTAACATCCTGGACAATCAAATTAAATCTATTAATTAATATATTCAGAACCTTAAAAAATTTATTTTATTTATTATCATTTTATTAAGTTAAATTATAACTTTTGATATGTTATATTATTAAATTTCGTCGTTCCAGAGCATTCGTTCCCTCAATTTCATGATTTGTTTTCTAGATTCTATATAATGAAGTTCATGTGGAATGGATATAATTATCTAGATTTAAATTTATATATTATTAATGAAAATGTTAAATTATAAAAGGTTATATATCTCATTTGGATACATGGTATTACTATTAATCATTAGATAATATATTGAGTGATAATCATTTAGATTATTACGGCAGTTATTGATCATAATGAACTATTTTTTTTAATTTTTTGGTAATATGAAAATATGATAAATAAAGATCATAAAAAGGATATATAATAAATTTTAAAATATTTATAATCCATTAAAATGGTTTCATGAAAATATTTGAATAATAATATGAATAATGAAACTATGTCATCCACAGAGGATGTAAATTGGCACCTCTCAGGCGAATATTTTGTTTATAAAATAAAAGAGGGAGAGTGAGGAGAATAATCATAGATATTACATTAACATTATATAATTATAGTATATTTATGATAAATTATTTATCATGATAAATTTGACATTGTAGGTTAGGATAGGGAAAAAAATAAATTAAATTAAAATGAAATTAAATGAAAAAGGTGGAGGATTTATATCTTTATATAACTCCTTCAGAACCTCCTTGTGGAAAGGGTTTTGGTATTTTTTGAAGACCGTGGAATCCTAGAACTAGGTAGGAACTAGGTAATAGTATTTGGGAATAAATATTATAATATTAATGTCTTAGTGGGGTGAAGAGAAGAGGGAGTGAGGGTGGTTTTTATTGTGGAGTAGAGTAGGGTTTTCCATTATTTTAATCATTATTTTATTATTTTGGCTCAAAACATTGAATAGACTTGATTATTGTGACTAAAAATAGAAATTAGTGAATTTTATTTCGATCCAATGGCCATTTAAAACTTCTATGACTTCAGCATGATGCAGATACTAATTTATTTAGCATATTTTGTAAATTATCATATTTCACGATTCCCCAAAAAATTCAAGTACATCAAAAAAATCCCAAAAAATCACCCTAACCATTTTTCAATATTTAGAATTAAAAATTGATCTAAACAGTATCAAAATAATTTTATAAATAGGAGAATTTTAATTTTCAAATAAAAACATTTTATTTCATGACAAATAGAGATTTAAAATTTAAAAATGATTTTATAATAATTTTAGAAATTAACTGAGGTCTCATTAAATTATCCAAAAATAATAGGGGAATGTTATTTACTTATGAATAATTTTTAAAAAAATGAATTTTAAGAAATTATTAATCTAAAATCGTAATTAAATATTTATTACTCACAAAAATATAAACATTGAGATATTAATTTTTCAAACATTTACTCTATTTTGAAATTGCATAAATTTTATTTATACATTCATGGGAGATTTTTCTATTTTTAAGGCTCATATTAATATTTATAAGGGTGAATTACAATTCATAAGGGTTTGTTACTATTCAAAAGATCCAACTTACTATTTACAAAAAATTAAGTTGATTCTATTAGACTGTAAAAAACTTACTTATCGTAACGGTGTATGTCCGCCATTTAAAATTAAAATCCCAAAAAGTGGGAAAAAAAATAAGTTTAACGACTAGGTTATAATTATAAAAAATTGTTGTATAAGATATACTCAGTTTTGTGTGCATATAAGCAATCGAATGAATTGAAATTATTTGTGAATAAATATACCATAAAATCATGGGTTGTCATATTAATAGTTAATATATTCATAACGTAATTTAGTATTTATCCAAATAATTATTTTAGTTAATAAATATATTATTATTAATATATTAAAAAAAATTAGGAATCAAATACTTATCAAAATATTCTATTATAATGAATAACACTATAAAATATTATTTGTTTTTTGGATATTAGTTGAATAATTTTAAAGCTATAAATTATAATTATTCGTTATTGTTATCATTAAAAAAACACATAATTTTAAATTATTATTTTTCATAACACAAGGTATTTAATATTATAAAACAAATTACTTGGGTGTTACATTATTCTCTACTCAATGTAATTGTATCCTTACAATTCGAAATTCATATTTAAATATAAATTGTTGATATTTGATAATTCCGTTGTGGGGAAACCACATAAAAAATACGGTTCATAAAATATCTTCATAAAATGTGGATAAGGAAAATGATGTGGTCACCACAAAAATTTTGCTTTCAAAGGGGGCGACATTAGATAGAAGTAAAAACAAGGACATGGATGAAAAATAAAACTATGAAGTTTTGATGGAATGTGATAGATAAAATGTTTATATGCATGTTGATTACATCAAAGCTATTAACAACTATAATGAAAAAATCCTTGATATTATCAATGTTTATTATAATAGGAAAATAGTTCATTTAAGGCACTTTTCCTCCAGTTGATTAATTATTTGATTCTGTAAAAGTATACAATTCTATTTCTTAATCATTATCTTATACATTTATTTCCCCTTGAACAATATATATTTAATATCTTAAGAAATTTTTTGTCATGTGGTTAAGTTAAACTTTTACCTATTAATCCTTATACAATTATCAACATAAACCATTCATAAATGGTGAATCATTCCAAAATAAAATAATGTAACTCTTTAGAAAGAAGGTATCTAAATTTCCATGTTGAACATATCATTATCCGTAAATCAACGTTATGTAGCTCTAAATTTTCACATTCCAAGCATGAAAATAACATCATCATTTATCCTTTTTAAATATGGTAATAACTCGAAATACCATAAATCAATAGTAGAATCACGAACTCTCATATATTCCTTAAGTTAGATACATGTTATTGAATATATTCCTTAAATCCAAATTCCTTTTATACTCAATTGTTGAAATCATATGCCACTTGTTGACAGATCAATATCAATTCCAAGGCAGTCAGTACATCTCCAAATCAATCAGTTATTTATTATTATCTCTAGATCAGAAATATAATATAGTTCCATATTGCCTAAATCATGTGTTTTTCGAAAAATTTATACTTTTTACTATATAATTTTTTTGGTACCATTCAACATATGATCTCAATTCCTTATTGAAAATGTACTATAGTACAATCTTAACATATTCCATAATTCTTATAACCAGTACATTGCTGACAAAATATTCAAATGACACAAATTTTTAATAGATATATTAATTATTCATCTTTATCTATAGTAGTATAATAACTTCATCGTTATCTAATCACATCATTTTTGGTATATGTCATGGACGTTTGGGACATTGATACACATAGTGTCCCATCACCTCACCGTTGATGCATATTAAATTGGAAAACTGTTTCTTACAATCTAGATCATGAACAAGGTTTCATTTTTCTCCAAACTTATATAAAAATATAATTACCTTCATGAATTTCCCTGAGTGATACTTTCCACATCTATCTCATGGAGGAAAACCCTTCATTTAATTCTTCCCATTATCCATTTTTTCCACTTCTTTTATTATATTCTCTTACATCCCATAAAAGCTATAGGACTCGGGGAATTCATTACATATCTTGTTAACATATGATACTACTTCATATTATGATGAAGATACCTTAGAGACTATTTCTTTTCAAAATGTCGGCTTATGACCAGGAAATATATGATCCATCTAATAATTTTCATCATGTGAATTTATGGAGTTATCATTCCTTTTACAAGGAAGAATTTATATTCAATCCCATATAATATATTGCTTAATAAAATTATGAACATTTTATAATGATAAAGATGTTATAGAACGTAACATAAATTTATGCATTATATATCATTAAAGAAAATAAATTGCTTACATTACAGGAATAAATCCTTCATAATTATATATAAGAAAAATTTGATTAATCCTATAAATATCCCCAATGTGTGTCAAACCAGGTTCCTAGTCTCTCCTTTGTCATGTAATAGGTTACCTCACGTAAAGCTCATAATACCTTGTTAGAGTTTTTAACCCTATACACATCTATGCCCAAACCACGTCCACATATAGTGTAAAGATATGGATGTATTAAGTAGGAAGATCCCGATAATATATACATTACCAATATTCTAGGTTGCTCTTGTAATATTATATAAAATTTTATCTTAGGGTTTTGTTCATTAATCTACATTTTCTAAATAAAGTTTCCATGGTTTTACTAAAATTCCTCTGATACCAACTGTATCATCCTAACCCTAGAAACCTAGAGTCAATGCATTATTTTATACATTAGAATTATTATTAGGAATCAAATCCTGAGGGACTGATATGTTTTGTAGTTTTGGAAAATGTAATTACATATATGGTACCTATAATACATTGGGAAAAAAAATAAACATGATACATTATAAAATGAAATAAATTTCTTCATTAAAAGAATATACAATGGTTTTTTCTTCATATCACGGTGAGAGGAAACATTATAAAGGGGTTCATTCAAATGATCAATAAGGTTAACTAATATAATAGAATAAATCATAAACATAAACACTAGACATGGTGAGGAACTAAAAACACATGCCTTTAAAATATTCCAGATAATGATGTGGTAGAAATCATAGATTAATAAATAATTCCATAATAAAATATAACCATGCATATTCTACGGGTTGAATAATCCAATAGAAATTATTTACTTTTTTTGTAATGAAGGAATGCATAATGATGAATATTATAACCATACATTCATGTCCTCATGACAAGACCATACCTAAAAAGGTAAAAACCAAAACTATATTGTCTCATAATACCTATTAATGCATAAAGGGGCCATATTAGGCCCTATCCGTCACTTACCAAGTCTAATAAATTTCTCATATAAAAGGGTGATACAGAAAGAGTATAAACAATCTCATTGAAAAAAAGCATAAGAAATGTTAATATATTAACCATAAACCATGAAGGGAATCAAATAGAACATCTATAATCGAACTGATCAAAAACCCTTCAAAAACATATGGTATATGGTATCTGTAGAGAGAAACTCCAATGAATAATTGATTAAACCAAGGATTCTAACATAGTTGAACATTCCATTTAAATATTCTTTAGGAAAAATAATATTTAAACATTCCAAAGTATCCCATGCCACATGAATCATTCAATTAATAATATATTATATTATCAGTAGAATAAAGAGTCTTTATATATGATACAAAAAAGGGAAGTACATACGCCACACACACAAGGATTATGTGGTGAACAAGGAAAATATATAATTAAATTAAAATTAAGACTGGAAACACCATTTTTACATTGAAAAGAATAAATATTTTGGAAAATAAGAATGTAAAAATCTATATCATAAAAAATTAAATGTAAAGTCATTTAAATTATATTTTTTTCATAAATTTTTTAAATAATGTAAAAAGAGTTTATAAGATACATTAGAAATGAAACATTTCAGTGTGGTTTAATGAAAATATTTAAGTTAAATTATTGTGGAAAAGAATTGTTGTTTTTATAAATCCTTATATGACACGAGATAGTTTTTTATTATAAATTATTTGATTTTATATAAATATTTAGAAATTAAAACAAACTATAAATTGCCCATGCAAATGGGTAATAATTCGAGAATGTTCCCATGAGATGGGCTTGTTTATCTAAAAGAATTAATAATGGAACCATTTTAAAAAAAGTACAACCCCATCATATA
Source organism: Viscum album (assembly GCA_963277665.1). Classification (NCBI taxonomy): domain Eukaryota; kingdom Viridiplantae; phylum Streptophyta; class Magnoliopsida; order Santalales; family Viscaceae; genus Viscum; species Viscum album. Next base: position 418,706,587 of record OY728123.1, on the reverse strand, counting down.
ATGATGATATAATAACGGTATATGATATTATAAAATATACAATAAATTTATAAGATATATTCAAATATAAATAAAAATTATATTTGTGTAAGGGTAGTTAAGGATTAACCCAAAGGAAAATTGGGGGATCTCGTAGAATCTCTTACGACTTTGTAATCAATTGAATCATATGAATCAAAATTAATAATCATCAAGTGATATATTTAATATAATTAAATTAATGTTATTAATGATATTATACATCAATGGTCCATATTAATGCACCGTAGACATGAAATATTGGGGAATAAGGAAGGTTTCACAGAAATTGATGTGATATAAGAAAAACCATTCTTTATGTCTGAATGTTTTCTGCCTTGGACCTTAACATCAAGGATAATAAAATTAAATAAAGTAATTAATTAATTTATAAACATTTATACATTTAATTTATTAATTATCATTTTATTAAGTTCATTTATGGGATTATTGATAAGTTATATGATTGAATTCCATCTTTCTGGAGTGTTTTCTTTGATTTAATGATTTGTTCTGAAGGTTGTAAGTAATTTTGTTAATTTGAAATTGATATAATTATCCAGAATTGGATTTATATACAATTATTTATCATAGGAAATAATAAATAGTTCTATATATCACTTGGTTACATGGTGTGATGATGAATCATTAGATTATACATTTTGTGATAATCATTTAGATTATTACGGTAGTTATTTATCATAACGAACTCATTTTGGTTTATCATTTTGTAATAAGTAAATATGTTACATAAATTACATAAAAATATTTATATTATAAATTTTACAATCTCTCGCAATAATTAAAATGGGTTTACGAGCATCTTTGAAGATTAATTTGATGAAATAAACATCATCATCCATGAAGGTTGTAAATTGGAACCTCCCGGATGGAGTATTCATTTACAAAGTAAAATATTGAGAGTAAAGAGATTGATAATGATCATTAAATTAAAATGATATAATTATAGTATATAGATTATTCAATATATACCTTGTTCAGTTTTACAGAGGATGTTAGATGATAATAAGAAAAGAAGTTAAATTGAAATGAAATTAAATGAAAAGGAAGAGGATTTTCCTATTGAAATAAACTCCTTGAGAACCTCTATAAAAGAAAATGGTTGTTAGAATTTTGGCATGAAAATGGGATCCTAGATGTGGGGAGGTACTATGGAAGAATATTTTTTAAAAACATTGAAATAATTAATGGTGTATGGGATTGAAGAGAAGAGGGAGTGGGGGTGGTTTTTATGGTGGAGGAGAGGAGGGTTTTTCAATTATTTTATTCATTCTTGAATTATTTTGGATCAATAATATGAATAGTATAGATTCATGTGACTAAAATCAGTAATAATTTCATGTGAGTTTGGGGAAGTGGCCATTAACAACATCCATGAATAATTAATGATCCAAAAATTAATTTATTTAGCGTATTTCATAAATTATCAAATTTTCTATTCACTAAAAAATTCATGTATTTTAGAAATATCTAAAACATTAAACCTAAAAACTTTTCAATATGTATAATTAATATGTATAATACAATTTATCAAAATAAATTTGGAGGTAATAGAATTTTAATTTTTAAATAGAACAATTTTTTACATGAAAAATATAGATTTAAAATTTAAAATTTATTTTATAATATTTTCAAAAATTAATTGACATCACATATAATTATCCAAAAATAATATGTAAAAAATATTTATTTATGAGTACATTTTATTAAATTTAATTTCATTAATTTATTAATTTTAAGTTGTAATTAAATATTTATTATCCACAATGATACCAACACTTTATTTTTAACTTTTAAAACATTTACTATCATATATAAGGTTCCTAAATTTTATTTATACTTTAATGGGTGAGGATAAAATTCATAAGGGTCAAATTAGTATTTATAAGTGTATCATTGATATTAATAAGGGTACATTACTATTTATAAGGGTCGTGTTTCTATTTCCCAAAATTAAGTTGATTATATTAGACTCCCAAAACATACTAATCACAATGGTATATGTTAATTTTTCAAAATTAAATTTACAAAAGCGTCAATGTTATGTTTAACGGCTATGTTATAACTATAATAAAGTTTTTTTTCATGTAGGCTCAGTGTTGTGTTCTTATAATCTATCTAATGAATTAAAATTATTTATGAAGAAATTTACCATCAACCCATGGTGTGTCAAATTTAATAGTAAATATATTAATATCATAATTTAATTTTTTCAAAATAATTATAATATTCAACATATCTATTATTCATAAAATATTTAGTTAAATAACGAATAAAAAAATAAAAAAATATTATTTTACCCAAAATAATATAGTCAAATTGTATTTTTTTTAAAAAATTAATTTAATAATTTGAATGCTATAAATTATAATTTTCAATAAGTATTATTATTAATTAAAATGCTTAATTTTAAATTATTATATTTTATAATGTAATGTATATTGAATTATAAAACCAATTAATAAGTTGTTAAATGTTATGTGGTATAAAAAAACTTGTAAATTTATTTTATGAAAATGCTATTGTTTGGCTTATAACTATTATAGAATAGATTATTAAGGTATTTAAAACTCTTCGGTTAAATAAATAAATTATATTGAAGTAAAAATGTGTTTAATTATTTAAAAATAATTAAGTATGATAGTAATTGTATCCTATGGAGTTATATATGATTCGTAATATTTTTGGGGATAATTGTATATATATGATATTATGTGATTTTATGAACAAGTGGTTAATACCATTTTAAAAAACTGAAGGAAGAGTTGGAATAGATGGATTGAAAGATTTTTTGTATAATTTTTTAACTTGAATGTATTGGTTTATAATTGAATGGTGTGATACATAGGATGTTTTATTATAATATTTACGTACATGGTAATATGATTTTAAATATTTTTATATGGAAAATTATCTTCATATATCTTTAGAATGTAAGATAGATATATCATTGGGTGTTATATATTGATTAATAATGTTCCAAACTATCTTCATTAGTAATTTATAATTAGAATATTGAGGACAAAATTTATATAAGTGTTTTATAATAAAATAACATTTAATTATAAAACATTAAAAAAATGATTTCATGTTCAATAACATGAATTAAACACTACACAAAATGTAAACAAACCATAATATAGTATAAACCCATATTGAAATATCTATAATAAAAAATATGGTTGTAAATATTTAATATTTATTACCATTCACTGATAAATAGTTAATGGTAGTTAATATCAAAAAGGGATATTTTAAAAGAATCACATTTTCATTATAATGTACATTAAAATTTAAATGATAAATGTATAATAATGAAAATTTAAATTTTATGGAATTGACTTTATTTATGAGTTCCTCAAATAAAAATTAACGATTTATTAATTTAAAAATTTTCTCTTAACTTATTCATTTATAGATATACTATATGGTTTTTCTCCAAAGGTAAAATTTTATTAACAATATAATTTTTTTATACCTATCATAGAGATTGTAAATGAGTTTTTAGAAAAAATATGTCCATTTTTTGAATAAAATATTGAATTCAAATTACTCATTGAACTTATAAAATCAATGTTAGAAAGATTAATATGTAATGGAAAATGTTACTTTAATAAAATTTATTTATGATATTTTATTGAATCATTTATATTCAAGGTGATATTTAGTTTTCACCCTCCATGACATCTTAATATATTTTTGTATAATAATTCCATTATTCATTTTATTTGAAAATTTTAATAAAAAATTTCCATAAATAAAATATATTGTTAAAGACACAATATCTAATTTTTTTACTCATTTTATAAGATAATCAAAAAATAACATTTCAGAACCATATAAATTTTATAATTGAAATTATATTTAAATTTTAATTTAGGAGACTAAAATTAGGGAAAATAATTATTAGTAATTTTATCATTAAAATTAATTAATAATGTAAAAAATATATTACCCCCAAAAAATTAAAGTATTTTATAAGATAAAAATTTAATAAAAAAATCTAAAAACAATAATTATTATCTCCAAAATAATTGGTTGCGGTGAGTTATGAACCAATCTCAATTTCACTTCAACTTTATCACATATTATTTCCATTGATCCAAGAAAATTAAATTAAATTAATTAAATTTTATGGGTTACTTAAATATCTATGATTCCATTCAATAATAAAAGATTAAAATTATAGATTTCATAACCCCCTTCCAATAAAAATAATCTTTGTAGAATGGAAACACTTATCCTCTTATAAAAATCACGGGCATCCGAAATCCTATAGTTATTATTCTAAATAAAAAGGCCTTCCTTTTACAAGTGTAATCCTTGTGGAAATTTAAGTCCCTCTTATAACTATTCACTTCATTGTAGTGTTTCCTTATTATTTTTTTCTATTATATATATATAATATTAATATAATTATTTTAGTAACATTATTTTATGAAACATTCATCATATTAATTGTTAGCCATGTTTTAAATCCATTATATCAACTAATAATGAAATATAATGTTGATCGTGTTTACATGTGGACTAAGGAATCCTGGAAGGGATTTTGACATTTTAAACTCACTAAAACTAAATTATATATCAATGATATATTCTATAGGAAAAACTTTTTATAGTTAAAATATATAATTATAAACTCATCCTTTTACTTATACCATGATTTATTCAATTTATTGAGAAATGAGATCATTAATTTACCATACGATGGACTACAACCTCCAGAAACAAAAAATTTTGTTGACATAACCAATAATTTTGGATGATTATATCAATAAATTTACTAAGAATAAATGATAATTATAATATTTTTTATAATCATAAATTATTATATAATCATTATCTAAATAAATTACCTTCCATATAAAAATATGTAAAATTTTTCTTTTAGGGTCATTTTTACCATCTATGTGAATTGTATTATAATATTTATTTCATGAATGATTACGAATAAGAAAATAATTATAATACAATGTAACAATAATGAATGTAAGATTAATTAATGATTCTATAAATAAAATGAACAAATTATTTCATACATTGATATTGCATCTAAAAGATTAATATTCATTCCAAATCATAATTATCCATGCAAAAATTCAAACAGGTCTTGTATCAAGGGATGGAAAACATAAATCAATGGTTTATTAGAGTCTCTTATTATGTTATTTCGATATATAACCCTTCCTAGATAAATAATTATTAAAAATTAATTTATAATTTTTGTAAAGGTACCATTATAAAGGATGATCATAGATTCTCAGTAACTGTAAATAAGGGTAGTATCAATGAACATATATTCCTTTGATAAGAATAATCATATTAGAAAATGAGAATTTAAATATAATTCAAACAAATAAAAATCATGGTCATAATCCTTATTCATGGAATAAATCATGGATGTTTCTATCACATGAATAATTAGGGATACAAATTTCATGGGCCATTGAAGCATAACATTGGAATAAAACATGAGTTTCTGGAAAACCAATAACCATAGAAAACTATATCATTTGTAGTAAAATCGAACATCCATGAATATCATTTTGGATTTTTCTCACTTCCAAAACCATCATATTATTCATGATTCACTCGAAGGCTATCGAAGAGTGTTAGGCCACTCATCAAACAATTTATGTGCCCAAGATTCACTATTAATACTATCATAGTAGATAGATTCACATATTGTGCTAGTCTCACCCCCCAATCAATTAATGTTTATCTCATAAGAAAAAAATGTTTACCCAATAAATTTTTCGGATATATAGTTCTCACCTATCACTGTAAAGACATGGCCTTAAAAATTAAATAATATATTGTCTTTGAAAGTGAAATTCCCTTTATCACAACTACAATGATTTTATTGATTTATATCATTAGTGAATAAAGTCATAACTTATACATATAATCTCATAGATTAAAATGTATATAATTCTACAAATTATCTATATTTACCATATAATTAATTTCTAAAATACATTATGTTTTAATTTCCGGGAAATTATTCATGGAATTAAATTAAAATTTATATTCTTGTTTAACCATACTTAACCCTAGTCAAAATAATTTCAAAATAAGGGACCAACCAAATATGCTCTATAAGAGACTTAATAGAGATGATTAATTCATTAGTAAATAAATAATAATAACCAATATCCATTATCAAAATTGTCATTAACCTCAATGTAATCATTTTATTACCCATTAAATCACCACCATTTCCAAAATAATTTCACATAACATTTCATAATAAATCAGTAAGGAAATATAAAAACTATATTGGATTCATTGACGACATGTCCACTAATGAAAACATTTTTAATGAATATATAATCTACACCCTTATAAAGTGACATATAATTTCCATTTAATTTGAACATAATAACATACCAAGTAAAAAAGCTAATATTTTTTAAAAACATCTTAAAAATTATTAAATAATATATCTAACTTGTGGAATTATATTAATATCATAATTACTTATGGAGTAACCCTCACAGATACATTAGAAATAAATATGAGGGATATAGTAGAAATAACTTTATCAGTTGTACTTGAAGTAATTATCATAGTTACAATTGAAATAACCATTATGGGAAACATCAAACATACTCAATTCACTATAGGGATATCAACAACCGACTATGATTTAGTTTATAATTGAACCAATAAACATTATAAATAAATTACAATACACATAAATTAATCACAAAACATGAATATTATATCATAGTAACCATCTTATATGAAAATATTTTATTTAAATAGCAAACTATGAACATGAAAAATAAATATTCTATTTTAAAATATAATTATAATCATATAACAGATTCTTCAAAAAAAATATTTTATACATGATGGTTGGAAAATATTTTCACTCTATATAAGATAAAAAAATAATCATTCTGTATTTTTTTGGGTAAAATCACAATGTACCTTGTTTGGAAAATGAAAACAAATATTGATTTAAAACTATTTTCAGGTCACATACATGGGTACAAATGACTTAAAAATAATTTAACATAATAGTAACATTATGCAAAGAGTTTTTATAAAATATGGATATGGATGAAAAATATATTTTTTTAAGAGAAACTATAATGGATAATTTTAAAATAATTGTCCTTTACATTGAGTTTCTCTTTTAACATTCTTTATTTTTCATCTTGCATAATAAAAAAATTATTTTATAATTAAATAATATCCTTTTTCATGTTCATTATATTTTTATACACCATTTTAATGTTTTATAAACTTGTATAATAAATTATGTTCACTTCGAATATTTAGATGATATTTAGTTTATATGCCCAAATCGACATCAGTAATTTTACCATAGTCACATTTGTCATTATCTGTGAATATAAAAAATAATCATCACTTATTTATTATAAATTTTAAACAAAAATCATACATTTAAATACATCCATTAATTAATATTATAAAAAATTAACTCTGTCAGAATCATGGAGATAGTAGGACAAGCATAAGAATGAGTAAGGATTTCATTTTTAATTAATTTATTATTGAGAAAAGGTAAATATTATATTTAATTTAAATATTGATAATGTTCAATATATATATAATATTTATTTTTTTAATAGATTTATACATATCATCCATGTGATGTGGTGATGAATATCATATTACATTACTCTTTATAGGTGGTAGCCACACGTACAACCAAGATGATTTATCATTTTTATGTGCATGGAAATATTGGATAATAAAATTTTTGTTATCTTTTTAGAATTTTAAATATTTAATAAATATTATATGTGAACATTATTTATAAAATTAAATCCATATTTGAGTGATTGTGATGGAAGACGAATTAAATCAGTTTATTATGAAGTAGTCTACCCTACAAATGAATGATGATTTCAATTCTCATTTGTTGTAAGATGGGATGTATATGGGTCATGAAACTATAATAATAACATATAATTATATTTATGAATTTTTTTTATATTATCATGGTTTAAAAGGTTATGAGTGATGTGGAAGAAGTAAAAAAACTAAAACTTGCTGAAAAAATATGTAACTCTTCATTATAAAACTCACCTTCATAACACCATATAACACATAATATTTGTATTATGGTGAAAAAAGGAACTGATGAAGCGATTAGTTATTTTATTAATGTATTTTTTTACATATTATGTAAACATGAATGGGATTTAAGTTTGAATAAATATAAATATAATTTACACTTTTATAAGATAACGGAGGAGCAGTCAGGTAATTTATAAAATTAATAAATTAATAAATTAATATTTACTAATATTTAATCAATCAATGGACCTAAAGTGAAATATTTATAATAAAAGTTTATTTGGGGAAAATATACAATCATTCAAAATGAAATAGGCACGTTTTGACTATATTTTAACATGTATCTTTTGGTGTTTACCAATATTAAATCACATTTACTGTTATCATTATAATTAAAAATATAATTTCAATATAAAACATATATTTTGGATTTCAAATCATTGAGGGTTAATATAATTTCAATATAATGAAAAAGATCCATAACTGGATAATTTTTTATTTAGGACTATATCATAATCACTTGGTTGAATTTGTTATTTTTATGACATTTATATCATATAATGGAAAATAAATTACTATTAAAATTCTATAATGTCAATTTTTAGAACTATTCATTACATAGACATTAATAATATCAAGTTTACAATTATAATTTAAAAAACATATTTTTTTACATCCCAAACATGTTAATGGAATCCATAAATTTCATGTATGATATTTTTAATCTAAAAAATATATTTCTTTTACAATTTATTGTATCAATTATTTTATTTTTTTTGTAATTGAGTAATTACTACATCATTATTGTGGAAAACATAATTGTGATAATTAAATTCTTAAAAATTAAAAATTAATTACCATGATGAATATAAATATTTTATGTTTTCAAAAATAAATTATATTAAAAAAATTCCTCTACATAACACCATATTGAAAATATTACACATATTTAAAATAAGACTATGACATTTTTTACACTACTTCAAATAGTATATAATCAAATCCCTCTGGTATGGAATGAAAAGAAATTGGACCTTTGGATAATTATGGATCATATATAATCATCAAATAGAATTTAATATAAGGTGTTATGGTAATTTTATAATCCTTATTTTTTTAATTTTTATCCTTTAATTACATGATTTACCATTTATCTTGTAACCAAAAAAAGTTAATACTTATAATTATAATAAATAAATTGTACCTATTTAATATATTTGAAAAAATTGATTAAAAATTTGAAAACAATTTTAGAAAATTGAATACATGTATTTGTTAAAATTTCTTTTTCAAATTTATAAAATATAATGAAAAATAGTATTTATGAAAAATTTACTATTTAAATACAAAATGAATTATACAAGATTAAAATCTAAAATTCATTTTAAATCCATATTTAAAATCCAAATGTGAAATTTGAAATTTAATACTAATCAAAAACGTAATTTTACATGTAAATAAAATAATGGTTTAAAAAAAACAAATATTTTTGACACTTTGATGTACCATAAATAATTTAATAAAATTACCAAGAAGTCATTTTTCGACTATTTTAACATTCTAATTTAGGTGATGAAAATAATTTGGTAAAATTAAATTCTATTTTTTAAAAATTAATTTATCATATACATCCTTATAAAAATAGTTTTAATAAAAATGTTTTCATTTTTATATTAAGAATTTATTATTATACTTATAATTGATATAACTATTTAATTTAAAAATACTAATAAATATGAATAAAATTTATTCAAAAATTATATTGGTTTTGACACCCCTAGAAATTAGATACATGTTGTTTTATTCACTTATTAATGATGTGGGGATTGAATTCCCTCATATCATTTTTAGATTCACGTGATGGTTCTTCAAACATATGATTTAGGGTCAAAACCTAAAATATTTTTATTAAAAAATTATACAATTCCTGAAATTTATAGTGAATAATCTAAATATACATTTCCTCAAGAAAATGGTAAGCTTCTAAATATACTATCTCAAGACTCTAAGCATGAGTTGAATCAGTCAAATTCTTCCAAAAAATAAAAACATGAAATAAAATGTGTACCAATGACAAAATCATAGTAAAATACACTTGGTAGGAAACTAATCAAACATTCTATTGTATTTAATATGATCTAATGAACCATATAATTAACCATACATTTTTATCAAAATTCGTAACACTTTGTCATGGATATAATTTAAGAAAAAAATGTCCACCTAAATCAAATAAAATATATTTCCTCCTATAAACTACATTACATTTATTCATAATATGATCTATCTTAATATATTGATGAAAATGGTACACCTTATCAATAAATTTCTAAACTAATTATTGTCTCATTAACATATTTAAACCTACATCATTTGAAAATGTAAAAGTTTAATGAATCATTACATAAATGCCTCAAATGGAGCCATCATTATAATATAACGAATAATTTTATTATAAGAAAACTAAACTAATGAATGATGTTAATATTAACCTCCATCAATATCCACTTAACATGACAGAAGGATGTCTTCTAGAGTCTAAATTGTTCGATATGGCTATTTTTAAAACATAGGATGAAATGATATGATGAAATTTAATCTCGCTCTTAATGAATTATAGAATCTTTTCCAAAAAATATATAAGTGAAACGAAGTACACAATCAGATTTAATGGTGTGAGTAAATCCATATTGCATGAATAACCCTTTGTGATATATTTAACAATGTTGATTTAATGATAGTGTATAATAAATAAGATGTAAATTTTTAGGGTCTGTTAATTGTTCACTAATAGCCGAATATTAAATTATAATCATGATAAGAATTTGGATGTCCCAACTAAAAATCCAATGTTATATTTTTTTTTCAATTTCCACTATAATACTATATTTTTTTCCTACATCGTATTTTGTGATTTTAATATTTATTTAAAACGTACAAAATTCAATTATTTATTTTGAAAGACTGTAACATATATACTCAATCCATCCCACTAGTAATAATTCAAATGGTATACAAAAATATTTTATGCATTCAGGATTAACAAAAAATAGGGAACTATAAACATTATTTAACTACTCCATCTTTAATTATAAATTAAAAGACATATATAATTTGTTTTAAAATATCAAAACAAATTCTTTATGAAAATTAAATTCAGAAAACTTACCCTTTCTTTACTATTATAATTTTTTCTATAACTCGATGTCTTCCTTTTGAGATTTTCTTCCTTTCTGATGTATATGAATTCCCTAAAACCTTAAAATAAGAAACAGAGGACTAGTCTCACCCAAATTTTCGCATGTTTTAATGGTTAAGTGGTCGCTTGTAGATTAGCTTGAGTTGTTGAATCATCATAGACCTACGAAGTCACCTACAGGCAAGTACATTCTATGGGATGTTTATATCTATGAAGTGGCCAAATTGGGTTGCTTTTATATGGGATTAAGTGAATACTAACTGATTTAAGTGAATTCAAATTATGATAAGGGTTGATCCTAGATTATTAAAAGGGGTGGATTTTATGAAATACTTTTTTAACGATTTCAATTTTTCATATTCAAGATGGGCTTATTCATGAATATCAAAAAAACTTCATCACTTACTAGTTTAATACCAAAACACCATAATATTATTCACCTATACACTTGGTGGATCAAATTTATGAGCACTCAAAGGTAATGGTTTGTATTATCACTTGAAGTATGTGGCCATAAAATTCAACAAGGATGAAGAAGAATTAAAATAATCAAATAAAAATCTCAATTAAAAGAAGTGATTAAACATTAATAGGGTGATAAATAAAATCTAATCTAGTCCCTTTATAGTCCATTGGATCAACCCATAATATTTTTATCCCTCCATTGATTCTATGTTTTCAATGGAAGCGATATGTAGACTCGTGAGGGAGGAATTGAAGAAGGAAAACAATTAAATGAAAATGATCACTCCACCGTTTTGTGAATAATTTCAATAGGATTGGTGTGATTAAATTCACTCATTGAGGAAATATTATCAAAGTGAGATGGAGAATAACATAATAATAAGAGAATAAGAACTTTTATTAAGAATCTATGAAGAACTAAAATAACATACAATGGAGGAAGAAAATTAAATAGGAAAAGTTTTTGAAAAACATTACAATGAAATAAAGCATCTAAGATAAATAAATCCTAAAAAAAGCATTAAATAGGAATTTCTTGACACTTGGTTTGATCCTATAATATTGAAATTTATCCCACTGGAGTATGGTAGGCTTTGGATGGTTGAAATCTTGTGAACTTAGACTTTTCCACTCTTGACCCAAGGTGGCATCCATCATGAATCCACCAAACAGAAGAACCTTAAAGAGAATATAGATGGCTGAATTTGAGTGGGACATAGAAGAAAAACATGGATATCCTTAGGTCCTCTAACTGTATGTAAAGCTTCATCCCAATATATTTTTTGGTTTGAGTGATATGTGTAAAATCGTGGGCTATTGTTCTCAGCCGCAAAATATATCCTAAAATTGTATCTTCAGCATGGGCCACCTGTAACTCCATTCAATCATCCGAATTAGCTTTGTACACTATTTCATAAAATGTTACCCATGATTCAATATATATAATGTTATATTTTTTTATAATTAATGTATTTGTATCTTGGCCGCTACAGTCACTTTATTGGGATGTAGTCTAGATCACTTTTCCCAGAATGTGTTGGAATGAAATACCATTTTAGTGGTCTTCCAAAGAGAATCATCAAGCGCTCCAAAATCATTAATTGTTCTTTATAGAATGGGACACATAAAAATAAAATATGAAAATAAAATAAATAACATTTTGTATTTTAGATGCTGTTCAAAAAATGTACATTATAATTGTGCATTTTAAGAGGGAATTACAATAATAATGTGAATTATTTTTCAAAGTGTAAAATTAACTAAAATTGTGTATATGAATAATAAATCACATGAATATTAGATTTATTAATGACGAATATTACCCTCATTCATTTGCTAATAAAACCCCAACTTGTGTTTTTCTAGCCATGAGAAAAATGTATCTCAACAATATGAAATTAGAATTCCCTTTTCCAAAAATATTTTAATACACAATGATCAAAATGAACACTTATACCAAACAATCATGAAACCCATAAAAATATTTTAATACAATATTGTTTCATAAGCATATAGTAATCCTAATCCCATTCTTTGTTCAAATATATATCCTTATTTCATCCAATATTAATTAAGCATGAAGATATGTTGTGTATCACAATAGACATGGGGGTTCATTTTTATTCATGGGGAAAATGAGGGAAGCTCTAGGTGGAATAACTTTCCAATATTAAGATGACTATTCATATTTTTAATATATATATATATATATTCAATTTTTCATGGTAACTGGAATTGAACTCAATTAAGTAAACCCATGTAGCAAGACTTTGCCAATGGCTCCTGTGATCAAAGACCTTACGACACCATGTGAATCCCACATACTCGGGAATTATCTTGAGTTAACATAGTCAAAAAAAATTCAATTACCACAAATTGAGAAAAATTAACTAACTCTGGGCCAGACAACAATAGATTCACGATCCTCTGGTGCTAAAAGCCACACATTAGGTCATTTCATTTCTCTATAAAAAAATTTATTTATTTTTTATTGAATAATAATATTAAAAATAAAATGAACACCAAAGCTATGTTATTTATTTGTTTGAAACCATGAACTCAAACTAATATCCCACAATCCAAAGGACCAACTTTGTGATTTTTTTATTTGGATGATTGTATAAATAAAGAAATATCACATTTGACAGCCACACATTCCAAAATCTATTCTCGTGAAATATTGATAGATTAAAATCATAATTATGGAATTTTAAATTATTTTATATTCAATTTCAATGTGTGAAATGTGGATTATTATTATCATGGTTAAAGTAACTTTTCCTTCTATTAAGGAGCAAATTTTTTAAAAATCGTTTTTTCTGCACACAAAAGAATTTTTTTTATTTCATCTCCCACCCCAAATTAAAATAACACATATCCTAGTGTTTGAAGAAAATAAAATTTATAAGGGTGTAGAGGTAGAACATAGGAGATCTAAAAGGAATTTGAAATATGAGGATCATAAAATAAAGTCACATAGTGGTTGAAGTTGATGTTATTGCTACTCCAATTTATTCCTTTGATATTCATGTCACTTTCGGAGTTCTGTAGTGGAAAAATGAAAAAAACAAAAATAAACAATATATATATATATTCATATAAAAAATAATTTAAATATACTAAACTATACAAAAACTATAGAATAAGGAAGTAATATAAGTCGTAGGTCAATGGTAAGCATGTGCCCCTGTCTCCCTTCAGTCCTGGGTCTGAATCCCCACGGCTTCACTGGTTGTGATGGGGTTTGGCCCAATACATAAAATGTGTCCCTTATAAAAAAATTTAATTATTTTTTTAGAATTTTTATTTTAACTGACAAACACATAAAAATAATATGAACTGATGATACATTGTCTTCTTTTTAAACTTATGGGTAAGGTATTACTCAAGTATCACACCATGTGATACGGATGAATATGGAACTCCCATTTAGTACGCATCCATAATCCATATAAAAGAATAGTTCAACAGTATATTTTTTAAATATCAAAATGATTCCGTAGAAAGAGACGATCCACAATGATTGGACATATGAAAACCATGGGTTTCCTCCGGTGCAACACTTTTGTTTAATGTTGTTAGCATCACTGAAACCCTCTAACGTATCCAATACCAATTTACAACATTTTAAGGACCCCATATTTCTCCAATTTTAATTTATTGAGATTTATTCATTGTTTAATATTTGTTTCATGTATATATTTATGTTCTACCATGAGTTGGAAAATCTTAGGAAAATCCGAAATGGT
This sequence comes from Viscum album, assembly GCA_963277665.1. Taxonomy (NCBI): domain Eukaryota; kingdom Viridiplantae; phylum Streptophyta; class Magnoliopsida; order Santalales; family Viscaceae; genus Viscum; species Viscum album. Next base: position 418,691,578 of record OY728123.1, on the reverse strand, counting down.
TCATCCAGTTTCCTCTATAGTCATTCCTATGAAATGAATGATAAATACAATGTTTTTGGTTTCAAGAGAATATTTAATTCCAATTGGATGTTAATGATTTTACCCTATTAAGAGATACTTGAGTGGGGAAAGGAGGAAAATAATTTTGAGCTCGAGTTAGATAGGACATTTAGACACAAGTCTAGATTTTGAATCTAACTGTGTTTCCTTTTCTAAATATCTCAATAAAAATGGTTCCTTTTGAATGGAATATTCAACCACAAAATTGGAAATATTAATTTCAATAATGGGCATGTACTCAATGTTATTTATTTCTCCCAATGATGCAGTGATATTTTGTTCTGAAAAATCATTAATGAAGAAATATTCCAAACACACAATCCATGATGTCAAATTTCCCTCTTGTGAATAAAAAAATCAGTTTTCTCTTCATTTAAACACACATAAACTGTTAATTCATGTTCTCCAATTATACTAGGATCAAAGGAAATTTCATTATCATTTTCATGATATGTTTGTGTGTAACAATATTCTTCTATGAATGATGAGGAATGGACAACATGATTGGGAATGGATACTATAACTGTTTCAATGCTTTTTAGTTATACTATTAAGGGTGAAAACAAAAAAGTAATTATATATATTTTTGGACATAAATTCTCAATTAATAGATGTGTATAATGATAATAAAGGGGTTTAGACAGATGGTATATTCCATGTAGATAATTATGTTTTTGAAATTCCACTGGAGGATGTTCTGATTGGCCTTATTGGGATTGAAAATAAAAATAGGTCGGAATGTTTTGTAGTGAATAAGAGTTAAAAAATTGTGTCTAAATGTCGTTTTTATTATCCCACCAGTAGAAAATAGGATACTCATTGTACATCACACTTGTTGTGGGGTGATCAAAGTATAGAGAGGTTCCCCATGTTTGGATTTATTCAAAAGGATTTTCCATAGGAATGAAAATGGGGATGAGATTAGAGAAGTGGGGTGAGAAAAGTGAAGATGACACACTTAGGTCCCAGGAAACGGCACCAAAATTTGGTCTCACCCAAATTTAACCATGTTTTTAGGATAATTTGTTGCTTCTAGTTTAGCTTGGGTTTTTGAATCCATAGGGACCTAAGAAGTGACCTATAGACTCGAACATTATATGGTTTGTTTTCATCTTGGAAGTGGAAAACATGGGTTGATTTTAGATTGTTTTATGACAAATCATAGTGAATTAAGTGAAATAAATGTTATGAGAAAGGTTGATCCAATGTTATTCCAAGGGGTGGATTTGTTGAAATTCTTTTTTAATGATTTCAATTTTGTATATTTGAGATGGTTTTATTCAATAAGATAAAGAAAAATTCATCCCTTACTGGTTTAATAACAACACACCATAATACTAATCACCTATACACTTAGCGGATTAAATTTATGAGCACTCAATGATAAAGGTTCATATTAGCACATGATGTATGTGGCCGTGAAATTCAAGAAGGATGAAAAGGCTTTAAAATCCTCAAATAAAAACCCCAATTTAAAAAAGTGATTAGAAATTAATGGGGTGACAGATAACATTCCATCCAATCCCTTGATACTCCCTTTGATCAACCCACAAGAGTGTTATCCCTCTATTGATGTTATCGTTTCAATGGAAGCAGTATGTTGACTCATGATGGAGGATTTGAAGAAGTAAAGAAAAAAATAAAAAGAAAATGATCACTCTAATGTTGTGTAAATAATTTCACAAGGTTTGGTGTGAATAAATTCACACCTTGAGGAAACCATATAAAAGTTAGATATAGAAGAACAAAATAATAGGATACGAAGAACTTTTGTTAAGAAACTAGGATGAATTAAATACAATATCCATTTGAGGAAGAACATTTCAAAGGAAAAGTGGAAGCATAAAATTACAATGAAATAAGGAATCCAAGATGAATAAATCCTCAAACAACACTACCTTAAACAGTCATTTTGGGAGCCTTGGTTATATCCTCCAATAGGTAAATTAATCTCACTTGAGTATGGTTGGCTGAGGATGGTGGAAATCTTATGGAACTTAGAACATTCCACTCTTGACACGAGGGCGCATCCAACTTGCATGTACAGAACAGAAGCACAAATCAGAGATTCTAGATGGAATAAGTGGAGTGTGCTATAGAATTCAACAACGGGGATACATATGTCCTCTAACCTTATGTAAAGATTCATCCAAAAAAATTTGATCGTTTATGAGATATGTGTAAAATGGTGAGATGTTTTTCTAGGCCATAGAATCGGGACTAGAATATTATCTCCACACTGGCCCACCTCTAAATCCATTCATACATCTGAATTAGCTTTGAAAACTGTTTTATGAAATGTTCCCCATGATTTCATTTATCTTTAGTTAAATTTTGAGAATCATTGGTCTTGTTTTTTGGCCTCTACAGTCTTTATATTGGCAGGTTGTCCAGTTCACTTTCCCAGAATGTGTTGGCATGAAAGCCCATTTTGGTGGTCTTCGAATTTGAATCTTCAGGTTCTCCAAAATCATTAATAGTTTCTTATAGAATGGGATACCTGAAGATAAAATATCAAATTTTATTAAATATCATTTGTTATTTAAGGAGGTTTTCCAAAATGTACCATGTAATAGTGCATTTTATGAGGGAATTACAATAATATTGTGAATTAATGTTCAAAGTGTAAAATTCACTAAAATGGAGTACTGGAATAATAAAGCACATGAATATTATATATATTAACAATTAATATTACCCTTATTTAGTGGATAATCAAGTAAATTCCTTAACACACAACTTCCAGTCCAAAATCCATCAAATGTTTACCCAAATGGTTATATTCTAAACGAATAATTGCTAATGTTTCATTATTTTTCTCACTTAATGCCTCAGAAATGTTGATTACATTTCCTAGGTGGTAATAGATCGTGCCATAATAATACACAATCTTTTTTAACCATATTCAATTCAACATGTTCCACACGATTAACTGAATATATACATCAAAATTTTATGATCAGTTTATATTTAATGCTTTTTTATTAAAAATTTATAACACACAATTTGTAAATCAAAAAAAATAATGAATGTTATTAGAAAACATATTTAGGATAATTTAACTCATGAGTTATAATTTTTCATGAACCATATGTAATTAACTATTAATTATGCATCACAAATCAACCATGACCTCTAATGAAAAAACAATATGAATGACAACATTGCAATTTCATGAGGGTAGGGCCAAAAATGAAAAATTTACCACCATATTTTTATTTCCTAAAAACAATCACCACATTTTTTCCAAGATAAATTCACATCCATTTTAGGCTAACTTAGTTACTGTACTAGACAACCATGTATTTTATTTAATCTACCAATGGTAAGATCCTCATATTAAAATAATACAATGAATTTGAGAATCATTTTTAGGTCATGAAATTTAATCAACCACTTTTTTTGAAAGATCAATTATTGTTCATTCATTAATTTAAATCTTCCTTTTAATTGATATTTTATGTAACTAAAATTCACATACACTAAATTTATGAAATAACTTTTTTTTATTTAAGGTTTTTCAGAAAAAATGTTAATTGTGTCGTGATCTTCATTAATTTATGAATAGATAAAAATATCATTAAAAACATCCACAAATGTATCCAAATACACATGTAAGACTCAATTCACACGGTCTTTAAAGACATTTGGGGGATTTTGTAACCCAAATGTATAAGGAACCAACATTAAACATTATATAATATTGAATTAAGTGAATAATTTACAATGAGGATCTTTTCTGGTTTTGAGTTTTAGAGAATTAGGTCGTAAATACTATATTTCATCCCAAAAATTACAAATTAGAAACTTATACTATATCCAAATTTTTTACAGTGACAAAACTCCTTAAATAAAACAATATGTCTTTTCTTAATATAAATCTTCCTGAATTCTTCTCTTATCATACCATTCCTTATACACTGGGAAAAACATTTCAAAAACCTAGGATGAGCATAAAAAGCTCAGTAAGGGTTATAAAATAAAGAAATAAAACATTAGTCCATCAATACATACAAATAAATGAAATCATACTTTTCAATATTTAACATACCAAAAAAATATCATAAGATTTATGAATAACACATGGAAATCCTAAATCATAAAGGTAACTTTTGACATCCATAACATACTTACATTGTACCATTCACAGCTACATCGGGAGTTAAATTTAGAATAACCATCACAATATATTTCATAAATCTATTAGGAGAAACATTATCATTTACCTCGTTCATGTTACCCAAGGAATTGTAGAACTATCTTGGGCTAACCCGCTCAAGGTTTATCCTGGAACCGCCTGTAAATGTAAAAAATTCCCAAGAACTATAACTTATTCATAATACATTAAACAAAGTTAAAGGGAAGTAAAATTTCCACATTTAAATCACAATATACCGTTTAAATATATTGACATTACCAATCCATTTTCAACCCCATTTTCAATACCAAAAAAATGTAAAATCGTATATGGTATTTATTTTACTTTTAGAAACATTACAGCTTGTTAAAGAAACTAAATATCCTACAGTGCTCGCGGTGGTGGAAAGGTCATTATCACTGTGTGCGTTAAAAAAACATTCCCTTTGAAATTTAGAAAAATGTTGGGTAGAAAATGATTCCCTTTGAATGAAATGAAAATTACAAGAGGTTTATACGCCGTATAAAAGAAAGTCATGTACAAATCAAAATATGCCCCAATGAATGGAGATTGAAACGAAGTCCCTTACAAAGATTGTATCATTAGATTGAGGATAAATAAATGACATAATTATCTGTGAAAAATATTAATACACCAAATATAATTGGATAATAAGTATAATATAATCATAGGTAAATCACACATATTCAAAGCATGACATAATCAAGAAGCATATTTTTAACCCAAAGAATTGAAATTGGGATAAGAAGTTCCCTTACAAAAATTTGACATCCTTACTAAATCACATAAGAATTCATAAAATTATATGATGAGAGCAATAAGGAAATATAAGATCATATCCTAACATTTGAAAGTATAAATTTTAGGACATAACATAAATGAAGTCTTTGACAATCAGAGGACGGTGAAAGGTTCCCTTACAAAGATCGTATCTTTACATTAAGGATAAAACAATGAAATAGTTATTTGTGAAAAATATAAATACACCAAATATAAGTATATATTAATTGTAGAATAGGGTTGTCTTTGGGGTTTGGATTAGTAGTAATCACCACTTAATTCAACATGAAAAATGGGGTTCAAAACCGATTGGGCACATGGGCTGTAACCGTACTGTAGCAGCAACAGGAACTGTAGTAGTGGCAGGTCACTATAGCTGTAGTAGGGTACTCTAGCAGTAGTGGTTACTGTAGTAGTACTATTCATTTAGTGGGCCTTGGATCAAAAAAATTGGCCTATGGGCCATGTAATGGGATAAAGGTCCCCTGGGCCTTCGGCCAATGTAATGGGTCTCCCTCTATCCAGTTAAAGAGGTTATTGATTTTATTTAATAATAAATGAGGCTTCGGCTCCAACCTTTTAAGAAAACCTATAAAACGATCATAGATCATCCACACATATTCATAACATGATATAATAAAAAAGTGGAATATTAACCCAAAGAATTGAAATTGGGTTATGAAGTTCCCTTACCTCATGTCTGACAAGACTCGTTCATTATTTAACATCTTGAATAATAAATATAAGTTAAATTATAATTGATTAAGAAGATTTTTCATATTTATTATTCCATTTATATCACTTATTACCTTGCAATAACAATTATATAATTATTTGAATTCATATCAGATATTTTGTTGATGTTCAAAATTTGAGTAAAAATTGAACTTGTTATAATTACAATTTGTCCATGTGGTAAAAAGTACATTATCTACAGAATGATATTCAAGATTTAGATATCAGAAATATCATATATATCTAGTATATATATGTCTTTATAATAGTACATAACATTTGGAGATAAGAAATGAAATGCACCATTCACATAGACGATAAGTCGTACGTACGCATGAACGCTACATTCATTTCAATTTCGTATTTAATGGAATGAAAATTTAATGAAACCTAGATTTATTCTAATTTTAGTATAATATAATATATAATAAAATTAACTCCATCATTTATACATTCCATGTCTGGGATGAATGAGTCATATCACTTTGAGGGGGCAGTAGTCTGCACTACCTCAAATGAAATTATCAAAATTACAAATTATGGAATCCTTAAAGGTATACTATAAATTAAAAATAAATAATCATAGATACAAATAAATATCAAATATATCATATAAAAACAAATTGTCATCATAATGGTCACCATGAGAGGCCGTAGGAGATAATTGAACAATAATTGTTTCATGAGGCAATACTCCACCGTTCATAGAAATAGTATGTTCGTATCCATTAGATAGAGTTGTGTGGAAGTGTACTTCTAATAAGTATCATAAAAACAACATTGTATATTGATTATACATGTTTTTTTATTTCGAAAAAGAATAAGAGGATTATAGTGAGTGGAGAAGCAGAATAAAAGAAACGAACTTGAGAAAAGGAGTTACCATTAAATTGGGTAACTCCCTTTGGATAGAACCAAACGGATTTATTGAAGTTCCTTATGTTCAAATTAAGTCATCAAGGTGGAATATAGGAATTTTTGGAGATTATTAGATTAGTTTTTGGACATGAAATGGTAAATTAGAGGTGTGAGTAATGAGTTATAATTGGTGTCCTTTGATAAGAGGGAGGAGTGGCTCTTTAGGAATGTTTGAAAGTATTATTTTATTATAAAATTATTTTTGGTTTAAAAAGGTCCAAAACTAATTAAAATAGAATATAATATTAATATAAATCTAAATAAAATTATCTAACAATAATTGGATATGTATTGGATATTTTTTTGTCGTTATCATTTTTATTTAACCCTTTGTTACCTAATTTAACATTTATCGTGTCTTCTTGTATATTTATACTATATGTTTAATATGGTAACCATAACTTTCCAATAGAATATAATTTTGTTCATTAATGACATTTTCAACCTTATATAAGTAATTTTACAGAATCATATATATTTTTTGATTATTATATCAATGAATAAAATAATATTTGTTTTAAAACTTAATTATTTCAATTTATATACTATTCATATCATGACTTTTTAAAAAATATAAAAACACATGATTATATTGAAAAACATAAATTAATTCAAATATAGAAATTCATAAGTTTCTATAAACTTATAATATGGAATATAATGTTTCAAAGTAATTTTATTTTAATATTTATAATCTCATTTATTCAAAACATTCATTAAAAAGGTAATCACTACATCATTATTGTGTCATAAATAATTTTTTTTATATGATGTCTAAAAATTATAAATAAAATACCATGATGTATTAAATATTTGTATCTTTATAATTTATACTCATAGTCTAAAATAACACTTATATTACTCCATATAAAAATTGGTTTACTAAAATATATATGTTTATGTTACAATTTCATTAAATTTAAATTAATTTTTATAAAGTGTCATTTTAACATAAAAGATGCTCAATGGGGTCAAAAAATAGACCCAAGGATTCCCATGGTTGGACATGTATCCTAAAATAGGGTTATCACATGTGGTATGGTAATTTAATATTATTATAATATTATTTTTACCCTTATTTACCATATTTACCCTTTAACAATTAAAAATAAAATATTTACTGAACTTACTCTTCATAATGTCTAAAAATAAAAACATCATATTTACACAATTTGGACCTCCTAATTAAAAATATGGATTCCATTTTTCAATATTCAAGACACAGAGGTTTCATAAATTAATTTAAAATTAATTTACATTGTCAATACCAAAAAATGTGTTTTTAAGAAATAATAACTATCAAAATAATATCTTTTTTCCAATTTCAAAGAAAAATAACATCCAATGAACAAAATTTGATTAAATAGTAAAAATATGATCCAATTATACTTTAAAACCAATAAAAATAACAATCCATATATATAAATAAATTATATTAAAAGGCAGTTTTGAATTAAAATGTCGTATTTTTCACTTATTCATAAAAAATGTAATTTTTTAGGAAAATACAAAAAAACTCTCCAACGTAAATTCTGATGTCCCACTTCTAGAAAAAAAGATGATTTTTCCAAATAGAACATTTAAAAGTGAAAATAAACTAGGGTTTCACCATCAAAAGCCAGTAAAACGACCATTTAAAAATATTAGAGTTTTTCATGCTTAAAATTTGATTCATACCTAATTTAGGCCTCCAAAATTTATTGGATAAATTTAATTCCATTTAATATATATTTATAATCATATTTTACTTAGTTCTATTCATTATTTCTAATACAACAACAAGGTGTTAACTACAACTTAAAATAATATTATATTATTATTATTTAGTATGACCTTGCCATGTGTGAAACATGAGATTTAAGAGGAACACATAATTGAGTTTCGTGAATTCCATTGGACATAGCATCCACTTTATAGAAAAATTAATATTTAATTCAAAAATTTTAATAAATAGTAAAATATCATATTCTGTATTTACCTGGGATGTAACATCCTTCATCCCTTTTGGGAATTGGGTCCACACAATTTTAAAATTGGGCATAGATAAAACATTAAAAGTCCCAAATCAGAACAAGAGTGAATAAAACTATCACATTAAATGATATAAATATAAGTACAATGGTCACTCGAGATAACCCATAATTAGAGTCTAAGTAGGAAACATAGACATGGAATAGAAACTAACTCTCATAGATTAATAGAGAGTGATAGAGAACATGATAACATAATGTCGACAACCATAATATCACAAACAAATGGTTGGGTAAAATTTTTATGATAAAAACAAGTGTATAAATTTTTATTCTTCGTGATCCTTTTCATAGAGATGAATATTTTATTTCTACCTAGCCTATGATCAAAAGTGAACATACTTATTTGTCATGTAGACTTCTATCCTTTACTAAATTTCTACCACAAAATCATATTTTCTCTAAACAATGAGTATTCAAGATGACTTGGTCACACTTGATGCTCTAGAATCAACATCAAGTGAATAAAATAATCTACAAAAGATGATCTATTATTTCTACTGTCTTTAGACTTTATCCAAAACAAAAAAGGTTAGTAGAAGATCAGATAATATCCAAAAAGGATAATCATTTAAAAATAAGAAATACTAATTTTAATTTCCATAATTGAAAAAAAATACCCAAAGATCAAGTGAGACCATTCAATACACAATTGTCCTTAAAATTATTCAAAGTAATACAAACTAATATTGAAACCAAAAACTCTAAAGGATTTGATCACATTGTCATCCATGGTAAATCTTAATATTTATCTCCAAATAACATCAACTACTCTTAATGTCTCATACTGAAAAGTAATTAAATTAATCACATATTCTCAAAGATAGGTTAATAATTTCCATAACAAACCCAAATCTCTATAATTACACAATAAAAACATTTATTCTTCAAAAATAATATTTCAACCATTACTCCACCAATGAAATCCCATAGTATCCTAAATTTCTTAGGTATATAGTGTTCCCAAAAGATTAAATGTCTTCCAAATTAACCTTTATCACATAATCACCGAATCATTTTCTTATACTAAGGATATCCATTTAATAAAAAATAATATCTGAAATAAATATATTATTGTTCAATAAAATCATTTAACTAAACAAAATAAGTCATACTAACTAGGGACTCTATGTAGGCCAGTGGTAGAAGATGTACCCGTGTCGCCTTTCAGTTGTGGGTTTGATTCCTACGACCTTGCTGGATGTGACCGGTTGTCACCCATTTTGTGTGTTGTCCCTTTTTATAAAACTCATAAATAACCCAAAAATAATTTAACCTCAATGGTTGTATTATACCTCTCATTTTCATACCAACTCATAATGACCTCAATATCTTAATTCACCAAGTCATCATCATCATCATCATATATAAATTTAAAAGATGTTCAGAAATAAATAAAAACACACAAGCCTCACAAAAGGGAAAAGAGACAAATTTTTATGGGGGTCTAAAAAATGGAGACCTAGAGCATCACCTCTTATAGTGTTAATCCCTAGTGGTTTCAAGCTCTGGAAGTCATGGAAAAATATACACTCTTCTGGAAAATCAAGAAATTCCATGTAATCTGTTGCCATGTTACCTTCCCGCCAAGTATGGGACACTTTTGTTTTGGTGCTGAGAATAGTATGACAGTTCCAGGTGACATTTTCAATCGAACAAGGAATAGGTCCAAAACCCTGAATAGAATTATAGACCACCATTGAATCTATTTCAGCTTCCATAAGATGAAGGTTTTGCTGCCGGCACACCGAGAGTACTATGAGCATAGTATTTGCTTCTATGAAAAGGGAGGTAACATGCCCCAGTCAAATGGAGAACGCCAAAAAAACGAAACCAAAGAAATCACGAACAATCCCTACTCTAATAATTACCCCAGATTTTCACGAGGCATCAATATTGAGCTTCAAACCACGGGCCGGAGGGAGCCAACTTACCTAGTTACCAAAAGATAAATTAGAGTGGATATGTGTTGTATGAGGATTGAGGATAAGCCTTTATAGAGTAAGAGACTCCCCAAAAATATTAAGGGCACTTTTCCTATCTAGAAGAAGGGTTGTTGTTCTGGAAATGTTCTCTCTGCCGAACAGAGACACCCTATCAGAGACATTTTTGTTAAGCGCTTGCCATAAGCACCAGCAAACTTCTAGAAGGACAAGGTTGCACACCTTTCTCTCAGAGCTCGCCTCACCCAAGCCATGAAACCAACGAACCATGAACGAATCCTTGACCATGTTTGGAATAAATACTTCTGTGAACTCACGGAAGAAGACCAAAACCACCTGTGCCCACTCACTTTCAAAGAACAGGTGCATTGAGGTCTCCTCATGCTTCCTCATACAACAGACACAACTAGAATCCATACTCACACCACATATTATAATGTTTTTGTCAGTGGGGAGTGCTCTGTTGCAAACTCTCCAAACCAGAAAGTTGAACTTTGATGGGTTGAGTCTATCCCAAAGAGACTTGTTCTAGGTATCGCCTTCATGCGTTAGGGAAATTGTGCGCCATTAATAATTTCCAGAGAATGACCCTGAAATTGACGGAGTAAAAACACATTTATCGGGGACATATTTATGTTCAAAAACATGGAATGAATCCTATAGGTTCCTGTCAGGGACCACGTTAATAAATTAAGGGTATCATCCAGACTCCCTAAAACTAATTTTCATAGTAGGTCATCCCGAGAAACTGATAATCACACCGCACCAGTTGTCATGAAATAATGAGATGTCACATGTTCCAACTATCCAACTAACATGGGGAGAGATGGAACTGATGCGCGAAACAACCGCTTTCAAGAGGCTAGCAGATTGAATCGCAGGAGAATCCCCATATTTAGTATAGCATGCACACATGGATACACCCCTCAACGAGCGCTGCTCCAACACTTCCCAATAAAGTTTCACATGAATACATGAGATGGTATCCTAAAGGTTATAGACATTAATAACACCTTCACTTCTAGGCTTAGTCATCCTGTCCCAGGAGACCCAATGCTATTTTCCCTTCAATAGAGGATCCCATATAAATCCTGCATGAATTTTATCCAAGATCTGAATGACTCCCTTGGGGGCTTTGTTGGTAGAAAGGGCGTGAACCAGGGTGGATATAAGAACACTATTAACCAGCATGATACTCCCCCAGAAAGAAAGGTACATGTTTTTTCAATTGAAGATTCTATCAGTGAATCTTCTAACAAGGGGTTAGAAGTTTCATATGCACAGGGATTTCGAAGACAGTGTAGCACCGGGAAAATTCATAGGAAAATCCGACTTTTGGATACCCAGAGAGTCACTTACAGAGAGGACCCGTGAAACCAAGCATCTATTCGATTTGAAGAATCTACTCTTATTCATGTTAATGAATTTTCCACTCCACTTGTTATACACTATCATCACCTTGTTAATTTCCCATGATGATCTACTCGATGCATTAAGGAAGAAAATGGAGTCACCTATGAAAATCAGATGCGATACCAGAGGGAGATGCATTCTTCTGCAAAATGGTATGATCCCCCCTCTACTGATGTTCTGCTGAATGAGACAACTAATAACATTCTGGGTGATGATAAAAATAGTCGTCGAGATGGGGTCTCCCTAGAGAAGACCACGAGATGTTGTGAAGAAGCCGAAGGCTTTGCCCGTGAAGATAAGAAACATCCATGTTGAGTAGAAACAAGGAAAAATGATATCGATATTCCCCGTGGACAATCCCATACCTTCCAATACTATTTTGATGAAGGCTCATTCGATGTGATCATAGTCCTTAATCATATCAAGTTGAATTTCAACGTAGGATCCCCGAGTATTAAGATTGATATATCTGATAATTTTTAGGGAGAAAGCAATTTCCCCCTAGATAGAGAATCCCCCAACGAATCCATGTTGTTCAGGCGAGATGCAGATAGGGAGATGGAGGGCAAGGTGAGTGTTAAGGATGCTGGAAAGGATTTTATAGGGGACATTGCACATTCTAATCAGACGAAAGTGATCAATGGAGGAGGGAGTCTTAGATTTAAGAATGAGAACTACAATAGTAGTGCAATGCACACGAGGAGACAGAACACCATGGAAGAAGTCCTAAATCGCCTCAATGAGATCCCTTTTCACTGACTCCCACGATGCTCTGTAAAATGATCTAGAGAATCCATCTGGCCCAGCCACGCTATCAGGATCAAGATTCTGTAAGTCCACATGAATTTCTGCCTCCTTAGTAATGGCTCCCCGGTTCGCGTTGTCCCGATCAGTGAATGTAGATTGCATAAAATCAAAGAAGTCGTAAGCGTCTTCAGGGTACCCATGAGAAAGATGCACCCGAGGACCCGTAAGGAGGCTGTGGAAGTGGGAGAATGCGAGCTCGCAAATCATATCCCTGTCCTCAAATAAATATCCATCATCTATCTCAATCCTTGGGAAAACCCACCATTTCCATTATTTGATGCACGCATGGAAGTATCCAGAGTTCTTATCTCCCTCCTCCAGCCATTTGATGCGCGCGTCCGCTCTTGCCTAATGTTCCTGTCTGAGAAGCATATCCCTTAGCTCCTATTTTCTATTGGAATGATCCATAAAGAGTCATTCATTCTAGTCCACATCATGTTTCCTTTTGAGAAGATCAATGTAGTGCATGGCCAAGTCCACATAACTGTCATGCATGAGATTTCCTTCGACCATAGAAACGGCTTTTCTTTGAGATGATGGAGTTTAGTGTGTAATGTTTTCCATGTGTGCCCAGGGGTTGGGTCCATCTATGAGGCACTCACCTGCTCATTATATCTAAGATGTTTCTCCTTGTAAGGATTGAAGCGAAAGTGAGTAGGACTCTCTTGTCCAGTATAGAGAGAAAGTATGAGCGGAGAGTGGACAGAGATCCCCCAAGCCAAATGCATCACTTGGGATTTTGGATACATAGATAAAGAGTGAACATTGTCCAAGCCTATGTACAAAAGACTACACGAACTCTGATTTCCCTGTTGATTATTGCAAAACGTGAAATAGTCACCTGCAAACCCCTTTTCTAGAAGCCCCTAACCTACCATGAACATAGAGAAATAGCGTCTTCCTTGCCTATTAAAAGGACCCCGACCCATTCTCTCCTCTAGGTAAGAAACAAAGTTAAAATCCCCCACAACAAACCAAAGATGATTCCCAGGGTCAAGGGAGTTATGATATCCCCACAGAACTTCCCTTTGGTGACGGTCTCAACATGCATAAATAAAAGAAATGAAGAATGAGGGAGGCCCCTAAGACACCTCCCCCATGATGACTGATCCTCCGTCCAGTAGAGGACAACAGATGATCATTGGTAACATAATATCCACATGTTCTTGTTATCTGGTTCACCATGCATTCACCCAAGCAACGTAATTTTACTTGATAAATCAGTTATTTTACATGATGGTTGCTTGTGTTCAAGAAGACAAACTATGGAAATAATTTTTTTGGAAATATCTGATGACACAAATTCAGACTAATTCGAGCTCCATCACCTCAAACATTTTGGATGAGTATCGAAGTCATTGAGAAAAGAGGAGTGTGGGACTGGCCCCAGATTGCATGGCCTTGTCAAAGTGGGATGGAATTCTTTGTTTAAGCTTCCTGGATTGAGATCGATTACATACAGTAGTGTTTATATACTTGGGTTTACTAAATGGGCTATCAGCAGCGTATGACATCAAATGAATTGTGTTCCTGATTTCTAGGAAGGATTTACTCAGTCTCACCTAACTATCATCCATCCATGAAACATTTTTCTTTGAAGGGCCTGGGGAGTGATCTGAATCTGATCCAGTTGGAGATCCCTCGAAGGAGAAACCCAAAGGAACAATTTCCAGTGACTTGACATCCCGTCCATGGTCACTATGGGGTAGCATTGGGTCCACTGAGAAGGCAGGGAGTGGGGATAGAAAACCAGTGAAATGTGAGAATGAGAATAGATGGTTAAAAACCTGTACATATAGACTCCTCATTACAAAAGGCACCATGTCTCTATAAGACCAATGATAGATTCCAGATTTGGCTAACAAGGAGGTTCGGAAGTCGTAACCCCCTGGAGACTCTTCGAAACATCACCAAGAGCTGGAGCCACTTCCGATGATCTACCAAAAGGCTGTGATGAATTGATATGAGCCCCCACTCCAAAGGATCTAGAAGAAGTCATACCTCTATGACCACCATTCCAACGACGCCATAAAACGAGCAGGGAATAGCCCTGGAGGGTGAAGTGGGAACAGAATCCTAAGAAAACAGGGTAGAAAAGCTCTTGGGACCAGCAGGGGGAATCTGCCACCTGATGATCAATATGCTCTGGAATTGGAAGGGAGAGATCCATTTCCACATAGATTTGGGAAACGACCACCTCCACGCAGCACCTGGTACAATGATCTAAGAACCGGTAGCCGCCAAGAGAATCACCAATGGCTTTTAAAAGCCCTTCATTTTGGATGGGGAGAGGGAGGCCCAAGTGGCTAACCCACACCGCAGCTTGGGGTGACTCGCGCCCCCAGTGAGAGTCTGTAGACCATCTGATTAGATTGAAGCTCCAACGATCCCTGGAGAGAAGAGCCTTACACCACACCTGAATAAAGACCTCTTGAAAACCTAGAATGATATATAAAGAGAGACGATGGAGAAGTAATGACTGAACTGAAAATAATCATATATGACATTCAATTTCAAAACATTTGATAAAACATTCTTTTTATAAAACAGTCTCATAGAGTTTGTGTTGATACGTTAAACCAATGGTCCTTTTAAAATACAATAAGTACATGCTGAAATACTATAATTTAAATGAAAATATAAATTTTATGTGCAAGGGTCTCCTTCTTCATCACCTTTTTTAGAATCATATTATGCTTCAAAATCTTGTGATAAGGTAAAATATTTGAAAATGCATAGATAATATTTACCATTTCTAAAAATATGAGAATATTGAGAAAATAGGATTTGACATAATATAACCCAAGGTCCATTATGGTATCGAGGTATAGTAGAGGTTTTTGATATCTCAAACAATTTCTTGAAAGTGAGTTGTATGTTATAAAATTTTTCAGAATCAACGGAACATGACTTTGAAAATATTATTACAAGAAAGTAAACTGTAATATATAGAAATTTAATTTGGGATTCCCCTCCATTAATTTTAATAGTTATTCCTTGATCTGAAAAAGATACAAAAGAAGTATTTAACCTAAAGAGTAGACATAGAGACTGACCATTTGTCTAAAAAAACTCTTAATCTATAACGTTGTCTAAACCGACCTCTGATACAAACTATAAGGCCCCATCCATAAACATTAAATAATCATTAATTAAGTTAATAATTCAAAATAAATATCTTTTCAGGTTTATAGTTTTAGAGAATTAGGTTGTAACTATTACATTATATCTCAAAAATAACAAATTAGACACTTCTACTACATCCAAATTTTTGACAATGATAAAACTCATTAAATAATACAAGAATTATTTACTTGATATAAATCATCTTGAATTCTTCCCTTCTCTTACAATTCCTTACACCCTATGAAAAAAAATTCAAAAACACGGGATGAGCATAAAAATATTAGTAAGGTATATAAGACAATGAAAGAAAAAAATAGTCCATAAATACATAAAAATCAATGAAATCATACTTTTCCATCTTTAACATACCAAAAAATCATAAGATTTATGAATAACACATTGAAATCATAAATCATAAAGGTAACATGTGGCATCCAAAACATACTTACGTTCTAGCTTTCACAGCTACATAGGGGGTTACATTTCAAATATTCATCATTGTATATTCCCAGGATATCTTAGGAGAAATATTAACATTTACCTCTTTCACGTTACCAAATGCATTTGAGATCTAACATGGGATCACCTGCCCTAGGTTTATTATAGAACCACCAGTATACGTAAACAATGTCCATGAACCATAACATATTCAAAACCCATAAAGAATTTATAATGGAAAGATAAAATTTCCACATTTCAATCACAATATATCATTTATATTGTCAAGACCCGACCAAAAGGAGCTCGATCCGTGACTCCCCAAGCTCGCCTTCAATAGGCCAGGGGCTGGAAACTAGCACCGAGTAGGCTATCACACACATGGGAGGTATTACCCTAGGGTACCAGTTCACAGACACCCACAAACACCTCCATGAAATAGTGCATGGATATATATAAAAACTGAAAAGAAATTCCTACGTACATCAAACCCACAACAAGAGTACAAAAAAAGTTCAAAAGGTAAAATATATGACCCACCAAAAGTAAACTGAATAGGTGTCCAACTTGCTCAGAAGGAAGGGATCATTGTCAAAGGTATCTGCTGGTAATCTCCTCGACATAGCTTCGGTAAACACCCTGGTCAATCTCACTCACAATGCTCCGCCAACTTCGAGCCCACCTGGGACTCCGTCAAAAGGCTTGTGGTCTATAGAAGACACAAACATGTGCGGGAAATCCCACGTAGGGGTTAGTATAAAAAAACTCAATAGGAACCCAAAAAACACCAAAATAAAACAGAGCAACTGAAAGGTAACAGTCAGCTCATCCCAGCCAGAGGGAACCCAAATGAGAGTGAAACTCCATATCGAGATCATCCAAGGCTAAACACAACAAGTCAGATTATCTCAGGCGTATTCCCATACATACACCCTGAACATCCACTCAAGTATATGCCTATAAATATACCATGAACAACTATATATACTCATTTCAAGCACTATGTCTCATGAGGTTCTGACCTCATAAACAACAACTTGTACATAACTAGAAGAACACACTCCACGAGCTTTATCATCCCATATGACACTTTTCTGAGAGATACACTCCATTGGGTCTTACACCAACATCAAAAAACTCCATCTGAGAGATCACACTCATTAGATATCATCACTGAAAACATCTTGCTGAAACAGTAGAAACACCAAACTTCTCGGATGGGTTATCACTCCAAGGGTCTGTTAAGGGATGCGAGAACCCAATCTGGTATCTCAAAGTACTCGTAGATAGGGGATCAATCCAAGGATCTGATGGGGGATACCAGAACCCATTCTGACATTCGACAGTTTACATCACTCAGATAGAGGATTGTCGCCCGTGTGAAGATAGTCACTATGATGCCAGAAACCCCATCTGGTATTACTCGTGATGTAGGGGATAGAACTGATGATGCCCCAACCCTACCGTATATCACATGCTGAGTAGGGGATCATTTAATCAATGATAATGCAACCATATTGAAACCATTCGATGAGTAGGGGATCCTATACCCGATGATACCACAACCCTATGATAAACCACAAGCTGAGTAGGGGATCGTATACCCATCGTTGCCACAACCCTATGGATGGCCCACTACGTAAGGGATAATATTCCTGATGATGCCTCAAACCCTATGGGATTAACCTTATAGAAAGGGGATCTCCTCCCGTGGATAAGGGTTAACAGTGATACCAGAACATGTTCTAGGGAAGCGAAGATAGAGGATTCCACTGAGGAAACACTGGAGGTATGCCACAACTCTATCAGGAAAACATCTTATCGATGGGATCACAAACCTATACTAAGGTTGTAATGCCACTCAAACCCTCATAGGAATGAACCAAGGGTGTACACTCAACCCCTGCTGGTCTAAACGTCACTAAACAGAGCAACCCACAACGTCCCCACATTGCATACCTGCTAGGCCTATACTGAGGCTACCACCGTGATTTACCTGAAAAAACACACAATATAGGTTATTTACTCACCCAAAACAGAAAAACGGTGAAAAGGTACTATTCACTATAGCTAGCACGGGTGGTTCCCATGCCTCGATCCCAAAACACATCAAGCGGACAGCACTATTGCGATCCCCTTGGAAAAATTTCCACGATCAACTACTCTTTCGTCCAAAACGGGCACCCCACAAAAAAGTCATGTTTCTTCGTAAACACCCAAAAGAAGCCTTATGGGTACCACATCCTAATATCCATCCCAAAACATGGAAACTATCCTAAAACGTCCTTCATATTATTAGGATCACAACGTCACTGACGACAATTCAATCAGATGCTCCATGCAGAAGTAACTGCGGTTGGAATTTGAATAATAATAAAATATTATTGTAATTTCGATGTTTTTTTAGAAATGGACCAAAAACCCGAATCATAAAAGTTCCAAAGTGAGTTCAAAATATCCGTCTCAATGCAAGGAACTCTTCGCTGCAATCAGCTCACAAATTGGAGTTACAGTTTTCGTGTTACGGGGGTTTAAAGAACCCATGAAAAATCCTAGTCAGACCACCGTCTGTCTCATCAGAAACCATCATGTTGTCACCGGAAGCCACCACGCAAGAGCCAAAATCCACCATGCTTCCAATTTCCATGGTATAATTTTCCATATCTTCTTCTTGAAAGTGGTTTTACTGTTGGAAAACATCCAGGAGCCACCGGGAGCACACTAGTGCTCCAAATTCAGATCCGAAACATGTTTCAGAAAGCATGGGAACAGAACTACACAACCCTTATGAAAATTTGAAGAAAAATAATGCAAAAATGGGGTCTGAGATATTAAAACCCTAACTACCAACCTCACAAGTGAAATGCATATGATTATAGGCTAGATATGCACTCTGAAGATAATGTTGCACCACCTGGGAGTGATCACCGTCGAGATTGGAGCTTAATGGAACATCATTCTTCAATTTCTAATTATTTTTCATCGAATCAGGGATCTACTACACGTACAAAGGTGAGAGGGGATGATAAGATTATATATTTCTTTTTCTAACAAATAACATCTTAACATCCTGACTCAACATGCCCCTGACCCATCACCCATCGCCAACAAATATTATGTCACACCTAGGGTAAACACAACGTTCTAAACTCAACAGCGTTCTCAAAAATGCGATCTAAGACTCCATTCAGGATTTATTAAAGCCGATGCCCCTAAAAAAATTTCCATTTATTCATGAAAGTGCGCCTGGTGGGTTTTTCCATAGAAGGCTCGCACCCGCGATGTTTACACCCCGCATAGGGTAAAGGACATGCTTCGGATGCAACTGTGCACACATATTTCGGATCTGAGCTACCATTTACGATAAAATACAACCCCTCAAATGGAATAGTATTAAAATAATTAATATTTTTATAAAATTAATTTCGGGCACACTAGGCCTCAGAATCGCATGTCGCCTTCGATCCAAGCTCTGGAAATATTCGTTGGCATATTCCTTAGTCTGACATGGCCAAAACACGAGTTTCTAAATTCATCCGACCTTAGAAATTGTCATCCCCAAAAATCCATAAGCCCAAGGAAAACAACTACACTCTCACCTTGGTCTCCCACGCTAGCGAGTTCATCAACAAACACCCCTGCATGAACGCATCCCTCAGAGGAACTTGTCCACCACCTTTAGATATTATCCACTATGGGTGGTACTGAATCGCATGCACGATTTTAATCAAGTCACAAAAATGTGTCTCGGTGGGGGAAATATTCCTCTTCCTCATTCATTTGTAGCACATCAAACAACACCCCCACTGGGTCTTACCAAAGCCCTGAACAACCCTGGAGAAGACAACAGAAATGAAAAAAGTATAGATAAATAGTGTCTATCCAAACAACTACAGAAGTATAAAGGACACAGATCATACCTCCATCCACCCGTAGAACCTCTAGGTCACAACCTCTAAGGCCTACAACTGTCCTCACCCTTTCCCTCTAGCTCCCTGAACTCGGCGTGGACCACCTTGGGGTGATGTTCGTGGCATCTGATACCGCATACCACTTCCGCCACCCCATAGACCTCCATACTCAAGATGTTGTCACTACCAAGGCGGTCTGGAAACCAGCTCCCTCTCAACTACACAACGAGATGGACACTCCCTAGCATGATATCCCTGACCTTCGAAAGCGAAACACTGCCTCTCATGTGGCTAACCAAAATTTTCCTGAGAGCCCTGACAGCAATGAGCCTCAGATCCTCCATCCTAGGGTCACCTCTTGAAACGTCTTACATGTCCAGACCCCTGTGCATGTCGTCGACTACAAGCTACTGAGGTCTCAGCTGCCATGTGCCCAACACTGACAGGCTGAATCTGCTAGCCAGAATTCTCTCCACAACCAAGGCATGTTGCAGCACTCCAGTATAGGTGGGAAGTCACAATGAAACAAAACATGCCATGATTTCTCTATGTAGGACATTCTTGAAGGTCTGATCCCTAAATAATGTGTCTCAAAACATATCCAGGGAGTAGCACAAAATGTATGTAAACATCACTAAGTACTACGACACAGTCATTACCTCCCACTGAAGCTGTATATGCACCTGGATCCAGACTGACCTCAGCGTCACCGGATAGAACTCATCCCTAAATAGATTCTCGAACTATGTACACAAGATCCTCTCCTCTTCGTGGTACTGTGTCACCAAACTCCACCATCGCTCGAATGAACTATGCAGAAGGCTCGCCGCTAGGACCACTATATGATCTGGAGGTTTCCTCACTAGTCAGAAAACTCAGGTGAGTACTTCAAGCCAATCATCAGCTTCCTGAGGGTCTTGATCACCCCAGCACATCAGAGGTCACTACATATGGAACCCATGCAATGCACTCGGCCTACATGCATCCACATCTTACACTGTTGGCACAACCAGCCTCTTGACAGGTGGTGGCTCAACTGGCCGACCACCTAGAGGTCCAGCCTCAGAACCTACGCCCTGGTCCATAGCATCTTCCTAGGGCGGATCGTTACATCAATCCTGTTGAAAACCCTTCCATCATTATCATTGTGGAGGCATCTGGAAACACAATCAAGATGCCCCATGTTCAAAGAGTATATATGTAGAGCTGACTCAAGAATAACAATGGAAAATCAAAACCCAGTACAATTTTATACTTGTACCATTATGTCCCTATGACTAGTGTCCAAGTGTCCCAAGACAAAAGAAAAGTTATCAGAGCCCTGGTGAATGGGTATGTCAGTTGTCGCACCAATAGTGGAGTCCCAGTCCTAATAATCAAACTCAATACTTCCTAACAGTATGGCGATGCAACCCAAACCAAACTCACCGCTAGAGCACCTACACTCACAGATCCAAAAGGTGGAACCAACTCTGACATCAATTTGTCACGACCCAACCCAATGGGGCTCGATCCGCGACTCCCCAAGCCCACCTATAATAGGACAGGGGTTGGCGACTATCATTTAGTAGGCTATCACACACATGGGAGGCATTAGCCTAAGGTACCTTCACACACGCACCCACAGACACGTCCATGAAATAGTGGAGAGATATATATAAAAACTGAAAAGACTTGAATTATTACATCTAAAACACAACCAGAGTACAACAAAAGTACAAAAGGAAAAATAGATGTCCCAAAATATGTAAACTATAAAAGAATCAAACCAGCTCAGATGGAAGGGATCGCTGTCAAATGTACCCACTGGTAAGCTCCTCGGCATAACATCGGTAAACACCCTGGTCAGTCTCGCTCCCAAAGCTTTGCCTGCTCCGGGTCCACCTAGGACTATGTCCAAAGGAATGTGGTCTACAAAAGTCACAAACATGTACAGGTAATTCCCGTTCAGGGGTGAGTATAAAAATAATCAGTAGGCACCCCAAAAACCAAAAATTAAAAGGGACCAACTAAAAGGTAAAAGTTAGCTCATCACAATAAGTGGGAAAAAAAATGAGATTGAAAATCCATCTCGAGACCATCCTCGAATAAATACAATAGGTCAGCTTAGCTCAGGTGTATTCCCATACATACAATACAAACATCCGCTCAGGTATATGCCCATACATAAACTATGAACAACCAAATATACTCATTTCATGCACCAAGCCTCATAATGTTCCGACCTCATAACCAGTGAGTGGTACATAACTAGGGGAACACACTCCACGAGCTCTGTCATCCCAGATGACAATCGTCCAAGAGATACACTCAATCAGGTCTCACACCAACATCCTAGATGCCTATTTGGGAGATCACGCTTGTCAGATATCATCACTGAGAACATCACGCTGGAACTGCGAAAACACCAAACTTCTCGGATAGGGGATAACTCCTAGGGTATTCTAGGGGATAGAAGAACCCACCCCAGTATCTTGAAGATCTCCCAGATAGGGGATCACTCCCAGGATCCACTGGGGGATACCATAACCTGATCTGACATTCTACAGTTCACATCACTCATATAGAGGATCGTCTACCGTGTGAATATGTTCACGATGATGCCAGAAACCCCATCTAGTATAACTCATGATGTATGGGATTGAACCAAAGATGCACCAACCCTACTGAATACCACACGCTAAGTAAGGGATCATATAACCAATGATTTATCAACCCTACAGAAAAAATGCACTGAGTAGGGGATCGTATACCCTACGATACCACAACAATACTATAAGCCACATGATAAGTAGGGGATCATATACCCATCGATGTCACAACCCTACTATGCACGACTCACTACATAGGAGATCTTATTCCCGATGATTCCTCAAACCCTACAGGATTAACCTTTTAGATATTGGATCACCGCTGGTGGATAAGCAGTAACAGCGATACCAAGAACCTGATCCAAGGAAGTGAAGCTAGACGATCCCACTCTAGAACCACTGTAGGTATGCGAACACTCTATCAGGAAAACATCTTATCAAGGGGATCACAAACCTATAATAAGGTTGTAATGACACAAAAACCCTTATAGGAATGAACTAATGGAGTACACTCATCCTCTACTGGTCTAACCATTACTAACCCGAGTGACCCGTAACATCACCACACTATGCAACTCCTAGGCCTATACTAAGGCTACCAACAAGATCTATGTGGAAAAACAAACAGGATGGCTTATTTACTCACCCAAAATAGATAACTGGTGAAAAAGGTACTATTCATGGTAGGTAGCCTGGGTTGGTCCCATGCCTCGATCCAAAAACTCAACCAGCGGACTGCACCATTATGATTAACTCATAAAAAAGTCTGAGATCGACTAATCATTCGTCAAAAATGTGCACCCGATGAAAAAGTCATGTTTCTCCGTAAGCACGAAATATCAGCCTCATGGGGCCCACATCCTGATCTCCATCCAACAACCCAGAAACTGTCCTAAAAAAACCCTTACTATTATGATTACAATGTCACTAACACCACGCCAATCAGGCCCACTGTGCCGATGTTACGATGGGTCGAAGTTGAATAATAATACAATATTATTATTATTTCACATTTCATATCCCTAGGCCAAAAATTTGGATCAAATAATTCCAAAATCAAGTTAAAAATATCCTTATCAATTCAACGAATGTTTCCTCGCAAACGGCTCACAAATCAGAGATACAGTTTGCAAGTTACGGGGGTATATTGAACCCCTGAAAAATCCTGGTAGGACCACCGCTTCCCTCACCGGAAACCAGCACGCCACCACCTAAAGCCACTGCGCTGAAGCCGTAATTTGTTGTGCCACTGCCACCCTTGCTGGAATCTTCCAATGCCGCCACCAGAAACATGATTTACTACTAGAAAACTTCCGAGAGCCACTGGGAGCACCCCGCTGCTCCAAATTCAGATCTGAAACATGTTTCAGAAATCTTGGGACCCAAACTACACAAACCTTATGATTATTTGAAGAAAAACAACACAAATACATGATCCAGGATTTTAAAACTCAAACCACCTACCTCGCGGGAAAAACACATAAGCTTCTAGGCCATATCTGCACTCTGAAGTTGCTGTTGCACCACCCAGGAGCGATCACCGTCAAGATTGGCGCTCAATGACACCTCGTTGTTCAATTTCGGCCAATTCATAACCAAAAGTGAGAGGAGGGAGCTTCATCATGTACAAAGCGAGGATAATAATATAAGATTATGTATTTGTTTTTAAAAAAAATATTAGCTGAACTCCTCAGCCTGACACGCCCCCGACCCGACACCTGTCACCGACAAATATAATGTCACACCTAGGGTAAACACGACATTCTAAACTCAACAGCGCTCTCCGAAATGCGATCTAAGACTCTGTTCAGGAGTTATTTGAGCTGACACCCAGAAATAAACATTTTCAATTATCTACGAAAATTCACTTAGTGGATTTTTCTACAGTAGGCTCGTGCCTGTAATGTTTACACCCTGCCTAGGGTAAACGGCATGATCTGAATGCAACTATGACCTAAGATTTTGGATTTGAGCTACGGTTTCAGAGAAAAAACAACCCCCCCCCCCATTTTCATAGTAAAAATATAATTAATATTTTTATAAAATTAATTCAGGGGACATTGGGCCTCAAAATCGCACGTCGTCTTCACGCCTAACTCTGGAAATATTCGTAGGAATATTCCAAAGTCTGATTGGGCCAAAACTCGAGTCGCAACATAAATATATTGGCATCGTCAATACATTATCAGAAACATTTTCAATTCCAAAATACATTAAAGAGTATATGATAATTATTTTGAACTTAAAAAATATATGGTTTGTTAAGGAATTTAAATATAAAATAACGCTCGTGGTGGCAGAATGGTCATTGTCCCTGCGTACGTTAAAAAAACATCACCTTTGTCATTTTGTAAAACACTACGTAAAAAACATTCCTTATGAATTAAATGAAAAGTCTAATGAGTTTATACACCTTTTAAAATAAAGAAATATTCATCAATGAAAGGATATTGAGATGATGTCCCTTACAAAGATTGTATCCTTAGATTAAGTATAAATCCATAACATAAATATGTGTGAAAAGTATAAATACACCCAATATAATTGGATATTTAGTATAAAAAGCATAGGTAAATCAAACATATTCACATCATGTCATTATCAAGAATTAGTTGTTTATCTCATTGAATCAAATTTCGGTTTTGAAGTTCCCTTACAAACATTTGGCAGGCTAGTGACGTCATTGAAAAATTAATAAAATGAGTAGATGAGATATAAAAAAGGGTCTCTAATAACATGGACATAAAATTTAAATAAGTAAGGATATATAAGAACATATCACATCCTGGGAAAATTAAAATTTAAAGACTTAACATAAAATCTGTCTTTGACAAAAAGAGGATAGTGAAAGGTTCCATTACAAAGATCATCTCATTACATTTAGGATAAACCAAGGAAATAATTATGTTTGAAAAAAAATAAGTACAACCAATATAATTAGATATTTATTGTAAAACAATCATAGGTCATTTACACATATTCATATCCTGACATAATCATGAAGTTGAATATTAACCAAAATAATGGAAATTGTGTTAAGAAGTTCCTTTACCTCGTGTATGACTTGACTCGTTTGTTCTTTAATTTCCAAAATAATAAAATTAATTTAATTTCTACTTGATTCAAAAAAAATTCAATTTTATTATACCATTATTATTACTTCTTATCATGCAATAATAATTAGTTAAATATTTGAGTTCATATCTTACATTTTATCGATGTTCGAAATTTGAGTAAAAAATGAACTTGTTTTAATTACAATTTTTCCATCTGAAAAAATTTCATTATCTCAATAATTATATACATGATTTAGATATTCTATATATAATATATATATATATAGTAAATATATGTATTTATAGCATTACATATCATTTGGAGATAAGAAATGAAATGCACCGTTCGTGGAGATGGTAACCCGTACGTACACATGAACGCTACATTCATTTCTATTTAGTATTTAATGGAATATAATATTACTTATACATAGGTATATTATAATTTCAATATAATATATTATATATTTTAATTAACTACATCCTTTAAACATTCCATGTATGTCATGAACGAGTCATATCACTTTGAGGGGGTGGCAGTCATCACTTCTTCAAATTAAATTATCTTAATTACCCATTATGGAAACCATAATGGTATTCTATAAATGAAAAATATAGAAGCATAGAAAAAAAAGAAACATAATATATATCACATATAAATACAGTTCCATCAAAATGGCCACCATGAGAGTTGGTAGGAGATAATTGAACAATCATCATTTCGTGAGGTAGTAGTTCATCGTTCACGGAAAAAGTATGTTCATATCCATTAAATAGAGGCATGTGGAAGTGTAGTTAGAATCCGTATAATAACTAGAACCTAGTATATTGATAATATTGGTGATTTTCTGTAATCCAAGAATAATAAGATAATAAATAGTGGAGAAGGAAAATAAAATAAAATAACATGAGATAATATGTTACCTTTAAATTAGGTAACTCCCTTTGTTTGAACCAAAAGGATTAATTAAATTGCCTTCTTCACAAAATAAGGCCTATGGGGGGAAGGGAGGTATGTTGGGAGCCTATTTAATACAATTTTCAATGATCCAAGGGGCTTGAGAGGTGTGAGTAGTGGGTTAGATTGGTGGCCTTTTATAAGAGGGAGGAGTGGCTCTTTAGGAATGATTGAAAGAATTATTTTATTATAAAATTAATTTTCATTTGATTTGGTTCACAACTAATTAAATTACAAGATAAGATGAATATATGTCTAAATAAAAATATCCAATAACAATTGGAAAGGTTTTGGATATTTTTTTAATCTTTATCTTTTTTATTTAACCCTTTGTTAGCTAATTTAACTTTTATGATGTCTTCTTGTATATTTATACTATATTATTAATATAGTTACAATAACATGAGAATACAACCACAAGTGGTCAATTAATTACATTATAAACCTTATATATGTCATTTGGGTGAATCATAGATTTTTAAGATTATTATATCAATTAATAAAATAATACTTGTTTTAAAAACTCATTTATCTCAATTTATATACTATTCATATCATGAATTTTTGTAAAAACAAAAAATAACATTATTATATAGAAAAACCTTATTTAATTCAATCACAACAAGTCATAAGTATCTATAAAATTAGTGGATGGAATAAAAAGTTTCAAAATAAATTTATTTTAATATTTATAATAAGATTTATTTAAAAGAATCATTAAAAAGGTAATCACTACATCATCATTGTTTAATAAATAAATTCATTTATATTATGTATAAAAATTATAAATAAAATTACATTTTATAGAAACTCGTTTTTCCTTTCTAATGAATATTTATAGTTGAAAATATCACTTATATAACCATATATAAAAATTGTCTATCTAAAAGATATATTTTTATGATACATTTTCCTAAACGTTAAATTAGTTTTTATAAAGTGTCATTTTTCAGTTACAAGTGGCTCCATGGGGCCCAAAATTGATAAAAAGATTCCCATGGTCGTAGAAGTGTCAAACTATTGGGTTAGGACACATTTTAGGGTAACTTAATATTATTATAATATTATTTTTTACTCATATTTTCCATATTTACTGTTTAACCATGGTAAATAAAATATTTGCTGAAGTCACTATTCATAATGTCTACAAAAAAGTTACCTATTGAAACAATTTAGACCTCCTAATTCCAAATATGGAACCTATTTTTACAAATTCAAAATACAGAAGTTGCAGAAAATAATTTAAAATTAATTCCCATTGTCAAAACTAAAAAGCATGTTTTTATGAAATAATAACTATTAATATATTGACATTTTTTATGTTCAACTTCAATGTTAAATTAAATACAATTACAAAAATCAGATTAAATATTAAATATATAATCCAATTACACTTCAAATCAATTAAAAAGAACAATCTGACATTATAAATAGATTAAATTAAGAGGCTATTTTGAATTATAATGCAGTATTTCTCACTTATTCATTAAAAAAATGAACTTTATCAGAATAATACCAAATATTTACCCAAAGTAAATTTATTATGTCTCCATTATAATTAAAAAGTATATTATGTCAATTGTAACATATAAAAGTGACAAAATCTCGATTTAAAAAGGGTTCTCAATCAAAAGGTGTTAAAATGACCTTTTAAAAATATTAGAGTTTATCATGCTTAAAATCTTATTCATTCATAATATAAACCTCTAAAATTTATGGGATAAATTTAACGACATTTGAAAAGTGTGTATAATAATATTTTATTTATTTTTATTCATTCTCTTTAATACAATGGCTAGGTTTTAACTACTATTTAAAATAATATTCTATTATTTTTTCAGTATGAATCGTACTTGTGTGCAACATTTGATTTCGAAGGAACCCATTATTGTGTGTTGGGTATGACATAGAACGTATAATCCCATTTAATTTAAAATTAATAGTTTATAATAAAATATTAATAAGTATGAAAATTTATTATTCTTTATTAACTTGGGATGTTACAAAATGGACTGACAGAAAACTCATAATCGACATATCTAGAATGGAATTTAATCCTCTATAACCATTAGATGATGGAACCAGGATCTCATGTATGTATATAAAACATATTGATCTCCCTATATTATATCTTACCAATTATAAATATGAGGTGATATATACTTACTTTTAACTGTAAATATATTTAAAGCCCAATAATCAATGAAATGCCTCCTCAAAATATATTTCATTTAAAAAATAAAATTTTATCAGATCATTGTTATATATTAGGATGAATGAATCATTTATAAAGATACTAATGTTTCTATTATTTCAATTAATTATTTTCTACTTGAGTTGTGCAAAATAGGGGTTTTGAAATTGGATTAGCATTAAGAACTATGTAAATAGTAAATTCAATTTCATGATTAGGTCTTACACCTAGAAACTCATTTTGAAAAAAATAGATATACTCATTTTCGACCTCCACATAATTAATCTAGAAAATTACTTTTTTTCATTAATATTCATAAGATAAAATTCATTTTAATTTCATAATAGTTTCCTACCTTGCCGATATGTTTTCAAATGTATGGCTTCATTCTTAAATGTGACCAAAAAAATTTCTAAAAGAAACATATTAGTCACTAAAATTTATATATGTATGTAAAATTGAAATCAAATACATACATAGAATGACATTGAATTATACTTTGGAAAAAACTACTTGATTTATTGGAATAGTATTTTTATTGAAAATGATAGGAAAATTCTTAGAAAATCATTTTCCTTAATACATCCCACTTGTGTTTTTTGATATGTTATAGTTGTTTTTCATTTAGTGGAATTTTCAATTTATAATATAATTTATTATGAATTAAAAAATATGTAGACCTTGAATAAAAAATGATATTATTATAAACTGAATAAATAAATTATATACCTAATACCACATTGTTGGACAGTCTGACTTCTATATATGTTTCTATAACAGATTTCCACAATATATTGGATTATATTTTTTCTACTTCCCGTCATTCGGGTCCTTCTTTTGTAATATTTTTTCTTAATTGAGATATCATTACATTTAATAAAATTTACTATAGGATTATATAAATTAAACATAACATTACTAAGATATTTTTCATTGTAATCATAGTCTATATATCCAGACATACCATATTGAAATCAAACACCAAATTTGATGTTGCATTCCCCTATGAACATTTTACCATAATTTTAGAAAACTTGAATTTTAATTTTATTACCTTCATATTTATTTTAATGATTTATAACCATTGAGTTCCATCAAAACATTTTATTCTACTATATTTCATGAAATTAATGATCCTTGAAAAATCCATTTCTACCATCTCAGTGTATTTAACATGTTCTTCATAACTTTATAATTAAATAGAAGAAAACACATATTAAATATTTTATTTAATCCTAATTAAAAATAAAAGATTTTACTTTTGAGATAATTGTTACAATATTGAGTATACATATCCAATCGCATGATGTTTTCTTCGTATATGGCCATTGAATCTTCCTCCTTTTTTCAGTTCAAGTAATTTTTTATCCATTCTTAGGGAAATGTCCTTAGGAAACTATTTCCAAATAAAAAATATTATTTAAATTATCACATTCATAGGCATGATATTATTCACCATTGACCACTACATGATGAATAAATATTCAAATCAATAAATTAAAAGAATAATTTATTAAGGTTATGAACACCCACATTGGATCAAATATATTTTCAGGGGATATAATCCACCCCTCATAAATAACTTTATTAAAATATCTACAAAATGGAGGAGGGTTGTTACTAATAAAATGTTCAATACTTTTCATATTACTCTATGGATGATCTTATGATCTCATTCATGTATTACAACATTTATATAATCCTTCACCTAATACATTACATACAAAAACTTCTCAGATCATATTTTATCAGTTTAGGGTTGAAAATTTGGAAGGATACTTTATTCTAGGTTCCTTCAAAATTATTCTTCCCTGTTTTATCTATAAAAAATCATTTATAATAGACATTGTTTATATGAAGGACCATGGTAAACATCCCTTGTTATATAAATTTAATGTGAACAAAATTTAAAAAAATAATTTATTCTATAGACATTATCAAAATATATATGATTATCTATACATACCTACTATATAAATTATAAAGACCATTCATTAAACATTAAATATTCTTGGTTCTTTAAACTAGAATTCACAATTTTATAATAAAGATGATTTTTTTTGTATATATATTTTTTGAATTATGTCACACCTTATTAAAAACTCATATATTACAATATAGAAACATCTACTAGTTATCCATATTTTTCCAATATGAATCATCTAAAATAAAACAACATTTACTTTCCTAAAAAACCATCACAATGCTAAAAATTAATTCTTTATTTCATTTACCCATCTATAATATGTATAAAAACACATTTTAAAATTTGTATGAGCATAAATAGAATATTATTATACATATTAATAATGAAATAAACCATTAGGTTATAAATACTTATCAAAATTTTCATTTCTAAAAAATAAAAATTATTATAAAAATAAACATTTTAACACCCATAGAGTCACCTTTTAATCCAAAAGATTGTTATATAAAATTTAAAAAATTAATCATAATAAGAAAAAATAATATATATGTTACATTGAAAACATAATCATATAATTATTTTAAAAAAAACATTATACTTTTCTCCATTATAAAGTATCATATACATTCCTCTCCACATGAACATCATAACATACCTTGAGAAAACATGAAATTTATACAAAAATAGTGAAATTATAAATAAATCATATAGGTAACATAAGTCATTATTTTCATATCATAATTACTGAAGGTGTATTCCTCACAAGTACATAAGAAACAACCCCCACGGTTATACCAAAAATAATTATTTTGGTAATATATGGTGTAACCAATGAAAATACAAATAGAATATCCATCGTCAGAAACATCCATGATACCCAATTCTATAGAACAAAAGCACGTAAAAATTTACATATTTTATATTGAAACCACTTCTCACCTATAAAATTACAATGAAATATATCATAATCCATCACTATTGGAAAATATCATATACTAATAGTTTCAAACCATTGTTATATGTCCTAAAACTTTTGGTATTACATATAATAATGGTTTGGAGGGTTGTTGAGTTATTTGGTGTTGGGATAGTCCTATAATAAAGGTTTTAAAACTATTGGTAAAGGCATATCCAAATGGATTACCAAACAGTTTTTATATGTAATCTAAAATAAAATTCACAATGAACGTTTGACCCCTTGACATCCGCCTTATATATAAAAACACTACCATTGAAATAATATTACATTTGTAAATTTATTTTCATATATATATATATATTAATATGTATTTTAACATTTTATTTAAATAACGTTATTTTAAAAAATAATCTATAAAAATATGGGTATATATTCCAATGGTTTTGAGAAATGTTGGTATAGGGTCTTTGATAATTTGATCCACACCAACAGCTTTAGTGCAACTGTTCGCATAAAGTGGACCTATACCAAAAATGTATCCATTTTTATTGGTATATTTTCACCAAAATGGACATATACCAAGATTTTTGGCCAAAACCATAGGTCTAGGTCCAAACTGTTAACCCTCACAAATAGTTTTGGAGAAACTGTTAGTATAGGGTGTTTACAAGAGACCTATACCTACAGTTGGCACAAAACCATTGGTACAAGGTCTCTATATGGTACCTATTACAATATTCTTATCCAATTAATTAATATAGTCCTGTTTTTATAGCTTATATTTCAGGTAGTGGTTCAACATGAATTTCTTCATAAAAAAACATTCATTGTGGAAAATCAAAAATTTATAAATATAAATGCACACAAAAATATTTCATTGGAAAATATACTTTAATTATTTTTAGGGATTCATAAACTAATTATTAATTGTGGTGGTTAAATTTTGTCATGTCTTATAAGTTAAAAATACATTCAGTCAATATTTTTAGAAACGAACACAATATACCTCATTTAGAAAATTTAAAAACTTATTTTCAAACAATTTTATAAAAACACAAAAAATTGTAAAAATGAAATTAAAAAATATATCATTATAATAAGAACATAATTTTTTTATGAAATATGGATATATAAGGTAAAAAACTAGTTTTAAGAGAAATTTTAAATAATAAGTTTTAAATGATTGTTACTAACCCTGAGTCTGACTCATCACGTACATTCTTTATCATATTGAAAAATAAACATGGGGAAATGTATAATTTCAAAAGGACCTTTTTTTACTATTCCATTTTATATCACTTATTTAAAATTCATATTCAATTTCATAATTAATTACAATTACATCAATGATTTTGATGTTATTCTATTCATAAGTCAATAATGACATCATAAATATTATTGAAGTCATCTTGGTCCATTTTAAACAATCTTCATAATACCCTTAAAATGAATTTTATAATTTTTTATAACAATTATTCATTTAAATCCAACAATTAAATAATACCATCAAAATTGAACTACGTTAAAATCATAGAGATGCTAAGCCGTAAATATTAATGAGAAATGTTTCAATTTTTCAACTATCATTATGGAAAAAAGTGGGAACTATTTTATATTTACTGAATGATAATAATATCCTATTTATATATATATATAATATTACTAATTTATATATACTTATATATATATTTAACGTGATGTGGTGATGAAAAATAAATTACACAGCTTTGTAGAGGTTGTATTCTATACATACGGACAAATGAAATTAACATTTTTCTATGCATGGGAAGGTAAATATTTTAATGAAATATTATATTTTAATAATTATAAATATTTCATTAAATAATATATATATATATATATATATATTAATTACTTCATATAACATTATTGATTGATATTGAGGTAAAATGTTTAAAAAAATTTCGTGAGGAAATATTGATTAATAAACATTAATGATGATTTCGTCTACTATTTGATGGAAGAAAATACTGATATAGATCATTAATGTTACATAATAACATCTCAATATATTTTTTATATTTCAAATACAAAATTATTTAAGTTTATGATTTTTTCGGTATTTGGAAAAAGAAACAATACAAAAACACGAAGATAAAAACTATACAACTTATTTTTTATACTTATTTTTAACTCCATAATACTTCAATAATAATTATTATTAATAAAAAAATTAAAATTTAATTATAGGATGGAATTAGGGATGGTTTTTTGGAAGGAAATGTCCAAATGATAGGTTTTTTTATTTATGTAAAATTGAATAATAGATTTTCTTTTTTAAGAGACGGAAAGGGAACTCTTATAATTTATCAATATAAAAAATTAAAATAAATTAATATTTTATTCAAATTCAACCCCAATTATATTATTTATAATTTAATTTGTGTAATTGTCATAGTCTAGTCAACTAATAATAATTTTTCATATTTTCACATTATTTATAACCAGTACTTTTGGACTTAACGCCTATTTAACCACTTTAACTACTACCGTTACTACATGAAATTTCACGCACCGAGGGGAATATAGTTATTATAATTTAATAATAGACTGATAAATATATAATGGTTTAAATATTAATCTGTATCATTTTAAATTTTTTAAATTGATTATTTTTTTGAATTTTATTTAATTTAATGAAATATTATTTATAATAAAAAATATCCAAAATGTGAATTTTTACAAATATTCATTACTTTGATATTTATAATATCAATATACAACATATAAATTAAAATAATATGTTATTACATACCTATCATATCTAGGTTTCCAATAAAAATATTTTATCAGATTAATTATCTAGTATAATATTTTTTAAATTTTTTTAATATTATTTATTTCATTTCTCCACTAATTGAATAATTAAATAATCCATTTTGTGAAAATGTTTATGGTAATAATTTCATCCCAAAACAAATTTCCATGCTAATGACAAATATTTTAACTTTCAAAATAAATTTTATAGTATAACATATTATTATTATAACACCAAATTAAAAAACATATATTAAAATCAAGAGTGTCACATTTTTTAGATTTATTTAATAAAATACTTTAAAAATATTTTTCACAAACAGCCCCTCAGGGCTCATACCATGACTACCTCATGCCCGCCTCCCAAAGACAAGGAGATGGCGACTAGCACCGAAGGCGTCAACCTGCATGTGGGAGGAATTTTCCTAAGTACCTGTAACATCCTAGGCAAATAAATAATATGACATTTTCATATTTATTAATTTTTGTGAATTCAATATTAATTTTACTTTAAAGGGTATTCAATGTTTGATGCCGTAACCGATACGCAACAACGAGTTTCTTTAAAATCATATGTTACACACATCGTTATGTTATACCGAAAAATAATATAATAATATTATCATTTTAAATGGTAGATAACACATAGCCATTGTATTGGTAGGAATGAACATGACTAACTAAAATATTTTTATAAATGTTTGTTAAATGTTCTTACATTTATCAAATAAATTTTAGAAGCATAAAATGTTAATGAATCCAATTTTATTCATAAACACTCTAATATTCTTTAAAAGGTCGATTTACCACCTTTCGATGGAGAACCATTTTTAAATCTACTTTGTTTCACATTTATATGTTTTAATTGAAAGAAATAATATTCTTCTTTAGAATCAGGACATCCAATTTTACATTGGATGAAATTTTGGTGTTTCTCTAATAATGATCATTTTTAATGAATAGGAAAAAATACTGCATCTTAATTCAAAACTACCTTTTAATCTAATTTATTCATGTTGTTTTAATATTATTTTAATTATTTTTTATGTGTAATTTGATTATATTTTTAACATTTTATCCAATGTTGGTCATTGGAACTAATTTCACTCAAAAATCGAACATAAATATGTGTCAAACTTTTGATAGATATTATTTCATAAAAACATGATTTTGTGTTCACAATGGGAATTAAATTTAAATTTATTTCTTCAACTTTTGTGATTTGAATTTGGAGAAATCGAATCCAAATTTGTAGTCAATCGGTCTATATTGTTTGAATATTTATCTTTTATTTTTAGACATTATGTATATTTATTTTGGAAAATATTTTATTTACTATGGTTAAAGTGTAAATCTGGTAAATATGGGTAAACCAATATTATTATAATAATATTAAATTACTCTTAAATGTGTCATATTCCTATTGGTTGATACAATTACGACTATGGTCATCCTTGGGTCGATTTTGGGACCCAATAAAGCCCCTTGGCAGCGATAATGACACTTTATATTAATAGACTTAAATTTAAGACAAAAATGACATACACATATATCTTTTAGTAAATCAATTTTTACTGGGAGTTATATAAGTTATATAATAAACTATAAATATTCATATTAAGTATAAAATTATATCCTACAGAATGGTAGTTTTATATTAATTTTTAGACATCATTTAGATAAAATTATTTATGACATAATAACGATGCAGTGTTTACCTCATTAATGAATGATTTAAATAAATAAGACTATAAAAATTAAACCAATATCCAAAACCAGTCCAATTCTTATTGAATTATTTTATTTCAAATAAGAGTCATCTTATCTTCAACTTTAATGTGTTCTGGACATTTTGAAATGGAAAATAAGTTTATAATAAAATAATTCATTCAAACCATCCTAAAGAACCCCTCCTCCCCATTATAAAAATCCCTCACATATAACACACTAATAAAACCTTTCAAGTCATTTTTATCATATAAAATATGACCTATTAAACTGAATACATTAATATATTCCTTCTATAAGCCTTCCCTTAGGCATAAGGCACTTCAATAAAGCCTTTGCGTTCAAACGAAAGAGAGTTTCCTGATTTAAGGGTCACATCGTCTCTTAAGTTCATTTGTATTATTTTACATATCAAACACCCTTTTATAACAATAACACTATCTCAAATATTCTAGGATGTTGTTATGACAATTATTCTAACTGAAATTACACACACCTCCATCTAATGGGTAAATAACATATTGTTTCTGTGGATGATGAACTACTGCCTCACAAAATGATGATATTTCAGTCTTCTCCTACCACCTCTAATGGTGGCCATTATGATGGAATGGTATTTATATATGATATATATTATTTTTATTTTTTATATATAATTCTATAATTTCTATTTAAAACTCACCTTTATTCTTTCCAATATGTGTAAACACTATAATTTCATTTGAGAATGTGTGGACTACCACGTCCTCAAGATTATATGATTTGTTCATGATATACATGTAACGTAGAACGGATGATGTAAATGTAATTATGTAAAATATCTATTGTATGAAATTATATTGGAATTAAAATATACCTATTTATTATTCATTTTCCATTCCTTTTAAAAATGGAAAAAATGAAAGTAGGGTTCATGCATACGTACGACTTCTCGTCACTATGAACGGTGCATTTCAGTCCTTATCTCCAAATGTTATTTACTATTATAAATAAATATATATAAAGGATATATATGACATATATTATATTTAAATCATGAATGTGATTCTGGAGATAATATACTTTTGACCACACAGACAATTTTTAATTATAACAAGATCATTTTTTACACAAGTTTCAAACACGACAAAATGTCTGATACAGACACAAATAATTAACTAATTGTTATAGAAAAGTAATAAGTGATATAAAAGGAATGATAAACATTAAAAATGTTCTCAAGAATGTATAAATTATCTTATGTTTATTATACCATAAGAACATGGAAAATATTAGTCTAGTCGGACACAAGGTTATGGGATTCTTGTCTCACTTCTAATTCCGTGAGATCGGCATTGTTCACCACTTATTTCATTAATGTGGTGTATTTTATACTAACATTTGAAATATATTATCATTATTATATTTATATTAATTGTATTATATGATTATTTTGGTTGTAATTAACTTCTGGTCATACAACTCTATTGATTACACTGAGCTAAGGGGTTTTCATGTCACTTTTTATTCCCATGAGATTCATGCTATATTTTCCACTATCTCCATTTGTGTGGTGTATGTTCTGACCATTATTTTATTATTTGTGTAATATAATTTAATTTATCAGTATTTACATCTTCATTGTATGATCCTTCTTTCATGTGGTGTATCATTCATATTTTACCAAATCGGTAAGGGAACATTTCACCCTCCTCTTTTAGTGAAAGGAATCTTTTATGTCATGTCTTTTAAATTTGCATTTTATTATGTTGTGATATGTGCTTATATATCCTTATTTCTTTGAATTTTATGTCCATGTGATTAGAGGCCCTTTTTTCTCTCATCAACACATTTTCTGAATTTTAATGTGATATCGTTAGGCTATCGAATTTCTATAAGGGAATATCTTAACCCAATTTCAATTCATTGTGTTAAACTTCTACTTCGTGATTATTCTATTCTATGAATATGTGTGAATGACTTATGATTATTTTACACTTAATATCCACTTATATATGGTGTATTCTTATATTTCACACATAATTTTTTCTTTGGTTTGTCCTTAATCTAAGGATATGATCTTTGGAAGGCATTTCTCCTCAATTTACATTCTATTGAGACTTACTTGTTGTTATGCACCAATTCACTTTTATATGGTGTATATACTTCCCTTTTTCATATTATATCATTAATATATTTACTCTGTTGATATTATAATCCTTTTTAATGTTATTATGTAATTATTTTTATTCAACTATTTTACCAAGTGGTAAGGAAATATTTAACTAAAACATTGTTTTAAATATTTTAAATAATTATTCTTCTAAATCTATCTCATTGATTTTTTTGTTTTCAAAAATTGTTTTTAGGCTTTATTTATATGGACATTAATGTTTTAAAATGATAATTTCCTTAAATGTTTCAATGTGGTATGGGTCACTTGGATTTATACGCCTCATTATTAAATGTTTTAAAAGGTTTTGACAAATCATTGATTATGTCAATATCTTGAAATGATATATTGTGATGAGGATATGTTATCTTTAATTTATAGTTGTGTTATGTGTTACGATAATTTTATGTCTCATGGTAATTGTTTACATATACAGGTGGTTCTATGATAAACCTAGGGTGGGTGAGCCCGAGATATCTCTCTAATGCATTGGGTAATGTGATGGAGGTAAATGTTAATGTTTCTCTTCAAATATTATGGGAATATAAAGTGATGGTTATTAAAAATTTAACTCCCTATATAGCTATGAAATATATAATTTATGTATGTTATGTATTCCATAAGTTAACTTTATTATTTAGGATTTCATTTTGTTATTCATAAATCTTATGACTTCATGAGGTATGTTATGACTGAAAAGTATGGTTTCATGGATTTATATTTATTGATGAGATAATGTTTCTGTTCCTTATTTTATAACCCTTATTGATATTTTTATGCTCATAACAAGTTTTTCTGAAATTTAATTCACAAGACATAATGATGAATAGGATACATATGGGATCAAGGAAATGTCATGTTGTCTGAAACATTAAACTAGACATTTTTCTTTTTTTAGAGCTTCTATTTTATGAAAAAAATTGATACTGAGTAGAAGTGGCTACCTTGTAATTTTTGAGATGTAATGTAATAGTTATGGCCTCATTATCTAAAAATATAAACCAAAAAAGGTCATCAGTGTGATTTCATGATTTAATTCATTATAATATAATGTTTAAGGCTGGGGCCTTATAGTTGGTATCAACAGATGGTTTAGATAACTTTAGGGGTTAGGGTGTTCTTTAAACATAAGGGACATAACAATAATTTTTTGGATTTTAGAAATAGTAATATTTATTTTACTTAAAGTGAATGAGTTTAAGATAACATGAATAAGTATATCCTAGTGTTTACCCTCCTCATGAGAAATTATATGATGATTTTACTAATATACTCACACTATCCTTTTTGGATTTAGTAAATGGTTGTATCTAGCTGTCACCAAAGTAGCAATGTATGTAATGGAAACTGTGGTGGTTTTATTAATGACCAACCAAATGAAATGGGAGAAACAATGAAAACTCTTGTGGTTATTCATAACCGACTATCTATAGTCATGATTGACCACATGAACAATGGTGATTTTTCAATGGCATCCTATATGCGATAAATGGATCCCAATGGAAGATCATGTAATAACCATAAAGGTAAGTATATTAAAAAACCTATGTGTCATGGATATGGAAATAAACACTTAGGAAAATTCTTCAAAGGGAAGAGATTATGTTTTAATTATGGTTGTGATGGTCATGAAGCAAGAACCTGCTAGGGAAAAATAAAGGATCAAGTTGAATACAGGAATGGGAAAGAAGTTCTTTGTGAGTGGTCAATTGAATGTTTTAAATGTGGCATGCATGTTCACTATAAAATTAGATTTCCTATGAAGATGTTTCTGGAAATGGATCAGCAGGATCATACAAATATACATTTTCCAATTCCTAATGCCATTCCAATTGAAGATGATGATACTGAAAATGACCTATGAAAGGTATGGATTATTTCATAGATATTGGTTTGAAAATTATGAAATGCTAAGGAATTATTCGTGATTTTTTATAGGAATAAATTATAAAAATATAAAATGAAAAAACATGGATAAAGTATTTGGAAGAATTTTTTATTATAAGATGTCTACGTTTTTGGAATTGAAGAGTTATGGATGATGATATGCTTGAATATATTAATGATGGGATTGCAATGGATGACTTTTTATAGTATTTATTACCCTAAAGGTTGTTATTTGAAAATATTATTCAAAGAATGATTATTTTTTCTTTTTTGGATATAGTTATAATGAAACATTTAGGTTTATATGATCCTTGAATTTGAGGAAATTACAAGTTATTATTTTATGGGATGAAAAATAAAAGTATGAGATAACATTTGTTGTCAAAAAATGTTATGGTTACTTTTGACGAATTTATCTACTTTTTTTGGACTTTTATAAAAAAAATCAGTTTTTAAAAAAGGACAACACGCAGACTGTGTGACAACCTGTCATGTCGGACAAAGCTGCGGGAATCGAATCCATAAGAAAAGTGTGATTGGGATTTATCTCCTACCACTAGACTACGTGAAGTACCTGGTTAGTATGACTAATTATCTTTAGAAATATTGGTTTATTAATAAATATAAAGTAGATTTTCAGAACATATGTTTTATCAAATGGATTTCCATAGTATTGGAAAATGATTTGGAGATTATGTGATAAATGTGTTTGCTCTTTTGGATCATTATACGCTTAAGGGAAATAGAATATTATTGGATTTCTTATAAGGAGTAAATGGTAAGTATTTTATTTTGGTAGAATATATATTTTTATTGCGGACTTATAATGATTTGGGTTATATATGGAAATGATTATCCTATCATGGATAATTTTATATAAGGTTAATTACTTTTCAGTATGAGACATTATGAGTAACTGATGTTATTTGGATATAAATGTTAAGATTTATTAAGGAATACTATGTGATTATATCCTTCTGAGTTTTTGGTTGCAATATTAGTTTGGGTTACTTTGAACAATTTTAAGGACATTATTTTATTGAATGGTATTTGTCAAACTTTGGGTTTTGTTTTTCGAATTGTGGGTATTGAGAGTTGTATTTCCTTTTATAAAGTATTATACTTTTTCGGGGATAATCATATATTGCACTAAATATTTTGGTTATGGATAATTTCTAATGACAAGGGAAATATACAATTTATCTTTTTTGGATTATGTGATTCTCTAGAAATTCATTCTAGCACATCAGGTGTGACTTCGTCATCATGAATACTCATCATTTGGAGAAAAGATTTGTTTTTGGTAGAAATATACTAAAGGATGAAACTCTACATGAAAACTAAGTATTTTTCCTTATGTCTTTAGTAAATATCATAAATAAATTCTAAAAATTTATGAAATGGAACTTAAAACAAAAAAGTTGTCAATTTACTTTTCCTACTGGAAAATCAATGACCGTTTAACCCATAACATATTTGTGGTTTTTTAATGTTAACATTCTCCTAATTATGTCTTCTATCACTCTCTATCAGAACATGATGGTTTGTTTTATCCTCCACATCCATGTTTTCGTGGAATCTATGAATTGGATATCTTAGGTGACCTTTTTACTATT
The DNA here is from genome assembly GCA_963277665.1 of Viscum album. Taxonomy (NCBI): domain Eukaryota; kingdom Viridiplantae; phylum Streptophyta; class Magnoliopsida; order Santalales; family Viscaceae; genus Viscum; species Viscum album. The sequence continues at coordinate 418,649,452 of OY728123.1, read as the reverse complement.
CATTATTTCTTTTAATGTGATAGTTTTATTGACTCTTTATTCAGTGTGAGACTTTTAATGAAATTTTCATGCCCAATATTAAAATTGTGAGGACACAATTCCCCAAAATGGGGGAAGGATGTAACATCCTAGGTAATAAAAAATATGAAATTTTCATATTTATTAATATTTTTGAATTAAATATTAATTTTACATTTTAGGGTATTCCATGTTTGATGGTGAAACGATACTCAATGACGGGTTTCTTTGAAATCTTACATTACACACAACGTTAAGTTATATAGAAAAATAATTTATTATTATTATTTTAAATGGTAGTTAATGCATAGCTATTGTATTGGAAGGAATAAATTGGAATAATTACGATATGATTATAAATTTTCATAAAATGTTTTTATTTTTATCCAATAAAATTTAGAAGCTTAAAAAGTGAATGAATCCAATTTTAAGCATAAACACTCTAATATTCTTTAAAAGTTCGATTTACCACCTTCTGATGGAGAACCATTTTTAAATATAGTTTTTTGGAACTTTTATATGTTCTATTTGAAAAAAATATATTACTCTTTATAATTGGTACACCAATATTTACTTTGGATGAAGTTTTGGTATTTTTATAATAATGTTCATTTTTTAGTGAATAGTGAAAAATACTGCATTTTTATTCAAAACAGACGATTAGTCTAATTTATTAATATAGTTGGAATATTATTTTAATTGGGTTTAAAGTGTGATTGGATTATAGTTTTACCATTTAATTAAATTTTGGCCAATGGAAGTAATTTCAGTCTTAAATTGAACACATACAAGTGTCAATCTTTTGATTGATATTATTTCTTAAAAACACGCCTTTTGTTTTGACAATAGGAATAAATTTTATGTTAATTTATGCCACAAAAGTGTTTTGAATTTGGAAAAATAGATTCCATATTTGGAATCATGAGGTAAAAATTGTGTGAATAATTATATTTTATTTTTAGACATTATGAATATTTACTTCTGTACATATTTTTTTTACCATAGTCAAAGGGTAAATCAGATAAATTGGTGTAAAACATATTAGTATAATAATATTAAATTACCATAATATGTGTCCTATTCCTATTTTTTGATACAATTACAAACATATGAATCCATTGGTTGATTTTGGGACCCCCTGAAGCCACTTGGGAGGGATAATGAGACATTATATTAATTTATTTAAGGTAATGACAAAAATTGCTTAGACATATATCTTTTAGAAAATCAATTTTTACATGGGGATAGATAAGTTATCACATAGACTATAAATATTCATTTTAAATATAAAAATATTTCCTAAATCATGGTATTTGTTTTATTATTTTTAAACATCAAATAAAAAACTATTTATGACATAATAATGAAGCAGTGTTTACTTCATTAATGAATAATATAAATAAATAAGATTAAAAAAATTAAAAAATATATAATAAACTGGTACAATTATTATTTAGTGATTTTATTTTGAGTATTATTCATAATATCTTCGACTTTAATTAGATTTGGAACTTTTCATAATGAATATAAATTTATAATAAAATAATTCTTTCAAACTTTCTTAAAGAGCCCCTCCTCCCCCTTATAAAAATCCCTCACATATAACCCATTACTCTCACCTCTCAAGCCCCCTAACTCATCCATCCACTTCCCAATTAAGCTCCCTAAATCTCTCTCTTCCTCCTAGAATCCTTACTTAAGGTAAAAAAGCACTTAAATAAAGCCATTTGTTTCAAACCAATGGGAGTTACCTGATTTAAAGGTAACATCTTCTCTTAAATTATTTTGTTTTATTTTCATTTTCCAACAACAAAAAATCAATTTATTTATTTATTTTTATAATAAAAACTATATCTCCAATATACCAGGATGTTGTTACGATATGGATTTGAACTACACTTCCTCACACATCCATCTATTTGGTAAAGAACATACTATTTCGGTGGAAAATGAACTACTTCCTCGCGAAATAATGATTGTTCAATCTTCTCCTTCCACCTCTAATGGTGGCCATTATGATGGAACTGTATTTATATATTATATATATTATGTTTATGTTTTCTATACACTTCTGTAATTTTTATTTACAAAAACCTTTATGACTTTCTATATGTGTAAAGACAATAATTTCCTTTGAGGAAGTGCGGACTACGACCCCCTCAAGGTGATATGATTCATTAATGACATACTTGGCATGTATAAAGGATGGGATTAATGAAATCATGTAACATATATATCATATTAAATTATACAGTACTAAAATATACCTATGTATCATTCAGTTTCAATTCCTTTTAAAAATGGAAAAAAATGAATCTAGTGTAAATGCGTACGTACGACTTACAATCTCTATGAAGAGGGCATTTCATTCCTTATCACAAAATGTTATATACTATTATAAATACATATATATACTAGAAAAATATGATATATATGATATTTAATTCATGAATACGGTTTTGGAGATAATGTACTTTTGACAACTTGGACAATTTCTAACTATAACAAGTTCTTTTTTGTCTCAAGTTTTGAACATCATCAAAATGTCCAATATGAACTCAAATAATTTACTTATTGTAATAGAAATAAAATAATTGATATAAAAGGAATAATAAACATGAAAACGTTTCTTATGAAATTATAATTTAACTTAATTTTATTATTCCGGAAGAATAAGGAACAAACGAGTCATGTTGGACAGGAGATAAGGGGTTTCTTATCTCACTTTTAATTCTATGAGATTTACATTGTTCGCCACTTATTTCATGCATATGGTGTATTGTTTACAGCCATTTGATATATATTATCATGATTCTCTTTATATTCATGTTATTTTCTGATTCATTTGGAAGTTATTAACTTTTGGTCATGCGACTCGATTGATTACAATGAGTTAATGGGTTTTCATATAACTTTTAATTCCCATGAGTTTCGTGTTATATTTGTCACTATTACCATTTGTGTTATGTATGTAATACCCATTATTGTATTATTTGTTTAATATAATATAATTTATTTTTATTTACATCTTCATTCTATGATCCCTCTTTCATGTGGTGTATCTTTCGTATGTTACCAAATCAGTAATGGAACCTTTCACCCCTTCTTTTAGTGAAAGGAATGTTTTATGTTATGTCTTTTAAATTTAAATTTTCTTGTATTGGGATATGTTACTATATATCCTTATTGATTTCCATTTTATGTCCATGTGATGAGATACCCTTATATCTCACATCAACAGATTTTCTGAATTTTAATTTGACGTTGTTAGGCTATCCAATTTCTATAAGGGAACTTCTTAACCCAATTTCAATTCTTTGGGTTAAACTTCTACTTCATGATTATGTCATGATATGAATATGTGTTAATGACCTCTGATTGTTTTAAACTTAATATACTCTTATATTTTCTGTATTTTTAATTTTCACACATTATTATGACATTTATTTGTCCTTAATCTTGGGATATAATCTTTGGGATAGATTTCGTCCCAATTTACATTCTATTGAGACATACATGGTGCTATGCACCAATTCACTTTTATATGGTGTATATACAACCCATTTACATATTATATCATGAATCTATTTACTCTAATTATATTATAAGCATTTTTTAATGTTATTTGTAATTATTTTGTTTCATGTATTCTATCAAGTGGTAAGGGACTCTTTAACTAACACATTGATTTAAATTTTTTAATGAATTATTCTTCTAAATTTTTATCATTAATGTCCATTTTTTCAAAAATGATTTTTTAGGATTTATGTATATGTATATTAATCTTTTAAAATGTTACTTCCCTTAAATGTTTAAATGTAGTATGTGAAACTTTGATTCAAGAAACTTTTTATTAATTGTTTTAAATGGTTTTGACAAAGCACTGATTATGTCCATATCTTGAAATGATATGTTGAGATGTGGAAATGTAATCATTCATTTGTTCTTTTGTTATGTGTTATTATTATGTTATGGTTCATGGGGATTGTTAATGTATACCGGTGGTTCTGTGATAATCCTACTGTAGGTGATCCCAAGATAGCTCTCCAATACATTGGGTAACGTGAACGTGGTAAATGATAATGTTTCTCTTTAGAGATTTAGGAAATATATTGTCATGGGTAATCCAAATGTAACTCCTTACATAGATTTGAAATATATTATGTATGTATGTAATTTATTCCATATGTTACCTTTATCATTTAGGATTTTGGTGTGTTATTATTAAAAATTATGATGTCAGGAGGTATGTTATGATTGAAAAATATTGTTTCATTCATTTGTATTTATTGATGGGATAATGTTTCCATTCCTAATTTTATAACCCTTAATGGGCTTTTTATGCCCATCCCATGTTTTTTGAAATGTTTTTTCAAATGAAATAAGGGTGAATATAGTCAACGATGGGATCATGGAAAACTCATGTTTTCTAAATCATGGAACTAGACATGTTTATTTTTTAGAGTTTTTATTTTATGAAAAAACGGAAATTGAATAGAAATGTATACTTTGTAATTTTTAAGATGTAATGTAATAGTAATGGCCTAATTCTCTAAAAACTAATCCTTAAAAGATCCTTAATGTTAATTATTTATTTAATTAAAGATTATATAATGTTTAAGGATGCAGCCTTTTAGTACGTATATGCACACACATGCCCAACCACATCCCAAAACACTAAAATGGGGAAACCAGTAACACTAAATCAAGGATTAGTGCAAGTACAACTGAATATTAGTGGGCCAGAATACAAACCCAAAAAAGAACTGTAAACAGCAAGTACAAAAAGTAAACTGTGATGGCCATCTCTAGAAAACCCTACCTGATCGTCAGAGTAGTGAAGCTACTGGAAGAAGAAGTAGTATGTACTATTCACCCAGTCCTACTGGGCCTTGACTATTCCTAGTCCACCAAGTCCAGTATCAATGATTCAATTAGTCTTTTCTCCCTAAGAAACCTTGTCTAAAAATTGATCATTTACACCAGACACAACATGTGCGGGTGAAGCCAGTGCATGGGTGAGTAACATAGTACTCAAGAGGGACCCCAAAACAGAAAGGAAAGACCAAACAACAATTTCTCAAAGTAAATCATGAAATAGAAGATAGTTCACACCTGGAATATTCTAGGGTTGTTATTGGTAAAAAATTCCTCATGATATCCTTTTGGAATGGAATAAATAACATTGAAGAAAATGGGTAAAGGGAGAGAACTGTGAATCATTATTAATGGGTCATGTACCATGTTTTGAGAACGGTACGCGGAGCGGCGGAAATGGTATGTTGGTACGGTATGCAAAACAAAAATAGTTCGTGGTAGAAGGTGGTGCAGTATGTGGATGGATTGTCATCGACGGAGGAGATCGACCTTACAGGGGCTAAGGCGGTACATAGAACACTTATGAAAAATGGTTCATGGGTGGCTTGCGGTTCACGGCAGTAGAAGGATCAGTAAACAGTGAAGACATGACTAAAGATTTGGTAAATAATGGACTAGAAGGTTTTGCAGATATCTTTTCCTAAATGAGAATTACTAATCCCAATAATTACATTGGATATTTAACATCATTAGAGAACATATTTTTCTCTGGGAATTCAGAAAAGTCCCAAAGTGGTTCGCAATGATGGTGTTTGCGGGGATAATTGACCCAAAAAGGAAGTCTGGTATGCAAAGAAGGACGTCTGGTATGGAAAAGGAGTTGTATCAGTACAAGGATGAGGAATCTCCAGTATGTGAGAATGAGAATTATGAATGCAGTACATGGAAGTAGAGCTCTGGTATAGGAAAGCAAAGATAGTCTACAAATAGTGAATACTTCACAGACAAGATGGGTCTTGCAGAGGAGATTCGCGGAATCAGAATGAAGTAGTGGTATGCGATAGTGATGGCAGAGGTAGTCCACAAACAAAGAAGGTTCGTAAAAGAGGCTGTTGTACGTGGAGGAGGTGGTCCACGTACCAAACCTGATACACAGTACCCAGGAGGAGCAAGTGGTTCATGATTTTCACAAGGAAGAAGGTGAAATATTTAAATCTGTTTGCTAAAGTATTTTTTGGTACCTAGCAGTTCTTGAGAATGTGGACTTTATAGTTGAAAATGGGAATTCAACAGAGCACATACCAATAGTTGAGAATTCAATTATTCATGAAAATGAAGTGAACTACATGTCACTACTGGAAAATCAGCCTATACCCACGGTTCAAAATCGTGGGTATAGCCCCCAAAACCGTTGGTATAGGCTATACCCACGGTTTTGGGAACTGTGGGCTGGAACGACGTCGGTATAGGTCCCCAACCTATACCCACGATTTTTCAAAACCGTGGGTATAGGTGTTATCCCACCATGTCAACGAAACATACCCATTTTCCATGGTGTCAAAGGCTCTTCCCCACGGTTTCAAAACTGTGGGTATAGGTCGTAAAATAATGCGGTCGGCAGGTTTCAAACCGCAACCTCTCCGATGTAGACGAAGCACCTAACCACTACCCCAACAATGCTTTTATGTATATATATTTATATATATTTAAATATAGTTATATAAACCGTGGGTATAGAGGGATGAACCGTGGGTATAGGACTCCCGCCACAACAAAATTCCTTCCCGCGGAAAAAAAAATTCCCGCACACACACTGGAACCCTATACCCACGGTTTTTCATAACCGTGGGTATATGTATTTTATCCCAGACCTATCCCCATGGTTTCCCCCAAAACCGTGGGGATAGGAACCCCTATACCCACAGTTTTGGAAAACCATCAGTATATGTGAATTCTCAGTACCTATCCCCACGGTTTTGGAAAACCATGGGGATAGACCCCCCTATACCCACAGTTTTTCAAAACCATGGGTATAGGTCTTGAAAATTTACCTATACCCACGGTTTTCCAAAACCATGGGTATAGGGGTACCTATACCCAAGATTTTGGGGAAAACCGTGGGAATAGGTCCTATTTACAGTAGTGTGTCCATAAACTATGTTTGACCTACAAGTCAATAAACTGTGTGTGGATTCTTTTCTCAGAATAGTGATTGAAGGAAGAGGAAGATAGTGACCCTTTCCACTAATAGTGAGCTAGAGAAAGAGGCATAGGGAATGAACATTGGGAATGTAGTGATTAGACCCTAAAACTAGAAGAGAAAGTGAGAATATGCATAGAGGATATTTCCCAAACCTTGTACTCATTATTGGATTTGAGCCATAGTGAATTTTGTAAATCAACACATAACTGTTGTATTCTCCATGGACATAACCTATTGAGGTTGAACGAAGTGAAAATCATTTTTTCTTGTGTATGATTTCATATATATTTGTATATTACTATGAGAGGAAGAGATAATTGAGTTTTTTTAATTACGAAACAAGGAATGAACAGGAGAAAGCATTAATATATCATAGCATGATTGACCCCCCTCTCAGGGTATTCAACCTAGTTGACCTAAAAATTGGTATCATATAAAATTGATGAAATTTAATGGTTCTCACTCAAGACAAAGAAATGGAGGTGTTCAATAAGAATGGAATTATGATTTTGACTGAAATAATTTTCCACCATGGAAGAATCAGATGCAGCACCACATCTGATTTGTATGGATGGATGTCTTCACAACATCCACGCATGGAATATCAGATGACATTAATTGTGGTTCCCTATCAGAAGATGAACGAATTTAATTGGATTCTGATGCTAAATCAATCAATTATTTAGTGGGATCCCAATCAAATATAATTTATACGATGTTGATGTCATGTAAAACATCACATTCAATATTTAATTTTTTTATACATTTATGAGGGAGACAAAAAAGTCCAAGAAGCAAAGTTGTAGGTTCTATAGAACAAGTATGAGGATATCAGAATGAATCCCAATGAGACTATTGATGCATTATTAGACTTGATAAATATTATTTTGGAAGTCATGTGGAGTCTTGGATAATCCATGGAAGATATAATGATTTTTAAACAAATTATGAGGAAATTTCCTTCTTGGTTCAGTCCAAAAGTTTCATTTTTGGAAGACAAAGACCCAAAAGAGCTGACACTAGATAATATACCCAGAACCCTAGTAGCATATGAAATGATAAATGATGATAATAATTATGTAGAAAAAGGGAATCCTAAGAATGTAGCATTCAAGGCCATGAAGAATCTCTCTTTTTAAGATAGTCTTGAGGGGGATATTATGGATTATGTCATGTCATTTCTCTCCTCCAATCTGAAAAGTGGAAAAGGGTGGTTCAAAGTTAAAAGTCCATTTGCATACATTCAATGCAGAAAGCCTGGGCATTTTTCACCAAAGTGTCTTAATATGTTTGATGATGAAAATGATGAAAATGATGAAAAATTTTCCAAAATAAGTATTCATCAAATGAGAAAATGAGTAGAAGTACTAGGAGAAAGATCTTTAAATAGAATAAACTACTTTCAAGAGAGGATGATTTTTTAGAATAATATGAGGTAGAAGATTTGGAGGAATACAAAGATCATAATGTTGATGATTCGGTGGGGGTTTCTAGAAATTCATTAACAAGAGATGAAAGTTACAATGAAGACAGAGATATTGAAGTAAAAGTTGATTTTTAGGTTGAATTAAAAGATTCCCTTGATGATGTAGGTATTTTGAGAGGAAAAATGAATAAAGCTATCAAAGTAGTTCATGATTCCAAACACATTATGTAGTAGTATGAAGAAGAAAATTTTGAGATGAATGAAGAAGTTGAAAAGCTGAGGTCTTCAATTCCAGAAATCTCTAAAAAGGTGGTTGAGTACAGTCTCAAAATTGAAGAACAGAAAATTGAAATTCATTATTTGACTAAAACTGGAAAAGATCAAATCAAGTGTATCAAACAAATATAATAAGAAGTTTTTAGTCTACGATGAATAATTGAAGATTATATGAACCTACTATGAAAAAGGATCATTCAGGGAAATGATAAGATGAGATTTGAGCAAAGTGGTCCAACAAAATTGAATAAAAAATCCACCCTGAATGATAAGGTTGGTATGGAGCTTGATCTAAAACAGAGATTAGTTATGGTTTAAGTTAGACCCCAAGAACCCAGTACATGATTCATGATTGATTTGGGAATGACGCAGAATCCGGAGAATCAAAGAACCCAATGCACAAATTGTGGTACATCATTTCCACATTGGAATGTACCTCACATATGATGCCATTGTTGGTGTATGATAGGATACTCTAGAAATGAATGTTCCATATCAAATTGGTATTAAAGGGAACCAGACCAAAAGAGGTGGTCATACAAAGATCAAAATTACGGTTCATCATTTAATGGTCATTGTTTTAGATGTAAAGGATTTGAACATACGGAAAGATACTTCACATCAACAATGTAGTGGAATGCGCTGAGGAAAACTGAACTTGTTCCTAAGAAGCATCCAAAAGTATCTTCAAGTAATATGAAAATTAAAAATCAATTTGTTGTAAAGACCCAGGAATTTGAAGGAAATTTTTTTCTTAATTTTCTTTTGGATTTTACAAGAACGCAGTTTCTGACAGCGCCTGATTCTGAGGCCCGGTGTGCCCGGAATCATTTTCCAAAGTTTGGCTTAGGTACATTTAGTGAAAGAACGAGTGGGAAATTCTATCTTTTGAACTGGTGCTTGTAATCAAATTAGGAGGGCACCGATGGAACCGTAATGCCGGTTTTTTCTTAGGAACACCTGTTCCGCAGTTGCGTTTTATCAAGTTTGGAAGTTAGTTTCTGGGGGTTTTTAATTAAACTGAATAAAAATATTTGTTTGCCATATTTTTATTTGAAGTGGTAGTTAGAACCTCCAAGGGGAGGTTATTGGAGGGTCCCACCCGCACATAACCTCCATTGGGTGGATGTTATAAGGTTGGGCCAACATGAGTATCAAACCCCATTAACCCCCTTAAGTCTTGAACTCTCCATTTAGGTGGATGAAACTCTCTCACATTAAATGAGTCTCTCCACCCACTCTCATTAAATTTGACAACATGAGATATTTAATTATGTGAGTTAATTTAAATTTCAAACTCTTGAAATTCATAAGATTTGTTGTGTTAATAAAACAAGTTCAGAACTTATTTTATTAGGGTTGGAGTTTAGTTGATTGGGAGCCTTTGGAGAAAAAGCTTAGGAAGTCTTGAGTTTCTTCTTTCTCTATGACGAAGAACACAAAGAACGTCTCTTCTTCGACTGAAGCATGACGAAACCATCGTCTTCATCATTCTTCAACCGAGGAAAGGAAAGGGAAGTGACACCCAAGACATCTCCAATGACCATCATCCACATCAAAGGAGAGGACGTCGCCCGCGAAGAACGTCGTCAATGACGACGTCACCTCCGAACGCTCGTCCACCAACGACGAGTACCCTTCTTCCTTTCCGACGCATGAGAATGATAATTGGGAGTGTCTGACGAACACGACAATCGAGAAATAAATATCCTCTCTTTTTCCGAGATCATCAACGAACGAAAATTACTAGGTAGGGAATTTAAATTGTGATTGTTGGTGAACCCTCGTTTACTCCCTTGATTTTTATTTTTCGTGAATATGTCCAACTACTATCGTTTAACGATAGGGGGCCGGTCCGCACAAACACAGCCGACCCACCTCTTTTTTCCATGTTGGATTTCTTTGTGGTTTGTTACGGGAAGTCGTGGTGCTGTCACACCACACGGAATCATGCGACAAGGAAATGTGCGGCGCCGTCGCGCCGCGACGTGAAAAACAAACAAAGGCGTGATACCGTCGCGCTGCGTCGTAGAAATCTGAAGACATCCCCAGACAGAGTCGGGCCACGGCGAAGGGGCGCGGCGCCAACACGTCGCGCTGGAGAACCACGAAGACGGCGCATTTTGTTAATTGACATGCGGATTGACGAGCGACAACATAACAGGGCCGCAAAGTATTTTTGAAGCTTGCGCAGTAAATTACGAGACCCGAGATGAACACTGGCTCAGACGGTTTTGAAAAAGGATCACCGGAGCAACTCCGGTGGCCCGCGGAAACACTCGGAGGCGTGAGTCGCCGGCGCGGAGTCGCCGATGACCGGAGGCGGCTGCACCCGACCGCGCCTCCGGAAGAATTGGCGGCGGCGGTTGCGCTGCCGCCCTCAATTGACGGCGAGGGGCAGGCCACGCGCACCCCTCGCTTCTCGACTTTGTCACGGCCACGCCGAGCCGCGTCGGGCCGGTCGGGCCGGACCGAGCCGGCCGGGCCGGGCCGGGTCCAGTCGGGTCGGACCCGGTTCGGGCCGACCCAGGGGGGGTCGGGCCGGGTCGGTCCGGGCCCAGACCCCTCAATTTCGGACCTCTTTCAGTCAAATGCCCATATCTTGGGCTACGCACCTCCGATCGATGCACCGTCAGTTGTGTAGAGATCCTTAGAACGAGTCGGGCGTTTCGGTATATTACACTCAAGGTTTCAGAGAACTTTGTGTTCGGCCGGGTTGGTTCGTACATGAAACCAACCAGGCCCTCGGAGCGGAAACGCTTATATTTTGAGCTCCGGACGTACGATTGACGTGCCGTCGACTTTGATGGATTTCTATAAGTGAGACGGATCTTTTGTCATAATCCTCTCGAGGTTTGGATGCTGTCGGAGTGCGGTCGGGTTGGTTCGCTCACGAAATTCAACCGGGCCCCTGAAACGAAAAAGCCAATAACTCACAGACCGGGCGTCCGATTGACGCGCCGTCTGTCTCGTTGAATTCCTATTGATGAGACGGAACTTTTGGCATACTTCGCCCGAGTTTTGGATACAGTTGGATAGTGGCCGGGTTGGATTGTACCCAAAATCCAACCGGGCCCCTGGATCGGGAGAGCGGATATCTTTCAGACAGGACGTCCGTTTGAAGAACCGTCAGCAGCGTTGATGATCATGTTGGGAAATGGTCTCTATGAGTATACTGTATAAGAGTTCGAGGTACAGTTGAAATACGGCCGGGATTTGTTCACTCACGAAACCAACCGGGCCCCTGGGACGAAAAGGCTATTAACTCACAGACCGGGCGTCCGGTTAACGCGTCATCTGTTGCGTTGAGACCCTTATGACGACGAGGTCATTTGAGATACTTCTTCATGGGACTTTGAGATACATGGATTATAGACCCGTAGCTCGTAGAGCGGACCCTCCCGGAGACGAATGTGCGAAGTACGGAGACCGTGTAGCCGACTGAGACCTGACGACTCTTGACCGACTCGACTTGGAGTGAGTCGACTAGCCTTGTGGACGGAGCACTACTTTGCGAGGTGCTGACCCTTGGCGGATGGAGCACTACATGTGTGACAGTGCAGACCCACGGTACTCGTCCGGAGAGTACCTCAGCAGGCTACTAGGGGGTGTGCACTACTGTGATTGGGTGACATACCTTAGCGGGAAGCACTAATGTGTTTCGGTGGCTGACCCGCAGTACTCGACAGGAGGAGTACCTCAGTAGTCTTAGGTTAGTGAGAAGTACCTTGGAGTTGTGATAGGACCACTGTACACTCAGGAGACGGAGCTCTTCAGCAATTACGGTTTCGATAATGAAAATACTGGCTTGAGATGAGACTTTTGACCTTTGTGTTTACCTCATGATTGAGTTGGGTCACTTGATAACTTAGGTATCTGTATGGGCATATACTTGGGTATTGGTTATCCGTTGATTTCACAATCCTTGTGTTTCCTCATGATTGAGATGGGTTACTTGATAACTTAGGTATATGTATGGGCATATACCTAAGTAGAGGTTATCGGTTGACATCTTCTTTGTGGTTATCCTTGTTGGTTTTAGTGAGACCTTGAGGGTCTCGGGGTCCCTACTGAGTATAGTTATACTCACCCCTGCACAGGCTATGTCCGCACCACGTTGTGTTGGTTTCAGACGACGACAGTGCTGACGAAGGCCGAGTGTTCGAAGACTGGATGGTACCCAGAGGTGGACTACACGACGAGTCAGTACCCGGAGGTGGACTTTACGGCGAGACGACACTCGGAGGAGGTTGATGGGCGAGAGTGTTGTGGAAGCTATCTGTACATACCCTTCAGGTAGGATCCGTGGTGCAAGATCTAGAAGCTGCACCATCTATACCTACCCTTCAGGTAGGATCCGAGGAGGACGACCCAGGAGCTGCTTCCCTTCTTCTAGTTGTTGTCTTTTTCTGTTGTACCTTGTTCACCTGTAGTTGTACTTCTTTTGGTTTTGTATTCTTCCCCATTTACTTTTCAACACTTTCTTTTGTACTTATTGTTTTGCTTCCTCTTGTACTCTATGGTGTTTTGTTTACTTTCATAAAGGCAATGACTTCCCAGTTATTGGGATTTACGTCTTTGGTGCTAGTCTCCAACCCCTGGCCTATGGAAGGTGGGTTTGGGGTAGTCACAACACGGGCCCCGAGGACGGGTCATGACAAATTGGTATCAGTGGAGTCGTTTCTACCACAGAACTTATAACTCTGATGTTTTCTTTCTATGAAGCAATAGTGTTAAGAGTACCGAGTGTGGTTTTCAGTTCAGGGAGTCCAGTGCTGGTGCAGGCGGCCGACGTATCCATACACCAGGACCCTGACAACTGACTTTCGACTTTGTGCACGAAAACACTGATTGCGTGTGTGTTTTCAAAGGTTTTCCCTTTAAATATTTTCTCAATCCAGGTCAGCTCACCAGGTATAATCATTTGACTGTGTCACGTTGTTTCTTTCAGGATGCCTTTTCTATGACGACCAGCTAGAGCCCAGAGGGATGTGCGTACTGACAGCCTGTCGAGCGACGAGGCTTCGGTAGAGGGCCCTCTTGAAGTTGAGGCACCAGCGAAGGCCCCAACGGTACTACCATACATTGGGCCACCGATGCCACCAGCCCCAGTAGTAGGCGATGCACGCTACTTGAGTGTGCTGCACAAGTTCCAGTGCCAGAGGCCACCCAGGTTCCGGGGAGAGACGGACCCGTAGGCGGCTGAGGTTTGGTTGGAGGCTGTGGTGAGAGTCTTCAGGCTAGTGGGGACGCCTGCAGACTTCATGGTGATCTTTGCTGCCAGCCTTCTTCAGGCAGCAGCAGGCAGGTGGTGGAGCCACTTGTTCCAGTTTTGCGACGGGATGACATTCGCATGGGAAGACATCCAGACCTTCTTCAGGGTGGATTTTGTGCCAGTATCTCTACACCACGAGCGTGTACAGGAGCTTCTGCTTTCCCACATGTTTTTCGATCAGTAGACGAGTCATCTGTGGGCAGTAGACAGATGATGCAGAGGTCCAGGAGGACCAGACTAGCAGTTGGACGATCTCGGGTTTTAGGACCGGTGGTGCGGGGCACCCGGGGTGGGGTTAGAGCCAGGTGCGCCAGAAACATACAGTGTTACTCATGCGCCGGAAAGGGTCACCTGACATGTGACTATCCGACTCCTCGTACAGTTGATCCGCATGCTATGGAGGAGCCACCGAGGTAGAAGCAGCAGCTAGTGCTTGAGCAACAGCCGAGCAGTGGACAAGGTAGTAGATCTCGGGGAGCAGGTGGACAGGAGCAGAACTAGTTGATACATCCCTTGTACTTCTAGTTCCATGTTTCTTTTTTATTCGTGTCTTTTTACTATGAGCTGCAATAATAAAAATACACTTATCTTTGTTTGCTTTCATGTCCTTTTGTTTGGTTGATACTGAGTGGTCCCGGTTAAACTGTTGACTTGACCCACACTTTCGAGATTTCTACTGGAAGAGACCCAGTGACCTCACACTGATGCCGACAGTGTGACTCGACCCTTGGAGGCGTGAGTGACAGTTGGATCTCATAATAGTTACGTCGAGTCCTTACAACGTCATCCATGGAATGAATGCGTCATCCATGTCAGGATTGACCTTATTAGGCAATGGGCATGGTTCATCCAGGGGATGAGACCGAGTTGCTCTTTTCGGCAAAGGAGAAAATTTAGCAGCTCTTTCAGATCATATGCAAAGAAGGTACAGATCATCCAGGAGCGGATGAAGACTTCACAGTGCAGTAAGAAACCGGAAACCAGCTCCAGTCTTAGAGACTCGAGCGTGTTAAATGTCAAATAAGAGGAAGGTTAAAGAAGAGATGAGTCTGTGAAGTAGCAGACATGGAGGCAGAGCAAGGAGAGCAGCGTGAGGTGGTGTACATCTTAACATGCTACAACTACCCGCCTTACTTATCCCCGCCAGGCTCAGGGATATGGAGAGCGGAGGAAGAGTGTGGATGCATGAGGTCAAGGAGTGTGACCCAATGGCTCTAAAAAATGATTCAAGGGACAGTCTGTGTCCACTACTAGCTGATGTAGTAACAGACATCGATATGAATCATTCCTCGCTTTCACAAATCTTGTTCCAAACATAGAGTTCCCGGTAAGCCGTGGACTTGACCCTCACGTATGGAGATACCTTGGGAGGAGACTCGATAATCACACTTACGCCGACGGTGTGGTCAGACCCTCGAGGTGAGAGTTTCGGTTGGAATCTCTTGGTGGCAGCATCGAGTCCTTATGACATTAGTTTGAGTATGGAATGGGCTATAACTGGTCATACTCAAATTGACGGTTTTAGGCAAACGTCGGGAAGGGTTTTCCTTGGTCGGCGGAAAGGAAACCCCAGGCAGCACAGGAAAAACTCTTTCACAGGAGGGTGCGACCGATAACTCCTGATTCGTACAACCTTACCCTCGTGGCAACAGTCGTTTTGAGTTCCAGTTCTAATAGGAATTAGAGACCTCTAGAGTTTGATGATGATGATCACGTCCTTATACGGGTCTCACCTCGACGAGATATACGGAGATGTGGCCAAGGCGGAAAGTTAACTCTGTGGTTCAACAGACCTTTCTAGGTCCACAGCTGGGTAGGTGAGGTAGTTTACCGCTTGACCCATCCACCTCAGTTGCACCAGGTTCATGAAGACTTCCACGTATCTCAACTGAAGAGATACGTGCTCGACCCATTGTATATCATCGACCGTGAGGAGCTTGACGATGGCGATGAGGTGTTTTTCATGGAGGTCCTAGTGGGATCGAGGATCGACAGGAGCAGATCCTACGAGGAAGATCGATTCCTCGGGTGCGCTTTCTTTGGCAGTACGGAACCTCCAAGTAAGCACATGGGAGCGAAAGGCTCAGGTGCGTGTTCAATACCGCTTTTGTGACCCTAGTTTGTGTTGATGCTTTACGGGGACGTAAAGCCCTGAGGTGGGAGTAATGTAAAGACCCGGGAATTTCAAGGTAATTTTTTTATTAATTTTCTTTGGGATTTTAAAAGAATGCAGTTTCTGACGGCGCCTGATTCCGAGGCCCGGTGTGCCCGGAATCATTTTCTGAAGATTGTCTCGGGTACGTTCAGTGAACGCACGAGCGGGAATTTATATCTTTTGAACTGGTGCTCGGAATCAAATTCTGAGGGCACCGATGGAACCGCAGCGCCAGTTTTTTCTTAGGAACACCTATTCCGCAGTTGTGTTTTATCAAGTTTGGATGTTAGTTTTTGGGGGTTTTTAATTAAACTGAATAAAAATATGTGTTTTCCATATTTTTATTTGAAGTGGTAGTTAGAACCTCCAAGGGGAGGTTAGTGTAGGGGCCCACCCGCACATAACCTCCCTTCGGTGGATGTTATAAGGTGGGGCCCACATTAGTATCAAACCCCCTTAACCCCCTTAACTCTTGAACTCTCCATTTATGTGGATGAAACTCTCTCACATTAAATGAGTCTCTCCACCTCCCTCTCATTAAATTTGACAACTTGAGATATTTAATTATGTGAGTTAATTTAAATTTCAAACTCTTGAAATTCATAAGCTTTGTTGTGTTAATAAATCAAGTTAAGAACTTATTTTATTAGGGTTGGAGTTTAGTTGATTGGGAGCCTTTGGAGAAAAAGCTTCGGAAGTCTTGAGTTTATTATTTCTCTACGACAAAGAACATAAAGAACGTCTCTTCCGCCACTGAAGCACGATGACGCCATCTTCTTCATCGTTCTTCAACCGAGGTAAGGAAAGGGAAGCGACGCCGACGACATCTCCAACGACCTTCATCCGCATCAAAGGAGAAGACGTCGCCCGCGAAGAACGTCGTCAACAACGACGTCACCTCCGAACGCTCGTCCACCAATGACGAGTACCCTTCTTCCTTTCCGACGCATGGGAATGGGAATTGGGAGTGTGTGACGAACACGACAATCGAGGAATCGATATTCGCCCTTTTTCCGAGATCGTCAATGAATGACAATTACGATGTAGGGAATTTAAATTTTGATTGTTGGTGAACCCTCGTTTACTCCCTTGATTTTTATTCTTCATGAATTTTTCCATCTACTATCATTTAACGAGAGGGGTCCGGTCCGCACAAACACGGCCGACCCACCTCCTTTTTCCATGTTGGATTTCTTTGTGGTTTGGTATGGGAAGGCATGGTGCCGTTGCACCATGCGGAATCATGCGACAATGAAATGCACGGCGCCGTCGTGCCGCGTCGTGAAAAACAAACAAAGGCGTGATACCGTCGCGCCGCGTCGGGGAAACCCGAAGACATCCGCGGACGAAGTCGGGCCATGGCGAAGGGGCGCGGCGCCAACGCATCGTGCCGGAGAACCATGAAGACGACGCGTTTTGTTAATTGACGTGTGGATTGATGAGGGACGACATAACAGGGCCACAAAGTATTTTTGAAACTTGCGCAGTAAAGTACGAGACCCGAGATGAACACCGGCTCAGACGGGTTTGAAAACGGACCACCAGAGCAACTCCGGTGGCCCGCGGAAACAGCCGGAGGGGCGGGTCGCCGGCGCGGCGTCGCCGGCGACCGGAGGTGGGGGCCTGAGCCGTCCGGCCGCCAGGCGGCGGCGCCGGAAGAATTGGCGGTGGCGGTTGCGCCGCCGGCCTCAATTAACGGCGAGGGGTGGGCCGCGCGCACCCCCCGCTTCCCGACTTCAGCTCGGCCATGCTGAGCCGCGGCTGGCCGGTAGGGCCAGGCCGCGCCGGCTAGGCCGGGCTGGGTCTGGTTGGGTCGGACCTGGTTCGGGCCGACCCAGGGGGGTCGGGCCGGGTCGGTCCGGGCCCAGACCCCCCGATTTCGGACCACTTTCAGTAAAATGCTCATATCTTGGGCTACAGACCTCTGATGGATGCACTATCAGTTGTGTAGCGTTCCTTGGAACGGGCCAGTCGTTTGGGTATTTTACACTCATGGGTTCGGAGAACGTTGGGTTCGGCCGGATTGGTTCGTACACGAACCTAACCGGGCCCTCGGAGAGGAAACACTTATATCTTGAGCTCCGGACGTCCGATTGACGTGCCGTCGACTTTGATGGATTTATCTAATTGAGACGGATCTTTTGGCTTACTCCGCACGAGGTTTGGATGTCGTCGGAGTGCAGTCGGGTTGGTTCGCTCACGGAATCCAACCGGGCCCCTAGAACGAAAAAGCCAATAAATCACAGACCGGGCGTCCGATTGACGCGTCGTCTGTCTCGTTTAATTCCTCTTGATGAGACGGAACTTTTGGCATACTTCGCCCGAGTTTTGGATACAGTTGGATAGCGGCCGGGTTGGATTGTACTCGAAATCCAACCGGGCCCCTGGATCGGGAAAGCTGATATCTTTCATACAGGACGTCCGTTTGACGAACCATCAGCGGTGTTGATGATCACGTTGAGAAACGGTCCCTATGAGTATACCCTATGAGAGTTCGGGGTACAGTTGGGATACGGTTGAGATTGGTTTGCTCACGAAACCAAACGGGCCCCTAGGACGAAAAGGCTAGTAACTCACAGACCGGGCGTCCGATTGACGCGCAGTCTGTTGCGTTGAGACCCCTATGATGAGGCGGTCCTTTGAGATGATTCTTCGTGGGACTTTGAGATACTTGGAGTATCGACCTGTAGCTCGTGGACCGGACCCTCCCGGGGACAAGCGTGCGGAGTACGGAGACCGTGTAGCCGACTGAGACCTGACGACTGCTTGACCGACTCGACTTGGAGTGAGTTCACAAGACCAGTGGACGAAGCACTACTTTGTGAGGTGCAGACCCATGGAGGATGAAACCCTACCTGTGTGACAGTGCAGACCTGCGGTACTCGTCCGAAGAGTGCCTCAGCAGGCTACTAGGGGGTGTGCACTACAGTGTTTGGGTGACATACCTCGCGCGGGAAGCACTACTTTGTTTAGGTGGCTGACCCACGGTACTCGACAGGAGGAGTACCTCAGCAGTCTTAGGTTAGTGAGTAGTACCTCGAAGTCATGACAGGACCACTGTACACTCCAGAGACGGAGCTCTTCAGCAGTTACGGTTTTGATAATGAAAATCCTAGTTTGAGCTGAGACTTTTGACCTTTTTGTTTACCTCATGATTGAGTTGGGTTACTTGATAACTTAGGTATATGTATGGGCATATACCTGGGTAGTGTTTATCCTTTGATTTCACAATCCTTGTGTTTCCTCATGATTGAGATGGGTTACTTGATAACTTAGGTATATGTATGGGCATATACCTAAGTAGAGGTTATCTGTTGAGATATTCTTTGTGGTTATCCTTGTTGGTTTTAGTGAGATCTTGAGGGTCTCGAGGTCCCTACTGAGTATCGTTATACTCACCCCTGCACGGTCTATTCCCGCACCTCGTTGTGTTGGTTGCAAACGAGGACAGTGCTGACGAAGGCCGAGTGTTCGAGGACTGGACGGTACCTGGAGGTGGACTACACGACAAGTCAGTACCCGGGGGTGGACTTCACGGCAAGACAACACTCGAAGGAGGTTGACGGGTGAGAGCATTGTGGAAGCTATCTGTACCTACCCTTCAGGTAGGATCCATGGTGGACGATCTAGAAGCTGCACCATCTGTACCTACCCTTCAGGTAGGATACGAGGAGGATGACCCAGGAGCTACTTCCTTTCCTCCAGCTGTTGTCTTTTTCTGTTGTACCTTGTTCAGCTGTAGTTGTACTTCTTTTGGGTTAGTATTCTGGCCCATTTACTTTTCAGCACTTTCTTTTGTACTTAGTGTTTTGCTTCCTCTTGTACTCTGTGGTGTTTTGTTTACTTTTATAAAGGCAATGCCTTCCCAGTTATCGGGATTTACGCCTTTGGTGCTAGTCTCCATCCCATGGCCTATGGAAGGCGGGCTTGGGGTAGTCATGGCACGGGCCCCGAGGACGGGTCGTGACATTTGTAGCTCTTTAGGATGATGCTGGCCCATTATATACTAAGTAAGATCCTGATTGTCATTACTTGTCGGGTATGAATTCAAAGGACTGGGTCAAAATGAAAAAGGTCGACCATGATGTGGTTATAGAAATTTTGTTCAATGCATCATATCACACATGAATATGAATAATTGACAGTGAATGCACTTCCGATATGATGGGAAATAAGAATCTAGTGACTGAAATCAGGTATGATAAGGAAGGTTTTGTAAGACTTGGTAATGATGAGGGTCGTAAAATTATTATTTCAGGAAAATCCAAGTTTCGAGGAAAAGACATGAGATGAGAAGATGTATTGGTTGTTGAGGGGATTAGTCACAACATTCTTAGTGTTAGTCAATTTCATGACTCATGACATGACATAAGTTTTTACTATAAATTTTGTATCATCAAGGAAAAGGATGGTGATGTTGTGTTTGTAAGGAAAGTGTACGAAAGGGAATCGTTACCTCGTAAGTGGATAAGAAGATATGTTCTTCCTGTTCAAGGATGAAGAAAACAAGATATTGCATAAGTTTCTTGTCCGCCTAATCAAAGTTCCATGAAAGATCTGCTAAAATATGATACATCTTGAAATCTACCAAGATTATCATGTTATCGAACTCATACGTGTGATACATGACAATAGGGGAAGATGATTCAAAATTCATATAATAAGAAGGAGAAAATGTCAATGGGACTACTTGAGTGGGTGCATATTGATGTTTGTGGGCAAATTTCACTATGGGAAATTGATGGGATGAGATAATATGTCCTCTTCATTGATGATTATAGAATAATTTCATGGGTTTCAATAATCACCCACAAATCTAAAGTGTTCAGTTTTATTATAAGGTATCGAAGAGAATGTGAAAAGATGCTTGGTCAGAAAGTCCAGACGATTTGAACAGATAAAGGAACTGATTTCAAAAATCACCAAGTGGAGGATTATTTCTAAAAACATGGGACAATGTATCATTTTTCTGCATTAATAACTCCATAGAAGAATGGAGTTGTTGAGAGAATAAATTGTATTGCAACAATATGTCTAGAGCAATTCTCCCTGAAAAAAAACTTCCAGATAAATTTTGTAAAGAAGCAGTAATGATAGCAGTATACACTTCAAACAGAGTTTCACATTATTCCAAAAGAGGCGAAGACTTAATATTAGTTATTATATGGAAATAAGTTTTCATAGATGTTCTTTAGAGTCTTCAGAAGTAAATGTTTCATTCTCAATAAGTAGAAACAAAGAAAGTTTTAATCTAGTAGTGATGAAGGGAAAATTCGTGGATACTAAAAGATAAAAAGCATATAAATTATTTAATATGTTTCTAGGAAAGATAGTTGATTATCCTGATGTGAAAATTATGGAGGATAAGAAGAATCATCAGAAAATACATGATCATACTTTGGAGGATAATAATGATGAGATGGGCAGGTTAGGAGAAACTCCAGATCCAGAGATACATTTAGAAGAAGACACAGATGATGAAAATAAATTAGCGTCTATCTGAAGACCATTGAGAAGAGATGAAATTGATAGGTATAATATAATTGGTGATCAAATAGCACCAGTGCAACCAAATATGATGAAGCCTCTATAACAAGCATCATAATTAACATAAGTGGAGCCTAAATGCTTCGATGAAGATGCTGGAGATGATAATTGGGTTCGAGTAATGAATTAAGAGCTTGATAAAATAGAAAAAACTCAGGAATATGAGACATTTTCAAGAGTAGAGTAAACGAATGTCATAGGGGAAAACTGGGTTTTTCGTAACAAAATCAATGAAGATGTTGTTGTGATTCAAAAAAAAGCACAACTTGTGTGAAAAGGGTATGCCCTGATAGAGGGTATAGATTTTAATAAATCATTCTCACATGTTGCAAGGATGAACAGAATTATATTATTCTTAGCCATAACTATGCAATTAAAGTATAAAGTTTCCCAGATGGATGTCATGTTACCATTTTGAACGGTGTTCTGTAAGAAGAATTCTACATTGAGCTACCAGAAGGTTTTCTCATTCATGAAGATGATAGAAATGTATGTCTACTGAAGAAGGATATATATGGTTTGACGAAAGCACCTATAGCATGGTATTCATGGCTTGATCAGTTTCTAAAGATCCTCAGTTTGCGTCATGGTGGAGTTGATTACAATTTTGTATTACAACAATGTCAATGATCAAAGGATGATGGAGGTGGTTTATGTCGACGACATTATCATTGGTGGATTAGATGAAGCACAATGCAGATAGTTATAGGAATTCATTAAAAGATAGTTTTAAATTTTAATGATTGGCGAGGAGACATTTTTCCTTGGATTACATGTGACAAAAGGAAGGAATGACACAATAATTTATCAAACTAAATATTCCAATGAGGTTTTGAAAGTGTTTGGAATGGATAATTCCAAAGAGATGAAGTCTTTGGTTGCTACCCAATGGAAACTATCATGGGATGAAGAAGGAAAGGCAATTAATATCACAGAATATAGGCAAATCCTTGGAAGTATATTGTACCTAATAGTGAAAAGGCATGATATTGTATTTTCCACATGACAAGTAGCGAGGTACTAATGCAATACCAATAAGAGAAAAATGATATAAGTAAAAATAATACTTCATTATATAAATGGTACAGTGGATTTTGAGTTAATTTATATTGACTAATCTCATCTAGATTTATTGGGTTATACAGATGCGAATTGGGATAGTTCAACAGATGATAGGAAATCAAAATCAGGAGGTGCGTTTTATCTTGGAGGGTTGATTATTTCTTGGTTAAACATGAAAAAATTTCATTTCATTGGGCACTGTAGAAGATGAATGCATTACAACTACTCAAGATTGCACACAACTATTTTTGATGAAGCAGCAACTTAAATATATGGGAATTGACAAGAAATCTCCGATTAGAAAACATTGTGATATTTCAATTATTATAAATATGAAAAAAATACATTCCATCACTCAAGGACAAAGCCCATTGAATGAAAATATCATTTTATCGAGGAGAATGTGGAGAAAGGTCTGGTGATTTTAGATAATGTTCCTATATAACAACAATTTCTAGATATTCATACAGATGCCTTACTGAAAGAAACGTTTGAAAGGCATCGATTGGATCTGGGAGTCCGTTAAAATTCCCACACATGAAAAAGTGTAGATGTGGATCCCCCTCTCCCTAAGATATTATTTGTTTTTTTATAATTATTTGATATATGTTCATTACCCTATTGCAGACAACCTTGAAGTTCCCATCGAGTTTGATGACAAAAGTGGAGAATGTGTGACTATTAAGGGGGAGAAAAGTGGTGGGGGATCTATTAAGTGGATCAATGAGATAAGGGGAGTTGATGCAGAGATGAACCAGATTAGAGGAGCTATAACATAGGGGTATAATTAAATACGACGATGATAGACGTGATCAATCAATGATTAGATATCACGACAGTTGAGGTTCGTAATGAAATAAGTTCATTGGTATTAGTGTATTTGTATGGTACGCAGGTATGGTTTGTGAAATTGAAAACAGTTCATACTGGAAGGTGATGTGGTATGAGGATGGATTATCATCGATGGAGGAGATCGACCGGAGAGTGGAAAAAAAGATATGCAGACCATGTATGAAAAATGGTTTGTGGGTGCCTTGCATTTCACAACAATAGAAGGATCAGTATGTGATGAAAGCTAGATTGAAGATTTGATAAATCGTTGATTAACAGTTTTTGCGGATATCATTTCCTATTTAATAATTTATAATCCTACTGATTTTTGTGGAGACTGAATATCATAAAAGAACATATTTTTCTCTATGCATTCAGATAAGTCGGAATTTTGTTTGCGTAGAATGTGTTTATGGGGATTATTAACCCACAAAGGAAGTTTGGTATGCTGAAGGAGTTGTCTCGGTTTGTTGAAGAGGAATCTCCGGTAGGATAGAATGAGAATTCCGGAAGCAGTACACAGAGGGAGAGCTCTCGTACGAGGAATCGATGACAGACCGTGAATAGATAATAGTTCACAAATAGGAGGGGTTTCATATAGGAGATTTGTGGAATCGGTATGCAGTATCATTACACAATATTAAAGGGAGAGGTAGTCTGCGAACATAGGAGTTTCACGGAAGAGGTAGTTGTAAACAAAGCAGGTGTTTTTCATACCAAACCTGGTACACAGTATGTGGGAGGAGCAGGTGGTTCGAGATTTGGACAAGGGATCTTTTGAAAACATTAAATCAGTTTGCGGAAGTATTTTAATTTTCTTAGCATTAGTCTTGATGGTGGAAATCATCTATGGGTGAACATGGGACATTAATAGTGAATCTTCCTATAGTTGATGATGTAAGAATTCATGCAAATTTCAGGACCTAAATGTCCATAAACTGTGTTTGACCTACAAGTCGATAAACATTGCGTGGATTCCTTTCCAAGAGTAGTGATCGATGGAAGAGGAAAATGGTGACCAGTTCCACCAGTACTGAGCCAGAGAAAATGGAATAGGTAGGGACCCATGAGAATGCAATGATCATACTTGAAACCTTTTAAAGTCAGCGAGCATGTTCATATAAGATCAGGACTAATCATTGTACTCATTATTGGCTTTGAACCATAGTGAATTTGTTACATCGGCACATCGTCATTGTATTGTCTTTTGGCATAGCCCAGTGAGGGTGAATAAAGAAAAAAACATTGTTCCGTATGCTTGATTTAATATCTATTTGTATATTGATATGATATGAAGAGAGAATTGAGTTTGGTCTAACAAAGAAACAAGATCCGAATGAGATAATTTATTAATCTGCCATACCCTAATTCACCCCCTCTAAGTGTATTCGACCTAGTGGACCAAATAATACTAATAATAGCATCCTCAGTCACATCGTCAAAAACCTTGGCTAATGGATAACTCCTACTCTAGTGGGTAATGTGGGCCTTCCAAGTCAGAAAGAGGAGATTTCCACTAACCTTGGTATGCTTAGGTACTCCTCCCCCATCGCATAACACGGGCCAACAAAGTCACATACTGGAGCTTCCCACTAGTCCTGTATAACTGATATATTCATCCAAATCACATACTAGGGTCCTTCAAGGTAACAGAGAGGTCATTCCAACTGTGGGCCTACCAAGTCATAGAGAGGTGCTTCACATTGGGCCCAAACTCAACATTATTCTGATCTCAGCTAGCCACATGGTTCTATATGTAATGCATCTAGGAGAACCGCTCCTCAAGCCCTTCATCCCATCTCAAAATATACTAATGTCTCCACTGAGAATGAAAAAAATATCTGCATTATCAAGAGGATCCCAATGACTCAAACATCTCGACAATCGGACGAACGATTTGCATGTAATGGGCGTTTTAGTAACCAGATGGCTGGTTGCGACGGGGCCCATTCAGACCCAGTTAGACCGACCTGAACAACCCAACTGAAGGGTCTGACATACCACAATTTATTAAGATGGACTCGACCCGAACTAGTGCATGGCGCGGTTGGTCTGGTATGGCCTCGCTAGTGGGCCATGCCCAATAGGCCTCACTGGACCCAGCCCGGTTGGTCGAGGGTCCCCTAGACGAGTCACTCGGTGACCTAGTATAGTCCAGCCTGGCCTGAAGAGGGCACAATTCCAGCCATCCGGTCTGGGTCTGGCCCGCTGGGTGCAAATCTGGGCCCCTACTTTTGGTCCATTCTGATGAGCCGCGGGTGAGGCCCACTGGGCGGTTCTCGCCAAACCTGTTCAACACGAAGCGGACCGGTCAACCTTGATAGATGTGAAAGGATGACATAATTCCATTGAGGGTTACTACGTGGGGATACCTCTTCCTCTGTTGAGTGATCGTGGTCCATCGTGCGGGATGTGGTTCGATACCTCGTCCATCACTTGGAGATGTCGGCCCAGCTGGCAGGTTCTTCTGCACCGTGGCCCGGTGAGCTGCGACTCTTCCTCCGGCACAACGGATCCCACCTGCATCTTCTGTAGTGGTCCACCACCGACATTTTCCATCACATAGTTATATTCTACCTTTGACCACCAATTCTGTAATGGTTTTCCATTTTTCACACCGCTGGTTTCTGTAATCTTTGGGTAATGTTCCCTCCATCAAGAAGGTCTCAAATCTATCATGTCGTCAACTCAAGAGTTTGTACATGAAGAATACCCAAGGTGAGGGGCTTGGTCCTTGTTCATGTTGTCCCACTCCCTCCACATTAGATGTTTACAACAAAGGGGAGGTCCCTGGATTTATAATTAGAAAACAATGATAATTCAATCTCATATAAATAAATCCCAAAGTGGTCACCCTTCCTGCAAAAAATGCATGGTCCATGGATTACCCAGTTTGTGGTGAATCCAAATTCATCGTTTGGAAATAATAATGGTCAAAACATTAAAAACAAATAACCCTACCTCTTATGATGTAAAATGCTTCAGGATTCTTCCTCAAGGGATTTAAGATGTCGACATCGCTTCCCAAGTCTGATCTCTGAAAGGTATCAAAGATGATGAAGATCCACTAACGTTCGATATTTTTTGTTGGGGGTGGAAGCCTAGAAGAGGTTCACCAATGAATACTACAATATTTTGATTCATATTTCCCTTGGGCATCAAACTATAAATAGAATCACGATGTAGTGTTCCCATTATGATGTGACATTGTGTCGTTACACTGTTTTATTTAAAATACAACGTCGCTGTTATGAATTATTAAAGAATCGTTACACTGCGAGTTTAATGAGACATTAATGAGACTCATTAATGTGTATCGTCGATGCCTCATCGATTCCCACTGCATCACCATCCACATCTCAAAAGTGAGAAAGAAAATAAATTAATTCTATTAAATTATTTTACTATTTTTCTCATAAAGTATGGAAAATAATTTTCTGCTCATTCGTTGTCCGCCGAAGTTATGTAATTTATATATGAATCCCGACATTATGAATTAAATGGTTCCATATGATTTTCTATCTAAGGAATTATTCATAAGGTATAAAATCATGCTCGCATGTTTACTAAACGTGCCTTAAAAAATGTTCAAAAATATGTTTCGGTCTCCCTGGACTTCGGAATCACATGCCACCGAATTTAGTGGTTTCTAATTAATTCCATATAAATAAAAAAGTTACATGGAAATTATGATATTTTACATTCACCCCACCTTAGGTATTTATGTCCCCAAAATCCAAAACAACAAACTAAACAAAATGATGGGGGTATTGAGCATGAATCTTAGTCTCCCACTCCCAGGTGATCTCCTGGAGATTCACGTGTTGCCATCAGACTCCAACTACAAAAATTGATAGCCCCCATGATACCTGGTCCTATGGATCCTCTATCTCCACTCGGAACTCCACAAAAATCATTGCATTGTCAATGTCTAGCTCTCCCCAGTTTATGATGGGTGATGTATCAGGCACGTACCACATCATCTGTGACAAATGGAATACATCATGTACATGGTGCCTCTGTGGGGGGTGATCTAGGTGGTACACCACCTCGTTAACTCTTCTTAGGATCAATAAATGTCATACGAACCATGTAGATATCTTGAAACACAATCCAAATCTTCACAATCCTCATCGGGGTGAGTCCCGAAGGAACACATGATCTCCCACCTAGAATTACAAGGGTCTCCATATCCTGTCATCAGAAGACTTCTTCTTGCTCTTTGTAGTCATCCTCTTCTCCTAGATGATCTGAACCATTTCGGTGGTTGACTGTACCATCAATGGACCCATACATGCTAACTCCCATAGGTATGTCCTGCATATGGGTGATATGCAAGGCCTCACGTACAAGGACTCAAAAGGTTCCATGCTAATGGTGGAGTGATATATGATGTTATATGAATACTAAACCAGTGACAGGTGGTCCTCCTAACAATGACCAACGTCTAGGGTGCAAGCACAAATCATATCCTCTATGGTCTGTATGGTCCGCTCTCGTTGACCATCTGTATGGTGATGAAAATATGTGATCAAACGCAGCTACGTCCCTAAATCCTCTTGTTATCCCTTCCACAACAAGGATGTAAAGCAGTAATTGCGATATGATTCGACTGTCGAAGGAACCCCATGAAGCTATATTATCTCCTAAACATAAAGGTGTCACAAGACCTCTACCAGTCCCCACTCTCGGATGGGTAGGATGTGAGCTGACATGGTGAGTCAGTCAACGGTCACCCAAATAGAGTCATGACCTCTAGATGTATGTGGTAACCCCATCCTCAATTTCATCGAGATACCTTCCCAATTCCACTCCAGTACCTCATGTGGATGAGTCAAACTTATTTGAACCTAGTGCACAACCTTCAATTTCAAATATGTGAGGCCTCAATAAAATAAACTTATCCATTTCTTTCTTTATCTGTGTCCACCAATACAGATGCCAGAGGTACTAGTACATCTTCACATATCGAGTATTTACTACCAATGGAGATGCATGAATCTCCCTCAAGACCTCCTCCCGCAATGCCAATTATACTAAGGCAGGACATCTGAAAGGGATGACATGTTCCCCACCTATCAAAAATCTATTAGATACCTGTACTGAGGATAACTGAGAACAAAGGGTCTCACAATCAACATCCACTAGCTGTGCCTCCCTGAACAAATTTTAGAGTGAGGGAGTAACTACCATTGACTAGAGGTATGCATCTTCACCATCATCCATGAAGGATGCACGCACCGTGACTAAATTCTATGTCATCTCACTCGGTAGCTATAAAAAGGCCCTCCTACTAAGCACGTCTTCCACAAATTTTCCCATTCGATGTGTATTGATAATCTCAAAATAAATTTCTGGGAGGAACTATAGCCATCGACACTGTCTTAGGATCAAGTCCTTCTGGGAGAAGATACACCAAAGACTCTTGTGGTAAGAGTAAACTCTAAAACATTCACCCATCATGTAGTGCTGCCACATTTTCAGGTAAAATACCATTGATAGTAACTCAATGTTGTGGGTCACGTAGTTCTACTCATGCTTCCTCAAATGATGTTCTCTATAGACGATCACCGCTTTCTCCGACATTAGGAAAAAACTGATCCCAGTTCCTGATGCGTTGCCGTAAAATACATACCCAACTCCCTCATCTGGTAGTCTAATGATGGGGGAACAAGTCGGTCTCTGCCTCAGCTCCGGGAAAATATTCTGGCATTTCTCCATCCACACAAATGATTTTCCCTTCCATGTCAATGCGGATAAGGGTGCTGCTACACTAAAAAATTCGGGCACGAACCAACGATAGTAACCAGCCAACCCAAGCAGTTCTGCACATTTGTCCCACTCCTAGGTGGACCCTAAAAGGAACCACGTCTATATTCACAAGATCTACTTCAAATCAAGCCTCCAAGTACATTTCATAAGAAATAGTCCTCCTAAATCCAAAATTGACACATTGAGATCTTACCATATAGTTGGTGCTCTCAGAATATATCTAGGACTATCCATAGGTGTACAACATGCACCTCCTCTGATTCTATGTACAACAAGATTTCATCAATGAAGACCATGACGAACTAGTCTACGTAGAGCTAGAAGATCCTATTCATGATGCCCATGAACACTGTTGGGGATTTCTTCATGGCGGAAGGCATCACAAGGAACTCATAGTGTTCATACCAGGACCTGAAATCTACATTTGATGCATCCAAAACATGTACCCAAAGTTGGTGATATCCTGATCTAAGGTCTATCTTTGAGAACCACTTTTCTCCTTTCAGTTGGTTGAAGCATTCATCAATTCTCGATAATGGGTACTTGATCTTCACGGTTTCCTTGTTCAGGTGCTGGAATCCATACAAAACCTCAATATCTCAACATCTGTCTTGAAAAAAAGCACTGAGGCTACCCATAGTGAAACACTGGGTCATACAATCCCCTTCCCATGCAATTCCTCCACATTTACACTCATCTTTTAATGCTCTACGGGATCCATTGGATATTCTGGTGTGGATATCAGTTCGATCTCGGGGTACATGTCAATATATAAGTCTACCTCTCTATGGAGAGGTAGAAATTGATCCTCATCAGAAATAACATCCTCATAATCGTCCACCAATACACAGAATCTTGAACTCCTCTCCTCCACTGCACCAAGAGTGGGGGTATCCAATTGGACAGTGATCTACTACACCCTCCTTTGAGAGAGTCTGTACTTCACTACAAGGGTTTACTTATATCTGGTGAAGGAAAACCCGGTTCCATATCTATTGACACACCGCACTGTACACCAAAAATAATAAATATAGGAATGTACTATAGATAATCATTTCATAAACAAGAAGACATCGTAAGGCCTAGATGCTAATACTAGGAGATCATAGCCAATGATCTGGCCTCCTAGAGTAAGCTCCCAATGTCGGCAGTAGGGTGTAATCATAAAATCACCTCCCATATGAGTCTCTCACTGTATGGATTGAGCCAAAGGCGCCACTAGAATCTTTGAGCTCCAAACGAGAGTCATGGAAAAGAAGGAATGACTAGAACATGTGTCTATAAGTACTGCAAGTAGGGTGGGGAAGACAAATATTGTACCTCATAACATCTTTGGAGCAGTGTGGTCATACGACTATGCTACTTGGAGCTGAGCACACCCATGTCCATCTTCCCCCTGAAGTTGGGGTGGACCACCTGGGGGTGATGGCGATAACACCTTGAAGCGTATCCCACTGCTTGTTGCTCGTACAGATCCCATGAAACATATTCCGACCTACAAACCTCCTCACTCAAACCACTACCACTCCCTCGGTGGCACCTTGACCATATGCTGGTCATCCGTATGGTGGGTCTGGCAGTCACATTCCATGTCTCTCTGCCCGCCGCACTATTAGAAATGTCTTAACCCCATATGAGTCCCACTAGCATGGGAGCCTTACACAATTGACCCTGAGTCATGGGTTGGCCACTGAATGACATGTACCACTTGGGCACACAAGTCTAGATGTGGGTGCCTACTCATCCAAGAATCTCTCCATTAGAAGGGACCACACTAGCACCCCGTCCTAGTTAGGGATGCTGAGAGGCACTACCAAATCCCTAATCTCCATCCTAAGTCCCTAACCAAAGGCTTGATCCCAAAATAATGTCCCTCAAACCATATCTATGGAGTAGTGAGAATGCTCTATGAACCCTGTCGAGTACTAGAACACCTTCATGATATCATACTGTAGGTGAAGTAGCTCCTGGATGCACACAAAGCACAACGTCGTGGGAAAAAACTCCTCCCGGAAAAGCCTCTCGATGCCAACCCTAGGGAGGGTCACCTCATTGTGAGTCTGGATGGTTAAACTCCACCATATCCCTACTGAACCCTATAAAATGATCTCTAATAAGATCACCATCTAGTCAAGCGGTGTCCTCACTAAGTGAAACAACCACATCAGAACCTCCTTCCAGTCCTCAGAGACCTTAGAATCCATCTCTCCCCTGAACCAGGGAGGTCCATGTCTCTGAAAATCATGTTGGGAACTAGGCCTAAGAACATCCTCTGCCTGAACCTCCATCAGAAGATGCTAAACATTGGGTGGTGGTAGTAATTGTACACTCCCTGGAGGGGTCATCTCTAGAACTTTTCCATAAAAGGATGCCCCATCGATAGGTATGTTGTCCTCATGACCTCGTATTGGGATTCTAGATGGTCGTCTATGTGGATGCATCCTGAGATAGGTCATGATGTACCATAGTTAGATGGTTATACCAGGTGAGCTGACTCTTATTCAAAATAAGGAGACACTTATGCAACCTGTGTTTTCTTCTATTGACCTGAAAATATAATTCGAGGTCCCAGTGTAATGATACGTCGATCGACGCACCAACAATGGACACCCTTAATATGAATGTCAGACTCGAAACACTTAACATTGTTTCCCCAAAACAAAGACTCCCGATCTTTTTGGGGGAACCGAAATCCCTATGATACCACATTGTCATGACCCATCCCACGGGTCCCGTACCATGATTACCTGATACCCACCTCCCGAAGACTATGGGATGGAAACTAGCTCTGAAGGCATCATCCTGTAAGTGGGAGTCATTTTCCAGAGTACCTGTATGCACACGTATTCCCAACCACATCCCAACACATTGAATGGGGGAGACCAGTACCACTAAAACAAGATTGAATGGAAGAACAATTGAAAGTATGTGTGTCTAAATACAAACCCAACAAATAAATGTTACTATCATGTAAAAAAGGATAATCTAATGGCCATCTATAGAAAACAACACCTGATGTGATAGTAGAGAAACTACTTGAAGCCGAAGTAGTATGTCATGTCTGCCCTATCATACATGGCCCCGACTAGTCCTAGTCCACCAAGTCAAAAGTCAAAAGGATCATTAGTCCCGTCTCCCCGAGAACCCATATCGAGACATCAGTCTTCTACACCAGACATAATAAGTTTGTGTGAAACCCATGCAGGGGTGAGTAACACGGTACTCAGTATGGAAAGCAAAGCAAAAAAGACCACACTACAATTCCTCAAAGTAAATCACGAAACACAAGACGAATCACAGAAGGTATATTCTAGGGTAGTAATAGTAGCATCATCAGTCACATCACCGAATACCTCAGATATTGGATAACTCTTCATCTAGGGAGTACAATGGGCCCGCTATGTCACGAGGTGGTTCTTCCCAATAACCATGGATGCTTGGGAACTCCTCTCTCATCACATACCATAGGCCAAGAAAGTCATAGAGAGGTGCTTCCAACTAGTCTTGGCCAACTGAGGTAATCATCATAATCTTGTATAATGGGCCTGAGACATCATAGAGAGATGATTCCCACCACGGGCCTTCCAATTCAAAGAGAGGTGCATCCCACTAGGCCAAAAGTCATCAGTCTTCAGGTCTCAACTAGTCAGAGTCTTCTGAAAATAGTGCCCATGGGAGAACCAATATTCCAGACCATCTTCACTTGTCAACAGCCTAAAAAGTCACCATAGAGTGTTCCAAAATATCCACCTCATCGATAGGGTCCCACGCCACCAACAATTCATCAATCGGATGCACAGTTTGCAATATACATGTGTTTTAGTAACTAGGGGGCTGATTGAGATAGGATTCGGTTCGACCTAGTCCGACCGACCTGACCAACCCAGCCTAGCAGTCCCACATACCCAAGTTCATTAAGACAGAATCGAACAAACCTAGAGTGGACTTAGGTCGGTTTGGTTCGGCCTGTCCAGGGGGCCAGGCCCAATAGGCATCGCTGGACCCATCCCGGTTGGTCGATGGTCCATCCCCCTGAGTCACCCGACGACTCTGTCTAGTCTTACCCGACACGAAGAGGGTGTGGGTCCAGCCTTTTGGTGTGGGTTTAGCCCACTATGTGTGGGTACGGGCCACTTGCGCAGGTCCGACCTAGTGAGCCGTAGGTTCGACCCACAGTGCGGGTCCTGCCTGCTGGGCAATTCATTCCATGCCTGGTCTACAAGAGGCGGACCGCTCCCCCTAGCTGGATGCGTCCAGATGTCACGTTCGTCCGCCTTCTTTGCCCTGCAGGTCACCACAATGTGCCTCCTCTTCCATGGTCAAGTGACCACAGGACATCCTGCATGATGTGACTAGGTTCCTATTCTTCCACCTCCAGCCGGTGGCTTCTTCCACTGCGCCGATGGCCGGGGATCCATGACCTTTCCTTAGGCGCACTTTCAGGGCACAACGCCTCCCCCCAACCACCGCCATCAACAAATTATTCCTTGAAAAATCGTGTCTGCACCAGTGGTCCATTCATCACACTGCTCATCACTTCATTCTCTAAAGAACATTATCCCC
This sequence comes from Viscum album, assembly GCA_963277665.1. Classification (NCBI taxonomy): domain Eukaryota; kingdom Viridiplantae; phylum Streptophyta; class Magnoliopsida; order Santalales; family Viscaceae; genus Viscum; species Viscum album. The sequence goes on along the minus strand of OY728123.1, from coordinate 418,615,506 downwards.
AATGCGAGGGTCTCAAATCTGTCTTTCCATTGATTCGAGAGTTTGGCCATAAGGAAAATCCACAGAGGATGAGATCTGGCCTTTTTTGTGTCGATCGGCACCCTCCACATTAAATTTACACAACATAATGGAGGTCTGGGGATCATTAATTCAAACAATAATAATAATACAACCCCATATCGAGTAACCCAAAAGAGGTCACCCTTCCCACAAGAACGCATTGTTAGCAGATTAACCTGTTTGTCGGTTAATCATTGTTCGTCATTTTAAAATAAGAAAGGGGAAAAAATTTAAATCCAATAAGCCCTACCTCTTATGTTGTTCGATGCCACAACGTTCATCCTCGAGGGATTTAAGATGTCGACGTCGCTTCCTAGATATGATCTTCAAAAGGCGTCGAAGATGATGAAGTTTCATAGGCGTTCTTCATTCTTCACTGGGGAGGAAGTCTGTCAGAGGTTCGCCAGAGAATCCTCCAAATATTTATTAGATATTTCCCCTGAAAATTGAACTATAAATTGGTACATGACGTATCATTCTAATTATGATGCGATGTCACGCCATTACACTATTTTATTTACAAAACATCATTGCTGTTACATGTAATTAAATTATTGTTACACTATGAGTTTAACCAGCCATTAATGAGCCTCATTAATGTGCATATGCGCCACCTCGTCACTGGAACACATCATCACCATCCTCCACTCAAAATTGATAACTAAAATAAAATAATTCTTTTAAATTCTTTTATTATTTTTCTCAAAAATTCCCAAAAATAACATTTCCACTCGGCCCTCAGTGGCCGAAGTTAATTCATTTATAGTTGAATCATGATGATCTAAATTCAACGATGCACTCATATTTTCGATCTGAGAAATGGATCAAAAGATAGAAAATCATTCTTGAACATTTTCTGAACGTACCATAAAAAATGATCAAAATTCTATTCTAGGCTCTCCGGACCTCAGAATCACGTGCAGTCGAATTTCATGGTCTCAAATTAATTCCACATAAATAAAACAGTTATAAGGAAATTCTGAGTTTCTACAGTCTTCATCTCATATAAAGTTTCCTAAATTGTCTAAAATTAAATAATTTCATGTTTATAGAAAGTATATAATCACAATATTAAATTAAATTAAATGTTAGGTCAATTTAGTAATCTTTATCAATGTATTTTTAAAAATTATTATACATATTTACTGATTATAGTTGTTGTAAAAACTACTAATCTTAATATTAATATTGAACAAATAAGAAGATATCATTAAAAAAAATTGTAATAGTTGATTTAAAATATGAAATATTTTTTCTAGAATTAAAAACAAATATATTTTAAAATTTTATTTTAAAATTAAACCATCAAAACACAAAGAGAAATTGATACTTAGAATTTTTTTTGAATATAAAATGTTTTTTTCAAAATTAAATTATAAATCTGTTTGAAATACGTATTTAAAATCAAATTTAAAAAATTAAAATTTTAAAATAATCAATAACATATTTTTACCATGTAAATAACTTTGTTTTCAAATAAATACCATTATTTTTCAGGATTCATTAAAATTAATTATTTTTTTAAAATTATCAAAATAAGGTTTATAGATTATTTTTACATTAAAACATATATATAATATTTCAATTTTTTCAATATAAAAAACTATAAATTAAAAATTACTCTTTTAAATAAATCCTTATAAAATGACTTTAAAAAACTCTTTTATTTTTTATTTAATGAATTACATAATATATTTTCATGGATATAACTATTTAATTCAATATTACATATAAATATGAAAAAAAATATTCTATAGATACATTGGTTGTTACAATAAAATAATAAAAACCAAAAATACTTTTTTTACGATATTATAAAACATTAATCGTATTAGAATCCATGAAATGAAAAATGTTTCACAAAAATTTCATCAGTGCCAAAAAAGTGGAAATTAAATAGGTTTAAATAAATTTTTTGATTTCCTCAAAACATAACCTATGGGAAAAGAAAATATTTCATAAACACCTAAAAATCAATCAATTAAACCATCTGTAGGAAAAATAATTATTTTAGCATTATTTAATATCCCTAGTAAATATTATGTAACATCAGTGGATGTTATAGTAAATGAATAATTACATAAAAGTGTAATTTGAAAATGCCTTCATTTAATTTTCCTTTTTACATGAAAAAATGTATAAAACAAAACAATTTCTCAAATAATAAGTTAGAAAAAATCACTTAAAAATATAATATTTTAATGAGATCTTAATATAATTGACCAGTCATGATGGAGGAAAATTCTTCTCATTACAAATACATTAAAATAAAAAGTTCCTTTCAAACTTTTGTTGAAAATTTAAAAAACATTCCACATTATAAAGATGAAAATTGGTATTGAAACTTCATAATACCTATTTTAATGTTCTTTGACCAATTTATTGGGTTACCATATTATTGGGTGTCTTAACAGGTCCTTTCGGGAATTTTTTCCGCATGTTTTTGAATATTTCTAAGCCTTTGAATGGTTTTTGTATGGTTTGAGTACAATTTAAAAATATTTATATCATGGATAGTAAGGTGTCACCCTTTTGGTATATCGACCCTATCCATTTACACATAACATTAGTTGATTTTAAGAATAATAAAACATCATATTACCATCCAAGGATCGTAAACACTATTGTCTTTAATGAATAAGAACATAAAATTGAAAACAAGGGACTAAAAAGAACTTCTTTATTTAATATTGGGAAAGATCTCTTAACTTACTTTGAGCCCTCAAATTACATATGGTACCCTTTGGACTGCTTCAACAAAGCAATGAGCTAAAATCCTAGTAAGGGGATATACATAAGAATAAGGCTTTAGAACATGGGTTAGAGATTATGAAATAATCATATATAATGAAATATATAATCATTACATATGAACATGGGATCATATAAAAATTTAATCATACTAATGTTGTTGGATGATAAAAAATTAATTTATAAAAAGTCAAGAATTTTTGTACATAGAGGAGCACAAGTCATAGTTATCCACCAAGACTATATTACATTGTAAAAAAATCTATGGCTAACCGCCAAGACCACTGAACATGGTAGAAAAACCTAAGTATATACACCAAGATGATAGCACATAATGTATCATGAGACTAAAAATTACCCAATTAATTGGTGTGATATATGGGAGATCCCATTTTATCAATTTCCTAAATATTCATTCCACATAAAGAATCATACATAAACATAAGGGTACACATGGAACGAAATGGGTATCATAAGAAATCAATAAAGCATAATTTAATTTGTATATCATAAAAGTTTCCATGAAAAAAATAGTCATGAAAATTCATAATGTATAATAGGAATATATAATAATATGTGATTCCAAATTTATGTTTTACCTTGTAAAAGAGTTTTTAATAAACTTTTAAATTATATTATTTTAGTGCAATCTAATGAAAATATCAAATATCATTAAAAACAGAAAAGGTTCGAATCTTTAATATAATACCATAAGTGCAGCAAGAATGTTATGATGATAAAAATAGGGCTTTTAAATATATAATGTCTTCTTAAAAACAAATTGTGTAGTGTACTTGGAATTGTGCAAGAAATCGAGAATTTCCCATAAATGGGTCTGTTTTTTGGGAATTATTAAGGAGGGAATAATTTAATAACATGTATATACATGAAAATGAATGAGGGATGTATATTGAAACAAGATTTTGGAGAATATAAATAGTATGTATACTATTTACAAGGAAATTATAAGACAAATTAATTTGGATAAAAATAATGATAGAGCAACCCGAAGGAATGTAGGAGGTTTAGGTAGAACCACTTATGGAATATCAGCATGGTACCAGGTGTAGTTTGGAGAGAATAATGAGAAATAAATGGTTTTCTATTACATTATTAATCATTAAGTATTTATAGGGGATTTTTTTATCATAACCCATCATTATTTACTACACATAAGAGGACATAACATAAAGCACATTATTGAATAAATGCGAGTAAGAGAGGATCCCTTACCTTATGTCTAATAGTGTTCCATGATTAATATTAATTAACTGAATAATAAAATTATATTCATTAATTAATAATTAAATAACAATAAATACATGTTATTGATTTATTATAAACATATGATTTTCATCCAATTCATTTTTGAGGAGTTACGAGGTTCCATTTTTTTGTTTGAGAGCATTTGCTTCCTGGGTTTTAATGACCAGTTCACTTATATTCATATTTGGATAAACATGAATTATTATAATGGTTTTATTGAATTAATTTTATATGAAATTAGTGAACATCAATAATATTACATGGTTATCATAATCATTTTTTTATTTTGAGTGATGGTGATTCGTTATATAAATCATTAGTGATAAAATCATGGATAAATGTGGAAATTTTGCTTATAATTATATTGTTTTGTATTATTATTTTACATCATGAGAGAAAAAGGATTATATAAATTCACATAAGATAATATAAATATTTAATATTATGGTTCAACCATGAAAATGGTTTCATGGTAATAGAAATTGACAACTCGTCGTCCTTGAAGGTGATAAATTAACACACCACAGACAATGTTTTCATTTTCATCAAATAAAATTATAGGAAAGGAGAGATGGTAATGAATTATATGATTAGCATAAAAATATTATAGTATAAGTATGTTACATTATTTTTCATACCATTGGGATGATGTTAGTTTTATAAAAAATTGAGAATAGAGGAACACGAAACAAGAATTAATGAATGAAAAGCATAATTTACCTCTTCATTTATTCTCCATGAGAGAATATTAAGGGGAGGGATTTGGCGTTTTTTATTAGACAAAGTGATGATATATGTGGTGGATGATCTTGGGGATATATTTGGGATGAATTTATGAAAGGCACAAGGCTTGAGAGGAGTGAATAGAAGAGGGGTGTGTTGGTGGTATTTATAATGGATGAGAGGAGGGTTTTCATATTATTTTATTATTAGTTTAATATTTTTCTATAAGAAAATAAATAGGGATTACTAAAAGACCAAAAATAGAAATTTGTTCATTTGAATTCGAACCCAGGGTTCTTACATCATCCATGATTATAGGAATATTACATTTTGTTTAAAATGTATATATATATGGTAAATTACTGTATCTCACTGTTCATAAAAAATTCGTGTATTTCAGAAAAATCCCAAAAATTCACCCCAAACATTTTTCGATTTGTAAAATCCAAAAATTAAATCCATTTTTCAAAATTAATTTTCAAAATATTATTAATTTAATTTTTAATTAAAATCATAATTTACATGATAAATACAGATTTTAAAACTATATCTAATTTTATAATGCATTAAAAAACAACATAAGGTCTTATGAAATTTTATTTAAACCAAAAGACATAAAATTTATAATTTATGAACACCTTTTATGAAAATATATTTTATTAAAATTTAATTAATTATTGGAAATTATTTATTTACAATATACAAAAATAAGAATAATTTTACTAGGGCCATATTATCACTTATAAGATGCCAAAATTGTATTTACACATTCATGGGTGACGATACTATTATTTTTAATGGTTTATTATTCATAACAATTATATAACTATTCATAAGGGTATGTTAATTTTCAAAAGGGAAGGTTACTATTCACAAAAAAATTTATGTCTATTTCATCAGACAACAAAAATCACCCTAAACGCAACTGTGAAAGTCATATTTTCAAACATCAAATCCCAGATGTGACAATATTAATTTAAATGGTCACATTTTACATAATTGTTCAGTGTGTTCGGATTTCATGTGATTATACGAGATAATTATTAGAATGTAATTTCCATTGATAAAACATTGGGTTGTTTAATTATTCCCCCCATATGAAATTTCTCCCTCAAAGATTGATTTTACATTCTAATCCATAGACGGATTTGGGTAATTTTTCTTCATTGTCTCCTCCAATTCACATGTTTCCTCTTTATACTTATGGTTCGACCATAGTACTTTGACAAGGTGAGTAGTATTGTTACGTTGAACATTATCTCTATGATCCAAGATCATCACATGATGATCTTTCTACAAAATATCATAATATAACATTTCCACCACTATATAGAGTACATGTTAAGGATCTATTATGTATTTTCATTAGAGGGACACATGGAAGACATCGTGTACTTTTTCTACGGTAGGAGGAAGTTCTAGATGATAGGGCACAACCCTGATACAATCATGAATCACAAAGGGGGCGATGTACCTTTTACTTAACATTCCTTTCTTACCAAACATCATGACATTCATCCTTGGAGATACGCGTAGAAAGCAAATGACTCCAACATTGAACTCAAGGTATCATCAATGATTATCGTCATAACTCTGTTTTCGAGATTGAGCTTCATTGATGTGACGCTGAATGATTTTCATCTTATCCATCATTTCATTGACTATTTTAGGTCATAGCAGCTTAAACTCACCAACTTCATCCCAGTACACCGGGGTTATACACCTTTTCCCATAAAGGGATTCATAGGGTTCCATTCAGATGCTCTAGTGGAAACGGAAGTTATAGGAGAATTAAACCAAGGGAAATTGTTTTTCCCATCCACCTTTGATGTACATAAAATATGATCTTAGCATATCATTTATGTTCTGAATAGTTTGCTCAGATTGGCCATCAAATTGAGGATTATAGGACATACAGAAGTTCGGTTCAGTGTGTAGAGGATGTTAATGACTTTTCCAGAACATCGAGGTGAATCCGGGATCTCTATCGGATTCAACAGATAGTGGTACTATAGGAAGCCTTAAAACTTCCTAGATATATATCCAACCAATTTTATAGAATTACAAGTCCCCTCGAATTGCGATAAGGTGACTTATCCTTTTAATATGGTCCATAATGACCCAAGTATCATTGTTTCCAGTAGTTTTCCTTAGATGTCCAGTGACAAAGTCCACGGTAATTTTCTCCCACTTCAATGTTGGTATGGGTAGTGTTTACAACATCCCCTTAGAATTATACCCTTCAAAATTCACTTGTTGACATACCAGGCACATTGATGTATACTCATTAATCTATTTCTTCATATTTTCTCACCTAAAATACTCTCAGTGATATCGATACATTTTTGTGTTCCCTAGGTGAATAGAGAAGTTTGATCTATGTGCATCATTCAAAATCTACTTCTTTATCTCCAAATTGGATAGCACACTTAATAGTGTCCCAAATATTACAACTCCTTCATCATGAATAAAAAACTAAAACGATTTCCCATTTCTAATGGCTTCCACCAATTTTTGAATTTCTACATATTTTTTTGAGCATCCATTATTTTCTCCATGATGGAAGGTTGAGAAATAATTTGAAAAAGTATTGATGATGTTCCTCCCTTACCGATTCCCATGTCAATCCTCTACAAATCTTAAAAGATTTGATCCTTTTCAAGTATCATTATTGTTAATGATACATGATCCTTTATAATTAGTGAATCCACCACCCTATTTTCCATATCAGGATGGTAGGGTACTGAGTAGTTGTAATCCATGATGAGCTCTATCCATCATCCCTAGGTGATATTATTCTATTTTTCAGTAAATATTTATTTGAGAAACTTGTGATCTGTTTATATCTCACACTTCTCCCTATAGAGATAATGATGACAAAATGTTAACGCATTTATCACAACCTCTAACTCCATATCGTCTATAGGATAGTTTTTTCTCATATATTTTTAGTTTCCTTGAGGCATAGGCTATTAATTTATTATTTTTCATTAGTACACAACTTGAAAACTGCTTTGAAGAATAATTGTACACCACAATGATATCTCAACTTGTTGGGAGTGTGAGTATTGGTGCAATGATAAGCCTATTTTTTAACTCATTAATGTTGTCCTCAAATTATTGAGTCTTGACATTCATCACTCTCTTTCGTGTCTATTTTTTAGTGGGTTTGAGAAACATGAAAAGTTATTCACAAATAACTGATAATAATTGTCTAGACCCAAAAATCTACGGATCACCATTACATATGTTGGTCTAGGCCACTCATTAAATTCCTTTATCTTGTAAGGGTCCACATACATACCATATATAGGGATAACACGACCCAAGAAAGATGCATCATCTATCCAAAACTCACATTTACTGTACTTTTCATTAAACATAACCCATCACAATGTCTTTTTTAAGATATTTATATGCTCCTCGTGTTCCTTTTTTCTATTAGAGTATATCAGAATATCATCAATAAAGACTACAATAAATTTTTCGAGGTAATATTGAATGACTATATTCAGTAAATCAATGAAATTTAATAGAGAATTAGTGAGTCTTTAGGGAATTACTATGAACTCATAGTGTTCATACATCATTTCAAAGTCAGTCTTGGGAATATCTTCCTTCCTCAACTTTAATTTGTGATATCCTGACCGGAAGTCCACCTTAGTGAAATAAATGGCCCCTCAAATCTAATCAATGAGTCATCTTTCTATGGAAGTGGATACTTGTTCTTTATCATGAATTTATTGAGCTCATGATAATCATCATAGAAGTACATTAATCCATATTTACTCGCAAAAAAAGAGGACTAGAACACCCCATGGTGAAGAACTCAAGTATATAGATTCCTTCCATATATTTTCCTGTAGTTGCTTCTTCATCTCTTCTAGCTCAACGGTGGCCAATCTATAAGGTGTATTTCATATAGGTGGGGATCCATGAATAAGGTGAATTTAAAACTCAACCTCTCGATCAAGATAAAGTCCAAGAAACTCTTCAGTGAATACATCAGTGTAATCCCTCAGGATGGAAATGTCTCCAAAAACGTTTTCCCCTTTGTCTCAATCATTTGATCTAGACCTACTTGTTGATAATGAATTAATATCTAATCATGGGAAACTAATATTATAGTAGACTCATCTTCCTCCTAAAAATTTTAAATAATTGGAGGATGCTTTGGGATGTGAAGGTTGATCTCCCTTTCCTGATATTTGTTATTGGATTTGTATAATGATAGCCAATCTATGTCCATGATAATATCAAACACAAATAAAAGAAGTATAAAAAGATTTTATGGGAGGTTTAGTCCACACATTTACCGGGTAGGAGCTATAAACCATGGATGAAATAATTTCCCATTTCACTTTTCTCAGAGATAACATATCCACAATTTTTTGGCAGTGTTTGAAAAGTTCAACTAAAATTTAAATATATGAAGGAATGCATCGAACCAGAATCAAATAGTATGTTCGCAATACATGAATGAATAACGAGTGAACATTTCACAACATCTATGTCTCGCTCCACCTCAGCTATAGTGATGGCATAACCCCTTCCATGATCCCTTAGAGGTTGTTTTTGATTTCCTCCGACAACCCTTGGTATAGGGAAATTGTTTGCATAATGCCCATGTTCATGAATTAATAACACTACACTACTGGCTGAGAAACTATCTAAACCGTCAATTCTTCTTCCAAATTAGCAATATTCTTCATATCCATTCAATGGATTTTATCCATCTATCTGATCTTCCCACATTTTATGCAATACCAAGACACCATTAGGCAGTTCCCCAGATACTTCTTCCCACAATTTTTACATGTGGGATGGTCGGACTTCTTTCAATCATAAAATTAATTTATGGAACCACCCACATTAGATTCTATTTGATACATTCTGAATATGGTCTAAAAATACCTCTAATAGTCTTTTAACACCATTTAAACCATATGGGAATAATAGACAATATCCTCAGAGATTTCATTATCTCAAATATCTAATGCTTATTGTAGACACAGATTCAGTCCACTAAAGAATCTATCTATCTTTAATTTGGTGTTCTGGACCAAGAATGAGGCATAACATTCAAGTCTTGTACTATTTTATTGATACACCCCAATTGACACATCTTCCTTATACTTGAGTCCAATGAACTCTCTTTCCATATCGAGATAGATTGTTCAGGGAAAATATTTACAAAAAAACATTCTCTTGAATTCCAATAAATCCTTCAAATCAATTTCTTCCTAGGGATTTTTATTCATGATCTATGTCTATAACTGATTAGGTTACTCACCAAAATGATAGACCACCCACACAACTTTCTATTCTTATAATCACTCGAGGATAGATAATATCTTTTCAATGGAGTTAATCCAATATTCTTTGAGGAGGGGATTAGAATATCTACTAAACATGGGAGGCCTTTTCTGCATGAAGGATTTTATTGTGACATTCTCTTTCCTGGTGTGTAGATGAGGTGGCACAAGATAAAGGATATTATTTATAACTTGGGCTAGCTGAGAAAGTATTGTCATGATATTTTTAGCACCCACTTCATTGTATTTGGCATATCATTAGGGAAATATTGACATCACCTATCATATTTCTTGTTGGAGCTTGTTCTTCTATTAACCACCATTATCTATGTAAATTAACATAAAATTACAGGGCCTGAATACTTATATATTTAGCATAAAAAGTAAAATTTGAAAATTAGAGGATAAACAAGTAATGTGGAAGTATATCATAAATTATGATTCCATATGTTTCAATCAAGGTTATCCTTGATCTAATTATTAACATATATTCTTATGGATTTTTTTTTCATTCCCTTAATAATTGATTGTACAATAATAATAAATTTACCAAATCATATCCCTTGGGAGTGTCAAACTAATAGTAGAGCAAGGACTGTTATTGAACACCAGTTCCCAATTGTCTCTAGTTCAATGACGTATTTTCAGGTTTTACACCTAGATACATCATTGACAGAGCCACCTGCACCAGTTTTTATCCAGATTGGGATGTATTTTCTGGATAAACAAATTATTCTATATGTACTAAAATATAATTATTTTCTTCTTTTTATTATTCTCATCTTTAATGTTCTCACCAAAGTCCTCTATTCCTAATTTCCAAAAATAAAATTACCATCCTATGATACCAACTATACATACCATAGCATTTTACATGTAAAATTACATGAGTTTAAATATAATAAAACATCATATTACCTTCCATGGATCATAATGTCCGGTGTCTTTGAAGACTATGTACATAAAATTGAAAACATGGGATTAAAAACACTTTATTATTTTATCTTCAGAAACAGCTCCAAACCTCCTACGAGACCTTACATCAGCATAGCTTACCCTAGGGATCACATGAACGAAGGGACGATCTAAAATCCCAGTAAGGTAATAAACTTAAGAATAATGGTTTATCACATGGGTTATAAATCATGGCATAATGACATGAAATGGAATATAGAATCATAACATATTAATATGGGATCACATAAACCACAAATAATAGGAATTTTGCAGTGACATAAACCTTGATATTAGAATGAGTCATGTATCATTACATATATAGGATAACAAGTAATTTTTAACCTCCAGGACTATTAGACATGGTTTCTCAATCCAAGGCTAACTACCAAGACCATTGCACATGACAACACAAGCCATGTGTAACCGCAACAATCTTTGCACATAATTTTTCATGAGACTCAACATTACCCAATAAATTGGAAAACTATATGGGGACACCAAACGTAAAATGTCCAGGAATACACTTTTCATAGAATTAATCCTACCCAATCATTCATACATAAACATAAGGGTACCCATGAATGAAAATGGGTATCATAATAAACACATAAAGAATAATTTAATTAACATATCATAAAATTTTCCATGAAAAAAATAATTAGATCATGAATGGAAATTAATATGGTATAATAGTAATATATCATAATAAATGATGCCAAATTTATCTGATAACATGTAATATATTTTTTAGATATATTATAATTAAAACATTTTAGTGCGGTCTAATGAAAATTTAAGGATCATTTAAATTAAAAAATGGCAGAATCATTAATATAAATCTAGAAGTGAAACAAGAATTTTTTCATGATAAAAATCTTATTTTTTAAAAAATATAATTTTCTTAAAAGTATATAGTATAGTGTACTTGAAATTGGGTATGAATTCAGGAATTTCCATTAAATCAGGTTTGCATATTAGGAAGTATTGAGGTGGGAATCATTTCAAAACATGAATATCCATGAAATATAATGTGGGATGGATCATGAAACATGAATTTGTAAAATATAAATATAATTTATAATTTTTAAATAATAATAAAATTAAAATTCATTTGGATAAAAATGATAGAGAAATATGAAGGTATGAAGGAGGTTCTAGTAGAATCCCACACAGAATATCAGCATGGTACCATGTGTACATATGATGGATTAATGTGAGGGAGGTGTTTGTATTATTTTATACATAATTATGGAACTATGGGAGAGGTGAAAAATAATATCCCATCCTTAATAACTAATCATAAATGGACATAACATAGAGGTTATTATTGAATAAATGTTAGAATTACAATACCCTATACATTAATTCTGATATTCTTCTTCTATTTATCTTAATGACCGGGATAATCAAAAAAAGATCCATAATTATTAATTATTTCACCTAAAATACATTTTATTGACTTAGTATAATCTTATTAAGTTCAACCATTCCATTTTTGGATGTGTTAGGTGGTTCAATTTCATTGATTGGGAGTGTTTTCATCATTTATTTTAATGATAAGTTCACTTATATTCATATTTAGATAAATATTTATGTTGATAATGGGTGTTAATAATTGAAGTGATATGAAATTAGTGAAAATATATAAGATTACATGTTTATAAAATTCATTTGGTTATTTGGAGTCAAGGTGACTCATTATATAAAACAATTGTCATAAATGCTTAGATTAATTTAGTGATTTTTCTCATAATTAACATATTTTCTATTATTATTTGACATCATGTAAGAAAAATGAGTCAATAACATCACATAATATAAAATAAATATTAAATAGTTTGGTGAAACAATAAAAATGGCATCATGAATTTAATTGAATAAGGTAATAGAAATTTAAAACACGTTGTCCTTGAATGTGATAAATTAACACATCTCAGACAATGTTTTCATTTCTTTTGTATAAAAGAATGGGAAATGAGAGGTGAGAATTAATAATTCCACTATAATAAAAAAAATTGTAAATTTATGTAATTTTATTTTTCGTACCATTTGTATGAGGAGCGGTTAAGGAAAGAAACGAGGAAAAAGGAACATGAAAGGTAAATGAATGAAGTGAAAATAGGAATTTACCCCTTGATTTAATCCTCATTAAGAGCCTCTTACGGGGAGAGGATTTAGTCTTTTGTGGAGACCAAGGGATTTTTTATGTGGGTAGAGGAATTAGGAGATATTTGGTCTGAATTTATTGATGTAAAAATGTAGGATATATACGAAGAGAAGAGGGGAGTTTCGGTTGTTTTAATAGTAGGGGGTGGAAGATTTTCATCATGTTTTAATCATTAGTTTATTAATTTTCTATAAGTCAATAAATATTGATGATTACATGAAAAAAATAGTAATACGTGCATTTGAATTTGAATAATGTGTGATTACATCTTCCATGATGCAAGGAATAGTATATTTAGCTTATAGTGTACAAATATGATTAATTAATGCATATCAGATAAAAAATTCATGTATTTAAAAAAAAATCTCAGAAATTCACCCAACCCATTTATTGACATTTATAATCCAAAAAATAATTCCAATTTCAAAAAATAATTTTCTAAATTTGATTAATTTATGTTTTATTTGAAATCATAATTGACAAAAATATATGGATTTTAAAACTATAAAAGATTTTATAATGCCATCAAAATTTACATGAGGAATTGTAAAATATTATTGAAACCTGAAGTCATAAAATTGTAAATTTATGTGCACCATTTAGAGAAATATATTTTCTTTTAAATTAATTAATTAATTGTAAATAATTATTTATGACTTACAAAATAACTAATACATTTAATATGGTCATATTATCACTTATAAAACGCATGAATTTTATTTTTGCATTAATGGGTGAGGTTAATATAATTTATAATGATTTAGTATTCATAAGTTTCATATTACTATTCCAAATGGTAGTTTACTATTCATAATGGTAGGTTATTATTCACTAGAAATTATGTTTTTTCATCAGTCCCCAAATTCACCCAGAACACAACCGTGTATGTCAGATTTTCGAAATTCAAAAAACAGAAGTGAAAATATTATGATTAAAGGTCATATAATAGTTTTTAGTTCATTGTGTTATGATTTCATGTGAGTTTATGACCTAATTACTATAAGATAATTTCTATTGAAAAAAATTGGGTTTTAGAGTTGTTTCATCGTTTGACAATGTGTACATCCAAACCATGCAACACCTCTAGTGGATCTATTCATGGTGTAAGGTTTTTGAGTGGTTAGTACTAACCATGTTACTAAAACAATGAAAACTGTGATGTAGTGATTAATAATATGAAAATATGAATAAAAATATTAACACCCATTAATTAACCCTTAAGACCTCCCAGTTAAACCTAAATCTATTCTATATCTTTTTTGGGCACTCTAGAAGCATTTTGGATCTCCAAAAATCATCTCTTGGAGGATCTAAGTGCCAATGAATATGGATATCCTAGATTCTGGTGAATTATTTTCTTATTAATCTTGGTTTTACCTTCTATTATTGATTCTTTCATCTTAATGGTTATGATGGACTTTATCTTTTTTAACATTATTTGTTGACGTGAATATGTAGATCTTGGATCTCCTTTATATTATATCATGATCTTTTTTCATAGATCAGTTGATTTTTATTGAAGTTGACACATCTTGTATTTTTACAGTTGTATTACATAATATCCAAGTTGGCGTTTCTATGATTTTCCTTTATTTTATTATTAATTATTTCCTAGTATTTCATGTATACTTGTTTTCTTATTTATAACACATGTTATAATAAATTGATTCATTAAATTACTTATAAATTATTCATTGACAGAATTCTAATTTACTTCAATATGGAATTATTTTATTGTTTATAATGTTGAATTTTTAAATATTTATATAGAATTTTTTAAATACCATGATTATTATGATGTTTTTAAAAAGATATTTTGAATGATATTTTTGTGATATTAAGGGCTTTGACCAATGTTTTGATTTCCTAAATTAGCATCAATGATTTGAATTAAATTAATTGATATATTTTAAATTTTCAAAATTGTTTTAAATTCTTAAATTTATTTAATAACATAAAATCCCATTTGAAAATTTTTATACTTATTTTGATATTAGTGTTCTTGAGTTATTTGAAATAAATTATTTATTCACATAAAGGAGGGTGTAATCCCATTTTTAAATTTTATTCAATGGTTTTTAAATATAAGTACTTAATTGAAAATATTTAGGGGTGATTTGAAACAAATTATTGATATAAAGGCCCACTAGGAATTTAAATGATTAATTGTGAAAGGAATTGGGTATTATAACTTTTTTTGAAAACTGTTTTATTTAAAATTATTTGATACTAATTGATGATTTTTTGAAAGTCCCATTGGGAGTTTTAATGGTGTATTGTGAAAGGAAATGTGTTTAGTTACCCTTTACTAATGTTAAAATTATTTATAATGTATTTCAATTGAATTGATGATAATTGAAGGCCCAGTTGGAACTTTATGATGATCATATCATGTAATATTTAATTATTTGGCTTCCAAGATTAATTTAATTCATTTATTTGTGTGTTTAAAAAGGGATTAATTTATTTGATGGAGTTTGTTATGAGAGAGAGATTTTTTTGGAGGGATGTTCTATGATTGATGTAGTTAATGATCCCTATAAAGATCCTTGTAACATGAGAATCTCAATCTTATATTTTGACTAATCATGGGATCCTTTATAGATAGATGATATTTCCTAGATATATGCTTCACTAGAGGAATCAGATTCTTCGAGTGGGTCTACATTAAATTTCAATGGCTCGGGCAATCATCTTTTAGTTAGGAAAGTGGGTGTTCCTTGAAAGGATTTTCATTAGAGCCATGAGACAAGATACTTGATCATTAATTATCCTCTTTGTATTTGATTAGAAATTTTATGGTGTACTCAATATCATAATTTGGATGTAACCATGAAATCCATATGCATGAAAACAATAATTGTAACTATTTAGTACCAGAGATTCCTTACATTATTTATTTTTGACTGTTGTGAACCATGAATATATTTCATGGTATCTTGTTCATCATTTTATATCATGTGCATATTCATATAATTTTTATATTTTCTAGCATCAATTTTTGAAATGATTTTCAAATATTTTCAATAAATTTTTTAGTTTTCAGAGTTTAATGTGACTTTTTTTACAAGATTAGTTTAATAATTGTTTCATAAATGTTTAATGATTTAATTTAAACTAATCCACTCATTATATTGTTTTTACTCAACTATTAGATTATTTGAATTATCTTATAAAATAAATGCATAGATTCTTTGGTGGAATCCTACTAGTTTCATTAGCTCACACCATGCGTGTACCATTTTTGTGTATGAATACCTTTTTTTCATATAGCAAGTGTTCGGGCTATCACATTTCATTGTGTGTTCATTATTGGGTGACAAAGGGTAGCTAAAATGGGACATGTTGGGTGGTTTTGGACCAACATGACATGAGTTTTAGTGGTTATGTTCAGACTTATGTTTTCTTACTGTCTCCATGTACTATATATATATGTATTCATTATTATATATATAATTAATTTTATGAATTTTACTATATTTATTATAATAATTTGAGGGTAAAATCATTCCCACTATTTATTTTTTAATTCCTAGATACTTGTCATTGACCCGTAAGGATGGGGAACTCTCCATGGGATTACGGTGAATCAGATAAGGAATTGGTTTAGATAGTTTCCTAGGTTGGTTCATTACAAATTATACCGGTGGAGTTTATTCCATCAAGGTAATTATATTAAATTTAAATCCATGTGTTATTTGGGGAGATTCAATGTAGAAATCAGATTATAAATTTGTTATTACTCAAGAGGTCTTCTGTTAGAGGGTTCTTGATCACCAACCATTAATTGTGAAACATAAATTCCCATGAATGTTGGGAATTCAATCATATATTTTAGAATATCTATTTTTTATAATAAATTGTATTTAGATTCCAAATGATTCTGTCATTAATTTGGGGAATTTTTCAAAAGTTTTTGAACTACAATGGATGGAATACAATAGTTGCACCATGTTTTCACAATCTGGTATACTATGAGGAATCAGTTGGATGATTTGAAAATACAACCATGAACAATTGTGATATTGGTTTGTGTTTTACCATCCCATATGAACAAGAAATTTTCTGTTCTAACTTAGTTCTAAAACTAAAACCATGTCCATTTTATTACAATCAGATTCAATATTGTGAGGACTGTTTTTTGGGTTTTGTGTGTGGGTTGTTTTGTGATCTCATTTGATTGTTTCAAATTTAATCCATTATGAATTATCCATGTTGAAAAAATATTGTTCCTCAAAAAGAGTTTTGGTATGTTCTTTGAGATTTGTTTTCAATTACCCGAGAGTTAGTTTTATGAATTTTTTAGTTATAAAAACTAATTATCAATGAATCTTTTGTGATGTGATAAAAAATGGTTAATGAAGGAATTTGTTCCTATAATATATTTACAATATGAATGGTTTTGATAATTTGTATATGAGATTAATTATTTTGAAAAAATGGAACAATTTACATATAATGGTAGAAGGTTTTAGAAACCAAAATTGATTTATAAAAAGATTTATCATATTAGATGGAAGGAGTAATGTTTTAATATACAATGAAATGTTTTGTATTATGAAATCAATGATGTTTTTATTAATGTAATTTATGAATTTTTTAATGGATTTTTTTCTATCATTGAGTGTCATTTGATTCTTAATTTGATATTCCTATGATTTTTTCTGGTCATAAATGTATCATAAATAATTCAATCAGGAAAATAGAATTTCGGTCCCATATTCATGTTCCAAGGGTAGTTCCTCATGTTTTCTAAAATTTTTATCCCATTTCAATGACTCTACCAATACTCAAAATAGTTTGGTTAAGGAAGAGACCATAAATCCTATAAACTCAATCTAGGACTTCATTAGTTGTATTCCACCTTATTATAAAGGATAACAAAGTTCACTTGAGGCAGTGTAGTGGATTGACGATGTTGATGTGATCATTGATCCTCTCAAGAATCCACTATCCTTAATGGTCATGTATATCCACTCCTTTATTGAGAGACCTGGTTAGGAGTGTGGGGAAAATGTGGCTACCTATGGTATGTATGAAATAGTTTCTTGGGAATTCATTATATTCCTCTTTATTGAGTAGATGTATCCTAATGCGGTTATGTAAGAGAATGTTTACAAGACCTTCAATCATGGTAATAATGATCAATTAGTTGTGAAGTATTCTATGAAGTAATCACATTTGATATGTTTCAGACATAGACATGTCGGTGATGAGTTTAGTAAGGCTGTCTCATTTATAAATTATTTTCAACCAGTCCACGTAACTGATATGCCTATGGAATAGTTGATCTCTTATACATAGATGCTTAAAAGGGTATTTTTAGGTGAAGTGGAGCTAGAAAACCAATATAAATGGATAAATTTCATATTACCTATTAAGGAATAAATATCTCCTCATGAAGAAAGGAGGATTCATGTTGTGTTTTTCTACTGTGAAGAATTGGTTAATTTTAATAAGTTTTTCTCAAAATATCCAATAGTTTGTAAGTTGTGTGGACACATAAGTCAGATTATGAGGTTATATAGATTGGGTGATCATAAATAGAGAATTTGGAAGGAATATCCACACAAGACTATGGGATAGAATATGCATCATGATAATAGGGCTCCATACATATGCCTTATTGTGAATATTTTCATATATTGTGGGATCTTCTCATTTTCAACATGTTGTTTCCGACATCGAAGTGGAAACTGAATGAGTTTTACTTCTTGTGGCTTTCCTGTTTTTGGAAACCTTTCATTTGAGGATCATTTTGGATGGTATCATGTAGAAATTTCAAGGTTTATTTTTGTATTGATGATATGATAATGGTTTAATTTCATGATATATTGATATCATGTTTTGTGTTCCTTTGGATTACTATATTTTTTTCTTTATGGTTATGAGTCAATTAAGTTTTAATTGATGGTGTCTATCATGAAATTATAGTGCCCTGTTGTGAATTAACATTGTTGTGTGAGATCATTAATCATGGACATCGATAGACCTTGTGAATTTACATGGTTAAATAAGAAAATTTTCTTTTTTGATAGACTACACACATAGTGGCATTGGCTTATGATTTGCTAAGCTCATCAAGGCATGGGTCATAGTTTGAAACATTAAATGTTACTGTCTAATTATTACCCAGGGTTGAAATAAATTTTACTTCATAACATTATTATTGATTCTTCATATTCAATTATTCTACTTAGGGATTTGTGGACATCAATTATTTGGGTTTAAGGGACATTCTTTTCTTATGTTATTGCTTCATGAGAAATCATTAGAGGGTGTAGAGTCCTATGTGAGGTATGCATACTTTCTCTTGTTTGGTGATTATTTATTATAATAAGGGGTTGAATTTGGATTTGTATGTTTTTTTAGACATTTTATGGGTATCTCTTCTAGACAATGGACCATTCACCTCAAATGATAAGAGGGGGAGTTCTTGTAGGGTAAATGTGTTCTATATTTCAGAATATATGCTCTATAGTGATATAAAGTCCTATAGTGGGTAGGATGTAAAACCATGTTACATATTTTAATGTATTTGAGCCATTTATTTTATTACCCAAATATTAGGTTTCTTCGCAGTTCATTTCATGAGTTTCTTCAGACATTTTTGGCGGCTAATGGGAATATTCATAGTTTTTGAAAAGGTTTGACAAATGTTCATCTTTGAAAATATGGGTCCCAAAGATGGAGCATTTTATGACCAAGTCTATAGCAATAACCTGAAACACTTTTAGTGGCTCTGTTTTGGGCCCAAGTTTTGTGCATGGTTAAAACTAATAACATGACTTAACCTAAGAAAACATTAATTCTTTGAATAAGTTACATAAATATTATTTAAAATCAAAAAACCGAGCTAATGACAAATGGACAGCTCCCACAAAATAAATAAATTATGAGAATTTTTGGGGCCCTCTAGAAACATTTTGGCAATCCCAAACTCATATCTTGGAGGATTGAAGCACCTGTCGAATTAGATATCATTTTTTGCTGAGTTATTTTCTTATAAATATTGCATCTCTTTATTAACTTTATTCCTCCATCCTAAATGTTATGACGAACATTATTTTTATTGGATCATGATTGATTAATGTGCAATTTTGGAACCAGTCTCTCCTCTATCTTATTTCAAGATTTATTTTCATATATATGATGATATCAATTAATGGTGACACAATGATGATTGTAGTTGTTGGATTCCTTATGTTCTATGTAGGAATATCTATTATATTCCTTCATTTTTTATTCATTGTTTCATAATAAATCATAGATATTGGTCTCCTTGTTTCAAATAAATGTTCTATGTAATTCATCCATTAAATTCCTTATAAATAATTCTTTTATCATATTCTCTTTTAATTGATTAGGTAATTAATTTAATGGTAATAATTAGGGTCTTTCTGTCCTTTTTTGTTTTTTTAAATGCTGTGTTTTTATATATTTATTTTAAATGAACATTTAAAGGATATTATGGTGAAATTAAGGGATTTGGGCCAGGCTATGTTTTCATAATGGAATATCCTTGATTTGAATTAAATTAATTACACTATTTGAACATTTCAAAATAGTTATAAATACATTTGTTTATAAAATAACCAAAATATACCTTTCAATGTTTTAATACTTATTTTTAAATTACTGTTAGGTTCTTTGAAATAATTTATTTATATGAATATAATGGTCTATAAATCAATGTTTTGAAATTTTTTTAATCAAATAAAATTTATAATACATTAATTTACTTAGGGATGCTTTGAAATAAATGAGTGTTTTAGAGGCCCATTTTTCATTTTAGTGATAAATTGTGAATGAAAGTGTTTATTAATTTATTTATTTAATTTAAAAATTATTTTAAAAGGATTCGAATTGAATTGATGATACTTTAAAGCCCTGTTAGCACTTTATGATCATCCTCCCTAGTAATAATCCATTATGTGACATGATAGATTCTTCTACTTCCTATTGTTTTTTGTAGAATAAAGTAAAAAAAAATTGATGGAATTTTTTATGAGAGTGAGATTTTATTTTAGGATCGGTTCCCTAGATAAATGTTGATAAGGGTCCTATAGTGATCCTTCTATCGTTAAAATATCACTCAACTGTTTTGAATACTCCTGGGAACCTGGATAGTTAGATGATATATTGACGATATATTATTCACTAGAGGGAGAACACACATATAGTGTATCAATAGAGAACCAGCAATGTTCAAGATATGCATATGAAGCTAGAAATGTGGGTGTTCATGGAACTAGTTTTCTTTTGATCAATTATTGTAGATTTAAGGCCTCAAATTAGTCATGTGGTATTTGATAAGATATTCTGAGGTGGAAAAACTATCATACATAGGTTATACCCATGGTATCCATATAATTTAGCATGATACATTAAAAAAGTCATTTCAACTATTAGGCATCATAGTTTCCCGGATTTCATTATTTATCTCTATTATGAACAATAGATCTATAGTACTGACTCTTCTTCACCGTTCAATATCATGGGCATATTCTTTCCATTTCATGATTATTTGACAATAGCTTCTGTGATGTTTTCCATGAATTCCAAGAAAAAGAATATTTTTAAAGTGTAAATTTGAATGATTTATATGTATATTTTAATAATAGAATTTTCAATTTTTGAAACTATACTTTAATTTAATCCACATACTCTCCTATTTATACTCATCTTTTAACATATTTAAATTATCTAATGATATAACTGCATAGAATCTTTGGTAGAATCCTACTGGGAACTTTAGCTTAGAACATGATGTTACCTTTTGTTGGTTTTAAACCCCTTACTATATTATAGAAGTTGGTCATTCTCTCACCTTACATTTTAGGATCATGATTCGGTGTACAAGAGTGGGTGACTTGGGACATGGTGGGTGGTCGTGTAGCACTAAAAACAGATTTTAGATGTTATGTTCCACTTTTAGTTTTCTTATTGTCCCCTTATGGTTGATAAGTATGTATTAGTTGTTATATATATATATATATAATGATATTTCTTAATTGTAATATGTTATTTTAATATTTTTTGGGTGAAATCAAACACAACTTTTAGTTGTTAATTCCCAAGTACATTTCATTTTCACATTGATATCTCGAATGCTATTCGGGATAATGGAAAGTTGGCTCAAGGATCGATTTACATGGTATCCCAAGATTTATTTCTATAGGTAAAATTGACATTAAATATCATAGGTTATTGGTAAAATCATTCCTTAAAACATTTTTAAAAAACCAGGATGTGGAAAAAATATATTTTTGGACCAAAGATAGAAATAAAGTCAATTTATTTTAAAAACATAGCTTTTTTCTATTGACTGCATAATGTGATTAAAATGAATTGAAAACTTCTATTATAATGAAATTACAATATAAAAAAATGATGAGTTTATATACTGTTATATAATAATAATTCATCCTTAGAAACATTATCTTAAATAATCCCAATAAAAATGATATTGTAACATAAAACCCTTACTGATTAGCTAACATTTGAATTTTAGGCCTAATAACATAAAAAAATATGGACATTTAAATCAAATTAAAAATCATATGATATATCATAATATTCATTCATAGTTTGTATATAAACCATATAATATAAAACAGTTGTTAATATTGAAAGTGTATCACAGAAATAATCATGTAACAAAACCCCTGTCTTAGGTCCATCTTCCTTCATATTTTATGGAATCGATGTTATCAAAAATTGATATTTATTAAACATGTGTGGTAGATCAATATTCATATATATCATACCCTATGATATGTAATAATATATAGTTAGAAACAATTTGTTACAATTTTTTATAAAAATTGTTGTACTTAGTGATATATTCTTTTTTTGCATGTATGATTTGGCCAGGTAGTATTGGTCAATAAAGATTGATCACTATGATATAAAATAAAGAATTATAACCAGTATAGAAACATAATATTTGGTAATTAAGTTCAATTTTTGAGTCATTCATAAAACAACATATAGAAAAATGAATTATAACATTCATGGAGACCGTAGGTGATACATATTCATGAACATTTTATTCACTTTTTGAAGAATGGTTTGAAAGAAATGTAAATAATAATTAACAATAAAATAATCATTACATTACCATATTTATTAGTAGTTGGTGGCTTGAACTATTGTTAATGTCTCTTCGTAATCATACATGAGACTCATGTTAAAATTCGAGTGGCAGCGAATTTCTCAAAGTAGGTGGTCACACAAGTAGGATGCATGCAGGCAGTGATGCAGGCATGGCACAAAAAATAGTGATGTGGGCATGATTCATGCATGGGATTTAACTGGGCCACTGAGTCATTTTGTGGCCTTTGGGATGTGTAATGTGACTCATTCCCACTGGGGTTTTTAGCCGCGTACTAAATAAATAATGCTTGATGGGTGGGATATCCTATAGGGGGCTATAACCTGCCTTTATGGTCTGTGTGTGTGGTGTTTGGGTGTTTAATGATATTTTACCACAAAAAACCTAATATATATCATATTTAATAATTAAATATATCAATACTATTATCTATGATAAGAGGATATTTAATCAAATCATACCACATTATAAATGTTGAAGTCTACACATACGCAAAAGTGGTGTAATTGTTTTCAAACATTTTGGAAGCTATGAATGAAGATATGTTAATATAATTATAGAGGAATAATTATTTTATAAATATCATCAATAAAAATCAAACCCCTGAAAATACCCAACCATAAAATATTGTTATGAAAAAAAATTTAACACTACATGGAGTCAGAAGATGTACATACACTCCTGAAATAAATTCAATTCATATATAGTTTGGCAAGGGAAAATTAAGGTTTTTCAATAATAATAATAATCATAATATTATTATTATTATAAATAATAAATTTCATTATACTTAGGATACATAAATTTTTATTTGATGATGAATATTAATGATTTATTGGAGGAAAAAGAAGTAATAAAAATAATGATATTAGTTGAGGAAATTAACTACACTATGATTTAACTCCTTTAAATATCCTCTTAAGGATCCCTATTATTGTGTGTTGAAAATAAAATAACTTCTAGAGTACATATGATGTTTTTTAAAAGAGACTTTGAAAGGTGATGGTTGAGTTATTAGCTGCAAAATGTGTGAATATTTATGTTGAAGATGTTCCCTTTAATAATTATGGAGACATGGAAATTGGGAATTTTATTAAATGATTAAAATATTATAAATTTTTATCTAGGAAAATGGCATCAAAAGCCCCAAAATATAAAGAATATATATTTCAGGGTTTATATCCCATAATATAATAAATAATGGACCAATTTATGGGGACTTTTAAACATTCGATTTTCAAAAAACCTCAATGTTAACCCATTTTTACATCAACTATGGTAACATATTTTTCAATCATAAAGGTTTATAACATTGAATATATGGAAAAATTTTGATAAAAAGGGTTTTGGTATAACCCATGAAATATATAATTTTCTGGATTTTTCCCTTTGAAAATTATTATAATTTTTAAATAATTAAATAGAATATTAATTTGTTAAAATAATTTTTATTATAATTTTTATAATATTATTTTAATTTGAATGAAATGAAAAAAATAAACTATTAAAATTAAAATATAGTCCTCTAAAATATATAAATATTTCATGTTAATCTCATTTTTTTAAATTAGTATAACTCGTTCTAGTTATATTTCAATAATGTTTTTAAAAAAATTATTTTATTTTCCAATTAATTGAATAAATATTGTATTAGAAATGAATATAAATTTAAGTTAAATATTATACCTGACTAAATTACTAATAAATTATAATCATGAATATAATTTCAATATTCACTAAATAAAAATTAATATTCATTCAAAACTAGTTTTTTTCTCTATGTGAACACATAAAAGAGACCTAAAACTAAGAGGATGACATTATGTATCTTTTAATGGATTAAATATCATATATGTCATTGACCAAGAAATATTTAGAGGAAAAAATTCTCTTTATAGATAGAGTTTTTAATGGTAGAATTTAATTCAACCGATAAGAATTATGATGAAACATTTCAGACTTATCACATAGTTTAACCTGATAAACCTGCTATCAAGGTGATAAATTTTATCACGAAAACTATTAATATTGAACAAAATTAAAAGAAACTATCTCCAAAATTTGAGTCATCTAATTTAAAATATTTAATAATTTTTATAATATAAAAAAATATTTATGGGAGAAATTAATTTTCTAATATGTTTAAAGAAGGCGATGAAATGGTTTTTAAAAAAATACAATTTTTTTCATAAACGATGATTTATTAATATCCCATGAATCTTATAGCTATTATAATATTGTTAAAATTGTTATTAGATATATAGTATATAAATAATATTAAAATTTTAAAGAAATATTTATTAAATTTATTATTTAAGATAAAAATACTATGGGCACATGAAGACAATTTTTTTGAAAAATGTATGTTATATATAAAAATAATTTATACCAAATTCAAACTAAAAATTGATTCCAATGAACATAATTGGGGTAAGTAAATCCATATATATATAATCTCTCCGTTAAACCATTTTATAATGAAATATAAATTTTGTACATGATTTAAATGAAAATACAATTATTTAATATTAATAATAATTTATTAATTATTTATTAAAAAAACAATATTTTTTGAAAATTCACAAAAAATAATATTAAAATAATTTTGACATGTTGTATTTAAATATTATATCCTTGTTGTCAAATATAATTTCGAAATTTTACATAATAAATAATAATATTTTTTCACAAATAGAAATAAACCCAAGTTTCTTGAAGAT
Source organism: Viscum album (assembly GCA_963277665.1). Taxonomy (NCBI): domain Eukaryota; kingdom Viridiplantae; phylum Streptophyta; class Magnoliopsida; order Santalales; family Viscaceae; genus Viscum; species Viscum album. The sequence continues at coordinate 418,589,430 of OY728123.1, read as the reverse complement.
AATTTTTTTTAGAATAAATTATCTTATTAAAAATCAATTGAATACATAATAAACATATATCAAAACATTAATATTTAGTATAAAATTTATTTTTTCCATAAATAATTTATTCATATTCATAAACATCATTTTAACAACTAGGATATAATAGTCTTCTGTAAATAATAATGTTTTGTTTTTCATTCAGGCTCATTGATGATAATAGTGTTCTATTGAAACCATATTGTAAAAAATACTACCCCCACCCCATAATAAATTATATCATCTCAAATTCAACATTTTATTAGTAATCAAGGGTATTATTTTATTTAAATTGTTTTCGTGATGCACACAATTTTAAATAGGGTTAAAAACATCTTATTTATTAGAGGGAAGGTAAAATAAGATATCTATATATAATAAAACATAACTAGGTCCCCAAATTTAAAAAAACACAATTGAGAAGTGAAAATATAGAAAATAATGTGAAATAAAACTCACACAAAGTGAAATATATATATATATATATATATATATATCTGGGTATGGACAAAGTGAACTACCACAAAAGCATAAAACATTAATGGGTTAAAGAGACCATCAATTCAATGGAATTTAAGTTTATAATGTTATTTTTTTATTATAATCCTTTTCATAATTTTGATTAATTCATTTATGAATTATATATTTGAACATAAGAAATTATAATACTTTAAAAGTATAATTTCATCCTTTTATAAAATTCCACTGTAATAAATCAATTTATCAGAAGTATGAGTGTAGCTGCTGAATTATATATGCCTAAAGCACTGCAATAAATTTCTAATAGAATGCAAAATCATATCAAGATATTCCTCCGATCATTAACGAATGACCAAAACCAAACACATGAGTGTTGGATAATTATATACTAAAATAACCATCATAATAAGAAATATGTTATTAATCACCAATACCTTAATTACCTAAATAAAAACCTCATTGATGAATGTTTAAATCTCAATTGATATACCATACCCATGATTATACATCAATAAAAAATTTATAAGTTCATTGAAAAAAAAATCATGTTAAATTATATGTGAAACGTAAGGGATACAAATACGTCGACACAATAAAGAAACTCCCAGAAATCAATAATTAACATGAATTTCGCTATTTAACAATTTAGTTTAATGAACTTATCCAAAATATCATGTATCGGAATTTAGATACTAACATGAATGGTAATACATAACCTGAAAATAAATAACTCTAAAAATAAAACCATTTTAATAAATAACTTTTCAACCATCAGTATTTTCTATATCACACAATATTAATGAAAATAATTATAATAACAACAAATCATATACAAACTCTAAAGTATTATTTAAATCCCAATAGTCATTTCTTCATAGAGAACAATAATGTTTTCTAGCATATCAAAATCCAATCGCATAAAACTATTAAACGGATGTGTTAAATAATTTAAACTTATGATCTTCCGTAATCATATAAAACCATCATATTATATATAGATTTTATGTTATCTTCACAAGAAAAATGATATGCTTCCCAAAATTTATGCAATCCTTATTCCTCTGATATGTTCACAAAATACTAAAAATATTCAATAAGTAAAAAAAATGATATATGCTCCATAAAAGATTCCATAAACTACTTATTCATAAAATCAGTATTCAATTACAAAACGATCACTCATAACCCAATTATTTTAACAAAAATCTATCAATTTTTAATTTTTTTATTATCTCAACATCAGAAACACATTAATGGTTATCATTAATTTAATCATGTATTATACAAAAATATCACCTTAAAAATAAATATATTTTATTTGTCATGATTACCATTCAAAAATATCATTATAATTCATCATGAATTACCTCTTCATAACAGTACTCAAGTGAATCATGGAACTTATAAGTAGAATACCACTATAAAAATAGTTTTTTAACATAATTATCAAATTAAAATACATAAATACTACAATAACTCAACTTCAATTATTAATATAACAAAAGACCTTATTTTATCTAGGATTTAGATATTTGATTTGGTCATTTACTCTAATAATTAATATATTCCCCACACTTATGAAATATATCATTTAATAGTACCCTATGATGATATTCATATACCCCCATGAACTCATCACTTGTTCCATTCAATTAATTACATTATGTCATTATTAGAAATAGATTAAACAAATTATCATTCCATTTTTAAATTAAATTGATTGATTCATACCACATTATTGACTCATTGGAATCTAATTTTTCCATCCTACTTTTTCTCCACCACATAAACTATTATATAAAAAAATATCATTATCATCATTGGTGAGTCTGATAGTTGGTTAAGTTGAATGTTCTTAATATTATATTATGATAACCAATTTTGAATAAACAAAATATTCTTCACTCTAGACATAATCAATTTTTTCTTATTAAAAACCTTTATATCATATTTTATATTAGAAGAGTTATTTGTTATTTCTGACATTAACTAAAAGTAAAAAAGTAATCTGTAGGAATCATGATATATAATTATGGTGAAATATAACACATAAGATGAATAAATATTTTTCCCTTTTTATTAGTTAGTGGGAATTTAATTTAATAATATGAAAAATATGGCCATTAACAGAATAATTATAGTGTTATCATAAACATGGATTTATCAATAGGGTTCTCACTAATGTATTTTCATGCTATAATCAAAAGTATTACTAAACAATTATTTAATTTCTAATAAAATGAATATGGATTTTAATAAATTCATATTATATTTTATTTGATGAATATTCATTACATATCATAATGATCCAGGCCAGGATCATATAGTTCAAGTATCTTTGGAATCCAAGACTCATAAACCACTGGTTCATAAATGTATCCCATTATTTCCTACATAAATAAAACAAATATTATAAATTTCAATTGTAAAACCATTATTCATAACCTGGTGAAAGGAAAAATTCGAATGGGTGGCCATAGATTCTCATTATTGAAAAAAAGAAAATAATGATCACATTCGTATAATGTGAGAATAATGGATGAAAACATGTGCATTACATTTATGATCTATAAACTACAAATCAAAGATCATAATCATGATTCCGGAAATAATGAATAAATATTAAAAATATATGAATACTAACATTTTTAAGGAACATTATCCATGATATAATAACATTAACATAAGACATCAGTTTGTGGGATACACATATTATAAAAATATAATTTCCTTGGTCATCAAAGATTTATAAAAATAATGACATAATGGATTGTGTTCACCCATCAAATCATTATAGTATCCATGGTTCAAAAAAAACTATAATAGTGAGTTGGTTTCACTATCCAAACCACCATTGAAGTCATGGTTCATTCCCAACACTATAATAATGTACATATTCCCATAATGAACCGTATTCACTCTCATCTCTAGTCCTATTTATCTCATATTATATATATCATTACCTAATTAATTAGAGAGAGATATAATCCCCAACTAAGAAAATAATAAAATCATATATATTTTTGAGAAAACACAATAAATAATTATTCATATAATTTTCCACGAAAAATAAATGGGTTTCATATTCATTTAATCATTACATAACCTCTGGAAAAAGAAAAATATCTAGAAAAATTTCATATTTTTATTAATTCATAACAAGTGGAAAATGTATAGACATTGTACACCTCTATTTATCATAAAAAATAACCATAAAGAGAAATAATAAGGTTTTCTATTTGTATAATCTCCCAAATAAATGATAATTTACAATAATGGATGTCATAATAGACGAAAAATTTATTTTGATGTTCAATGGAAAATATCTTTATTAAATTATCATCTAAAGCATGAAATTACACTTTAAAAACATAAAAATCTCTGAAATATTAAATTATAAAATTATTTTAAAATATCACTAAAAAAATGTAATTGAAGCTTCAAATCATGGATGATTTATGACATCTGTAAATTCAATTCATGTTGTATACATTTAAATAAATCCTCCCTCTCATACTTTTTTGTAAATAGTTAAAAGTGATTATTTTAAAAAAATTACAAGAATTTTAATTCATAATCATTTTAGAAATTTAAATCTTTGAAAAAAATGGACATAAATAATTACATGGTAATAGTAAAAACATCATTTAAAACGTTTTTTCAAAACAATGATATGAATGAAATAATTATTAAAAAAGAAAAAAAGTCGATTTCCCAAAAAAAATTATAACATAATTCATATGTTGAGAAAAATAAAATGAAAAACATTATTATCAATAAATATATTTAGGATAATAAAATTAATGGTTTTTCTGAAATTATATTCATAATAATTCATCATCAGAAACATAATCATAAAAATCGTCATAAACAATGAGATTGTAACATAAATCTATTTACCACATTGGTAAAATTTAAATCATCAGACCCATTAAATTTTTATCTTCATATAAAAATATAAATCCCTCTATAATTCATAATAATAATAATAAAATATATTCTTGTGTATTATATAAACCACATAAAAGAATCAAATAGTGAATATAACATTTGTCTCATTGGAACAAAAGTGAGACAATAATCCCTCGCCATAGCTTCGACTGACTTTGTATATGATAGAACCTCCAATATAATAAATATTTATTTATTATGAATGTATTATAGAACCATAATCATATATATCATATAATAAATTATTTACTTGAAACATTTTATCACCCGTTTTTCAAAAATATTTTATTAAAATCACTATTTAGGTTGATATTTTTTACCTCATGTAAATTTTTATATAGTTTTTTGTCCCTTGAACTATGACCATGAATCCATAATCCCCAAAATTATTATAGTGATATAAATTTCATATTTTTTCTTTAAATAATTTTATATAATCACTCATAAATGATGATACCGAATAGTAAATGACAATATTCATAGAGATGATAAGAATTATATTAAAATAAATATTGCCTTCAATTTTTAACGGATGAAATGAAACATAAGAAAATAATAAATTACCATAATTGATTTAATATTAAAAAATATATAACATATGTTGTAATTAAATATGTCCTTATTTATATACACGTAAGAATAAAAAAATGAATCACATCAGTTCATAGAAGTGGTAGACCTTACATACGCACGAGTGATAATATCGTTTCGAAAAAAGATGGAAGGAAAACAATATATATTAAATAATATATAATTATTATTAATTATTTCATAATTATTACATATAACCATTTAACTAATGAAACTACCAACCAATAATATGCAGTTACGGGAAGTGAATTTTTTTGTTATGCGGAGATGGAAAGTCATAAGTACACAGAAGAGATACTTTCACTTCTCATTTAACGTAAACAGAGTGAATAAATGTTGTTTCATAATCATTATAACATCTTAGACTATTTAGAATAGTTTTATTATAAATTAATGAGGAATATAATTTATTTACATTAGGTAAAATATGAATTAAAAATGACATGATTGGTTAAGGAGATTAGTTCTCTTTTAAAGGAACACCCATATATATCCTATTAAGGATCACAGTGTTAATAATATATGATGTCCATAACAACTAGAATAAGCCTGATGAATCTTAAAATTTATTTTGGTAGTTTTTATTTTTTCTAAAGGTATCAAATGGTGTTAATAAGTGAGGGAAATAGGTTTCCTCTAGTAATTAAAGTGAAGGGAACTTTTGAATGTTTTTAAAATATTGATATATTATAAAGTTAATGTCTTTATCAATTTACTCAAATTGTATTGGTATTATAAGACACAATATTATTGAGTTTATATAAATGCTTAAAATAATTTTTTAGGTGTTCATGTGGAGTTTTAAAACTTTTAATTTGGTTGAACAAATATCATAACCAATTTAAACATTAAACATGAAAAAATATTATTCTTGATTAAAGGGTTATAATATAAAATATAAGGTCATAATTTTCTCATTATTTGAAAAGGGATGCCCATTTTGACCATATATTTTCATCCTCTTCATATTTTAATATTTTTTCTTTTCATATAATTTAATTATATATTTCTTGGATAAAATATCATTACTATCAATTAAGAAATATTCAATTTTTTACATAAATAAAATCATAGGTACGTTAAAATTAGAATATAATAATTTATTAAAGCACTAATATGTGATTTTCATCTAAAATTTTATGGATCAATATATATCAAAAAAATTATATTACTTTAAATGTTTATAAATTCATTTTTTATAATTATTTTCATTGAATAAATAATTATCTAACATTGTACATGATTTTAACTATAATATTTATTCTAAAAACTAATAAATAAATTTCCTTCATAAAAAAATTTCATTATTCAAAAAAGCATAATTTATATTCATTCATAAATATTTTTTCACAATGTGAATAAAAAAGGGATATTATTAATTAAGTGAGTTATATTTGATAAATTTTGATTCATTAAATACTATATAGGCTATTTTAATGAAAATGTTTCCATTAAAACCTCATTTTATCCCTTAATTTATAGTGTACTAATTATATTAATCCAATAAGAATTAGGATGATAAACTATGGCCTTATAACTTATTTGTAGCCTAGATTTAATTGATTTACCCTTTAGAGAGGTGATAATTTTTAGCACGGTTACTATTCATATGGATATAATATTAGAGTGGGATATTTACTATATTTAAATCACCATATTAAAATATTCAAATAAATTTTAAAATATTCAACATCTATAAGTGGATGAAATTTATTTATAGACAATTTTTTTTAACATATGATTTTTCTTTTTTGAAAAAAATCAATTTTAAGCCAAAAATTGATTTATTCTTATCTCATGCATAATATAAATAATATATTAATGTTTAAAAGTTTTATAGAATATTATATATATATATATATATATCCAAAAATCAATTTCCCTGTATTAATTAATTTAATTTATTATGATAAAAATAAATTTCATCAATGAAAGTAGTTATTCAAAAAAATTATTTTTCCATATAATTTTTTTATAAAAAATTAAAACCTATATTTGATTACATAAAATAGAAATATGTTATTCATAATAGTAGAGAAATTTTTAAATTGCTCAATTTTATGAAAAATTGAAATATTTTAAATGCTTGAAATGAAAATATAATTTTCAATAAGTATAAATATTTCTTACGATTCATTGAAAATTCACACTTTTTAATAAAATCTCAAATAATCATCCAAAGATCATTTTTGTATATTTAATAAAAAATTAATATCATTTTATCCTATTTAATTTTTATTTTGTTGAAAATTTTTAATTATAATACATTTTTATTAAATGAAATAAATTCCATTTTATTGAATAATACATTTTTCTACAAAATAAAATGCCTTTACTAAAAACTGAGATATTATTTAGTAATAATTTATGACAAAATTTTCATTTAGTATAAACATTATATATATTTCATAATTTATTTAATCTTACTCATACCAATAAATTTAACTATTAGGTTATAATGGAAAAAATTAAATAAGAATATTTTTGAGAATTTAGAGGCTCGATGTTTCATATCTTGTACATAATTAAATACAATGCTCTTATAAAATCATGTTGTGTTATAATAAAAGATTATTTTAAAAATTTTATTATTTTTTAATATATCACCATTAAATAATTGAACACAATAACACTTATTTATCATTGTTTTCATCATCACAAACTATATTCATTTCCTAAATTTAATGAATCCAATATTTAATTAATAATTTTAGAACAATAATGATTATATCATAAATAATATGTCAATTATAAACATTAAACACAAGATTATGAAAATGAATCTACCATAATTATTTTTGAATGAGACAAAAAATGAAACAATATATCTTCTGTTAGTGAAAAAAATACCTAATATTATATTTTTATGAAGTATTATATGTAATTTTTAAAAAGGATAATAATTTAAAATAGAGTTCTAAATAAATTTCATATGTTACATAAGTTAATTGTAAATTTTCTTTTGTAAATATCTATGTTAGTTAGAACTTACCGAAATGGTTTCTCAGTAAATTTATGATATCTGATTCACATTTTCTTTTATACACATATTGTATAAAAAAGTTTTTTATACAAAAATATTTTGTATATAATAAAATTAAATATCATTATTGACGGTATATATATATTTCATATTAGTTCCTTATATCATTCATGTTTTTTTCTATGAACATTTCTCTAAATGTATTTAGTTTAAATTTTAAATTCAGCTTTTTATGGCATGTTGGTTATTACACAACTCTTATATTTTATGTGGTGTATATACTGCCAAATTGAGATGTTAAATCCAGAAATATTATTAATTCCTGGTAATTGAGGGTCAATTAAATTCTTTCTATCATTCATCTTTTTTTGAGTTGAAATCACCGAAAAATAAAGAGTATATTTTCAGAATTTCCATATAGATGATTCTTCATTGATATTTTGAACCATAGTTTATATTATGTTAATTATTCATTGACCTATTTAATTCATATATAATTAAAATCTATCATTTTTTAACATTTTAGTTTAAATTTCTTGGTTACCCTCTTATTTTTACGATTCCATTTCTATTATGTTTTTGAAACATAATTCTCATTACGTGAGTAATGAATGTTCATCATGAAATTGTTTCATATATTTTTGGTCAGTTATTCTATTTGACTGTATTATGTTGTATTTTATCTATATATTGTTTAATTTTATTTACCACATAACACCTTTCTATATGTCTATACATTAAAAAATAAAAGGAAACAATAACTGAATTGGTTAAGTCAAATTTCCATCCATTGAAATTATATGTTATTACATGAGATTCAATAATTTATGTTTTATTGATCAGACTATTTCTTATTTGAAAATATATTTCATTTTATCTCAATTTAAAAAATTATTTTTTTTCTCGAAGCTGTTTTATAAATGAATTTATGTTTCATAAAAATATACAATTTTGATGAAATATTTAACACCATTAGTGATAATATTTCAACAATTTAGTGATTTTAAATTCCAAAAATTATTTTAAACATTTTTTATTCCAAAATATTAGTACACATTTCCAACCTCAATATGTAACACCCCATTATTTCATAGTAAGTTATTTTCTCTAAATTCAATAAATTGTGTTACACGCAACACCGAGTTCAAGCGCACCATGACTTACCAAACTAGATGTTCAAAAGTGGTTATGAAGATTATTAACTGGATTTTGAATTATATATATTCCATATAATTTTAACATCCATATTATTTATTTCTTGTACATAATATAAGAACAAAATAATTTTTTCAGATAAAAATGTATTTTAAAAAAAATAAATTTTACCACATTTTAATGGTGAACACTCTTTAAATCCTATATTTCACCCTTTAAATATTCAATTTGACCCACTAAAATTCATCTTTAGAATCAAAACATCAAAATTTACTTTGGATGAAATTCTGGTATTTTTCTAATATTATTACTTTTTTATGAATAGTGAGAAATACTGTATTTTAATTCAAAAATGCCTTTTTATCTAATTTATTTATAAGGATATATTATATTTTAAATTTTTTTTGAAGTGTAATTAGATTATATTTTTACCCTTTAATCCAATTTTGGTCATTGGAATTAATTTCACTATGAAATTATACATAAAAAAGTGTAAATCTTTTGACAGTTATTTTTTCGTAAAAACCCGCTGTTTGTTTTGACAATGGTAATTATTATAACTAATTAATGCGGATTATATGTTATGAATTTGTTAAAATAGAAATCATTTTTGAATTCAGAATATCAAATATAGCATAGGCAGAATGTTTTGTATTTTTCTGAAAAAAATTCAATTTTTGATGAATAGTAAAACCACTTAGTATTGGTTAAAAACTGATTTTATCATTTTAATAAAATTTTACCACATATGTGAATTGAATTTAAAAAATACAACATACAAGGTGGTTATTATTAAGTAATATGTGGTTCAATAAGATGAAAATTATTTTTGGTGAATAGTAACTTTGGACTTTTATTTATCGTGGTTAAAGGTAAATAGGGTAATTCAAGTTAAAAGAATATTATAATATTAAAAAATTACCTTGAAACGTTTCATAACCATATTGGATGTGTCATGGCCGACCAGGGGTATCCTTGGGTCTATTTAGGGACCCCATAGAGCCACTTAATAATTATAATGGCACTTTATTTTAATTAACTTAATGTAATGACAAAAATGACATTAACAAATATCTTTTAGTATATCAATTTTTACATGGGGTTATATAAGTCATTATTTTGACTATAAATATTGATTCTAAAGATAATGAAAATTACTACATTATGGTTTTTTATTATAATTTTTAGACAACAAATAAATTAAATTATTTATCACACAACAATGATGTAGTATTTACCTCATTAATAAATGATTTAAATAAATATGATTATTATATTTAAAGAATATTCAAAACCATTCCAATTCTTATTATATGATTTTATTTAGACCATGAGTCATATTATATTTGACTTTAATTATTTTTAGACCTTTAGAAACAGAATAAAACTATACAATAAAATAATATTTTCACATTATCCTAAACATCCCCTCCTCCCCCTAATAAAAGGACACCACTTCTAACCCATTCCACACACCTCCCAAGAAACATGGCTCATCGAAACCCTACCCAAATAATCTATTAAGATCCCCCTCTTCCTCCTAGAAGCCTTAAAATAGGTAAAAGGCACTTCAAGAACTCGTTTTGGTTCAAACTAAAGAAAGTTACCAAAATTAAAGGCAACACTTTCTCTTAAATTCTTTTGTTTTATTTTGTTCTATTTTACTTCACCAACCCTCTAAACTCTTTTTATTCCTTTAATTTACAAAACAATAGTATCCTAAATATACTAGGATGTTTTTATGAGAATTATTCTAACTACATTTACACACACCTCCATCTAATGGGCGAAAAACATACTATTTTGTGGATGGAAAACTAACGCCTCAGGAAATGATGATTACTCTATTTTCTTCTACCGCGTCTCATGGTGGACATTATGATGACACTGTATTTATAGATGATATATATATTATTTTTATGTTTTCTTTATGTATCTTTATTTTCTATTTAAATAATTATTTTATGGTTTCATTATGGGTAAAACGCTATAATTTCATTTGTGGATGTGTGGACTACCGCCACCTCAAAATGATATGACTCATTAATGAATTATGTGGGATGTATAAAGGATTTATTTAATCATATTATATGTTATATTATACTGGAATTATAATATTCCTAAGTATAATTATGTTTTAATTTCATTAAAATACAAAATATAAATGGAAGTAGCGTTCATGTGTACGTACAACTTACCATCTCCATTAACGGTACATTACATTTATTTTCTCCAAATGTTATATATTGTTATAAATACACATATATACTTAATATATTATATATATATATTATATCTAAATCATGTATACCATTCTGGAGATAATTTAATTTTGAACACATGGAAAAATTGTAATTATAACATGTTTCTTTTTGACTCAAGTTCCTAACATCGATAAAATATCCAATATGAACTCAAATAATTAACTATTTTTTATATAAAGGTAATATGTTATTTAAAATGAATAATAAACTTGAAATTGTTTCTTAATAAATTATAATGTATCTTAAATTTATTATTTATTATGAACAATGAACATACAAGACAAGTCGGACTTGAGGTAAGGGGATTCTTATCTCACTTATAATTATGTGAGATTTCCATTGTTCACCACTTATTTATTCGATTTGGTGTATTGTGTACTGAAATTTGATATATATTATCATTATTCTCTTTATATTCATGTTATTATATGATTCATTTGGTGGTTATTAACTTTTGGTCATACGAATTTATTGATCACAACGAAGTAAGGGCTTTTCATCTCATTTTTTATTCCCGTGAGATTCATGCTATATTGGACACTATTTCATTATGTGTGGTGTATGTACATTCTATGATCGTACTCTTGATGTAATATAATTTAATTTATGGGTATTTACATATTCATTGTATGATTATGCTTTCATGGGTTGTATTTTTTATAAGTTACCAAATCGGTAAGGGAATTTCAAATTTCAAATTCCACTTAGTGGGCTTTGCACGTACTTCATTGATTATTTCACTCCAAAATTATGTGTGGAATCACTATTTATTATTTATGTAGTAATTTATACTCCACATTCTTTGGATATACTTTTGATACAATTAATCACTCCATTTATAATTTCTCAAGTCATTGATATAAACATGATCATAACTCAATTCCCAGTCATTGAGTTAAACATCCAAGTCATTGGTATTGTTTTTACAAGAGTATGTGTGAATGTTATCTGATTTATTTACACTGAATATCCAATAATGTTGATTGTATTTATATTTTTAACACATAATTATATCATTGATTTATCCTAAGCCTAAGGATACAATCTTTATAATGAATTTCATCTCAATTTGCATTCCATTGAGACTTCTTTGTTGTTATACACCAATACACATTTAAATGGTGTATATAATATAAATTGACATAGTATGTCATGAATCCATTTTTTGTCATGAAATTATATTGTTTTTATTACCTCAATTATTTTTATTCAAGTGTCTTTCATTTGGTTAGGAACTCTAACTAAAATATCATTTAAAATGTTTTTAAATTTTCTTCTTCTAAATCTTTCTCATTAATGTCAATGTTTTAAAAAATGTTTTAAGGATTTATTTATATGAACATTAATGTTTTAAAAATAAATTTCCTTTTAAAATTTTCAATGTTCTATGGGACACATTGACACAAAAATCTATTTTTAACTGGCTTCTTGACAAATAGTGTGACTTTTAAATGTTTTCAAGAAAATGGGGATTATTTCTCTTAAATAGTTTTGATGATTATATTCATCAAGGTCAATATCCTTCATTATTATTGATTTAGGTTAATCTATTACAATACAATCTTCTATATTTTATTGAATTAGTTAGGTTTGACTGTGGATGTTATCTTTTTATAGCATTCATGGTTTTTGGATAATGTATTGACATTTCGTATGCTAGTTTTAATACGAATGTTAATATTATGTTTTAAACTTTTCATATGGGGAATGAATTATATGTAGTAAGTGATGGGTGGAGCCCACTATAGCTCCTCAATTCATTGGTAGGTATCATGAGATAAACTAGTGTTTGGCACAAGGCCTTGAGACAATCTTATTCGTAGTCTTCATAGAAGGCCTTGGTTATGTGATTTTGATGTCCGGAAGTATCCATTATAATTATGAGATTATCTATTGATATTTCATGTAGTAATTTGACTATTTGAATACCCATGACTATTTTTTATTATGACATTATTTACACTGCTCATATTTCTGCCAGAAATTGTTAATGATTATTGTTTTTAAAGGCATTTTTTTTAATTATTCACCATGCCTAATTTTTATGTTATCTTCCACTGTATTTCTTACTCTTATTGAGCGTTTGATCTCACCCCTTTCTCATGTTTTATTTTCCCAAGATGTTAAGATGTTAGTTATGAGTGACTTGTAGGAATAATCTTGGATGGTTGGATATTTCTAATCGAATAAATTAGTGTAGTTTTTCTTTTCAAGTTGTAATGTTGAACTTATATATGTATCTTGTTTCCAAGACTACTAAACTAATCGGTCCTTCATGACATGATTACTTTTAATCATGCCAATGTATTTAGATAATGCACCGACTACAGGATTCCAGGGTCAGGGTGTTATAGTTAGCATCAAAGGAATTTTGGTATAAACATTAGAAACTAGATTTTGATAAACTATGATTAGAGCACATTACCCTAAGATATAATTTGGGAAGAGTATAGAATAACTTTCTAGAATCTTGGTAATATAGATATTTTGTGTATTTTTCATGCAGTACATCCCTATATGGATTCGAGTAGGTAGAGGCGTCTCTGAAATAGAAGTACCTAGGAGTGAAAACTCTGACCTGGAGTTTCGAGATTGACCTGGGGTATCATAGTGCATGACAACGGGCCTTGTTTCACTCTTGGTTAAGACACTCCTTGGTTATATGATTAGGATAATTCACATTTGAATTAAAAACTGATTTAATGGTTTTTAAAATAGGTTTATAATAAATAACCATTGTTTACCCTAGGGTGTTTTAGATTGCAAATAAGGTGTGATTATATTATCTAAATAATTTTATAAATATTATTACTAACACAATGCTTTCTGGTTTTAGTTAATCGCTGGATTCCAATGAAGTCAGAGAAAAATTGAACATGATGTACAAGGTGGGAATAGTGGTTTGAATGAGAAAAAATGGTATTTTGATAAGTGTAAAAGATATCGTGTTCATGCCAATCATTATTCACAAAATATGATCCACAACATATATATTAACCTACTCCCAGACTCAACAAATAAGAGAAAGGCGGTGAATGATAAGAGCTCAAATAGTGCAGACCATGGCGAGAAAAAAATCTCATATTCCATCATCCCAGAAATGTGGAAGGAGACACACATGAAATTGTATAAATGGAAAAACGAAATTATTTATGTGTGGGAAAGAAAGGCACAAAGTAAATAATTTTTGAGAAAAAATGAAGAGTACGATGGAAGAAAATAAAAATGATCTTAAGAATCCAATTACGGTCATTTTTCGTAAATGTAAGGGTCCTTGGCATCACCCATGTAAATGACCTATTCTATAGGATAACCTATTGGTATAGGAAGATCCTATGTGGAACTAAATGGATTGAAAAATGTTTAAAGGTATTACTGTTCTTTATTTATGAGATTACATTGGAAGAATTTTCTCTTGTATGTGTAACCCTCCAGTTTTTATGTGAAAATTATATTCGAGGAATAATTATCTTTTCTTTTGTGGATATAGTTATAAATAACTATTTGGGTTTATATGACTCTTTAATTTGAGGCAATTACAAGTTATTAATTTTAGGGATGAAAATGTGAGGTATGAGATAAAATTGGTTATTAAATTATGTTATGATTATTTCAAGGAATCTATCTCATTTAGAGATTGTTATAAAATATAGTTTTGAAAAAAAGAAAACATGCAGACCGAGTGACAACCAATCGCGTCGGACAATACTACTGGAATTGAACCCACAACTAAAGAGAGACTGAGATTTATCACCTACCACTGGACTACGTGAAGTCCCTAGTTAGTATGACTAATTGTTTTTTAGTTATATGATTTTATGGATCAAGAATTTATTGACTTTGGGAACTTATGATTTATCCTTAGTATAGGAAAATGATTTGGTGATTAAGTGATAAATGTTATTTTGGAATATTTTCATTCTTTTGGATACACTATATAACTAAGGAAATGAAAATACTATTGGATTTCATTTGAGGAATAATGACGGGGGTTTATCTATGTTTTTATGGTGGATTTATTGCAATTTGGGTTATTTATGGAAATGATTAACCTATCATAGTGAATATGTGATTAGTTAAAATATTTTTAATTATGTGACTTTGAGAGTAGTCGATGTTATTTTGAGGTACAATTTAACATGGAGACTACGTATGAATTATTTTTTGAGTTTTGGGTTTCAATATTAGTTTGGATTATAGTAAAAGATTTTATGGATAATTGTTTACTGAATGGTATTTATTGAACTTTGGGTATTGTCAGTTTAATTTTAGAAATTAAGATTAGTATTTCATTTTCTAATGTATTATCCTTTTTGGGGATCATCTCATCTTGTATTAACCATATTCGTTTTGGTTAATTTCTAAAGACAATGTAAATATATATAGTTTATCCATTGTAGATTATGTGATTCTAGCGCTTCAGGTGTGACCAAGTCATCTTTAATACTCATTATTTAAAAAATGTGTTAGTGGTAGAAATTTACTAAATGATGAAACTCTACTTAAAAATTAATTATATCCCATTATGTTCATAGTCAATCTCATAAATAAATTCCTCAACATTATGAAATGGAACTTAAAACAAACAAATGTTATCCTTTTACTTTTCTTACTAGGAAACCAATGACCGTTTATCCCATCACAAGTTTGTGGTTTTCTTGTTGTTAACTTTATTTTGATGTTTTTCATATCACTCTCCACCAGAAATTGACATTTATTTTATCTTCCATAACCTTGTTTTCTTATGTGGAATCCATGTATAAGTTATCTCGGGAGACCTTTTTACTTCTCTTTCTTTCTTTTAATGTGATATTTTTATTGACTCTTTTTCCTATGTAGGACATTCAATAAACTTCCCAAGACAAATTCTAAAAATTTTGAGGATGGAATTTCCAATAGGGGGGAAGAATGTAACACCCCAAGATTTCATAGTATGTTATTTTATTTAAATTCAATAGCTTGTGCTACACACAACACTGAGTTCGAGTGCATCACGACTTACCCAACTAGTCGTTCAAAAGTGATTATGAATAGTAATAACTGGATTATAAATTATATAAATTACAAAATATTTTAAAATCCATATTATGTGTTTCTTAGACATAATATATGAACTAAATCCTTTATTTAGATAAAAAATGTATTTTCCAAAAAATAAATTTTACCACATTTTAATGGTGAACCCTTTTTAAATCCAATATTCTACCCTTTTACATATTCTATCTGGAAAAATGAATTTCTTCTTTAGAATCAGGACATCAATATTTACTTTGGATGAAATTCTGGTATTTTATTAATAATATGAATTTTTTATGAATATTGTGAAATATTATATTATAATTCAAAACTTCATTTTATTATAATTTATTTATAAGTCTTGATTATATTTTAAATTGGGTTTCATGTGTAATTAGATTATACATTTACCCTTAAATCCAATTTTTATCATTGAAATTAATTTCACTTTGAAATTATACATAAACACGTGTCAATCTTTTGATAGTTATTGTTCCATAAAAACACTCTATTTGTTTTGACAATGACAAAATTAATTTTAAATTAATTAATGCAACTTATATGTTTTTAATTTTGTAAAATTGACATAATTTTTTGATTCGAAATATCAAATATAGATTGGTCTGATTTTTTTGTATTTTTCTGAAAAACTTCCATTTTGGTTGAATAGTAAAACCACTTAGTAGTTATTAAAAAACCAACGTTTTCATTTAAGTAAAATTTTACCACCACTGTGAATTGAATTTCAAAAATCCAAAATACAAGTTTTTTATTAGAGTTTAATATATGGTTCAATAAAATGAAAATAATTTTGGGTGAATGGTAACATTTTTATTTTTATTTACCGCGGTTAAAGGAAAATAGGGTAATTCAAGGTAAAAAGAATATTATAATAATAAAATATTACCTTAAGTCATTTCCTGCCAATATTGGATGGGTCATGGCTGACCATGGTCATCCTTGGGTCGATTTTGGGACCCCATGGAGACACTTAAGAATGATAATGACACTTTATTTTAACTAACATAAAGTAAAGACAAAAATGACATTAACAAAAATATTTTAGTATATAAATTTTTACATAGGAATATATAAATCATAATTTCGACTATAAATAATCATTGGTAATATAAAAAGATTTCCTACATTATGGTAATTTTTTTATAATTTTTAGACACTATGTAAATTAAATTATCTATGACACAATAATGATGTAGTATTTACATCATTAAAAAATGATTTAAATAAATATGGTTATTAATATTAAAATAACATCTAAAACCTATCCAATTCATATTGGATGATTTTATTTCGACCAAGATTCATCTTATCATCGACTCTAATTAGTATTAGACCTTTATAAATCGAATAACACTATATAATAAAATAATATTTTCACACTTTCCTAAATAGCCCCTCCTCCCACTTATAAATGGACACCACTTCCAACCCATTCCACACACCTCTCAAGCCTCATGGCTCGACCAACCTGTAACACCCCAAGCTTCTACGGTATGATTCTATTTGAATAATGTGATAGCATGTGTTGTACGCAATACCGAGTTCTAACACACCATAACCAATCAAACTAGCCGTTATGAATAGTAATACTTACTTTTTGAAATTATATATATTTGATATTTCAAAATGGACTTCATTTTTGGATTTGGAATATCTAATTTAGCCTAAGGTGAAATTTTGGTACATTTCGGATAACATTAATATTTTGATGAATAGTGAAAATTACTAAATTTTAATTAAAAACAACTTTTTAAATCAAAATAATTAATAGTGATAAATTATGAATTTGAGTGGTTTTAAAGAATATTTAGAATATATTTTTACTATTTAATACAATTTTGGTCATTGGACATAATTTTACAGTTAAACCGGACATAAACAAGTGTCAATCTTTTGATAGTTATTATCTCTTAAAAACACGCTTTTTGTTCTTACAACGGGAATTGATTTTAAATTAATTTCTGCCACTTCTATGTTTTGAATTTGGAAAAATAGATTCCATATTTGGAATAATGATGTTCAAATTGTGTAAATAGGTAATTTTTATTTTTATACATTTTGAATAATTACTTCGGTAAATATTTTATTTACCATAGATAATGGTAAATACGGTAAATAAGGGTTAAAAATAATATTACAATAATACAAAATTACCCTAAAACGTGTCCTAACATTATTGGTTGTTACATGTTCAACCTTGGGCATATTTGGGTCGATTTTGGGACCCCATGGTGCCACTTGTAAGTGATATGGACACTTTATTTTAATTAAGTTAAAATAAGTACAAAAATGACATAAGCATATATCTTTTAGAAAGACAATTTTTACATAGGGTTATATATGTTAGATTTTCGACTATAAATATTCATTAGAAATATAAAAGGATTTCTAACATAATTATATTTTATTTATAATTTTTAGACTTTAAATAATTTAATTTATTTATGACACAATTATGATGCAGTAATTACCATAATGGTGACAAATTAAAATAATTGATATTATAGATATCCAAATAAATATAATTTGAGACTTTTAATGAATTAAAATAATTTCCTAGGATAATATGACATATTAGGATTGATTTAATTGACTTTTTTCGAAGTAATAATTCTGTTATGAGTTTCAAAAAAATCAACTATTGAATAGTGTGAAAATTGACATAAAAGAGTTTTTTAAAACACATATTATATTATTAATTGATATTAAATTCCTCAAAATCTATGGTTCGGCCAAGAGATTTATATCATGACATGTGTATCATTAATTTACCACTTTTGGGGTCTCCTGGATGTATATAGTATGTTTATTAACCATATAATATAAAAATACTAAGAGACATTGTAAAAGTGAAACTAATTAACATAGAGTTAATACTTATAGATAAGGTTAATATAAGTACCCAAACCTGTCTAAAATCTATTGGTTGAGTGGTTTTCAACCTATCCCCACCATAACATTTAAATAATCCACTTTGGAGACATTAGAAACCGAATTTAAATTTCTTATAAAATAATATTTCTAGCTTTTCCAAAGGTGTCCCTCACCCCTCTTATAAAAGGGAACTCCTCCATCTCATTTATTCACACCTTAAAAGCCATTTGGATAGGCCAAACTCTTCCCAAATACTCTCCCAAATTCCCTAAATCTAACCTAGAGGCCTTAGTTCCATCATAAAGAAAACCTATGGAGCCCTTTTGATCAAATCAAAAGGAAGAACCCGAAGAAGAGGTAATGTTTTCACCACCCCTTTTCAAGTTCCTTTCTTCTTACACTTCTTCATTCATTGTTATTACCATTATAAAATAATAACTCTAGTATCTTATATATACTGTGATGTTATTATAAATATGGTACAACCATATTCTGTATTCTATCCACCCTTTGAATAACATGTCACCATACGTGCGTACGTACGACTTACCGTCTCCACGTCGTGGTGTAATTGTTATTCAATATATTATTATTTGGATGGGTATAATAATGATGTGTAACTCATTTAAATAATGAATATAACATGATAATTATTCTTTATATATTATACACTATTCAAATATATATTATTTTAATATCAAAAGAATGATATTGTCGCTCGTGCGTACGTACAGACTACCATCTCCACGAACGCGATGAGATTCATTCTCCATCATATCCATTCAAGTATAATTATCATTTAATGATTTAAAAATGATGTTTAAGGATTTTATATCATTCTGGATATGAATAATATACAACCTATCCATTACAAACATGGCTTACATAACAAAACATATAAAATAAAATGAGTAAGTTAACACCCGAAACAACGATAATACTAAGATATTATTAACAAATCAAAGTTAAAAGATCATATATGATATCATATTAATTCATATGATTATTGTATAATTTAATAACAATTATTTCACCATTATACAGGAGGTTAACCTACCCCAACCATGGAAAAGTACAAGGTAAGTGTTATTTCCCAATCTCTTCATTATTCAAGGCTGTTTATACGTAATAATCTACTGGGATCTCTTTATCATCCACATCAATGTTTCATAAAAATGTATTTCAAAACATTTTTACTATTTAAAAGAACATGGGTTAATGTCATTTATACCATTTTTTGACTTTTTATAAGAGTTTTATAAAGGAATCATTCCGTCGTTTTCCAAACAAGGTGCTTTTAACCTTTTCGAGAGAATTAAGATAAGAATGTTTTTCTAACTTATACGGCGGGTGCAGTTATTTTCCGCCGTTATAAAATCGTAGAAGATTCCCTTACAATATTATAATGATATTTTCAAAGAAAACGTTTTATTTTATAAATATATGACTCGTAAGTTATTTCAAAAATAGAAAGAGAGATTTCTCTAAAAAGAGTTTTGATTTCATCTATGTCAACATCATTTGATGGATTTTACGCTTATTTGAAGTTGATTTATTATGATTCAAAACTTCTATATTGTATTGATGGTTTTTTGATATGTTTGACTGTGGATGTGCTATTTTTATACTAGTCATAATTCATGTTGAAATTATTGACATTTCGTATGCCAGTTTTAATATGAATGTTTTTGTTATGTTTAAACCTTTTCGTATAGGAATGCATTGGACTTAATATGTGACGGGTGGAGCCCGCTATAGATCCTCGATGCATTGGTAGGTCTCATGAGAAAAACTAGTGTCTTGGCACAAGGCCTTGACAAAATCTTATTTGTAGTCTTGGCACGAGGCCTTGGCTATGTGGTTATGATAGTCTGGAATTATGCATTCCATCATTATGAAAGTAGTAATTGATATTGCATGTGATTATTCTATTAGTAGAATATCCATGTGAATAAGTAAATGGAATTATTTCATTTTATTTTCTCCATACTATGTTTAAGTTCAAGTTTAAAAGGCTTTTGTTTTATGTTATACATTGCCTTAAATGTTTATTCTTATTTATGAAAGTTTCTTCTATATTTTTATCCTTACTCGGCATTTGAGCTCCCCCCTTTTATATGTTTTATTTTTCCCAGGATGTGAAGAAGTAATTTATGAATGACCTGTAGGGATAGTATGTGGGGATATGAGTGTGGGATAAGGAGACTATGTTGTTGTAGTAGTTTTTTCACTTTATGATGTAATGTAAGACTTATGAATATATCTAGTATTTCCAAGGCTACTAAACCAATCGGTCATCCGAGATTTGATCCTTCTTGTGATCATGCAAATGTTATGTAATAATGCACCGACTATAGGTAACTGGGGTCGGGGCGTTACAGTTGGTATCAGAGGAAGTTTAGTAAAAACCTTGGATGCAAGATATAGATAAACTCTGATTAGAGAACATAGATTTAAGATGGACTTTGAGGATTAGTATAGAAGAAGTTCCTAGAATTTTGGTATTGTAGAGATTTTGTGAGTTTTCTGAGTAATATATCCCTCTCTAGATACGAGCAGGTAGAGGCAGCTCTAGCACAAATTTACCTAGGGGTAAAACCCGAAAACACCACTTTGATCTAGACTCGAACGGGAACTGGTGCATGACAACGAGCCTTGCTGCACTCTTGGTTACGACACTCCTGGGGGATATGCTTAGGATAACCCTCATTTTCATTACAAATCATAATGAAGGGTTTATGAGTATATACATCCTCAATGAAAACATTTTTATGATTATGGATTATATCAATAAATAGTCCAATTTATGTTAAGTGTTTTATAAGTATGGGATTATGTATTTTGATTCATAAACTGGTCTAGTATATGCCATTGTTTAGAAATGGCGCCAAGTGGAAGAAATGGAAACTGTATCAATGCACGCACTCCATGTAGGGATTTCCCTCCCGCTCAAAATAATTATAGTGGATCTGGGGATGCAACTGGTGCCGATTAGGTAATCACCATACCGGGACAACTCACTCAGGTTATGAATAATATCTTTACCCGTATGGAGCACCCTGATCCGCAGCGTGGAGGTTCAATGTTAGATCGATTCATGAGGAAACAAACACCAACGTTCAATGGGAGTACAAATACCTTAGTAGATGAGCAATAGATATTTTCCCTAGAGAAAATATTTCAAGCTTTGGGGAGTAGTGAAAGGGAAAAATTTATCATGGCATTTTACCGCCTCACTGGAGATGCTGACCAATGGTGGTCATTGATTCAAAATATGAAGGATGATTATGAAGTATCAAATATGGAATGGAGGGAGTTCAAAGATCTGTTTTTAGAAAAATACTTTCCTCCTGACCATCGAGCTGATATGGAAAGGTAGTTTCTGAGTCTAAGATAAAAGGAGGATGATAATGTCACAAAGTATGAGGATAACATTACAATGTTAGAAAGGTATGCTGTAGATTATAGACGTAACCCAAGAATTAATATTGATCATTTCTTTGATGGGTTAAAACCATTTCTCCATCGAGCATTAGTATCACAATCCTTCTCGTTGTACGAAGACATTGTCTCATGTTCTATCAAGACCGAAAAGAAATTCTCTAAGTCTTATGACTTTAAAGCAAATCAAGAGAAGAAGAGATCTGCATATCAATCTGGGAATGGACAAAAGCAGAAGAAGGGAAATGTTGAATATCCATCCTGTGGTAAATGTGGGAAGAAACACCCCGGTACTTGCATGAAGGGAATGAGATTCTGTTACAAGTGTGGTGAAAAAGGCCACCATGCTCGTGATTGCAAGGGGAAGAAGGAAGCTACCAATGTTCAGTGCTACAATTTCAGAGAGATGGGGGATTATGAAAATGAATGTCCTAAGCGTCAGGAGAACTTACCTCATAAAAGGCCAAGGGATCAAGGACAAGCTTATGCTATCACTACTGCTGAGGTAGAAGCCCCGAAAGACGTGGTTGCAGGTAATTTAATGGTTTCCTCAAGTTTAGAAAATGCATTATTTGATTTTAGATCATCGCATTCTTTCATATCTTCCCAGTTTGCTAAAAAAATTAGATATTTCCAATTTGATTTAACAATGGAGTTTTCAGTTAAAACTCCTAAGGGAAGTATCATTGAAACAATGTTTTGTGAATCAGTCCCCATTAGAACACATAAATGTTCTTTATCTGCTGATCTCGTCGGCATACCTATGATTGAGTTTGATATAATCCTCGGTATGAACTGGCTTTCAGACTATGATGTGAAGATTTATTGTAAGAAGAAAAAGGTTATGATTCTTGATGATGATGATAAGGACCACCTTATCTTTAGAGGAGAACCGTCACCACCTAATTCTTATTTAGATCCACCACCAGTAGCTCAACTAAATTCAATTATTGGGGAGGAAGAGAATGAAATAACTGTGGGTGAGGAAAGCAATGTTCAAATAGAGGATGTACCTATTGTGAAAGAATTTGTAGATGTATTTCCAGAAGATTTACCTGGACATCCTCCAGAAAGAGAAGTTGAGTTTTCCATTTATTTAATTCCTGGATCAAGGCATATATCAAAGACCCCTTATAGAATGGCCACTGTAGAATTAGTTGAACTAATGAAACAACTAGAGGAATTGAGTAACAAGGGATTTATTCTACCTAGTGATTCTCTATGGGGAGCCCCTGTTCTTTTTGTTAAAAAGAAAGACGGATCAATGAGGTTATGTATCGACTAAAGGGAGAACAATGCTATTAAAATAATGAACAAGTATCCCCTACCACGCATTGATGATTTATTTGACCAACTTCATGTAGCTCAATACTTTTCAAATATTGACCTTCAATCTGGATACCATCAGTTGTGTGTGAAGAAGGAAGACATTCCAAAGACAGCATTTCGAACCAGGTACGAGCATTACGAGTTTACTGTAATGCCTTTTAGATTTACTAATGCACCCTCTGTATTCATGGATCTGATGAATAGAGTTTTCAAGGAGTATCTCGATGAATTTTTTGTGGTATTTATTGATGATATCTTGTTATACTCCAAAAGCTACGAATATCATGAAAATCACTTGTGCATTATCTTGAAGACTCTGAGAAGGCATGAATTATATGAGAAGTTTAGCAAGTGTGAATTCTGGCTTCAGGAGATTTCTTTTCATGGCCATATTGTCTCTAAATATGGAATCTCTGTTGATCCTTCTATGATCAAGGCAATCCAAGAATGGCCAGCACCTACGAGTATAACTGAGGTACATATTTTTATTGGTTTTGCAGCTTATTATCGACATTTCGTCCAGAATTTTTCCCGATTGGCTAACCCATTAACGAAGCTCACACGTAAAGGGGTTAAATTTGTTTGAAAAAAATAGTGTGAAGAATGTTTCGAAGAACTGAATAGAAGATTAGTCAATGCTCCTATATTGACTCTACCATCGGGGAATGATGGGTTAATTATTTATAGTTATGCATCGAAGAAAGGACTTGGTTGTGTCCTTATGGAAAATTATCGAGTTATTTCTTATGTATCACGACAGTTGAAAACTCATGAACAAAACTATCCTACTCATGATCTCGAGTTAGAAACTGTGATATTTGCTTTGAAGATATGGAGGCACTACCTCTATGGTGAAAAATGTGAGATTTATACTGATTACAAGAGTTTTAATTATATTTTCTCACAAAAAGAACTCAACATGAGGTGAAGAAGATGGCTTTAATTACTCAAGGATTATGATTTTACGATACACTACCACCCGGGGAAGGAAAAAAAGGTGGCAGCTGCTTTGAGCAGAAAAGACCATGGAGTTTTGAACAATATGAGAATTGAAAGGGATTCAATTTTCATGGATCTAGTGAAGATGGACATGGGAATAACCAGGGAAGGTGGAACATCAATGCTTTTTCAAATGGCTGCTGAACCATCTTTACTATAAATGATTAAGAGTTCTCAGACCGATGATGACGAATTTCAAAAGAAGATTAATGCTGCGAATGATGGGAGATTGAGAGACTTTGTGTATGAAGATGAAATTCTGAAATTCGGGAAGAGACTTTGTGTTCCCGATATACCTGATCTAAAAAGGGAATTGCTGGATGATGCTCATAGTTCCAATTTCTCTATACACCCCGGGGGCATCAAAATGTATAGGTATTTGAAGGAACATTTTTTGTGGGACAATATGAAGAGGTAGATTTCTGATTTTGTGTCAAGATGTATGGTTTGTCAACAAGTGAATGCTGGAAGGCAACAACCTGGAGGAGTCATGCAACCTCTTCCCATACTGGAGTGGAAATGGTACAATATTACGATGGACTTTGTCAAGGGGCAACCAAAGACTCCTAGAAGGAATGATGCAATATGGGTTATTGTTGATCGTCTTACCAAGTCAGCTAATTTTCTTACTATAAGAGAAGATCTACCACTAGAACGTCTAGCAAGACTATATATTAATGAAGTTGTGATACTTCATGGAGGACCCCTATAGATTGTTTCTGATCGTGATCCCCGTTTTACTTCATGATTCTGCAAGATTCTTCAGAAATCCCTGGATACTGAACTTCATTTGAGCACTGCCTGCCACCCTCAGACAGACGGAAAATCAGAACGGACTATTCAAACCTTAGAAGACATGTTGAGATCCTTCTCACTTGACTTTCAGGGTGTGTGGGATCATTATTTACCTCTGGTAGAATTTTCCTATAACAATATCTTCCATTCGAGTATTCATATGGCACCATATGAAGCGTTATATGGAAAGAGATGTCGCACACCAACCTGTTGGGATGACGTTGGTGAAGGAAATTTGTAGGTCTAGAACTAGTGGAGGAAATGATGGAAAAGGTGAAGGTAATCCAAAATCACATCGAAGCAGCTCAATGTAAGAAAAAGAGATATGCCGATAATCGAAGGAAGGATTTGGAATTTCAAGTCGGTGATCATGTTTTCTGAAAGTATCTCCATGGAAGGGAGTCATACGTTTTGGTAAGAAAGGTAAATTGAGTCCCAGGTACATCGGACCTTTCGAAAATCTAGAACGAATTGGGGTTGTAGCTTACAGATTGGCAATTCCGCCAAGTCGCTCCAAAGTTCACGATGTGTTCCACATATCTCTGTTGAGGAAATACAAGCCTCACCCAACACATGTACTCACCTATGAAGAATTAGAACTGGAACCCGATCTGCCTTATTGTGAAGAGCCCATCAGGATTATTGATACGACAGAACAAGTACTGAGAAACCGGACGACACGTCTGGTAAAAGTTTTGTGGAGAAACCATAAGATGGAAGAGGCAACGTGGGAACCCGAGGAACTTATGATGAAGAACCACCCGAGTCTTTTCATGCGATAAGTATTCTAGAAATTTCGAGGACGAAATTATTTGAAGGAGGGGAGAATGTAACACCCCAAGCTTCTACGGTACGCTTCTCTTTGAATAATGTGATGGTGTGTGTTGTACGCAACACCGAGTTCTAACACACCATAACCAATCAAACTAGCCATTATGAATAGTAATAACTTTTTTTGAAATTATATATATTTTATATTTCAAAATGGACTTCATTTTAAGATTTGGAATATATAATTTAACCTAAGGTGAAATTTTGGTACTTTTTGGATAACTTTAATATTTTGACGAATAGTGAAAATTACTAAATTTTAATTAAAAACAAATTTTTTAATCAAAATAATTAATAGTGATAAATTATGAATTTGAGTGGTTTTAAAGTATATTTAGAATATATTTTTACTATTTAATACAATTTTGGTCATTGGACATAATTTTTCAATTAAACCGAACATAAACAAGTGTCAATATTTTGATAGTTATTATCTCTTAAAAACACGCTTTTTGTTTTAACAACGGAAATTATTTTTAAATTAATTTCGGCCACTTCTATGTTTTGAATTTGGAAAAATGGATTCCATATTTGGAATCAGGATGTTCAAATTGTGTAAATTGGTAAATTTTATTTTTAGACATTTTGAATAATTACATCGGTAAATATTTTATTTACCATGGTTAAGGGTAAATCCGGTAAATAAGGGTTAAAATAATATTATAATAATAACAAATTACCCTAAAATGTGTCCTAACCTTATTTGTTAATACATGTTCGACCATTGGCATCTTTGGGTCGATTTTGGGACCCCATGGTGCCACTTGTAAGTGATAGGGACACTTTATTTTAATTAAGTTAAAATAAGTACAAAAATGACATGAGCATATATAGTTTAGAAAATAAATTTTTACATAGGGTTATATATGTTTTATTTTCCACTATAAATATTAATTAGAAAGCTAAAACGCTTTCCTAAATAATGATATTTTATTTATAATTTTTAGACGTTAAATAATTTAATTTATTTATGACACAATTATGATGCAGTAATTATCATAATAGTGACAAATTAAAATAATTGATATTATAAATACCCAAATAAATATAATATGACACTTTTAATGAATTAAACTAATTTTCAAGGATAATATGACATATTAGGAATGATTTAATTGACTTTTTTCGATGTAATAATTCTGTTATGAGTTCAAAAAACTCAACTATTGAATAGTGTAAAAATTGACATAAAAGAGTTTTTAAAACCAAATATTATATTATTAATTGATATAAAATTCCTAAAAATATAAGGTTCGTCCAAGAGAATTATATAATGATAGGTGTATCATTAATGGACCACTTGGGGGTCTCTTGGATGTATATAGTATGTTTATTAACCATATAATATAAAAATACAAAGACACATTGTAAAAGTGAAACTAATTAACTTAGAGTTAATACTTAAAGATAAGGTTAATATAAGTACCCGAACCTATCTAAATTCTATTGGTTGAGTGGTATTCGACCTATCTCAACCTTAAAATTTAAATAATAAACTTTTTAGCCATTAGAAACCGAATATGAATTTATTATAAAATAATATTTCTAGCTTTTCCAAAGGTGTCCCTCACCCCTCTTATAAAAGGGAACTCCTCCTTCTCATTTATTCAAACATTGAAAGCCTTTTGGTTTCTTCCAAACTCTGCCCAAATACTCTCCCAACTTCCCTCAATACAACCTAGAGGCCTTAGTTTGATCCGAAAGCCAACCTAAGGAGCCATTTTGATCAAATGAAAAGGAAGAACCCGAAGAAGTGGTAATGTTTTCTCCACCCCTTTTCAAGTTCCTTTCTTCTTCCACTTCTTCATTCATTGTTATTACCATTATAAAATAATAACTCCAGTATCTTATATATACTATGATGTTATTATAAATATGGTACAACCATATTCAGTATTCTATCCACCCTTTGAATAACATGTCACAATACGTGTGTACGTACGGCTTACCGTCTCCACATCGTGGTGTAATTGTTATTCAATATATTATTATTTGGATGGGTATAATAATGATGTGTAACTCATGTAAATAATAAATATAACATGATAATTATTCTCTATATATTATATAATATCCAATTATATATTATTTTAATATCAAAAGAATGTTATTGTCGCTCGTGCGTACGTACGGACTACCGTCTCCACGAACGCGATGAGATTTATTCTCTATCGTATCCATTCAAGTATAATTATCATTTGATGATTTAAAAATGGTGTTTAGGGACATGATATCATTCTGGATATGAATAATATACAACCCATCCATTAAAAACATGGCTTACGTAACAAAACATATAAAAGAAAACGAGTAAGTTAACACCCGAAACAACGATAATACTAAGATATTATTAACAAATCAATGTTAAAAGATCATATATGATATCATATTAATGTACATGATTCTTATATAATTTAATAACAATTATTTAACAATTATACAGGAGGTTAACCTACCCCAACCATGTAAAAGTACAAGGTAATGGTTTTTTCTCAATCTCTTCATTATCCGAGGTTGTTTATACGTAATAATCTACTAGGATCTCTTTATCATCCACATCCATGTTTCTTAAAAATGTATTTCAAAAAAATATTAATATTTAAAAGAACATGGGTTAAAGTCATTTATACCCTTGTTTGACATTTTATAAGATTTTTATAAAGGAATCTTTCCATTGTTCTCCAATCAAGGTGCTTTTAACCTTTTCTACAGAATTAAGGTAAGAATGTTTTTTTAACTTATACAGCGGGTGCGGTTATTTTCCTTCGTTATAAAATTGTCGAAGCTTCCCTTACAATATTATATGAATATTTTCAATGAAAATGTTTTATTTTATAAATATATTACTCTTAAATGATTTCAAAAATAGAAAGAGATATTTCTCTAAAAAGAGTTTTGATTTCATCTATGTCAACATCCTTTGATGGATTTTATGCTTATTTAAAGTTGATTTATTATGACACAAAACTTCTATATTGTATTGAAGGTTTTGTGATATGTTTTACTGTGGATGTGAAATTTTTATACCATTCATAGTTTATGGTGAATGTATTGAAATTTCGTATGCCATTTTTAATACGAATGTTTAGGTTATGTTTAAACCTTTTCGTATGGGAATTCATTGGACTTAATATGTGACAGGTGGAGCCCGCTATAGCTCCTCGATGCATCGGTAGGTCTCATGAGACAAACTAGTTTCTTGGCATAAGGACTTGACAAAATCTTATTTGTATTCTTGGCACGAGGCCTTGGCTATGTGGTTATGATAGTCTGGCATTATGCATTCCATCATTATGAAGTGGTAATTGATATTTCATGTGATTATTCGATTAGTAGAATATCCATGTGAATAATTAAATGGAATTATTTCATTTTATTTGTTCCATACTATGTTGAAGTTCAAGTTTAAAAGGCTGTTGTTTTAAGTCATACTTTTCCTTAAATGTTTATTCTTATTTATGAAAGTTTACGCTATATTGTTATC
Organism: Viscum album; assembly: GCA_963277665.1. NCBI lineage: Eukaryota > Viridiplantae > Streptophyta > Magnoliopsida > Santalales > Viscaceae > Viscum > Viscum album. Next base: position 418,559,195 of record OY728123.1, on the reverse strand, counting down.
TTTACTGGGAATTTGAACTCACCCCTTTTCTATGTTTTATTTTTCCCAGGAGGTGAAGAAGTATTTTATGAATGACCTATAGGGATAGTATGTGGGGATATGAGTGTGGGATAAAGAGACTATGTTGTTGTAATTGTTTTTTCACTTTATGATGTAATGTAAGAGTTATGAATATATCTAGTATTTGAAAGGCTGCTAAACCGATCGGCCTTTCGAGATTTGATCCTTCTTGTGATCATGCCAATGTTATGTAATAATGCACCGACTCTAGGTAACTGGGGTCGGGGCGTTACACAACCCCTGCCCAAATAATCTCTCAAGATCCCCCTATTCCTCCTAGATGCCTTTCCATATGTAGAAGGCACTTCAAGAAGTACTTTTGGATCAAACCAAAGGAATTTACCAAAATTAAAGGTAACACTTTCTCTTAAATTATTTTGTTTTATTTTGATTTATTTTACTTCTACAGCCCCCTAAACTCATTTTATTATGTTATATTATAACAAACTAGTATCCCCAATATAATAGGACGTTTTTATGAGATTTATTATAACTACACTTAAACACACCTCCATTTATTTGGTGAAGGTCATACAGTTTCTGTGGATGGAAAACTAACGCCTCACGAAACGATGATTGTTCGATTATCTCTTACTGCCTCTCATGGTGGCCATTAATATATCAATTTATTTATATAAGATATCTATATATTATGGTAATGTTTCCTTTATTCTTCTGTATTTTTCGTTTATATCATTTTTTATGGTTTCTATTATGGGTAAAACGCTATAATAGCATTTGAGGAAGTGCGGACTACTGCCCCCTCAAAATGATATGATTTGTTAATACCTTATTTGGGACATATAAAGTATGTATTTATTGATATTATATATTATATTATACTGGAATTATAATATATCTTTTTATAATTATATTTTAATTCCATTAAAATACAAAATTTAAATGGAAGTAGCATTCACGTGTACGCACGGCTTACCGTCTCAATGAACGGTACATTATATTTCTTATCTCCATATGTAATTTACATTTATAAATACATATATATACTCAATATATAATATATATATGATATCAAAATCATGTATATCATTTTGGAGATAATGGCCTTTTGACCACATAGAAAAATTGTAATTATAATAAGTTCATTTTTTACTCAAGTTCCAAACATCGATAAAATATCAAATATGAACTCAAATAATTAACTATTTGTTATAGAAAGGTAATAAGTGATATAAAAGGAATAATAACCCTGAAAAATGTTCTTAATCAAGTAGAAAATATCTTACGATTATTATTCAGGATGAAAAAGTAACATACAAGACTAGTCGGACTTTAGGTAAAGGGTTTCTTATCTCACTTTTAATTCTGTGAGATTTCCATTGTTCACCAATTTTTTATTGGATGTGGTGTATTGTGCACTGAAATATGATATATATTATCCTGCTTCCCTTTATATTCATGGTATTCTATTAATCATTTGGTGGATATTAACTTTTGATCATACGACTCGATTAATTACAATGAATTAAGGGGTTTTCATCTCACTTTTTATTCCCATGAGATTCATGCTATATTGGACACTATTTAATTTTTTGTGGTGTATGTAATATCCATTATTGTACTCTTGGTGGAATATAATTTAATTTATGGGTATTTATATCATCATTTTATGTTCCTTCTTTCATGGTTTTTATGTTTCATAAGTTACGAAATCTGTAAGGGAATTACAAATTTTAATTTCCACTCGTTGGGTTTTACGAATACTTCATTGATTTTTCACTCCAAGATTATGTGTGGAATCACTATATATTATTTATGTAGTAATTTATACTCCCCTTTGTGTGGATATAATTTTTATACACATAATCACTCCATTCAAAATTCCTCATGTCCTTGATATAAACATGATCTTAACTCAATTTACATTCATTGAGTTAAACATTAATGTCATTGGTATTGTTTTTACAAGAATATGTGTGAAGGTCCTCCAATTATTTTACGCTTAATATCCAATTATGTTGTGTTTATTTATATTTTTCACACATAATTATGTCATTGATCTATCCTAAAACTAAGGACACAGTCTTCATAAAGAATTTCATCTCAATTTACATTCCATTGAGACTTCTTTGTTGTTATACAAAAATTCATTTTTATATGGTGTATAAAATATACATTGACATATTATATCATGAATCCCTTTGTTCTCATGATATTATAATGTTTTATTAACTCAATTATTTGTATTCAAGCGTCTATCATTTGGTTTGGAACTCAAAGTAAAATATCATTTTAAATGTTTTAAAATTTTATTCTTCTAATTATTTATCAATAATGTCTATGTTTTGAAAATGGTTTTAAAGACTTATTTATATGGAAATTAATGTTTTAAAATTATAATTCCTTTTAAAATATTCAATGTGGTGTGGGTCACTTTAATTCAAAAATCTATTTTTAAATGGCTTCTTGAAAAATAGTGTGACTTCTAAATGCTTTCAAGAAAAAGGGGGATATTTCTCTCAAATATTTTTTATGATTATTTTCATCTATGTCAATATCCTTCATTATTCCAGGTTTAATTGAATCTTTTACAATACAATCGTTCATATTGTATTTAATGAGTTATGCTTGACTATGGATGTGTTATTTTTATACCATTCATGGTTTGTGGATAATGTTTTGATATTTTGTATTATAGTTTTAATACGAATGTTTATATTATGTATTAAAATTATCATTTTACGAATGCACTGTACTTAGTAAGTGACGACTAGTGCCCTCTATAGCCCCAAGACTCATCGGTAGGTCTCATGAGACAAACCAGGGTCTTAGCACAAGACCTTGAAAAAATATTATTTGTAGTCTTCGAACAAGGCCTTGGCTATGTTATTATGATGTACAACATTATGAATTATATCATTATGAGATTAGTTATTGATATTTCATGTGGTTATTCAACTAGTTGAATACCCATGACTATGTTTTGTTATGGAATTATTTTCTCATCTCATATTCTTGTCATAAGGAGTTCATATATATTATTTTTAAAGGAATTTGTTTTCAATTAAAGATCGTTTCCATATTTTTATGTTATCTTCCATTGTATTTCTTACTATTACTGAGCATTTGAGATCACGCCTTTATCATATTTCATTTTCCCAGGATATGAAGAAGTTAGTTATGAGTGACTTGTAGGAATAATATTGGATGCATGGATTTTTCTAATGGAATAAATTAGTGTAGTTTTTCTTTTCAAGTTGTAATGTTGAACTTATGTATGTATCTTGTTTCCAAGAATACTGAACTAATCAATCCTTGGGGACTTTATTCCTTGTAATCGTTCCAATGTAATAAAATAATGCACTGCCTCTTGGATTCTGGGGTCAGGGCATTACAGTTGGTATCAGGGGAAGTTTAGTACAAACCTTGGAAACTAAATTTTGATAAACTATGATTAGAGAAAATTACCTTAAGATAGACTTTGAGGAATAGTATAGAATAACATCCTAGAATCTTGGTAATGTAAATATTTTGTGTATATTCCATGTAGTACATCCCTGTCTGGATACATGCACATATAGGTGGCTCTAGCATAGATGTACCTAGGAGTAAAAACTCCGACAAGGAGTTTTAGGTTTGACCCGGGGTATCCTGGTGCATGACAACGGGCCTTGATACACTCTTGGTTACAAAAATTCTGAGGGATATGATGAGGATAATTCACCTATTCAATAAAAACTGATTTGAAGGATTTTAATATAATATGTGAATAAATAACCTTGGTTAACACTAGGGTGTTTTAGATTGAAAATTATGTGTGATGATATTTTTTAAATAATTTTATAACTACTCTTACTCATACAATTCTTAATGGTTTTATTTAATATCTGGATTCCAAGGAAGTAATAATAACATTGAACATGATGTATAAGGTGGCAACACTGGTGGAAATGAGATTCAAAATGGAATGTTGTTAGTCAAAAAAGATATCATGTTCATGACAAACTAGTTTTCAAAAAATATGACCAAAAACATATATATTAACCGACTCCAAGACTCAACAAAGAAGAGAAAGGCAGTGAATGATAAGATCTCCAACAGCGGACCCCATAGAGAGAAAAAATCTCATTTTCAGTCATTCCATAAATGTGGAAGGAGAAAACATGAAAAGTGTCTCAATGGAACAAAGAAATGCTTTATGTGTTGGAAATATGGGCATAAATTAAGTAATTTCCAATGAAAAATGAAGAAACTACTTGAAAAATACCCTATACCAATGGTTTGGAACTGTTGGTAAAGGCCTAAAAACATTTGGATTTGCCAATACAAATGGTTTGGATAACCGTGGCCAAGTAATCCATGAGGATAGGTCTATACAAACGATTTTCCCAAAACCATTGGTATATGTAATATGAAAAGTCAATAACAACGGTTCCATAAAACCGTTGCTATATGTATTTCAAAAAATAAGCATTCGGTGGGTTTTGATCCCAGTACCTACAGTTTATTATTGACCAACCTTACCAATAACCAAACATGCATTTTTTGAACATTATTTCATAAATATATATATATATATGTATTATCATAATTATTTTAAATTATTATTTATTTAATTTCTCAGTAAGAAGATTCTGTAAAAATACATGTACCTATACCAAAGAATCTCAAAATCGTTGGTATAGACCTATACCAATGGTTTTGAGAACCGTTGGTATAAGTTCTTTGATTTTGGAACCTATACCGACAGTTTGTCCAAAACCATCGGTATAAGTCCATATAAGTGACCTATACCAACAGTTTTGGCCAAACCACTGGCATAGGTCCAAATTACTGACCTATTCCAACGGTTTCCCCAAAACAATTGGTATAGATCATATTTCCAGTAGTGAGAGTAATATGTAAGAAAATAAAATTGATCCTAAGAATACAATTACTGTCATTTGTCATAAATGTAAGGGACTGTGGCATCAACAATGTCCATGACCTATTCTAAAGGATAACATCTTGGTCTAGGAAGATCCTATATGGAAATAAATGGATGACAAAATGTTTAAAGATATTAGTGCTATTTGTTGATGAGATTTATTTAGAAGACTTATCTCTTGTATGTATAACCCTGCAGTTTGTAATGTAAAAACTCTATTCAAGTAATAATTATATTTTCTTTTGCGGATATAGTTATAAATAACCATTTGGGATTATATGACTCTTGAATTTGAGGCAATTACAGGTTATTAATTTTTGGGATGAAAATGTGAGGTATGTAATAACATTGGTGGTTAAATTATGTTGTGATTATTTTTGAATAATCTATATAATTTTGGGAATGTTATAAAATAATGTTTTTGAAAAAGGAAAACATACAGACCGAGTGACAACCCGTCGTGTCGGACAAAGCTACTGGAATTGAACACACAACAAAATTTCAACAGGGATTTATTTCCTACCACTGGACTACATGAAGTCCCTCATTAGTATGACTAATTTTTTATTTAGTCAAATGATTTAATGGAACAATAATATTTTGTCTTTTGGAACATATGATTTATCCTTAGTATATGGAAATGCTTTGGTGATTATGTGATAAATGTTATTTTGGAAGATATTCACTCTTCTGGTAACACTCTATTCCTAAGGAAAATAGAATTCCAGGGGATTTTATTTGGGGAGTAATAGTGGGTTTTTATCTATGATTTTATGGTGGATTTATAGAGATTTGGGTTATTTATGGAAATTATTAACATATCATAGAGAATATATGATTAGGTTAATTATTTTTAAGTATGTGACTTTGAGAGTAGTCGATGTTATTTGGAGATATAATTTAACATGGAGACTACGTAAGAAAATTATTTTGAGTTTTGGGTTTCGATATTAGTTTGGATTATATTAAAATATTTTATGGACAATTGTTTATTGAATTATATTTTTTGAACTATGGGTATTGTTGGTTTAATTTTAGAAATAATGATTTGTATTTCTTTCTCTAAAGAGTTATCCTTTTTGGGGATCATCTGATCTAAGAATAACCTTTTTGGTTTTGGTTAATCTCTAAAGACAAGGAAAATATATAAACTACATCCTTTGTAGATTATGCGATTCTAGACCTTCAGAAGTGACCATGTAATTTTGAATACTCATCATTTAAAAAATGAGTTAGTGGTAGAAATTTAATAAAGGATGAAACTCTACTTAAAAAGTAATTCTATCACTTTATTTTTATAGTTAATCTCATAAATATATTCATCAACTTTATTTAATGGAACATAAAACAAAATGAAAGTTATTTGTTTACTTTTCATAATAGGAAACTAATTTCGATTTATCCCATCAATATTTTGTGGGTTTCTTGTTGTTAACATTCTACGGATATTGTTTTCTATCACTCTCCACCAAAAATTGACACTTAGTTTATCTTCCATAACCATGTTTTCCTACATTGAATCCAAGTATGGGTCATCTCGGGAGACCTTTTTACTTCTCTTTCTTTCTTTTAAAGTGATATTTTTATTGACTCTTTTTCCGATGAGGGAATTTCAATGAACATCCCAAGACCAATTTTAAAAATTGTGAGGATGCAACTTCCAAATGTGGGGAAGAATGTAACTCCCCAAGATTTCATATTAAGATATTTTTTTTAAATTTAATTGGTTGTGCTACACGCAACACCGAGTTCTAGCGTACCACGACTTACCCAACTAGTCTTTCAAATGCAGTTATGAATAGAATTGACTAGATTTTAATTTATATATATTCTATATAATTTTAACATCCATATTATGTGTTTCTTAGATATAATATAATAACTAAATCTTTTTTTCAGATAAAAATGTATTTTAAAAAAAATCAATTTTAGCCCATTTTAATGGTGAACCCATTTTAAATCCAATATTTGACCCTTTTACATATTCAATGTGAAAAAATAAAATTCTTCTTTACAATCAGGACATCAAAATTTACTTTTCATTAAATTATGGTTTTTTCTAATAATAATCATATTTTTATGAATAGTGAGAAATAGTGTAATTTAATTCAAAAATGCCTTTTTTATAATTTATATATAAGGTAGATTATATTTTAAATTGGTTTTTAAGTTCAATTAAATTATATTTTTACCCTTTAATCCAATTTTGTTTACTGGAATAAATTTCACATTGAAATTATACATAATCAAGTGTCAGTCTTTTTGTAGTCATTGTTTCTTAAAAACACGCTATTTATTTTGACAACGGGTAATAATTTTAAATTAATTAATGAAAATTATATGTTTTTAATTTTGTAAAATATTTAAAATTTTTGAATTTGGAATATTAAATATAAATTAGGATGAATTTTTGGTATTTCTCTGAGAAACGTCAATTTTTTATGAATAGTAAAACCACTTAGTAGTGGTTAAAAAACTGACATTCTTCATTTAAGTAAAATTTTACCACATCTGTGAATTGAATTTAGAAAATCCGACATACATGGTTGTTATTAGTATGTAAAATTTGGTTCAATAAAAAGAAAATAATTTTTGGTGAATAGTAAATTTTGACTTTTATTTGTCGCCATTAACGGTAAATGGGTTAATTCAACATAAAAAAGAATATTCTAATAATAAAAAATTACCTTAACACTTGTCCTAACCTTATTTTATGAGTCATGACCATCCATGGGCATCCTTGTGTCGATTTGGGGATCCAATGGAGCCACATAAGAATTATAATGACACTTTATTATAATTAACTTAAAGTAATGACAAAAATGAGATTAACAAATATCTTTTCGTATATAAATTTTTACATGGGGTTATATAAGTCATATTTTCGACTATAAATAATAATTGGAAATATAATAGTAATTCCTACATTTTGGTAAAAAAAATTATTTTTAGACATCAATTAAATTAAATTATTTTTGACACAATAATGATGTCGTATTTACCTAATTAATAAATGATTTGAATAAATATGATTATTAATATTAAAATAATATCCCAAACCTTTCCAATTCTTATTGGATGATTTTATTTTGACCAGGAGTCATCTTATTATAGACATTAATTAGTTTTGGACCTTTAGAAACCAAATAACACTATATAATACAATAATATTTTGAAACATTCCTAAAGAGCTGCTCCACTCCATTATAAAAGGAAACAACCTCTAACCCATTCGGCACACCTCTCAAGCCCATTGGCTCATCAAAACCCAACCAAAATAATATCTCGAGATCTCCCTCTTCCTCCTAGGAGCCTTACCTTAGGTAGAAGGCACTTCAAGAAGTCATTTTTGTTCAAACCAAAGGATGTTACCCAAATTAATGGTAACACTTTCTCTTAAATTCTTTTGTATAATTTTGATTTATTTTACTTCTCCAACCCCCTAAACTCATTTGATTACTTTTTTTTATAAAAAATGACAATCATCATTATACTAGGATTTTTTATTTATAATTATTCTATCTAAACATACAAAAACTTCCATCTAATGGGTGAAGAGCATAATGTTTCTGTGGATTGTGAACTAACGCCTCACAAAATGATGATGGATCGATTATCTCCTACCGCCTCTCATGGTGGCCATTAAGATTACACTGTATTTATATATGATATATATATATTATGTTTATGTTTTATTTATGCTTCTGTATTTTCCATTTATATCATTATTTTATGGTTTCCATTATGGGTAAAACATTATAATTTCATTTGAGCAAGTGCAGACTACCGCCCCCTCAAAATGATATGACTCGTTAATGCCTTATGTCGGATGTATAAAAGATGTATTTAATGATATTATATATTATATTATACTGGAATTATAATATAACTATGTATTATTATGTTTAAATTCCATTAAAATACAAAATAGAAATTGAAGTAGCGTTCATGCGTACGTATGACATACCGTCTCCATGAACGGTACATTACATTTATTATCTCCAAATGTTATGTACTGTTATAAATACATATATATACTGAATATAATATATATATATATATATATATGATATCTAAATCATGTATATCATTTTGGTGATAATGGACTTTTGACCACATAGAAAAATTGCAATTATAACAAGTTCATTTTTGACTCAAGTTCCAAACAACGATATAATATCCAATATGAACTCAAATAATTAACTATTTGTTATAGAAAGTTAATAAGTGATATAAAAGGAATAATAAACATAAATTTTTTTCTTAATCATGAATAAATTCACTTAATTTACTATTCAGGAAGAACAAGGATCATACAAGACAAGTCGGACTTGAGGTAAGGGGTTTCTTATCTCACTTTTAATTCTGTGAGATTTCCATTGTTCTCCACTTATTTATTGGATGTGGTTTATTGTGTACTGATATTTGATGTATAATATAATAATTCTCATTATATTCATGCTAATCTATGATTCATTTGGTTCTTATAAACTTTTTTTCATACGACTTGATTGATTACAATGAAGTAAGGGTTTCTCATCTCACTTTTTATTCCCATGAGATTCATGCTATATGGGACACTATTTATTTTTGTGTGGCCTATGTACTATCCATGATTTAACTATTTGTGTAATATAATTTAATTTATGGGTATTTTCATATTAATTTTATGATCCTTCATTCATGGGTTGTATATTTCATAAGCTACCAAATCGGTAAGGGAATTTAAAATTTCAATTTCCACTCAGTGAGCTTTACACATACTTCATTAATTATTTCACTACAAGATTATGTGTGTAATAAATATTTTTTATGTAGTAATTTATACTCCCCTTTGTGTGGATATAATTTTTATACAAATAATCGCACCGTTGATAATTTCTCATGTCGTTGTTATAAACAGGATCTTAACTAAATTTCCATTCATTGAGTTAAACATCCAATTCATTGGTATTGTTTTTACAATAATATGTGTAAATTTCATCTGATTTGTTTACACTGAATATCCAATCATGTTTAGTGTATTTATATTTTTCACACATAATTATGTCATTGGATTATCCTTAACCTAAGGATAGATTCTTCATAAATAATTTCATCTCAATTTAGAATCTATGGAGACTTCTTTGTGGTTATACACCAATTCACTTTTATATGGTGTATATAATTTAATTTGAGAAATTATATCATGAATTCTTTAATTATCATGATATTATAATGTTTTTATTACCTCAATTATTTGTATTCCATTTTCTCTCATTTGGTTAGGTACTCTAACTAAAATATAATTTTAAATGTTTTAAAATTTTATACTTCTAAATCATTCTCATTAATGTATGTGTTCTAAAAATGGTTTTAACTATTTTTTTATATGGGAATTAATGTTTTAAAAATAAAATTACTTTTAAAATTTTCAATGTGGTATGTGAAATTTTGATTCAAAAATCTATTTTTAAATGGCTTCTTGACAAATAGTGTGACTTTTAAATGTTTTCAAGAAAAAGGAAAATATTTCTCTCAAATTGTTTTCATGATTATTTTCATCTATGGAAATATCCTTAATTATTCTTGATTGAGGTTAATCTATTACAATACAATCACCAATATATAATTGAATGAGTTATGTTTGACTGTGGATGTGTTATTTTTATACAATTCATGGTTTGTGGATAAATTATTAATATTTCGTATGCTAGTTTTTATATGAATTTTTATGTTATGTTTTAATCATTTCATATGAGGAATGCATTGGACATAGTAAGTGATTGGTGGAGCTCGCTATAGCTCTTCAATGCATCAGTAGGTCTCATGAGACAATCTAGTGTCTTGGAACAAGGCCTTCACAAAATCTTATTTGTAGTCTTGGCACAAGGCCTAGACTATGTGGTTATGATGTCCATCATTATACATTTCATCATTATGAGATTAGCTATTGATATTTGATGTGTTTATTAGACTAGTATAATACCCATGACTATGTTTTATTATGACATTATTTACTCATCTCATATTCCTGTAATAAAGTATTCATGTTAATTATTTTTAAAGGCATGTGTTTTCAATTATTAATTGTTCCTAATGTTTATGTTATCATCCACTGTATTTCTTACTCTTACTGAGTATTTGATCTCACCCCATTCTCAAGATTCATTTTCCCAAGATATGAAGAAGTTAGATATGAGTTATGTCTAAGAATAGTCTTGGAAGCTTGGATGTTTCTAATGGAATAAATTAGTGTTGTTTTTATTTTCATGTTGTAATGTTGAACTTATGTATGTATCTTGTTTCCAAGACTACTAAACTAATCAGTCCTTCAGGACTTTATTCCTTGTAATCATGCCAATTTATTAAAATAACACACCAGCTCCTAGATTCTGGGGTCGGGGCGTTACACTATATTTCAAATCAATAATTTTAAAATCGATTTATTACTACCAATTTGAGGATTTGGTTTCCCAATAATGGACTTTTAAATAATTAAAACGCTTTTCATCTATTCTAGTTTAAATGTTTTACAATTAACTCCATTTTCATTTTTTATAACCATAATTTTTTTCAATGCTAAAAAATATATAAATTTTAAAATATATATTATTAAAACTATTTTTAATTAACCTTTTTTAAAACAATATATAATTTTCAAATAATCACTATTGTATTTTCATATTAAAACTAATTTCATTTTGATATACATATCTTTAGTTTCTAAAAAACAATTCAAAGTAACTTAATCATCATCATTACTAACAATGATTAAATATGTCTGTTAAAACATTACTAATTTTCACTTATGTTTATCCTCCACGTATAATCTCTTAGAAATTAATGCTTTTATAACCCTTTATATGTTATTATGATACATTCCCTTTTTCAAAAATAGGATTTTTATATCCTATGATATCATTTGATTATGTCATATAATGTTTTAGGAAATTATTTAAGAACCATTTTTTCCATTGAATCATTATAATATAATGAATTTTCTATTTTATATGGAAATCATATGTTATAATAATGACGGTAGAGGTCCTATAAATCCATAAAAAGAATTGGATAATGTTTTATATCCCATGATATGATGAAATAATTCAAGAATGAAATGTGGGATGTTTTCTTCAAAAGCTTGTTATGTTAATGAGATGTGGGAAGCTATTTGAAAAAAATTTAATACGTTACTGTGATGTGAGAATTATTATTCACTAATTTTTGTATGAATTTGATGTAGGAATCACTGTTCAAAATATTGTTAATGCTTATGTTTTTACCAAATTTGATGGATTCAATAAAATTTTGTTTATTATTATGGTTATATTATGATCGAATGGTTTATCTTTATTGATTCATGTTATGATTCTATTTTTAGTCATATGTTAATGAATTCCAAGCCTTGTTCAATGTTTTACAATTTATGAATTTTTGGGTTTAACTTTCTTAAATACATATATCACTTATGATATTTGATTATTATCGGTTTTTATTACCCATATATGTCAACTAAGATCACCCCTTCATATGTATCAATTCTCATGGTTAAAAATATTTGAAAATTATTTATTCAAAAGAAGTGTTTCTTACGAAGATATTTTTTTGGATATGTTTACTATAAGATGTAAACTAACTAATTTCACTTAATATGATAAAAAAATTATTAATTTTAAAGTTCATCATATTTATAGTTACTTTTGACCTATCTTCAACAAAACTCTTATCTGAAAAGGGTATTGGAATATAATTTAATAAAATATTAGTTCATATAATTGTTATAGTGTTAGGTTAATGATATTAAAGGATTGTTAGGGAACATCAAATATCAAGCAGATGGGAAACCATCTCATTTTTATATTATCTATAGATATGATAAATCAACTTGGTCATAATGAGAATGATATATTAGAAAACTCAGTCACAACTATTATCTTCGATCATGTAACCCATCACTTTCATGAACCCCATTATAGGATAAAATCCAGTACAAAATTAATGAATCTTCTTACTCATCTAAATCCTATAATACATACTCCTAATTGGATCCATCGACTTGATAGTTACTAAAGAATTTGGAATGTATTATATATCCACAAGAATCCTTATACTTCACAATAAAAATTAATCAATAAAATTTTTCCATAAATAGATCCATTATAATTTTCTTGAAAGACATGCTAAAGAATATTATCTTATTATGGAACCTGGAGACATCCCATTATTGCATTTAAAATATTCTATTGTTAGTTACCCCTAAAATTTCCCTATAATTATAATAAAAGAATAACCATGAACTACCTAGTCGCTTATTTTATGTCAGAAAACTCATATATACTAGCCCATTTTTACTATGATTTCTTTTAATGGCCCATGACATACAAATAAAAATCCATCTCTCTAAATTTAAAAAGAAATTAGTGAACCAAATATCTATTTTCCCCTTCTTGAAAAACTAGAAATACTCAATAAGAGAATAAAAATGCTAAAAACATAATAAAATATATTCCCCAATAATCACTAATCCTCTCATGAAAATAAATTTCTAACCATACAACATCTAACACTCAACTCTGTTTGTGGGAATTCTCAAGTCAAAATTCATGGTCTAGGAAAATTATGAAAATCCCAATTGTCAAACACTAAAGTAACCACTTATTATTTATATAAACACTTTATATTCCATTAACCATGTCATGGAGGCACACCCATTCCCACTCATGGTATTCTAGGAAACAAATACACCAATATGTGTTTTGTTAGGATAATGATATTTATTACCCTTGGAATCAATGTTATAAAGCATTAAATTATTCCCCAAATAAGATGGAATAATCACTGCACTAAATAATAAAAGATTTTTCAAATCCCATTATAATACTGATAACATGTAATACATTCATATAATTCTTAACCAATACCCCAAGGTATAATCATGTAGTTAAACGAATCAAAAACTCATGGTAACTTTTTAAAGTGACTGTCTATATAAATATTGATTGTATCATTCCTTCACCCATACCATCCATCAATATAAGAGAAAATTCCCTGATTATCAATGATTTTGAGCACCCATCACATAATAAAATTATAGTTTAGTTAATTATTGATATTTTAATCAATTATTGAATTAAATCCCAAGATATGTAACTACTAAAATCTCTATAAAGTAATACCCATGATAGAAATGCTATGTAACATGTTCTATAAAACCCATTGGAAACCGAATATTAGTCCATTTGAAAAGGGATTATTTTCTTATTTCATACATCCCATAATTTTGACAATTTTTACAAAAATGAAAAATTATATTATTGGAACATATAGATCTATAATAGAAAGAAATGGGTAAACATCCTCAAGTCATCATAACATGTATATTTATATTCCAAATGAAATTTCATGAATCACTAAAGGAATTTTCAATAAAATCATGGAACAACCAACCAAAATTGAAGGATGAATAAAATTAAGATAATATAGAAGAAAAATAATAGTTTACATTGATCATTTGTAATGAATTTAAAATCAATCTATCCCATAAAATATAGAAGCAATAAGTTATCAACTAGTTCATAAAATAGGATATATGATAACTTAATGTCTTATCATGAGAATATATATTGTCTAATAATAAGTTACACCCTAAAATTTTTGGGATATCCCTAACTCAAACCCCTATCAGTCGCCATTAGGTACCCAGTGCGCCCTATTCATGTACGTGATGGCTTATTGGAAATACATTAAAATTTATTTAGTCTTTTGGTGAACCCTCTAAGAATTAATACCATTGGATTATCCATTGGGTATTATATTAATTTACATAATGTACATGATGTATAACATTTAATTATTCAATCCACATGAACTCATTTACCCCGGTTTTATCTTCTACTAACAATCCAAAACCCATAAACATTTGAAAACACGTCCAAGAGAAGTCATGTACACAAAATCACTAAAATGATTATGAATACTATAAATAACCCTATCCTAACTCTCCAAATTATAAAATAATATGGATTTAAACACCAATAAAAATAGGGGTCCTTATAGTGAGGTCAAATGGAATTGGGTTCAATAAGCCAAACATGATTGCAGTTTTATCATTGGGTTCTTATTAGATTTATCAGTACTAACATTATTAACACATTCAAATAATTTGTTGGAATTTTCTTTATTTTAATGATATCTAATAAGAAGAAACATATATCAATATTAAAACATTACAATGAGCACAATATTAATAATAATGTTTTATAGATGTCTGTTGATTCCCATTAAAAGTGAATTGTCTCATCTATAAAGGATGAAATAGATAAATATAGTTATTATTTCCACAATAACGAAATGGAAGAAGAAAGTGTTAGAGACCACATAGATAATGTGGAACCCCATGAGTCATACAATCAATTTACCATTGGAAGGCCTTGTAGATGGTTATGTGAAGTTAAAAAACTTATGGAAGTCCCCATGAAGTACCTTCAACTAGTCCTTCTTCTCTTGTGAGGAGACCGAGGTGAATCATTGATCCTGAAATGATAGCCAGAGAGGCTACCCCATGTCAATCGGATCATCAACTAGTTGGTGCCTAGTGAATAAACCAAAAACCATTGGAAAATATAAGGAAAAAATTCCATAGTGATAGACTATTGTAGTCATAAAACTCACATGACACATCACATATGGAGAAAATTATTATCCTCAACACTATTCAAGAATACTCATGAAACTCCCAGGAAATTGTAAATAATCGAAGGAAAAATGGGAAGGATGAAGGATCTTCTTGTGGTCCTATAAATCTTGAAACATGCCACTAAATATCCACATGACAATCCTATCACATAGAGACATGTCCTCCTAATTTCAGAAAATCCCACTGGTAGGTCATCCTTATTATTGGAAGGGTTGTAGCCATGTTAATGAGACCTAACACCCCTTATTTGGATCTATAAGGAAAAATAAATGGGGTTTTCCATGAAATGAATATGCATCTCAACATAGCCTATTGTTTGTCACATGATGAATCAATAAGAGGTACACTGATTTTCATTGACAAAAATCATCAAACTTAAAGAACAAAAAACATAAAGACCCCTAGTATTTCTAAATAATAAACAGAAACAAAAAGAGGAAGAGTGGATGCCTCTAGAAATCATAGCACTCATGGGACACATCCATGATATCTATGACATGGTACCGCTTAACCCATGGACAAGACAACTTGATTTTTTCATGGCCCCTAATATGCCATTAGTAGTCTTACGAAAGGCTCCACACAAGTCTCTTGAGATAACATGACTGATTTTAAACATGTTCCCTTATATCACAAAGGCACATGAACATGTCGATATGATAATATGAAAGTCCCTCTACATGTCATTATGATTTGATAAGAACTCAATATATTATTATAATCCAATGAATGTTGCATTTATGGGATGATCATATGGGTTCTAAAAATCATGTCATTTCCCATGAATGATTAACTATGGTAACTTATAAAACATATGATGCAGAAGCCTTCAACCTTATCCATATTGGATTCATGTGATATTACCTAGGAAAAGATTAAAATAACCTGTGTGGAGGGGCCTATAAATCTCCAAACCCATCATGAAAATTTCACCACAAAATTGAGGGAACACTCTTCCAAAACATATCATCGACAGACTTTTCATTTGAAACTCACACCATTGTAACCATGCACTAGAACGAATTACTTAGAGTGGATGATATTATGATAGAAAAAGCATCCCATCAAGTATGATTTGGGGAACCACTAGGGTGATCATGATGTCTTAATAAATCACTTATCATCATCACACATAGGCCATACGAAGGAATTACTGATAGAAACATAGATAACATCCCTCACATTAGGTAAATCACAATAGACATAAAACAAGATAGTAATGAATATATCTACAAAATATGAAATTAAAATTGGAATAAGACTAAAATATTGTAGAATTATGTGAAGAACATATAATCCTATCCGCAAAAAATTTGCATGAACCCTCAAGGAAATGTGACAACATTGGGATATAATTATTGCATATCAAAATGATTACTTTGTACACTATTTAGATCATGTTAATTCTAATGGAAATGTGAAAACTTATTGCATGGAACCCTACGAGCATTCCTACAATGAATAAAGATTCCCTCTAATCTATCCATACTAATCTTAATGTGTCATTTAGACTTTAATCCTAACACATATGGTGGAACCAACTCATTTTAGATGACTCTCACGATATCAAACTCGCATGAAATTGAATCTCAGGATTCCATCAGGTTTGACAAGCTAGATATCACCATGACCTCCATAATTGTCATCATAAGTAATGGTTCACCCTGTAGACATTTTACATTGAATCATGTTATTTCCTTCAAGTGTTTTATATAACTCTCATCACAACAGAATGGAAATAAATAAATAAATATATATATATATATATATATATCATGTGATTCCCTATATACATGTCTTCCATGATCAGGAGATGGATTCCATGATCATATGGCCATGTCATTCAATGTACTATAGATAAGTCTTCTTTGATAATGAGATAACCCTAAAAAATGAAAAATAATATATGAAAATTACCTTTGAGAATCCATATGGATCATGAGTTTTTATTTTGTACTTGTCCAGAACATTACATGAGATTTCCTGACAACCTTCGACATATCAAGCATACAATCAAGGACAATCAAAAAAAAACTCATGTGTGACAGGAAAGAAATCATTCTAGGTCAAAAGAAAATATGCAGACTGGAAACCTCTATAAATAATTAGTGTTTAATCCGCGATCTTAATGGAATACCATGACTTATCACCCATATCGATCCTTAGTGAATATTCTACAAACTAAAGGGAAACATCATTTTGTAAGCCCGACCAACTGAACTGTGGTGGAATTTATTCTAACTGTTACCGTGATACATAGCATGCATACCTAGTACATTAGGTCTATATTAGGCATCCAAAGGGTAATAAATGTGCATATTCCTATATACATAAGAAATTAGAATAATCACTTTCCATCCATTTTTTCACACTAAGCATAGATCATGTGGGCTATGAGAGTAGCAATTATCATATCATTCACATGACATGTACCAATCAAGATAAGTGAATCCTTAGAGTGTATGAACTAATCAATGGAATAATATGATTTTACCCACATACATGTAAAATGTCAGTCTGTAAGCCCCATATTTTTGAATTATGATTAATCTGATTCCATCCCTTACCAGGATACATAGAATACCATTTATGGGGTTATGTAAAAACTCAAATCAGCATTCATCTTAGTGAAAGTCGCACCATGTCTTCATAAATTCACCAATTCGGTCCCAATGATTACCATGGTATGCTCAAATAACATCTTACCTTAGTAGAATAAGAAACCAATTAAATTATAAAAAATCAGCTGACTATAATAACTAGAATATGAAGGGTTCCATTATAATTCCCTATACAAAACTAAAATGGTCATCCACCTCAGTGTACATCTCTCTTTGCCTCTGGAATTTCAACCAACAAGACACAATTATTCCTATTGGATGCCTATTTTACCTCATCCCTTATTATATATATAATCAATTTACTCTATGAGGAATCTGATTCATTCCATAACAATGATATATAGGATGAATTACTATGGAAAAATCCAAAAATCCAATGGACATGCACCTCAGTTTGAGTCCCTCTATGTCTCTAAAAAATCATCCATCAGGTTGCAATTATTCTCATGGGTGATCATTTTTACATCATCCATTAGCAGTCAGATGAATCAATTAATCTATGAGGACATTGTTTCCTTCCATAACCAGGATTCATAAGATGCCTCCCTGAGGCTTCAGATCTATTTTAGGTTGTCCTAGTACATATTTCATTTATCAATATGAAATGACGTTGATCACATACTATCCCTCATGTTTTACAAGGATAATAGGTTACATGGGATTAGGGAGTCATAATGAACACATCATTAGAATCATGAATTTCCTCATGCCTGAGAAGCCTCATCATGTAATCAGTAATGAGTGGCGTCAAATAATTATCCTTGATATAAGGGAATCTACCTTGGGTCCTATCCCAAGGGCTTGAATGATCCATGATAACATTTATTCCTATGATAACCTAGATATTTAAGATGTATCCTTGAGAAACATGATCAAATGTTCTGTCCCAATATTCCAACACATTCTTCCATTATAAACGAAATTATATTTCATAGGTTTAACAAACTATGTGGGTTTTGATTATTGAAATAAACATAATATGTAGGATTCATCAAAATGGCTCATTCCCCTCATGATAAAAACAACCCCCATGTGCGGAAGAAAATTAGGTAGTGCTTGGTTATACAGTTTCAATATATAAGAGGCTATTCATTACCAGTAAATGGATGAAAAAACTAAGATACATATAGATGGATTCAATAAAGAGATCCCCTATTTCTTTTTCACATGAAGTTAGTGATCCTATGATCATTTTGAGTAAATGAATGATCAATTTGTTAAGAAAATTATTCCTATATTAGGATGAGGAAGAGTTTATGGAATTGATCACAAATCTATAAGATAATGATGGAGTAGGTAACAATCCTCCATAAAATTGTGCTATGAGCCTGACCACTCATCGTCTCGACCAATGTGAGTCACTATGTTTTCTTTGGACTAAAACCCCAATAGATTTCCTACCTTTGTAAATAAGTTCCATAACCAATTATGTATGAGAGAACTATTGGGAGTTTCCATTAAGAATGGAAATGGTGACACTACTTTATTGATTGTCTATGAAATTAACCCCTCGCAATCTATAACAGGTCCAAACCAAATCTACCTTGAAATGGGTTCCTATTCATATCTTTCCCAATAAAAAATAGACAACCTGATATGATCCTAAAAAATAACAAAATTAAGGGGTTATTATCCATCTATCCATTTTGTTTCACACCACACCAAAAAAAATTCAGGAACCCGAAAATAATGTCTCAATTAAAAAAATGATTGGGTTATTATCGATCTACCAATTTTTTTACACAATAAAAAAATGGTGAACCTGAAATGAATCTCTAAAATAACACATTTATGGGGTTGTAATCAATTTTGAAGTCTTGTATTCAAACCATAGGAAAATAATTGGTGAAAACCATGTTAATATATGAAATAATATAATGGTTAGTTAATCATGTGTTAGGATACACTGATTTTATTATCTCACACATACAAAGATGATAAGACTGACATAAATCCTACAAAAGATCCTCTATAATTGTTGTTCCCATAAAATATGTCCATCCTCACATTTAAATGTTCAAATGATTATAATGTGAAGATCGGGAATAAAACTGATATTTTGATAACCATACATATCTAATTGATCAAAAATAATTAATATGATATTGAACTAATCAGTGACCATGTTCCTTGTTGTCTAGATGAAATCATATTATACTCTCTCTATAGAATCTAGATCCAAGATAATGTGATCATCCATATACATTTTCCACAAGTTTGTTATGGTTGTTACTCTAGAATCCCACAAAATGATCTCAAAAAACTAATCGATTCAAATATAAGTGGTAAACATGATGGTCTTACAATATAATCAATGTGGTACAACGCCGACACTCGATGCTAGAAATGAGGGTCTTTAAGAACTAAAGCCTATGAGTCCACATCGTCCATGGAAAGCTAAAGTTTAACCAGTGCCCCATGTTTCCATGACCATCCACTTCATGATCTTATATCTATTGTCTGAAAATCACCACCTTAATTACCAAATAAAGGTGGAGTACATAGTCAACTAGGCCTCCCATCTAGTTGAACTACTGGAGAGGAGGACATCTATCAACTGACATCACCGCACTATCCCACTGGTACCCACAAGTTGCATACATGGGGTACCACCAGAAACACTACCACTTATGATTCCCATGTATGGGTATCAAGGAAAACAAATAAGGTTTTAATGGTGATGGATTTCCAAGAGTAGGTTCATATACCCACTACTTATTGTGATATTTTTTGGCATATTCATGTAGTAACCAACAAGTTGGCTCATATCCCTACTCACTCGTTAAATGTTTGTGGGTATATTCTATAAGATAGAATGAAAGAGGAGAATATCCCTTCCACCATGAAAAATTCCCATCTATTTATTTCTATGTCACAATGAGGATAAAAGTGGGATCATATCCCCACTTCAATTGAACATATCTAGAAGAAAAAAGTGGATATGGAAAATGTTATTATGTATACTCTTCCACACACTTTTATAAAACAACAATATATATTATAAATTCCTTCAGAAATATTCTAGTATCTTTTGGAACTTTTAAAAACATTGGGAATAGAAAATATTCCAATCCATACCGCTAGGGTAACTCAACACTATTATAGATTTTAATAGGTGGTTACTTCAGAGAAAGAGGACATATTTTCTCCTTTTCAAGATAAAAACAGGCATATTATGATAAAGTATGATGTATCGGACTGGGAACATATCTGTATTACAATATTGGCTCACCAAGTGAGAGTGGCACATTCCTTTGGGTGGAGGTACATGCTCAAAGAAAATGTCATGTGGCATCTTCCAAAGGTAAATGATCATACTCATATACCCATTATAGATGGGGATCACCAAATGAGTGGTGAATATTCATTGTTATAGGTTTATTATATTCCCATAGAAGAATACCAGTGGCCTAATATAAAGGCCCGGGAATGGTCATATACCCCTTTTCTAGCCGAGGATGATGAATTGAAAACAGATCATGTCTCAGGAATGGCTCATATTCATGTTTTTTAATCAACATGGAATATTCTAGTAGATCAATGAAGTCATAAATATATTCTGATGTACACCAATGAACAACACAAATAGCATCATTATGAGGCAATATCAGAGGAGGCACACATCCCTTCTCTCCTTAGAATGTTGCATCTATATATCATAGAGAGTAATTCATATTCTTACCAATATCATATTCCTATTCCAATTGATGAAAATCAGGTGAGGGAAGAACATTCCTCTAGGGAGGCCCATATTCCAGAAAATAATGACTAGCGGCATATTCTAATAGATCAGGATCCGGATCAAGTTTATATACTAACTATGGATATCTATGTGATAATGGAACATTCCTTATAGTATTCTTATATTCATATCAAAATTGAGGAATTTACTTGGTGTATTCTGGATTCTTCTTAGCTATGGGCTCATACTCTTGCAGCACAAAATAGATATAACCATCTTCTAGATAAAATCATATGATAGACTCATATCCTAGAACAATTCTAAATGTAATATCAAAATATTCAGACAAAAAAATAGGACAAGAATCATATTCCTAATCTTCTTAATTTCAACATCCTTGAGGTCCTTTGACACACATTCACCACAGCATAAGGGCAAATAAACTCTTCAACTGATGCCAAAAACCATAACTACAATGATATTCCTCCACATTGTAGTGTGTAGATAGATTTCATGGACTCTACTACTGAAATTTTCCATTTCCCTCCTCCCCATTTTGATACCTCCCATGAAAATGATATACACCATATTACTAGGCACATATACGTAGATAGTGGGTCAAAAACTCAAACACATATTTATAAAGATGTTCCCAAAAGTTTATGGTCAACCACATATAGATCCACATATTCTTCCATAAGCACCAAAATTGGGTTAGTAGTTGACCTCATGAACTATATCCTATGGTTTGATAAGATAGAGGTATGAAATTCTGATGATGTGGAGGGAAACATTGTTACAAAGAGAGAGTTATCTTGGAATAATCTTTCAACTATGTTCTGGTCTCTCGCAACTTTTTACTATGAGGTCATGCATGAGATATAAAATAACATCATGGATTATAAATGAAAATATATGTGGGAGACTCATCAGATAATGAAGGCTAGAACTCTCCCCTATCTAGAATAGAAGTATCACCTTATAATCATCAATTCACTCTATTTTCAACTGGATATGGATTCCGTTTCCATTTCTTATAACATGGGAATGGAGAGGCCAGTGAAATTCCTACACAATGCTTGTCACTGCATTGCAAAAACTCATTATAGACTAATTTCATGAGAATCAACTGACATTCATATATTATTATGGGTGAAATATGGATAATTACACATCAATATTTCCCCATAAATATAGAACACATTAGACATGAATTACTATAATTTTATAGCCTCCAGTGAAATTAGAGGACTATGAAAAGGTGTAAGCTAGCTAGTCCCTACAATAGAATTACTTTTCATTAAATATGCCCATAAATACTAATATGAATGGGATGATATCCCTAAAAATATTGAACTTTCACCCAAACAGCAGTAAGAGTACACTTCAGAAACAAAAGATGAAGTTACTATCAACTGGAAATCAGTCCATAAATATTGAATTACTCCATGGGCTGTCATCACACACTGATCCAACACAAGAATCGTTGTGACACACAAAATGGACTACGATAATATCTTCCATAGTATCCACATAGAGAATAACTCATCACACTGTGTTGGGGGAATGTCTACCAATTCCTCCACCCCTTATGAATCAATTTCTAAGAGGATTAGGGATGTATCCATAGTAGCTACAGCAAATCCCATCCAAATACACTGGGGGAATTTATAACTCAATCGCCATCACCATGTTTGTCATCCCCTGATAGGGTGATGGGGAAATCAATAGTGATTTATAGTGATCTCGTCCTATTATGACATGTAAATTTATTTCTCAATCTCTTGTACTAGATTTATCAGATCTCTAAATAGAAACATTAAAACCTTAACAAAAGGATCATTCAATGTCAATTGTAGCACAATATTACCCACTGTTGGAATAGAAAGGTAAATTTTAATAATAATCATCCCCTTATATATTATCAATATTCTGTAGGTTTGGAGGTAAATATCAACCTTTGTTATCCCAACTGTTACTTTGGCCACAAAACAAAATTATTTTTATCCCATTTAGAAAACATGAAATGAAACTCCCTGAATGACATTGTTTATAGAACAAGACATTAGGAGAATACAAAAAATGAAATCAGAACCTATCTGGTTCATAAGCTAAAATGTCTTAATAATGTAAATAGTTAGATGAATGTTCCTAGGAAAAGGTAGTTCAGAATCTTCTATTTTTGTCAAAAGTAATGGGAAAATAAAAATTTATGGATATTAATCTATGATTTTCATCACCATCAAAACAATATATATATGGTATATAAAGATTAAAATTTATAGGGAAACACCATGTAAAATAGATTCTGAGAGGATGGTGATTTTTATTCACCAACTTGGGTAGCACAAATGCAAAACCAAATAAGGATCTAATATTTGGAACCATTGAATATTGAGATTTCTTATCTTTAGAGGAACACTGCTAAAGAAAATTGGAAAGAAATAACTATATCCAAATCCCTATGTATATTATCTTTCATTGTTTCCATGGAAGAATAATTTCCAAAATATAAGAGTTTGATACATGCTTTCAAAAAAAATAGAGATGAGCCATGTAAGGGAAATATACATTTTGGGTATCGCTTTCAGTTTTAGAAAAAAATATTCCATCTCCAATAAAACATGATCCTCTAGAAGGAGAAGAATATTATTAAGAAACTCTATCTAGATCTAGGAAGCCCTTATAAATACATGAGGAAGAAATAATGATTGTGACTTCCTACCATTATGGTTAAAACCTATCTTTTTCTAGTGAGATCATTATATCATAGGATGAATCGAGAATCAAGGGGCGATGAATATGGGTCCACCTCATCAACCCACACTCATTCCATGTAGATGTGAGGTGATGAGACAGATGTTCCCCTAGAGCTGGAAAAACATCATTGAGTCCCTAGCTGTTGGAATGGAATCCATATATGGTCGATGTGCACCTTTGCAGCATGAGAGGAATCCATATATCCTATTGGTGGATGACACTTTTCCTCTCCGTAATTTTTGCAATCCTAACATATCTACCATTTATGGTGCTGGTGACCCTAACCAGCATCACAAAAAAATGTTTCCTAATGTGGGATGTTGATGGTCACTCCATATGAAATAGAGGAGATCATGAAGAGGTGTTATGTACAGACTCTGATAGGTCCATACTTTTTTTTTGGTATATTAGTCTTCCATTAGAAACTATTTTATGATTTTAATACCTATAGCATTAATTCCTTTCTTAGTTTATCTCCATGTGGGGGAAAATGAAAATATTCTACCTCACAAAATTAATACAAAATGATAATTAAAGGGTGTATGACATAAAATCCTGATGGAATGGTTTATCCTATTCTCTCATCATCCCTCCTTCATTAGAGAAACAACTAGAACTATTTTTTTAGAAATACATGATTAGTTTCAAACACCTATGATCCTAATTAGTTATCTTGGTGGCTTTCATCAGTTCACATAAATTGTACAACATATCAAGGATTCCATTACATGAACCCAATCCAAATCATGACATGTTACCCTATATTTGGGGGAGAGTCTAGGTAAAGAATAAGATATATCTATAAATCTCAATACAAAAGTATTACACATCCATACACTGATGTAGGCTATGAACTACATGACACCTCCTTTTGAGAAGCGACACCCAAAAAATTTCCCTTGGCTAATAGAATATAGAAATCGAGGTTGCCTGAGATTTGAAGAATTAATGAATAAATAACAATCCATGTAAAATTAACAGGTCCCTAGTTATTTACATTGATCAAATAATAATAAACTTCCCAATCTACCACATCATAGGATTACTAATGAGGTTAACATGACTGACGGTCCAGACTACTTCCCATTCTATAGAAGGCTGGGTCATAATATATAGCACAACATTATCATCAAAGATTTACTTAAAGGAATGGTAAATTCAAGACATGTGGTGTTATATAACTCATTAGAAATGGTGGTCTAGATAACTATTACCTAGTGAAAAGAAGACGGTAGTTGGATGAATGTTCTAGAAATGTGTGAGTATAATGTCATCAACCGGATGAATCAAGAAAATGTTGACCATCATAATGAAACCCTATGAGAACATACATTTAATCCCAAAGAATCTATGCTACCCAGGGAGGTACCATCAGATATTCCTCCAACAAGTGGGTGTAACCATCATAATTTGGAAGAAATTGATGAGGATGACTCATATTCGGAGTCAATGAAAGCTCTTGCTCATGTATATCTCTTCTCCACAATATCTGAAGAACACACATCAACAAAAAATACCAAAGTAAAATCTGATTAGGATCTTGTATTTTGTATTGAAAACATGATACATTTATAAGGCCCATTCTATGATGATTAATATGGCACTGACTATGATTTCGCTGCACTAAACCATGGAATAGGAGGTGAGATGAATAAAAACTGCGGATACCTAGGACAACACAGGTGTGGTCGAAGCTAGTATTTCTATTATGAACAAATATAGGACTTATATAAAGTTGGGAATCATGGTATTACACTTCAGTGGGGCCACAATTGGTGTGGTGGAATCCCAGAACCCTCTAGTGGTCATCTACCCCTAATTGTCTTGCAAAACCACCAAGCGGTCGTTCAATTATTCAATCATCCTAGGAAATAGTGATGTTCAATATGACATGCTCCAATGTAAGAAGATTCTCCAATGACCTATATAAAATAAAAAGGCCAATATAACTCAAATTCTTCAATTCATCAGACACATCTCATGTAGTATCCCCACATCATGAAGTGACAAATTCTATAAAAAAAATTAAACCATTCAGAAACAGCTAGAAATTTTCCTGACCAAGTTCATAATATGGGATGTGGTACATCTATCAGAATAACAAAGGTAGGAAATCGTTTAAACCCACTAATGAAAAAAGGATTTCAATGGACAAGTTGGTTTAGTTGTGGATAATAGATTGGAGACCATGTCATCAGAATGAAATTTCACCATCTTGTTCGCTGACTAGAATCAAGAAGATGGAATCCAAGGGAACATCTGACCCCAATATGATTAAGAAAGACTTGATAATGTTGATATAAAAAGGGAACTGATTGAAATTGTTTTTGTGATCATCCTCATCTAAATTTGAACCCTTCAGTGCATGGGATGTAGTGATGGGGATCTATATACCATAAGGATTGTCATTCAATGGAATGGAATGGATGTGAAAATCCCTCATGGGAAGATCAAACTAAAAAAATACATTTTGTTATCTAATATCTGTCGATTGTTTTAGGGTCATCCAGAAAAACTCCACATACAATATCTTTCTCATAAGGCCCTTGATTTATAGCCACATGATGGTACCATCAACATTGCAAATGTTTTTGAAACACCCCATCAATATAATGGTCTATGTACTACATGTCGATCGTGAGACCTATATGACATGAGACACTATATATTTGGAATCATAGTCCTACAAAATGTGAGGAAGAACATCAAAGGGGTATGATGATATACCATATTAATCCCCCAATTTCATGCGGAATTCCCCTAAAAATATCAAAATTCTACTCATCAATGACTATGTTCTCCCCATAATTATAGTTGAGGTGACAGACATGAACCTTGAGGTCCAAGCCACCCCATTACATAGTGAGAGTGGAAAAAAATAATCATTAACATCTATATACAATGAAAATATTAGTAGGGGATGAGAATATATATCCTTACGACCTCAGTCACCCCCATAGTGAAATAAAATCCCTCAAATTCATAGCCTTGTCTGAGAATTTATCCTTTGAATCAAAGAATGTTGAAGATTAGATTTGACCCCAATATCAACCCTAAAATAATCAGGGAAGGAATATCCCTACCATTGAGAATATTATACTAGTGAACCTAAGAATAGTAAAATACTCATGGTCTACATTGATTAGTGCTTCCATGAATCTCAATGAAATATAGTATTATATTTAATATCTGATGAAAAAATTTTATTTGTTTTCTTAGAACTACATATAAATTACCAAAATGAATACGTATGTGGCTACACAACATCTCAGATTACCCAATGAGCCTCGAGTCTTCACTAAGACATGTATGAGAATTCAACCCTCTCTTGCCACTAATAAAGTTGATGAAGTTAATAAACTGACCCAAGAAATAATTGTCTAGGAAGTGAAATGATCAAGTATTATTTCCAAAATCCTCCTTGTCAACCAAAAAAGACCATATTTGTGTCTCCACTTATTTCATAAACCAAAATCAACCCTTTGAGATGGAAGACGTTCCAATTGCATTTCAACGAACACTAGATCGATGGAAGTGGTGGCTTTGATGACCATTATTTCATTGATAGGTATCGAGGGAACAATCAAATAATGATGGACCCTGATGATTTTTAATACACTAACATCAGAGTAACTCATGGGATCTTTTTCTATTAGGTCTTTTCTATTAGGTTAATGAGATTTGAAACAACATATAAATGTGATATTCATCATATCATTAATTTGTTCTTTGGATGATTTTCATAATATTATGTCGACCACCTGGTGTTCCAATCTTGTTAGTGACATGTTCACATCATAGATCATTGGCTAATCTCCAACAAAATTCAACCACATAGTATAAAGGTGAATCTACTACAATGAACATTCAGTGTATCATTAGGGAAGTTCCTTTACTTTAAGTTATGTCACTATTACATGTAGTATATCCAAGTAAATACTAGTGACATTATATTAATTGAAACCCCATAGATCTCAATGAATCGAGGGAATTGTAAGGACACCTCACCTACGTTGGAAATTTCATAGTGAACCTCGTTATCAATGCCCTCCCATTCAGTAGGATGGCGTAGAAGGGAAACACCTATCAATGGGAAGATGACTTTCAGGAAGCCCATGAATATATATATATATATGTATTTACCCAAAATACTGGTTCTGAAGCCTCCAGTGTAAGGGAGGATACTTCTCTTATATGATTCCTAATTAGAATTGATAGTAGGAATTCTCCTCTTATAGGAAAATAATGATAAGAGGGATAATAATTTCCACTACACTAGAATAAAAATAATATGTACTTTTACCTGATACTATGAAATCGAGAATAACTGTCTTGAACTCATATTTTTGGTGAAACACCCAAGAAATTACTTACATCACATTGATGTCCATATGGTCTTTTATTAATATAATACACTACTTCCTTGGTCATCCAATTTTAGCTAGTTCTTTCCCTATCGCATTGTCATTCGCTCACAATATGATAGTTAGTTCCTATCATTGAAATTGATTAAAGGGGGAGACTTGGTAGATTTCACCACCACATATCTTGGAATATAGAATACACAATTGGGAACTTATCATTCAGATAAGGAATAATTCTATTCCCATGATAATCCCTAGACATGGGATATTTATTTTGATGGTGCCTCCCAAAGTCCTATCATCAAAAGGATGGAAACCCCTAAGATTAATCAGGTTGGATTAGGGATTGAATTTATCTCTCCATAAAAATATTTTTTCCTCTCATCATTCTCACAATCCAAATGATACATAAATAATGAAGCAGAATACATGCCATCATCACAGGGATGGAATTATCCACACAACTACAAATACCCTACCTAAATATCAAAGGGTATTCAGAACTAGTGATAATGTAAATTAATCGATAATATGGAATAAAAAAGAAGAAATAACCCCATATATTATATATTATGGGGGTTTATGGTAGATATACCTTTTGAGAAAAAAATCATCATTTTATTCAATTGCAGAATTTTCGTTTCATTGCATTGAATAATGCATTAAACTTCATGAATGATGTCCTTTGTGCATGGAAATAAACATCATGGGTTTTTAAGAATTATGTATTGAATGATTCTTAATTCAATGGGATAGATAGGGATACCTCAATCTTATAACACAATAGAACCACTATATAAATCAAAATTCACCATCAAATCCATAATTTTTCCTGTATGGAAAGAGGAACCCCCACCATTCTTTGTTTCTCACACTAAGAATAGTTCAAGTGAGATTAGTAATTTCAGTGATGTATCCCCATAAAAAGGATTAGCATCTCATGATAGGATCATCATAGTCATAAATTCTTGTCCATAAAAACACCATGATTCCTCACCTCATACCTCAAAATTAAACATTTGATTCCCCTATTCACAACATAATGATTCACAATCCTATGGACATCTCCAATGAGGACCAATAATATTAGTGTTGATCTCTTACTATATCTCCATTAGAGAACTATGTGTGACTTTATTCCAGACATCATAGGATACATAGTTATTCCTGATGCCTCATTTTGAGGTCCAGTTGCAACAAATAGAATAATTTTGCCTCTGTGTATAGGATAATCATTTACAAGAAGTTACTTCCTCACGAACTATGTATGAATTGATTTATATAATTATAGAACATTTGGTGACCCTGATATTTCTTTCATTGAGTATAGTAGAAATACAAATTTCTACATATGAGTGACAACATCCCTATTGAATAAAGGCAAACAGCATTGTAACTCTTGAATAATAAGTGGCATGATTCCTACCATTATGGGATACTTAGTGATGAATGAATCTCAAATCCTAAGACCCAGTGCAATAATCAACAGAAACCATTCCCACTTATACATATTTTATAGACCTACATATAGTATTTCCTTTTAGATAACTACATGATTCTGGATTTGTGTTGTCATAGGAACTGTTCTGATGCCCAAATAATTAGTATAGCGCTTAGCTAATGCAACTGACAAAAAATTAACCCCATACTGCATAAGGGTTGATCCATACAAAACCACTTTTCCTACATTATAGTTAGATATGAGTAAGACAATCTTCCCCGTATTTTATTCTTGTAACAATTTTTTGACATCGGTTCCCACATCCATACCGTATGAACTTGAATTGCAATGAAAATTTTCTGGTTATATGAAATTAAAATTGTATAATAAAAATTCTATACTGGAAGATGATAAACTACAAGGTAATGTATGTAACTTGTGGAGATAAACATCATAGAAAATCTATTTGCTGTAATATGTGAAACCGAAGAGAGACAAAATTTCCCCACTATATGATGATAAATTGGACATACCATCACCCATTTTTCATCCCATATCAATGGACCATGAGATTATTTCCATGATCATCCATAGTAAGCGGTATATTAATTATCCTTTTTGAACCCAAATACCTAGATCATATTTCATTTCCTGAGTACCTCAAGTTTCCAAAACCTACCACAACCTCTTGAAAATATACCCGGAATCAAGAGATCCATTTCTTGACTATGTGTGTATTCCTATGGATTCTGCATATGCACTTATTGTCTTCAACTAGATGATCATTTTGAAAATGTTATTTCTGATCCCTATGAGCACAAACATCACCATGTAAAAAATCCCCAATTTAGTGTGATTTGAATTAATCCTACTATGATTGTTCAATATCTTTACTCATTACCTGAGAAACTAAATCTATGATTTGATAAATTTTTGTCTCTTGATAAGAATGTTTTTTGAATACTCTTGACCATGGGTTTCCTACTTGACCTATTGTGAAACATCCCCCATATTATATCTATGTGTTTCATAACCGTGAACTTCCTACCCTTTGGTTAACATAGTGTGACATTAATCTATATCCAATAATTTCCCTAATCACCATACATTAAACTACAAGTGAAAGAGATTGAAATCTGTTCCAGTTTAAAACCCATAAATGGTGAAAAGAACAATATTCATGTATTCTGTTTCAAAATAATTATCCATTAGATTTGAAGAAAAATTTATTTCACAAATAAATATTTCATAAAGATAACATGGAATATTTATTAGACCTATTAAAATACAAAAAAATGATTTTCGGACTCCATGGTACATGGAAAGGTTATATTAATGATTTCTCACATATCCTTGTATAATTATTATTCATTTTAGATGGTCACAAAACATTTAGGATTCTCAAGACCTTCTTAAAAATTATAATATCCACAAATAAAACTTCCTGATTTGAGTACCCCAGATCACCAAACATTCCCTTTCCCTGACAGATGATACTCAACATCAACGTACCCTTTACATAACTATGAATTTATCCATGTGGCTCCTCCATATTAACCTATATTCATTAAAAAAATGTATCTATATTTCTTAAAGGGCATTCAGATCCCATTGATCCATAACATCCCTTTAGAAAAACTCATCAACTCAGTGATTTTTTGGGTCATTCTTGAAATGATTTTCCCATGTCAATATCATGACCATAGAAAATTGGACCATGATATACAATCCTTGTACCAAACTATTCAAGAATATTAGAAATCTTTGACATCATGTCCATGTGTCTTGTGAACAATACCCAAGAAAGAATACAACACACAATTCCTAAATCTTTGATGGCCCACAACACAAGATTTAAAACCATAGGGTGTAGTCCTCGAGCTCCAAAATTCAATTTTCAAATTTACCTATGGTGAAAGAACTATTTTTGATATCTTCATTCCCATTCCCAACCTCGGCATCTGGAAGTTTCAGTCATCAAAATACATGCACGGGCCTTGGTATGGTGTGGTGATCAACATTTCATGACCGTGATACAGATGAATGAAGTCTTTGACATACTAAATAATGTCACCTCCTCATTATAAGAAAAAGGCTTCAATCCTTGGGAGACCTAGCTACACCATAGAGTAACGAGGAACCTCAAGGTTTTTCAAGCCATCCATGGAATGACTTCCCCATTCATATTGATGGACTCGAACATTTTGGTTCTGAATTATATCAGCCATATCCCAACAATCATGGTCATCCTAGAATCACTAGTATTTCTCCATCAACCAATATACCCCCCCATAATCCATCCATGAACCTTTGAAAATAGTGGAGACAAGCCTATTTGGAGATGATAACAATGCATAAGATCTATTACCCACCAACCATATACTATTCCACCTTGGAAGTAATGAGCATTAGACCCCATGATCCTCTGCAACACCACATAAGAACTCAACACACTTAAGTGTTTTGGGTTATTCTTGACACATTTGTACCATATTCAGTGATCATTGATTTGGTTCCAACTTGAATACCTTAAACTATAATAATATATGCTCAATGAAAATAGAACTTACAATAATAAAGTAGAAGGTCTGGTCTAGAAGAACCTAAACTACAATAATTGATGTTATGAGATAAACACCATAAAATATTGAAATATAAAGTCCGAGAAAATGATCATAAACTACAATTATTAATGTTCTGAGCTAAAATACCCTAAACTAATGAAATTGAACGACCGAGATAAGAGGTCATAAATGAAAACAATTGAAGGTATGAGGTAAAATAACAGAATATAAAATGATTAATGTTAAAATTTAAAATACTCAAAACTAAAATTATTAAAGGATCAATGTAAAAAACCCAAATCTAACATAATATATGTTTAAAGAAAAGATACACTAAACTAAATCGAAAAAGCTCTGAGTTAAAATGCCATAAAATATAGGAATAGATAATCCAAGATAAAAGATCCCAAAACTATTAAAATATATGATACAAACTAAATTACCCTAATCTAAAGAAATAGAAGGTCTGAGATAAATGAACATAATCGAATGTAATAGAATGTCAAAGATGAAATATCCTAAACTACATCAATAGAAGGTGAGAACTAAAAAATAGTACCCAAAATCAACATAAGGTATGAAAAAAATGCTATAAACTACTGTAATAAATGGTCATAGACAACAGATCCACAACTAAATTAAAAGATGATCCAAGATAAAACACCTTGAAAACTATATCGTGTCATCTATGTAGACTGTGAAAACTAAAAATCATGGAAGACCAACCATATCACCTTGAAAAAAATAAAGCTATGATATCCATTCCTTTAAAATACATAAAAAATAGAGATATCTGCTTCTATAACATGTGTTTTACCCAATTATCATTCTATAATAAATGTAATCTCATGATTACTACATTATATATACCAGTAAAGAAAATCATGTTTATTGGAATTCATGACTACTTATCTATATGAACCATGATCTTTATTTAATATTTTTACGTGATTTATTAAATAAAATTTAACTTAATAAATCTCATAATACTGATAGGTCTAGTGTCAATATGTATTATGAACATTACATAACATAATAAAACATGATATACACATCTTTATTGAAAACTTCTTTTACATAACCACAACATTCCTTCATACTTATAATTGCATGTGATAACCTTAGGACATAAATAAAAATAGCGTGAGCTGTAAATCCTAGTAAGAGGGTAAAAAACTCATAACAAGATGAATACAATAAAAGTTAGGAAATAGTAATATCTATTGATCCTAAGAGAAACATGAACATAAAGTCATTATATAACATGATTATCATAACATTGAAATTTGGAAACAATATACAAAATGATATTTGAATGAGACATGGCAAATTGCACATGGATTTACATGAGTAAAATCCAATAGAACATTAATTATTATGAGTAATACCTCATTGAACATGTAATTTTCTGATACAAAACATTAAACAATGTATTGGAGCACTATCAAGGTACGCCCATCATAATCCATTCATTTTCATGTTTAAGTGTGACACATAGATCATATAATATATATTACTGAAACATCGTAATTTATTACACTAAAATGGAATGTGGAATACACACATGTATGGCCCCAGTAAATTTGTACATGAGAAAAAATTTGAATACCCTTGATAGAGAATTGGTTATTGTATTCATAACATGATGATTTTTGCATGGACAATCATGAAGAAATTTTGGTAGCATCATGACCTCAAATAGATATTCGTAAAATGGGTTGATGAGAGAGAAAGGTGTATCTCCTAATTTATACATTAAATGGATAGTAAGGGGATAATATAACATAATATTGCAATATATGAATTGTAATTTAGATGCATAACATAAAATAAATTCTTGAATCAAAATGAGAAGAGAGAAACACCTTATTGAATTTTAGCATGGTAATGGGTTTACACATGATGGATTTTTGAGAGATAATGTGGTATCTCATCATTAAAACATAATAAAGTAATTATGGGGGAGGTTTGAACACATACCCCATAATTTTTAATTGATCATAAAAGGATGTTACATTATAATGAAACATATACAGAAATTGAGATAGGAAGGAACCCTAACATTGACGTGTGATCCCAAAGACTTGGGAGAGGCTTATTAAGATATTCGGGAACATTGTGGGACTCTAGTTTGTAGGTAAAATGGATTGGATGAGTTTAAATCTATTTTAGTGAAGTGGAATTGGTGCTTGGATGAGTTTTTATAAGAAAGGAGGGGGATTTTTTTATTATTTTGGTTTTGGACACCTCGTCATAAAATAATCAATACCACAAACCACAAAATGGGTTTTGCCCATTTTTTCTTACAAATGGGTGTGGAAAAAAATCTTTTAAAAGTCCAAGGTACTAAAATATTAAAATATTTACCTTGATAATGTGGAGGTGGGTCATAGTTTCAAGGAAATTATTTTAAAATCAAAAAATATTTTTTATGTCTTGGAGGATTCACAAAGGATTTATAAAATAAACCAAATAAAACTAAAATTATATTATTTTAAAGTTGAAACATATATTTTAACTATTATACATTTTATAGTATTTTATTACATGACTATTGGTTCATTGAAAATTCAGAAAACACGTTATATATTTATATGGTATTTAATTTTTATAGAAAAGTTTGACTGTCTTAGAAAATTAATAAAAAATTTCCATTTGATAACTTCAAAAACATGGTTATAAAAAATAAATTAATTATATATATATATATATATATTAATTTTCACTATTAAAAAAACCAAAATCTATTAAAAATTGACGGGTTTTGACAAAAATAGCTATCAAACCATAAGAAAATTTATATTTAACATCATAAAAAATATATGATCAATTATATTTAATGAAATTAATTTAATAGTAATATTTTATTGAATTATTGTTTAATTAAAAATGAATTAATTCAAAAAAATTGATTTATTAATTGAATTCTAATATTATCCAAAATTGTTATTTGTGCATTAAAATTCATTAACCAAGAAAGAATAATAAAATAAAAGCACATTCCTTAATCTATAAAAAGTAATTCACATATTCATAAATCTAGGGTCTTGTTAGAAACACTTTTATTACAGAATGATATTCATTAATATTAAGGTGTGCGATGGTTTGGATTTCATGGGTTCGTTCAGTGAACATGGTTTCGGTCATTAAGTCTATGATCATGAACTTCTCCCATAAATAGATTTACCCATGCCTAAGTTGTTGGATCTCTGCTGGGGAATTACATAGAGAAAATCCGATAAATAATATATCCCCTATAATCTATAATAAATGGTATTCATATTGTATGATCCTACTTGTTTAGGCTATCACAACCTTTTTTGTGTCAAATAAATTTTTCAAAACCCAATATTTATACTAGTCATGTGATCTCTAGTCAACAGAAATATTTTCATTGGTAAAGATACCTTACTATCATTTAAATCTAATTGGATATAGTAAAACTAAAGCATTGGACGTTTTTTACTTCAATAGGAAATTAATAGAATGGGAAATTTATCAATTAATGTTTGGGACATTACAACATTCCCCCCTAAAAACATTTCCTTAGAAATTTTTATTCCACACATTAAAACAATTGAGGGTAACTATTCTTCACCACTTCCTCTATATCCCAGACTGCTTCATAAAATATGTGGTTTATCCACAACAATTTGACGAGAAAAATTTTCTAATTTTTTAGAACATTTTCACTATGATATATGATCTTCACCATCTTCTCCTCATAGGGCAGGTCATTCCCCAATGGTACCACCTCTGGATTGAGTACTTGTGATGGGTATGGTATGTATTTCCATAATATTAATACATGAAATTCACTATATACTTGATGTAGGTTTGGTGGGAGTTATAATCAATAGGCCACTTATCTAATGTGATCAATGATCTCAAAAGGGTCAATGGAACTTCGACTAATCATTCCAATTATCCCAAATCTAATAACTCTCTTCTATGGAGATATCATGATAAATAACATGTATCCAATATCAAACTCAATATATCTTCGATTATTGTTAGTATATTTATTTTATAGACTCTGGGAAGCATTCATGTGCTTCTGGATGGTCTTAACTTTGTCCACTATTTCATCAACCATTTCTGGACCTAGAAGTTTTCGTTCCCCAACTTCATCCCATCATGCCTAGATTATTCACCTCTTCTCACAATGGGATTCATATGGATCCATTTTGATTCTTTAGTGTAAAATGTCCTTGTAAGAGAAATCAACCAAAGGAAGATGTTGGTCTCATCCACCATTGATGTCCATTGAGTAAGATCTGAACATATCCTCATGTTCCTCGATTTCCCACTCAGATTATCCAGCAGTTTGAGATTGATATGTCGTGCTGATTTTTAAATAACTGTTTAGAGTGTATTTGAAACTATTCCGGAACATAGTGGTGAATCTTAGATCTCTATCAGATACAACATATTGTTATACACCATGAGGCCTAACCAATTTTTTGATTTATAACTGTTTACATTGATCTAGTGAAAAATCCTCTCAAATCGCAATGAAGTGTGTTGTCTTTGTGAGATGATCCACAATAACCTAGATATCATTATTGCCTTTGGATGTCTTCAAATTTCTAGTGAAAATTTACATTGTGTTGTTTTACCATTTCCATGTTGGTATGGGTAATGGTTGGATCATCCCATTATACATATGGCTCTCAGAATTCACAATATGACATAACAAATACTTTGATTTATATTCAACAATCTCTTAATTCATGTTATCACACCGATATTTCTCCCATAGATCTCGATATATCTTTTTTATTTCAAGGTGAATTGATAAATTTGATATATTCACATCACCCAAAACTTCTTTCATTATCTTTGGATTCGATGGAACCCATAGTCTTGACCCAAATCTCACAATTAATTCTTTATTAGCATTGAACTGTGAGGATTTCATTATTCTGATCGTATGCACATTCTTATAAATTCCCTCACCATCAATTTGTGAATCCATAATTATTCCAAAACGATGTTTGAGAAATCATTTTCAAAAGGATTGATGATGTTCCCTTCTTTATGATTCCATAGAAAAACACAAAAATCATGCATAAAATAAAAATTACTTGTGAAATAACACTTCATTTTAACAAAGACACCCACCCAAAAATGAAAACGCATTATTTCAAAATAATATTGTAATCTTGTAATGGAAGAATTATAAACATAATATGAAATAAAATTTGGAAAATAAGTTCATTTTGTATTTTAAAAAATTCCATACAGTATTTCTTAAAAGATTTGGAAAGTTATCTTAACTTGATTGTTCTTAAATGTAAGTCCCTAAAATTGAGTCTGACTGGTCATGTAAATTCATTATATTTTGGAGTAATAAAATTTGGATAATTAATCACATTATGGGGAAAAATTATAAATTTTAAAATTCCTTTTATTCCACTTTTTATCATTTTATAACAATTACAATTTTTTTATGTTAATGTCAACGATTTTTATGATATTCAGTACTTGAGTCCAAAATGAATTTTCTATATTTTCAATATTCCAAGTGGTCATTATTTAAGAATCTCCCAACAAAATTCATTACATAATAATAAATTTAAAAAATCAATTATAATATTAAATCAAACCATTTATGTATGTTAAGAAAATTTTACAATTTTTTAATCATAGAGACAGTAGGTCTTTAGTACAAATGAGTAGCATTTCCATTTTACTTGATCATTATACATATAATGAAATTATTATTTTATCATTAAAAATTATCATTATATAATAAATATAATATGAATCATTTATGTATACTTATATATATCATCCAAGTGACGTGGTGATGAAAAATGAATCACGTCTCATCATGGAGTTGATAATTCACACACACTCATGCACAACAGTTTCATTTTTATGTGAATTGAAATATTAGAAAATAACTAATATATTAATATTTAATAATGATTAATATTTCATCGATATAATAAATAAATATTCTTTATGTCATTATAACCACTCTTGAGTGATAGTGATGGAAAACAAATTATATCGGTTTGCGATGTGATAGTTCATCATACGCACGAATGGTTAACTCTCTTCCCTTTTGAAAAAAATGGAGATGGATTTATGTGATTGTATTATAATAATAAAATATAATTTTTTTTAATGATACTGTATGTTATTTTCATCTTGGGGGATGAATATTTTAAGGTAGTTGAAGAAGAAATACAATAGATATTGTTAGTAAAAAATTATACCTCTTCTTCCAATAATCACTATTGATTAATACAGTAAAGCCTATATTAAGATGTTCTACAAAATATAAGTCCAATATAATGTGGTAATGGATTATATAAATGTATTGGGTCCGATTTTATTTGAAAAAATAGTGATTTATGTGTATTTAATTGAGAATAATGGGTTCCCTTTTATATGAGAGGCGAGGGACATTCTTGGGATTCTTCAAAATATTACATTGATATAAATTAATTTCCTATAGAAATTGGGTGAAATATATTTATATCAAATAAAAGATAATAAAGGGTAAATATCAATTCATACGATGAAAAATTGAGAAGTTTTGATAAATTTTTAAGCCTTATATTTTTATGTTAACCCTTTTAACACTTACCATGATATCATTTAACTTACACATTGAGGATTAATATAATTACAATAAAATGAATAAATACCCATAAGTGAGTCATTGATGAATATTTAAAAAATATCCCACACATTTATCCTAAATCTATGTTTTTATAATTTGTTCTCATTTAACAAAATATTATTTACAATACAATATCAATAATGACTATTTTGACACTATTCATTACCCGACTTTATAATAATTTCAAAATATCAAGATAAATTCGATAAATGATTCAAAAATAATAATAACATGTCAAATTCATGTAAAAAATAAATTTATTACATTAATCATGTAAAATTATATATATATTAGTATTTTTAATACCATTTATTTGATATTTACTTTAATTATATAATTACAACATCAAAATTTTAAAAGCCTTTAATATAAGTATTTCAACTCAAAAAAAATAAAACTTTATTATCCAGATGAAGATAATTTTTTTAAAAGTTTATTTACAGTTAATCATATCACATATATAACAACATTTTAAAAATATTTAACTTTTTTAAAACAAACGTGTTACAAAATTGACTGTTCATTGAATATTATATTATATATGTCATCCTTCAATCCACGTGGCTTCCAAAGGATGAAATTTATGCCCAATGTTTTTATTTGTCAAAAAACACATCCAATGAAATTACTGTTATTTTAATGTTTATTTTTTAGACTTATAATATTATTTTTACCATTAATTAAATTATTTAACTTTACCCGTGTAAATAAAAATAATTAAAAAATTAAATATTCATAATGTCAAAAAATAAAAGGGATGTTATTAATATATTTGGACCCTATGATTAAAATATAGATCCATTATTAAAAATTATACACAAAAAATGGAATAAATTAATTAAAAATTAATTTCGTTTAAATACTGAGAAAACATGTTTTTAATCTTAAAAAGTTCGAAATTTCGCACTGTTTTTATATTATATTTTAAGATGTAATTGATTCCAAGGACCACAACTACAAAAAATCCCTATAGTGACTGCCAAAAGCGACCACTAAAGGTCTTTAACAGCCACCTTGCGACCACTTTTGGTGGTCGCATTTTCTCCGTCGATAAAAACCAACAGTAACCGCCAATGGTGGTTGCTAAAGGTAGATTTAAAAATACAAGGTTTCATGTGTGCGGGAAATTAGGTGGGTGCGACTCCAGACACATGGGAACACCAGTGGGCATGAGGAGGGACCAGAAGCTCTAACCGTTGACCATGGCGGATCTACGATGGCCGGAGGGTGGGGCGGGTGCAACATTGAGGATTTAGGCAGTCCGTTTAATATTCACCGATGGATGGGATCAACAGCAAGTGAGGGAGGGGAGACAGGAGGTGACAAGAGCTGGCGATGGGTGTGACCGAGGGTGGCATGGCGGTGGTGGGCGGTGACAGCAGGCATCACCGGTGTTGCAGTGGGGATTTTGAGGAAGACAGTGACGATGGGGTGGGAAAAATCCCTCCCATTTTTTTATACTAGCGACCGCTATTGGCGGTCACTAATACTATCAACAGAGACCCCCGATGGCAGTTCCCATTCCGAGAGGCTCAAAAACCAATTTTTCAAGTAGTGACCTAAAATTGTTTAAATCATAAAAACATGAAATAATTAAACATTAAAACCCATTAAATCCAATTTGACACTATAAAATAATTATATGAAAATGTTGTTTTCAATTAAAATGCAATATTTTTTACTCATTATCATAATTTGAAACAAATCATAAATATAAAAATAAGTCAACAAAAATAAAGTATTATATTACACTTTAAATGATGAATTTAATTTTTTCAAATTTTTTTTTAAAGTGGAAGAAGCTGTATGAAATATAAGTACTTCATCAAAAGTCAAAAATTCAACGTTTTTTGAAAAATAATTCATTAATGTGTAAAATAGATTTATTCTTATACTAAGATCATTAAATCTATTGGACGAAGGTAAAAACACTTATAAAGTGTTTAATCTTATTATATCAGGACATGGGTCATGAAATCCCCTCCCTTTGGGAAATTACATCCTCCCAATTTATTCACTTATTAAATAATAGGGGATTCCATTCCCTCATAGCATTTTCAGATCCTAATGTATTCACTTCGACCAGATTTTTTATTAATAAAACCATAACCAAATGAATCATCATAATTTTTTTTAAAAATTCCTCTCTAAATTCATGAACCTTGTCTTTTTTTCATCATATGATTAATTCTCTTCAGACAGAAATACTTCTTGACTAAAAACATGAAATGGATCTAGAAAATAACTTTTTAATATTGAAACATGTAAAATTAGTGTACTAGGAAAATCACATAGGTAATTCCACTTGGTAGGAAACTGAAACCACTTTATATAGGATTTAATAATATTAAATGATCCATGCACCCATCTTCCCTTTTTACCAATACACATCATAATTTTTCCATAAATAAAAATTTACGATGACATGATCACCTACCTAGAACAAGATATCCTTACTCAATTAATTAAAAAAATTTGGACATGCTCAAGGCTATCCTCTGGGTTGCTGAAGAAACTAAACATGCCCTATCAATTTCACTAACAATTATGCTCCTAAAAATATACATTCACCTACTTCATTCCAAAATGATGGTGGTATAAAACACCGTACCTAAAACTCCTCAATTGGTTCCAGTTGTATACTACAATGAGAATTATTTTTATATGGAAATTTAAAAAAATTGATGAGGATCACACCATTACTAGTAATACATTGAGAACTAAAGTAGTATATTCCCAAAGACATGAATTTTTTGTTCTGACATCCAATATAATTGAGGAAGAAAGGATGTTATGAAATTTAATTACGCACCCAAAAATTTATGAAGGCCTTTCCAAACATTAGAAGTGATCCAAGTATCATGACCACATATAATGGATAGATCCTAGTAAGAAAACTATCTCTCTATAATACATTTATGAAAGATGATCTAGATATTGAGTGTCTCAAATAAGATGAAAATGAGAAGATTTAGTCAATATGTCAATAATTACTAGGATCACATTGTTACCTTGAAAAGACTTTGGTAATTTCACAACAATTTCCATAGATATATTTTCACATTTCCACTCTAGAATTGGAAAAGGATTATTCACCCCCTTCGAAAAATGTTATTCTGGATTATCACTACTGAGAATCCATCATTTCATGGTATTAATAACAATAAATATTTTCATTTTATCCCACCATCAATACTACCTATGGTCTCTATACATATAATTTCTTCCATGATATTGTGAAAATGATGAACTAGGAGCTTAACATAACAACACTTTCTTCAACTACGAATCACTAAGGACGCATAATTTCTTCTGAAATATGAAAACATAATAATTATCAATGTTAAATTTTGGAAATAGACACTTTGAAAAAAAATTACCATTTTTTTACAAATCTTGTTCTACATTTTATGGTTTCATAATTCTTTTTGATAGATATTATTGCACTAACACCTGAAACAAAACAAAAGACCTTCCTGCACCAATTACATCATTGAAAAATTTATCAAACCATAAAACAATGGTTAATGTTCCTAACATAAAATGTTTAATGTATATTTACCACCTTTACTCAAATAATAAATGGAATTATTTAATTTTCTAGAATAGTAATGAACTATGAAATAAAAATTCTAGACAAGTTCTATGTATCCTCTCTATATCATGCTCAATTATTTATGAGTGAATATATGATTAAAACGCTTATTAATATTATATATTTTAAAATTCACTCCACAAAAAATGATGATCGAACATTTTTAATGAAAAAAATAAGAGCTAATTACCGATCATGTGAAGGGTAATTTATCTCATAACCTCTCAACTGATGTAAAGCATAAAAAATTACCCAAAAATTTCATATAAGGAAACAACCAAGTACTTTCAACAAAGCATCACTATATATGAAAGATTCACTATTTCTTGAACACACGTCCAGAACTATATAATTAACCAATATTCTTTTTAATTCAATAAAAAAATATCACATTCTATTATCAGGATGTTATAAACACCTTTTGGAGTTAACATATCCAGTGGGATATATATGCATGCATCTTTTTAATCAAACATATAATAATATAATGCATACACTAGAAAACTATGAATCTTGGTCATATTTTTGTGTCTTAACCATTCATCAGATACATTTTTAGGAGGATTAATTATTATTCCATATTTAGAAAAAATGTGACTAAATAAAGAATTTTTTTGTAACCATAAATTCATATATCATAAATTTACCATACAGTCTCCTTAATTCATGTTTTTTAAAACAAACCCATGATATCTTTCATCATCCTACTCATTTTTATAATATAAAAAATTTCATCATTAAACACAACCAAAAACATATCCAAGAAATAATGATTTATTCTATAAATAAGATCAATGAACATAACATGTGAATTAGTTGATCCAAATGAAATTACTATAAATTTATAATGGAAATATTTAGTCTAAAACATTTTCATCAGAATATATTCTTCATTTACTTTCAAATGATGGTAACCTGACCTCAAATATTCCTTCCAAAAATATTTTTCATCCAAGATTATATTAAATAGATCACTGAGATACGTAAACGCATAAAATTTAATAACAATGATGTTATTCAATGTTCTAAAATCAATGAAACGTATCAGTAAACCGTATATAATTAAAAAAAATACATGGCCACCCCATAGTGAAGTTCTATTTTGGATGAAAAATTTATTTAATAAATCCTAAAATTTATTTTTCATATCTAAATTT
This sequence comes from Viscum album, assembly GCA_963277665.1. Classification (NCBI taxonomy): domain Eukaryota; kingdom Viridiplantae; phylum Streptophyta; class Magnoliopsida; order Santalales; family Viscaceae; genus Viscum; species Viscum album. The sequence goes on along the minus strand of OY728123.1, from coordinate 418,514,748 downwards.
TCTTATAGAAACATTGGATAAGGGGGTTTTGGAATTTTAATTTCCTCAGGAACAATGTAAACTGTAAATTAATCTTCATGATCAGGAATAATACTAGGAATCTCATTATGAAGAAAATATAGATAATCATATACAACTAACATATCCATAAATTGAACAGTTCCTTTTTTTCCACAATATATGAAAGATAACATTTGTTTCCATCTTTTAGAAATTTCCCTTCTTTATGATATTTACTCAGTGGTAAGAGTTCATTCATGTACACAAATAAATCCCCATTTAGAAAAGAAACATATTTAGATCTAAAATCGATCATCATATATAAAACAAAAAACCAATCCATACCCAAAATAAAATAAAACTATAATTGTAGTGAAATAACATGATTTTAGGTAAATTAGTTCTGAAAACAATGACATGGAGATTATTATAATTTCATTTTCCATTAATTGTTTCCTTAATGGGGAGATGGTGACGGAACCCTAGGATTCTCTCCTTCCATCGGTGATGATGGCGGACCCTGCGACGACCACTCCGCCCTCGGGGGGAGGGAGCCTCTTTATGAATCGAGAAAACAGGGCCAGCATTTTTCCACTTTTCCAATCCAGATTTCTTGACTCCTTTTTCGAAATCTATAATAATCCCTAAAGTTCTGGATCTCATTGATTCCATCCCTAATCTTCATATTTCAACCTCTGAATTCACTCAAATGTCATCCCTCCTAAATCTCACATTGGTGCCCGCTTGAAATAGAGGTGACCTCTGATAGACTCTTTTGATAGGTTAATCATTGCCTCATGGGATCTCCGAGAAAGGGAGAGCATCAGTTTTCTTTATAGTAGACACATTATGATTCATTTCAAATATTATGTGGACCTCATCAAGGATTGGCCGAGCACTCCATGCAGCGTCAATGGGTTTCAATTCTTCCTCCTCTGATGGTCATTTTACATTCATATGAATCATGATTCTCTATCTACAGCAGTCTGGGTATGTTTTTCTAACCTCCCAGTTACATTTAGGAATCCTTATATTATTCACATGCTAGGTAATCACATAGGTATATTTTTGTGCTCGGACAGTCGCACCGAAGTTGTGTGTCAGCCGGTTATTCCAAGGGTCTGTGTGGAATTTGACGCATCTCGAACGCATTTTGATTATGTTTTGATCATGATTGGAGAGGAGTATATGTGTAGGAAATGCGTCATCTATGAGATATGGAAAGATTATTGCTCTTCATGTAGTCATTTGTGTCATGATTTGGAGGTTTTTCCTAAAGGTCTCCCACCCCATGACGTCCATCATTGGGAAACACAGTCTAAAACAAGGAGGGAGGTGAGTGGGAAGGGTAAAGCTCCTGAAGATAGAGTTGATGCTGGCCCGACATATATGAAAACCGGTGAAGGCAATGGTAGGGAATTTCATGCACAACAGCTCTATGAGAAGGATCAACTGAAAGCCGACAATAACAGGGTAGTTGAGGGAACTCGGGGTCTGCAATAGGCAAGGCATCTTATGTCTCCCCAGGCCAAAATGAATGAATCATGGACACCTAAGGGGAGCTCACCACAGTAGGTGGAGGATCATAAACAGACCAAGGGGATTGGGAGTAAGGATACAGTGGAGTATGAGGAGACCACTCTGGACTCCCAAGAGGAGGATTCTATTTTGGATAGTTCTAGCTTGAGTAGGGGAATGAGAATGGTAATGAAGGTCATCCATTCAAGTGGTGAGGAATTTCCTCTGGGGGAATACTCTCGGAGTGTTGGTAGGCAAGCTATGGGTGAGTCCCAAGTGGCAGATGTTGAGGAGGATCCTAGAAGAGATTTTTGTGGGGAGGAGGCCAGAGGCAGCGGGGACCTGTAAACGGGAAGGCAGGGATCATCACTAGATATGGAGGTCCACAACCCAACTGGTAAGAAAGGGATTTATGATATAGAGAATCAATATGCTATTAATGTGAGGAATAGCTTTGATGGCATCGATTCAACTGGGGAGTGCATGGAGGGGAACATTGAATCCAGTAGGAGTGGTTTCATAGGGGAAATCAGTCCGAGGATGAATAAGAGAAATAGTGGAGGAATGGTAAGAAGGACTACTCATTCATTCCACCTCCTTTGAAGACGAGGTCAGTTAAAAAGAAATTGTATGAGAAGATGGAAAGTGAAACCATGTATCAGAAATCATCTGGCCAACCTGAACATTACATGGATTTGATCCCAAGATCGATAGATGAGGTGATAAAGCAGATGCTGCTCATAAATGCTTCGGAATAGGAAGTGGCTATGATGATGGGTTGAGACATTGAAATGAATCTCACGGAGGAGCAATACTCTTGGGTTTACAAATAGGACACGATACTGGTCGATCATTTCAATAAGGGTCTGATCAAATTCGAGGAGTATATAGTGGTCTGGGATAAACTGACCTCTCCATTTGAGGCCCTACTAAATGAAGAGACACACTTTCAGGTTTTCTATATTTCCTAGAAGCTATTTAGGGATAGGGATTATGGAATAGTTTTTTTATTCAATAATGATTCTTTACCCTATGATAATTAATATTTGGTTTCTCACTCTCACTTTCATGGGGTGGGGTTGTTTCGTAGTTTTTGCAGATTGAGGGATTTTGGGTCATTATTTTTCTGTATTTTTATGTCTTTCTTCAGATGGGGTTCAAAGCAAGAGGCTGCCACTTGTGCATGAAATATGGAGTGGATGACTGAGAGGGTATGGCCTGGCTATTGGTTCTGTGCCCGTGCATACATGCATGGGACTGGTTGTCGAGTTCTCATGCTTGATGGGGGACTAAACATGATGTAGCTGTTGGGGCGAAGAAGGACATTGTTTGTTTGAGATCTTCTATGTTGTTGATTTGTTTATTTTTATGGACTCAGGGGTTCTCACTTTTCCATTAAAAGTTATTTTTTAAAATAATAATAATAATTTTCAGTCATCAATGTTTTCATGTGGTTTTTTAACCATAATGAGGTTTCATTTCATGAGGTTGAATTCCAAATTTACATGAAAAATTAATAGAAATGAATGGATGTATATAACCCATGTTAAAAAACACATTGGAATAATTTGAATAAAAAAACAATGTACCTGATACCACTCCATATTATAGAAAATAATTTTCTGAAATAACTAGAATGGATTTCACTGCAAAAATATGTTTACAGTCTAGATGCTTCCCATCGTTGATGACACTCTTTGAAGATATTTTTGTATTCTGACAAATCTCATTGAATTTAAATTTTTTTCCTAAATATATGTCATATTTTTTCTTATTACTACCATGAAATTTTTCATTTCAATTAGGAGACTCATTCCTAATTGTGAAACATTGAATGCACTTATGAGAATCGAAAATAAATTCTATTGTGTGATTTTACTATAATTACCAAAAACTATAAAATTAATTTTCTTACCGTATGACTTATTTGATGAATTATTCCCTTTAAAATTAAATATCAACATATTTTTTAATACATTACAAAGAACACATGGATATCAAAAAACTCCATTTCCACATTCTTTTCACATATAAATTTTATTTCATATCAAATGATATCACAAGAAGCTAATGCACTTTGATATATTGGCCTCAATCCTATGTAAAAATGTTTTATTTTATTGTCATGTTCCCAGAAGAAATTTATAGCATACCCTGTAAATTTAGTTAATTTTTCTTCAAATGTATCCATAGAGTCCTCCAACTACATAAATCCCAATAATTTATTTTCATCATAAGTAGAACCACCTATCGAAAATATTTCTCATGATTTTTTTTCAATTCATCCCACTCCAAAGAATCAATCTCCCAGATTTACCCAATATGGCTAAACATTGAACACCCTTGGTAGAAATCACCATAAAAAAGATCAATACGATGACAAACATTTTTATTGTTTGAAGGACACATGACATATAAAATTATTTATTGGGATTTAATCCTCCCTTCTTCTGCCACTATTTCATAAGAACAGATAAAAGAAAGATTATGTTGCATCACAAATTCCCCTACAAAAAATATATTCCATTATGGATGATCTGGTTCACATTTTGCATGAATTACACCACCATTTATAGTCTTATTCTCCTAATCCATTATAGAAAAAAACTCTTTAGTTCTGATTCGGAAAATCTCATCATACAGATTGGGAAGGATGTTTTCCTCTTGATTCCTTCCAACCATAACATCCATGTCTCCTCTAAAAAAACCCATTCTGAACATAAATATCATAAATGAGGAAACATAGTAATATTCCTATTCTATATGATGTCTACGTAACAACAAAATAAAAAACCATTTACTAGTCTTTTATTAACAATATCATGACCCATAATGTTTTTTAAACAGGAATTTGATACCAACTATAAATACATTTTATTAAAACATTACATAATCATAATTTAAATAAATAATTTTACATGCAATCACATTGAGCAGCTATTATGTTTCACATATTTAGATAATTATTCCATAACTCAAAAATAACCTTATACATTCATTCAAAGTGGATACAACTAAAATAGTATACATTTTATCTGAAATATAAATTTTTTATTGAAAAATGATTTATTTTTTCATAAAAAAATATCATAACAATAATATTGACATAATACACTATTTTACCCAACCCTATTCCCACATAAATACATTTTTAAACGTGGGATGTGAAAAAAAAGCTAAGTAGGTTATATAAATGAGTGAAATAATAATATATTTAAAGCGATATGAAAGTGGGAAAATCACTTCATGTTTTATAGCTCCTTCTCATAACCCTGTGGATTGGAAAGATATAATAATATCATTGGACCTCAGTTTATCACAGAACAACCCATACTGAAAAATTACCCCATGAATCACAACATAATCACAACACAAAAATCATTCATAAATGAAAAATCACATTATAAATCACATTTATTTTCAACTATGAGGTGCACTAAAAATTGAAACCACTTTATTAGAAAATAAAAGTGTAAAATTGTAATGGAATAATTAAAACATTATAGTAATATAAATTTCAGGAAATATGTTCATGATTTATAAGATAAAAAATATTCCATTTTACTTTTGTAAGATGATTTAGAAAAGTATCTTTACATGATAGTTTTTAAAAGGAAGTCCATTTACATGAGTATGACATAGCACAAAAAAATAGTTTATGGAACAATAAATACAGGTTAGTGATTTAAATTATTTAAAAAAATTTTAAATTTTATAATTACTTTTTTCACACTTATTATCAGGTCATAAAAATATGTTATTATTTATTTTCATTTTTCTTGTTTTGAAAACATTCGGTACATGAGTCCAAAATGACTTTGGTATGATTTCAATAGTAACTATTTTAATTATTACACCATCTATGTGTAAATATTAATTATATTAAAAATAATTTTATAAATCAACTGTAATTTTAAATCAAACCATTTATTTATGGTCATGAAAAATGTACAATGTTATAATGATTGAGATGGTAGGCCTTACTTACACCTAAGTAATGTTTCCATTTTTCAATGATCATTATAGAAAGAAGGTAAATATTATATTATCCTTACAAAATTTTCATAATATAATAAATATAATATTAATCATTAAAATATAAATATATATGTTATCCAAGTGATATTGTGATGAAAAAATAATCGCATCGCTTCGTAGTGGTGATAGTTTACATGTATGGACAAAAAAATTAACAATTTTTAGGGGAATGGAATGGTAAGAACAGAAATGATATATAATTTATGAATACTGATATAAATTAAATTAATATCATAGATACATATTAATTTTATCATTATATCTAGTCTTTAGGGATGGTGATTAAAAAATAATTATATCGGTTTCTGAGGTCTTAGTCAACCGTACACACGAACAATTATTTATTTTCTTGTATGATAGAAATGGAGATGTATTTTTTGTCCCTATTAACATAATAAAATATTATTATATTGAGGATAATGTATTAAATATTTCATAATGGTGGAAGATTATTTTATGTAATTGGATGAAGAAATAAAATAGAAACACTTAATTAAAAATGGTACCTCTTCATTGGACACTCTCCTTTGATTAATTCCTTAAATACTCTAATGTGGGTGTTCTTCAAAAAATATGGCCTCTAAATTTTGGGTAGGGATTATAGTAATGGATTATTTTATATATTAGATGATTAAATAGGATTTCAGGTGCATTGAAATGATAATAATGGATACTCTTTAATAGGAGTGGAGATTAAATCTTGAGATTTTAAAAAAATAGATTTAATATAAATTAATTTCAAATTATAGAGGGATAAAAATTAATTTATATAGAATATAATATTATAATTTTATGAAATAATTTCATCAAATAATAATTAGACAGTTTTTTATTATTTTTTAAATCATTATAAATTTTTTTAACCCTTTTAATGCTTACAATTGGATCACGTAATTTACACATTGAGGGTTAATATAATTTATATAAAATAAAAAAATACCAATTAGTGAGTAATTTATGAAATATAAAGACTTATCCAAGTCATATTCTCAATATTTATATTTTTAAAAATTAATATCAATTAATAAAATAGTTGTTACCCAAAAATATCAATAATGCCAATTTTGACACTATTTATTATTTTATTTTAAAAAAATATAAAAAGTTATATATAAATTAAAAATACTTCCAAACCATTACTAACAAGTAAAAAATATTCTAAATTTATTTAATGACATTCCCATCTTAAATTATATTTATTTTAGTATTTTTAATATCATGTATTTGAAATTTCATTTAATTAAAAGATAAATGCATCATCATTTTGAAAGCCATTATTATAATATGTCATATATAGAAATTTAAAATAAATTATTTTGATAAATAAAAAAATATTATCATTTAAAATAGATTTTATAGTCGAACATAGCCCATATATAACACCATAATAAAAATATTTCACTTATTAAAAATAAAAGTTTGAGAAAATAGACATTTTTTGAATATATTATTATAAATATCATACTCTGATCCATGTATATTTTGATGTATATAATTTATTAAAAATGATCTTTTTTTTGAAAAATACAATAAAAAGAAATTATATCAAGTTTTTTGGTAATTTAAAAATATTTTAATCATTATTTTTAACCTTAATAACATTATTTTACATTAACCACATTAATAAAAAAATACTGAAGTTATGATTCATAACGTCGAAATATAATAGTGAGATAATAAAAAAATTGGACCTTTTAATTCCAATTATGGAATACATTTTCAAAAATTATTATCTTTGAAGTTTTTGAAATTAATTTATTATTATTCTCATTTAGGTATTGGGAAAATGTGTATTTAACGTCAAAACATTCAAATATTCAATGATTTTTCATATAAATTTTGAATGTGAAATTGATATTAATGACCTAAATTGGATAAAATTATAAGAAATTGATCTATTTATACATTAAAATAAAATAAAAATATAATTTAACTCTATAAAATATTTACAACAAAAAACTGTCATAAATTAAAAAGAATAATTTTTTTCACTATTCATAAAAAACAAAAACATATCAAAAAATTACCAAAATTTCACAAAAGTAAATATAAATACACCACATTAAAAAAATTAAATTTTACATCAAAAATAATTTTTAAAAGTGAAAAAAAGACTATTTTTAAAACTAGCGTTCCATCAAAATGTGGAAAATATCATTTTTATTAACAAAATACTATTTTTATTCATAAAACTAGATTTATTATTATATTTGGGTTATAAAATATATTATATTAATGTAAATAATTTATTAAATGTGTATAATATTTTTATTTCATGACATGTGTCACTATATAATATATCTTTAAAAATATTTAATTTTTTTATTATATATATAATTTAGAATTTTTAAAATAACCATAATATTTTACATTTTTTCTAATAAATATAGATATTCTAGATTATTGATCATACAAAAATCATGTTATTAGTGTAACTGGCCTATTAAAAAAATTCAAAATAATTACAAATAATCAATCTCTATTCACTAATGTGATCAATACTTACACATTCATAAACAATGTGGGAACATTTCACTTATAATGTAATCACAAATATACATTCTTATATTCCATTAATGTTTTTATCCATGACTAATAAAAACTATTAATTTGATATTGTGTCACATTAAGATCAAATTGTTGAAAATAATTTTTTCATGTTCTACTTTAGAAAATATTTTTTTGTTCTAATAATTATTTGTGTCTTAATTATATTTTCAAAATTCTAAATTTAACAAGAGTGAATTATTAAATGTTTTTCCAACAATGAATGGTATTTTATATTTTCATCATATTAAGCATTTTATCTTTTATAAAAACGTTGTATTAATGATTAAAATAACCCAAATACACAACAATTTTATAATAGTACTCAATTTTTCATAATCATTAAAATTACATTTCAAAAAAATCCAATATTAGATGATTTATAATAAATATTTATTCTTGTATATATATAATAATCATGAGTATGGATCCCTTATTATGAGATTGGTGAAATTTGAAATTCATATCCTCAAAAAATCAATCCATGTATTACATTTATATATAACATAATGGATTGGACCTTTCTATTTAATACCACTCTACAAATATGTTGTTTGAGGTGTTTTGTGTGGAAAATGATACTTAAGTCGACATTATCCAAAAATTGCTTTGATGATGAATAATGTTTCTAGAATGGTGACTCATCAAACTATTATTCGCCAAATGGTAGCTCACTGAACGGTGACTCACCACTCACTAAATGGTGACTCTCCAAATGGTAGCTCACCAAAATGTCACTCACCAAATGGTGACTCTCCAAATGATAGATCACTGAATGGTGACTCACTGATTGGTGACTTGCTGAATGATAGGTCACTGAATGGTGACTCATACAATGGTGATTCGTCCAATGGTGACTCGTCCAATGGTGAGTCTTATAATCATGACTTTTCCAATTGTAATGTATCCAATGGTGACTCATACAAAGGTGATTCATCCAATGAGGACTCGACCAATGGTGACATGTCTATTGGTGACTCATACAATGATGGCTCGTCCAATGGTGAGTAATGAATAGTGTTTCCAACTTCCTACAATTTCTCCCATTTGAAATTATGTTTGACTTAAAATTCATTCAAGGACTTGTTTTAATGTATTTAAGGTTTATTCAGTGACCATAACTCCTGTATAAAATTTCATAAGTGTCACGACCCGTCCTCGGGGCCCGTGCCGTGTCTACCCCAATCCCGCCTTCCATAGACCAGGGGCGGGCGACTAGCACCAAAAGCGTAAATCCCGATAACTGTCAAGGCATTGCCTTTGTAAAACTAAAAAAACACTACAGAGTACTAGCAGAAGTAATACACTATGTAAAAAAGAAAATTCTGAAATGTAAGAAGGGCCAGAATACAAACCCAATTGGAATGTTCAGTTGCAACTGAAAGGAAGTACAACAGAAAAGACAAACAGCTGGAAGATAAGAAGCAGCTCCTGGGTCGTCCTCCTCAGATCCTACCTGATGGGTATGTACAGAGAGTGCAGCTCCCAGATCTTCCACAATGGATCCTACCTGAATGGTAGGTACAGATAGCCTCCACGACGCTCTCTCCCATCAACCTCCTCCGAGTATCGTCTCGTCGTGAAGTCCACCACCGGGTACCGTCTAGTCCTCAAACACTCGGCCTCTGTCAGCGCTGCCCGTCGTTTGCAACCAACACAACGAGGTGCGGGCATATCCCGTGTAGGGGTGAGTATACGATACTCAGTAGGGACCTAGAGACCCTCATGGTCTCACTAAATCCAACAAGCCTACCCACAAAGAAGGATCTCAATAGATAATTGTTACTTAGGCATAAGGCCATACTTATACCTAAGATATCAAGTAACCCATATCAATCATGAGGAAACACAAAGGTTATGAAATAAATGTATAACCACTATCTAGGTATATGCCCATACATATACCTAAGTTATCAACTGACCCATCAGAATCATGAGGTAAACACAAAGGTCAAAGACTCAGCTCAAACCAGGATTTTCATTATCCAAACCGTAACTTCTGAAGAGATCCGTCTCCGGCAAGTACATTGATCATGTCCCGACTCAGGGGTACTACTCACTAACCTTAGACTGCTGAGGTACTCCTCCTGTCGAGTACTATGGGTCTGCTGCCAACTACAGGGAGCTTCGTCTGCTGAGGGTTTCCACCAAATAACGGGCGTTCTTCCTAGTATCCTACAGAGGTACTCCTCTTGTCGAGTACCGTGGGTGTGAGGCCCACTACCTGGTACTCCTTCTGTTGTGGGTCTGTCTCCAAATATCGGGCGCTCCGTCCACTGGGCTAGTCGACTCACCCCAAGTCAAGTCAGCAAAGCAGTCGTCAGGTCTCAGCCGGTGACGCGGTCTCCGTACTCCGTACGCTCATCTCTGGGAGGCTCCGCTCCACGAGCTACAGGTCGATACAAAAATTATCACAAAGTTCCACAAAGAAGTATCTCAAAAGACCGCCTCGTCATAGGGGTCTCAATGCAATAGACAGCGCGTCAATCGGATGCCCGGTCTGTGAGTTATTAGCCTTTTCGTCCCACGGGCCCGGTTGGTTTCCTATAGGAACCAACCCGACTATATCTCAACAGTACCCCTAACTCTCATAGGGTATACTCATATGGACCGTTTCTCAATGTGATCACCAACACCGCTAATGGTTCGTCAAACGGACGTCATGTCTGAAAGTTATCGCCTTTTCCGTTCCAGGGGCCCGGTTGGATTTCGGGTTCAACACAACCCGGCCACTATCCAACTATGTCCCAACCTCAGGCGAAGTATTACAAAAGTTCCGTCTCATCAAGAGGAATCCATCAAAGTAGACGGCACTTCAATCGGACGTCCGGAGCTCAAGTTATAAGCGTTTTCGCTCTGAGGGCCCACTTGGTTACGGGTTCGAACCAAAACGTATGTAAACAATGTTCTCCAAAACCTTGAGTGCAATATACCGAAAAGACCGTCTCGATCCAAGGCTGGCATCGCAGCCGACAGTGCGTCGATCGGAGGTCCGTAGCCCATGTTATGGGCTTTTAAGAGAACCTGTCAAGTTTTAGGGGGTTTCAGGCCCGGACCGACCCGGCCCGAGACCCCCTGGGTCGGCCCGAACCGGGTTGCCCGACCCAGGTTCGGGTCTGGACCACTAGGGCGCGGCCCGGCCCGGTGCGTCCGGTCACACAGGCACGGCTGGTCCAGCCGGCACGGGCACCGCAAGAGCGCGGAAGGGGGGAAACCGCCACCGCCTTCGACAGAACGGCAGACCCATGGGGGGTCCGCCCAGCAGCGCTAACCGGGGGTATGACCGCCGATCATTCCGGATCTGGCTGGCCGTAACGACCGGCTAGCGCACTCCACACGGGACCGGTTGGTCCCGCCCTTCAGAAACGGCGGTCGGCGGCTCCGGGCGCCCTCCCTAGCTCCGCTGCGGCCCAAGGCAACGACCATGGTTCATCCGGCACCCCGCCCCTGCGCCGCGGCCCGACTTCGGTCGCGGCTTCGTTCAGCCTCAACGGTGCAGTGCGACAGCGCCGCGGTTCTTCACCGCATTTCTCCTTGTTTCTGCGCGGTACGACGGCACCACGTCGCTTCCATTTCAAGTCACGAAGATAACCATCAAAATAAAATAGGGTAGGAGGTTCGGCCATGTTTGTACTGTCCGACCCCCTCCGTTATTTTGATAACAGGTGGCCGATATTATCAAAGAACGTCCAAATAAAAATCCGAACGCAAAGACAAAAACCTACCTCGAAGAAGGAGTTTATCGATGTCACGGTAGATGGCATCGCGGTAGACGGGCGTCGTTCCATCAACGTCAGGAAGGATGAAGCCGAGGGTGGCATCAGCGTTCTTCATTCTTAGTTGGAGGAAGTAGAAAACTCTCTAAGTGTTGGGTGTCGTGATTCGCTGCTAGCGTTCCACCGCTTGAAGAATCCGTCCAGAACTCCTCCCCCTGGACTCCATTAAATAGGAGTGCTGGGTTCGTCGTTGGCACGCAAGTCATAATTGGGGGATTTATGACATAGGGCCCCACTCAATTAATCCGCTGAGCTGGATCATTAAAAAAAGAGTAAGGATCCTCATTAATTAAACACATTGGAATTTAAATTAAGGAGAGAGAGGGAATGTTCCTCACACCACAACCAACCCAAAATAAAATAAGATTCATCCTTATTCTATTATGCCTTGAATTCCAAAGAATTCAAAATTGAACTCTTAATTAAATTCATTGAATAACTTAATCAAATAATTTAATGATAGAGTTGACTTTAAATTAAAGAGGGAGAGAGGATGAGTTACACATTAAAGGTAGAGGGGGTGTTTAATGGGGTGTTGGGAATTTTAAGGAGTTGGGGGCTCGTGGGGGCCCCACCCCAACTTCCCCACATCTCCCTTTCCCATATACTTAACCCAACAGTAAAGAAATAAAAAAAAATTGTAGAACAATATTATTTTTATTTCTCACATTTTTAACAAATCCTCCCGAGTAAACGCAACACCCGAAAGGGTCTTTATAAGAAAAAATCGGCATTGCGTGTTCAACGGTGCCCTCAGAATTCGATTCTGAGCACCAGTTCAAAAGTTATAAAATTCCGCTCGTACGTTTTCTGAACGTACCCAAAAAAAGTCCGGAAAATTATTATCAGTCACCCTTGACACACTGCTGTCATGGTTAGGCTCTACCTAAGAGAAACACAACCCAAAGAACTCAACGGTACTATGAGATTTTCAGTTCGAGTTACCGCTTAGAATTTATGAATTTTACAATAAAATAATTGTCTCTTAATTATTTTATTTACGGCCAAATACTGACATTCTCAGGTGGCTTGCACCGTCCAAAGCTAGTATCTTCTTAAAGGATGAATACCCTCACGAGTATAGCGGTGGTCTCGGATTTTTAACCGGAGTTACCATTTGTGAGTTATAAGAATTTGAAAAATAAAATAACTTATTTTATTATTTTATTTACAGTTATTCCATTTTTGGGTTTTCTCACAGGAGGCCTACGCCGACTAAACTTAAGTCATTACTAGGGTAAACCTGCCATCCTGAGCACAATTATGTCCTCGGATTCTTGATCTGAGTAACCATTTAAGAGTTATTCCACTTTTTCAGGAAAACGACTTATGCACATTAATTTAATCTTAACAAAATTTCAGAAAACTATTCCGGGCACACTCGGCCTCAGAATCAGGTTCCGTTAAAAATAAGTACTTGAAAAATTACAAAGCATTTAAAAAAATCCCTTGAAATATATAGGTCTTTACATTACTCACACCTCAGGTCTTTACGTCCTCGTAAATCTACATAAAAAGCTAGGGAAACAAAAAGGGGGTACTATGAACGCATCTGAGCCTCCCGCTCCCATGTGCTCTCTTGGAGGTTCCCATGCTGCCATATGATGCATACTGGAGGAATCGACCATCCACATAGGGCCCGCTCCTGTCGATCCTCTATCTCCACCAGGACCTCCGCAAAAGTCACCACATCACCAAAGTCCATCCCACCATGGTCGATGACATGCGCCAGGTCGTGCTCATATCTCCTCAGCTGAGATACATGGAAGATGTCATGCACCTGGTGCAACTGAGGTGGATGGGTCAAGTATTAAACCACCATGACTACCCTTTTGAGATCCTATAAGGATATAATGAAGCAAATAAACAACTTTTCACCCCGTCCAAATCTCCGTAACTCACGTTGAGATGAGACCCGTAGGAAAACATGGTCTCCATCCTCGAACTCTAGTGGGCTCCACCTCCTATCAGAATAAGTCTTTTGTTGGATCTGAGCTGTCCTCATCCACTCCTGGGTGACATGGACCTTTTATGGTCCTACAAGAGCTGCTATGATTTCTTCTTTGCCGATAAGAGAAATCTGGTCTCATCCACTGGACGAACCACGTTCTTTGCCTAATACAGTCAATCCCGACATGGATGATACTAATACATACCAAGGATGACATAGTAAGGCCTTGACGCTACTACCAAGAGATCAAACCATTACTCTCTCCTCCAAGGGTTGAGTCACACTATCGGCATCAGTGTGTGGTAACTGGGTCTCCTCCAGAAGGTATCTCAAAAGTGAGGGTCAAGTCAACTGTTTTTTTAAACCGGAACCTCTTAGTAACAACAAAAAGAGAGGATATGAAATTAAATTCCACAAACTAAGATGTTCTTAATTACTTTAGTTCAAAGTACAAAGACACAAATCATCTACAATCAAACATCAACCAAGCTAGAAGCAACATGAACAAAATTCTCCATGTCTGGAGCTAGTCCTGCTCCTATCCATCTCTTTCCAGAGCTCCGTAGTCGAATGCTTATGCTGCCTGAAGCTGAGCTCTCCCATGTGCACCTATTCCCTATGGTCAGGGTGGAAATCTTGGTGGTGGTGGCAGCAACACCTCGATGTGTCGTCCACCTCCCGCTGCATGGCCAGCTCCCCTGCCATGGCCGCCTGCTCCTTGCGGTCTGCCCTGAACGAACCTTTGCCTATGTCTAAGGGGTTCTTCATCTATCTGCTGATCATCTGTATGGTGGGTCGGACAGTCACATGCCATGTGACCAAGCCCACTGCAGGAGTAACACTGCCCACTCATGGAACGACTGGCTCTGACTCCACCCCGATTTCCCCGCACAAGTGAACATGAGTCGTGCAGTCGGCCACTGGTAGGTCTGGTCCACTTGGACCTCTGCGTCATCTGTCTACTGCCCGCTGCAGAAGACTCTGCCGCATGCCGTCTAATGGTGGGTCCTGCTGCTGGAGACTACTCCGCAAGGAAACTCTCCACTAAGAGGGCTCGCTCCAACACCCCTGTCAGCGTCGGGAATCTATGAGAACCAACAGAGGCACTAATCTCTCGCCTGAACCCCTGCTCGAGGGTTCGGGCCCTGAAGTACGGGTCTCGTACTATATCTTTAGAGTAGCATGAGAGGTCTGTGAACCTCGCTGATTACTAAACCACCCTCATGCTACCCTGCTGTAGATGCAGTAGCTCCTGTATACACACCGCTCGAAGGGTGGCTGGTACAAACTCTTCCCGGAATAGGCTCTCGATGTCTGCCCACAGATGTGTCGCCTCGCCATGCATCTGGTGTATCAGGCTCCACCATCTACCTACTGATGCCTGAAGGAGGCTAGCAGTAAGGATCACCATGAAGTCTTCTAGCATCCCCACTAGCCTGAAGACTCTCACCACATCCTCCATCCAATCCTCAGCCGCCTGCGGGTCCATCTCTCCCCTGAACCTGGGTGGCCTCTGGCGCTGGAACTCGTGCAGTGCACTCAAGCGACATGCACTCTCTGCTGCTGGGGCTGGCGGCATTAGTGGCCCAATGGGTGGTAGTACCGCTGGTGCCTCCACTGGTGCCTCAACTGTGATAGGGCCCAGTACTGAGGCCACGTCGCTCGGTGGGCTGTCAGTACGTACAACTCTCGGGGCTCTAGCTGGTCGTCCGCAGGGAGGCATGCTGAAAGAAACAAACGTGACACGATCAAACGATTTATACCTGGTGATCTGACCTGGTTTGAGCTGTTTTAAGGGAAAACCAATGAAAACACACATAGAATCAGTGTTTTCATTCACAAAGTCGGAAATCAGTTGTCAGGGTCCTGATGTATGGATATGTCGGCTGCCCGCACCAACACTGGACTCCCTGAAGTGAAAACCACACTTGGTACCCTTAACACTATTGCTTCACAGAAAGAAAATATCAGAGTTATAAGTTCGGCAGTAGAACTGACTCCTTTGATACCAATTTTTCACAAACCGTCCTTGGGGCCAGTGTCGTGACTACCCCAAGCCCACCTTCCATAGGCCATGGGCTGGCGTCTAGCACCAAAGGCGTAAATCCCGATAACCGGGAAGGCATTGCCTTTATAGAAGTAAAAAAAATTCCACAGAGTACACGATGAAGTGATACCCTAATTACAAAATATAGTGCTGAAAAGAAAGAAGGGACAGAATACAAACCCAACTGAAAAGTATAGCTACAACTGAAAGGAAGTACAATAGAAAAGATAAACAGCTGGAAGATAATAAATAGCTCTTGGTTTGTCCACCACGGATCCTACCTGAAGGGTAGGTACAGATAGCACAGCTCCCGGATTGTCCACCACAGATCCTACCTGAAGGGTAGGTATAGATAGTGTCCACAACTCTCTCTCCCGTCAACCTCCTCTGAGCATCGTCTCCTCGTGAAGTCCACCACCAGGTACCGCCCAGTCCTCGAACACTCGGCCTCCATCAGCGCTTCCCGTCGTCTACATCCAACACAACGAGGTGCGGGCATAGACTGTGTAGGGGTGAGTATACGATACTTAGTAGGGACCCCGAGACCCTCAAGGTCTCACTAAATCCAATAAGGATAACCACAAAGAAGGATCTCAACAAATAATCATCACATAGGCATAAGCCCATACTTATCCCTAAGATATCATGTAACCCATCTCAATCATGAGGAAACACAGAGGTTATGAAATCAACGGATAACCACTATCTAGGTATATTCACATACATATACCTAAGTTATCAAGTGACCCATCTCAATCATGAGGTAAACACCGAGGTCAAAGACTCAGCTCAAACCATGATTTTCATTATCAAAACTGTAACTACTGAAGAGCTCCATATCTGATGAGTACAATGATCCTGTCACGACTCTGGGGTACTTCTCACTAACCTTAAACTGCTGAGGTACTCCTCCTGTCGAGTACCATGGGTCTTCTGCCAACTACCGGGCGCTCCATCCATTGAGGGTATGCTTCCAAATACCAGGCGCTCTCCCTAATAGCCTATAGAGGTACTCCTCCTATCGAGTACTACGGGTCTGCGGCCAACTACCTGGCGCTCCGTCCGTCGTGGGTCTGTCTCCAAATACCGGGCGCTCCATCCACTGGGCTAGTCGACTCACTCTAAGTCAAGTTGGTCAAGCAGTCGTCAGGTCACAGCTGGCTACACGGTCACCGTACCCCATACGCTCGTCTCCGGGAGGGTCCGCTCCATGAGCTACAGGTCGATAAACCAAGTATCACAAAGTTCCACGAAGAAGTATCTCAAAGGACCGCCTCGTCATAGGGGCCTCAACGCAATAGACGGTGTGTCAATCAGACACCCGATATGTGACTTATTAGCCTTTTCGTCCTAGTGGCCCGGTTGGATTCGTGTACGAACCAACCCGACCGTATCTCAACTGTAACCCGAACTCTCATATGATATACTCATAGGGACCGTTTCTCAACGTGATCGCCAACGCCGCTGACGGTTCGTCAAACGAACATCCGGTCTGAATGTTATCAGCTTTTCCGTTCCAGGGTCCCGGATGGATTTCAGGTTTAACCCAACCCGACCACTATCCAACTGCGTCCAAACCTCAGGTGAAGTAATCCAAAAGTTTCTTCTCATCATGAGGAATCCAATAATGTCGACGGCACGTCAATCGGACGTCCGGAGCTCATGTTATAAGCGTTTTCGCTCCGAGGGCCCAGTTGTTTTCGGGTTCGAACCAACCCTTCTATAAACAAAGTTCTCCAAAAACTTGAGTGTAATATACCGAAACGACCTTCTCAATCCAAGGATCGCATCACAACTGACGGTGCATCGATCAGAGGTCTTTTGCCCAAGTAATGGGCTTTTAAGAGAACCTATCGAGTTTTAGGGGGTTTCGGGCCCGGACCGACCTACCCGGAGACCCCCTGGGTCAGCTCGAACCGGGTTGACCCATCCCGGGTCTGGGTCCGGCCCACTAGGGTGCGGCCCTGACGGGCTGGCGTGGCCCGGCCCGGAAGGCATGGCCCGGCTCGGCCGGCGCTTGGCGGCGCGGCCCGGTGCAGTCTGTCCCGCTGGCGCGGCCTGTCCCTCCGGCATGGGTTCCGCGTGAGCGCAGAAGGGGGGGAAACTGCCACCCCCTTCAACGGAACGGCGGACCCATGGGGGGTCCGCCCAGCAGTGCTGACCGGGGGTTTGACCCCCGGTCTTTCTGGATCTAGCCAGCCGTAACGGTCGGCCAGCGCACTCCACATGGGACCGGTGGGTCCCGCCCTCCAGAACCGGCAGCCGGCGGCTCCGGCTGCCCTCCCTAACTCCGCTGCGGCCCAAGGTCGCATCCTTGGTTCGTCCGGCACCGCGCGATGGTGCCGCGCCCTTCCGCCGCGGCCCCGCTCCGACCGCGGCCTCCACGTGGTTCTTCGGCGCGATGCGACGGGGCCGCGCTCCTGTGCCGCTGCCCGACTCCGGCCGTGTGTTTGTTCAGCCTCAACGGCGCGGCGCGACGGCACCGCGCTTCTTCGCCGCATTTATCCTTGTTTCTGCACGGTGCGACGGCACCACGTCGCTTCCATTTCAAGCCACGAAAATAACCATCAAAATACAATAGGGGAGGAGGTTTGGCCATGTTTGTGCCGTCCGACCCAGTCTGTTATTTTGATAACAGGTGGATGATATTATCGAAGAACGTCCAAATAAAAATACAAACGTAAAGACAAAACCCCTACTGCGAAGAAGGCATTCGTCGGTGTCGTGGCAGATGGCGCCGCGGAAGACGGGCGTCATTCCGTCAACGTCGGGAAGGATGAAGCCGAGGGTGACGTCGACGTTCTTCGTTCTTAGTTGGAGGAAGTGGAAAACTCTCCAAGTGCTAGGCGTCGTGCTTCGCTGCTAGCGTTCTGCCGCTTGAAGAAGCCGTCTAGAACTCCTCCCCCTACCCTCCTTTAAATTGGAGTGGTGGGTTCGTCGTTGGCACGCAAGTCATAATTGGGGGATTTATGACATAGGGCCCCACTCTATTAATCCGCTGAGGTGGATCATTAAAAAGGGAGGAAGGATCCTCATTAATTAAACATGTTGGAATTTAAATTAAGTAGAGGGAGGGAAGGTTCCTCACACCACAACCAACCCAAAATAAAATAAGATTCATCCTTATTTTATTATGACATGAATTCCAAAGAATTCAAAATTCAACTCTTAATTATATTCATTAAATAACATAATCAAATAATTTAATGGGAGAGTTGAATTGCAATTAAAGAGGTAGAGAGGATGAGTTACACATTAAAGCTAGAGGGGGTGTTTATTGGGGTGTTGGGAATTTTAAGGAGGTGGGGGCTCGTGGGGTCCCCTCCCCAACTTCCTCACATCTCTCTTTCCCATACACTTATCCCAACAGTAAAGAAATAAAAATAAATTTGTAGAACTATTTTATTTTTATTCCTCAAATTTTTAACAACTCCTCCCGAGAAAATGCAACTCCTTAAAGGGTCTTCTTAATCAAAATTTTGCAATGAGAGTTCAACGGTACCCTCAGAATTCGATTCCGAGAAATGGTTCAAATGTTATAAAATGCTGCTCGTACGTTTACTGAACGTACCTGAAAAAAAGTTCAGAAAATTATTATCAGTCACCCTCGACCCACTAAGGTCAATGTTAGGCTATGCCTAAGAGAAAAATTCCCCAACTAACTCAATGGTACTCTCCGGTATTCAGTTCGAGTTACCGTTTATAAGTTATGAATTTTACAATAAAATAATTGTCACTTAATTATTTTATTTACGACCAAAAACTAACTTTCTCAGGTGGCTTGTGCCAGCCAAAGGCAGTAACTTCTTACAGGAATCATACCCTCATGAGTTCAGCAGTGGTCTCAGATTTTTAATCCGAGTTACCCCTTCTAATTTATAAGAATTTGAAAAATAAAATGACTTATATAATTATTTTATTTATGGTTATTCCATTTTCAGGTTTTCTCATAGGAGGCCTGTGCCGACTAAACATAAGTCATGCCTAGGGTAAACCCGCCATCCTGAGCACAACGATGTCCTCAAATTTCTGATCTGAGTAACCGTTTAAGAGTTATTCCACTTTTTCTGGAAAACTGCTTACGCGTGTTAATTTATGATTAACAAAATTTCAGAAAACTATTTCGGGGACACCGGGCCTCAGAATCAGGTTCCGTCAGAAACTGTGTACTCATAAAATTCAAAAGAATTTAAAAAAAATTCCCTTGAAATTTAAGGGTCTTTCCAATATGGGTTTGGGTTCCTTTACTCATTCAAAACAAATGATATTGACTATATCCTCCTTTAATGGAAAATTTCTATTGTATCTAAACTTCTACTCCATTTATATTTTCAGTAGGGTTGAGATACCTTCTTTAATTTTCTTCCTACTTGTTTTCCTTGGTTTGGGACACCCATAGTTCTTCGCCTATATGAGTCGTGCGATCGAAATGCAATCGATGGATTGTATTCCACGTGGATTTTTTCCTACTACATGTGAATCACCTATTTTTGTCAAAATATGACGTGTCACTCCATCTTTGATATAAGATATGTTCCACATCCATTTTTCTAGGTTCGTTGATATGTTTCTTCCCATTCCCCATTCCGTGTACTTGAATGTAATGTCCATGTTTATAATGGATGTTTCTCGATTGTTGGTCGGTGCTATGCTGTCAAAACATTCTTTGGTGGATGCAGTCATTACAGGAAATCTGATCATGATCCATTGTGTTGTCCTTTTTTTATAAAGAATGTTGGAAAATTTTTTAGGTAGGGGACTCACTTATTCTCTATTTATTTTCATGCAACCATAAAGAGAGAATGATTTAGAACATAGATCCCAAATAAATTAACCTATTAATTATTTGACACATATTAAATAATAGGTATCGATTATGAATTGATTTTATTGACTCAAAATTTCTTATATATTGTGAAATCTATAATATTCTTGTTTATCGTGTCATTCATGATGTAAATTTTTAATGAATGAAAAGGAAAAATTAATTTATAATTAATTGGATTATGATTAAAGAGGTATGTTAATGAATTAGATTGTTTTCATATTTTGATTCTAATCAAATTGATGAAGTATGCTTGTTTAATTTAATTGGATAATGAACTAGAAGCATTTTTATACAACATTATAAAAGTATTAATGTCAAGTTAAAATAGATTTAAAATTAATTTTTTTTATCTTTAGAATATGGTTTCTTTTTTTTACCATTTTTGAAAACCATGATAATGAATTGGTTAATTCCTGATTTAATAAGAACTGGTGGTGTGATAACATATAATGCCTTTGTAGGTCCCACATTTCCCTCTTTCTTGTAATGTACAAGCGCCTTCAACTTTGGAGTCTTGATACCGTGTTGTGTGTGAAAGATGAATGCCTTTATTTGTGGCTGAGAATCCATTTCCATGTTTGATCCTTCTCCTTGTGATGTGAATTTAATATGATACTTGTTGTATGTGGGTAATGGGGGCTAGATGAGATGTGAGCCTTGGATGGTTGATCCTGGAGTGCTATTGTGGTATGTGGTGAAATAATGCTCGATTGTTGTGGCCGAAGAAGACGATTGTAGTGGCATGATCCATCAGTTTATGCATATGGGTGTTGGGGAGGACCCTGAAGATGATTGAATGGGATGAAGTGGGGAATACCCGTTATTATGAAATTATATTTTTTTTGAATAAATTGTTTATTTATCTACATTACATTCCATAATTCGTGATGCAGCTAGTTATTTGTTACTCTCCTTCCAAAACAGGTGAAGTTGCATGACGTATGAAACAAGCTTTTGTGTTTTTCATCATGTGGATGGATGTATCTATGCTTCTTCTATTGGTGGAGAAGCCTAGACGGGTATCTCAACTAGTCACCATGTTACACCCCTTGTGTATGGTATCATTGAATGTTGTCTTAGAATAACTAGAAATATGGAAATTTGGAAAGTGGTAATGTTATTAATAAATGAATTTTTTCACCCATGGGGTTGGATATTCCTTGGATGCATTGCTAAGGTTGTGATTCTATGATTTTGTTGACACAGTTTTTTTATGCATGGAGGACATATATCATGTTTTGATGCCAATGAGATGTAATGTTGAGATGGTAATGGATAATTAATGGTTAAATAATTAATGAACGTAAATTACAACTGATAAAAAGGGATAAATTAATTTAATTTAGATATTTAAATGTTTGTGTGGTTATATGATATGTAGTCTTATTAGTTGTAGTCAAGAGTCCAAGAGAGGATAACTATAGTTGGTTCAATGACTAGGTTATTCCCATAGTGTGTTTCTGAGCAATATTATATCCTATAAATGTTGTGTTTTTTTATTCCACTCCACCCTATTGGGTTTGAAAAAAAACACCCTAGGGATTCTAAACCTTGAGTGGGTGTGTTTTCCCCCACATCCCAGTGGGAGGATGGATGGAAGAAATCCCCCATTTTCTCTAATCTATTCTCTTGGTAGTTACATGTGCTGGTATGAAAGGTTCTAAGTGTTCCCCATATATGTTTAGAGTTCATTAATAACTAACAATTATTTCTCAAACACATATTCTGGATATAGTTTCATATAGAATACTATCGGTATAATGTTTATAATATGTGATAGATTAAGGATTCTTAGTTTTTTATGGAATTTGATGGCTTGGGGTATAAAAATCTACATTTAATACATGTTATGTGAGTTATGGTGGCTCTTGAAAACTACCTAGTAACATTTGGTAATGTGGATGTGGTGTTGTGTTACACGAGTTGCATGTTGTGGTGCTTCACTCAGGTGTATGTGGGCTAGCCTTTATGGAGAGAGATGTGCAGGATGTGCCACGTTTGGTAAAAGATGAAAACCAATGGGCAACTGGTAGTGGGGTACCCATGAAATTATTTATTATATTATTTTATCTTGTATATTTTACATTGTTAGGGTAGCCATGGTGAGACTAGGAACATAATATACCTATTTAGGTGATGAGTTACTTTCACTTATTGTTACCTTTTATTTGGTATGCATTCCTTACATTTTAATTACAAGATCTAGGGATAATATTACAGAGTATACTTGTATACTCTACCTAAGTATATATAAATTTTTTTTTTCGGTCACATGGAGATTGTTAGAGATCAAGTTAGTTACTACCACCATGGGGTTTTGTAAGAGCTATTCGGTATTCATGGCCACTACCGTTTTACTTTATTTTAGTACATTATGTTTTCATATTCTGTTTTAGTATTTCTTATATGAAATTACATATGTGAACTACGGTTTATTTTGATTTTGATTTTAAGAAGGACTTGGTTGGTTTATATCTTATCTCCATTTTCCACATGTGTTTCTCTCAGAGGGAAATACCTCCCATCTGGGTTTTTACTGTACCATCAGTGCTAGTCTCCAACCCGAGGCCTACATGAGGTAGGAAACATGTGTCACTGTCTATCTTCTCCCATTGCTGGACCAGGAGGGGTAATCATTGAGGGGAGGGGGTTTTGACAGATTCATATCAAAGATCTTGAAGAGAGATAGGATGGATTTTGGAGTTAGGAATCAGTGAGATTGCATGGGTTGGATGGGAAATGTTGAAATATAAGATTAAAAAATCACCCTAAACATGGGAGACCAGCTGAGGAATTGGTATTTAAAGATCCCCTATGATCTGATGCATGGAACTTTAATCATATAGTGGCTAATACATGAAATGAGTCGTGTTGAAGGGTAGGGACCATGGAAAGGATCATACCCCACTCTTCTTTCTACTTTTGTTTGAATGTGTATACCTTGGGATTGGTTAACCTAAAATGAATAAAATAAATAATTAATTAATTATAGTTTCATCCATATGAGAGAATTAAGAGCAATACCTATTTGTAAATTTTCATGTATGTATCCAGGATGATGTCCTCATCTTGTTCTCATAGAAGATGTTTAATAGGTTTCACCAGTGGATCACTATAGTGTAGAGGGTGATGATGACAACATATGGAGGACTGCACTTTGAGAGTTTCATCTCTAGAGTATGAATAAGTATGAGGGATCTCTTTTAGATACAATCAGGGAAGAATTTTTGGCATAGCTAGAGATGGGTTTCAGTTCAATCCATGATAAAAAGGAGAATTGTGTATCATTGGTTGTGATGATGGTTTGTGGGGTAGTGAGGATGTTTGGGTTTTTGATCCTCAGGGATCGTGAGAAGTTAGTGTAGAGACCCAGATCTTGACATGCATGGACATTACATTACTTTAGAGGAATACTTAATACATAACAAAAACAGACACACAAGGACCGTAATAGTTTAGTGTCTTTGGAAACTTGGAACGTAATCTTCTAATCGTGGTGAAAGATCTTCAACATCTCCCATAAAGATCTTCCCCTTTTTTTCTTACCTAAAACCTTTCTTTATATCATGGGGAAAAGAAAACATAAAAAGGTGAGCTCAAATTCTCAGTAAGGGTAATCATGGATAAAATAAAAAATACCATATACATTTGAACTTAAAAACATGAACATAATGTTTAAACATCAAAAGCTTGAGCAATGACATAAAACATGGAAGTACGTATGGCATAGATCATAAATAAACATTAAGAATGATAAAATAGCATGGGAATAAAACATGTAATTGTGGAAACCATTAAGCACATTATATTATTTCCATAGTAGCCAAGGCATTGCTGCCAAGACCATCATAGTGGACAAAGTCCCTTTCTGAATCGAGTTCACTCCTCGTTCCAGTCCTGTATTACTGAGCCGGTTTAACTTTCCGTTCCAGCCATGCCTATCTCATGAGATAAAAATCATTACCCAATGCATTGGAGGGAGATATAGTTCTCACCCATCTCATAATGAAATCATTCTTACTTGTTCCACAAACTAAACTTACATCATTCATAATAACCCACCGAATAGAATGGGTTTCATAAACATCATCCCATCATCACATAATCCGTATAAAAGAAATGGAAATCATTTCATAATAAGAAAAGTTAATCTATTTAAATCATAGAGACTTTATACTTGAAACATACACATATGAAATAATGTCATCGTAGATGGAAAATGGTTTTGATAAAACACTTGAAATAAATTCTTGAGGAAAATATCGTTTCTTTTTCAAAATCAATTTCTTTTCACAAAATATCATTCAATTTTAAAAGAAAAATATATTTTTTTAAAATATTCATGAAATATTTTGGAGGAATCTTCATGAAAATAAGGATTTAAAAAACCGTAAAAATCGGTTCGTGCCGTATATGTTAAAAAAAACATTCTTCTCGTACTTTTTACAGAAAAGTAAAAAAGTACCTCGTAACATAAACAAAAGATTGATTCCTTACATACCATGTATTAAAAGACAAAAATGGGTAAAAATGAATTTAAAAATACGTGAAAACACTTTTATAAAACACGGACATGAATAATATAAATAACCCCAGAAAATACTTACGAATAAGCAATCTTGGAAAAAAATGAGATTTGCAAAATTATCCCTTACCTTAGGTCCGATTTGCTTCGTAAGTGTCCGAACCTCCTGTATAATGATTTAAATAATGTTATTTACATATTAAATAATCATAATCATTGTTATGATATCATATATGGTTCACTTATGACTTTATATTACCCGTTCTTTTGTAAATTCCATGTTAAAGAGCGTTTTGGTTAAAATCCTTTCATTTGTCATCCATGTTTTGACTTGTAATTATTCATACGATTACTTAGATCATGATTAATTAATTCCACAATATAAAAAATTATTTATATATAATATATATTCATAATATACATATATATAATAGATCGATAAAAGGAATGAAATACACAGTTCATGGAGACGGTAGGCCGTACGCACGCATGAATGCTGTTTTCGTTTCCTTATTGAGTCGAATGAAATTAAATAGATGGAATATATATATATATATATAAATAAATCCAGTAGCATTATTATTCCATATATTTCATTATTATTCATTATATATACTTTATAGTCATTCTTGAATGGTTAATCGTGGAAAATGAATCTCATCGCGTTCGTGGAGACGGTAGTCCGTACGTACGCACGAGCGATGATATCATTCCCGTGATCGTGGAATTGTATTGGAGTTTATGTATACTATTTCAGAATCAATATCACTTTACAATAATCATAAATAGTCATTATTTACACCATTATACCCATCCAAGTAAGTTGACGGTGGAAAATAGATTACACCACGGCGTGGAGACGGTATTCCGTACGTACACATGCACGGTGATTTCGGTTTCTGTAGGATGGATAGACGGTGAAATATGGTTTTTTCATACTTATAATAACATATAAGTATATTAGTGATACTTATGTTATTACTTCATAATGAAAAAACTAAATAAGGATAAGTAGAAGAAGAAATAAAGTTGAAAGAATCGGTAACGAACATTACCTCTTCTTTGAAGCGCCTCTTTGATACCTCCTTTTAGGGCATAAAATTGGTCTTTGAAGAAGACCAGGACCTCTAGGATGTTTCTAGGGAAGTGGAGAAGAGAATTGGGCAGGGGTTGGCCATTCTTGAAGGCTCAAAGTGGTGTGTGTATGAGAGGGAGGAGATGCCCTTTTATAAGGGAGGAGAGGGGCACCATTGGAATTCTAAAAAATATTTATTTATAATAAACCTAACCCCACTTAAAACCCCACCATAAATGACTCATATTCGAAGTGTAGATGAGATAGGGTTGTAATCACATCAACCAGTCAAATTTAGACATGTTTTGATCTTATTTTAATCCTTATCATTTTGATTTATCCTTATTTAATCTATTTAAGTTTATTCGTTGTAATAAAATTCTAAATTTTAAATTATAACAAATAATTACTTATTAGTTGTGAATTTTCAATAATAGGTTAATTTATAACATTATAGACCATATAAATTTAAATTTATAATTTTTAGATATTTTTGTCATTTTTAATCAATTTTATAATATGTTATTTTTATAAAATAACAGTAGTTTCAATTTTGACACTATTGGTTTATTCGAATTTAAATAAACTATATACAGAAGATATGTTCGAAATAAAAGCATTAATAGATTCATAAAAGGATATATGTATCTATAAAATTATTGGATCACAATAATAGTTCTTATAATATTTATTTTATTATTTTTAAACCCTTTTATTTGGTTTAGCTCTTAATAAAATAATTACTACAACATTTTTGTATAATTATTTAATATACTGATTTGTTGCATAAAAATTAAAACTAAAATACTATGATGAAGATAAATCTATTAAATTTCTCAATAATACGTTTACTCGAATTTATCATCTTACAATCACAATTTTTATATTTTTATATTTATTAAATTATGAAGGTGACAACTTTGGCATCATTTAAAATAAAATAATATAAGTGTCATAATCACTTTTATAAGGATCCAAACGGTTATATATATTAGGTAATTGGATGATTAAGGTGTAGATATACACTACCAATAAGTTTTGGTCAGGTTTGTGGGCCTTTTAATGGGTATTATTATTTCTATAAAAACTATATTACTTATTTTTTACTTAATAAATAATTTCGGTATCATTAATGTATCACCATTAATGACAATTATTTAATCCCTAAAAATTCTAAATAAATTATCATGATGTAGATAATTTTATTATATTTCTGAAGACTATTCATGTTCAAAGTTTTATGATGTTTATCACTCAATTAAAATTATTATACTTATAATATTTAAGAGAGTGACATGTTGTCACTTTCTTTGGTTTTAATAACAATTAAATTATTTTCATGGTAAAAAGCCCATTAAATGAATCTAATCCGACCCTTAGGTGCTATGGGTTGACTTTTAGTCATACAATAGTATTTTGGTATGTGTTAGGGTAATTTTATAATATTATATTTACCCTTAATAACCTGATTTACCTTTAACTATGGTAAATAAAATTTACCGTAGTTACTATTCATAATTCCCAAAAATAAAAATTAGCTTATTAACATAATTTGGACCCACTGATTTCAAATATGGAATCAATTTTTCGAAATTCAATAGACAAAAGTTGTAGAAATTAAATTAAAATTAATCCTGTTGTTGAAAGAAAACAGGTTTTTCTTTAAAACATTGCAAAAGATTGAATTGATTTAACCTACGAATTTAATGTAAAATAAATGCAAATGAAATAAATTATATTAAATGGTAAAAATATATTCTATTTATACTTTAAAACCATTAAATATTATAATTTAACCATATAAATTATTGCGATGAAAAAAGTTGTTTTTAATTAAAATATAGCGTGTTTTTACTATTTATTAAACTATGAAAGTTACCAGAATAATATGAAAATTTTATTCAAAGTAAATTTTTATTTCTTGATTCCAAAGAAGAATTTTATTCTATCAAATTGAACTTATAAACATGCCAAAAAATAGATTTAAAGTGGTTGCGCCATCAAAAGGCGGCAAAACTGCATTTTTTGAAAAATATTTATTTTACCCAAAAAAAATATTTTGTTCTTATGCTATGTTCTAGAAATTGTATAAGATGAATAATAATTTTATAAAATTCAAAATATAGTTAATACTATTCATTACTTCTAGTTCATAATAATATTAAAATAATATATCGTTGTTTAGAAAAACCCGATATTGCGTACAACACACGCTATCGAGGAAGGTCGCGATTGCGTGTAATGCAAGTCAAGTCAGGGTTGTGTATTGTGAAATAATCCTTCATTGTTTCGTATAACAGAATACAACCATATTTCATTTATACAATGAATATGTATATATATACTCAATGTTGCGTAGAATAACTATTATCAAAATTTTGTGTAACACGGTCCAAGAATAGTGTTGCGTATACTGCAAGCTAATACAGTGTTGCATATCGAGCAAGGTAATCTTGGTGTAGCATACAACACAAGAAATTAATGAAATTAAAACAATATTTTTCATAAAATCTCGGGGTGTTACATTTTACCCCACTTAAAATGAATTTCGCCCACCAAATTCGTCGGGGTTATAAATGGTTTACTACTCAAAAGTTTGTCTAATAGAACCCCACATCATAAAAAGGAATACCAAAACATGGATTTAAAAACTAAAGTAAGAAATGTTACGGTTACCCAAATTAACTCATCCCTGGGTTTCCACGTAGGAGAACATAGGTGAAAATATAGATATGGAAGAAAAATCTAACCATCAAGTTCTGATGGAGAGTGGTAGAGAACATAGCTATGAAAAAGCCAACAATCACAAAGCTATAGATTTGTGATGATCTAAGGTACCATCTGATTCATCGGATATAAGGGAACTAGGACAACATTTTTGGTTTTCAACTTCATTTCCCTAAAGTTGATGAATTAAAAGAAATACTTACATGATTTTTGAACAATCTCACTATTGTTTATGAATTGAACAATTTCCACTTCATCCCTTAAATAAATGAAGTTGAATTTGTTATTCGTGATGTGTTAGCAGATCATGTGATAGAATGATGGGTCATTCCATCTCTTTCAAAAAAAAGTTAGCAAAAGTTATAAGTCCATATTATGGTTAGATTAACCGTATGTAGTTCCAAAAATGAACTTATTATTCATATATCATGCCGCTTAATAAAATAAAACTAGTTTCTACTAACCAGGGACTTCATGTAGGCCAGTGGTAGGCGATAAAGGCCAGTCGCACTTCGGTTGTGGGTTCGATTCTCATAGCCTTGTCCAACATGATGGGTTTTCGCCCATCCTACAGGTTGTCCTTTTTCTAAAACTATATTACAATAACATCCCATTAATAATATCAAAAAAACTTCTATCCTTAAATAATACTAACTTATGTCCAACATAATTCATTCCAATCATTAGGCATATCTATA
Organism: Viscum album; assembly: GCA_963277665.1. Classification (NCBI taxonomy): domain Eukaryota; kingdom Viridiplantae; phylum Streptophyta; class Magnoliopsida; order Santalales; family Viscaceae; genus Viscum; species Viscum album. The sequence goes on along the minus strand of OY728123.1, from coordinate 418,485,018 downwards.
ATACTGCAGTCCACTCTCATAGTATAGTGAAAAGGAATACTAGAGATTTAATACCATCGTTGATCCCCATATAACATAAGATATGTCTTGTTGGTCACATTCCAAACATTCAAAGACCTTAATCATATATTCTCTTGAAAAATGAATAAGCATTGAACCTTAGTGAAAACATGAATGCAATTAAAAGTTAACACTTTCCACATACCAAAATCCTCAAAATTCTATATACACAATCCATGATATCACATAGTCCTTACATCAATCATGAGCTCATGAATACAATCAAACATCTCATTATCTTCTTATTCATTTATTATGCGCATATAATCTACTTTACAAAAATATCTGAATAACCTTCCATGGTTACTGTTACCATTCAACATAAACTTTCAAATACTTTTAAGAAGAACAATAGTGTAACTATACAGCATAACTCTCGATAAACATAAAATAATTCCTCTACCTTCTAAAACAACTGACTAAGCTTCAACACTTCTTTCAGATCATATATCATTTTTAGTCTCCTCATCATCATCCACATAAATACTACCCATATGACCATGTTGATTCTCTTCATGCAATTTTCCATTAGGTCATTGGTTTGCATAATGCCTGTACATTCCACATTTAAAACATCTAATCATTGTTGATGTCATAGCAATACCATTATTCTAGTCCATGGTGATAACTGAACCTTTTCCTTCGCACTTACTAGCTTTGTGTCCTTCTTTTCCACACCAAAAGCATCTTCCAGTTCCTTTGAAACAATCTCCCTGATGCCTCTTCCCACATGATTTACATGAGGGAAATTGAACTTTATTTCCTCTATGATCATCATGAAACTCCATATTTCTCTTATTATCTGAGTCGGGAAACATACCAAAGTTGAGATTATTGATCATATTATGAGATTTATGATTAGGCATAATAACGATGTTTGGACTTCTAGATCCCGTTTCATTTGGTTTCTCATGAAGAAAATCATTCCATTGTCTATCATATCCTACATTATCATGAATCTTCCTGTTTCTAGCCATTTTCTAAAAGCCAAAAAGAATAGTGTGGGAGGAAAAAATCATGCTAGGGAAAACAATAGAGTAAAGGGGGAGTATCCTCAATATATAACATCTTAGGTTATATTCTATGATCATTACCATAGTTCTAGGCCTATAACCTGTACGTATACTTATCCTTAGGGACATGCCTAGACATACCTTAGAAATATCTCTAGGGATCTCACTAAAGTTTTCGCATCCTAGTTTCAAAAGGTTGACTAAACCTTTCCTATGATACCAACTGTAGATACCCAGAGCATGACGTACATGGGCATTACATTACTTTAGCGAAATACTTATTACATAACAAAAATAGACACCTAAGGACCGTAATAGTGTAGTGTCTTTGGAAACTTGGAACATAATCTTTTAATCGTGGTGAAAGATCTTCAACATATCCCATAAAGATCTTCCCCTTTTTTTCTTACCTAAAACATTTGTTTATATCCTGGGGAAAAGAAAACATAAAAAGGGTGAGCTCAAATGCTTAGTAAGGGTAATCATGGATAAAATAAAACATACCATATACATTTGAACTTAAAAATATGAACATAATGTTTAAACATCAAAAGCTTGAGCAATGACATAAAACATGGAAGTATGTAATGCATAGATCATAAAGAAACATTAAGAATCATAAAATAGCATGGGAATGAACCATGTAATTGTGGAAACCATTAAACACATGATACGATTTCCATAGTAGCCAAGGCATTGCTGCCAATACCATCTTAGTGGACAAAGTCCTTTTCTGAATCGAGTTCACTCCTCGTTCCAGTCCTGTATTACTGAACCGGTTTATCTTTCTGTACCAGCCATGTCTATCTCATTAGATAGAAATCTTTACCCAATGCATTGGAGGGCGATATAGGTTCCACCCATCTCATAATGAAATCATTCTTACTTGTGCCACAAAATAAACTTACATCATTGATAATAACCCAACGAATAAAATGGGTTTCATAAACATCATCCCATCTTCACATAATACATATAAAAGAAATGGAAATCATTCCATAATAAGAAAAGTGAATCCATGTAAATCATAGAGACTTTATACTTGAAACATACACATATGAAATAATGTAATCTTAGATGGAAAATGGTTTTGATAAAACACTCGAAATGAATTCTTGAAGAAAATATCCTTTCTCCTTCAAAATCAATTTCTTTTCACAAAACATCATGCAATTTTAAAATATTTTTTTTTTTTGAAAATATTCATGAAATATTTTGGAGGAAGCTTCATGAAAATAAGGATTTATAAAACCGTAAAAATTCATTCGTGCTGTATAAGTTAAAAAAAATTCTTCTCGTACCTTTTCCAGAAAAGTCAAAAAAGTACCTCGTAACGTAAACAAAAGATAGATTCCTTACATACCATGTAGTAAAAGTCCAAAATGAGTAAAAAAGGAATTTAAAAATACATGAAAACACTTTTATAAAACATGGACATGGATAATATAAATAACCCCTGTAAATACTTAGGAATAAGAAATCTCGGATAAAAATGAGATTTGCAAAATTACCCCTTACCTTATGTCCGATTTGCTTCGTAAGTGTCTGAACCTCCTATATAATGATTTAAATAATGTTATTGACTTATTAAATAATCATATTCATTGTTATGATATTATATATGGTTCACTTATGACTTTATATTACCCGTTCTTTTGTAAATTCCATGTTAAAGAGCGTTTTGGTTAAAATTGTTTTATTTGTCATCCATTTTTTGACATGTAATTATTCATATGATAACTTAGATAATGATTAATTAATTCCAGAATATAAAACATGATTTATATATAATATATATTCAGAATATACATATATATAATAGATCGATAAATGGAAAGAAATACACCGTTCATGGAGACGGTAGGTCGTACGCACGCATGAACGTTGTTTTCGTTTCCTTATTGAGTTGAATGAAATTAAATAGATGACATATATATATATATACACATAAATCCAGTAGCATTATCATTCCATATATTTCATTATTATTCATTATATATACTTTATAATCATTCTTGAATGGTTAATCATGGAAAATGAATCCCATCGCGTTCGTGGAGACGGTAGTCCGTACGTACGCACGAGCGATGATATCATTCCCGTGATCGTGGAATTGTATTGGAGTTTATGTATACTATTCCAGAATCAATATCACTTTAAAATAATCATATATAGTCATTATTTAAACCATTATACCCATCCAAGTAAGGTGATGGTGGAAAATAGATTACACCACTGCGTGGAGACGTTATTCTGTACGTATGCACACACGGTGATTTCGTTTTCTGTAGGATGGATAGATGGTGAAATATGGTTGTTTCATACTTATAATAACATATCAGTATACGAGTAATACTGATGTTATTACTTCATAATGAAACAACTAAAGAAGAATAAGTAGAAGAAGAAATAAAGTTGAAAGAATCGGTAACAAACATTACCTCTTCTTTGAAGAGCCTCTTTGAGACCTCCCTTTAGGGCACTAAAATTTGTCTTTGAAGAAGACCAGGACCTCTAGGATGTTTCTATATAAGTGGAGAAAAGAATTGGGCAGGGGTTGGCCGATCTTGAAGGCTCAAAGTGGTGTGTGGAAGAGAGGGAGGAGATGCCCTTTTATAAGGGAGGAGAGGGGAACCTTTGGAATTCTTAAAAATATTAATTTATAATAAATCTAAACCCACTTAAAAAACCTCCCAAAATGACTCATATTCGAAGATTAGATGACATAGGGTTGTAATCTCATCAACCAATAAAATTTAGACATGTTTTGATCTTATTTTAAACCTTATAATTTTGATTTATCCTTATTTAATCTATTTAAGTTTATTCGTGGTAATAAACAACTAAATTTTAAATTATAACAAATAATTACTTATTTGTTGTGAATATTCCATAATCGTTTACTTTATAACATTATAGACCATATAAATTTAAATTTATAATTTTTAGATATTTTTGTGATTTTAAAACAATTTTATAATATGTTATTTTTATAAAATAACAATAGTGTCAATTTTGACACTATTCATTTTTTTGAATTTAAATGCAATATATACAGAATAAATGTTCGAAATAAAAGCTTTAATAGATTAATAAAAGGTCATATGTATCTATAAAATTAGTGGATCACATTACATAGTTCATATAATATTTATTTTATTATTTTTAAAACCAATTATTTGGTTTAGCTCTTAATAAAATATTTACTACAACATTTTTGTATAATTATTTAAAATACTGAATTGTTGCATAAAAATTACAAATAAAATCCTATTATGAAGATAAATCTATTAAATTTCACAATAATATGTTTACTCTAATTTATCATCTTACAATCACAATTTTTATATTTTTATATTTATTAAATTATGAAGGCGACAACTTTGGCATCATTCAAAATAAAATAATATAAGTGTCATAATCACTTTTAAGGCTCCAAACGGTTATAAATTAGGTAATTAGATTATTAAGGTGTATATATACACTACCAATAAGGTTTTGTCAGGTTTGTGGGCCTTTTAATGGGTATTATTTTTTAAATAAAAACATATTACCTATTTTTCACTTAATAAATAATTTCTTGATCATTAATGTATCACCATTAATGAAAATTATATAATCCCTAGAAATTATAAATAAATTATCATGATGTATATGGTTTTATTATATTTCTGAAGACTATTCATGTTCAAATTTTTATGATGTTTATCACTCAATTAAAATTATTATACTTAGAAGATTTAAGAGTGTGACATGTTGTCACTTTCTTTGTGTTTAATAATAATTAAATTATTTTCATGGTCAAAAGTCCATTAAATGAATCTAATCTGACCCTTAGGTGCTATGGATCGACTTTTAGTCATCCAATAGTATTTTGTCATGTTTTAGTTTAATTTTATAATATTATATTTACCCTTAATTACATAATTTACCATTAACTATGGTAAATAAAATTTACTGTAGTTACTATTCATAATTCCCAAAAATAAAAAGTAGCTTATTAACATAATTTGGACCCACTGAATGCAAATATGGATTCCATTTTTCCAAATTCAATACAGAAAAGTTGTAGAAATTAAATTAAAATTAATCCCGTTGTCAAAAGAAAACGGGTTTTCTTTAAAACATTGCAAAAGATTGAATTGATTTAACCTACGAATTTAATGTAAAATCAATGCTAATGACATACCTTATATTAAATGGTAAAAATATATTCTATTTATACTTTAAAACCATTCAATATTATAATTTAACCATATAAATTATTTCGATGAAAAAATTTGTTTTTAATTAAAATATAGCGTGTTCTAACTATTCATCAAAATATGAAAGTTACCAGAATAATATGAAAAATTTGTCCAAAGTAAATTTTTATTTCATGATTCCAAAGAAGAATTTAATTTTTTCAAATTGAACTTATAAAAATGTCAAAAACTAGATTTAATGTGGGTGCGCCATCAAAAGGAGGGAAAACTGCATTTTTTTAAAAATTCTTATTTTACTTGAAAAAATTATTTTGTTCTTATACCATGTTCTAGAAAATGTGTAAGATGAATAATAATGTTATAAAATTCAAAATTTAGTTAATACTATTCATAACATCTAGTTCATAATAATATTATAATAATATATCATTTTTTAGCAAAACCCGGTATTGCGTACAACACACGCTATCGAGGAAGGCCGTGATTGCGTGTAATGCAAGCCAAGTCAGGGTTGCATGTTGTGAAAGAATCCATTACTATTTCGTATAACATAATCCAACCATATTTCATTTATACATTGAATATATATATATATATATATATATATTCTCAATGTTGCGTAGAATAACTATTATCAAAATTGTGTGTAACACGATCCAAGAATGGTGTTGCGTATAATGCAAGCTAATAAGGTGTTGCGTATAGCGCAAGGTAATCTTGGTGTAGCATACAACGCAAGACATTAATTAAATTAAAAGAATATTTTTCATAAAATCTCGGGGTGTTACAGTTATAAGTCTTCTGGGAGAAGTTTCGAGATATGATCATAGATGAGTTTGATTCTTTGACCATGAAGGAATCCAGTCGCCAAGAGTTTTTTATACATCGATAAGTTTTCTCAAAAGTGTGAGAGTTTGAGATCTATTTCAGGATCCATCAATGATATTCTTCATAACTGTATCTAGATGCAGAGGATAGGGTGAGTAATTTCATGGAGGATTTGTGCCCAGATATCGTGCTCCCGATCACTCTTGTTATTTTGAATACATATCTTGAGATGCTGGTGAGTGTAGAGGTCATCAAGAAAATGTTATCTAGAACTGGATTATCATGAGAGGGGAGTCTTCAAGCTTCCACATGTACTACAGTTGTTTTACTAGTCTCCTGATTTTCAGGGAAGAAGAGTTTTTTATTATCCGTAGTAGGTCCCACCCTCAATGTCTCATTTCAACAGGGCACGGGCTCTAAGGACTATACTAGGGGATCAAGATATTTTTTTTTATTATGTTGGCTAAGGTCATCATTGGAATGAGTTTCTGGAATTTCTAAGCAGTCAGCGTGAGTCTAGTGGTCTGCTCTATGTTCTCACATTGAGGTAGTTTATACCGAGGCAGAAGTAGTAGGTTGCTCCATCTAGGGTTCACCAGAGTTTAGATGGGGTAGGTAGAGGATATAACCAAGATGCTCCCCAACATAAAATATTAGAGCATGAACATTGAGGTAGTTGTTAGTAGGGTCTGAGAAGCTGTGGAGTAGCTCATGGTCAATTTAATGTGTTATCATTGCCAACACCAGGAGATGCAAACATTATTCGAGGTACTATTTTCTTGTTTTCTACTTGGGTGCATCCCTTCTGTTATTCAGAAGAGACACACTCCTTCGTATCATTTTTCGTTGTCCTTCCCTTGGGACAAGAGATATAGAGACTTCCTATTCCCCTGGCATTTACTACACCCATTGGAGATTTATTTTAATTGTTTGAAGTATGTAGAGACTATGTGCCAGTACTGGGCCGCACCACTCATGGGGAGATATTCAATGTTTATGAATACAAAAACATGATGACATCTGAAAGAATTATTAGTTGTATTTGGTGCATTCTAATATAGATTTATTCTTGAGTAAAGTTGTTCTCTTGGATGCTGATGGAGAGACAATAGTGTTTTTTAGTGAGCAAGACCCTAAGAAGGGTTAGAGGTGTGTTCCATCCTTTTCATATTTGATGGATAAGCTGATGTTGAGTTCAGTGGAGATTTAATAGTCAGCATTTAACATAGTCATGGAAGAGCACTCTGATGTCTTTCTGGATGAGGTTGTAGAATTACCCGTTTAATAGGAGATCGAGTTCGGGATCAATCTACATCAAAACATGTATCCTATCGTGATTTCTATGTATATGATGGTGCCTTATGAGATTCAAGAGATTTGTATTATTCTCAATGGGTTTTTATAGTGACTTTTTGTTTGGCTGACCATGTCACTATGGGGGCACCAAATTTTTCATGAATTGCAATGATGATAGATTTTAGTTATGTATTGATTATCATCACTTAAACAAAGTGTCAATGAATAAAAACTCTCTTATTTTGTGTATTGATGATATATTCGATCAACTATAGTGTGAATATTGGTTCTCAATGTTTTATTTGTTGTCAGGATATCATCATATGTGCATGAAGGATGAGTATATTTAGAAGTCTACCATTGGTCATCATCATGGGCATTACATGTTCATTGTGATGTTGTTCGGTGTGACGAATTATCTAGCTATGTTTATGGGGATGATGAAAGTTTTACCCCATTTTTCATGGATAATTTAGTTGTGGTTTTCATCAATGAATTCCTTGTCAAATCTACACATGAGGAGGATCATACTAGACATATGTGTGAAATTTTGGGATTTCATCACCATGAGAAGCTATTTTTAAAGTTTTCAATGTGTGATTTTTGGTATTTAGATTTATGTTTCGTGTGGAATTTTTATCCCAGTTGGGAATAGTTTTGGATCCCTAAAAAATATAAGCTACTGTGTCTTGGGTATTGCCAAAAATATTTTCCAAAGTGTGAAGTGTCCATGGTCTTGGAGGTTGTTACAAGAGGTTTGTAGCTGATTTAACTTTATTTGTGACTCCTTTAACAATGTTTACTAGAATGAATAAATCATTCATGTGGACTGACATGTGTCAACCAACTTTAAGGTATCTAATTTTGAAGTTGTTCATGGATCATGTTCTATATCTTCCAGAAATAAGAGTTTATTTTAAGGTTTTCCATCATATGTCATGTAAGGGGTTAGGTTGTGTTCCATTTCATTAAAGATTGGTATATTATTATGGGTTTCGAAAGATGCATCCCCCACAACATAACTACTCCACCCATTATCTCGAGTTAGCAGAAGTGGTGTTTTCCAAACTATTTTTGAGACATTACCTCATTGGTGAACATTTTGTGGCCTTCACTGATCGAAAGAGCCTGGTGTACATTTTCTCTCAGTGTGGCTTGAAATTATGAAAACATATATAGATTGAGTTCATACAAGATTATGACAATGAAATTTCATATAAACTAGGAAAGTGGAATGTTGTAGCCAATGCATTGAGTAGGAATTAGCATAGTGATGTAGTGCATGACTCATGTGATTCCTAGGGAGTGGTATAAGAACTTCATACATTTCATCTGGAATGTGAGAAGTTGGGGAAGATGTTTTCTTTTTCAGATGATGGAGTAATCATCTAAGGTGTATCAGGTAAAATAGTCTTAGTTAAGGGATCTTGAGGTGGTGTTCTAGGGAGACCGAGTTGTTTGTGGTGAGGCCCATATTGGTTGGTATGAGGGTGATTGACACCGACTGATGTTTTTGTGAAAGATTTTAATTACATTAGATTCATATGATATGGTTCATATATGGGTCCAAAGTTCACCCTTATAGGTACATCCCCTGATGAAAAATATTAACTATTATTTATGACGACTATTTTGGGGACCATGGTTAAATCCTTCAGTTGTTGTGTCTGTGTCCTAATGTTTGGGTTTCTAGAAGGTGAATGTTGAACACCGTGTTCTTGGTTTTTTCCCCTTCTGTTAGATGATCCCCAGTTAGAGTGGTAGTACATATTTATGTATGTTTTTATAGGTGTAACTCGAAACTAGGATGGCTATGCTTCTATATGGTTTGTAGTGGATCATTTGATGACATCATCGAACCTTTTATAGACCAAGGAGTTGATTTTATTGGAGTTTTTATCAACTTATTATCAAGAGAAGGAATGGTGACTCCCTACAGTCCTGAGGACAATAATTTTGAATCAAGATCCAAATTTTACACATTGGGTGTAGAGAGGTCTTCTACATGCTTTTGGTTCTTACTTGTTCCATAGCAATACTTTTCATCTGCAGACAGACTGTTAGGTTGATCTAACTATTTAGACCCCAAAATAAATGTCATGCTCTTGTGTCTTTGATTTTGGAGTATCATGGATGAGGAACCTAGACTTGGTATAGTTTACATAAAATTATAGTTTTCCTTCTACCATCGATATGTAGACATTTAAATCCTAGTAAGGATCAATATTTTGTTCTGCATTGACCTAAATCAGGTTTGGATGGTCGGTTATTATCATGCCGGAAATGGTATAGAATATAGAAAATATGGTTTAGGGGATTTGTGAGAGGATGAATACAGTGTAGGATTCTCTACAATCCTATAATAATCATTCGAGTAGACCTCTATATTTTGATTTTTGGGATGATGTGTTCCTATAGTTGACTCCCTATTGAAGGAAATGATGGTTTGGTTGGGGATTAAGCTTTCTCCTTGATATTTGGTCTTTTCAAGGTATAGGCACATGTGGGAGCCATGGAGTATCAGATAGAACCTCCCCCATAGATGAGTTGGATACATGATTTTTTCCATGTGTCACAACTTTGTCTCTATCTTCATGATTACTCTCACATCACTAATTTGGGTGAGATCAATGTTTAAAGTTATGCGACATTCCAGGAGTGGCTCATAGAGATCCTGGACCATAATAAGTACGTGTTTCTTGGTAGTGAGACCCCTTAGTTTGTTTCTTGTGGTGGCATGCTCTTGTGGAGGAGACTACTTGGGAACGTTAGTTGTAGATGAGTTATCAGAACCCCAAGCTATTTGATGTTTATCTATTATCTTTTTATTTTGTTCCCTTTGTGGTTGTAGACCGGTTTTTGAGTTGGATTTCTCTCTTTTCATGATGTTTCATGATATATTTTGTGAGGTATCTTTTTTGGGAGAGTGTATTGGTGCCTTTTTTTTGTGTGGTTCGTGTTTTTTCTTTATAAAGTGGTTAAGAACATGTGGTGGCAAGAGTATTGAGAGGTATCTCATTGGGTCATGGGTTGGACCATTTTTTGTTCCAACTCGAGAATGGTTTCTGATTCTTAAAGACAAGAATAATTTGTTATGTATCTAATGCAATGGCTTGGACCCCTCCAGTCCATCCAATTTTGAAAATATAGATTTATCACTATTCTGGGAGGTCAGGTCAACATATTTCAAAACAATGAAAATTTTCCAATTTTATGAATAGAGTATCCAGAATGGTGACTTGCCAAATGGTAGCTCACTAAATAGCGTCTCAGTGAATGGTGACTCCCTGAATGGTGACTCTCCAAACGGTAGCTCCCCAAACAGTGAATCACTAAATGGTGACTCACCAAATGGTAGCTTACATAATAGTGAATACCCAAATGTTGACTCAGTGAAATGTGACTTGTCGATCGGTATCTCATCGAAAGGTGACTCATCCAATGGTGATTTTTCCATCGGTGACGTATCCAAAGGTGATTCATCCAATGGCGACTTGTCATATAGTGAGTCTTCCAATGATGACACATCCAATGACTATTTTCATCATGATGACTCATGCAATGAAGACTCATCCAACCGTTATCTTGACCAGATCCACCTTTAATTGAAAATCTAAATCAGATATTAACTGATACAGTTTTTCGATTCCCATAATGGTGGAGACACCTTACCCAATTCTTCATACTCCGTTTCTCCTTGGTACATGATGCCTATATTTATTCCCCCTATGAGTTCCGTGATCAGACTACAATCATTGTACTGTGTTCATCTTGTATTTTCTCATGCTTCATACACACCCCCTGTTTTGGTGCACTGAAGAAGTGTCAATCCGTCTTCGATATTTAGTTTGTTCTACCTACTTTCTTCTGGGTTACTTGATATATTTCCACTAATTTTTCCTCTACTTGTTATGGAATGTTATATCAATTATACCAATGGATCTTTCTTGGTTGTTAGTTGGTGCAGTGGTGTTGTTTCATCCTTGTGTGGATGCTTTTATTGCGGGAGAGGTGATCATGATCTTTTGTAATGGTAATTCTTGTGAAAATAATGTCTGAAAAATTTTGATCTTGAGGATTCACTTTTTATCTATTTATTTATGTGAATCCAAATAGATTTCATGATTCATCCCATGGATCACTATGAAATTGATATATGAATTATTTGAACTGGATTAAAAAATAGGTATCAGATTTTTAGAATTGTTTTTTTCCACTTGAGTTTTTAGATAGTGTGATATCTAGGATTTTGTTCATTATAATTTCATTCTTGATGGAAATTTTAAAAGAATATAACACAATAATTAATTGATAATTAATTTCAATAAAATTTAAGTGTCTTGTTAATGAATCTGGTTTTTTTGTAATTTGATGAAAATGAAATTGATGTTGTATGCGTGTTTAATAGAACAATTTAGTGAACCATTGTATTGTTGATTCTTGTTGGTAAAAGTATTAAATTCATGTTAAATCTATTTTTTAATTAATTTTTGATATGTTGAGAATCTTGATTCATAGGTTTCCTATAGTTGGAAACCTGAATAATGAATCAGTTAATTCAAGATGGAATATGAACCAGTTGTGTGATAAATGATAATGCATTTTTAGGTCATGAGTTCCCCATTTCTTTTAAGGTATTAGTAATTTATGATTTGGATATGTTATAGATCGTTATGTATGAAGGACTAATTTCATTGTTCAAATATAGGAGCCAATTTCTATGTTTTTTCCTACTGTATGTGAAGTTCTCTATATATGAGACTTGTGGTTTGTGGGAAAGGCAGTCCCAGAAGTGACGTGATCCTGGGATAGATGAGCATTTTGGGCTTTTTTAGTACATGGGGAAAGGAAAACCCCATATTTTGTCAGTAGTTGACACCTAAAGTGGCGAGATGCATCCGTTTATGCATTTGGGTGTAATGAATGATGCAAGATATGGTGGAATTGGTTGAATTGGGGCTTACCAATTTTTATGAAAGTGGATTCTTGTTGAAACTTTTATTTTTATATCTACATTACTCTCCATAATTCTTGAGGTAGATATTTTTTCTTTTTATCCTTCCAAAAGAGGAAATGATGCATTGTGTATGTTACGTTATATCTATGTTTGGTTACCCCAAGATGGATGGGTCTACGCTCCAACTAAATGTCGAAAATACTCTATATGATGCTCAACTACTCACTGTTTTGAGCCCCTTGTGTTTGGTAAAATAGAATGTATTCCCAGAATACCTAGAAATATGGGAAGTGGTAATGTTGTTAATAAATTAATAACTATTCCACCCATGGGGTTAGAGCGGGATGGGATGCAATGTTGAGGTTCTGATTCTGAAATGTTGTGGACCCATTTTTCACATTCCCAGAGGGCATGGATCTTATTTATATGCCAATAAATCGTTTTGTGGAAATGATAATGGTTAATTAATGGATAATTAATTAATCAATGTAAAGTGAATCTATTAAAAATGGAAAATTAATTTGATGTAGATTTTTTAATGGTTGTGTTCTTATAGGGTATCTAGTATTAGTAGTGGAAGATGAGAGTCCGAGTGACATTATCTGTAGTTGAGTCTAACAATATTTTATGCCCATAGTGTGGTTGTGAAATATATTATATCGTATAATTCTTGAGTTTATATATGATACTCCACCCTTTCAGATAGGGAAACTAACTCCCCAGGTATTCGGATCCCTAGGTGTTGTTTTCCCCCAACATATTGGTGGGAGGAAGGTTGGCTGACTACACCATTTGGCTACTCTATCTCCTCTTCATGATTACTTTTCATGGTAAGCGTGGCACTAAGGTTTCCCCATATATGTGTGTGGAGGACTATAATGTTTTGAGGTTATTTCACACACATATATTATGGATATAGTTTCGTAAGGACTATTATAGGTATAATGTGAATTTGTTTTGATGGCCTGAGTATCCTAACATGGTGTATAGGATGTGATGGATTGAGGTATAACACCCAATGTATAATACATGTAATGTGAGCTATGGAGGTTCTTAGAAACCACCTAGTTATTTTTGGTTGTATATATGTGGTGGTGTGTTCCATGAGGTGCATATTTTAGTGCTTCACCTAGTTGTCTGTGATATAGTCTGTTTGGAGAGACATGCTCCGGATCTGAAAAATTGTGGAAAAGTTGCAAACTGGTGGGGAAGTTGTAGCAGGGTAACCCTAACATTCTTTACTATATTAGATTCTCATGTATGCGAACCTTGGTGAGTGTATCCATGGTGAGGGTTGGAACATAGTATACCTATTTAGGTGTTGAGTTTCGTGTCACTTTATGTTCCCTGTACTTTATCATGATTTCCATACACTTTCACGAGAGGCATTAAGACATCTCCAACTGAGTATATAGTTGTACTCGTGATACGTATATATAAAATTTTTTAGGTCACTTGGAGAAGGTAGGAGAACATACCGGCTACTACTATCATGGAGTTTTATATAAGATTTTTGGATATTGTTCTTGCTTAAATTTTACTTTCTTTTGGTACATGTAGTTTTACATTTTAGTTGTAGTAGTTCTTGAATGAAATTACATATATGCACATGGGTATTTTTACATTGTTGTCTGTGCAAGAGTTAGTTGGTGTATATCTTTTCTCTCTATTTCACATGTGTTTCTCTTAGATGGTAATGTGTCACATTAGTGTGTCTACTATACCCTCAGTGCTAGTCTCCAACTCATAGCCTACTAGAGGTGGGACTCACTTTTCACTATCTCACATCTCCCATTTCTAGCCCAGGATGGGTACACATTGAGGGGAGGGGGTCATGAAATTTAAAATAATTAAATTATTTCAATAATTTTAAATTTATATATATAGTTAAAATATTTAATCTACCCTATTCATGAATTATTTATAGCCCAATGACTAGATTTCATAATACAATTAAATTATATATAAAATATTTAAAATAAAAATTTCATTTCATTTTTCACATAAAATGTAGTAATAAAATAGGGATACATCATTCTAATATTATGATATAAAATAGGTAACCCCATACCAATACCATTAACAAAAATTCCATCATGATATTCTTTATTCCTTCTGAGCATAAAAAATAATATTCACTCATAAATCCACATGAAACATACAAATGGGGAATTCTTTTATGAAAATTTATATAATAAAAGCATAAATTGTTTTCAATTCATTTAGGAATAAACCGAAAAATTAATTCATTATTAAAAATTGGTTCCAAAATACTATAAATAATAAATGGTATGAATTAATATTTATCATATACTCATTAAATTAAAAAAATTCAACCTTAAAATTTGAAATTGAACATACAATGTTATTGGTTGATACATGAAAATTCCCTTATGGGAAACAAAAATAAAAAATATGTTTAAAATATCCTATTAATAAGAATAATGGTAAATGGAATAGTTACTACAAATCAATGAAATATAATTAGACAACATGGTCATGTAAGAATAATGAAAGAATCAAGTAGTGACATTAAACTCTAAAACCCCATACAATGGTCAACTAAAACCATTTTGTAAATGGTTAAAAATAACACAATATAATGATTCAATAAATTATAATTAATATCTCTAAATTTCCATGATGAAATTATCATAAAAAAATATTGAACAGGAAGTAGCTCTAAAATTCACATTCCAAAAATGAGAAAAACATTATCATATACCTCTTGAAATATTGAAAAAACTTGAATTACCGTAAAAACCATATTGGAAACATGAATTATTCAATATTCCTTAACAAATACACCTATTATTGAATATATTCCTTAAATATTAAAGTGTTTTAAAATCCATCGATTATAGTATATACCAGTTCTTGCCAAGTCAATAATAAATTACAATTTAATCAATACTTATCTGAATCAATCGTTTCATCATAATTATCTAAACATATGATATACATTAAGGGTTTCATTTTTGTCATTCATGTTTTCTTCTATAAGGTTAAACTTTTTAATGAATCACTTTTCCTTTTTACAATTCATTATATGACAAAAGATCCTTAATGAAATAGTAATGTAGTAAAGTCCTTATATATCTCAAAATTCTTACAACCAGTACATTACTAACAATGTATTAAAATGTCATGATTCGGGACTGGGATTATTAGTCATTCTACATTATCTATTGTAGCATCATACCTTGACCATTATCCAAAATCATCATTTGTGGTATATTCCATTGATACACAGTGCATTGATTCATATAGTATCCCATATCCTTATTGTTGAAGCATTGAATATAGGAAAATCCAGTCCTTTTCATTAAATTATGAGCATGGTGTCCTTTTTCTCCACACATGAAGAAAAATAATTTTTCTCTCAATCATATACCATGGTTTTTCATTCCACAATTATCACATGTGGGAAAATACATCTTTCCCATATTCCCATTATCCATGTTTTTCCATATCATCCTCTTTTTCTTTTGGATCCCTTAAAATCCTAAGGACTCAGAGATATCTTTAAATACCTTGTCAACACAAGATTATATTTCCTCATATGACGAGGGGACTTATGATAAACTCTTCCTTTTAAATGGTGATGTAATACCGTTATTGATATGATCCTTCTTACTATTCACATCAGGTGCACTGGGTATGTTCTCATTCCTTCTACTAGGAACCATTTATAATCAATTCCATATTTTATATTAGCTCATAAAATTTTGACCTCTCTATATCTCTAAACATAGTATAACACATAAAATAAATTTATGCATCATAAATCCTATAACCATATAATTTGGTTACTTTGGGGCACAAATACTTCACAATTGTTTTGTAATAAACTAATGAATTTACCAAATAATATAACTCGAGAGTGTCAAACTAATAGTGTTGTAAGGCCCATTTTCATGCAGTAGTTCCCATTCGAGTCTATTTCAAAGAAGTGTTGTTAGTTTTTAGCACTAGATACATCTGTGGTAGAGCCACTTCTACTAGTTCGTATCTAGATACATATGTATTTTCATGATAAAACATATAATATATTAATTAAAAAAATTTTATGATGTCTTTGTATTTTTATCCCCAAATTCTATAAAAGGGTTTTATTCACTAATTTACTCTTTCATTATCTAGTTTCAATGTTTTCTACTAATAATCATTTGATACCAACTGTATGGACCTGACTCGAGTTTCCTAGAGTTAGTACCTTATTTAATTATATTGTCATATAAAACATGGAATATGGTTCCCTAAGGACTGAGTAGTTTAGTTGAATTGGAAATAATATACATACAAGTTTAACATTAAACCCTGAAAATAAATACAAAATTGAAACTCCTTTGACAAAATTCATAACTCCTTGGTTATTTATGTTTTTTATTCGAAATATACCTCTTCGTGTGTTGGGAAAATGAAAAATAAGAAAAAAGTCATCTAAAAACTCCATAAGGGTAAGAAAAATAGAGGAATATATCATAAACATAAACATTTGGCATGGTGAATTACTAACGACACATGACTTTAAAAAACATGAACACATTATGGAACTTATACGAGCTAAACAAAAAATGAAATAATAAAACATAATAATTGGTATTCTACTAGCCTACTTACAACATAAATCACAAATACTATTTCCATAATGATGGAATGCATAATGCAGGGCATCATTACCATTACTTAAAGGCCTCATGCCAAGACTATAAATAAACAATTTGTCAAGGCCTTGTGCCATGACTGTAGTTTTTCTCATGATACCTACAGATGCACTAAGGGAACTGTGAGGACCCACCGCAGTTTCCCATAGTTATTGGCTTATTTTAATACATTGGCATATAGAAAAGGAATATTCATCCACATGGACCGAGTAGTTTAGTATCATTGACGAAAAGATACATACATGTTCAACATAACTACTTGAAAATAAATGCAACATTAAAACTCCTTTGAAAAAAATCCATAACTCCTAGGTTATTTCTATTAATCATTTATAATATACCTCTTCTTGTCCTAGTTAAATTAAACATAAGAAAGGAGTGACCTCAAATAATCATTAAGTGTAAAAAATATAGATAAATATATCCTAAAAATAAACATTATTACTAGTGAATAACTAAAAATAGATGCCGTTAAAAAATATTCTAGAACACATTATGTTTGGAGTAAGAACTGAATAAATAATGCCATAATAAAACATAATAAAAGGTATTCTACTAGTTCAATTACCACTTAAATAATCAATAAAATTTCAATAATGAGGGAATTAATAATACAGGACATCATAGCCATACCAGTAATGCCTCGTGCCAAGACCATATATAAACATTTTGTCAAGGCTGTGTGCCAAGACTGAATTTTGTCTCATGAGACCTACTGATGCACTGAGGGGATATAGTAATCCCCACATGACACATAATATGTCCAGTTAATTTCTATTAATAATGGGGATAAACATAAAATATATATTTATATATATATTTAATATAACATATGAAATGAAAATAACATTCACATTTCATTAAACATAAACACTAACCATTCGGAGCAAAGTGGTGAATGGTTTCAAGTTAGAACATGCATAGTAGAAGTAATCATAATCCATATAGAAAAACCTTTTTTATGATTTAATAATATATAAACCTCAATCATGTACAATATTCATCCATGGATATTGACATGTATGGTGATACTTTTAAATGAGACCATTGAAAAAATCATGAGGAAATTATCATTAAACCTTCTAAAGTGTCTCATACCACTTTGAATCATTCAGATAATAATCCCTTTGAATATCATGAGAATAATGAGAATATTAATATGATATAATGAAGAGTTTTACATATTTTTCATTCATGGAATATGTGTAGAACAAGGAATTAATCTATTAAATGTTAAAGTGAGATGAGAAAAATCATTTTTTACTTTGGAATGAAGTGTTATTTTAAAAAATCATTTTTATTTTTCATGAAATAAGATTTTAAACATTTACATACAATATAATGAGACTTAAGAACATTTAAATTATAATTTAGGCATAAATGATGTCGCACTAAAGTACAATCATGTAAAAAGTGTTTTTAAAGAAGCTTTAGAAGTAAAACATCTTAGTGTAGTTTTAGGAAAATATTTAAGAGATTTTAAAACAGAAAGGAATGTTCACTTTCATAAAACCAGAAATAAACCAAAATATATATTTCAGGTTAAATTTTTTATTCTATAATGATAAATATATAATAAAACATATTATACATTGAACTTCAAAATATGGAAGAACTTGAGAAGTTCGTTGAATCGAGCTTGTATTTCGGAAGAATTTTTGAACGGTTCATTGAAAACATGTAACTACCCACAAATAAAAGAAGTATTACGAATATTAAATATATATATATATATATATCATTAATAAATAATTAATTATGATTACATAAGAATAAATAATAATTTCATTAAGGTGAATAGGTAATATGAGACATTTATATAAAATGATGTTTCTGGTAGAAAATGATTACAACTTTGTAATCAACTGAATTATATGTCCCAAAAATAATATTAATACAATTATACATTTAATATAATGAAAAATATATATTTATGGAATGATACATAAATGGTTAGTAAACATTCATCATATAGAAATAGTAATTGTGAATATGGAATATCTCACAAAAATGAGAGAGAGATGAAGAAACTCCTTACCTTAAGTCCATCAGTGTTATTCAATTGATCTTAGTGTCCCAGATAACAAAATTAAATTAGTTAATTAATATTTATAGAACATATTATTTATGTAATTTATTTATTATCGACTTATTAATTTCATTCATGGCATTCTTTTTGGGTTTAAGAGGTTCAATTTTATTGTTAGGGAGGATTTTCTTCATGAAAGATATACTTACACTCATGAATGGAGAAATATATAAAATGTGGATAGATATAAAAAATTAATGTTATATGTTTTTTAGTGTATATAAATAAGGTTACATGGTTGTATATTTTATTATGGTTACTTGAATTGAAGATCAATCATTATATAAATTATTTAATTAAAACTGTTTCGGTTAATTGGAGGTTTTCAAAGAAAACGAACTCATATTGCTTTATAACTCAAAACCGTGTGTAAAAAATATTAAAGAACCATAGATGAGAAATAATACATATATTATAGCCTGTTTAATTAAAAAAAATGGTCTCTTTACCCGTAGTTAAGGATAAATTGAAGAACGAGCCTTCGTCATCCACAAATGTTGTAAATTTGAACTCACAGACGATTGTTTCGTTTGAATATTAAAAGGGACAGTGTAAGAATATTGATGATGGTTACTACATTGAAATTATATAATTAAAGTATATAGATGGTACTGGAGTTATTATGGTAATTTGGAAAGAGGATGTGTGGTTAAGATAACAATAGAAAGGAACTTGAAACGAAAATTATAGAAATAAAATTTGAATTTACATCTTGAATCCACCTCCTTGAGAATCTCTTTATGGGAAGGTTTTTTTTCATTTTGATAGACCAAGAGCTTCTTGGACATGGTTAGTGAATAGGTAAGGGTGTTTGGGCATAAATTTTTTGATCTTCAATTATTATAGGAGTGAGGAGAAGAGGGAGTGTGGGGGGAGTTTATACTAGTGGACATGAGTAATTTTTGAATATTTTTTCATTATTTTATTAATTCCCTCAAGACAACCAATAGTGTTGTTTTTAATGACCCATATTAGTAAATATTTCATGTGAGTTCTAACCAAGTGGAATTACCTCACTCATGATGTCATAAATAGTATATTTAACTGATAATTTGTATATATGGTATTTTTTCGTATTTCACTACTCATCAAAAAATCATTTTTTTAGAAAAATACAAAAAATTCACCATAAACATAATTAGAAGTGTATAATTGAAAAAAGAAATCTATTTTACGAAAATAGTTTTCTAAATATTTTTACATTAATTTTTTTTCAATAAAATCATAATTTATTCGAAAAAAACAACAGTAAAACTATTACTCATTTTATAACACCATGAAAAATATATCAAGGTCCCATAAAATTATCTTATAACCATATGATAATGAAATAAAAATTTATGATTACATTTTATGAAAATAAATTTCCATTATAAATTATTAAATTAAAAATAAAATTGAAATTAAAATATTTATGACATACAAAAATTCCAATACTTATGTTGTGATCGTTTTTTCACTTTTAAGATGTCTAAATCGTATTTATACATTCATGGGTGAAGGTTCTATTTTTTTCCACATTAAAATTATTTAAAATTTATAAGGGTATGTTACTATTCACAAAAAATTATATTTGACTTATCAGACTATAAATATATTAATGCACACTACTGTGTAAGTTAGATTTTTGAAATTCAAATCAGAGAGGTGGAAAAATTATTTTTACATGGAAAGGTTATAACAATGTGGTGTCTTATAAAGACTCAGTGTTTCATTAATTCTATATGAAATCTATTGGTAAATTTTTGGGGTGTTACACTAGGTATTTGTTTTATTATGAAATTTCAATGGTGGAAGCACCAAAACATTTGAATTGGTGGTTAATGCATATGTCAAGTGGTGGGGAGAAATGTGGGCCTAATGATCAATTAGAAAACGGCATGGTTGTGTCCTGGAGTAGAAGGGCCTAGGTAAGTTTTGTATCAATTTTTTACTATGGTTATGACAATTAGAATGTGTTTGGGTGGTTTTATCCCCCAATATTTTATTGCAACTTTAGAAGAATATTTAGAATTCAAAGGTGAATATGACCACTTGATCAAGAATCATTGACTAAGGTAGCACAATACGTTTGGTTGGATATCCACATGGACTTATCCTAGATGGAATGTAATATTGTGGGGACGTTATAAACCCTTATGTTTGTAAAAAAAATTAATATTCAAGGGAAATTTGAATTATAGAGTTACAATCTTGGTTACTTTGATAACATATGATCATAATTAGCTTATGAGTCTTTGAACACATAAAAAAAGTTTTTGTTACATGATATAGAGGTGGAGGGATGTTTTGTCGGCATGGGAGGGCCTTCAGAGTGGTTTCAGTGGTTAGTGACTCTTGGGATACATAATTCCAATGTAATTCCACTTCTAGACATCGAATCGCCGATGTTTATAGGCAATAATAGGGAGGATGATAATTAACACTGTCCAACTAGTGGTCTATATCAGATAGCCATTGGGGGTATTAATATTAAAAATGTATCTTCCCCCCTTGGGTTTTAGGGGGAAACACTTATTAATCACATTATTTAATATTTCACATAAAGGGTTGACCCTCTCGTTCCAACAACCATCTACTCTTTTTTAATGGGGTATTTTGGTTGTCTGTTCTTCGTGTGTTAAGGTATGGTTTCCCCTCCAACTAGCAACATTGAAACATTGCTATTCTCATTTATAATTTACAATTTATAGATTATAGTTTTCTATTATTACTCCATAGTATCATTGTTAAATTAGATATCAATGATGGGACTTCCACTCTTCCTAGGAAGAGGGAATCCTAAGAATATGTATGTATATTTCTGCACATATTTTAAGCGAGACATGTTGTAATGGTGATTTATAAATAGTTAGATATTAATGTATACCATTATTAGTAGTTTTTTAATCATTTAATGATATGTATTTTACCTATAATGAGGATGGGGTATCTCATATACTCTTAAAAAGGAGTTGGTCCTAGTTCTGATGTGTCGTGATGAACAGATGAGTTATCCATCATTATAATGAATATTTAAAGTAATTAATTACTTGTTTTTAACTATTAGAAATAATTTATCAAGGATTTTTTATATGAATTATTTTTTTGGACATAGAGAATACCAATGTTGATTGATGATGAGACTAGATGGGCTTAAATGAGCCTTGTCAGTTATTATTGTCCCTTGGTGATACATCTGAATTTCTTCAGTATGAGGTTCGTGATATCACGTACCAAACATATAGCATATATTTTTTATGATCCATCGGGACATATAGACATTCTAATGAGTGTTTTTAAACTTAATATTTTAATTAGATAAATTCATTAATTAAATTAAATATAATAATTAAAATAAATGAGAAATATGATTCATGAACAATTGTTATGTGATTTCATGACACCTTTGATGCCTCCTACTAAAGCCAGAACCATTGAGATGTTGGGTGGATTACAACACACCAAATAGTTTAGGCTATAATAAAACTAACTTAGTTCCACTTTTGTGGGTGCCCATGGTAACCTATTGATGATGGCATGTTGTAACATGTGATGGACGGACCAAGAGGACGAGGTGGGACCATGTGACAACATGTGTCTTTCAAGACCCAAGGTAGGTGATGTTATACATGATTTGGGTTGTCATCCCTATAACAGAACTAATTGAAAAGAACATAGATTGATTCGTATTTTTCTGGCTAAGCAGACCGACCCAGAGTGACCTTGTTTTTCATGATGGGTCATGGATCCATTTAACGACTGATACCTATGTGGTGAGATCCTTGGTATCCAGAATGGCCATGTTACACTATTGATTATAATGTGACATGTGATATTCATAGAGAATAATTTATTCATCCAAGAACCATCCATGACTGAGGAACCTTGTGAGGGTATCACTACTATACTGAGACTTAGGGGACCACACAGGTGCCCATTTGGAAAACTGACCATAAGAGAGTTTTTGAGGATTTGATTACTAATGGTTCCATGGGGAACCTTAACCTAAAACCAACATTTTTTTCTAATGGGGAAGAGACAATGGGGATAGTTGGGGGAATTCATCCATCTCTCATTGTTTCATTAATTATGGTGGATTTTGGGATGTGTCTTCAAGGATGTTTTTATATGATTGTGCGGGCATGTTTAGAGCCGATATGGACGGGATTACATGTATTAGTCCCTAGTATGGATGGATCCATTAAAGACATACCGATCAACAGTTACAGCTTCCATATAGTACAATATCATTATATGGAATCATATTGCATGGATTTGGACCCTAGATTATTGATAGAGGCTTCCATAGATTTGGATCCAAGATGATATGGATGTCATGGGTTATATCCCAAAAGTCATGAGGTTATTAATAAGAGATTACATGGATTATGTGATATGATTATAAAACTATTGTGGGAATTTTCCCTAGAATCATGAAGATATTATAGGGGATATCTAGGATTTGGATCCCAGATGATTGGTTTACCCTGGATTACATCTATGGAGTTGTTAGGAAAGTGATTGGGGGTTCACCAGATTTAATTGTCATATTATAGGACTATGGTGACATGGGACAACATATTATTGGATTATTTTATGATATTCCATAAACATGGACCCCAAATAATACGTTGGATGAATATTATTTGAGACAGGCTTAATGAAACCGTAACACTAGATGAAGAAGGTATGGTCAATAGGGTTCACAACTATAATGATAAATAATAATTTATGATTTTTGGTATACTTTTTATTTTAATATAATCATTTCATAAGAACATATCATGTATGGTTGGTGATTATGATACCTCGTTGTTGGTGACCTAATGAGTTTTGTACTCAAACACTTATAAGTCCACCATTACATGATTGTTCCCAATAAGACTCCCACATATTTATCAGTTGTACAGTTTGGACGAAGTCTCGGAAAATTATGGTTGAGTAGGATACCTCGAATTGTAATTGTAGACTAGATTAGGTTCAACACTTTGATTCAGTGGATACAATGTTTAACTCTTTTTTGCAAATATCCCAATGGTATGATACTGTATATATGACATAGATGGTTAGGATGAAATGATATTTGATTTATTTATTATATAGTTTTTATATTTTTATTCCACTCTTTTCTTATTATGTGTTGATATATGAAACATATTTCATATATTATATTGATAAGTCTAATATATGGGGTATAGTCTCCCCACAATACCACCATAGAACCTTTATATTAGTTTGGATCTTCTTCTATATAGGGACGCATTCCTGATTTCACATGAAAAAATGGTCAACATATTATTCATAATGTGATGTAGGGTTTGGATGTTTCAAGTAAATTCCCCATAGATTCCATGTTTTTTGATGATTTCTACATCATTCAAATGTCTATAAAAAGAATAAATAATAATTAATTTGAAATTGATTGTGAAAATTAAGATTTTTATAATAAAAAATTAATAAATGATGACTAAGTTAAGAAGGATAAGAAGTTATCAAGTATGTATAGAAATGAATTTATTAGTATGGAAAAAAGTGAGGAATAATCAATAAGTAATGACTCATACGATGGATTCATATCCTAGATTAAGATAACCTTCATTCATTTGGTTAGAAAAAAATACATTTCAATTAGTGATGAATGAGGAGGAGGATATGGTAATTATGAGAATATTATAACAATTTAATTAATTACAAACCACCATATGAATTACATTATCAAAAATAATGTAATGATTTATTAAATTGATAAAAATATTTGAAGATAAAAAAGGAGTCTGGTCTCATAGTGGAGATAAAAAATTTCAATGTATAAATTATGGGATAAGATAAGATATTGGAAAATCTCAGTGGAAAAAAATAGATGTTAAGTAATACAGTCTTTATGTGTGTTAGCCTAGCTATATTAAAGATACAAAACCTTTACTTTCATGGGGAAGAAATATTATAATGTAGTGAAGATTCAAGATAAATCATCTGAGGCTTTTATGAATTTAATATTCATGAAATGGGTACCCCCATTTTCTAAATTCTAAAGTTATATATAATTTATTCCATTATTTTTAAATATTCTCATACACTATAAAAATATTTCTTGTGTGAATATATATTTTTTAAAATATTACAATATTAATGAAATGTAAATATTAGTAGAGAAACAAAAAACCCTATGAAAAAGGAAAATATGATAGTAGACACATGGGTTGTATGTTTATTTTTTTTAAAAAAACTCATAAATATAATTAAAGACCAATGTTCAAGTTACACGTTTTGTATAGTTAATGATTTGGGAATACAGCCTATAATTATATATTCCACATGTACGTACCTTGAAACAATTATATTTCCAATTGGAGAATAGTAAGAGTTAATATAATTTTTTATATTCATAAACGAAAAAGTCATATAAAATAGAAATATGTAACTATGAAGTTAGTATGGAATATATAATATAATACAGAATATTGAAATATCTAGAACGAACAAGAATGATATCATGAATAATGAGAACCATATGGTCAATAGAGTGTGTGTGGGAGATGTAAAACCATGGTCATGTTAAACTAAATTCAGTATAATCCTACTAGAAAAAAGAAAAAAAAGGAAAAATAAGGATTTTGAATATTAGAATGAATTTGAATTAATTAGATAGGATAAGAAAGACCATAAAAATAGTGAAATTGTTAAGAATATTGATAAGATCACATTAACATAGAATATCAATGAGATGAAATTTATATTTTGGTAATGAAGGTATCATTCAGAGCTATAAATACTATACATAGGAAACAGTGGCTGGAAGAAAGTTCTCATCGTTGTTATGATTTCAAGGAATAAAAGAATAACAACATACTTTTTAAATTTTATTATATTATTATATTTATTTTATGTAATTTAAG
This sequence comes from Viscum album, assembly GCA_963277665.1. NCBI lineage: Eukaryota > Viridiplantae > Streptophyta > Magnoliopsida > Santalales > Viscaceae > Viscum > Viscum album. Next base: position 418,459,025 of record OY728123.1, on the reverse strand, counting down.
TATATGAATAACAAGGGGGTTTATATGTGGTTTTAACTACTAGGAAACAAGATAAGTGTCCCATCATGAAATAATTTCACAACTATGAGGGAGAAAGTTATTTTATCCCTTGAGGGGGAGAAAACACGTTGTAAATTTATAAAAAATATCATTTTGAAATGAATTTTTTTATTTTAATACATCTTGTTAATGTTTAATATTTACTATTTTTAATCAAAAATTTTTAACCATTTTCTATATATAAAGTGTTTATAATGTGGGAGTATTAGTTGAAGTGTTATGTTTGATAAATGCAGAGTAATATGATATTCTCAAAAAAATTTAAAAACTGATTTCAATGATGAGGGGAGAATATGAATTTTTTGATAAATATATTGAACATACTGAGTATTGATATTTTAGGGACTAGTATCACTTTTAGAAAATGTAATGGACAGTCATGAGGTATTGGTGAAGTATATATTGTTTTGTACACATGGTTCTCCCATGTATACTTAGAGTGGAAAAACTAATGGATCTTTATTATATTCTATGTGGTTTCATTATTGTGTCATAATTTTGTCAGTATTCCATTCCCATTTAATGGGGGAGAAAATTATTGTTTCAAAAACCATTTTTCATGATGAATTATGAGAAAATTAGCAAGGTGAAACCTTTAAATTACATTTTATTTGATATTCAACAATAAAGAGTAGAAAAAGTGTTAAATAAAACATATTCTTTTTAATATAGAAATTTATTTCTAAAATATATAAGGGGGATATTATAGTGAAAATTCACAAGATTTTATTTTTTGTAAATAAGTGAGCCTACAAAACTAATTATTATAAAACTCATATGTGTGGGGTGTATTAGAGGAAATCTAAGATAGTAATATTACACCATAATGGAAAATGAAAAAATTAGTTTTCATGTGGAGACCATATATTTTGAACAACTAATAATGGTTTTGAATATTTATTATCTATATAAATTATTTTTATTTTTTATAAGGTCATTTATGATGATAAAGAAGGCCCACAGATGACATTATGAAGTCACAAATTATATTGAATTCATTCTGGAAATTCATATCTAGAGATGTTGATATGATAATTATAAAATGAAATTATTCTGTGTGCATAATATAATTTCCCTACATGTAGACCATTTGAGTTGGTTTAGGAGAATTTAGGAACTTGCAATAAAATTAATATATATCAATTTTTTTAAGGAATGAAAGTTGAAATTATCATATATTTAATTTAATTGTTTATCGAGTACTATATATGGCATGTTTATTATATTTTTGATAAATAAAAAATATAATTAATCTAATCAAGGGAGAAGTTTCTAGTGCATAATAGAATTAATCTATGTTGAAGTAAATATTGGTAGGTGTTTTAAATTTGAGTCCCCTTTATAATCATGGGGGATTTTCACATGACTTCATCAAGTACTGAATTTTAAGGAGTCTTCTGTGTGAAAAGTGAAATTTTCATAATAGAATTATAAAAAAATAGTAATAACGTAGATGAATCTAACTATGATTTATTCTTGAATAAAACATAATGATCACATATGAAACATTATTAAAATATATATATGATATATGAGTGCATTGAGTGAGGATATAGTGCCACTTTGAATCATACCATGCCATATTGAATATCGTGGTCCATATAATATGGGGTTAAAATATTCACCATGCCAATATTATGATCCTCCCATATGATTTTATAATAATACTTTCACTGAAACAATTTGGCCTGAAGGAATACCATCATTTAGTTTGAATTAATTTGGATTAAAATTACATATGAGAAACAGTAAGTAACAATATGCCATGGTACACTCCTAGTGAATGTTTTTACAAAGTTGGTATACTGAGATTATTGTTATATGTAAAAAAAGTATACTTCCACCTCCCCATGTAAAAAATAATGCATCCAAAATTATGATTTATAATACATTTCAATGTCATGATTTTCTTGAACAGATTATTTAGATTTGACTTTATAAAATCAAGGGGGTCTAAAGAAGACTTTATCCAAGATTTGAGGTGAGAAGATATGTAATGTTTTAGTTCTTACTTTAATGTAGTGGGAATATCAATGGGTAAACTGTAATCAGAATACAATATTATAGAAGAACTATTTGATTTGTAATATCCCTATAAAGATTCGGATCATGATTCTAGGATAATTTTATAATTAAAAAATATCTACAGTTTGAAATATGGAGACCACCTTCTTCCACAAAGGATGGAATTTAAATTATTTAAAAACATAAATAATATTACTAAATCTATGAATATTTATTTATAATTAATGGGAGAAAAATATATACTGGATGAGAACATGAATATTTTAAACCAAATAAGTGGATAAAATATTTAAAGAAGGTGAAGAAATTAGTGAATTCAGGAAATACCTATGTAATGAAGAAAAATAAGAATGATATGAGGTTGATTTACTTAAAGAGTTCATATGAATCACAGAATTGAGAAAATGAATAGAACTAAAACTACTATCATAAAGTGAGATTGGAGAAATGATCCTCAAAAATATATAATGTGCACACGTGAAGAAACAAATGATAACACACAGTTCCCCAAGATACATTGTAATCCAAGAAATATTCATGGAGGATTTGATTAGGACCCCTAAAGAACTATTTGAATGATATATTAATGATCTCACTTGGTGGTGAAAAGTGTATTTTTATGATAAAAAATAAACTAGTGGGATTATAGGATAAATAACATATCAAAAGTTGGAATTTTTGATCCCACTAGTACCATAATGATTTATATTTTTTACAAGGTATTTTTGGGAAGTATCCATAAGTATTTTTGGGAGATAGATTGTATATTACACTGAAATGATTAATATTAAAGAGAACATATCTTGAATGTCAACCCAATATTAAGAATGGAGTTTATTTTTAAGGTTGAATGTTTAAAATAATTGTGGTTAATCCCTTTTACATCCTTTTTATTTGAGTAATGATGAGAGGTAACAAAAAGTTTGGATGAAATATTTAATTATCCACAAAGGTTGAATTAAAAATACCTGTGAAAAAAAATTATTAACTAATTTACCCTTTCCCCAACAAATAATCTCATAAGACTTGTGTACCAAAAAATCCTTCAATGTTCAATGTTATTTATCTGAAAAATATTTTTCTGTTTTTCGTTTCTCTATTTTCTTATCATTCAGTAAAATTATTCTTCGTATTTTGTGTTATGATAATATGTTTAAATAGAATATATTTATTATATCTACTATATTTATGTGTTTAGTTATTATATTATAATATAATTATAAAAATAATTAATTTCAATTATAACTCCTTAATTACAACAAAATGGTATTGTGAAAAGGAAACTCGATAGATGGCATATCATTAATGGAACTACATGACATTGGAAAAAGAAAACTTTTTGATAAACCTCATTAATAGAATTTTTGAATATATAAACCCCTTTTGACAATTTACATTCAATTTTAACATCAATTTCCAACATCAAATTTAATAACCAATGCAATGAATTTCCTCAAGTGAAGTTTCTCTCAACCATAGATGATAATAATTCCACCACCACTACTAGTAATTAATTATAAAATTCATCTAATATTGATTAAATTTTAAAATTAAGTAATGAAATATGATATCAGTCACCAAAATGAATGAAATCAAATCAAGAGAGAGGGATAAATGGTAGGATAAGTGATGATATAGTAAGGGTTGTGACTTAAATATCTATCTAAATCAATCTCAAACCACTCATATATATGATAATACATTGATATAAAAATGAGGAGAAAGGGGAATTAGCCTCCATAGTTCATTTAAATTAATAATAAGACTGTTGAGTAGGGTTTTATAATAAAAACCCAAAAATTCCATATTTCTGAAATAAAAAAATATTTTATTGACCATCAGTTTCCTTGAAAATGGAAACCTAGTACATTGTAGTGATAATTGTTTTCATATCACATCTTGTAATCCCAAAATATACCCTAATATATACCACATTGTTTATAATATAATCAATATTTTCTTTATAATCACTACATATCACACTGGGTTCCCAACACAGAACCAATCGGTACCTAAATGTATTTTTACCTTTATCAACAATGACACCACACCTTTTAAATCAACCATCATTGATATATCCATCAAAACCACTAATTTAATCCAATGTATAGGATTATTTATTACATTATTTCTAAAAATATTATTTTAATGTCAAAATTTTAATCCACAACATACAAACTACTACTATAATTAATATAATATTTATTTTTATTGACACTTGAAATTGTGATTCATTATTTATAGAACAATATATATATGTTTTTTCCATTTTCATTAGTATTTAGTAGATTATTTTTTATTTTTATACGAAATAAGATATATTTTCAACTAAATTTAAATTTGTTATTGAATATGCAACATCAAACACAAGTGATCATATATGTGGTCTCACATAGTAATTTGAAATTTTATTATTTCATCCATCAAAGAGTATAACTCTTTTTTAATTGAAGGATTTATCTATTTTAATGATAAAATTTTGAGAGAATATAAAATAATTAATATCCATATTTGATAAAAAATTTGCAACCACATGACCTAAAAAATAAGAGGGGGTGAAGTACGTTTTTCAATTTATTTTATATGAAAACGACTATATTATCCAATTAAAAATTATATATAGACATGTCAAAAACTATCAATCAAAAAAATCATACAAATGAAAAAATTAAATACAATAATATAAATATTTTACATAGTTTATCCAACTATAATACTTTAAATAAGAATGTATTTTTATATTTTTTCAAATGGGACTATACAATAATGTGATCTGGTTCCATTTCTAGATTCAAAAGTTGATATAACTCTCACAATTGGGAAAATGGTGGTGGCACATTAGATCAGATGAGAATATAAGAGGTTAGATTTTCCAACTAAGGATATTATTTCTTAGTCAATGAATAAATAATATATTTACATATTGTTTTGAAAACCATTTCGTGTCTATATTTTTATACATCTATTATTTAGATCACATGTTTTCTTACAAGGTTAAAGACATTTGATGTCACGACCCGACCATACCAGTCTCGAGCCGCAACTACCCCAAGCCCGCCTCTATAGGCCAAGGGATGGCGACAAGCTATGAAGGCGTAACAATATTGGGGAGGCCTTTTCCTAATTACCTGTACCCACAAACACAGCCCACTCAATGTAGAAGTGCATATTAAATAAAAGGAAACCAAAGTACGGACTACAATAACCCCAAAAAGCATGAATCAACCTCTAAAATGGAATGAGTAATGTGCTGAAAAGTAGACTAACAATTAAACTGAACAGTAAATGAAAAAACACATGCCCAACTAAAAAGGTGCCACAACCCGGAAAAAGGTAACAAGAGTAAATAGCTGGTGAGTGTCACACCTGAATGTCCTACTATGACCACAGAAAGCAGCCCAAGATCTTGTGTCCTCTACACTCCTCGGTAGTCTCGATCGACCTGTCTTTCATCTGCAAGGGAACACCAATTGCGGGAAAAGCCTAAAAAGGGGTGAGTATAAAGATACTTAGTAGGATTACCCGAAATCTTGATGCAGTAACAAAGGAGTCACTAAAGAGTAGAGGAGTAGACAGAACAAAGAATAGTGAAAGAGTATAGTAAATAGAGCACAGCTCAACCCAACAAGAGAAATGTTACAGACTCGTACAAATGCTTGGAGATAGAAATAGTGAGAAGAAAAACCTCTTGTCAAGTCTTCACTACCTATAGTAGGAGAGTATACACATTTATCCAAGATAATCTAGACACGAAATTCACATGGCATACCCCAGGCGTCTTCGCCAATCCTAGAAGGAGAGTGACTGAACCCAAGGAGTGGCAACAAAAGTAGGGTCTATATATGAATATATATATATGCTCAACAAGAAACCCGAATGAGTGTGTCAGTGGATCTCCATCTCCAAGATCTGCCCAGGAAAAGTAACTAACATTTCTAAGGATATCCATCATTGATTCCCAAATGTCTCGCTCACCAAAGTTGTCTCATCTCTGGACCATACATCCAAGGGTCCCGCTTTGGAAATCACTGAGAAAAATCACAGACTGTACTAGTAGAAGGAACTATGCCTGAGAAGGCAACGGGTGACCCACTTCCCAGCCTTGATGGAGGGAAAACCCTAATAAGTCAATGGGTGACCCACTACCCATCCCTGATAGAGGGTAAACCCCAATAAATCAACAGGTGACCCACTACCTAGCATTGTTGGAGGGTAAACCAAAATAAGTCAACGGTTGACCCACTGTCCATCCCCACTGGCGGGTAAACCCCAATAAAACAACGGGTGACCCACTACCCAGCATCCCTAGAGGGTAAAACATAACTAATAAATTGGTGACCAACTGCCCAGCCCTGCTGTAGGGTAAACCTAAAATTGGTCTGATAACTCTGCACTGCAACTAACATCACATGGTGTCACCAAAATCTCAATCGTGCGTTGGTTCAGAGTTCATCAAAGGAACCTCCAACCAATGCCCTTTTATGTTTCCACATTTAATGAGATATCGAATGAGGCTCTGCATGCCCAAACAGATTACATTATTGCAATCCATGTGGAAAAACAATTTGATACCACTATTCATACGACCCAAACATATGTCTGGTGAAAAAGTCACAAATCACTACACTCAGCTTGAAAGACAGCCCGTTGGCCCACGCCTCAACCCCATCACCAATGCCTGAAACTACCCTAGAAATATACTTCTCGATGCCAGGGTCACAACGCCATAGACGACGCCTAAATCAGACTCCATATGTGCTTGCACAATCTGAAAACAAGAATCTCGGTAAGGCGATAAATAACACGTAACGGACGTGTCGTGCCACCGAGCCCCTATATCAGGAAATAAAAATTCTTGAGACCATATCAACACCTCTTCCTCGATCCAGGGTTCATGTTTCAATATACTTCACACAAATATAACTCTCAGTTTGAGAGTTAGAGGCGTTTTAACGCCAAGGGACGGAGATGGGGTGGGCTGGACTAGTTCGGCCGATCCACACCTTTAGATTGGTGGTCCGCAGCTCGACCGCTTAGACCACCCGGTCCACTGCAGCATGCGGTTCACCATGCGGGCCTCACTGCTTCACCTGGAATAGCACTAGCCGGTCCGGATTTTCCCCCACGGGACCTGCATTTCATGGGTCTCTATCCACTCATGGGGTCGTGGCATCCCCAGTCTCACGCAGCACGCCGACCGGCATAGCCGGCCCGCGCTCCCCCACTCGCTCGGAATGCCGTAGCACTGGGCCGACGTCCCGATCGCCCACACCGACCACTAAGGAGATTGTGTCGCTGCCTAGGGAGCCCGTTCCGCCACATTCGCCCGTAGGACCACCACGTAGAGTCTCTAGACCGCCCTTTAACAATCAAAAAATAGGGGTTTTGGCAAGAAAACATTCCGGGGTCAACACCGACACCCCGGGACTCGAAATTTTGATCCAAAATAATCATTTTAAAGCTTGGATAAATCCCTACACAAATATTTCCTTCAATAAATTATTAAACTACATTTCGATGCTATAAAATGAGTTAAAAAATTTGTGGGAATTTAAAACGAAAACATAATGATGTTACCTCGCAGGGCGTAGCCCATCGCTTCACAAATGATCCGATGGAGCCACAACCACCTTGGAGAGGTGGGGAGAGGATCTTGTAGAAGGTGGAGGTTAATATTTGGGAGAGCATCCGCCAGATAGATCCTAAGGGGGAAGAAGGGGGGTGGATGTTTTTATGTAGGGAAACTTAATTAAAATATATTTAATTTTAAACACCCACTAGTATGCCCATATCTGAGCTCTCAAAGGGGTCAAGGTTAAGCTACTCCTAGGTTAAAATCCATGTTCTGAGTGCAACAGTGGTCACAGAATTTTAATCCAAGACACAGTTCAGAAGTTATAAGTTCACACCTGAGGCTGAAAAATTAGGAAAACGCCTATGCTGGCATTTTCCACAGAAGGGTCGCGCCCACAAAATTTACACCCCTCTTAAGGTAAACAGCACACTCCGGACTCAACGGGCCCCTCAGGTTTCCCAGGTGAGAAACTGTTTAGGAGTTATTCATTTTATTTTGTGTGTCTAGTGTGAACGCACATAAAATTTAATTTCATCCACAAAGGGGCTCGAAATCACACACCATCTGAACACCCTACTATGGAATCACATCAAGAAAAATAATTCAAAGTCTTACAGGCTAAAAACCCAGGTTCTTACATCCTTACATCCTTCGTGTTTTTTATCCCCAATTAACAATACTAAAAAACAACTAGGGATACTAAGCTCACATCTGGCTCTCCCATTCCCAGGTGCTCTCCTGCACCCTCTAGTGCTGCCACAACACTCGAACCAATGGAATGGTCTATCCATGCAGAGTCTGCTCCCGCCGGTCCTCAATCGCCATCGGGTGCTCCGCAAAGTGGGACCATCATCAATGTCCAGCTCTCCCCAACCGATGATGTGTGAGGGTTCATCCACGTATTTCCTCTGCTGCGACACGTGGAAGGCATCATGCACTCTGTCCAGCTGTGGGGGTTGACCAAGATGGTAAGAAACCTCACCAACCCTGCACATTATCTCAAAAGGCCCCATGAACCTCGGGGATAGCTTGGCTCCCCAGCCGAACCTCAATGTTCCATGCCACGGGGAGACTCTCAGAAAGACATCATCCCCTGCCCAAACTCCAAAGGCCTTCGACGATGGTCTGCGTAGGACTTATGTCTGCTCTAGGCCGTCGTCATCCTCTCAAAAATGGCATGCACCTTCTCTGTCATCACCCGCACCAACTCTGGGCCCATGAAGGAGGTCTCCCCCACCTTCTTCTAGCACAATGGTGACCTTCATGGTCTTCCATAGAGGTCCTCAAAATGATCCATACTGATAGTATAATTTTAACTGTTGTTATACGCGAACTCCACCAAGGGAAGGTGATCCTCTCAGCTTAGGACAATGTCCATCATGAACGCCTTGAGCATATCCTCCAACACCTAGATAGTGCGCTCGGTCTGCCCATTGGTCCAGGGGTGAAAGCTGTACTCATCAGTACCCGAGTCCTGAATGCCTCCTATAGGACTTTCCAAAAATGTGATGTAAACCGTTCATCGTGATCGGAGATGATCTTTGAGGGTTACCCATGAATAGAGACAATCTCCTGAACATACAACTTCCCTAGAGTCTCCACCGATCTCTACATCCTGATGGCAAGGAAGTGTTCCCACTTAGTGAGTTTGTACACCATCAACCAAATGGAATAATGGCATTTAGATCTTCGCAGAAGCCCTGTGAAAAAGTCCATAGATATGCCATCCCACTTCAACTCTGGGACATCAAGGGGCTGCAACAACCCTTCCAGAACCTGATGCTCCGACTTCACCTGCTGACAGATAAGTCACTGAGAAATGAACTCATCAATGCTCTCCTTCATTCCAGACCACCAAAACTACCGCTAAATGTCTCTATACATCTTCCCTACACCAGGATGTACAGCCAAGGGAGAAGTGTGGAATTCCCGCGTCACCTCCTCCTATATCACCACTGGTACTACATCTCACCCCTAAAATAGTATCTCGTGATTCCCTCCTTTATAATACCCATCGGGTGCGTCACCCATTAATATCTGATCATACAGTACCTTGATGTCGATATCCCCCATCTGGAACTCTCTCACACGCTGAAGGAGTGAAGGAGTCAGCATCAACGACTGTAGAAAAGTCAAACCCTCCTTCTCTACCTAGGTCTGTTATAGGGAAGCCAACTTCTCTAAAACATCCCGCACTAGGAAATCATGTGACTTACTGTTATGGGCATCTACTACTACATTTCCCTTCTCTGGAGTGTAGACTATCTCAAAATCATTTTCCTATAGAAACTCCATCTAGCGGCAGTACTTCAGATTCATATCCCTTTGAGTGAAGATGTACTTGAGGCTCTGGTGGTCTAGTGGACAAAAACAACGCTCACCCAAAAGGTAGTGTCTCCATATCCTTAAAGGAAAGACTACCACTGCCAACTCCAAGCCATGAGTTGCATAATTCGGCTCATGGTGCCTTAACAACCTCGACCCATATGAATTCACTTCCTAATGATGCATCATCACACACCTGAGCCCTGCTGCTAAAGCGTCGTAGTATACCATGAACTCAAATCCCTCCTCTGGTAGCCTCAACAATGGAGCACTAGTCAACCTCTTCTTCAACTTATTGATAGTCTTCTGGCACTGATCAGTCCAGGTGAACGGTCGTCCCTTCCGTGTCAATTTGGTCAAAGGGGCAACAATCCTGGAGAAGTCTTCCACGAACTACCTGTAGTAACCTGCCTATCCAAGGATGCTCCGCACCACAGAAGCATTTTTGGGTTGATCCCAAGAAATAACTGCCTTTATATTTTCGGGATCTATGGCTAAACCCTGTTCGAAAATTTCATGCCCAATAAATTGAACCTCAGGAATCTAGAACTAACACTTCAAGAGCTTCCCAAATAGCTAGTGCTCCAGAAGAAATTCTAGGACCATCCCCAAATGCTCTGCATGCTACTCCTTTGTCGCAGAGTAGATGACTATGTCGTCAATAAAGACAACCACAAACTAGTCCATGTACGGTTGGAAAATCTAGCTCATCAAAGCCATTAAGACGGAAGGGGAATTCGTTATGCCAAAGGGCATCACCAGAAAATCGTAATTCCCACAATGACAATGGAAAGCCAACTACTGGATATTTGCCTCACAAACACGCAACTGGTGGTAGATGTATTGAAGATCAATCATAGAGAACCACTTTTCACCTCCCAACGGGTCGAAGAGGTCGTCAATCTTCATCAAAGGGTACTTGTTCTTTATTTTGGCCCGATTCAGGTGATGAGAATCCAGACAAATTCATAGGCTCCCTTCTGCATTCTTCACAAACAAAACTAGAGCTTCCTAGGGGGACACACTGAGTCTGATGAACCCCTTATCTAGAAGGTCTTCCATCTGATGTCGTAGATGCTGATACTCTGTGGGTGCCATCTGATTAGCCTCACTTGATATTGGGACAGTCCCTAAATGTAAGTCAATGCAAAACTTCATCTCTCGCCTCAGAGGTAGTCAAGGGACATCCTTGGGAAAGACGTCCATGTACTCCACTACAACGGTATGGATCCAGGTTCATGTAGATTCTACTGCTCTGAGAGATATTCTTTGCAACTGGTGAGAAAACGGTCATGGTCTCCTACTCAGAGTACCTATCAGCTTTTCTATGAGGTCTCGTTCACATACAATGGTGACCCTCATCGCATTAGAATGGATGCATCTGTCTAGTATGTGATGACAGTCAATCTGGGTGTGAACCTTAGAAATCCAATCCATACATAGGATAACGTCATAATTTCCCATTGTGATGAACAGTAGGTCCCACAAGAAACTATCTCTTCTGAATGATAGTTATCACTATTTGCAAACAATGGTCACTAACGAGGAACTTCCCATAGGAACCTCGAGGCTATGCGCGGGTGACAGAGCCTCTAAGGGGAGCTCCAACTCCCGTACAAAAAGAAAAGATATAAAAGAGTGTCTGGAGCCGGTGTCTACTTGTACTAAAGAAAGCATAGAGTAAACAAAAAGCATACCTTGGACCATCTTGTGTGCTAGGGGTCACGAATACCCTTGGCCTGAAGCTACCCATGGCCTCTACCGCCATTTCCCTAACCTTGGCGTGGGCCGCCCGGTGTTGGCAGTGGAAGGACCTTGAAACGCCATCCACCACCTCTTGGTCCTGCCACTCTGCCGGCGCCGCCTCCCTGAGGAACACCCTCTCATCACATGGGAGATCCATGGTCACAAAACTACCTCTGTAACTATGGCACACCCACTGCCTGCCATGGCTACTCGGTACGCCTGGTCGGCCAGTCCCGTGCTAGGTGACCCTTTCCATCACAATCTTAGAACCAGATCCCTCATGAATGTCCCATTTCTCTACAGTACCACTACGGTGTACGACCCAGCCCCTGAGTCTGCTCATGGAAGGATCTCCCCAACAAAGGCCCTTCTCTATGCCACCTACCTATTACCAAAACCTCTACCTTGAAACAGACACTACTAGGCCCTGCCAGCTGGCATCCCTCATCCAAGAAGCTCCCTTTCATGAGCGCCCGCTCTAGAACCCCGATATAAGTAGGGATGCACATGAGTACTACACTAGCACAAATCTCCCTGTGAAGACCCTCCTCAAACTTCCATGCCCCGATGTAACTATCGTTGATCATATCTTGCGAGTAGAATGTCAAATTGGTAAACCGAGAAGAGTACCGTGCCACGGTCATCCCCCTGCTTCATCTCCAAAAGCTCTTGAATCTGAAGGGAGTGTAAACAAGAGGGGGAGTACTCCTCCTAGAAGAGTTGTTGTAAGCTATCCCAGGTGAGAGATGACTCATCGTGGGTCTGAATAATTAACCCCCTTCATCGCCCAATCGTCTCGAGGAAAAGGATAGAAGATAGGGCTACCATCGGGTCTTCTACTGTCTATACCATCCTAAAAAGTTGGTCCACAAAATCTAGTCAGTCTTCCACATCTGAGGGATCCAGGTCCCCACGGAAATTTTGCGGTCGCTGATGCTGGAAGTATCGGAGCACACACAGCCTAAACTCAACCAAGTCCTATACTGCCGGTACTAACTACCACTTTCCAGATGGAGGAGCTACTTCCGAACTAGTGGGTGGAAGGGGATCACATGAGGGTCCCTGAACTGACACCTCATTTCTCAACAGGTTGTCATCATGAACTGGAGAGGGTAACCTGGATGGATGCTGTCATGGGGGCATCCTGAAAAATATAATGGATTACCACGATCAAATGAAAATATATGAATTACAGTAATAACAAAGGGGATCTGACTCAAAAAGGGCAGTCAAAGACTCAATCATATTGGATGCATGTTCCATAGTTCATTGAAACAAGTGTATCAGCATGCCGAGTCGACAAGTGGGTTATCAGGGTCATGGTGAATTAATACGTCGACCGCTCATACCATCACTGGACTCCTTGGCCTGAGAGACACTCTCGATACACGTAGACACAATTTCCCTAAATCCCAACCCATTCTTTTTAGGGATGTCCAAACAATACCCCATGGAACAAACCATCATTTGATACCACTTTGTCACTACTTGAACCTACCGGTCTCGAGCCGCAACTACCCGAAGCCCACCCCCATAGGCTAGGGCCTAGGAACAAGCGCTGAAGGCATTACAATATCAGAAAGGCCTTTTCCTAAGTACCTGTACCCAGACACACATCCCACTCAATAAAGAAGTGCAGAGTAAAAAAAGGAAACCAAAGTACATACAACAATATCCCATCCAAAAGAATGCATCGACCTCTAAAATAGAATGAGTAAAGTACTGAAAAGTAGACTGACAAGTAACGGAACAGTAAATGGAAAAACACATTCCCAACTAGAAAGGTGCCACAACCTGGCAACAGGTAACAAGTGTAAACAGTTGGTGAGTCTCACACCTGAAATTACTACTATGACCACTGAATGCAGCCCAGGAACCTGTGTCCTCTATGATCCTCTGTAGTCTCGATCGACCGGTCTGTCGTCTGCAAGGGCTCACCTAGTGTGGGAAAATCCCAAGCAGATGTTAGTATAAAGATACTTAGTAGGATAGACTAAAACCTTGAGGGAGAAACAAAGGAGGCACTAAAGAGGTTATCAGTAGACAGAACAATGAATAGTGAAAGATTAAAATAAATAGAGTATAGTTCAACCCAACAAGAGAAAAGAAGATAACTCGTCCAAACACAAGGATCTAGAAACAGTGAAAAGATGATCTTTTCGTTGAGTCATCGCTACATAAAGTAGGTGAGTAGACTCGTCCTGCCAAGAGGACCTAGACACGAAAAGCACGTGTCATACCCCATGCGTCTTCACCCCTCCTAGAAGGAGAGTAACTGAACCCAAGGAGTGGGAATAAAAGTATGGTGTATATATATATATATATATTCTCAACAAGAAACTCGAACGAGTGTGTAAGGGGATCTCCCTCTCCAAGATCAGCCAAGGAAAAGTCACTAATTGTTCTAAGGATATCCATCACTATTGCCCAAATGTCCCATAAACCAAAGTTTTCTAATAACTGAACCATAAATCCAAGGTTCCCTCTCTGGTAATCACGAAGAAAAGTCACTAAAAACCTAGAATAGGGAACAGTGCCTAAGAAGCCAACATGTGACCCACTAACCAACCCTACTAGAGGGTAAACCCTAATAATTCAACATGTGACCCACTGCCCAACCCCACTAGAGGGTAAACCCCAATAAATCAATGGGTTACCCACTACCCCGTCCCACTAGATGGTAAACCTGAATAAGTCAACAGGTGACCCACTACCCAGCTCTACTGGAGGGTAAACCCCAATAAATAAATGGGTGACCCACTTCCCAACCCCACTGGAGGTTAAACCCTGATAAATCAATGGGTGACCCACTGCCCACCCCTAATGGAGGGTAAAACCTAAATTGGTCTGATAACTCTCCACTGGAACTGACATGACAGGGTGTCACCAACATCACCATCATGCTTTGGTTCGGAGTGTGTCAAAGGAACCTCCGACCAATGACCATTTATGTTTACACATATAATGAGATCTTAAATGATGCTCTACACACCCAAACAGATTACACCATTACAATCCTCATAGGAAAACATGCCGAAATGACTATTCATATGCCCTGAACGGACCTCTAGTGAAAAAGTCACAAAATGCGGTCTGCAGAATGAAAGATGCCCCATGAGCCCACACCTCAACCCTAGATTCTTCCTGCGCATAAACTGGATTTTAGAAGTTCTCCTGCCATCAAAACCAATAATCTCTTCCAGGATCTAAATAACACTTACCGGACGTGTCGCGCCACCAACCCCCGATCTCGGGAATTAAAAATTTCCGAGACAATCTCAAAACTTATGTCTCAATCCGAGGATCGCATTTCCACATACTGAACACAAATCTGACACTCAATTTTAGTGTTAGAGGAATTTTAACACCGATGAAAGTATATGGGGTCGGTCGGACCGGTTCGGCCGGTCCCACCCTTTAGACCGGTGGTCTGCAGCTTGGCCGCCCGGACCACCCGGTCCACCGCGGCCCATAGTTCATGGCATGGGCCACGCTTCTTCACCTAGACAGGCATGAGCAGGTCCGGCCTTTCTCCAATGGGCCCCGCGTTTCGTGGGTATTAGTCCGCTCCCAGGGTCGTGGCGCCCCGGTCTTCCACCACACATCGATCCGCGATGCTGGCTGGCGTGCCCCCACTCGCTTGGCATGCCGCTGTCACCGGGTCGTCATCCCTCTCACCAGAGCCGACCGCCGATGAGCCTGCACCGCCACTTGGGGAGCCCACGCTGCTGTCTTTGCCCGCCGGACCGCTGCGCGAAGCCGCCGAACCGCCATGGAACCGCGGGAAAACAGGGGTTTGGCTAGAAATCTTTTCGGGGTCACCCCAGACACCCCATTACTCAAAATATTTATCCAAGATCGGATTGATCCCAAATCAAATATGAACTTATCTTGATAATTAAACAGCATTTTGATGCTATAAATCAAGTTCAAAGAAGATGGGGGAATTTAAAATGAAAATGCAATGATCCTACATCGCAGTGCATAGCCCATCGCTTCACAGTTGATCTGCCTGAGCCACAACCACCATGGAGAGGTTGGGAGAGGAGGTTGAAGAAGGTGGAAGTTCTATGTTGGGAGAGCTTCATCTAGAGAGATCCTACAGGTGAAGAAGGGGGGGCAGGGGGCGTATGTGTTTATGTCGGGAAAACATAATTAAAATTCAATTAATTTTAAACACCCACTAGTAGGCTCGTACCTGAACTCTCGACAGGGTCAAGGGTAAGCCGCTCATAGGGTAAAATCCAGATTCTAAGCGCAATGGTGGTCTCAGAATTTTAATCCAAGCCTCCGTTCAGATGATATAAAGTTCATGCCCGAGGTCGCTAAATTACGATAATGCCCCTAGTGGCATTTTCCACAGAAGAGTCGCGCCTGTGAATTTCGCACCCCTCTTAGGGTAAACAGGATGCTCCAGACTCAAGGGTGACCTTGTTTTTCCCATCCGAGCAACCGTTTAGGAGTTATTCTATATATTTGGCGTCTCTAGTGTGAACGCAATTAAAATTTAATTTCGGCCGCACTGGGGCTCAGAATAACACATAGTCTGAATGCCCTGCTCTGGAATAACATCATGAAAGAAAAAATTCAAAGTATTACAAGCTGAAAACCCAAGATCTCAAATTTTATCAGTGGGATATGTGTGTTTCACACATTGGATGATGAAATCTTTCATCATGTTATCGAATGAATGAATCGTGTGTTTATTATAAAAGGGACAAGATATATGAACTAAATCCTATTATAATGGATCTCAATATTTTATATCAAATAATGATCATTCTCTTAGTTTAACGACTATCAAGGATACTCATGGTTTAATGTATTGTGTAGACTATCACTATTTAAAGTCCGGTAGGGAATCTCAAAATTTCTAGTGTAGTGGGAAATCTCATGATTTGACTGCTAGTAGAGTCAATATTAATTTCAATTATGAAGGATAATATCATATTTTAACATTTTATATAGATAAACAAAATTTTAATTATATTGGAGACACTCACTGCTAAAATTCTTGTTGATACACTCATAGTTTAACATCTTGTGAACACACAATATGTGATGAATTCTAAAAGGCGGGTTCTCTTATTATAGATATTCCCATAGTGGGTATAGATATCAATAATGATGTTGGGATTATTCCATGATGTGTAATTATACATACCATTCTAGAAATTAGAATCAAAACTCACATAGATTCAGTTAAACAGATTAATGTAATGTTATGGGAAAAATTCATGTAGTTTTATATAATGTGGTAAGGACATATATGTTATGAAAATGATGATAATAGGGGTATAAGAGAGTCTTACACCTGAGATACATAGATAGAGTTATTCCATGTTTTGGGTTTACCCATAATCTTCCCCACTCATAATCGATGTAAATATTCTTGAGAGAAGATATTTCTAATTTTAACATACAAATAAAGGGTTGGAAAATTCACAAAAAAAATGAATAAATAGGGTTCCAAAATTAAATGAATCATGTTGATGTTTTTTTTCAATTAAAGTATAATGTAATAGTAGTATGCCACATGATTTCGCACAAATAATAGGTTCTATGAGACATCTATTCATGTGAAGAAACATACTTTGTGTGAAATAGTATGTTCAGCAAAGGATGGTTTCACAAAAATATACCATGTGTCTTCCAATGATTTAAACTCTTATACAAGATAACTCATGAACATTTTAACCCCTATAAAAGTCAATAGATCTTCATGGGATTTTAAAAATAAAATTAATTGACATTTCATTAAAAGTTTCACCACTTTATTAAATACTAAAAAGGGGCAAAAATGTTAAGATAAAGGGAATTTGTGGGAACTGATCTCATTGAAAAGTTATTTTAAATGATTAACACAATCAAAGTTAACCACTCAGGAAACTAGTGTATTTTCATGGTAACATTGATTCCATTTTCATGAAATTAATTGTTTGAGTTAACCTATATCCACTACTTTAATTTTCTATAAATTCATAATTCTTATCCTTGATCTATTTTGAAAATATTTTTAGTTTCAAGAAATACACCACCAACATCATTATGTAATATTTTGGGACCCAACGGATCAAATCTTATGGATAATAGAGTGCCCTGGTTATTTACCATTAATTTTTATACAATCCATAATGAAAATGGATGCCCATAACCTCTATATAAAGGAGTGAGGACCCTATGAGGGAAAACTATATTTTTTTTAGAAAAGTGATCTCCACTATTATTAATAAACTCAACCATTTAATGACACTCCCTTAATAAAAAAACTATGGTAATTCATGCATCTAATTTTTCTAAATAAAACTTCTTCAAGGGTATCTACTTTGTAAAGTAATTATTAGTGAGAACCCCACTTGTATGAGACCCATTCTAATATAAACTAAGATACATTTAATGAATTACATCAAAACAAATTCACAAAAATTTATCCATGGCTACTAGAATATCTTAATAAACTACATCCATCTATATATAAAGAACAATTGTCATGGATAATAACATAGATATGGTATTCTTCCAAAAACTCCCAAAAAGAAATAAAATATTAATGGATCAACATGTCATGGACTTTTGGGAATACCAAATTTTATAATGATCACCATTATAGGTCTTTTTGTTTCGATATGATATTTTTCTCCCATCAGTAGAAATTGAATCTCCCAAATACATGTTATGAACAACCCCCATATATATGTATACGAGCATTTACACCAATGTCCATGCATGAGGTAAGATGATGAAAATATTTCAAAAATGTTATGGAACACCATATGGATAGTGTATAATAAATAAATAACCACTAAACACATGAACTACCATATTCAGTGATCTACCAAGATGGAATAAATGATATAATGTAAGGATATAGTGTTTAATGGTGCATATACCAAGGATGGAATTTCATGGATGAGTGAGCATGGTCCTTATGAGTCTACATGTCCAATTTTGATTTTAAATATACTATACATATGATCTATGTATATGAGGATGTCTGGGTGGAATAGTTCTATTTCTCGATCTATGAAAATCTCATCTAGAAAGTTTTTAATAGATGGTTTTTGGAAACAAACTATTTATATCTACTATGTCGATATTTCTAGATTAGCAAGTTCGACCTCTATAAGATTAGAGGGAACATGAAACATGGTGAATTGTATGATAAATTCATGTAGATGTGGAACATCTAAAACAATTCTGATCTGACCCCTATGAAATCAAAGGGGATTTGTTATGCAACAGGGATGAAGAAAATAATGTAGTCATGCCTAAACCAAGATATAATATTAAATAAATGGTTATAGATCTTGTTAGAACTAACAAACAAAGTATTATGTGATTTAATACCTAGAATTATGATATTGAGTATAATAATATAAATACTTATGCATTTTAGAGGCAATTTGTTACATCAGTGGGGTATATTATATAAAATAGGAATTTACCTATAACGTGACATTCAAAATATTCCTCATAGTATTCCACAATGGATGGATTCACCGAATGAGGGACATGATCATGGGTTTGTGACCTAAAACCAATACAGTGGTACAACTATGGGAATATGGTCAATAATTAAATATTAACATCCCTATTCTAGAAAGTATTTGAAAATGTTATTGAATGTGATAATTATGGATAAACATTATATTGCTTTCGGATATTTCAATTCCTTTTTATATGGGTTGTTGAATACATTGAGGGATTTGAGTTTCAAACCCCCATCACCCCTCTAAACACATAATCACAACCTAATAGAATCAACATCATCATTGAATAACCTATGAAAATTGACATGGTTTGTTCAGTTTCCATGTTAGGATATCATAAATTGTTTTCCAATACACCATTAAAACATATAATTGGGATCATCACTAATAAGGACGATGGATCTGTAAAAACTAAATCTAATCTAATTTGTTTATGGAGGAGGTACTCACAATATGAATTGAAGGTGAACCCATTTGTGACCCATATTCAATATGATGCCTCACACACCATTTTCATAACCTCTTGAGGGTCACCATATATGTATATGTGACAATACATTCTGAGAGGAACCCAAATATAATTGGATTGTTATAGCTCATGATGGATAATGAAAATACTCAATTATAGTTTTAGTAATATTTTTACTTTCTATTTTTTATTTGATGTATGATCTTAAATGGAAATTAGATTTCGTATATTACAAGATAAATTATTTTAAATTTTTGGTAGAGGTTGTGTCATGGATTTTGGAGATATATCATAATGGATATATAGTTTATATGAGAACCATACGATCAATTCCAAGATCTTAGGTTGAAGTTGTGGACAACAAGAATCATCAAAGGCCTCCAAACCAGCATTTGGATGATGCTTGTTTGAATGAAATATTTTTTATTGAGGGATCTTAACTAATAATTCCAAAAAATAAGGTAAATAATTGTGGTATTTCATGTCTATACCATGTTTTTTCCTATGAAAACCATTAACGACATGTACATAGTCTTAGAGGATGATGGATTTCCCTATGTCAGGGAGGAAGATTATTAGACAGGTAAATTAATTACAGGAATGATTATTTTAGAATTTTAATTTTGTATGTCTCTAATTTTTTTATTCAAATAATCAAATATATGAGAGACATTGCATTTGGGTATCAAAGTGTGGAATCCAGGGTCTAAATCAATGATTTAATGTTGTCGATACAATTATTGAGACCAAAAGGTGTATTCACCAATCTTGTGTAATTTATTCTTGGGGGGAAATATAAATAAGGCTCATGGAATATTGAGAAATCTACATTTATGGATATGGTGGGGTTAAGTGAGGAATCTTAGGATATTGAGAGAAGTAATTCTAATAAGGAATCACGGGGAACATTTCCAACATAGGTAAATTGAAAATCATATTTATATTAGTGTTTCATCAAAAAACCAACCCAGCTATCAATATTTTTTCTCAACGTATGTCCATATATTAATTTATTCCATACCAATATCCACATTACATTTGGGGGAAGGATGATGTGTACGCCTTGATAGATTGTAAAGTTGGGTATTCCTCCCCTAATGCGATGTCCTCCACAGTGTTCGAAGAAAATATTTCCTCTATGACATCAAATGGATCCCCAAAAACCTAGGATATGCAACACATATAAGGTGAAATTAAAAGGAAAATCCACATAAAAAATAATATTCCAAGAATTTATTAGTTATAACACCCTTGGTTTTGTGAATCATTTCCAATCCATAATATATTTTTTCAATAAATCAAGAATATTTTTTATATTCTTTAAAACTAAATAAAATTGATTAAGAAGTAAACCATACTTTATAATAAAAAATTAATAATTGTTTATTCATTCATAGTGGAACATTAAAACAAAATGACATGAAACTATGTATTACATATGATGTATTATTGAAAATAATTGATAAGTATATCTCATACGAGTAAATTAATTTACTGTAGAAAATAGATATAAATGAATAATATTTCTACAACTATGAAATATCCTTAATCATTTCACCCATGAGAAAAATTATCAATAGAATAAGAACTATACTAAAAAATAACATAATGAATGCATAATGAATATTAAAAATATATAACGTAATCTATACAAATGATAATAACCTGTAAAGATAGATTGGTATGAATTTTTTAATTTTATAACCATATTATATAGCAGCCATGAATAATAGAAGTAATCATGTTACTAGTTAAAACTATTGGAATATAGTTAATCTACCTACCATTAATTTAGGTATATAATAGATAAATTATCAATATTGGGAAAATATTTGAAAAAAATAAATTATTATCTAAATTGAGATAATGGAATATAATTCATCTGTGAAATAATTATGTTATTAATGTAGTTGTTTATATATAATATGAATATTTATAAATTTATTAATTTTAATTAATTATAAAATTAAAATTTATCGAATAAATTTAATGATTTATTAGTAATGAAAATAAGTTACACCACTAGAATAATAAACCAACTTTTATTTACACTTAACTATTTATACAAGGTTTAAAAATGATTTATTTTGAAACATTATTTTTATTATTATATATTTCTATTTAAAAGATAATACACACAAATTATGAATATTAAATGAAATATTTTGTTTTTAAAAATAAAAACTCAATAATTGTTCATATATTTATTATAAATTTGTTATTAACTATGTAAAATAATTCAATAAAAAAGTGATATTTTTTAGTGAATTGTGTTTAAATGTGTAATTTAATTATATCATAATAATTATAATTGATCATTAATGAATAATTATTATAATGAATTTTATTGACAAGATAATAAATTAACAATCACATATTTTGTTTTTAATTTAAATGTAATAGAATATATTAATTTAATGTGTAAACATATTTTAATAAATGATTGTTATGTGTTCAGTTTTTTTATATTAAAATTAATTTTTATAAATCTTTTATATTGAATATAATAAAATTAGTTACATATTTTGAATAATAATTAAAAATTATCTAATAATAGTTATTTTATTTTTAGTAAAACTAATTATTTAATGATTTAAATGATATTTCCTATTGTAAAGGGAAAAATGTTTCTTAATAAAATGATTTAAACAGTTTTTTATTTACATCCAAATTAATAAAAATTGAACTCTATTAAAGGAATAATTAAATTTAATTATATATATACATATAAATATTTATTCAATTCCAATTAATGGGAAATAAAAATAGAACACTTAATCAATGAATACATTTTAAAAAAAGATTTTTCTATATATCTTATATCTTAATATCAGAGATAATTTTCTCTTATATATAAATTTATTAATATTATATTTATTTCAAATTTGGAATCAAGATATGAAAATATGGTATTAATGGAATCTTATATTTTTAGAAAAAAATAGTAAACATGGTAAATAATTAAATAATGTAAAATAACTAACTTGAAGTGGAATGAATTATTGATAATTAAAGTAATATAAAATATTTTTATAATAATTTACAGAGTTTTTTAGAGAATTATACAATTCCTAAAAAAAATACTCACCGGACATATATTTAATTTATTCCTTACACATTATATAAATTATGTTTCCAATGAAATGTCACTCTTTAAAACTATAAAAGGTTCTCTTGTATAACCATTCAAATGACACTCAAAAAAATAGAATCTATATTGAATAACTTGAATTTTATTTCCCCAAAATAGTAATAATGGATTTTTTATTTATAGTTATAGGATGGATTCAAAAACCCATCATTCCATAGGGACCTTGAATGATGATAAAATTCATCATAATAACTACATATTTCATCACTATAATTATCAATTACCTTCTCATCTCCACTCTTATATATAAATATATATTTTATATATTTTAATGGTTTTATATTGATATAATTATTCTTCTGAAATAATTATATAATAAAAAAATAAATTCATAATCATATGCATACATTGATTTTTGAAAGTTATTTTTGCATTGTCCTAACAACTAACAAGAATAATGTTTTAAATTTACATTATAGATGACAATGAAATTTTTTTAATTGTTATTAATATATAAATAATTTTAAATAAATGGTTATTGAGTTTGGATATCAACATCTAGACCATTATTAGTATATCACACCAGTTTTTTAAAAAATCAACTAAATAAGATTTTTAATGAATTTATGTCATAAAAAATACCTAAATCTCATACGGAATGAAGATATAAATTGATAACACATTTTGAATATTCTATTATTTTAAATTTATTATTCTGTAGATTAGGAAGTAATGAAAATTTAAGGAATTCCCAAACCATTATATCAAATTACACAACGAAGTGTTGAAACTAGTAACAAATTATGATTTATATTAACTAAAAATTTCAATAACATTTTAATCATGACAATAAACTATTAATAAAAATTTAATATATAAGAATTTTATTTTTAAAATTTATATTATTGAGTCTTAAATTATTATATATAAGTTTATAGTTTATCCAACTATGACGGAAATAAAGGTAACGATATTCCATTCTTAATTTCACTTAACAAACAAACTCATCTTATTAACCACTTTCATTCATTTTTGTTGTTTATATAAAACCCATGGATGTATTTTTATCCTTTATTCATGAATTTAATGTAATATATATGTCTTTATCATGTCTTCATTCTCAATATATTTCTATTCAAATGTAACTCAATCAATATGTGTTAAATTTTGAATCTCATTTTGAAAATTGGTTTTTTTTATGTTTGAATTTCCATAAATTGAATAATATTCATTCAATATCACTTTTAATACATCTATAATCATATCCGATATTTAAATATGGGGATAAATGTATTCTTACCATTTCACCTCTTTTAGGTTTAAAATTATACAAAAATGATTCTTTTTGTGGACTTTACAAAATCTATTCTTTTTGGCCAGCAATCCTTCTCCTAGATGTCTAGATTATCTATAATGTTTTATTTATCAACTTAAATATTCTTTAATTATTATTTAATATTGTTTCATATTGACAAGAACCTTCATTACTATAAGAAACTAACCTAGATTTCCTTCAAACTTGAAACCCGACTCGTTCTGTTACATACCTAAAGGGAATTCAAGATCCCCATAGGTTGGAGACAATCATCGGGGCATGAAAAAATACAACATATGAAACAATTTCAACGAAACTGATAAAATACCACCTTATATGTACAAAACATAAATGAAAAGTATATGACAAACAAGATCTTTCTTCGATAACTGTAAGAAAAAAGGATAAAGTGAATACTATTAAACAAGCTAAACACTCCAATACATGCCCAATAATTATGGACTAAAAACCAAAGAACCATGTAAAATGATGGTATAAATTAACTCCCACCATATCACCTTCATCTACCCTACTAGATAAAAAAAATGTTTCCACCTCACTGTATAACATTGAGATTCCCTATAAAACAATACAAACAATAGTCTACATAGAACTTAATAGGTGTGAATGATGTCATCTAACATGCTTAGAAAGATCCCACCTAGTTGTTCCATAATCAGTCTCCGTATAAAAATTAATTTATTCTCATTTTATATAAAAATGGAATGATATATGGTAAAGAATATTTATAGAAATCAGGGTTCCCATTTTCCACTTGGACTATTCTAAAAGAAACGTTGGTATATCCATTTCAAAAACATTTTCCATATAATTTTCCACATCATAAACTTTTATATCAAGGCTAACTTATAAATCCATGAAATAAAACATAGAAGACCGGTAACCCAACACCAAGGAATACTACAGGTCCAATCTGCAGAGTAATCATACCCCAATATATCATGTCCACAAATCTAATCCAAGAAGAAAAAACTAGGATGCATAGGAATACCCAATGAGTAAACCCCCCATAATTTCAATATAAGTCTCCAAGAACAAGGGGCCAATAAAATATAGAAATTCCCCTAAAAACCACCTTGATAATCATAAGAAATGGATGATAAAATCACATAAAACCATCCACCAATGTACATAAGGTAACCCATGTGATATTTTTCACAAATCATTAAAATTCATAGAAATATCCAATTTATTTTTATTTATCAACACCTTTGGAAAAGGAATTATCTTTAAGAAAAAATATCAAAAAACAGAAAAAGATCATTCAAATTCTATTAATAAATAAAATTATAATTCAAGAACAATCAATCTTTTCAACATTTTCTAGAGACGAAACCACATACCTCAAAACATCGGTCTCACATTCCCACAATGCAATCCCATACCAAAGTAATCCAATAATTTCAACAATGGCCCTTGAATCAAATCCATATAAATATTGATTCAATTTTGTATACAAGGGTTCAGTGAAAGATATGAACCCCACATACATAAAATATGTACATGCACTGCACCACAACCAATTTAAGAAATGGCATCTGAAACAAGATCACAAAATTGATCTAGGAAGAATCAAAGAAGAATCACTAACATTAGGAAAATGGATCAAAATACAACACCCAACGAAGATACTATGATCAAAGGTAACAAAGGAATAGAAAGATTACTCACCCTGAGAGACAAACTATGATAACCCTGCTTTTTATTAAAATTTAAACATGATTTATTACATAAAAATTCACTTGATGCAACAAAGAAAATTGAAAGGTTTAGTGTCTTTGGAGGTTAGGATTATTACATAAAAACTGAAAACATGAAATACAACATCTTTATTGAAAACTTGTTATACATGACCACTAAATTCCTTTGTACTTATCATTTCATGGGATAACCGGAGGGCATGCATAAGAAAAGGGTGAGCTATAAAGCCCAGTAAGGGAATACACATGGAATAAGATGAAGAGTAAAATAAATGTTAGAAATTAGTAATATCAATAGAGAACAAGTGAAACACGAACATAAAGTCATGATAAATCATGATAATCATAACATGGAAATGTGGAAACAACACTTAACATTGAATTAACTTGAGCGAAGGCTCATTGCACATGGTGCATGAGTAAATCCTCATTGCACATGAAGCATGATTAAACCCTCATTGCACTTTAATTATCCTTAGTCAACACTCATGGCACATGACATATCATTATACTATACTTTACCCAATTCATTGGAGCGCTATAAGGGCGCACCCTTCTTAAACATTTCATTTCATACGTAAGTGTGCCACCTGGATCATAAAACATGGATTCATAAAACATAATCATTTATTCCATGATAAAGGAATGTGGAATTAATACATGAAACTTTATAATCAACAAGTAAATGTGCATAAAAGTGAATACCCTTGATGGAGAAATGGGCATGGTATTCACTACACAATGACTTTGTCTTAGAAAATCAGTGCAATTTCGGCAGCGTTACGGCCTGACATAAGAATTCATAAAAATGGTTCATGAGAGAGAAAGGGGTTCCTCGTCATAATTAGATGTAATGGACAGTAAGGAGGTAATATAGTTATATGTCCAAACAATTGTAATTGAATTTAAATTCATGATACAAAAGTATTTCTTGAATGTAAATGAGGAGGGAGAAGTTCCTTTCGGAATTTTGGCATATTAACGGGTGTACATGGGAGAAATTTAATGAGAGAGAAAGGGGCCTCCCATCATTCAAACATAAATAGGACAGAATGAGGGAGGGGATAAACCATACCACAACATTCATAATTGAATTTAAAATGGAAAAACAACTTAATGGAAATTGGACAAAAATGAGAATGGAAGAAAAAACCCTTACTTGGAAGTGTGCTTCCAAAGGCTAGAGAGAGGCTTGTGAGAGGCTTCATGGGAGCTTGGGGCACCATGGGAGGATTCTAGAGTGAGTAGGGAAGAGGTTGGACGAACTTCAAAGGCTTTGAGTGAGGATGAAGTGATAGCTTGGGTGGGTTTATATAGGAAAAGTGAGGGAATTCATTATTATTTTGGATTGGGACGCCTTATATTAAATTAATCCAAACCACAATCCCTCCCATGGTTTTTCCCATGGGTTTTGGAAAAGGGAAGAGGAAAACAATATTTTATAAGGCCAACTTCCAAACTTCTTAAAATAATAGGGTTGCTTATGTGGAGGTGAGTCATACTCACGTGGAAATTAATTTTAAAAGACAAGGTGTTTAATAAGTCTTGAGGGGTCCAATAATGCTTTGAAAAGTAAGCATCACAAACCTAAAATAAAATTATTTTAATGGTAAAACATATATTTTCAGATCATAAAAATTATTGTATTTCATTACATCACTTTTGGGTCATTATGATGTCATCAAACACATTATATATTTAAGTGATATTTAATTTTTACTCAAAAAAATTGATCGTCTCAGAAAATTATGAAAAATTCACCATTGGATAATTTCGACATATTGATTCCAAAAATAACATTTATTTTTTATAAATAATTTTCTAAATATGTTAATTTTCACTTTTAAAATAAAAACTGACATTATTAGTAAATTCACGGGTTTTTGACAAAAATGGATTTCAAACCATAAAGAAAATTATAATTGCATTAATACAATTATATGTTCATTTATATATAATAACATTAATCTAATAATAATAAAATTTTATTACAAAATTATTTAATTCAAAAATCCCTTAATTAAATAAAATATATTTCTTAATTAAATAATAACTAAAAAACACCATTTGTACTTTAAAAACTAT
The DNA here is from genome assembly GCA_963277665.1 of Viscum album. Lineage (NCBI taxonomy): Eukaryota > Viridiplantae > Streptophyta > Magnoliopsida > Santalales > Viscaceae > Viscum > Viscum album. The sequence goes on along the minus strand of OY728123.1, from coordinate 418,431,123 downwards.
TTACAATGTATCAATAATGACAAGAAATTATATTCATTATTATATAAAAAAATAATGTACATGAACATAGTATTATAGATTTGTTTTATAACCCCTTAAATCAGCCACATAACACCTAAGGGTAAGGTGTCCGATGGTGACAGACTCTTGGGGTGGCTCGGATAACATTGCTCAAGTGGTAATCTCTATCAACTTACACTTTTCCCATAGAAGGTCCCATTTGAACTTGACATGGTGAAGCTCAGCTTGGGATTGGTCAAGAGCGAAGCCCAAGGACTCCACCTCTTTTTTTAGCTTCGACAAATGGGCTTTGTATGGGGAAATTCTAATGGATGAGGCCATTTCTTCCTTTTTCTGAGTAAATTGGATTTGTTAATGTCCTATATTTATAATAATCATGTGATAACTTTTCAAAGGCTATATTTGCAACGGTCCAAAATTCTTAACATAAAACTAAAGAAGTTGACATTTTATATAAACATTTTTTATAAAGAGACATTTAAATAGATCGAGATGAATTTCCATTAATGAATCTTTGGGTCGTTACAATATTCCCCCCTTAAGAAACTTTTCCCTCGAATTTTTTCCTTTTTCCACACTAAAATAGATGTCGGTAACTCAGCTTCATCATTTCCTCCGATTCCCAAGTCACTTTTTCAAACATGTGGTTTCTCCACAACACATTGACGAGGGGCATTGTCTTATTTCATAGAACTTTTTCTCTAGGATCTAAGATCTTCACTGGTTGCTCCTCATAAGAACGATCATCTTCAAATTGTAACACCTCATAAGAGAGTACGTGGGAAGGGTCCGGAATGTACTTACTTAAGAGGGATACATGATAGACATCATGTACTTTGTCCATAGTAGGTGGAAGTGCTAGTTGATAGACCACAGCCCCGACACGTTCAAGAATCTCGAAGGGGCCGATGTACCTTGGACATAACATCCCTTTCTTTCCAAACATCATGACCTTCTTCCATGGAGATATACGTAGAAAAACCATGTCTCCATCTTTAAACACAAAGCCTCATCGACGATTATCTACATAACTCTTCTGTCAACATTGGTCTTCCTTGATATGCTACTGAATAGTTTTCACCTTCTCCACCATTTCCTATACCATTTCTGGTCCAAGCTGCATACGTTCTCTAACCTCATCCCAACATTCCTGTGTTCTACACCTTTCCCATACCGGGATTCATATGGTGCCATTTGGATGCTTGAGTGGAAACTGATATTATAAGAGAACTAAACCAGAGGAAGATGTTGATCCCATCCTCCTTTAAATTCATTTGAGCACGCTCTCAACATATCCTCAAGTGTTTGGATAGTCCGATCAGATTGGCCATCAGTTTGAGGATGATAGGCCATACTGAAGTTCAGTTAAGTATTCAGAGCATGTTGAAGACTCTTCCAAAACATATAGGTGAATCTTTGATCTCGGTCAGACACTATAGATAGTGGTACTCTATGCAACCTTAACACTTCCCAAATATATGTCCATGCCATTTGATCCAATGAGAAATCATCTCGAATAGAAATGAAGTGTGCAGTCTTTGTAAGACGTCCACAACAACCCAGATTGCATTGTTGCCTTTGTATGTCCTTGGATTTCCGGTGACAATGTCCATGGTGATGTTCTCCCATTTCCATTATGGTATGGGAAATGGTTGCATCATCCCCTTAGACTTCTGCCTCTCTGTCTTCACTTGCTGGCACACTAGGAACTTTGATGTTTCTTCAGCAATTTCCTTCTTCATATTATCCCAGCAAATGTTTTCTCGGAGATCTTGATACATCTTTGTGCTCCCTGGGTGAATAGAGAAATTTGAACTATGTTCGTCATCCAAAAGTTCCTTCCTCAGTTCCGGACTTGATGGAACACATAGTCTTTTCCCAAACCGCACAATTCCTTCTTCCTTAACATTAAACTCCAAGGATTTCCCTTTTTTGATATCATCTATTTTTTCATGAGTTCCCACATCATCCTTTTGAGCATCCTTAAACATTTCCAAAAGAGATGGTTGAGCAATCATTTGTGAAAGGATTGATGATGTTCCCTTTTATATGATTCCAATGTCCATCTTCATTAAGTCTAAGAACATTTGATCCTTCTCAATTCTCATCATTGATTGAATCGCTGGGTCCTTTATACTTAGGGCATCTTCCACCTTGTTCGCTTTTCCAGGGTGGTAATGTATTGAAGAATCATAATCATTGATGTGCGCTATCCATCTTCTCTAGTGCATATTAAGCTTTTTATGTGTGAATATATATTTAAGACTCTCGTGGTCAGTATATATCTCACATTTCTCCCCATAGAGATAATGCCACCAGATTTTCAAGGCAATAATCACCGCCCCAAACCCCAGATCACGCGTTCGATAGCTTCGCTCATGGATTTTCAACTACTTTGAGGAATAGGATATCACTTTATCATTCTGCATCAGCACATAGCCTAAGACCTTCTTCAAAGCATCACTGAATACCACAAAAAGTTTCCCACTTGTGGGTAAAGTGAGCACAGGCGCAGTGATAAGCCTCCTTTTCAACTCCTTGAAGAATTCTTCACATTCATCACTCCAATAAAACTTTACTCCCTTTCGATTTAGCTTGGAATGAGGGTTGCACAATCGTGAGAAATTTCTCACAAATCGTCGATAAAATCCAGCTAACCCCAAGAAGCTACAGATATCTCTTACCAATGTTGGCCTCGTCTATCACTCAATTGCATATGTTTTGGAGGGATCGACAGACATCCCATTTATTGTGGTTATATGGCCCAAGAATGAGACCTCTTTCGACCAGAACTCACAATTTATGTAATTTTTATAGAGATTCTCCTTGCGCAACGTCCCTAGTACAGTTCTTAAATGCTCCTCATGATCCTCCTTGGTTTGGAAGTATATTAGAAAATCATCTATAAAGACTACCACAAATTTGTCTAGGTAATCTCTAAATACTCTATTCATCAAGTCCATGAAGATTTCTGGATCATTGGTGAGTCCTAAAGGCATTACTATGAATTCATAGTGCCCGTATCTTGTACGAAAAGTAGACTTGGGGACATCTTCCTTCTTCACCCTTACATGATAATATCCCGACCGCAAATCTACCATGGAGAAGTATTGTGATCCACACAGCCGATCAAACAAGTCATCGATTTGTGGGAGAGGATACTTGTTCTTTATCATGATTTTTTTAAGTTCATGATAATTGATGCAAAGTTGCATTGACCCATCCTTCTTCTTGACGAAGAGGACTACTGCACCCCATGGTGAAGCACTTGGGCGTATAAACCCTTTTTCCAGATTCTCCTGTAGTTGTTTCTTCAGCTCTTCAAGATCTATAACATCCATTCTATATGGAGTATTGGATATTAATAAAGCCTCGGGTATAAGTTCAATTGAGAATTCAACATATCTTCTTGGAGGAAGACCATGCAGTTCCTAGGGAAACACTTCAGCGAATTCCCTCACAATAAGAATTTCTTCAAGGACGGTTTCTCCCTTGTACTCAATCATCTGAGCCAGATAGACATACACATAGGTCAGTAATATCCATGCTTGAGATGATGGAGCTAATGGAGATTCATATTCCTCCTTACACATGTAAAGAATCGGGGGTCAATTCTCCATATAGTGTGTGATTTCCCTCTCCCGACAATTAATGTTGGATCTATATAAGGAAAGCCAATCCATGACAATAATTTCATCAAATTCCACTAGAGGTAGTATGAAGAGGTTCTCCGGGAAATTTAATCCACTGATTGTAATAGGGGAGGACTTATATTCATGGGATGCAATGATTTCCCCATTTTTCGTACTCATCAACATATTCACTTCAATGATTTTTGGTGGTGCAGGGATTGTTCTACTAAAAATTCAAGATATAAAAGAATGCGGAGAACCTGAATCAAAAATTATGTTTCTCATTATTGAATGAATAACTAGTATACATGTCACCACTTCATTGTTCGGGTTCACTTCGACAGAAGTGATGGAAGAATATCTTTCTCTCTGCCTTGGAGGCTATTGGTTTCCTCCGAAAACCCTTGGATTAGGGCACAGATTTGAAAAATGACCTGGTTCTTTGCATTTGTAACATTGAAAAACACTTTGAGGTTTGAATGGAGTGGTCCTCTCCTCTGTCACAGCCACGGGTCTTTCTTTCCGACAATTAACAGCTAGGTGCCCTTCTCTTCCACACCTGAATCATTTCCTCGTCCCCATAAGGCAATTTCTAGGGTGCTTCTTTCCATAATTTTGGCAAGTGGGGTGCTGGATCATCTTAGCACTGTTGGATTTATCTATCGGATGACTAGCATTGAAGTCCACCTTACGCTACTTATCCCCATGATACCCTTGTGATTCTGTGATCTCCATTTCGACCTGGAGGGCACATAGAACAATTTCCTCATAGCTGTCGAAGTCACAGATTGGTAATGCTTTCCGTAGGCTGGGCTTCAACCCACCAATGAAGCGGTCAACTTTGCATTTAGGGGTAACGACAAATCTAGAAGCGTATCATGAAAGCCTTGTGAAGTTTTCCTCATACTCTCCAATAGATTCTTCATCTTTTTTCTTGAGGGAAAGTAAGTCCCTTTCCATCTTAATCCGAAGGGTGCGCGGAAAATATTTATTGAAAAACATCTTCCGGAAATCCTTCCATTCCAATGCCTTGATCTCCTCCTTAGGCTTCGTATTTTTGATCAACGTCCACCATTGATCAGCTTCACCCTCCATACGATAAGACACCAGGATAACCTTCTCTTATTCAAAACATTGAAGGATGGATAAGAACTTTTCAATAGATTTGATCCATTGTTCAGCGATCGTGGGATCAGATGATCCACTAAAAGTAGGGGGCCTTTGTCTCATTAAGCTCTCGATAGGGACTTCTTCTTTCTTAGGGGGGGTTGAACGTTCCTCCTGACCTGTGTTTATATTCAAAACATGAGTTAGCTAAGAGAGAAGTGTGACAAAGTTCGTGATTCTTTCTCCCATTGGATTGGGAATCTCATTAGTACAGTCATCACACAGATCTTCTCATCGGTTATTAGCCAGAGTCCTCCTATTACCGGCCATTGGATAGAATAAAAGGAAAGGTAGTGGTAACACAAAAAGGGTAATCCAAAGACAAAATTTGATTACTTATAAATAAACTTTTATTTCCTCAACTCATGAGTCTATAGGCTTCAATCTAGGCTTTTCATGGTCTACTTTCTAACATATATTTTTAGGGGAATTTTTTTTAATTCCCTTAATAAGGGTTCATACTAAGCTTATGAATTTATCAAAACATATCCCCCGGGAATTTCATAACCAAGAGTTTATGAAGGCCCGTTTTCATGCACCAGTTCCCGTTCAAGTCTAGCTCAAAGCGGTGTTTTCGGGTTTTGCCCCTAAGATACATCTGTGCCAGAGCCACCTCTACCTGCTCGTATCCAGACAGGGATGTATTTTCTTGATAACCCACTTAATCAATACTCACAAAAACATAGTGATGTTTTTATTACACTTAGTATTGTCTCTAATGCTTTACTAGGGTTTTCTAATCCTAATCCCAAAAATAACTAAACCTATCCTCTGATACCAACTATGACAACCCTGCTTTTTATTACAACTTAAACATGATTTATTACATTAAACATCACTTGATACAACAAAGAAGATTGAGAGGTTTAGTGTCTTTGGGCCTTAGAATCATTACATAAAAACTCAATACATGAAATACAACATATTTATTGAAAACATCCTTTACATGACACTACATTCCTTCGTACTTAGCATTACATGGGATAACCTGAGGACATGCATAAGAAAATGGTGAGCTATAATGCCGAGTAAGGGAATACATATGGAATAATATGAGGAGTAAAATACATGTTAGACATTAGGAATATCAATATAGAACAAGAGAAACATGAACATAAAGTCATGTTAAATCATGATAATCATAACATGGAAATGTGGAAACAACACTTAACATTGAATTAGTATGAGCCAAGCCTCATTGTATATGGAGCATGAGTAAATCCTCATTGCACATGAAGCATGAGTGAACCCTTGTTTCACTTGAATTAGAATGAGTGAAAACTCATTGCACATGACGTATCATGATACTATTTTTTACCCAATGCATTGGAGTGCTATAATGGCGCACCGTTCTTAAACATTTCATTTCATGCATAAGTGTGCCACATGGATCATAAAACATGGATTCATAAAACATAATCATTTATTCCACGATAAAGGAATTTGTAATTCATACATGAAACTTTATAATCAACAATTATATGTACATGAAGTTGAATACCCTTGATGGAGAAATGGGCATGGTATTCACTACACAATGACTTTTTCTTATAAAGTTGGTGCGATTTCAGCAGCGTAACAGCGTGACATAAGAATTAATAAAAATGGTTGATGAGAGTGAATGTGGTTCCTCATTATATATACATGTAATGGAAATTAATGAGGTCATATAATTACGTGTCCCAACAATTTTAATTGAATTTAGATTCATGATACCAAAGTATTACTTGAATGTAAATGAGGAGAGAGAAGTTTCTTTCGGAATTTCGGCATAGTAACGGGTGTACATGAGAGGAATTTAATGAGAGAGAAAGGTGTCTACCATCATTAAAACATAAAGAGGGAAGTCTGAGGGAGGTGAAAAACCATACCCCAACATTCATAATTGAATTTAAAAGGGAAAACAACTTAAATAAAATTGGACAAAAATGAGAAACGAAGAAAAATCCTTTACTTGGAAGTGTGCTTCCAAAGGCTAGAGAGTGGATTTTGAGAGGCTTCTTGGGAGATTGGGGCACCTTGGGAGGATTATAGAGAGAGTAGGGAAGAGGTTGGATGAACGGAAAAGGCATTGAGTGGGGAGGAAGTGGGAGCGTGGGTGGGTTTATATAGGAAATGTGAGGGAATTCATTATTATTTAGGTTTGGGACTCCTTGTATTAAATTAATCCAAACCAAAAACCCTCCCATGGTTTTTGCCCATGGTTTTTGGAAAAGGGAAGAGAAAACAATATTTTATATGGCCAAAGTCCGAAATTCTTAAAATAATAGGGTTGTTTATGTGGAGATGAGTCATACTCCCATGGAAATTAATATAAAAAAACAAGGTGTTTAATAAGTCTTGAGGGGTCCATTAATTCTTTTAAAAGTAAGCCAAACAAACCCAAAATCACATTAATTTAATGGTAAAACACATATTAGCCGAAAATAAAGATTATAGTATTTTATTATATCACTATTGGGTCATTATGATGTCATAAAAAACATTATATATTTAAACAGTATTTATTCTTTACTCAAAAATTTAACTATCTCAGAAAATAATGAAGAATTCACCGTTGGATATTTTCGACATATTGATTCCAAAAATAACATTTATTTTATCTAAATAATTTTCTAAATATGTTAATTTTAACTTTTAAAATAAAAACTGACATTTATCGAAAATTCACGGGTTTTGACAAAAATGGCTTTCAAACCTTAATAAAAATTATAATTGCATTCATACAATTATAAGATAATTTATATATAATAAAATTAATCTAATAATAATAATAATTTTTTATTAAAAAAATATTTAATTCAAAAATCCCTTAATTAAATAAAATGGATTTCTTAATTAAATAATAACTAAAAAACAACATTTGTACTTTAAAAACTATTTACAATGTATCAATAATGACAAGAAATTATATTGATTATAATATACAAAAATATTGTACATGAACATAGTACTATCGATTAGTTACATAACCCCATAAAACAACCGCATAAGACCTAAGGAAATGGTGTGTGATGGTGACAGACTCATGGGGTGGCTCGGATAACATTGCTCGAGTGGTAATCTCTATCAACTTCAACTTTTCCTGTAGATGGTCCCGTTTGAGCTTGATATGGTGAATCTCAGCTTGGGCTTGGTCAAGAGTGAATCCCAATGATGCCACATCTTTTCCGAGCCTCGACAAATCGGCTTCGTATGGGGAAATTCTACTGGATGAGGCCATCACTTCCTTTGTCTGAGTAAATTGGATTTGTTAAAGTCCTATATTTATAATAATCGTGTGATCACTGTTCAATGGATATATTATAAACTTTCAAAAATTCTTAACATAAAACCAATGAAGTTGACATTTTATATAAACTTTTTTTATAAAGGGGAATTTAAATAGATCAAGAGGAATTTCCATTAATGAAACATTGGGTTGTTATACAGACCACAATTTCAATGGATATTTTATTTCAAACATATTGATCTATAAGGAGTTATGTCCCTCAAAAATTCAATGGAGATAAATTAGTTCGAGGGACAAGAAGAATTAGGGATGGAACTGAAACAAAAAATCCTCACACTATTTTTCAAAATAGTAAATAGGCCATTATATGTAATATAACCTAGTTACATGATATGTAACCCCCATGATCCACATATGAAAAAAAATATATGTCCTCAGATTAAAAACTAACATTTTGATAACTCATGTTGTGTAAGTCATAATCAAGACAAGTTACCTTTCAAAACATGAAGTTGTCTTTCATGGAATACATCCAAAAAACTAAAAATGGTGTTTAACTACTCTAAAACCTATCTAAACAAATGGTTATTAGTGAATGTCCAAAAAATATCTGACTTCACCATTATAGGTATCCTACCAACATCATAGGAGGGGGAAAACAGTGAGGTTAAGTGAATACTCTTTAAAATGGAAACGAGATGTTACAAACACCCCACCATAATGACTTTACATCCACAGGAAGTCAAGTGGAATATATGATCCCAAGAAAATGGTTATCCCACTTCTCCTCAATCAATGACTCGTGTTCCCAGGTCTCTGGAGAATTCATGCATTGTTTCCATAGAACACGGAAAAACAAAATATACTTCCCACACAATACTTTCACCTGAGAGTCAACAATCTCAAATAGATTCTACAAAACCGAAACATCAGGCTCTATGTCAATTTATCCACAACTCAGTGTGTTATTGGGATTACGGTGATACTTATTATGATTAGATATGTGTAAAATATCTTGAATACTTGTCAATTGTACTAGCAGTGCTAACAGATAGACAACATCTATGAGACACTCAGTGAACTCAAATAGTCCAAAATATCTCGAATCCAACATTCCCTACTTCCCAAGTCAACGGTGACCCAACATATGATAATGATTCTATAAAACCCTGTCATGTACAAAAAAAACCCATAGGTCAATTCCCCTAACTTGTATACAATTTTCATCAACTCTAGTGTAAAGACCCGTAAATTTCAAAGGAAATATTTTTTCTTAATTTTCTTTGTGATTTTATGAGTACGCAGTTTCTTACGGCACCTGATTCCGAGGCCCGGTGTGTCGGGAATCAATTTCCGAAATTTTTCTCGAGTACGTTCAGTAAACCAACGAGCGGGTATTCCTAACTTTTGAATGGGTGATTGGAATCAAAATCTGAGGGCACCGAAGAAACTGCAGCGCCGGTAATAGCTTAGGAACACCTTTTCTGGAGTTGCGTTTAATCGGGTGAGGTTATTAAATAAATGGGTTAACTAATGAATGAAATAAAATTTTTTGCTACAATATTTATTTCTATTCTAAGTAGTTTTAACCTAGTCATGGAGGATTGAGTGGGACCCACTACTATATAACTTCTCTAAGTATGATATTAGTGAAGTGGGGGCCACACGAGCCCCACCCCTTCAAATTCCTTAAAACCTCCCTCATGCATTTATTTTTGTAACACACCCGCACCCCCATTAATGACATGCCAACTCTTGAAATTAAATTTGGATAATTAAACGCTCATAAATTAATTCAATTAATTGATTGTTATCTTTTGAATTTCAAAAAGGGTTGGCATGAGTAATAAAATAAGGCAAAGCCTTATTTTATTATTTTTTGAATAGTTGTGTGGAGGTATTTGGGGAGAGGAGAGCTCATCATGGATATCTTCTTCTTCCTCGTCAAAAAACACGAAGAACGTTGACTCTACAATGAAGAACTCCATCACCAAAAGGGGAGATCGTCGTACCGTCATCTTTCCTCTACACATCCAGTGAGAGATGCCTTATTAAAAGGATGATGACAAGCCACATCCTTCTTCGGGCGAACGCCGACAACGCTTACGGAGCCTCGATCCGTGACGCTGTTTTCCGCGACATCTTTTTTCCGCAAGGATTCTCATTCGAAAATTCCTTGAGGTATGGGTTTGGATTTGTGTTTGTTTTTATTCTTTTTCCATCCAACGTTAATATTTCGGGCTTACCCAGGGGGGTCTTAGGTTGGGTTGGTCCGGGAACAAAACCCCCTAAAACGAGACAGGTTCATTTAATTGCGTGTTACATGGGATACAGACCTCCGATCGATGCACCGTCAGTTGCGATTAGATCCTTGGATCGAGACAGTCATTTCAGTATATTAAACTCAAGGTTTCTGAGAAAATTGGGTATGGCCGGGTTGGTTCGAACACAAAACCAACCGGGCCCTCGGAGCGGAAACGCTTATAACTTGAGCTCCGAACGTCCGATTGACGTGCTGTCGACTTTGTTAGATTCCTCATAGTGAGAAGGTTATTTTGGCTTAATCCGCTCGAGGTATGGATGTAGCTGGAGTATGGTCGAGTTGGTTTTATCTTAAAAACCAACCTGGCCTCTCGAACGAAAAGGCCACTAACTCTCAGACCGAGCATCCGATTGACGCGCCGTCTGTCGCATTGTGTTCCTTTTGAAGTGATAGAACATTTTGATACATCATATTTGGTCTACGTGATAGTTGATGTATCGACCTCTTGGATCGTGGAGCAGACCCTCCCAGAACGAGCATGCTGTGTGCGGAAACCCTATACCTGGCTGAGACTTGACGACTGATGATCGATCGACTATGAGTATTTCGATAGCCCAGTGGGGGGTGCTTAGTTGTAGCGGTAGACCCACGGTAGAGGAGCACTTGGTTGTAGTGGCAGACCAGCGGTACTCAACAGAAGGAGTACCTCTCTAGGCTATGGGGGGGAGAGCTTGGTTGTAGCGACAGACCCATGGTTGGAAGCGCTTGGTTGTAGCAGCAGGCCCACAGTACTCGACAGGTGGAGTACTACAGCAGTCCAAGGTTAGAGGGATGTGCTTGGTTGTAGCGGCCGACCCACTGTACTCGATAGAGGAGGAGTTCCCCAGCAGCTATGAGTTCAATGACGATGACAAATGTGCTGGAATCCTCTGTGGGTTCGACGGTGAAGACTATCGTACTGGAATCCTCAGTGGGTTTGACGGTGTAGACTATCATACTGGAATCCTCTTGTGGCATCGACGAAGACGAAAAACCATACTAGAATCCTCTATGGATTCGTCTTTGATGACTACAGTACTTGTATCCTACGTGGGTCCCAGCTACACGAATCAATAACTACATCTGATCATCTCCCTTTTCTTTACAAATGATGTATACCTATGTGAGCTGAGTCTTGAATTTCAATAAATATCTTCAATATGATTGACTTGATGTCCTATGTGTATTGGGTTGTTTTATCTTGTGTGGATCGGGTTGTACTATCCTGTGTGGACGTGATCGAACTTGGGCTCGGATGTTGGAGCCGAACTGGAATTGATGACTTAGGTATATGTATGGGCATATAACTACATAGTGTTGGATTTTACATCGTGATTGTATCTTTCCATTGTGGATTATACTTTTTGGATTTTGGGAGACCTTTGGGGGTCTCGGTGTCCCTACTGAGTAGCGTATACTCACCCATGCACGGGTTATGCCTACACTATGTTGTGTTGGATGCAGACGACGGATAGTGCTGATCATGGTTGAGGGTTGTGGAGAATGTTGGAACCTGGAGGTGGACCACTGGGTGGGAGGTATACAGAGCGTACGGCTGGACCCAAGGAGATAAGGAGGCTATCTGTACCCACCCTTCAGGTGGGATTTTTGGTGGAGGGCTCGTCGTTGCTGCTTTACTTTTTAGATGTTGTACTTCCTTTCCATTTTACATTACTTTCAGTTTGGGTTTGTATTCTGGCTCACTTAATTTTCCGCATTTACTATTGTTCCCAATTTTACTTAGTGTTTACTTCTTATTTCATACACTGTGGAGTTTGTTTACATTATAAGGCAATGCCTTCCCCTTCCCTCAGGATTTATGTCTTTGGTTCCAGTCGCCAGCCCCTGGCTGACCCTCCTCCCGCCTTTTTGTAGTTGATTTCGTCGCAGCTCGAATGAAGGCGGCATGATGTAAAGGCACTGCGCGGAAAGAAGGAGAACACGACGAAGAAGAGCAGCGCTGTCGCGCCATGCCGTTGAGGCCGAATGAAGTCGCGGCCGGAGTCGGACCATGAAAAAGGGGCGTGGCGCCGTTGCGTCGTGCCGGAGAACCAGGAAGAGACCGCGGACGGAGCGTGGTCGCGGCGGAGGGGCGCGACACTGTCGCACCCCGCCGGTCGGATCAAGGTCACGGCCTTTGGCCATGGAAGAGCAGTAGAGGGAGGTCGGAGCCACTGCTACATAGGGGGCAGGACCGGCTAGTCCCGCGCGACACCCTGGTCAGCCGTTACGACGGGCCAGATCCGAAAACCGGGGGTCGTAACCCCCAGCTGGCAAAAGGAGAGGCCCCCACGTGGGGGCCACCATTTCAAAACAGGGGGCAGCGCCCCCCCCCCCCCCCCTTCCGAGACAGCTCGGACAGTGCCAAGGTGGCCACGCGGGCTGCGCCCGCGCCAGGCCCCCAGGCCGCCCAGGCCGGACCGGCTGCACCGGGCCGAGCCGCCCTGGCCGGACCGGGCCACGCCGGGCTGCGGCAGCCGGGTCAGGCCACACCCACAGGGCTGGGCTACGCCATGATGGGCCGGACCCGGACCCCGGTCGGGTCGACCCGGTTCCGTCTGACCCAGGGGGTCTTGGGGCGGGTCGGGCCGGGCCCAAAACCCCCTAAAACCGAAAAGGTTCGTTCAAGTGCCAGTAACTTTGGCTACGGACCTCTGATCGACGCACCGTCAGTTGTGATGTGATCCTTGGATCGAGACAGTCATTTCATTATATTACACTCAAGTTTTCAGTGAACTTTGGGTATGGCCGAGTTGGTTCCAACACGAAACCTACCGATCCCTCGGAGCGGACACGTTTATAACTTGAGCTCCGAGCATCCGATTGACGTCCCGTCGGCTTTGTTGGATTCCTATTAGTGAGATGGTTCTTTTGGATTACTCTGCTCGAGGTTTGGATGCAGTTGGTGTACAGTCAAGTTGGTTTTAGCTTAAAAACCAACTGGGCCCTGGGGGCGAAAAAGCCAATAACTCTCAGACTGGGCGTCCGATTGACGCGTCGTCTATCGCGTTGTGTTCCTTTTGACGTGACGGAACTTTATGATACATCAACTCTAGTATACGTGACATTTGATGTATCGACCTCTTGGCTCGTGGAGCAGACCCTCCCAGAACGAGCGTGGTGTGTGCGGAAACCCTAGAGCAGTCTGAGACATGACGACTGCTGACCGATCGACTCATAGTGTTTCGATAGCCTTGTGGGGAGAGCTTTCTTGTAGCGGCAGACCCACAGTGGGGGAGCGCTTGGTTATAGAAGTAGACCCACAATACTCAACAGAAGGAGTACCTCTATGGGCTATGAGGGGGAGCGCTTGGTTGTAGCAGCAGACCCATGGTGGGAAGCACTTGGTTGTAGCAGCATGCCCATAGTACTCGATAGGTGGAGTACTATAGCAGTCCAAGGATAGTGGGAAGCACATGGATATAGCGGAAGGCCCACTCTACTCGATAGAGGAGGAGTTCCCCAACAGCTATGGGTTCAATGACGATGACAAATGTACTGGAATCCTCAGTGGGTTCGACGGTGAAGACTATCGTACTGGCATCCTCCGTGGGTTCAAGGGTGTAGACTATCGTACTAGAATCCTACATGGGTTTGACTATGACGACAACCATACTGGAATCCTCCGTGGGTTCAGTGGTGACGACTATAGTACTTGTATCCTACATGGGTCCCAACTAGATGAATCGGTAACTACATCTGATCATCTACTTTTTCTTTAAAAATGATGTATACCTGTGTGAGCTGAGTCTTGACATTGAATCAATATCTTCGATATGATTGACTTTATTTCCAATGTAGATTGGGTTGTGCTATCCTTCATGGATTGGGTTGTACTACCCTGTGTGGACGTGATCGAATTTGGGCTCGGATGTTGGAGACGAACTGGAATTGATGACTTAGGTATATGTATGGGCATATACCTAAGTAGTGTTGGATGCTACTTAGTGATTGTATCTTTCCTTTATGGATTATCCTTTGTCGGTTCTGGGAGAACTTCAGGGGTCTCAGGGTCACTACTGAGTAGCATATACTCACCCCTACACGGGCTATGCCCGCACTATGTTGTGTTGGATGCAGACGACGGACAACACTGATCGTGGTTGAGGCTTGTGGAGCAAGTCGGTACCTGGAGGTGGACCACTGAGCGGGATGTACACAGAGCGGACAGCTGGATCTGAGGAGCTGAGGAGTCTATCTGTACCCACCCTTCAGGTGAGATTTCCGGTGGATGGCTCAGCGTTGCTGCTTTACATTTCCCTTGTTGTACTTCCATTCCAGTTGTACATTACTTTTAGTTTGGGATTTTATTCTAGCCCACTTACTTTTCATCACTTACTATTGTACCCATTTTTACATAGTGTTTCCTTCTGCTTGCTTACTCTGTGGTGTTTGCTTGCATTATATGGCAATGCCTTCTGCTTCTATCGGGATTTATGCCTTTGGGGCTAGTCGCCAGGCCCTGGCCTATGGAAGGCGGGCTTGGAGGGGAATGCATTGCCTTATAAAGTAAACAAACACCATAGAGTAAGCATGTAAAAGTAAACACTAAGTAAAACTAGGTACAATTGTAAGTGTGGAAAAGTAAGTGGGCTAGAATACAAATCCAAACTGAAGGTAAGTACAACTGGAACGAAAGTACAACAATTGAAAGTAAATCAGCAACTTCGAACAGTCCACTGGTAGTCCCTCCTGAAGGGTGGGTACAGATTGCCTCCTCAGCTCCTCGGGTCCAGTCATCTTCTCTGTGTACGTCCCGCCCAGTGGTCCACCTCCAAGTACCAACTTTCTCCACAAGCCTCAACCACGATCAGCGCTGTCCGTAGTCTATATCCAATACAATGTAGTGTGGGAATAGCCCATGCAGGTTTGAGTATACACTAATTAGTAGGGACCCCGAGAGCCCTGAAGGTCTCGCAGAATCCACAAAGGATAAATAAAATCACGAAGTAACATCCAACACTTCTTAGGTATATGCCCATACATATACCTAAGTCATCGATTCCAGTTCGGCTCCAACATCTTTGCCCATGTTCGATCACGTCCACACAGGATAACACAAGACAATCCACATAGGAAAGCAAGTCAATCATATAGAAGATATTGATTGAAAGTCAAGACTAAGCTCACACAGGTATACATGTACTGTAGTCCTCACCACCAAACCCTCAGAGGATTCCAGTATGGTTGTCATCGCCGTCGAACCCATGGAGGATTCCAGTACGATAGTCTACACCATTGAACCCACGGAGGATTCCAGTATGATAGTCTTCATCATCGAACCCACATAGGATTCCAGAACGATAGTCTTCACCGTCGAACCTAGGGAGGATTCCAGTACATTTGTCATCATCATTGAACCCATAGCTGCTGGGGAACTCCTCCCTTATTGAGTACAGAGGGCCTGCCACTACAACCAAGCGCTTCCCACTACCCATGGACTATTGTTTTACTCCACCTGTCGAGTACTATGGGCCTGCTACTACAACCAAGTGCAACCCACCATGGGTCTGCCGCTACAACCAAGCGCTCCCCCTCATAGCCTAAAGAGGTACTCTTCTGTTGAGTACCATGGGTCTGCCGCTATAACCAAGCGCTCCTCCGCTGTGGGTCTGCCACTCTAACCAAGCGCTCCCCACTGGGCTATTGAAACACTCTGAGTCGATGGATCAATAGTCGTCAAGTCTCAGCCAGCTCGAGGGTTTCTGTACACAGCACACACATTCCAGGAGGGTCCGCTCCACAATCTAAGAGGTTGATACATCAACTATCACGTATACCATATTTGATGTATCACAAAGTTCCGTCAGGTCAAAAGGAACACAACGCGACAGACGGCACGCCAATCAGACGCCTGGTCTGAGAGTTATTGGCTTTTTCGTCCCAGGGGCTCGGATTTTTTTAATCAAAAACCAACTCGACCGTACTCCAGCTACGTCCAAACCTCAAGAGGAGTAATCCAAAATAACCTTATCACTAAGAGGAATCCATCAAAGTCAACGACACGTCAATCAGACGTCCGGAGCTCATGTTATAAGTGTTTCCGCTCCAAGGGCCCGGTTGGTTTCGTGTTTGAACCGACCTGCCCATACCCAAAGTTCTCTGAAACCTTGAGTGTAATATACCTAAATGACCGTCTTGATCCAATGATCACATCGCAACTAACGGTGCATCGATCGGAGGTCCGTATCCCATGTTACAGGAAATTAAACGAACATGTCTGGTTTTAAGGGGTTTTGGGCCCGGACCGACCCAGCCCAAGACCCCCCCTGGGTCGGCCCGAACAGGGTCGACCAGACCCGGGTCCGGGTCCGGCCCATTAAGGAGCGGCCCACGTGGTCGGTCAGCTCGGCCGTTTCGGCCGAGCGGGAAATGGGGGGGCAGCGCTGCCCCCCCCCCCTTGGTTGAAACGGCGCGGCGTAATGTTGCGGCCTCCCCCAAAACCTGGAACAGAAAATCCGTTCCAGTCCACCGCGGTTGAGCCACGGCGGTCTCCTCCAGTAGTGTGCCGCTGCCTCTGGTCTCCGCAGACAACTTGACTCACACTGGTGGTCCGTTTAGGCTGTCGTCCTCGTCTGTGGTCTTCCCGGGACCCGATATGCACTGCGGTGGTTTCAAATCGCCTATGCGGCCCATTCTGTCATCGCCCGACGATCCACACATCAATAAACAAATTGTGGAGTCTTCAAATCGCCTTCGCGACCCTGACTTCGACCACGGTTTTGTTCGGGATCAATGGCACGATGCGACGACACCATGCTTCTTCGCTATGTTCCTCCTTGTTTCCGCGCGGTGCCATGGCACCATGCCACCTTCATTCGAGCCGCGACAAAATCAACAACAAAAAGTGTGGAGGAGGGTCAGCCGTGTTTGTACGGTCTGACCTCCTCCCATTATAACGATAACAGGTGGCCCAAAATTCTAACGTTGGATGGAAAAAGAATAAACACGAACACAAATCGAAACCCCTACCTCAAGGAGTTTTCGAAAGAGAATCGTTCTGGAAAAAGGACGTCACAGAAGAAAGCGTCGCGGAAGAAGACATCATGGATCGAGGCTCCGTAAGTGTTGTCAGCATTCTCCTGAAGAAAGATGTGGCGCGTCGTCATCCTTTGAAGAATGTGCCTTTCACCGGCTGCGGAGAGGGAAGATGACGGTACGACGATCTCCCCTTATGGTGACAGAGTTATTCATCGTAGACTCGGCGTTCTTCACGTTCTTCGACGAGGAAGAAGAAGATCTCCAAGATGAGTGGAGTTATATAACTTTTGATCCAGTGGTTGGAATCGAATTCAGAGGGCACCGTTGAACTCGAAGTTTCAATATTCTCTTAAGAAGACTTTCACCTCAATGGCGGATGATCGGGTATGAAAGTTAGTTTTTGGGGTTTTGTGTGGGTTAATAAACTAAAATAAGTGAATAATCTATTTTATTTTGTTAAACACATGCAGTGAGGATAAAGTGGTTAGAAGCTCCACATGGGAGTTGGTAGTGGAAGCGCCACACCCTAACCCCCCATTTAATGGGGAGGGAGATGAAACCTCTCAAACCCCCATCAATTAATTTTATATGCCGACGCAAAATTAATTTCACTCAATTAATTTTATGGGTCGACGTAAAATTAATTGTTATCTGTTAGTTTTATGTGTCGACGTAAAATTAATTGCTCTTGATTAATTTTATGAGTTGACGTAAAATTAATTGTTGTCAGTTAATTTTATGGTTCAACGTAAAAATTAATTGCTATGTTTTAATTAGAGGAAACCTCTCAAACCCCCCATAAATTAATTTTATATGTCTTCATAAAATTAATTGCACTCAATTAAATTTATGGGTCGACGTAAAATACAATCCCAAAATAAAGATACAGCTACAACTGAATGTAATGTACAACTCAAAGGAAAACAGCTGAAAGGTGACAAGCAGCTCATGGATCATCCTTCGGGTTCGTACTTGAAGGGTATGTATAGATGTCCTCCTTAGCACTCCACATCTGTCCATCTCTTCCGGGTACCGACTCGTCGTCAGATCCACCTCCGGGTACCGACTAGTCTTGAGATCCACCTCTGGGTACCGTTGATCTCTACATGCCTCAACCATGATCAGTGATGTCCATCGCCTGCAACCAACACAACGAGGTGCGGGCAAAGCCTGTACAGGTGTGAGTATACGATAATCAGAAGGGACCCCAAGAACCTCAAGGTCTCACTAAATCCAACAGGGATAATCACAAAGAAAGCCCTCAATAGATAACCCTTACATAGGTATAATCCCATACTTTAAGTTACCAAGTAACCCATCTTAGCCATGATGTGTCACACATATTTGAAGTCGACGGATAACCACTACTTAGGTATATGCCCATACATATACGTAAGTTATATAGTAACCCATCTCAATCAGGAGGAAAACACAAAGATCAATGACTCATCTCAAACCAGGATTTTCATTATCGAAACAGTAACTGCTGAAGAGATCCGTCTCTGATGAGTACAGTGATCCTGTCACGGCTCCGAGGTACTTCTCACTAATCTAAGACTGCTGAGGTACTACTCCTGTCGAGTACCGCGGGTATGCCACCTCACAATGTAGTGCTCCTCCGCCATGGGTCTTCCACCTCACAGAGTAGTGCTCCTCCGCCATGGGTCTACCACCTCACAAAGTAGTGCTCCCCACTGGGCTATTCAAGTCACTCTGAATCGAATTGGACAAGCAGTCATCAGGTCTCATCCAGCTACACGGTGTCCGTACTCCGTACAATTGTATCAGGGAGGGTCCTATCCACGAGATATAGTTCGATACTCCATGTTTCACAAAGTCCCACGAAGCAGTATCTCAAAATACCGCCACGTCATATCGGTCTCAACACAACAGATGACACATCAATCGGGCGCCCGGTCTGTGAGTTATTAGGCTTTTCATCCCAGGGGCCCGGTTGGTTTCGTGTACGAACCAACCCGACCGTATCTCAACTGTACCCCGAAATCACATAGGGTATACTCATACGGACTGTTTATCAACATGATCACCAAAGCCGCTGACTGTTCGTCAAACGGATGTCCGGTCTGAAAGTTATCGGCTTTTCCGTTCTAGGGGCCCGGTTGGATTTTGGGTACAATCCAACCCTGCCATACTCCAATTGCGTCCAAACCTTGAGTGGAGTAATCCAAAAGGTCCGTCTCACTAAGAGGAATCAAAAAATGTCGATGAAACGTCAATCGGACGTCTGGATCTCAAGTTATAGGCGTTTCCGCTCTGAGGACCTGGTTGGTTTCATGTTCGAACCAACCCGTCCATACCCA
This sequence comes from Viscum album, assembly GCA_963277665.1. Lineage (NCBI taxonomy): Eukaryota > Viridiplantae > Streptophyta > Magnoliopsida > Santalales > Viscaceae > Viscum > Viscum album. The sequence goes on along the minus strand of OY728123.1, from coordinate 418,411,467 downwards.
AAGTTCTCTGAATCCTTGAGTGTAATATACTGAAATGACCGTATCAATCGAAGGATCACGTCACAATTGACAGTGTGCCCATCGGAGGTCCACAGCCCATGTTACGGGCATCTGAAAGAAACTTTCTGCTTTTAGGGGGTTTGGGCCCAGACCGACCCGGCCCAAGACCCCCTGGGTCGGCTTGAACCGGGTCGACCTGACCCGAGTCAGCATCCGGCCAACTTGGGTGCATCCTGACCCAGCGGCGCAGCCCGACCCATCGGGCGGCCCAGGCCAGCGGGTGGCCCGGCCCAGCGGGTGGCCCGGCCCAGCGGCACGGCACGACCCAGCGGGCGACCCGGCCCTGCAGCCGGGCAGCCTAGCCCAGCACGAGCAGCCCGGCTTGGCTGGGTGCTCGGTCTGTGATTGACCGGTGCGAGGGGGGGGGGGGTGTGCCCCCCTCGCCTTGTAACGGCGGCCCCCATGGGGGGACTGCCTGTCGGCCACCGGGGGTTACGACCCCCAGAATTTTAAAAGGCCGACTCGGTTGGCCGGCCGGTGCCGCTGCTGCGGGACCCTGTGGTCCCGCCCTCCAAGCGTTGGCGGCTAGTTTTATCTGGTCACCTCCAGGTCTTTCACCGCTACTAAAGGGTTGCGTCTCTTGATGCTCCGGCGGTCGGGGAGTCCGGCCACCCCCTGTTGGTGACTACTGCGGCCCTTCTTCGACGGGCACGGTGCGTCGGCGCCGCGCCCCTCCATCGCGGCCCCTGCTCCGGCCGCGTCCTCTTTCGGCCTTAACAGCGCGGCGCGAAGGCTCCAGGCTCCTTCGACGTGGTTCCTTCGTTTCCGCGTGGTGCGACGGCACCACATCGTCTCCTTTCCAATCCACAATGAAGGAAAATAGAAAAAAGGGAGGAGGGTCGACCGTTTTTGTGCGGTCCGGCCCCCTCCCGTTAATCGATAGCAAGCGTCTAAAAGATTAACGATGAACACCCAAATATTCATGAACATAGAATCAAACCCATACCTCAAAGAAGGAGTTCGTCGATTTCATGGTAGATGGGCATCGTTCCTTCAATGTTGGGAAGTTTGAAGCCAAGGGTGGCATCATCATTCTTCGCGTTCTTCATTGGAGAGGATATGATTTCCCCAAGTGTTGGGCATCACAATATTTTACCAGCGCTTCGTCGCTTGGTGAAGCCGTACCAAAACCTTCTCCCAAACTCCCGATATATAGGATAGGGGTATAGGTATGTAACCATCATGGAATTTATGAAGGTTAATTTATTTGGAACCTTCCTAAATTCCAACGATGTGGTTACATAATTTAAAAAGGGGGTCGGGTGAATTAAATTACGTTGGCACACTTTAAGAGGTGCGTTGACACTACCTAAGACAGGAGGATGCCAAGAAGTTTCCCCCACATAGCCTGCATCCAAACATATGACACGAATATATTTTATGTGGACACATAAAATTAATTGACAGTAATTATTTTCACGTCGACACATAAAATTAATTCACAACAATTAATTTTTATGTCGACCCGTAAAATTTACTGACAACAATTAATTTTACGTCAACTAATAAAATTAATTGAGAGCAATTAATTTTACGTCGACACATAAAATTAATTTATGGGGTTTTGAGAGGTTTCCTCTCCATCCCCAATAAATGATATGTTAGGGTGTGGCGGTTCCACCACCAACTCCAGAGTGGAGCTTCGAACCACTTTATCTGCACTGCATGTGTTTATCAAAATAAAACAAATTATTCACTTTTTTTATTACCCCATGTATATCCCCAAAAACTAACATTCATGTCTTCTAAACTGTAACTCGAATTGAAAATCCAAGAGTACCGTTGAGTTCGTTGGGGCGTGTTTCTTCTAGGTAGATCCTAACCTTGACCGCAGTGGGCAGGGGGTGACTGATAATAATTTTTCTGAACTTTTTTTAGGTACATTCAGTAAATGTATGAGTGGATTTGTCACGACCCCTCCTCAGGACTCGTGCCATGACTACCCCAAGCCCGCCTTCAATAGTCCAGGGGTTGGCGACTAGCAGCAAGGCGTAAATCCCGACAAAAAGGGGAAGACATTTCCTTTATAAAGTAAACCAACACCACATAATAAGCAATCAGAAGTAAACACTAGTAAACTGATTACAAAAGTAAGTGAGGAAAGTAGATGGGCCAGAATACAAACCCAAACTGAAGGTAAAGTACAATTGGAAAGAATGTACAACAACTAAAAGTAAAGAAGCAACGTCGAGCCGTCCACTGGTAGTCCCACCTGATGGGTGGGTATAAATAGCCTCCTCAGCTTCTTGGGTCTAGCCGTCCACTCCATGTACGTCCCGCCTAGTGGTCCACCTCCAGGTACCGGCTTTCTCCATAAACCTCAACCATGTTCAGCGTTGTCCGTCCTCTGCATCCAACACAACGTATTGCAGGCATAGCCCGTGTAGGGGTGAGTATACGCTACTCAATAGGGACCCCGAGACCCCTGAAGGTCTCCTAGAATCCACAAAGGATAAATAAAATCACGAAGTAACATCCAACACTACTCTGGTATATGCCCATACATATACCTAAGTTATCAATTTCAGTTCAGCTCCAACATCCGAGCCCAAGTCCGATCACATCCACACATGATAACACAACCCAGTCCACATAGGAATGCAAGTCAATCATATCGAAGATATTGATTGAAATTCAAGACTTAGTTCACACAGTTATACATCATTTTTATGTTAAAAGGAGATGATCAGACTATCGTAATGGAATCCTTCATGGGTTCGACGATGTAGACTATTGTATTGGAATCCTCTGTGGGTTCGACATCAAAGGAGTTCGGTTCTACCGCAGAACTCAGGACTCTGTTCTTTTATGTGAGGCAACAGTGTTAAGGGTATTGAGTGTGGTTATCAGTCCATGGAGTCCAGTGTTGGTGCGGCTACCGACGTATCTGCACACGAGGACCCTGATTTCTGATTTCTGACTCAGTGCACGAAAACACTGATTGCATTGTGTTTAAAAATTATTCGTGTGATTACGTTGTTTTAACTCACTAGGTATAATGTTCGGACCGTGGCACACATGTCTCTTTCTAGGATGTCCCCACGACAGCAGACAACTAGGGTTTCGAGATTCGTGAAGCACGACAGACCACCGAGCGACGAGGCCTCGGTGCAGGGCCCTTTTTCAGCAGAGGCACCGATGGTACCTCTACCCACCGAGCCACCGATTCCACCAGCCCCAGCCGCTGAGAGTGCACGCCACCATAGTGAACTACACGAGTTTCAGTGTTAGAGACTGCCCAGGTTCCATGGGGAGACAGACCCTCTGGAAGACGAGGATTAGCTGGAGGTTGTATTTCTAGTTTTCAGGTTAGTGGGGAAACCAGCTGACCTCATGGTGATCCTTGCAGTGTGCCTCCTACACATGGCAGTAGGCAGATGGGGGGATCATGATGCTCTAAGTTCACGACGAGGCATCCCTTATGTGGGAAGACTTAGAGATCCAGTTCCGGGTAGAGTTTGTACCAGCCACCCTTCGAGCGGTGAGTATATAGAGGTTACTTCATCTTCAGCAGGGTAGCATGACAGTGGCGTAGAATTCAGCGAGGTTCACCAATCTCTCGCATTACTCTACAGATATGGTACGTGACCCGTTCTTCAGGGCCCGAACCATCGAGCAGGGGCTCAGGCGAGAGATTAGAGTTTCAGTTGTTTCTCACAGCAGCCCGATGCAGACAGGGGTGTTGGAGCGAGCCCTCTTAGGGGAGAGTTTCCTTGCTGAGCAGTATCCAGCAGCAGGACCCACCACTAGCCAGCATGCAGAAGAGTCTTCTGCAACGGGCAGTAGAAAAATGTTGCAGAGGTCCAAGAGGACCAGACCTACCTGTGATCGACCGCATGAAACAGGATCGTATGTGCGAGGCACCCAGGGTGGAGAACGAATTACTAGGAGAGGATTGTGTTACTCTTGCGGCGGGTTTGGTCACATGGCACATGACTGTCTGACCCTCCGTACAAATGACCAACAGATAAACGAAGCACCTCCCAGACAAAGGCAAAGGTTCTATTGGGGTGGATCGCAAGGAACATGTGGACATGGGAGAGCTCAGCTTCAAGCAGCTGAGGCATTTGACTATGGAGCTCCAGAAGTTGGAGGACAGGAGCGGAACTAGTTCAAGGCATGGAGGCCTTGTTGTTGTTGCTTCTAGATTTATTTTTGTTGTTGTTGTGGTTGTATGTGTCTTTTTACATTAAGCTGTAGTAAACAAAGACACCTTTCTTTGTTGAATTTACTTTCCTATCCTATCTTTATGTTATTACTAAGAGGTTCTGGTTTAAACTATTGACATGACCGTCACTTTTGAGATTCCTACTGGAGGAGACCCAGTGACCACACAATGAGGCCAACAGTGTGACTCAACCCTTTGAGGTGAGAGTAACGGTTGGATCTCTTGGTAGTAGTGTCGGGGACTTACGACGTCATCCTTGGTATGGATTTGTACCATCCATATCGGAAGTGACTGTATTAAGCAAAAAATGAGGTTCATCCTGGGGATGAGATCAGATTTCTCTTATCGAAAAAAAAGAAATCTTAGCAGCTCTTGTAGGACCAGAGATGGTCCTGGTAATCCAGGAGCAGATGAGGACAGCTCAGAGCCGACAAAAAGTCTTATGCTGATTGGAGGCGAAGACAACTAGAGTTCGAGGATGGTGACCATGTTTTTCCTACGGGTCTCACCTCGACGTGGATTACAGGTTTTGGAAAGGGAGGAAAGGTATCTCTGCGTTTCATAGGACCCTTCTAGGTTCTCAATAGGTTAGGTGAGATGGTTTACCGCTGGACCCATCCACCTCAGTCGCACCATGTGCACGATGTTTTCCATGTATCTCAGCTGAGGAGATACGTGCACGACCTGACACATATCTTGGACGATGGGGCGACTTTTGCGGAGGTCCTGGTGGAGACAGAGGATCGACGAGAGAGGGTCCTACGTGGGTGGTCGGTTCCTTTAGTGTGCATCAAATGGAAGCACAAGAACCTCCATGAGAGCACTTGGGAGCGGGAGGCTCAGATGCGTTCTCAGTACCCTAATTTGTTCCCCTAGTTTGTGATGTATCATTACAGGGACGTAAAGCTCTGAGGTTGGAGTAATGTAAAGACCGATAAATTTCAAGGGAAATTTATTTTCTTAATTTTATTTGGGATTTTACGAGTACACAGTTTATGACGACACCTGATGCCGAGGCCCGGTGTGCCCGGAATCAATTTCTGATGTTTAGCTCAGGTACGTTCAGTAAACGAACGAGTGAGTTTTTCAAACTTTTGAACCGGTGCTCATAATCTAAATCCAAGGGCACCAATGAAACCGCAGCAACGATAATTTCTTAGGAACACCTTTCCTGGAGTTGTGTTTCCTCGGGTGAGGTTATTAAATTAATGGGTTAACAAAAGAATGAAATAAAAATTTTTGCTTCAATTTCTATTTCTATTCTATGTACAGATAACCTATGGATTGAAGTTGGACCGGGACCCACTAAATCCTAACTCCACTATGCAGGATATTAGTTAAGTGGGTCCCACACATGCCACACCCCCTTCATTTCCATTTAACCTCCCTATGATACCAATTTTTCATAGCCCGTCCTCGAGACCCGTGCCATGACTACACCAAGCCCACCTTCCATATGCCAGGGGATGGAGAATAGCACCAAGGTGTAAATCATGACAAAAAGGGGAAGGAATTACCTTTATAAAGTAAAAAAACACCACAGAGTAAGCAACCCGAAGTAAACACTAGTAAACTGAGTACAATATTAAGTGCGGAAAGTAAATGGGCCAGAATTCAAACCCAAACTGAAGGTAAAGTACAACTAGAAATAAAGTACAACAACTGAAAGTAAAGCAGCAACGTCGGCCCGTCCACTGGTAGTCCCACATGAAGGGTGGGTACAGATAGCCTCCTCAGCTCCTTGGGTCCAGTCGTCCGCTCTGTGTACGTCCCGCCCAGTGCTCCACCTCGAGGTACTGACGTGCTCCACAAGCCTCAACCATGATCAGCGATGTCCGTCGTCTAAATCCAACACAACGTAGTGCTGGCATAGCCTTTGAAGGGGTGAGTATATGCTACTTAGTAGGGAGCCCGAGACCCCCGAAAGTCTTCCAGAATCCACAAAGGATAAATACTGTCACGAAGTAACATCCAACACTACTTAGGAATATGCCCATATATATACCTAAGTCATAAATACCGGTTCGACTCCAACATCTGAGCCCAAGTTCGATCACATCCACATAGGATAACACAACCCAATCCCCATAGGAATGCAATTCAATCATATCGAAGATATTGATTGAAAGTCAAGACTCAGCTCACACAGGTATACATCATTTGTAAAGAAAACGGAGATGATGAGATGTAGTTACTGATTCATCTAGCTGGGACCCACATAGGATACAAGTACGGTAGTCATCACCGCCAAACCCACGAAGGATTCCAGTACAGTTGTCGTCATCATCGAACCCACGGAGGATTCCAGTATGATAGTCTACACCGGGGAACCCACTGAGGATTCCAGTACGATAGTGTTCACCGTCGAACCCACATAGGATTCTAGTAGATTTGGCATCGTCATCGAACCCATAGTTGGTGGGGAACTCCTCCTCTATCAAGTATAGTGGGCCTGCCACTACAAACAAGCGCTTCGCACTAACCTTGGACTACTCTAGTACAACACCTGTCGAGTACTGTGGGCCTGCTGCTACAACCAAGAGCTTCCCACCATGGGTCTGCCGCTACAACCAAGCGCTCCCCCTCATAGCCTACAGAGGTACTCCTTCTGTTGAGTACTGCAGGTCTGCAGCTATAAACAAGCACTCTTCCGCCGTGGGTCTGCCACTACAACCAAGCTCTCCCTACTGGGCTATCGAAAAACTCTGAGTTGATCGATCAGCAGTCGTCAAGTCTCAGCCAGCTCAAGGGTTTCCGCACACAGCACGCTCGTTCTGGGAGGGTCCGCTCCATGATCGAAGAGTTCGAAACATCAACTATCACATAGACCAGAGTTGATATATCGCAATGTTCCGTCACGTCAAAAGGAACACCATGCGACAGACGGTGCGTCAATCAGTCGCCTGGTCTGAGAGGTATTGGTCTTTTCGTCCTAGGGGCCCGGTTGGTTTTTAAGCTAAAAACAACACAACCGTACTCCAGATGCATCAAAACCTTAAGTGGAGTAAGTCCAAAGAACCATCTCACTAAGAGGAATCCAACAAAGTCGACGGCACGTCAATCGGACGTCCGGAGCTTATGTTATATGTGTTTCTGCTCTGAGGGATCGGTTGGTTTCGTGTTCAAACCAACCCAGCCGTACCCAAAGTTCTCATAAACCTTGAGTGTAATATACCACAACGACCGCCTCAATCCAAGGATCTCATTTCAATTCACGGTGAATCTATTGGAGGTCCGTAGACCATGATACGGGCATTTAAACGAACATTTCCGGTTTTAGGGGGTTTTGGGCCCGGATCGACCCACCCAAGACCCCCCTAGGTCGGCCCAAACCGGGCGACCCGACCCAGGTCTGGTTCCAGCCCATTAGGTCATGGCCCGGCCCAGTGCGGGTGGCCCGGCTCGGAGCGGCTTGGGCGAGCGCTGTCCGCGTGGCCGAGCCGGAAACGGGGGGGGGGGGGGGGGGGGGGCGCTGCCCCCCCTGATTGAAATGGCACGGTGTAATGCCGCACCATCCCCCAAAACTCAGAACGGAAAAGTCATTCCGGTCCACCACGGTTCACCCATGGCGGTCTCCTCCAGCGGCGCGCCGCCGTGCTAGTGGTCTGTTTCGGGTCCCGGGAAGACATTAGATGCAGACGGCAGCTGAAACAGACCACCGGTGCGAGTCCGGTGGTCCGCGGAGACCGGCGGTGGCATGCCCCCAGAGGAGACCGTCGTGGCTGAGCCGCGGCGGACCAGAACGGCTTTTCCGTTTTGGGTTTTGGTGGATGGCGCGACATTATGCCCGCCGTTTAAATCAGGGGGGTAGTGCCTCCCCCCTTTACCCGCTCGGCCGAAACTGCCGAGCTGACCAGCCACGCGGGCCGGCCCGCCCCGGCTGGGCTGGGCAGCCCGCCCCGGGCCGGGCTGCGCTGGCAGGGTCAGACTCGGACCAGGGTTGGGTCGCCCTGGTTCAGGCCGACCCAGGGGGGGGGCTTCGGCCGGGTCGGTCCGGGCCCAAAACCCCCTAAAACCGGAAAGGTTTGTTTAAATGCTTGTAACATGGGATACAGACCTCCGATCGAGGCACTATTAGTTGGGATGTGATCCTTGGATCGAGATGAGAGTTTTGGTATATTACACACAAGGTTTCAGAGAACATTGTGTACGACCGGGTTGGTTCGAACACGAAACCAATCGGGCCCTCGGAGCGGAAACACTTATAACTTAAGCTCCGGACGTCCGATTGACAATCCTTCTACATTGTTGGATTCCTTTTAGTGAGACGGCTCTTTTGGATTACTTCGCTCGAGGTTTGGACGCAGCTGGAGAACGGTCGAGTTGGTTTTAGCGTAAAAACCAACCGGGCCCCTGTGACGAAAAAGCCAATAACTCTCAGACTGGGCGTCCGATTGACGCGTCGTCTATCGCGTTGTCTTCCTTTTGACGTGACGGAACTTTGCGATACATCAAATATGGTCTACGTGACATTTGATGTATCGAACTCTTGGCTCATGAAGTGGACCCTCCCAGAACGACCGTGCTGTGTGAGAAAACCCTAGAGCTGGCTGAGACTTGACGACTACTGATCGATCAACTCAGAGTTTTTCGATAGCCCAATGGGGAGCTCTTGGTTGTAGCGGAATACCCATGGAGGAAGAGCGCTTGGTTGTAGCAGCATACCCACAGCAGAGGAGCTCTTGGTTATATTTGCAGACCTGCGGTACTCAACAGAAGGAGTACCTCTGTGGGCTTTGAGGGGGAGCGCTTGGTTGTAGCGGCAGACCCATGGTGGGAAGCGCTTGGTTGTAGAAGCAGGGCCACAGTACTCGACAGGTGGAGTACTACATCAGTCCAAGGATAGTGGGAAGCGCTTGGTTGTAGCAGCAGGCCCACTGTACTCGATAGAGGAGGATTTCCCCAACAACTATGGGTTCGACGACGATGACAAATGTACTGGAATCCTCCATGGGTTCGACGGTGAAGACTATCATACTGGAATCCTCTGTGGGTTCGACGGTGTAGACTATCATACTGGAATCCTCCGTGGGTTCGACGATGATGACAACCGTTCCAGAATCCTCTATGGGTTTGGCAGTGACGACTACGGTACTTGTATCCTACGTGGGTCCCAGCTAGATGAATCAGTAGCAACATCAGATCATCTACTTTTTCTTTACAAATGATTTATATCTGTGTGAGCCGAGTCTTGACTTTTAATCAATAACTTTGATATGAATAACTTGATTTCCTATGTGGATTGGGTTGTGTTATCCTTTGTGGACGTGATCGATCTTGGGCTCAGATGTTGGATCCGAACTAAAATTGATTACTTAGGTATATATATGGGAATATACCTAAGTAGTGTTAGATGTTACTTCGTGATTTTATTTATCCTTTGTGGATTCTAGGAGACCTTCGGGGGTCTCGAGGTCCCCACTGAGTAGCGTATACTCACCCATGAACGGGCTATGCATGCACTACGTTGTGTTGGATGCAGACGATGGACAACGCTGATCGTGGTTGAGGATTGTGGAGCAAGTCCGTACCTGGAGGTGGACCACTAGGCGGGACATACACGGAGCGGATGGATGGACACGAGGAGTTGAGGAGGCTATCTATACCCACCCTTCAGGTGGGAATACCAGTGGACGGCTCGACGTTGCTGCTTTACTTTCAGTTGCTGTATTTTCGTTCCAGTTGTAATTTACCTTCAGTTTGGGTTTGTATTCTGGCCCATTTACTTTCCGCACTTACTGTTGTACCCAGTTTACTAGTGTTTACTTATGCTTTCTTACTCTTTGGTGCTTGTTTACTTTATATAGGCAATGCCTTCCCCTTTTTGTTGGGATTTACACCTTGGTGCTAGTCGCTAGCCCCTGACCTATGGAAGGTGGGCTTGGGGAAGTCACGACACGGGTCCCAAGGACGGGCCGTGACATCTAGGATGTAACTATAGTTTGATGTACATCCTGAATCTTTGTGGACGTTTCTTGATCAAAACATGGCCCAATTAGAGGAACATATCCCTCTTCATCCAAACAAAGAGGTGATTTACACAGTGGACCATAAAACACCTCAAATGGAGCAATTAAAATCGATGACTTATAACTGTTATTATAAACAAAATTTACTAGTCCTCGATGACTATCCCATGTTCCTACAAAATCCCATACATATGCGTATAACATATCCTCAAGAATCTAAATAACACGCTTTGTCTAACCATCTGTATATGGATGAACTGATACTCTTAAATTGACATATGTTTCCATTTCCTCTTGAAGTCTCATCGATAACCTCAAGGTAATCCTAGGATCCCTATCTGATACAACAGTAGAAGGACTCCCATGTATCCTGATAATCTCCTACATATATAACATACTTGTATCATCAACTTTAGTGGTGTATTTGATCGGAATGAACTGATAATACCTCTTTAAACGATCAAAAAACCATGATAGCATCCCTCCCATGGTGAGTATATTTTAATATAACAAAAAAATCCATTGAATCCAAATTTTAACAAACTGACCAAGGTTACCCTCAAACCCTACACCCAACCAGTTTATTTACATATCCAAAGGGAATTCCCAATCCCCACAAGTTGGTGACATGCTCTTGGGAATCAAATAGTACAATAGATGGAATGATTTCTCCCATCCTAATCAAACACTTGGCATATATGTACTAAAAAACATGAGAATTAGAATAATAAAATGATATGTATGCCATAACTGTAAAACAACAGCGAAAGTAGACAACTATAAAAGTAGCTAAAAGTCAAAGACAAGTCCATCTAAAATGGACTAAAAAAATATACTCCAACTGATGGTATCAATGAAATCTTACCATCTCACCACCTACTACCCAACCAGATGGCACTAACATATCCACCTCACTACAGTGCATTTCCTTTCTCGATATTTGGAAGTCAAACAAATGTTTACGTAACACCAAATAGGTGTATTGGGAGTGAGATAAGAGGATCAATAGTATCTCAAATAGCTGTTCTATTACCTATGTCTATATAAAAATCTGGGTATTCTCATTTTAAATTAAACATGGACTAATATGTAGTAATGTAATTTTATATACAAAATGGTAAACATTTCTCTTTTACACAATTCTAAAACAAAATCAGTTATATAATTTTCAAAGAACATTTTTCATTTCATTTTCCACAACATAAACATGTATATCAAGTCTAAATCAGAAATCTATGCAATAAAATGTAGAAGCATAAGTATTATAATTCCATGAAAAACTATAGTTCTAGGCCACATAGTACTCATACAATAGTCAACCAAGTTCAAAAATACGATCCTAGAACACATGCCTAAGAATCTAATGAATATCCCATGAGTAAACCACCAAAAATTTCAATATATTTCCCCAAGAAGAGTAGGATAATGAAACCTAGGAATGACCCAAGAAAAACTCCATTATTATCACAAGAAGTTGGAAATGGCCTCATACTATACCATCCACATGAGTACGCAAGGTAACCCATGTGACCTCTTTCAATTATTATTTCAATGCATTGAAATACCAATTCTCTTTCCATTTATCAACAAATAATGAAAAAAAAATTCACTTTGAAAAAACTATTCAACAATCGCAAAAATATCATGCCAATTACATTTATAAATAAGTTTAAAAATAAATAAAAATAAATCTTGTCAACATTGGCTAGAGATTGAACCTCCAACAACAAATCATTGGTCACACACACCTATAATGGAATCCAAAATCAACAAAACCCAAAAAAATTATTGAGGCCCCTAGAATCAAATCCACATCATAATTGATTCAATTTATATGGCAGGAGTTGGAAGAATGGAGGAAACCAACATTCCATAAAGAAGAATGCTTGATACAAGAAAACCAGTAGAAAAAATGGTCTCTGGAATTAGATCATAAAAAAGATATAGGAAGAATCCAAGAAGAACCACCATCATTAGACTAACATATCCAAATATTCCACCCAAAGAAAATATTGTGATAAAAAGAAATGAATTATTGGAAAGGTTACTCACATAGAGACACACACCACAATCGAAATGGAGTTTTCATGTCAAATGGATCGATCTAGAAGGGGTTAAGCCTCTCAAAAATTCCTTGGAACTACCTTAGGTCGAGATCCCTGAAGATTCAGTGAATGAACTGAAACAAGACAACCATAGACTTTTTTAATAACTATACACGAGTCGTTATATGGTGTGTTACCTAGTTACATGATATGTAACCGCCATGATACACATACACTGAAAAACCCATCATCTCATATTAAAAACTAACCATTTAACAACTCATTTCATGTAAGTCATGGTCACGATGTGTAACCTTTCCAAGCATGAAGTTGTCTTTCAAAAATTACATCTTGCAACCATTATATTTGTATGTATCATAATTACTTGTCATGTAAATCTTCTACAGCATGAAGAAACAAATGGTTCTTAGTGAATTCCCAACAAAACATTGAATTTACCATTATAGGTATCTTCCCAGTATCAATGTATTGGAAAACCATGAATATGTTAAAGTCACACCTGATAAACAGTAATGAGATGTTACACCTACAATGTTTTGAGAGTTATTTTCAAACAAAACATCCTAATATACCATTTTATGTTGATTTGAGGTTTTAAAAAAAAGTGTTAATAGAATCATCTTTTTAATACTTAATACATGAATATCCATTCCTAATTTAATGAAAATATTTCAAAATAATTATAAACATTCTAGTTTAATTTCTTTATTGAGAAATAGGTATTCCCATTTTTTGAGAATTTTTTGTTCTAAAATTATAGTTATCAATAGAAAATGGTTTTTCATTTTAATTTATAAAAAAAATTTCATGCTCTTCATAAAAAATAATTTTAATATATAATTATATAAATTGTTATCTATTATAATTCATTAGGGATCTTATCTAATGATTATTTCCACCTTATTTCTCATTATTCATTTTGACCATGTCCTTTGAAAATTTTCATGAATCATATTTCATTCCCACATGTAAATTTTTTATGATTGATTTATGATGGTATTAATGTATAAGTGGCACGAATATTCTAGGTTTTCCAATATGAGATTGGTGGATCCTCTATATCACTCCAATATATTGGTTAAAGTTTTATATCTCATGGGATAAGATTTTAGTACAGTGGTAGTTGTCCCAAACCAAAAAACAATCATCCATGAGTTGTTGGATTTGGAATAAAAAGGTATATATGTGGTTTAACCTAACCTAAAATGGTTTATATGAGGTTTTCTAAATCATAAAGGGGAACATATGTGTTTATTCCAAGCCTAAAATTTTATGGCCAGAAAACAATCATACATGAGTTCCTTCTGAAATCCTCTCTAAAAATGTGAAGTAAACAGCGGATCTCAATTAGAGACTATAACATATAGAAGTCCGTGAAAAAAAAAACAATCTCTTTCACATCGATACTTCAAAATTCTTCAACATTGGATGTATCTGGAATGGGTACAAACAAACCCACTCGGAATTCCTGTCGATCACAACCCATATCGCATTCTTCTTCCTCTGGGTATGAGGAAACCAAACCAAAAGTCTATAATGATTTGATCTCACTTCCATGTAGGGACAGGAAGTGGTTGAAGAAAATCCCAAAGGATTCTGCTATTTTTCCTTCACCTATTACCATGTATTGTAATGGGAAACAAACTCAGTAATTTCCCATTTCATACCTGGCCACCATAACATCCACCTCTTGTCATAGAACATCTTTGAGGTTTCTAGGTGTACACCCCATTGGGAATTATTCAAGTCCCCCACTACATCCATCATTAACACTAATGGAACAACATAACAGTTCTAATAAGGCAGAAAACAGTCCTTGGAGAATGACCACTGATTATTGGTTCCCCCATCATAAAGAGATTCTCTAATTCTAAGGAAATCATCCTCAAGAAGCTGTTCCTGGATAATCATTTGGATAGGAGAATATGTCAACATAAAACTAGATAATGAAACTTTCTCCTCTTTCACAAAAAATCCAATATGAAAATGTGAAAAAATATCCATAAAACTAAATTCTTCTAACGATTCATTAACGAAATGGGTTGGATGTTTTTTAATTAATGCACCTGCAAGGACATTCCCTTTCCCCAGGGTATAGGTGATATCGATGTTGAATAATTAAAGGTACTCCACCCTAATCCTCTAACAATGATTTCAATATTATTTAGATTTGATATACCTCATTTTTTTGTTGTTGGAATAAAAATTAATCATTTCACAAAAAAGTTATTGTCATAAATAGTTTTGCACGTGCATCACGACTACAAGTTCAAAGTCATGTGTAGGATAATTCTTTTGGTGTGTCCTAATATGGAGAGATCCAAAAGAAACTAAAATATTTCTCTACATGACAATGAATCAGAAGCCTTAACCCAATACATCTCAAAATAAAACATATCCCCACAAAACCTCTAGAAGAGTCAACATCGGCACAAAATTGAAAATACATTTCAACTTGAAAAAAACTCTAACATTTATCATAATGGGAAAAAATCTACCGAACATTTTTAGAGAAGTCATTGGAGAATCCATCATTAATAAGTCCTTCTTTAACTTGTGAAAATATCTGGCTAAGCCATGCAGGTTCCAAATCTCAAACACATTTAATGGTTGTTCTTGAGTCATAATAGATTATACATTTTTAGTATTGATTGATATACCATATACAGACACCAAATATCACAATAATATCACTTTTCAAATCCGTAAATCAATCTTTGAAAGCGTGGAATTTAGTATATGATTTATTAGAAGACTCAAAACTATTCTAATATGATACATGTGATCCACGTTGGTCATTGAGTAAATAAGGATGTCATCCAAAAAGACCCCCACAAAGGTATCCAGATTCTTGAAGAAAATCATATCCATTAGATCCATGAAAACTACATGATCATTATTTAGACCAAAGGGCATAGGATGGTACTCATAATGGATGTACCTACATTGAATTGTGGTTTTCTAAATGACATATTATTTTATCCTTAAATAATGGTATCCAGATCGTAGGTTTTTCTTTGAAAACCATTTCTCCCCTTTCACCTGATCAAACAGACCATCAATCTATGGAAATGGATTCTTATTATTTACCATAACTCAATTGCGCTTCTGATGATTGACACATAAGTGAAGAGAACCATCAACATTCATAGTGAAGAGAAATGGAACCACTCATGGTGAGACACTCATGAGTATAATGCCATTCTCAAAAAGATCATCCAATTGGTACATCCACTCTTTCATTTTAAATATATCCATTTGGTTAGAGGGAATTGAAACTAGTTGTGTTCTGGGAAATTATTCTTTGGAAAAATAAGAATCCCTTTTTTGGTGGAAGTCCAGAGAAATCTGATGTTAACACCCCGTGACACTCAATGAAAATTGGAGGGATATCACCACTCAATGATTCCCTCTCTAGATCATATGAAAACACTGAGATTTATTTCCCCAACTCTGGACAAGTACGTATCACTCTACTCGAATGTGGGTCCCATTATCCTTGAAATTAAAGAGGCACACCACTAGATGAAGTAAGGTAGAACCATAAAAGAGAATACTCAATTTGGGATTTATTGGTATTGATCCAATCTATCCTGAATATGATGTCAAGAGACATCACGTTGAAGACCTGAAAACAGTAATCTAGATCGTCATCTAATAGAGAGAAGACAATAGTATGACTATGGTGACCCCTCTATATCTTTATTACCATGGCTTTTAGTAATATCTATTGCACAAGATAAAAGATCCAGATGGTGATTAATATGATTAACAATATTGGATGAAAAAAATGAGTGAGAGAAACTAGTATCAAATAGAGTTTTCACAAATGTTGATGATATTGTATTGGTACCTCTCATAGTTTCAAGACCCTTCGATGCTTCCTCTAGAACATATTCCACTGTGTGATGTATTTTCCTTCCAGATTCATATAACTGGAATAGTTTTATTTATGATGGATAAGATTACCCCCCCCCCCCAATTTTAGGAGTAAATGATGATCCTGTTCGACTATACATAGTATAATAGTTATAGAAGAATCTTTGTAAGTGTTTTGAATGGCCTTAGGATCTACATTTCATTGGATCATCAAATTAAAATCTATTAGAAGGTACTATATTTCCACATTTATTTTAAATCTATGGAATTCCTTGTGGTTTTGCAGGAGGAAAGGAATGTCCATACCATTGAGAACTACCATGAAAATCATCATGCTTCCACTTTACCCTGAAGGAAATAAAACTACCACTAAGAGAAAAAAGAACTCATGTAAACCATGACATTCCTGCCAGGTCCATCTCAACCATCATTTCCATATCTAGTATATCATAATAATTGGGAATCCATAGTAAGAAAAACAGGGATTGGATAGATGATAAAAGTCCCATCTCGAATTGTTAATCCTTAATCCTCTCATTACGTACAATCTTTGGTGAAAACTACTAGAGCTCATCAATGATATTTAAATACTCATGAATGGTTATGATATCCCACTCAATCATGATAAACTCAAAATCCATGGCTAACACCATAGACTCTTCGTAGAATTGAGTAGTGAAATGAACCTTGATGATTTTTCACTCTATGACATCATGTTTCTTCACATTACCCATTGTGTTTCACCATCTCCTACTCAATCCATCATGCACGAAGGTGGCACACATTACCTATATTTCATCTAGTGTCTCCAAGAACTAAAAAAATATTCAATCTGACCCAAACATTCCTCAACATGTTGTGGATCAGTGGAGACTATAAAAAATGGTGGCTTCTAGTGAAGGAAGTATTGAAAAATATATCATAGAAAATCCCCCCTGAGGATCCACAACTGGATCTTATACAGGGACTCAAGGTGGTGCATATCCTAGATCATGGATATTGATCACAATAACCTCAACTAGACTTTGGGTCCACTATAGGATTTTTTTGTTGTAGTTGAGCAGAATAATCCCCCTAGATCTGATTCACACATATTATCAAAGGAGTGATTTCACAAAACATCCAAAGAAATTAAAAAATACATCGAACTAACAATAAAACTAAGAGACATGTGAAAATATTTCCTACATATGGAACAAATAGGTTTGAATCTCACTCCAAACTAATAAAAATAGTGAAAAGGGATGATCTAATCAACATGTAATCCTTCACTAACCACCATTGGGGAATAAAGGTTTGTTATAGTAAGATATGACCAGGTTTTAAATCACCACTGCCACCTAAGTCCTGACAATATTTCAACTGGATATGTATCTTAATAAAAAATCTCAACCACCTATTTTAATACTATTTTTTCACGAAACACTCTGGGTATCTTGGTAACTTAGTAACTGAGCCGACCATGACATTGATCAGAGGGAATTCTCAATACACAGTAGTTGAAGACTTTCACCTGGCATCAGACAATTTAATGTGGGAATGGTTTTCCCATAAGAATTTTGGAGGTAAAAATAGACTTGCCTATATTCATAACAAAAGAAACCCCACTAGGTGAAAAGGACCATAATATAAAAGGGAATAAAAAAACAAAAAGTACTAAAACCCGAGTACCAGAATAGTGAAAAAAAACCCAAGCCCCTATAGACACAACTCACCACATCCATGGTTCAATAGTAGGATCCCCATATAAGAGATCTGTACGCTTCATGGAACATGGAATGAGATAATCTATAAACACCAATATTCATGTGTTGGGTGTGAGCTAAAAAACCCAGTAGGGTATCACCAAGGATTCCATAATTGATACCAATAAAAGATTAACCAATGAAATGATTTCAATTTTTATTAAAATGAACTAGGTTTTGGAATTTTACAGTCATTTTTAAACAAATAATGATATACAGTTCAAATGATGGAATAATACTTTAATAAAAAGGATTTAAAAGTGAAGAAATATTTATAAATTAATGGATTAGATAAAATATTTACATAAAATAGTTTCTGTTATTTTAGAAGGCATGTTAACTAGTTTTACAACATTGGAACACATTTATATCTCAAATACAAAATAAGAAGGTAACATGGTCATTTTCTGAATAGGTATGAATGTTTCAGGCTATAGGAATATTCACCCTCTATGTGATCTCAAATATTTTTATATACACATGTCCCCCGCACAATGTCCAATGGTGACTCGTCACCATCCCTTTGGGGATGTGACCCACTTAATTTTTGTTTTAGAATGTTGTAAGAGTGAAGTGTGTGTCCAAATAACACACAAACTACATAAGGTTTGTATATTATCTTACACAATCAATAATGGTATATTAATTTTAACACTTATTTATAAAAAATTAAATCTTATTATTCCATTTAAAATCCAATTTTAAATTTAAAACCCAAATGGGTTTTTATTAGAATCATGCTTCCTTAATAAGACAAAACAACTGATTTTCTATCAAAACATTTTAATCCATTTCCACATGTTTAAAATCCATTTGAAACCAATTAAATAAATTTCCAATTTCATTTCATCAATTTAATTGATTAAATTTCCATAAATAATCATATTTAAATTAAGCAATTAAAATCATCTAATTTCTATAAATAATTCAAATATCAATGGAATTGGGGGGTTTTCCCAAATCTCTTTCCAAAACTATTTAAAATATCTTAATTCACTAGAATTTGATTATTTATGTTCAATCAATTAAAATAAATTTTGAAAAATTTAATTTAAATAATCAATTTAAAAAATAATGAAAATTCAATGTTAATAAATTTGGATAAATGGGACATAATCACCTACCTTTTCCAAAAACTCGACTCTCACAACAACACCCGTCAATGGGGGAAATGGTGTAGAACTCCTAGAAAAGGAATCTAGTGATAACAAAAAACATCTTGGATAATAGATCCATAAATTTAAAAATGATCTATTAGAATCCCAATGTTGAATAAATTGATAAAGTCAACGAATAAAGAAGAAAGCATTCTCATGAATCACAATTCAAGCACAAAGATTATATAATGACAAGTGAGAGGATCCAAAAGGGTTTGTAAGCTTTGAGATCACGTGGGAATGGATTTATTTTGATGGAGAATATACTGGAGTGGAGGAGAAAATATGATATCCATGTAACTACCCATTTAAAAACCATAGTTTGGGTACTACACAATATGTAAGAACAATACATGTTGTGAAGCCATCAATTTCTTTAAACTGTGAAAAAAATATCACCTTGTATTAAAAAATGATCTATAAATAATTCATGGTGTGTAAGGTCTCTTCACAATGTGTACCCTTCATAGCATGATGCCTTTTATGACTTTCCTCCGGAAACCATTACATGTTGTGTATCCCAGTTACATGATGTGTAACCCTCTGGAAACCTACATAAAAGGAGGGTTAAAGAAGAGGGTCCTATAAATCAATACCCTCACAAATATAGGTATCCTCTTAAGTAATTCTCAACCATACCCATTAACCAAAAAGGAAAATAAATGACAAGGATAAGCCCATGCCGTTCATATTAGTAATGGGATGTTATAATAGTTTACACTACACACAACTCGAATAGTCTCCTTAGAGAATAATAACATCATGGGGTTTGGCAAGTTGAGATTACCCAATAAAAATAGTGTGACACCAGCCCCCCATATAAAATTGTGATAAGGAATGAACAATTGTGGGCATGAAATAAATGATTTGGCTATCTCCATTTATCCCCTATAATACTAATAATTCCACTCATAGTTCATTTGTAGTGGTGTAGTAAGCGAGAAACACTAAATTTATATTACGTTGTTGTTGGAGATCAATAAAGGAATAATGGGATATTATATATTTTAATGAATACCAATTAATATTATAGTTCAAATATCATTCATCGATATATTATTCAAATATAATTTTATAATATAAAATAATAAAAAATAACATGCATTATACAATCATGTGATAGAGAAAAATCAATACTATTTATTTTCTTTTGATGAGGAAGTTTCTTATGTAATTTAGTGTCATAAAGTAAGGTTGTTTGAAATGTATTTTAACATGATGTGGTATATAAAATTATACTAATATATTCTAAACATGCTACTCATCCCATAATATGGAATTAGTTGGTGGATTAACTCACTCCCCATCCATATTGGTCAATGATAATGAAATATTTTAGTAAAACATCTGAACAATGAATTTGTATTCCCACATAGGTTCAAATTTCAAAAAAAAATCTACGTACCACTGGATCCCTTAATAAGAATACCAAATCAACTTATTGAAATCAATGATGGTGAAGATTATTATAGAATGTTTGATTCATCAGATTTTGATTAATTATGAAGGTTTTCAATGCTCTTAACATATTTCAATTAAATTATTATAACATATCCAACCAAATTTATAAATAATCATATGAGGAAAAATATTTATAGAATTTCTTCCATAGTAAAGGTAGCTGAATGTCCCGGGGAAACAGTGAATTTGTCCTATATAATTCGGATATAATAAATTTCATGGGTAGAAGATAATGTCGTTCTTAGATATTACATTCAATTAACAGGATATGTTTCTTATGTAAGTATTCTAGTTCTAATTCACTATCCTATATAGAATATTATAAGGAAGTTTATTGACATCCAAGATCTATCAAACTATTGGTGCAAGATGGAATTTTGTATAGTTGGTTTTAATTCCATGCTTATAATACACCTTCCAAACTCAGGGGCTAGGAAATTGGATTTATTACATGTTATAATTGTATGAGGATATGGACCCTTAATGGAAATTCCCAACTCCAAAAGGGGTTATAAATATTTGGATGTTTAGATATGATCATGGAAATAGTGGTAAAATATAGAATGAACATGGGATATCTATATCATTTTGGTGAACCTCATTCAATCATGGACCATACAACGATAAAAGTATCATATCATTTAGATTTTTTGTTATAGTAGTCTCCTATACGATGAAACACATGTGCCCCATCATGAACCTCTTTCCAATCCTAAGGAATTATTTTCCAAAAAATTCTTGGAAAGGGGATTCAATAAAATATATTATTATAAATAACTTTATCTAAATTAAAATATTCTTCATGGATGATATTTTTTGGTTTTCAATTATGATTTTATAAGTATACAAAATGTGATTGAAGAGACCTATGTTAGAGGTATTTGACGATAAAAATCATCAACATATACCATTCATCTACAAATAGAGCCATTGAGGGCCACACCTAGGATGTTATTTTATTGAATATTGTATCCAATAGGTGGTTATGGGAGGTTTTTATGGTTAAAGTTGAAGAAGGAACCCTTCATATTATGCACATTATTTAAAGGTATTTGAATTGAGGAATCATTTAATTATATATGATTCTTTTTTTACTTTTATCTTTACCGAAATCATTTTCAAAACACACAAAAAATAAATTATTTCGTTTTAGGTGATAGTTGTTTGGAAGAATGGATAATGTTGGAATAATTCTATAGAATATTTGGTGTCATAGGTGTAATAACACAACAATTCCATAGAATCGTTGTTTAATGAATATTCCATGAGATGAAATATAATATAAATGTGATAATAAAAATTTTATTAATTAAATATTTTTGTGGTAGGGAAAATCTAAATATAGTATAAGGGGTCAATTCCTGATTTTGTATTTAAATGTGAATATTTTTTGAGTTGATCCATCATGAAAATGAATTCATTCCACAATGAAAATTAATGATGCTTCAGGTTTTAATGGTTTCTATAATAATTTGTGGTTTTAATATGCTATATCATTGTCACTGGAAAACACACATACATGAATATTTGGAGTTGAATGAACTGAATGATTCGGTATGAAAAATGACATGATCATGTTTCAATAATTCTCAAATAATAATGATTTTATATTTTAGATGAATAACATGGAATGATGAATGTAAATTGATTCATTGAAAAATGATATCACTTTCTGAGTGGACATGTATATGAGTATTACATGGTCAATATAATAGAATATTTATGGAATTGGTCTATATTTTGTAGGATTTTTTTCCTTTTCAAAATTATAGTGAATAATTTCTCCCCATAGTTGAGGTTGATATGATACAATAAAATAATATGTTTGATTTATATTGAAGAAAATTCGATCTATTATATCAAAATTTTAGGGATCAATCTATGAGTCATGAAACCTAATTAATTTGAGTGATTATAATTTTCCCTATATTATTATTAATAGTTCCATATATCTTGATTAATTAATTATCATTTTTATATTAAAGGGTACCTAGAAGATTTGAATATATCTAATGGATGAAAAATAATATATAATGATTGATGTCGAAGCCTCTCTTATAATTTTTTAATGTTTGAAATTATGAAGTAGGTAGTAGAGAATGAGTGTGTGCAATGTTTTTCAGAGATATACTGTGGTAAAATTTGGTATAGTGGATGTGGTATATAAAATAATACATGGAAATGAGAATATGAAGAAGTTGGAAAATAAATTCTATATTAGAAAATTGATATTGTTCTATTCTTATTAAATTCGATCTTGCTGTTGAAAATTAATCTATATATTTGTTTGGGAATACACAAATTTAAAAAATCTAGGAGGTCTTTTTACCATTTTTTAGGGGACAATACTTGTTTGTTTATAATCTATATATGGATTACATAGGAGTTTGTGGCCTCAAGTTTTACTATATATTTAATATGAGATATATATTTTCTTTTTTAGTAGTGAACCTTATATTAAGTCATCATGTCTACTTTTTCATTAGGGAATGTAATAGTGATATATTCAATATATTTCACAGGACTCAATGTGTATTGTTAATGAAACTTAAAACTATATAAATTATTAAATTAAAAAACCTTAGGAAAATTTCAATGATCATGTGGGTAATTTTCAAGAAGAATCTATGCATTCTGATTTTCCTTCAAAGATGATTATTTGTTCTGAGTTTGGTGTGTAATGTGAGCCTCTCTAATTGGATTTTGGGGATATAAATATATATTTTGGTCATGGAAAAAAATAATTTTGTGAGAAGTAAGGTAATTTACATTTTTTATGGGAACAATTAATATATTTTGAATTACTGGATGATTCGAAATTTTTTAAAATCAACATGAATATTGTAGAACCTCCTACCAATGGTTTTTTCATTATATTGAGGTCGATACTACAATGAAAGTTGATGTAAATAATTTCGATTATATTAGTTATGGTGTAAATTATATATTGTCAACTATTTATAAACATAGATTCATTAATTTAAAGGGATTCATATATGAAAGGGAATTTTGGATATTTTTGAAACATTTATGATTTAAATTTAAATTTAAATGAATACATATTAATTATTTTGATACATTAATAGGAAGATATAAGGATAAATTGTAAAGAAATAGTTGATGAACAATTCACTTAATTTAATTAATGTGTTGATGAAATCATATATTTATTTGAGAAGCTGAATTACTCTAAAACAATTGATAAGATACCACATATGTTGTTGAATAAATTTGATCACGATTTCTCATCACATTAAGATCATGATCCGGTAATAGTTCCACTACATTATTTCACAACATTGTAAAAACATAAAATAGATAAAATGGATTAATTTAAAGAATAAGAGAATGGATGACAAGAAAATAGCCACTAATTATTTTCATAAAGAAAATATTAAAAAAATAATCTATATAAGAAGAATATTTTGATAAAAAAATTTGAAATGGAATTTTACTAACTCATGTCATTAATTTCAATAATTTTGAGAAGAGATAGGTGATAATATTGAGTAATTATTCTACTACAGTTTTCTATTTATATATATATTGAAATTTTAAAAAAAAATCAATAAATTAAATGAATATGAATATTATGATGATGATCAAGAGTGGATATTAATTTTTTCAAAAAATAAATCTCCAATGAGTAAAAACAAAATAATGTTTTCAAAGGGGAAAAATTAAATTTTCTATAAACATAAAAGGATACATTATTATCTATGTGTATAGATGATGATAATAGAGACGTTTATCATAATGTTCATTATTATGGGGAATTTTGTAAAAATATTCATTAAAAAATAAATGAGAATGAAATTAAGAATAATTAGTGTTGTAATTATTGAAGCAATAAGGAAAATAATATGTATTTCATAATAAATAGGGAACTCAAGGAATTTCATTAAAACATATAAAACTATGTAAATGCGAAAAATAATTTGAATAAGGATATCCAATCATCCAAAAACAATAATTTCATATATACTAAAATGATTCAAAGTTTCTTGAAATTTAAAACAAGAATATGTGACTAAATTATAAAAACAAGAAGAATGTTCCCAAGGAAAATTACTACATGGAAAAGGAAAATGATTTTGAAATTCGTCAAAATAAAATATTGTATGTAGATAAGGAATTGAACAAGTTCAAATCAAAATATTTTAATTTTATTTAATATCTTTATGAAAACACAATGAAAAGGATTTAAAATATGGTAAGTGAATATAACCAATTAATTAATGTTGATATTATGATAAAATAAGGAATTTATTGGAAATTTATATATTACATATATTATGATTTGAATGAAAATTATACTACAAATACAGTTTCTATTTTATTTGGAAAAGGGTAATATGAAAAATAATAGACTATTGACACTCTAATATAATGTGATTTCTAATAAAAAATCTATGTTTGAATTGGAAATAGTGAAATAATTACATGAATACTCTTCTAGGAAAAAATAAATATTCAAATGAATATACTCATGTTATTTATAGGGGTTTTATTATCCAGATTTATAGAATTTATAAAGGCCATATTGGTTCAATAATAAATATTTTTTTATCCAATAATATATTTTAGTAGAAATTGATGGGGAATTCACCTATATAAAAAAGTGAATTTTTTAATATTTATAGAAATTCTAGAGTGAAGGATGGAAATTAGTTTCAATCAATGGGGAATTTTTTGGTAGATGTGACTATGTATGTTAAATAAAGGAATACTACATTAATATACATCCTACTCAATTAATCATAAATTTAATTTCTAACAATTAATGTAATAATAAAGTGAAAATAATGTAGAACATGTTAGTTCTTGAAGTTGATCATACGGTATATCAAAAAGGAATATTAATGGATCATGGATAGTAGATGTTGTTCATATATGAAATACAATTTCAATCTCCTAACATATGTTTAATAGTTCAGGGATGGATAAATGACCATTGGGAATGATTATTTACTTCTAAAAAAGGGTTTGGTTCAATTTATATTAGATAATAAAAACACAAATTTAAAAATAATCAACATTTTAATGGAAAAACACGATATTATGAGTGTATCTTAGCTATGTGTCAAAGGATGTGAATTGGTCCATTAAGAAATTATTAATATATTTGAAGATAAATTATTAATTTGTTTTCATTAATGTAAAAAAATAATTGGTATATTTTTTAAGGTTGGTGATACCAAAAAAATATTAATATAACTTGTGGTTGAGAAAGGAAAATATGTTTCAGCATAAATTACATGGTCAAATTTGTTAGATAAAATATATAAGGATTACCCGGGGAAATAATGTCTATAATTTACCATTGCATATAGGACAGATAAATTTGATTTACACTATAGATAAAAAGGTATCTACTGATAGGTACACATATACAAAATAAGTGATTCAAAAATATCATCCATTGGAGCTCATTCCATCAATGTTATGTGGGACAATAAGGTCCAAAATATTAAATGGGTGATAGGAATTCTATTTAATTTTTATATGAATTCACTAATATTAAATGAATTTTCATTATGATACCTAATATTAAATCATTAAAATGTTTAATCATTTCATCTGATGTGTAAAATTATTGTGCAGATTCTATTTGAAGATGTCACCGATTGATAAAATCATTGAATAAAAACTAATTTTTTTGATTCATGTCATACAATGAATAGTATTACACAAGAATATATCACACTATATAACTAATAATAAATTTACCTTTAATGGAATAGTACACTCTTAGTAGAAATATCTCACACCATTTTGGTGAAGCATGATATATCCCTATTTTATAAATGAATGAAATAAGTACAATAATACAGATTGAATTTTTTTTACTAAATCATTTAAAATATGCTTCCATAATATATTTATTTCCATATGTACCCAAGATTAGGGAATTTGTAATCTCATTTATTATTAAAATTAAAGGTATGATCCAATAAGGTTATCGAAATTGGATTTAATGGTGTCCACTTTTGTTATACTTTAAAATCAAGGGGATGTCATTACTATAATATTTTAAAAAAAAAATATCATGGATATGGATAATTTGAATGATTTAGGAAACTAAAATATTATCAAACACCATGATTAATGATTTAATGGTAAATATGATGATGATGAGTTGAATTAAAATCAAGATTACTTTTCTAGAAAAGATATAAATTCAGATGAAGTAGTTGTTTAATATGATTTTTATATATTTTTATTAATTAAAGAGCCTAATGATCATAATATTAACCTCCCATAAGAAACTCAAATATGGATTCCCGATGGTCCTTACAGAACCCCATAATCTTCTAGGGATGAGACTAGTTCTGTGATTCATGAAGACCATTTGTGGAATATATACCATATTTTATTAATAAGAATTGAATAATTGTATGAAAAATTATTTGAATGTAATTAAAGAAATCAAATACAATTTTTTTTCAAGTCAATAACATTAATGGAACCGAAATACAAGTGGATAAATTCCTTCATAATTCCCAAACTATATCCTATAACTGCAGTACTAAGTAGTTCATGATCCATTCTCTAATTGGTCATACATAGTATGAATAAATAATCTAAAAAATCTACTAATACCTATATGGACGTACAAAATGAATTTGAAGTTATATGTCCATCAATGTTAAAACATAAATATTGAGAATAAAAAACCCAGTAGGTAACTATTATGGTTACAAAACATATCAATGACTATCTACTATATTATTTATACCATTAAACTTCTTTAATTAATTATAAATAAATACAGTTTCATAATAATCATCAATACAATATAACCTGGATACATTGAAGGAGTATAAATATGAAAAAGGATATAAAAAAATAAATTCCTATAATGAGATTATCCATACATGAACATATGTAGTGTTACCAACTTTAATAAATCCTAATATCTATGTGAAAATGGTGTTTGGTCAATCTTGTAGCCTATCCCATCCATTCTAGGGGTATGGAAAAATTACGGCACATTCCACCTGAGTGATAATCAAGATATTTCATATAATCCCACCACCTGAGACGTTGAAGATGTATAAAAATTCAAGTCCTTAACCCATCCTATTTAATATGGGAATGGGTATACAAATTCAAGGAATTGAGATCATATAAAATCATCATATTATAGATAATGATATATATTCTAATAGTTTATATTGAGAAAACATATATGTACTTATATATAACCCAACTAATATTGTCATCAATAATCAATGTGATATCTATGCTCAAAAATTCCAATTAAATTAATAATTATGTTATTTTAAAAAAAATTAATGTTATCAATATTAAGAAATAGTTTCATTGAATCATTATAAAAATATATGAATAAAATATAATAATTGATATCATATTTCTCTATAGTTTTTGTATAATTATATGAGTTTTAATTTCATACAGTCAAAACATAACATATCCACTCTATATAAAAAAATTCAAAATATCATTCATTCTCATAAGAATATCTTTGCACATAATAAAATTTATAAAATATAATTCTGTTAAGTTTACATTATATTCAAACATAACAAATCCCATATTTCATGTTAGGTTAAATATATAATTATTTTATACAAATCCAACCTTGTTTATAATTCAAGAATTTGAGATAATTAGTTTACGTTATTATATACATTCAAAATAACCCAACTATAATGCTATATAGAGAGAATAAATTCATAAAATTTACCCAATAAGGTTTTAATGATGGCATCAATGATGAATTTTATGAAAAATATTTTAAAAATAATCTCTATTCAAGGTAGGTTTTTCATACATGAGATTATATTACAAAAAATATATTTTTATGTTTTTTTTCATTCAAATAGTTTTATTTTTTTATTTGTAATTATTGAAACCATATTGATATAAATATCTAATAATGGATGTGGATTAAAAAAAAATCAAGTTTTAAGGATAAATTTTTATATATAATCAAATATAACAATATCGATTTAGGAAAAAGGGGAAAATAAATCTTTTCAGAAAATGTATCTTGTTTCTTATGGAGCTTAATTGATGCAACTAACTTTTTTATGTATCACATAATTAATCTTCATATTACTTTAGTCTTTATATTACCCCTCCATTAATTCAACTCTTTATTGGGATTTCTTATATATCATATATTAAAAATAATTTTCATTAAAGAATAAATTAATAATATCATGAATCCAATTATAAAATGGAAAAAATAATGAAATCTTATAAAATGTTTTAATAATAATTTCCTTTCATCTCAATATTATCTAAATGATTATATGAATTTCAATGTCAACAATAAAAATACAAGGGTTGATAAGTAATTTTTGGAAGTAATTTTACAGATTTCTAGAAACTAGGAAGATAATTTACTAACCAAATTGAGTGGTTAATATTTTTTCGATGCATTAATAACATTTCTACGTCTAATATATAAAAAAACATTATTCATTTCATTTTAAAATAATGAAAACTATTTTAAACCCATTATTTATTATTTTAATACATGTGACATTTCAATTAACCCACTTTTTATTATTTTAAATTGAAATATAATGTGTTTAAATTCTAGAAATAAATCATGTATAACAATAATATGTATTTGAGATTATATTAACAAAAAAATTTACAAAATAATCATAAGTTACATATTTTAAATAATGAGATAATCATAATGCCTTAATACTATATTTAAGAAATCAACTTGTACAGAAATTTAATCCTCTTATTAAATTTTATTTCCATAGAATGTTAATTTTAATTTATAACCACATAATACATTGAAAACATTAAATTTATATCCTAGAAAACTAGAATATTTAAATTTATTATTTTATGAAAAATAGTGGAAGGGAATTCAAATATATGTCATAGGATGCATTATATGACTTCAAACCATCTGTGATATTCATTTCCTTATATTGAAATTCTACGAAGTCAAGTTTTAGAATAATATCAAATAAAAACTATAAAAATATAATTACATTTCCATCCATAATTAGTTACCCCTGGAAACAAAATTGAAAAAAAGAAACTCGAGTGACATCTTGTTAAAATCGTGGTAAAACAACATAACAATCATACTTACAATTAATCATAAGGAAGATTAAATTGAAATGAACCTCCAAACCCAAATACCATGGTCATATCTCAAAACAAATATTATTTTGGAAAACCTAATGTAACTAAAAAAATATTGATGAGTTATTAAATAATCACTGACCAACATCACTTATAAACCAATCATAGTGAAAGGTTGATAATCAATGATAATTCACCAAGAAAATGGTGAAATACATAATTAGTGAATCACTAGATAATATGGGATGACAATATTAATAAGATATTAAGAGAGGAGAGTATTATCATACATATTACTCTATTTTTTTCATCGATGACTCCCATGATTTATCCATTAAGAAAAAGAAAAGATATGAGGGGACATTAATTCCATAGGGTGGCCACAGTAGAACACTCTATTGATGGAAGAGAATAAATGTAATTGTGGGTGAAAGGGTAAATTGATATTATTTGAAAAAGGAAAAAAATAATATTTTAATAAAATTATAACACATTTGGTACACATAATGGTCCCACTGGGTACTTGACGGTACCACATGCCCTACACAGCCTCTTCTAGGAAAACTAGGTACCTTATACCACCAAGATGATCAACAGGTCCCAAATGGAGTTTTAAGCTACAGTATTTACATCCTATATTATATACCATAAACCGTTAACTTATACCTAAATTTTAAACCATTTCCTTAATTACCAAATAAATCTCTCAAAACAACCAATTCAATAATTCAATTTCAAAACAATAAATTACCCCATCCGAAGATCCATAAAAATCATGTATTCTTATGATTTTAAAACTATATTAATTTTAAAAGGTAATTCCTATGGTCATGGTCATTTAATTGAGGTCTAAAATTTATTTAAGATTAATGAAAATTTATTTAGTATTAGTGAAATTTGAAAATAGTGATTCAAAACTTATTGTTTCAGATGTTTAACAGATAGATATATAATATAATCTAGATCATTTTAAGTGTATCAACACTATAAATTATGAATTTAATCATATTTACATGAATGGTACATGGTATTTGGAACCCACTATTGATAAAATAGTTATTTATAACAATGTGGTCATTTTATACAAAGATTAATAACAAATAATTTTTGGGAAGAAACAAGATAACACATGTATATAAAGTTAATTCATGTTTGGAAGAAAGTTATTTTTAGGTGACCTTTATAGTAGTTTATAGGTTTAAATCCACTAATATTTTTTTTATATTAAAAATTATATACAAGATCTTTCAAATGGATATCATGTGATTGATTCTCAGTGGATAATTGGATGAATAAGAAGTGTAAAATTTTCCATTATATTAGTTCCTAAAAGGTGAAGCAGAATTATATTTCTTCAAGAGGAAAATTAAATTTTTAATCATAATGTATTTTTCAATTGAATTGTATTTAATGAAATACATATTCTAAAATACAATAAAAAATCAAGAATTGAATATTCGATGGCAAGCATTAAATAATTGAAGATAAGGATGCTTCATTATTAGTTATTTTATCTATAGACAGCGTTGTATTATCCTGAAATAATGTAGTTTCATAAGATGAATTTTATATTGAGAAGGATAATTTTTTTGAAACTTATCTTCTCTGTGATTTGATGTCTTTTTTTGTTTGTCATGTTTTTCAAGAGAAGACTCATTTTTCTTCCCTAATGAAAACTTTGATTAATAAATTCTAAATATGTACAGAAAAAATAATTTGAATAATGTTTTTATACTTTTTTAGTATCAACTATGAATCCAAAAGATTAATATATAAATAAATTCAATTAAATAGTGCTCAAAAAACATATTGGGAGTTTACTCTACTCGACATCTATAAGAACAAATAGAGTGTATTTTGATACACATTGTACATGATTTGAGAGTGAACAATATGAAACTATCATTGTGCATGAAAAATGATTTTTAGATATATAATATACATTTTAAACTAGGATTGAGAATATTAAGAAAAATGAAATTGTGATCTTATTACATATGTATAAATTAATTGGGAAAGAAATGTGGATGATTGATGTACAAAATAGGATGGATCTTTATTTAAGGTATATTAGAATGTGGTGTGGAATAAAAAAAATAATATTCAATATTATTTATAAATACCAATGGAGCACCCCAAGACATTACAATATTTACCTTATTAATAACTTTATTTGTTTTTTTACAGCTTTAAACACAATGTTAAGATTACTCTATATATAACGCTTAGTTAGCTTGCTTTAAAAACAAGATCATGTTTAAAAAAAATTTAATGATGAACCTATTTGAAATCCAAATTCCATACTTATAATATATGTCATTTAAAAAAAGAAAATCCATCTTCAAATTATTAATATCATAGTTAGAGTATTGTTAATTTTTGGTATTTTTATGAGAAGTTTCATTTTTTTTTGGAATTGTTAAAAATAATACATTGTAGTTAAAAACAACCCTTTCACTTAAAAAATTATTTATGTTTAATTAAATTTTAAATTGGATTCTAAAAAAAATATATAAATTATACATTTATTAGTTTGTCATGTCCCATCCCTCGAGGCCTGAGCTGTGACTACCCAAGCCCGCCTTCTATTGGCCATGGGTTGTCGACTAGCACTAGGAAGGTTTATCCATAAAACAGGAAGGCATTGCCTTTTAACCTGTATAGACACACAATCCAAGAACACAACTAGAATAAACAACGAAGTAATCTACTATAGTAAAAGTGTGGTGAATGTAAAGGGACTAGATTACAAGTCCAACTGAAAAGTACAAGTACAACTAAAAAGTATAAATACAACTTAAAAGTGAAAAATACCTCCTGGATCATCCATTGAGGATGCTACCTGAAGGGTAGGTACATCTCATGATCTGTAGTCCCTATGTCACATAACAAAAAATGGTCCACCTCTATGCACCGTCCAGTCCTAGCTCCATCTCTTACAATCAATGTTGTACGTCATCTGCACAAGGCACAACAAGGTACGGATGTAGCCCATGTAGGGGTGAGTATAAAGATACTCAGTAGGTACCCTGAGACCCCTGAAGGTCTCCCAGAGTTCCACTAAGTAAATACCACAATTAAAGACCTCAATCCCAAAGCACAATTAAATAGACATCAAATCTACATGGCTATATGACCATACATATACCTATGTTATCAAGACATACTCATCACATACATGAGGGAAGAAAACAACAATGGTAGCACCCAAAAGGTAGAAGTACCACACAAGTAACACCATTAAGATATATATACAACAGAGGTTACACAACAAATATTTATGTACCACATAGGTAACACCATGAAGACAACACCATGAAGGTATAAGTACCACACAACTAACACCACGAAGACAACACCATGCCGGTAGAAGTACCACACAAGTAACACCATGAAGACAACACCATGAAGGTAGGAGTACCACACAGTTAACACCATGAAGAAGAATTTCCACTTAGGTAATGTTTCATCTCACACCAAGTATAACATATGTACAAAAATATAGATGATTATTCTTAAGGTTGGATCATTTTATTTTGTTAAGAAGCACTATTTATGACCCACGCAGGATTGGTATATACTAATCCCCACTGACCCGCACATGATCTGACCCACATAGGATCCATATGTGCTTAGTGACATTGGATCACTATGTAGTGTACCACACATGATCTAATATAAGATGACCCCCACATTATCTATAGATGTTGACCGAGACAGGAACAATGTTATTTCAGCACATTACAACAAGCCACATGATTCCTCGCACTCGGTGAGCTCGAGTTTTATAGGATCTTCCCGGGAAGATATCAGTCATACTTCTCCCACCACTAAGCTACACAAAGGAGTAACCAAAAGGACTGCCATGTCCTAGGGGTTCCAGCGCGACAGACGGTGTGTCAATCAAATGCCCGTTTTTTGAGTTATATGTGTTTTAGTAATGAGGGCCCGGTTGGATTCAGGATCGATCATACCTGGATGTACTCCAACTATCTACAAACCTTTATTTGAATATAAGAAAAGGACTGTCTTGATCTATGGGTTCCATCTTCGTAGATAGTTCTTCAAACAAACATCTGGTTCCCAAGATATCACCCTTTAAGTGTTTCTGGGTCCTGTTGGGCGAAGGTCAAATCTGACTTGGTCGGACCGACCTGGTCCTTGTCTGACCCGACCGGGCTAGGCCACTGTAGGATAGGCCCGCTGGGCTGAGGTCGGACCCGACCCTCAACGGGGGTATGGCCTGGCACAGAAGGGGGGGGGGGGCCCGACCCACAAGAGGGTATCCCCACCTGTAAGGGGGCGGCCCGACCCGCAAGTGGGAACCCAACCCACAAAGGGGTGGCCTAGCCTGCATGAGGGCCGCATGACCGGCAAGGGGGAAGCCTGGCCAGCAAGGGAGTGCGAAAAGCCGGTCCAGCCCATGGTGGGGTCTGACCCAACCATCATTGGAGGGGAGCATCCCCCTTTTTGGAATACGAAGTGGCAACAACTAAGGGCGTTTTTAGGTCATCGCGTGACCCTCTACTGGTCCCACCGCCACAACATTGGAGTCATGGCTCCTCTACCCAGATAGTGGTCGTGTGGCCCTCAGCTTCTGTGACCAACCAATGTGTTGAACGCTTTTTTTGACTGCTGCGTCGGTCAATCCATGACCGGTTCATCCAGAGGCGTGAGTGTGCCGCCTACTTCCTCACAGCTTGAGGGTGTGCTGGCCGCCACCTTCATCTGCCACAACTTCATCCACGGCCCCTATTATATCGGCAACGCGCGATGGCATGCCACAGCTCCTCCGCCATCAGCCAGAGCCAGCTGCTCCGCTTACCGGCGTGGCTATGTTCTGTGGCCTCATCTGGTAGTGCGTGATGGTGTGCCACCTCCACCATATCTCGATAGTGCCTCTGCACCAGCGGTCTTCCACAAAGAACACAAAGGTAGCATGGTAGTAGATGGTTGAAGTCGGGTTTGTTAGGCCCGCGCCCTTTGCGTTAGCTTGAAATCAACCCGAGGGAGGAAAAAAGGTTTCTACAACTCTTGAGAGTAAAACCAAAAGTAAAACCTACCTCCAGAATAGTGGAGAAACGCCTACGGTTGAGGAAGTTGGTCAGTGTTTGTTGTCCCCCGCAACAATCCTCCAACGATGATGCTCAATCGTCGATCTTCGGTTCAGGGTTTCTGTGTCTCTTTTCACTGGTCACCGAAACTGGATTATTCCTCCAATGGTTTGGCATATCAACACTTTTTCAGCACTTCGTTGCTTAGAGAAGTAGTTCTGATACCTCTCCCCAGTCTCCATATAAATAGGATAGAGGGAGGGTGTCTAATGCTCGCGGGATTTATGAGGGTTTATTAATTAAGAACATTCCCTATTACCAACAACATTGTTACTTAGGATTGAAGGGTCAATCCATTAAATGGATTCACACAACGCTGGTCCCACATTTCCACTTTTCCATTGGAGGAAAATATAGAAGGAAAATAAAATAGTTTAGTTATTTTATTATTCATTTAAAAGTTCCATATTCTATCTTTTTCTCATGACCTACTGCGGTTGAAGTGAAACCTCCCTTAAACAAATCCTGGTGCTGCGGATTCAACGGTGCCCTCTGATTTTTAATCCGTGCACTGTTTCAATAGTTAGAAAATTCCACTCGCACATTTACTGAACGTACCTTAAAAACATTCAGAAATTCTTTTCAGGCACACCGGGCCTCGGAATCACACACCGTCAATTTTCGCATACTCGTAATAATTGTATATAATAAAAAAATTACATGGAAAATCCGGGTCTTTAAATAATCTTATTTAGGTGATTGGAATAATATTTTTTTAAATTTGATATAAAAACATAATGAACTTTTGAACAATTTTAGTTTAACTTTGTTTCTCCTCAGGTCTGCTGGATTAGTATTAAACAAAATTTTCCCACTTTTGAGAATTTAAATTCAACAAAAGGAAATATATGATTCTAATAATTATTAAATTCATTTCTAATAGGATATTACTAATTTTTGGGAAATATTAACTATTGTAATTTAATGTCCATGGTTAAGTGTTATTTGGATAAATAATTCTTAAAACAAATATTATGATATTATAATGTTACCTAAAAATGTTTCCTACTATGATTAGATGAGTGGGTGTATAAAAAAACAAAACTCATAATAAATTGTATTGTTTTTAATGAACATTATTTTGGGAGGTAAATTCATAATAATTTATTTAAAAATTTGTTAAAAATTTCATAATCACATTTTTTATCAATAAGGCACATTTTATAGGTTTATAAAAAAGAAACATTCGACTATAAAAATTACTTTTAAATATAAAATCATTATCTTCATCATGATAATTTATATTAAATTTTTAATGATAAATAATTAATTTAAATGGTTATAAAATTATGATGCATTGATTTTTAAAATAATATAAAAATAAAATTAATTTTATTAGAAATATAAATATAAAATTAATTTGTGTTATTTAATGTCATAAAAAAATTTAATTTATGAATGGTAAATTTACGTATTATTTCAGAAGTATTTTATGGATATTATCTTGTTAATGTCATTTTTGTGTAAGAAAAAATAATGAATTGTTACAAAATTTACAATTTAGATATTTTAAAATAAATAATAGTTTATTAAATGAAATTAAATATTCAAAAAACTAAATTTTTTCTAACTAATTAGTAATGTATTAATATTTCATCAATGACTAATTCACCAGTATTTTGGCATTTTATTGTAATTATTGAACACAAAATTTATAATTTTAATCATATCATGGTAATAGTTAACGAGCTTAAATAAGGTTTAAAACAAAATGATAACGAATTAAAAAATTATAATAACTTGTTAAAAATAATTGGATAAAGAATATTCAATCCTGATCACATTATGATCGATTTTGAGTTGTTTAATGGACAGATTTCCTTAAAAAAAAATTATGTATTATTTAAATCAATGATACTTACAAAATATCCCTTTCCTTGGTCTCAATTACATTTATGTGTCCTCATGGGTAAAAATAAACATATAAATGAATATAAATGTCTATTTTCTTTATAATGAAATTAATTTCATTATATAATTTTATTTTTAATTTTTATAAATTTTAAAATTATCTTAAATTCTTCTTCAATATTATAACTGTATTTATTTATTTAACATAAAAGTTGAATAATTAATATTAAAAAAATAATTTGGATATATTTTGATGTGTTAATGTGTCTAACAAAATTAATAGACTTATATGATATATTATAGATGTGTTAAAGAATTATATTTAATTTTCAATTTTTTAATATATTTGAAGTTAATTTAAATCAATTGTATTAAATATGAAAATAATGATATCTTATAGAATTATTTTGTTATTAATTTATTTAAAAATAAAAAAAATGAAAAATAATCACAAGTGGTAGGATATAGTAGTAATTTCATCTAATTTTATGTTTTAGTCCATTTGTCAGTATTTGGATCTAGAATACTCTTATTATGTATTAATATTTCTAGGATTTATAAAAGTACCCCTTATCTCAATTATAAAAGGTCATATATAGCCTCACTCCCTCACACCACTTTGATCAAACAAAAAAAGTATCTCCATGCCTGTGTATGTACGACCTAACATCACCATGCTATGAAGTAATCTGTTTTTCATCACTACATTATTTGGATGGGTATGTTTATGGATATAAAGGATATTAATAATGAATATAACATTATAT
Organism: Viscum album; assembly: GCA_963277665.1. Lineage (NCBI taxonomy): Eukaryota > Viridiplantae > Streptophyta > Magnoliopsida > Santalales > Viscaceae > Viscum > Viscum album. The sequence continues at coordinate 418,374,146 of OY728123.1, read as the reverse complement.
TTATTCTATATAATTAACATACCATCCAGTTTCTTACCCTTTTCCAATAAAAAAATTATATAATCGAGTGTTTGTGCCAATGACATACAATCTCTATGACAAGATGAGATTCATCTTCCATATTAACCATTCAATATTGATAATAAAAATGTATATAATGAATAAATATGAAATATATGACATATGAAATGTATTGTATTAATATATATACAAATAAAAATATTTTATTTAGTTTTTTCAATTCAATACGTTAGGAAGACAGAAACAATGTCCATGCATACGTAGGACCAACCATCTCCATGAAATGTGTATTCCAACTCATAAATTTATCTTATAAATATATTTATATACTGAATATATATGATAAATAAATCATGGTTTTAATTCTCGATGTAAGTAAATCATGATCTAAGTAATTGGATCATGAATAATGTGTCAAAACACATAGGATAAACAATGTAGATATTACCCAAAAAAATTCATTAAAGATGATTTTTTAATAAAAAGGGAATATAAAGAAATAAATGAATCATAAATTATATCATTCACATTAATATAATTCTGGAACAGGTTAATAATATATTTAAGACCACTATATAATATTTTTTTCATCTATGGAGGGAATCATACCAATGGTAAGGGTTAATCATTAAATCTCATTTTTATCCAAGATTGTTTACACGTAAGTATTTACTGGGACATAATTATTATCGATGTCCATGTTTCTTAAAAATATTTTTAAAAAGAGTCATTTTATTTTTTTATGTAAAAAATTATTTAACTAAACCATAATTTTATATGTTTCTAATATATACTCTTCTAAATATTTCTCATTCATGTCTATGTTTTGAAAATGGTTATTAGATATTTATTAATAAGGACATGAATATTTCAAAATAAATTTTTTTTTCTCTCTATTTTTTTAAAGTGATGTTGGACACATTGATTCAAAATTATATTATTTTTAAATTTCTTCTTTTATAAGTGTGTGGGTGTTGAATAAATAATTTCAATTTAGAAAAATGGTTTTTTTCAAGAATGTTTTAATTATTTTATTATAGTATTTTCATCTACGTCAACATCCTCTGTTGGATCCTATGTTTGAATGAGGTTGACCATTTATGATACAATTTACAATATTTCAATGATGTTTTTATGATATTTTTTATTGTGGATGTGAAATTTTGATACCATTTGTGGTTTATGTTTAATCTATTAACATTTCATGTAATATTTTAAGTAGGTTTGTTTATATTCATTATATTTCACCCTTTTCAAATGACTAATGAATTGAACATAGTAAGTGTATGGTGGGGCCAACTATATCCCATCTATTCAGCGGTAGGTCTCATTAGACAGACTAGAACAGAATTCTAACCATTAATTTATGGTTTCCAATCCAAATACTTGAAGGTATATTTTAGATGTCATTTATTATTCATTCCATCATTATTAGATTAATTAGTGATAGTCCATGTGATTTTTAATGAGTAGAATATACATGTTTATTTTTTTAGATCATGTGATTATTTTTATGGTATTATTTATTCATTACATATTATTCTTGAGACTGTTGAAATATATTTTGTTTCAATTATTCAACACGATAATGTGTTTAAGTTTATTTATGATGTTTTTAGTTTTATTCTTACCCTTAACAAGGATTTGATCTAACCCATTTCTTAGGTGTTACATAATCTAGGATTCCATGATTTTTATTATGATTGGTATGAAGGGTTATGCTTAGAGAATAATGTCACTCTCAAGATATTTTTAGTGCTTATTTTTGGTTTTAAATTGAAAATTAATGTACATGTATGCAGTCTGGTCTCCCAAAACTACTAAACTATTCGGTCATTCAAGATGAGCTTCCTTGTACACATGCCAATCTACTAAATATTGCATCTAATTCCTGTTTCTGGGGTCGGTGTGCCACGGTTGGAATTAAAGAAAGATTAGTATCAACCTTAGAAACATGATTTAGAATTTAATTATTTTAAAACATAACCCTATTAATTACATGGAGGATAAGTCTATGTATTGGATATCATCCCTTAGATTTGGTAATGGATAACCTAGGATTATCCTAGAGAATTATGGATTAAGAAGAAGATTCCATTATTTAGATATCAAATTAATGATTTTACGTGACTATATCACTATGATTAGTGTTTCTCTCATTGTTGATTGATATTTGGTCAGTGGTTAGAATCGGCAAGGATATACATTCAATGGTTATACTAATGATTATGTAGAGACTGCAAAAGAAAAATGAAATGTATTATGTATTAAGGAATAATATTATGAATTTTAGATAATTTTTTAACTATAAAGTAGCTGTCTTAATGCACATGAGTCTTTGGATTCAAGAATTAAATAATAAATGGTTGTTTATTTAAAAAAATGAGATATATAAGCATTGTACTACATTACATCATCATCAAGGATTTGGAAGAATGAATGATTTCATTATGGTTTTTATGATGAAAAAGGTATGTGATAAATATAGCTACATTACGATGTTTAGAGTGTTTAATATATTTTGGAAATATAGAAGCCTTTTTGGACAATTAATTTGGGAAATTGTGTTTTGGATGACTATTATGGCTGGAATAGATTAGGTGTAACATTGAATATTATTCTTTGAAGTTAATGTATGAATTTTTAAATACATTGTGATATCCTAATTGGTTTAAACAAATAATGAAAGAAATACATATGGAATTTATTATTCATTAGATGTTCTTCAGGGAAAAAATTTATCTTGAATATATATTGTCCGGTGTATGAAATAAAGTGAAAATATATCAAAGCACAACCAAAGTAATTGATTATGTCTATGAGAATAAAATACATCGAGTATATTTTCTAAAGTGATTATCTGAATAGTAATAGAATCCCTCAATGAGAGAACAATGAATTCGGATCAAACAAAATTTATAATAGAACCATATTTTCTAATGAATCCAATGTCCACTTAGATCACCATAGATTTTTATCTTTTTTATTGTTAACTTTGTTCAGATCATGATATCTATCACTATCAATCAGAACATAACAATTAGATTTTTGATTCATTTACTTGTTCTCCAAAATGGGAACTGAGTGTGATTTATCTCTGATGAACATTATACTTAGCTTTCATTAATTTAATGTGTAACATTTATCGAACCTTGTTCCAATGTCAAAATTCAATAATTGACCTTTGGACATTCATCCCTTAGTTACTTAACTAGAATTCAAAAATTAGGAGGATTCAATTTTTTGATGGAGGGAAGAATGTATAACCCCAATAAATTAAAATATTTTCCTTCTAAAATATGTTTAATTTATTTTAGCATTATTTATGCACAAATTTAATCTTATTCTATACACAACACTAAGTAATCTAGAATTACACCGAAGATCATTTTTTAGCACCTTTTAGTGACAAACCTATTTTAAATAATCCTTTTTCATGTTTATATTTTTTATTTGTAAAAACAATATTTGAATTTAAAATATTGGAATTAACTTAGGGTGATGTTTTGGTATTTTTATGAGAAATTTCATTTTTAGATTAATTGTGAAGAAAACTGCATAGTAGTTAAAAAATACCTTTTCGTTTTAATAATTATTAATTAAAAATTAAATTTTAAATTGGACTATAAATAATCAATAGATCAATTATACATATATTATTACAATTTATATCATTTGAATCTTTTTATTTTGTAATTAGATATAAAAAAAGTGAACATCTGAAAATTTTTCTTTAACTTTCTTTCTCGCCACGTCTGCGGTATTAGCGTTAATCTTAACTTTTCCCCTTCTAGGAAATGAATTTAAACAAATGGTCATAAATTGATTTAATAATAATGAATTTATTGATCAAATATGATCAATTTAATTATTGATGAATAGTTACTATAGTATTTTCTACCACTGTTAAGGGTAAATCAAGTAATTAAAAGAAAAAAACTAATATTGTAATATTATAAAAATACACCAAAACTTGCCTTAATTGCATTGGATGAGTGGGTTAGACCAAAATGTACTATATTATGAAATTATAACCATTTAATCAACTTGTTTAAAAATATGAAATATGAAATATTTTATTTTATGATAAGTTAAAATTTTCACACTCACATTATTTATAAAACCCAATTTTTATTATAGGGTTATAAAAAATAAATTAGACTATAAATATTCATTAGAATGTTAAAATGTATATATACCTAATGATAATTTATTAATAATTTTTTATGACAAAATATATAATATAAATGGTGACGCAATGATGATACTGTAATTGTTTAAAAATGCATGAGTCAAATATAACATATTAAAAACATTAAAATAAATTTAATTTCAGTAATTTAGTTTCATCAATGGGTTTTATTAATTAATTGGACATATTGTTAATGTTTTTGAATTCTTTGATCCAATTTATCCAATTTTTTTTAATTTTTATAATAAATGTTTTAATTGTGTCAAAATTGACATTTTAAATATTGTAAATAAATAATGTTTTCCTAGGTTATAAATATTATCTGAAAAACTAAAACTGGGACCAATCATTGAAATAATTATTAAAATGTCATAAATGAATCATTTAGTTGTGTCTTTAAATTTTATCATAATTATATTAACCAGTATTTTTTAAATTATATTATATCACCGTAATAGTTAAAAGAAATAAATAAGGGTTAAAACAAAAAGACAAGGTTTAAAAAATAATAAAAATATGTAAAAAATTATGGGACAAGGAGGATTAGGACTTTATCAAATTTTGAACATTGTTGAGTAGTTTAATTTACACTTATAAATGAAAATAAATAATATATTATTTAAATCATATATAGTTATACAATATCACTATCCAGTTTTTTATTAACTTTTATGTGTCCACATGTTGACCAAATAATGATATGAATGAATATAAATTTATATTTTGATCATAAAGAAATTAATTCCACAATATAATTTCATTAATATTTTTTAGAAATTATTAAGTTACCTTAATTGTATCATCAATACTAAAATAGTATTTATTCCATTTACCGAAAAACAAAATAATTGAGATTAATTTTTTTAATTTTGATATATTTAATGTGTAAAATCATATAAAGAATTTATTATATCAATAATATATATTATATATGTTTTAATGAATTATTTTAGATTTCCCACTCGGTGGAATGTTGATAAATTTGACTATAATGATATTTAATTGATTTAATTTATTAAATTATTTAAATATCATAAAATGTGATAAATAATCACAAAGTGAAATTATTTAGTCTCAAATAAATTATAAATTTTATTTATGGTCCATTTTTATGTATTTGGATCTAGAATATTATTATTATTATTATTATATTTTAATATTTTGAGGATCTCTAAAAGTGCCCCTCACCTCAATTATAAAATGGAACTTCAACACTCAATTAATCATAACTATTTTATATGAATATATCAACCAATAATTACCCATTTATCCTCAAAAAAATATTGTGTATGTTTTTGAGGTCATTGTCTTCCAAAAAGACTATCCCCAGTGTCCATAAGGGCTGATCCAATGGATGTCCACCGAAGAATAGGTAATTGTTCTTCCCATTCACTTAAGTTCCTTTCATCTTCTACTTCATATTACTATTTTTTATTAATAAATTAACATATACAGTATCGTCAATATGCTGATATTTTTTTATGAACATGGGGAAAACATATTCCACCTTTAATAAATCCAATGAAAAATAATATCACCATGTGTGCATACGTATGACCTACCGTCTCCATGTAGTAGAGTAACCTTTTTTTCATCAAATCATTAGATGGATGGTATAATTATGGATATAATGGATATTAATAATTAATATTACATTATATTTACTCTCTATAATTTACCTACCATCCCTTTCTTTACTGTCTTACAAATAATGAATTGATACCATCACTCGTGCGTACTTATAGCCTATCGTCTCCATGGCATGATGATATTCATATTCCATGGTAATCATTCATGAATGATTATAAAAATTTATATAATGAATAAAAGTTAAATGTTTGAAATAATAAATTTGTGGAATAATATATATACATATATTTCATTTAATTACTTCCATTCAATAAAATAAGAATATTGAAAAGGAAATCATGGGTATGTACGGTCTACCGTAACCATAAATAGTATGTTCCATTTCATATATATGTAATTTATATGTATTATTATATAGAATAAAAATTATATATAAATCATTTTTTACTTTCTAGAAGTAACTAAATAATGATCTATGAAATAGGATGAAGAATAAAAACTCCAAACATGTATGATAAACAAAGCAGTTACTAATTGAAACTTTTATTTAACTTGGAATTTTTAGTAAATAGGTAATATAAAGTCACAGATGAATTATATATTATAGTATTAATATTATTTTTATTCTGTTAAATGTTAATAATATGTTAAAAACGACAATACATGAGTTTATGTACACATAATGAGGGAATCAATCCTATGGTAGTGGTTAATTTCGCAATCTCATTATTATCTGAGATTCATTATGCATAAATATTTACGTGGATATATTTTATCATCCCTGTCCATGATTGATAAAAAAAATTCTGAATGAGTCTTTCTAAGGGATTATGTATGGTAATATTTAACTGAAACATAATTTTATATGTTTCTATGATTTATTCTTCTAAATCATTCTCATTCTATTCTGTGTTTTGAAAATGGATTTTATGGATTTATTCATAAGGACTTGAATATTTGAAAATGTAAATTTTATAATTTTTCTCAAAAGTTTAAAAGTATTATCAGAAAACATGATTCCAAAATATATTAATTTTAAAATGACTCCTTTTAAAAATTTGTGGCTTTTTGAATAAATTATTAAGAAGTAAACACGAGTATTTTTTCTCAAGACAATATTAATAATTTTATTAGAGTATATTCATCAACATAAACATCATATGTTGGATATTAGGATCAATTGAGTATGATGTCATATGATTCCATTTTCCATATTTCTTTGAATGGTTTGTGGTTTGATTTAATGTGGATGTGCTATTTTGATACCCTTCATGGTTTCTGGTTAGTGTGTTAACATTTAATTTTCTATTATTAAAACAAATGTTAATGTTGATTGTGTTTCACCCTTTCTAGAAGAGGAATTCATTTTATATTTTTATTTTTAGGAAGGGCCGAGAAAAACCTTTCAATGATTCCTTATGTTTCATGATACAAACTAGATAAGGTTTTTACCCATTATTTTATGTTTTCTTGGCTGATTCCTTGAGGTTATGTTTTAGATGTCATGCATTATGCATTCCCTCATTATGAGGATAGTTATTTATATTCCATGTGACTATTTGGTGACTAAAATATCTGTGGTTATGTTTTAAATCTCATTTTATTATTTTTTATAATATATTTTATTCTCTATATTATACAATCAAGAAAATATTTAAATGGATTTTGTTTCAGTTATTCACCTTACTGTAATGTTTATCATTATTTATGAAATATTTTGATGTATGATTACCCTTAATAAGTATCTTAACTAACACTTTTATTTTATCTTATTTTATATTGGATTATAAGTTATGTATTATGAATAATATGAAGGTTTAATCTAGAAAAAAATGGTATTATCAAGAGATTTAATTTTTTTTGTATTTTTTGTTTTAAATTATAAGATAAGGTTGATGTTTGTTATATGGTTTTCCAAAACTATTAAACTGATTGTTCATTTAGGATCTGTTTCCTTGTAAAAACGTCAAATTAATATATAATTCAGAATATTTTAGCTTCAAGGGCTGTGGCGTTACAACTATGGTGGAATATGTTATTGTTTCACAAGCTCCAACCCAACTGATAGTGATAAAGGCTCAATTTTATTATCTAATGGTAGTTTTGAAATTTAATTTCCTCATGAGATGTGATAATCAATGTAATATAAATATATAGATAAATAATTTTATGTATTCGTGGTTAAATAAAATTCAAATAAAATATCACTTCATATTGATTTGGTGGAGCAATGAAAAATTACGTTGTATATTTTTTCAATCAAGGAGGAAATAGGCAATGTGATCTGTAAGCCTCTACTGAAGGATTCACTTCAATTATTGACGTTGATGATTGGAGTTTATCTTTATTATTCTCAACAACAAGGTATGTTCACTCTATCACCACTCTTCTATCATATTATTCGTTTTCAATGTGATTTTTTAATAACATATTTTCAAATAATTTATCTTTCATTATAGGGAAAAGATAATTATGGTTGTTTTTATAAAGGGGAATGTTGTGAAATCCTTATGTGTATGTGTACAATCCCAAGTAAGTAATGAATAATTGATATTTTTATCTATGTCTATTAATGATTAAGATAGTTTTTTAGAGGCTAAAATCAAAATAAATACAATCTTATGCATGGAATACACAAATATTCTTAAAAGATTGTTTTACTGCCTTTTGATGGCAAACCCTTTTTAAATAAATATGTTGACAATTTTATAATCTATATTTGTCAAAATAAACATATTCATTATGATTGGGACATTAAATGTTACATTGGATAAATTTTTGGTATTTTTCTAACAATGTTCATTTTTTAATGAATAGTGAAAAATACTGCATTTTACATCAAAACTGCTTTTTCATTTAATTTAATTATATGGTTAGATTATATTTTTAATTGGTCTTAAAGTGTAATTTGAATATAATTTTACCATTTAATCCAATAGTCGTCATTAGGATTAATTTCACTTTGGAATTGGTCATAAACTAATGCCAAACTTTTCATAGATATTGTTTCATAAAAACATGCTATTTGTCATGACAGCGGGAATTAATTATTAAATTAATTAATGTGACTTATATGTTTTGAATTTTGTAAAATATACTTCATTTTTGAATTTGGAATATCAAATATATCTTAGGGTGACGTTTTGGTAATTTTCTGAAAAACTTCAATTTTTGATGAATAGTGAAACCACTAAGTGGTACGTATAAAAACTGATTTTTCCATTTAAATGAAATTTTTCCATCACTGTTATTTGATTTTCAAAAAACCGACATACATGGTTGTCATTAAGAAGTAAAATTTGGTTCAATGGGATTAAAATAATTTTTTGGTGAATAGTAGCTTATTAAGTTCTTAATCGCGATTAGAGGTAATTAGTATAGTTTAAGGTAAAAATAATGATTTAATAAAATGAGATGAGCTTGACACATGTCCTACCCTCATTGGATGTGTCATGGCCGACCAAGTCAAGCCATGGGTCAACTTGGGGACCCCATGGAGCCACTTTGGTTGGGAAATGACATAAATAACTTTTTTTTAATGTAAAAGTAAAAATGACACAAACATAATATGTTTTACGAAATCAATTTGTAAATGGGTTTATACAAGTCAGATTTTTGATTATAAATAGTCATTAGAAAGAAAAAAATATTTACTACATCATGGTATTTTTTTATAATTTTTAGACATTAAATATATTAAATTATTTATGACATCATGATGATGCAGCGATGACCTCATTATTTAACGATTTAAATAAAATGGAAAGATAATGTAAACTCTAAGACCTACACATGGCCAAAACCAATTGGATGAGTGGATTTCAAACCCTTATCACCTTATCCTCTAATTATATCAATGTGGGACCTTTTGAATCCGAATCCCATTTTAAAATAAAGTAACTTATCTTTACATTCCAAGAGTGCCCCTCCTCTCCTCTTATAAAAGGCCCCCACATCTACCTCCTTACCCAAACTCCCAAAGCCTTTGGCTCGGCCAAACCCTCCCCTTTTTGTCTCTCCACTTCCCTCTATTACTCCTTAAAGCCTCACATTGGGAATAAGTCTTCCCAAGGAAGCCTTTGAGCTCAAACCAAAGGGAGTTACCAGATTTTAAGGTAATGTCTTCTTTTGAGTCCTTTTGTTTTATTTTGCTTCTCCAACCCCCTAAACTCTTTTTATTCTTTTCTTTTGTAACAACTACAGTATCCTAAATATTCTAGGATGTTGTTATAATATGGATTCGAGCTACACTTACACACACCTACATCTAATGGTTAACGAACATACTGTTTCTGTGGATGGTGAATTTAGGCCTCCCGAAACGATGATTATTCAACATTCTTTTAACACCTTCAAAGGTTTCCATTAATATGTAACTATATTTATATATGATATATGATATGTTTTTGTTTTCCTTAATCTTCTGTATTTTCCTTTTTGGTCGTAACATTATGGTTTCCATTATGGGTGAACGCGTTATCTTCATTTAAGGAAGTGCGGACTACCGCCCCCTCAAAGTGATTTGATTCATTAAATACCATATGTGGGACGTATAAAGGATGGAACTATGATATTATATATGATATTATACAGGAATTATAATATACCTTTATATCATTATGATTCCATTCTATAAAATATGAAATAGAAATGAAAGTAGCATTCACGCGTACGTACGGCTTACCGTCTCCATGAACGGTGCATCTCATTTCTTACCTCTAAATGATTATGTAATATTATAAATGGATGAATGTAATGGATATATATGAAATATGTGATATCTACATCATGAATACCATTCTGGATATAATGGATACATGAACAACTTGTAATTACAAAGGGTTAATTTTTGACTCAAGTACCAATGATCGTTAAAATGACCGTTATTAACTTAAATAATTACATAGTATTCATGACATGGTAATAAGTGATATAAAAGGAATAATGAACTTGAAAAATGTTCTTAATCAAGTAGAAATTAACTCAAGTTTATTATTCAGGACATTAAAGAACGATCGAGTCAAGTCGGACCCGAGGTATGGGACTTCGTCTCAATCTCCTTTCATTGAGGCATATTTTGTTTTATACACAACCTTCTTTTATACGGTGTATAAACCCCTTTGACTTTTACGTTTATCCAAAAGGAATCCTTTTTATATGAAGGGTTTTACTAAATGAAAAAAGGGAATGTTTTTGTCGTACGTATGCGGCGACAATGACTTCTCTGCCGCCGTGACCGTTATTTGAGTTCCGGCTTCTTCTACAAGCCATACCTTCTTTTTAAAAGAAAAATAAATACCATGTTTTAATTTTCTTTTATTTTGGTATTGAAAATGGTTTTCATAATGTTTTTATATCAATGTTTTGTATTGATATCTTGTGATTGAAAGGTGGAAATGTTATTTTTCCTTTATGCATGTTTTGTGTGATACGATTATATTGAGGTTCTTGGACATTATTATGAAGACGGGTGGTTCCGTGATAAACAAAGGGCGGGTGAGCCCGATATAGCTCTCCAATGCATTGGGTAACGTGAAGGAGTGAAACGTTAAGGTTTCTCCGAAGAGATTTAGGGAATATACTGTGATGGGTATTCCAAACATAACCAAGAGGGTTACTCCCTACATAAGGATGTTATGAATGCCTCAAGTTACCTTTATGTCTTATTATTTCTATGAATTATTCATGATTTGATGAGGTAGGTTAAAGTGATTATGTTTTATGGGTAATGTATGATTTCATTCTTATGTATATATGTACCCATGTTTCCTTTCTGTATTTTTATATCCCTTACTGGTCTTTTTATGCTCATCCCACGTTTTTTTGAAATGTTTTTCACAGGTCAAGGGAAAGGTATATGATATGATGATAGTGTCAAGGAAGTTTCAAGAAGGAATCCATGTTTTATTTTAAATATTTTTCCATTTATGGGAATGAAGAATACTATCTTTATGTAACCACTTTGTTTATATGTGGAATGTAATGCAAGTTTTATGATCTAATTCTCTAAAACTCTTAACCTGAAAAGATCCTCAATGTGTAATCTTGTAATAACTCAAGATTAAGTAAGGTTTAAGGCTGGGGCCTTATAGTTGGTATCAAAGGGAGGTTTAGATAACTTTTGGAGTTAGAATTATATTAAATGTTTATCCAAAAATATTTTTTTAATGGTCAAATTGATGTGATATAGAATTTGAAGATTACCATGTTTCTTTATCTAAGACATGTTTGTTCAGAATGGTTTTCCGCATAGGAAATAGGGAAGCAGTGCTAGGAAGGCATACAGAAAGAAAATAGCCTTCCAAATCAGCATCCTGAGATGGTCGGAATTGGAACTGAACAGTTTGTTGCAGTAATGGCGCAGTTGACTCAAGCGATAAATGGTGGTGGTATCCATGTACGAGATCTGCCAGATCCACCATAGAGGAACATGTCAGTGGTGGAACATTTCATGAGGCAACATCCCCCATAATTTAGAGGACCATTTGACCCTGTGTTAGCTGAAGGGTGGATTAAAGAACTGGAGAAGATTTTCGATGTCATGGGGTGTTCAGACAATCAAAAGTTTAGTCTTGCTATTTACCGTTTGGAGGGTGAAGCAGATCAGTGGTGGTCGATGGTTAAAAATATCAGGGACGCTGATGAGATTGATGCTCTCGACTGGGATGAATTCAAAGGTATGTTTCTTGAGAAGTTTTTTCCTAAGGTTGTTCGACATAGGATGGAAAAGTAATTCTTGGAATTGAGGCAATAGGAAGACTCAGTGGATACCTATGAAGAAAGGTTCACTCGATTGGCAAGGTATGCTCCAAATTTTATCCGAAGACCATGTTCCATACAAGATATGGACATTATGAATTTGTAGTAATGCCTTTTGGGCTAACCAATGCACCTTCTGTATTCATGGACATAATGAATAGAATTTTCCATGAGTTCTTAGAGAAGTTTGTGGTGGTTTTCATTGATGGTATTTTGGTGTTTTCTAAATGTAAATAGGATCATGAAAGACATTTATGGATCAATTTGAAAACCTTAAAAGATAAGAAATTTTATGGGAAATTTAGCAAATGTGAGTTTTGGTTGCAACAAATTTCTTTCCTTGGTCACATTGTTTCAAAAGATTCCATAACCGTTGATCCTGCAAAAAACAAGTTGTTGAAGAATGGCCAAGACCCACAAATGTAAATGAGATTCGTAGCTTCCTTGGTTTGGTAGGCTATTACCGAAGGTTTTTTAGAAATTTTTCACGGTTATCTAGTCCAATGACTAAGCTAACTCAGAAGGGTGTTAAGTTTATCTAGACAATAGAATGTGATGATTGTTTTCAGGAATTGAAAAGAAGATTGGTGAATGCTCCAGTTTTGGCACTACCTTCCAAGAATGGTGAGTTTGTTATCTACAGTGATGCTTCATTGAAAGGACTTGGTTGCATCCTAATGCAGAATGATCAGGTAATTTCTTATGCTTCACGACAGTTGAAAACTCATGAGGTAAATTACCCTACACATGATTTGGAATTAGCTGCTGTTGTTTTTTCTTTAAAAGTTTGGAGGCATCATTTGTATGGAGAAATATGTGAAATATATACTGAACACAAAAGTTTAAAGTATATATTCACTCATAAAGAATTGAACATGAGACAAAGGAGATGGATAGAATTAATCAAGGATTATGATTGTACAATTCATTACCATCCAGGAAAAGCAAATAAACTGGCTGAAGCTTTGAGTCGAAAAAGTAATGCTTCATTAGCAATGTTGCGGTTGGAACGTGATCCTTTGGTTAAGGATTTGATGAAATTTGGCATAGAAGTTGTTGGTACAGGAAGTTCTTCTGTTTTGTTTCAGGTATCAGTGAGATCATCTCTATCAGATAGAATCAAGAAAGCACAGAAGCAAGACAGTGAGTTGCAAAAAATGGTAGAGCTGGTTCAGAAAGGTAAGTTTCCTGAATTCAACATTGATAATGATTGCGTTTTGAGATTTGGGAAGAGATTGTGTGTGCCTTGTGATTCACAGTTGAATATAGAGTTGTTATGTGAAGCTCATAGTTATCCGTTTTCAGTTAATCCAGGCAGTACTAAGATGTATAGAGATCGGCGGGAGTATTACTTGTGGGATGGAATGAAAATAGATAGTGCTGATTTTACTGTGAAGTGTTTGACATGTCAAGAGGTTAAAGTAGAGTGGCAGTTACCGAAAGGGATGCTTCAGCCTTTACCAGTTGCAGAGTGGAAATGGGAGAATATATCCATGGACTTTGTTGTGGGATTACCGAAGAGATCTTGAGGTAATAATGCAATATGGGTTATTTTTGATCGCCTGACCAAATCTGCTCATTTCCTTGCTATACGATATAATTTTTCCCTAGATCAACTTTCTCGTTTGTATCATAATGAGATAGTCAGGTTACATGGAGTTCCTCCCTTTATTGTATCTGATCGTGATCCCAGGTTCAATTCTAACATTTTGAAAGGCCTTCAGAAGTCGTTGGGTACTGAATTAAATTTTAGTATAACTTTTCATCCTCAATCAGATGGGTAGTCAGAACGAACAATTCAGACATTGGAGGATATGCTACGTTCTTTCTCTATGGATTATCAGGGAATTTGGGACCAACTTCTTTCTTTGGATGAATTTTCATATAATAACAGTTTTTATTCCAGTATACAGATGGCACCATTTAAGGCATTATATGGGAAGCGGTGTCGAACTCCAGCTTTCTGGGATGAAGTGGGTGAAAGGAAGATGATGGGACTAGAATTGGTAGAAGAGATGGCAGAAAAAGTTCAACTGATTCAGAAACACATGAGAACAGCTCAGAGCAGGCAGAAGAGTTATGCGGACAACAGGAGGAAGGATCTATCTTTTGAGGTAGGTGATCATGTTTTTCTCAAAGTATCACCATGGAAAAGTGTGATGCGATTTGGTAAGAAAGGAAAGCTGAGTCCAAGGTTCATTGGACCATATGAAATTCTAGAGAGAGTTGGATTAGTTGCATACCGAGTGGCTTTACCTCTGAGTTTATCTCAGGTTCGCAATGTTTTTCACGTTTCGATGTTGATAAAGTATATTCCAGATCCATCTCATGTTTTGAGTCCAGAGGTATTTATGCTAGAAGAGAAGCTATCTTATGAGGAACAACCGGTCCAGATTCTTGACCACAGGGAGCAAGTGTTACGAAACACGGTGATTAATCAGGTAAAGGTTTTGTGGAAAAACCACATGATGGAAGAGGCAACATGGGAATCTGAAAATGCAATGAGGGATAAGTACCCCCATTTATTCGATAAGTAAATAAATTGCGGGGATGCAATTTTCTAAAGGGGGGAAGGATTTAACATCCCAAGTAAGTAATGAATAATAGATATTTTTATCTATGTCTATTAATGATTAAGATAGTGTTTTAGAGGCTTAAAATCAAAATAAATACAATCTTATGCATGGAATACACTAATATTCTTAAAAGATTGTTTTACTGCCTTTTGATGGCAAAACCTTTTTAAATAAATATTTTGACTATTTTATAATCTATATTTTTCAAAATAAACATATTCATTATGATTGGGACATTTAATTTTACATTGGATAAATTTTTGGTATTTTTCTGACAATGTTCGTTTTTTAATGAATAGTGAAAAATACTGCATTTTACATCAAAACTGCTTTTTCATTTAATTTAATTATATGGTTAGATTATATTTTTAATTGGTATTAAAGTGTAATTTGAATATAATTTTACCATTTAATACAATGGTGGTAATTAGGATTAATTTCACTTTGGAATTGGTCGTAAACTAATTCCAAACTTTTCATAGATATTGTTTCATAAAAACAAGCTATTTGTCATGACACCGGGAATTAATTATTAAATTAATTAATGTGACTTATATGTTTTGAATTTTTTAAAATAGACTTCATTTTTGAATTTGGAATATCAAATATAGCTTAGGGTGAATTTTTGGTAATTTTCTGAAAAACATCAATTTTTTATGAATAGTGAAACCACTAAGTGGTACATATAAAAACCGATTTTTCCATTTAAATGAAATTTTGCCATCACTGTGATTTGATTTTCAAAAATCCGACATACATGGTTGTCATTAAGAAGTAAAATGTGGTTCAATGGGATTAAAATAATTTTTTGGTGAATAGTAACTTATTAAGTTCTTAATCGCGATTAGAGGTAATTAGTGTAGTTTAAGGTAAAAATAATAATTTAATAAAATGAGATGAGAATGAAACATGTCCTACCCTCATTGGATGTGTCATGACCGACCCAGAAAATCCATGGGTCAACTTGGGGACCCCATGGAGCCACTTTGGTTGGGAAATGACATAAATAACTTATTATTTAATGTAAAAGTAAAAATGACACAGACATAATATGTTTTACGAAAACAATTTTTAAATGGGGTTATACAAGACATATTTTTGATTATAAATAGTCATTAGAAAGATAAAAAGATTTCATACATCATGGTATCTTTTTTATAATTTTTAGACCTTAAATAAATTAAATTATTTATGACATCATGATGATGCAGTGATGACCTCATTATTTAACGATTTAAATAAAATGGAAATATAATGTTAAATATAAGACCTACACATGGCAAAAACCAATTGTATGAGTGTATTTCGAACAATAATCACCTTATACTCGAATTATATCAATTTGGGACCTTTTGAATCTGAAACGCATTTTAAAATAACGTATCTTTTCTTTTCTTTCCAAGATTTCCCCTCCTCTCCTCTTATAAAAGGCCCCCACCTCTACCTCCTTACCCACACTCCCAATGCCTTTGGCTCGGCCAACCCCTGCCCATTTTGTCTCTCCACTTCTCTCTATTACTCCATGAAGAATCACTTTGGGACGAAGTCTTCCCAAGGATGCCTTTGAGCTCAAACCAAAGGGAGTTACCCGATTTTAATGTAATGTCTTCTTTTGAGTCCTTTTGTTTTATTTTGCTTCTCCAACCCCCTAAACTCTTTTTATTCTTTTCTTTTCTAACAACTCCAGTATCCTCAATATACTAGGATGTTGTTATAATATGTATTCGAGCTACAATTACACACACCTACATCTAATGGTTAATGAACATACTGTTTCCATGGATAGTGAATTTGTGCCTCCCGAAACGACGATTGTTCAAAATTCTTTTAACACCTTCAAAGGTGGCCATTAAGATGTAACTATATTTATATATGATATATAATATTTTTATGTTTTCCTTAAGCTTCTGTATTTTCCTTTTTGGTCATTCCTGTATGGTTTCCATTATGGGTGAACGCGATATCTTCATTTAAGGAAGTGCAGACTACCGCCCCCTCAAAGTGATTTGATTCGTTAAATACCATATGAGGGAAGTATAAAGGATGGAACTATGATATTATATATGATATTATACTGGAACTATAATATAACTTCATATCATTATGATTCCATTCTATAAAATATAAAATAGAAATGAAAGTAGCGTTCATGCGTACGTACAGCTTACCGTCTCCATGAACGGTGCATTTCATTTCTTACCTCTAAATGATTATGTAATATTATAAATGCATACATGTACTGGATATATATGAAATATATGATATCTACATCATGAATACCATTCTGGATATAATGGATACATGAACAACTTGTAATTATAAAGGTTTTATTTCTGACTCAAGTACCAATGATCGTTAAAATGACCGTTATTAACTTAAATAATTACATAGTGTTCATGACATGGTAATAAGTGATATAAAAGGAATAATGAAATTGAAAAAGCTTCTTAAGAAGGTAGAAATTAACTCAAGTTTATTATTCAGGACATTAAAGAACGATCGAGTCAAGTCGGACCCGAGGTATGGGACTTCATCTCAATCTCCTTTCATTGAGGCATATTTTGTTTTATACACAACCTTCTTTTATACAGTGTATAAACCCCTTTGACTTTTACGTTTATCCAAAAGGAACCCTTTTTATATGAATCGTTTTGAGAAACGTCAAAATGGATTGTTTTTGTCTTACGTATACGACGACAACGACTTCTCCGCCGCTGTGACCGTTATTTGAGTTTTGGCTTCCTATACAAGCCATACCTTCTTTTTAAAAGAAAAATAAAAATCATGTTTTAATTTTCTTTTATTTTGGTATTGAAAATGGTTTTCATAATGTTTTTATATCAATGTGTTGTATTGATATCTTGTGATTGAAAGGTGGAAATGTTATGTTTCCTTTATGCATGTTTTATCTTATACGATTATGTTGAGGTTCTTGGGCATTATTATGAAGACGGGTGGTTCTGTGATAAACTAAGTGCGAGTGAGCCCGATATAGCTCTCCAATGCATTGGGTAACGCGAAGGAGTGAAACATTAAGGTTTCTCCGAAGAGATTTAGGGAATATACTGTGATGGGTATTCCAAACGTAACCAAGAGGGTTACTCCCTACGTAAGGTTGTTATGAATGCCTCAAGTTACCTTTATGTCTTCTGATCTCTATGATTTATTCATGATTTTATGAGGTAGGTTAAAGTGCTTATGTTTTATGGGTAAATATGATTTCATTCTTATGTATATATGTACCCGTGTTTCCTTTCTGTATTTTTATATCCCTTACTGATCTTTTTATGCTCATCCCAAGTTTTTTTGAAATGTTTTTCACCAGTCAAGGGAAAGGTACATGATATGATGATAGTGTCAACGAAGTGTCAAGAAAGAATCCATGTTTTATTTTAAATATGATTCCATTGATGGGAAGAAGAATACTATATTTATGTAACCACTTTGTTTATATGTGGAATGTAATGCATGTTTTATGATCTAATTCTCTAAAACTCTAAACCCGAAAAGATCCTCAATGTGTAATCTTGTAATAACTGAAGATTAAGTAAGGTTTAAGGATGGGGCCTTATAGTATGTGAGTAACTAAATTATGTGATATGTTCTGAAATTTTTGTTTATAATGTACATTGGATTATGTTATACAATTGTTTAAATAGTCAATAAAATTTGGAGAAGTGGAATTTTAGGATTTTGATCTTAATTTGAATCACCTTTGGTGATGAAGTGGATAAAAACCAATTCATTAGATAACATGAAATTGTTATTCAATATTATTATTTACAACCACAACTATATAATATATGTGTAGAATGTTTTCAAACTAATTTATTATTATGTAATATGAGAATGAAAATTGATTTATCTTCAATAATTATAGTTTAGATGGAGTTTATAGGTTTCTAATGTTGGATTTCGATTAAATATATATTTCTTGATCACAAAATATGAAACAACTTATAAAATGAAGTGAGGTATGGATGTATAGATTTTATGGAATGAATTCTAGAGAATATTTAGAGCTATATGTGTTATAATGCCTTAATTTAATATTTTTAACACAAAAATTCAGGTTTCCTGAGAATAAATTTGAAATTAGTGGGATTGAATACATGATATCTAAGAGTACAATTCAAAGTGAAATATTAAATCATGTTATAGAATATGGGATCAAGTTAAAATTTATATTTTAAATCTAATGATATCATAAGATTATACATTAGGACATGTAATTCATGCACACATTATAATTTGTGATTAATTGTATTTTCACTATTTGGAGAAGAGGAAGTTGGTTCATCATTACTCATCAATTTTTTATTACAAAACACCATGACGGTGACATTAAGAAGAATGAACTAAAGGATTCCACTCTATAAAGGAGTTCATTTTATTGTATCCATAATCATGTTATAATGAATTCAATCTACATAATAATAATCTAGAAGTCTCAATATTTATTTCACATTGAAAAATTATATCATTTCCCTAATATATCAATAAAATAATATAGTTTAATATATGTAAGAGTAATATTTATATAATTAATCAATAATTTGTATCCCATGAAGATTTTTTTTCATATTTGATATTAATGTTATAAGTGTTCATACCACAGTGGAGGTAGCTACAACATAATTATAAAACTAGTTTTCAATATTTTTATATAAAAAAATTATGTTACAACCCAATGGTTTGTGGAATGTCCAAAATAATGAATAAAAAATTGAATTTTAGTAATTGCGGTGTCTTCTATTTTGTAATTTAATTTTCAGAAAAATAAAATACGTAATACACCTAATCATATAAAATGTTGAATAAAAGTTCTAGATATAAAAAATATATGAAAAGGGATATAGAATTGTTGAAGTGGGAAATATCTATTAAAATTGTCTGAGAATTTCATTTTCAAATATGTGATTATTGAATAAGTGTGTATAGTGGTGTTTTTTCTAAATTAATAGAGTATAAGTTGTTATAGTGGTTGTCTCACAATAAAAATAATATAATAATAGAACAAGATTAATAAAAATAAGAAGAAAAAGAAAAAGAAAAATCACAACGACAACTTGATGGAGCATTATGATTGTAGAAGACTATTATTTTTGAAATAATAATATAACAAAATTTATTAAGAAATACAACATTAAAAATGTCTAGATACATATTTTGTTTTAGGAGTAGATGGATAATCCATATTTTTTATAATACAAATTTATATTATAGTTTAATTTGTTCTAATGTGTTTTACTTGATCATTCCCATGATGTAGATGAAATTTTTTTTGTAGTCATCTTTTTGAGAAGTTCTTTCTACTGTTTATTAACTCTAGGGTTTCTTAAAGTGGTATATTCCATCAATTTAATTGGTATAAATTTTTTTATTACAAAAAAATAAAAAATAAGTAAATTCACTAATTCACACCAATGAATTCTCACAAAACATTTTGATCATTTTCATTGATTTCATTCTCATATATCACTTCCCATTTTCATTATTTCGAATAAAAAATAATTTAATTATGTTGGAACTATAAATTAACCTTATTAAAAATAAAACAAACAGTATATAAAAAAATAAATACAAGAGAAGTAAGTCTTAATAAAACTAAAAATAAAACTATTATTTTCATAAGATATCCATAAAAACCAAGAGTACATATCATGAATTACAACCACTAATCCAACAAAATATATAATATAATCACATCATCCTACTGTTCTGAATACTCAAAATCAACTTAATCATACCCATTATATATGTTAATATATTTAAACCTAATAAAGTTCTTAGAGGTTGTTATCTTCTTCGACACACCAAAATATCCCATCCCTTGAATATCAATCAAAAAAAGATCCCTAGATGTAGAATAATCTAGTTAATATTCTTGACTATATGTCCTTTCACATGCATACTTAATTGATTATCCCTAAATCTACCACCTAAAATTAAACATCCTATCTCTTCTCCATCTTTATTCAAATCGTAGACAACCCCAAACAACTTGGATGAGGTAAAAATGAAATCTTACATTCCCATTTTGAGTTTTAAACACACTAAATATATTATATCACTATGAGGATATAATAAATAAAAATCCAAGAAGAATCCTAAAAATGATTAGATAAATGTCAACTAAAACCAAATTTTTTCCCCTCCATCATTCACAAAAATAAGTGAACTAAAAATTTTTAAATTTTGAAATTATCTACATTCTAATAATTTCAAGATATTCCCATGAAGTCCAATAATTATATAGACCATGGGTTTTAATCTGAAATTTCATTTAAAAAAGTATAGACCATCACAAATTCATCAATGTAAATTGAATCGGGGCCAATTTCCAACAATATTACATATAGTTTCATTTCAATCAAAAACATGACCCATCTGTGGGGCCCTTTAGGATTACACACCATCCACTCATTAATTTTTTATTATGAAATTTAATGACTTAAGATGTTGAACTAAACCTCCTGGAAATATATTGAATAATCATTAAAAAAATTAGAAGATGTTAATTTCATTTTTCTAGTAAAATAAGCATAAAAAAATTTCTTATAGTAATGTTTTAATTGGTTGATAGATACATCAACGAGAATGGTCATTGATTTGGATTCAACCTATCATCTAAAATTATCAACAACATGTTCTGGAATTATAGTTGTCCAACACAATTTAGTGGTTACATGTTCAGCATCCAATAAAAGTTATAAACTCTATATATCCTAATATTATATCATTGATCTGTCTCCCAAATAAATGGGTAAATGATTGGGATCATCTAAAACTTCATATACCACATTACTCATTGAGTATTGTTGCTAAGTTACTCTCTAATGTACCATGTGTATTTCCATTCCATTCTAATCTGGGGTAGAAAAATCAATAATATGGTTTTCTAAAGTGTTCACACAAGTGTTCTACTATCACTGATCATGGGAAACATATGTTCTAATGGTGATCATATACAACAAATCATGGGTGTGTTAAAATAATGGTATGAATTCATTTTTTAATATCATTATGGAGATTATTTTATTTTTTGTCAATATAAAATTCTCCTTCCACGTGTAGTCACAAAATGAGGACATGAATCCATCGCTAAATAGCAGTAATGAGCACTTGGTTTTCTTCATCATAATTGGTGAATACCACTAAATGGTAGATAAATATAATTATATTATCATTAAATAATAAATGAGAATATCATTATCTTCAATCAATTTAATTTTAATTTTATTAATTTTGTTCCTAATTATTCATAAAAAGGAATCATCAAACTGAATTTATCAATATAAAAACACATTTGAAGCGAAGAAAATTACCTCATCTAATAATTCAATTTCCAAGGGATGTTTCTATAGTGTTAGATGTGTGGTTACGAAAAAAACAAATTTTTATCCCATAATAACTTTCTAACATTGAACATGATGTCAAAATTCTATAGGAAAGTCTATAAAACTTATTTATCCTCTCATCAACTGTAATTTGCTGAGGGTAAACTTTTGTGCCTCAATGTAGGATATCAAATTGAGTTCATGGTGGTGAAAATAATGATGTTTATTATATATTGAAAATAATAATATATAAAAAATATTTTGGATAGTATAATAAATGATCTCAACCTCTTTCATCATCTTTATGAGGTACTAAAGAATTTTCTCTTTAAAATTTCTATTTTTCTTGGCTAATAGGGAATAAAGATATCACTCCAAAACATCCATATAGTGTTCAATTTTTTTCCATTTACTAGGAACCAATATTGTGTATTAAATTAGTATAGATTTATGTTTGATAAATCAAATTTTAATTATTAATAACAGTTGTATGTTTCACCTATATTTATCACGCTTTAGGTGGATTTTCATTTATGTTATATATTGGTAAGAAAATTTTGTATGTTATCTGGAATCCATAAAAACCACTTAGATGTAACAATTTAAATAAAGGCCAAATTTTAATGAAGGACTTAATAGTTTTGGGTTCAATGATGATACCTTAATCTGATTCCTTTAGTGTCATAATTATGTTTAATATTCAGATGGTTTATCTATTTTTAGATTCCATATACTTTTGGGAGTAAAGGGGTGGAATTTTTTAATTTTTTGGAAAACATTATTGATTGTAACATCCCAACCATGTAGCCACTAAATAATGACAAGATTCATTGGGTCACATAACCTCAAGATCCCCACCCATACACCAAGGCTTCCGACTAGCAGTGGTATTCTATAATGGTATGGTTTAGAATCTATGCACATATCTTCAGAGTATGGATTTGATATCATAAATGAATACAAATTTATTATTATAATATAAACTTGTAATAAAAGATAAATCATCCAGACAATGATAATAATAATTTGAGTGATGGGTAGTGTCAAATTAAAATTTTATTGCATGTCATGGAACTATATAAAAGAGATAAAATAGAAGGGAATAATAATCTAGTATAATTTATTTATCAAAACTATTAAAAGATGAAAAATTATATCTCTAGAGAGAATCACACTCTATTTCTCGATCATGATCTCCCCTTATTCTATGTCACATTAAATTTTACATTTTTAATAAGTCTTTATCCTCCTCCATACCTATATAAATGAAGTATTACTTGGAACTAAATGGTGGTCCAAATAGGGGTAACTATAAGGCGAGGTAAAGAACCACAATGAAATATTCCATTTAATCACATTTAGACATATGTATATAGGATATAAGGTGTATAAATTTCCACGGATTCCTTGTAGAATAGATATATAGAGTGTAAATTTACCATTTATCATAGAGGGTCATCATATCTATGGAGTTGAAATGCCTAAATCATCTTAGTGGGTCATATGATTGAAATATTATAAATTTTTTTGGTATCTTAGTGGGTAATCATATCCTTGGAGTAAAATGTATTAGGCATCATAGTGGGTCACTATATCCAAGGATTAAAAATGTCAAATTCATCTTATTTGGTCATCTAATCCAAGGAGTAAAAATGTCCAAGGAATTCAAGTTAATCATCAGATAAATGGAATATAAACATGATAGGCATCCTAGTTGTTTATACCATTATCATATAATACAAGGGGTTAAATATTAGTGTAAAATTGAATTCACCACCCAATAATGGTTTGGGTTGAGATCAATAAACCACCAAACTTGTATAAGGTATCCGGAAACATTATATTTAAGAATTAGAAATTTTATTTATGATTCATTTAATTTAGTTAGAAATTATTGAATGGTAAATCTTGTAGAATGATTGAAACAAGTTATAGAAACTCTAATTTGAGTAAAATGATATAGACCACAAACCTTTTTAATTTTTAGGAGTACTTATCCAGTCTCAATGTATGATTCAGAGAAGATATGAAGAATATGGATAAATGGATGAACTCTTCAAAAATATAGAATAATATAAAAAACCAAAATATTATCCTTGATGGTGATTTAAATTAAGGGAATAAGGTAATATACTCTATGTTTTTCTGATGGTGAACTAATGTGACTATGATGTGTCAATGGGAGGATAGGTAGAGAGGATATTAAAGAACATAAGTGGATTCCTTTGGAGGAGTTCTTAATGGAGTAAAACAAGAAATCATGTATAATGGAAATAAATAATAAAAATAGGGATTATTTTATAATACATTTATGTGAATAATATTTATTTCTCCCACATTTAAGAGTTATCCTAATATGACTGCTCTATTATCCAACATTTCCACCAATTGTACATCTTACTCTATATCAAGAAACCCATTTCACATTCATGTCGCATGGTTCAATAAATTTTTTGTTGATCATGAATTTTCCCACTATTAAATATTGTACATAAAATACATATAAATGCATCCAAGGTTTCACGGAATCATCAATTTTTTTCCCTATAAAATGCATTGGGCCACCACACATGGTCTTATCAAATTGGGTGACATAGGATTCATGCTCTCCACTAATAGTGTGTCCAAAATGTTTTCTCAAAAAGTGAGGCTCTGAGCTCTATATAGTCTATGAACACCCTCCCTTATTCCATATCTATACGATGCATTCATTTGTAAGTTTTATAATGGAATTATACTATCAAAAGGCTATACATTTTTTTAATTAAATGATCCTTACAACCTCCACTATTTAAGGAAACTCATCCCTAAGATGGACTTCTAAGGGTATCAAAGAAAAATATAATAAAACCTCTACCAACTAAGAACATATTTTGTATTCTCACTCATTGTTCTCAAACTTGACATAGTTATGCTTCAATAGTACCCATAATGATGGAATAGAACATACTTGGAGAGACTTCTTGATTTTATAAATAATAATAACTATGTACTCTTAAAAAGAATCATCCACATATATCTCAAAATCCTCTAGTTGTAAAACATGCATTTGTTATAGATAATATTGATATAGATGAGATACATGAAAAACATCATACATATTCTGGTATCTCTAATGTGGTTCAATTTGATAAGCCACTGGTTTTATTAGTTTAATATCCTAAATGGGTCTAAAACATTTCGGTGATAACTTGACATATCTCTGAATCCTTAAAGGGAATATCCTAAGAAAAACAACCAAGAAATCAAAATCATAAACATCAAACTCAAGATGTTCTCAAAGGCGATCTTCATATTACTAGGGGCCATACTATTCGTTAATCATGCTCTTCTTATTTATTTTCACTATCTCTATTATCTCCTGAATGAGACATTGTATAAGTCTTTCTTCCTCCACATGCTCTAACCCATAGAGAGGTGAAAGGAATAACCTATTGTACAAGGCCTCATAGGGTTCCACCTAGATGGTAGATTTAAAGTTGTTACCGTAAGAAAACTCAATGTGGGATTTATGATCTTCCCAACATCCCCTAAATTTAAGGACATATTCCAAGATTATGTCTTCTAATTACTAAATAATATGATCTATCTGACCATCGATCTAATGATATAGGCCAATCATAGAAGTATATATACCCATTCCCTTCTATAACACATTCTATAGCCAAGACATGGGTAAGGAACCGACCTTGAAAATAAATTATTCTAGTGTATTAGAAATAGAATTCACATTTTAGTTTATATTAAATTTATTGTTTTAGGGAACTAGGATAAACCATTAAAAATTAAACTAAAACATTATAAGTGGACACATATACTTAGTATCCATGTTTTCCTCCAATGGAAACCCTATTAAAATAAAACATGAATTTATTTCAAGACACAACTTCAATTCTATCATCATGAATTATTATTTGAACCCAAAAGTCCTAAGACCCATGAAAAATATTTCAAAACATGGAACGAGGAAAAAAACAATAAGAAAGCGATATAATAGTAGGGAAGAAGCTATTATTCCATGAATTTTTTAAACCCTAGAAAACATTTTCCCATATATATTTTTTTTCACTAATGAGACATAATATTGTTTCCATACATCATTAAATAATAATATTTCCATAAAACTATATAGAAAACAAAAATTATAATGGAAAAATTAGGCATTAATTCCATTAAATTTTTAAAGTACCTTTCACGACTCCCTAGGGAGTAACTATCATGGTTACATTTGGAATACCCACTGTGGTATATTCCTTAAATCTATATAGAGAAATCCTACTAATTAAATATGCCTAATTACCTAATGAATTGGAGAGCTATCATAGTATCACACACCCTAGTATTATCATAGAACCACCTAAACTCATAAAAAATTCCCATGCACTATAACGTAATCAAAACACAAAAATCCAGCATAAAGGAAAAGAAATAAAATTCCCAGCTAAAAATTATTTTTAAAAATCCACACACACAAAAAAGAAATCAATTTAATATAAAATTATAGTGTAAACATGTAAATGAATCTTAAAAACACTAATGATACATATAATTGAGAAATTAAGTTCATGATTTATATTTTAAAAATATTCCTTTTTGATTTTATAATAATATTTGAATGAGTAACATTAAAAGTGGGTTTTAAAAGAGAATCGCTCAACTTGAGTCTAACTCATCATGTACAATAATTATCTTCATAAATAATAAAATTTGGTTAATTATTAAGGTTCATGATATCCATTTTAAATTTTATTATTTCTTTTATATGAATTTTTATCATCTTATAAAAATTACACAATTATTTATGTTCATATCGAGTGGTTTGTCGATATTCGGTACTCGAGTCCTAAATGGATATTAAAAAGAATATATGTTTCATTTATAAATACATTAAGTTATACGTATGCATGAGAAATGTTTTCATTTTACAATTATCAATAGAGAATGAACATATGTATTTAATATTTCTCCCAGAATGATCAGAATATTATAAATATATCATTAATAATTTTAATATTCTAATATATATTTCATCCATGTGAGGTGGTAATGAAAAATGAATTGCATCGCTTCGTGGAGGTTATTGTAACATCCTAGGTAAATAAAGAATATTAAATTTTCATATTTTTTAATATTTTTGAATTTAATGTTAATTTTACTTCAAAAGGGTTGCTATGTTTGATAATATACCCAGTACGCAACAACGAGTTTCTTTGAAATCTTACAATCCACAGTAATAATATAATAATATTATTGTAAATGGTAGTAAACTCGGAGACATATTATTGGAGGGAATGAATATAAATAGCTAAATTATGATTATATATGTTTGTTAAATGTTTTTACATTTATTCAATAAAAGATAAAGAAAATAATTCAATTTTAAGCATAAATACTCTAATATTCACTAAAAGGTCGATTTATCGCCTTTTGATGGTGAACCCTCTTTAAAAATAGTTTGGGTCACTCTTACAAAATATAGTGGACCAAAGAAAATTCTTCATTAGAATTGGAACATCAAAATTTACTTTTTGAAAGTTTTTCTTATTTTTCCGATAAAGTACATTTTCAAGGAAAAAGTGAAAAATGTTAAATATTAATTCAAAACATTATTTTAATCTAATTTATTTATATGATTAGATTATCTTTTTAATTTTTTTTAAGTGAAATTAGAATATATTTTTATAATTTAATCCAATGGAGGTCTTTGGAATTAAATTCACTTTGAAATTGGACTTAAACAAGTGTCAATCTTTTGATAGATATTGTTTCTTAAAAACACGCTATTTGTTTTGAAAGTGGAAATTGATTATTAAATTAGTTAATTAATCTTCTATGTTTTTAATTTGTAAAATGGACATCATTTTTGAATTCAAAATATCAAATATAGCTTAGGGTGAATTTTTGGTATTTTTCAGAAAAACATCAATTTTTGATGAATAGTGAAACCACTAAGTGGTAGTTAAAAAACTGATGTTTCGATTAAATGAAATTTTACTACATCTATGAAATGAATTTTAAAAATCATACATACATGGTTTTCATTAGGATGTAAAATTTGGTTCAATGGGATGATTTTTTTTGGTGAATGGTAACTTTTATGTTTTATTAATCGCGATTAAAGATAATTAGTGTAAATTAAGGTTAAGATAATGTTATAATAATATGAAATCACCTTGACACATGTCCTAACATTATTTAATGAGCCATGGCCGACCTATACAATCCATGGGTAAACTTGGGGACCCCATGGAGCCACATGGGTAAGAAAATGAAATTAATAACTTTTTATTTAAAGTTAAAATAAAAATGTCACAAACATATATTGTTTTACTAAAACAATTTTTACATAGGGTTATACAAGTCATATTTATTAATATAAATATTAATTATAAAGATAAAAAGATTTATGACATCATGATATATATTTTTATAATTTTTAGGCATTAAATAAATAAATTTACTTATGACACCATGATGATGCAGTGATTACCTCATTAATGGACAATTTAAATAAAATAAAAACATAATGTAAAATATAATACTTACACTTATCAAAAACCTATTTAATGGGTGGATTTCGAATTCTTATCACCTTATCCTAGAAATATTTCTTTTTGGACCTTTAAATTCAGATATTCAATTTATAATAAAGTGACATTTTGTAACTTTCCAAGAGTGCCCCACCTCCCTCTTATAAAAGGCCCCCACCTCTACCACCTTACCCACAACTCTCAAGCAATTGGATCGACCGAACTCTGATCATTTTATCTCTCCAAATCCCTCTCCTCATCCTATAGGCCTTACCTTATTCCTAAATCTCTTTATGAATCCATTTTGGTTCATACCAAGAGGAGTTACTCGATTTAAAGGTAATGTCTTCTATTATGTTCTTTTGTTTTATTTTGCTTCTCCAACCCCATAATCTCTTTTTATTCATTTATTTTGTAATAATAACAGTATCTTAATTATACTTGGATTTTTTTAGAAGGATTTGAGCTACACTTACACACACCTCCCTCTAATGGTTAAAGAACATAATGTTTCTATAGATGGCGAATTTCCGCCTCACGAAACGATGATTGTTCAATATTCTTCTAACACCTTTCATGGTAGCCATTAATATGTCACTATATTTATATATGATATATATAATGTTTATGTTTTCCATATTCTTCTGTATTTTTCATTTACGGTATACCTTTATGGTTTCCATTATGGGTAAACGTGATATCTTCATTTTAGGAAGTGCGGACTACTGCCCCCCCAAAGTGATTTGATTCGTTAATGCCATATGTGGGACGTATAATGGATGGGGTTAATGATATTATATATATGATATTATACTGGAATTATAATATAACTTTATATCATTATGATTTCATTCCATTAAATATGAAATAGAAATGAAAGTAGCATTCATGCGTACGTACGACTTACCGTCTCCATTGATGGTGCATTTCATTTCTTACCTCTAAATGTTATGTAATATTATAAATGCATTTCAATAATGGATATATATGATATATATTATATCCAAATAATGAATATAATTCTGTATATAATGGATATTTTACCACAAGAACAACTTGTAATTATATGAGGTTTATTTTTGACTCAAGTACCAATGATCGACAAAACGACCGTTATTAACATAAATAATTACATAATGTTCATAAAATGGTAATAAATGATATAAAAGGAATAATGAACTTAAAAAATTTTCTTAAGAAAGTATAAATTACCTCTAGTTTATTATTCATGAGATTAAATAACGATAGAGTCATGTCGGACATGAGGTAAGAGATCCAACCTCTCTCTTTCTTTTTAAGTACTCTCTGTTATGTCACTTCATTTAAACTCCTCTCCCTTAAGTTGGGGGATGTTCTCTTGTATTACTATTACTGTAATTTTTTTGTTCATATTATGAGAGGCCCTAATTGATATCTTCAATCCATTTTTGGAAGTTTTATGTGGCGCTGTTAGGCTGCCGAATTTTCGTAAGGGGATATCTTATTTCACATTTAATTCCATTAGATTTCCATTGTTTGCCACTTATTTATTGAATGTGGTGTATTGAATTCTTCCATTTGAAATATATTATCAGGATTATATTTATATTCATTGTATTCTGTGATTCATACTGCATTTATTATCTTTTGGTCATATGACTCGATTGATTACAGTGAGGTATGGGGTTTTTATCTCAATTTTTATTCCCGTGAGATTCATGCTACATTTGCCACTATTTTATTTTGTGTGGTGTATGTAATGACCATTATTCTACTATTTGTTTAATATACTCTCATTTATGGGTATTTAAATCTTCATTGTATGACCCTTCTTTCATGGGTTGTACGTTTCGAAAGTTACCCAAATCGGAAAGCGAACCTTTGACCCTCCTTTTTTTAAAAGACTTATTTTTGTTAGGTCTTTTAATTCACATCTTATTTTGTTGGGATCTGTTATTATATATCATTATTGCTGTAAAGTATATATCCAAGGGATGAAATACCCTTTTGCCTCTCATTAACTCATTTTCTGAATTTTAAAGTGACGCCATTAGGCTGTCGAATTATTGTAAGGGAACTTCTTAACCCAATGTAAATTATTTGGGTCAAACCTCTAATTGTTGATTATGTCGTACTATGAATATGTGTAGATGACCTATGATTGTTTTACACTTAATATATTCCTATGCTAGGTGTATTTATATTTTACACATAATCAAGTAATAGATTTATCCTTAATATAAGGATACCAACTTTGTTTGGGACTTCGTCCCAATCTCCTTTCATTGTGGCATATTTTGTTTAAATAAAAGACTTAATTTTATACGCTGTATAATCCCCTTTGACATCTACTTTTATTCAAAAGGAATCCTTTCTATATGAAGCGTTTTACTAAATGACAAAAAGTATGTTTTCATTAACATACGGGGTGACAACGACCTTTCCGCCTCCGTGAGTGTTATTTGATCTTTAGATTCCTCAACAAGGAATAATATTTTTTATGGTAAATAAATACCATATACTCTTTCATGTATTTTGGTATTGAAAATGGTTTTGATAATGGATTTTTTAGGTAAATATATTTATGTGATATGTTGTGCCTAAAATGTGGAAATGTTTTCTTTCCTTTATAACTGTTTTATGTGATATGATTTTTTAATGGTACTTAGAAATTTGACAGGTGGTTATGTGATAAACCAAATGATGGGTGGTTCTGTGAATACCAGGATGGGTGGTTAAGTTATAAACTCCAATGCATTGGGTATGGAAGTCATCTATATGGCTATTCCATGTAGTGATATGTGTGGAAGTCGACCCTTTGGTTATTACATTTAAGTATGTTTATGTCCCATGTTTCCTTTATATGTTATGTGATCTTTATATGGATTTATGGTAATCTTTTGGTCACAAAATGGTAACTAATGATCTTTTATTCAGTGAAGATTATTTACTAATTCTTAAAGGTGAAAAGTATTTCTTTGATAAAGTATTCATGGTTTACTTGATGATTTGAAAAACTAACTATTTTCCTTCTTTGTGTATCCCTTACTAAGTTTTTCTTGCTCACCCAATGTTTTTTAAAAGTTTTACATGGGACATAATGCGGCATAGGGTCAAGGATGGGATTAAGGAAAAGTCATGGTGTCTTAAACATGGAACTAGACATGAATCTTTTTTTTAAGAGTTCATGTTTTGTAAAAAAAGAATCTTTGTAGAAGTGTCTACTTTGTAATCTTTTGAGATGTAATAGTTATGATCTAATTCACTAATACTCTAAACCTTAAATGATCCTCAATGTGAATTATTCAATTTAATTCATGATTATGTAATTTTTTAAGGTCGGGTCCATATAGTTGGTATCAAAGGTCGTTTTAGATAACTATAGAGGTTAGAGTGTTGTTTAAGCATAAGTGAAAAGTTGTGAATAACCACAATGGGTTGTATATTAGATGGAGTCATTGTTTTTTTTAAAGTTAGAATGAGTTTGAGATAACTTGGATAAGTATATCTTAGTGTTTATCTGCCTCATTATTATTTGATTATTTTACTGATATACTCACATTGACATTTTTGGATTTAGTAAATGCATGGATCTAGCTGGAACCAAAGTGACAATGGGTCTGAAGGAAACTATGGTGGTTCTCTGATTAAGAGACTGGATGAAATGGGTGATTAAATGAGAAATCATGTGGTTATTCTAAACCAATTACCAGGAGTCATGATTAACCCCTTGATCCTTGGTGAGTTCTCTAATGCATCATGTATGAGATAACCAACATGATTTGAAGTTCAGGTAATAATTATAAAGGTAACCATTCGGGATTATATAATCCTTACTTTTGAGGTAATTATTTGTTAGTATATGTTATGATTGAAAATGATAGAGATGAGATAAAATTGATGTTAAATCTTGTTATGGTTTTTTTGAATATTTAATCTCTTTTTGGGAAATGTTTTAAGATTTATGTAGTTTTGGAAAAAGGACCACACGAAGACTGTGTGACAACCCGTCGCGTCAGACAAAGAAATGGGAATCGAACCGAGAACCAAAGTGCAACTGGTATATATCGCCAACCACTGGACTACGTGAATTTCCTGGTTAGTTTGACTAATAATTTTTAGTTATATTATTTTATAAGTCAAGAATATGTTGATTTTGGGTTATCTATGGAAATTATTAGAATATCATAGAGTATATGTGATTAGGATAATTAATTTTCAATACGAGTCATTAAGAGAAGCTGATGTTATTTGGAGATAAATGTTATGATTTATCTTGGAAGACTATGTGATTAAATCCTTCCGAGATTTGTGATTCAATCCTAGTTTTGATTACTTTGACTAATATTATGGATAGCTGTTTGTTGAATGGTCTTTTTTTATCATTGGGAATTGTTTGAAAAATTTTGGAGATTAAGAATATATTTTTTTATATAAAGGATTATCCATTTTGGGGATTATCTGATCTTGTACTATGTATTTTGGTTTTGGTTTTGGTTTTCTTCTAAATACAAGGGAAATATATAGTTCTCTTTTGCGTATTAAGTGATTCTCTAGATGTTGATTATAGTACTCTTAATTTGAACACATTTTCCTAAATACTCGTCTTTTGGAGAAAATATGAGTTTCTGAAAGAAATCTGGTAAATTTTGAAATTCGACATGACAAGTAAGTATGTTTCTTTATTTTTTAGTTAAGCTCCTAAATAAATTCCTCACTGAAAAGTAACTTAAAACAAAAATGTTTTCTGTTAATTTTTCCTACTTGGGAATCAAATACCGTTTAACCCATCACAAGTTTGTGATTTTCTTGTGGTTAACATTCTCCTAAACATTTTTTCTATCACTCTCCATCAGAACATGACCGTTTGTTTTTTCTTCTATATACATGTTTTCCTATATGGAATCCTAGTTTGGGTTAACTTGGGTGACCATTGTACTTCACTTTCTTTCTTTTAAGGTGACAGTTTAATTGAATCCTTTTCCGATGCGGGGCTTTCAAGGAAGTTCTAAAGTCCAATTTTTTAAAATTTAGAGGACGCAATTCACAAAAGGGGGGAAGGAGGTAACATCCTAGGTAAATAAAGAATATTACCTTTTCATATTTATTAATATTTGTTATTTAAAGATTAATTTTACTTCGAAAGGGTCGCTATGTTCGATAGCATACCCAATATGCAACAATGAGTTTCATTGAAATCTTATGATGCACGCTAATAAATTAATAATATTATTGTAAATGGTAGTAAACTCATAGCCTTTGTATTGGAGAGAATGAATATAAATAACTAAAATATGATTATATATGTTTTCTAAATGTTTTTACAATTATCCAATAAAAGATAAAGAAAAGAATTCAATTTTAAGCATAAATACTCTAATATTCACTAAAATGTCGATTAATCGCCTTTTGATGGAGAACCCTCATTAAAAATAGTTTTGGTCACTATTATACATTCTATTGGACCAAAGAAAATCCTTCTTTAGAATCAGAACATCAAAATTTACTTTGTGTATGTTTTTGTTATTTTTCCGTTAATGTTCATTTTAATGAAAATGTGAAAAATGTTGTATTTTAATTCAAAACATCACTTTAATATAATTTATTTATATGATTAGATTATCTTTTGAATTGGTTTTAAATTTAAAATAGAATATATTTTTACCACTTAATTCAATGGTGGTCTTTGGAATTAATTTCACATGGAAATTGGACTTCAAAAAATGTCAATCTTTTGATGGATATTGTTTCTTAAAAACACGATATTTGTTTTGACAACTGGAATTGATTATTAAATAAGATAATGAAACTTCTATGTTATTAATTTGGTAAAATGGAAATCATATTTGAATTCTAAATATCAAATATAGCTTTGGGTGAATTTTTGGTATTTTTCTAAAAAACATCAATTTTTTGATGAACAGTGAAACCACTAAGTGGTAGTTAAAAAACTGATTTTTCATTTAAAATAAATTTTACATCATCTATGAAAGTAATTTTAAAAATCTGAAATACATGGTTGTCATTAGGATTTAAAATTTTGTTCAATGTGATGAAAATAATTTTTGATGAATAGTAACTTTAAAGTTTTATTAATCGCAATTAAAGGTAATTAGTGTAATTTTAGGTAAAGATAAAGTTATAATAATATAAAATTACCATGACACATGTCCTACCCTTATTGGATTATTCATTGCCGACCAGGAAAAATCCATGGGTCAACAGGGGGACCCCATGGATCCAGTTGGGTATGAAAATGACATTAATAACTTTTTATTTAATGTTAAAATAAAAATGTCAAAAACATGTATTGTTTTACTAAAACAATTTTTACATGGGGTTATAAAAGTCATGTTTTTGACTATAAATATTCATTTGAAAGATAAAACAATTTCCCAAATCATGATTTTTTTTTTATAATTTTTAGACATTAAATAAATAAATTTATTTATAACACCATGATGATGTAGTGATTACCTTATTATTGAACGATTTGAAAAAAATGAAAAGATAATATACAATATAAGACTTACACTTGTAAAAAACCTATTGGATGGGTGGATTTTGCAACTTTATAACCGCATCCTCGAAATATATATTTTTGGGACCATTAAAATCCGAAATTCATTTTAAAATAAAGTGACATTTTTCGACTTTCCAAGAGTGCCCCCCGTCTTATAAAATGTCCCCACCTCTACCACCTCACCCACACCTCACAAGCGTTTGGCTTGGCCAAACACTGCTCATTGTATCTCTAAATATCCCTCTACTCATCCTATAAGCCTTACCTTAGACTGAAATCTCTTCAAGATATTATTTTGGTTCAAACCAAGAGGAGTTACCTTATTTAAAGGTAATGTCTTCTCTAATGTTCTTTTGATCTATTTTGCTTCTCCAACCCCCTAAACTTTTTTTATTCCATTCTTTTTGTAATTACACCAGTATATTAAATATACTAGGATTTTTATATTAGGATGATTCAAGCTACACTTACACACACCTCCATCTTATTGTTAAAGAACATACTGTTTTTGTGGATGGCGAATTTCTACCTCACAAAACGATGATTGTTCAATATTATTCTAACACCTTCCATGGTGGACATTAAGATGTAAATATATTTATATATGATATATATTATGTTAATGTTTTCCATATTCTTATGTATTTTTCATTTATGGCATACCTTTATGGTTTCCATTATGGTTAAACGTGATATATTAATATTAGGAAGTGCGGACTACCGCTCCCTCAAAGTGATTTGATTCGTTAATGCCATATGTGGGAAATATAAAGGATGAGGTTAATGATATTATATATATGATATACACCAGAATTATAATATACCTTTATTTAATTATGATTTCATTCCATTAAATACAAAATAGAAATTAAAGTAGCATTCATGTGTGCGTACGGCTTACAGTCTCCACGAACGGTGCATTTCATTTCTTACCTCTAAATGTTTTGTAATATTATAATTGAATTTATATAATGGATATATATGATATATATTATATCTAAATGATGAATATAATTCCGGATATAATGGATATTTTACCACATGAAGAACTTGTAATTATATGAAGTTTATTTTTGACTCAAGTACCAATGATCGACAAAACGACCGTTATAAACTTAAATAATTACATAATGTTCATAAAACGGTAATAAATTATATTAAATGAATAATGATAATAAAAATTGTTCTTATGAAATTAGAAATTAACTCTAGGTTATTATTCAGGTGATTAAAGAACGATCGAGTCAAGTCGGACATGAGATAAGGGATCCAACCTCTCTCTTTCTTTTTAAGTACTCTCTTTTTTGTCACTTCTTTTAAGCTCCTATTACTTATGTTGGGGGATGTT
The DNA here is from genome assembly GCA_963277665.1 of Viscum album. NCBI lineage: Eukaryota > Viridiplantae > Streptophyta > Magnoliopsida > Santalales > Viscaceae > Viscum > Viscum album. The sequence continues at coordinate 418,337,288 of OY728123.1, read as the reverse complement.
ATTATATATTCCTTTTACTATAATTTTTATTTACATATTATGAGAGTCCCTAATTGATATCATTAATCCATTTTTGGATGTTTTATGTGGCGTTGTAAGGCTGCGAATTTTCGTTAGGGGATATCTTATCTCAGTTTTAATTCCGTGAGATTTCCATTGTTTGCCACTTATTTATTGAATGTGGTGTATTGTGTTCTTCTATTTTATATATATTATCACGATTATATTTATATTCATGGTATTATGTGATTGATATTGTGTTTATTATCTTTTGGTCATACGACTCGATTGATTACAATGAGGTATGTGGTTTTATCTCACTTTTTATTCCCGTGAGATTCATGCTACATTTGCCACTATTTAATTCCTTGTGGGGTACTTACTTCACATTATTCTACTATTTGTGTAATATACTCTCGTTTATGGGTATTTACATCTTCATTGTATGACCCTTCATTCATGGGTTGTATGTTTCGAATGTTGCCCAAATCGGTAAGGGAAACTTTCACCCTCCACTTTTTAAAAGACTTCTTTTTGTTAGGTATTTTAATTCACAACTTATAATGTTTTGATATGTTATTACATTTCCTTATTTCTATAAAGGATATGTCCAAGAGATTAGATACCCTTTTCTCCCTCATCAACTCATTTTCTGAATTTTAAAGTGACGTCGTTAGGCTGTCGAATTTCTGTAAGGGAACTTCTTAACCCAATCTCAATTCTTTTGGTCAAACCTCTAATTCGTTATTATGTCATACTATGAATATGTATGGACGAACTCTGATTGTTTTACACTTAATATCCTCCTATGTTAGGTGTATTTATATTTTCCACACATAATCTTGTAATTGATTTATCCTTAATCTAATGATACCGACTTTGTATGGGACTTCGTCTGAATCTCCTTTCATTGAGGAATATTTTGTTCTAATACAAGACTTTCTATTATACTATGTATAAACCCCTTTGACTTATACTTTTTTTCAAAAGTAATCTTACCTATATGAAGCGTTTTACTAAATGACACAAAGTATGTTTCTTTTTGACATACGCGGTGACAACAACCTTTCTGTCGCTGTGAGTATTATTTGATCGTTGGCTTCCTCAACAAGCTGTAATATTTTTAAAGGTAAATAAATACCATATAATATTTTATGTATTTTGGTATTGAAATTGGTTTTGATAATTGATTTGTTATGTCAAAATATTTATGTGATATATTGTGCTTGAAATGTGGAAATGTTTTCTTTAATTTATAATTGTTTTATGTGTTATGATTTGATAATGGTACTAGGACATTTGATGGGTGGTTACATAATAAACCAAATGACGGTTGGTGTCGTGAATTCCAGGATGGGTGGTTACGTTATAATCTACAATTCATTGGGTATAGAAGTCGGGCGTATGGCTATTCCATGTAGTGATATGTGTTGAAGTCAACAGTATGGTTATTCCATTTAAGTATGTTTTTGTCCCAAGTTACATTTATATGTAATGTGTTCTTTATATGGGTTTTATGGTAATATTTTGGTTATAAAAGGGTATGTAATTATCTTTTATTTAGTGAAGAGTATTTACTACTTCTTAAAGGTGAAATGTATTACTTTGATAAAGTATTCGTGGTTTACTTGATGTTTTGAAAAACTAACAGCTTTCCTTCTTTGTTATTGAGCTTTTTATGCTCACACCAAGTTTTTTTTGAAATTTTTTACATAGGTCACAATTTTTAATAGGGTCAAGGATGGGATCAAGGAAAATTCATGCTGTCGTAAACATTGAACTAGACATGACTCTTTTTTTAAGAGTTCATGTTTTGTAAAAAAATTAATATTTTTAGAAGTTTCTACTATGTATTATTTTGAGATGTAACAGTTATGATCTAATTATCTAAAAATATAATCCTGAAACAATTCTCAATGTGAATTATTCAATTCAATTCAAAACTATGCAATCTGTTAAGGCCATTTTCTTATAGTGATAGTTCAGGCGTACACACGATCGATATTATCATTTTTATGTGCATGGAATATATGAAAATAATTGATATATTAAAACATTATGATGATAAATATGTCATTAATATCATATATAAACATATATTCCATCATTATAATCTGTCCAGAGAGATGGTAATGGAAAATGAATTATATCGTTTCATGGAGGGGATAGGTCAAATGAATGCCCGAATGATTAATTCATCTCCCATTTGATGGAATTGGAGGTTCATATGGGTATTAATAAGAGCATAATAACATATTATTATAATTAGGATATTGGGTTTGTCATTTTATCTTATTTGAGGGATATTATAAGGAAGTGGAAGAGGAAAAAAATTGAAACTCTTAATTAAAATGATTTATTTTTTTCGAACAACTGCCTTTGATTAAAACCTTAACACCTCTAAGGTAAGTGTTCTAACTAATATAAGGCCATTATGTTGTGATTATGGATTATAAGATGGTATTTAGGTAGATATTGTTTAAACCAAAATGGGTTTTATGGGTGAGTAAATGATAAAAACATGTTCCAATTTATAAGAGAGGCAATGGGCACTATTGAAATTCCACAATGTATTAAATTAATATAAATTAATTTTATATAAATAATTGTCCCAAATTATTTTATATAAAATTTTGGATTATTATGGGTCTAAATCCTTTCATCCAATTGAAATTAGACGTGTTTTGACTATTTTTAATCACTTATCATTTTAACCCTTACATTAACCTTTTAATTTTTTATTGTGATATCATGTAACTTACAATTTGTCGGTTAATATTATTACTATAAAATTCAAAACGTCCAATTAAAGAGTCAATGAAAAAAATTTAACACTTATCACAATCATTTGGTTGAATTTAAATATTTATGAATTTTATGTCACTTAATAAAATATTATTTATTTTTAAATATTAATATTTTCAATTTTGACACTATTCATTAGTTGACCTTTTTAAAAAATGTCATATCATAATGATATGTTCTAACAAACTCATTTAAATCATCACTAACATATTAAATTCATCAAAAAAATTTCTTCGATGACATTAATTCACTCAAATTATATTTGTTTTAATATTTGTAATTCCATTTATTTGATTCTTCATTTCATTAAACAATAATTACATTGTCATTTTGTTACCATTGAATTCAATTATTTCATTCTAAAAATTAGAAAAAAAATTACCATGATGAAGGAAAACATTTTTTATTTCTAAATAATATTTATAGTAAAAAATATATTCGAATAAATTTATATTAAAAATGTTATATCTATTAATAAATGAGTATGTCATCTTTGTATTTTCTTTAATATGAAATTATATAAAATGAAAAAACCCATTAAACATTTTACCCCAACATTTTAAAAGATACGACACCAAATTCAAATAAATTAATTTCAAATTAATCCCATCAACAGATTGAGAAAACTGATTTCAAAAGTAAAAAACCAGTCTACATTTTACCAAGTTTTTATGTCCAATTTCAATGTAAAAATCATTAAAATGACCTAAAATTATTAAAAGATAAAAACAATATTTATTTATACATTAAAACCATTAAAAACATAATTTAAAAATTTAAATAAATTGAATGAAAAATATTTTTCAATTAAAATACATTATTTATAATTATTCATAAATAATTTATTCTTATAAAAAAATACAAAAAAAATTCCCTGTAAATTTTGAATCTTTAATTATAAATTATAATTTTATTTCATTAAATATAACATATAATAGTGACAAAAAATGGATTTATAATTGGTTCTCCATCAAAAATATGTATAACTATATTTTTTGAAAAATATTCTTCTTATGCATATATATTTTTTGGTTTATATCATTTATAAAAAACATATATTATGATTATAAACCATTAAATTAAATATATGGAATATATTTTTCATCAATATAATTCAAAAAGTGTGACTTCTTAACTTATTGTTATAAACACAATTTTCACATTTAAATAGTTTTTTTGGAAAACATTATCTTTTATGTTAAAAATGGTTTAAATTAACTAGTAATTAATTTTTCATCATGGAATTGATTATATATACACGAGTAAACCCAATTGTTATAATTTAGTTAATACTGATCATTCCCTCTATTATAATGGATATTTTTAATTGTAACTTTTTAAATATTTTTCCATTATTCACTTGAGATTGATGTTCCGCATTGTATATGTTATTGAAAATAGTGTTCCCATTTCAAAACAAGGAATGTTACAACACCCCCACACATTTTAAAAAAATTCATCACAATTTGATATTGGGATTGAAAACTGGATTTTTTTAATATTCAAAATTACTTTATACAAATCCCACATCCTAAAAAGGATAAATGAATCTTACATATTAAAAATGAAGGGGGGAGGTCACATGAAATAAAACATAGGAAGGTTAATTGTAATAAAATATGGATAAGTAAAAAATAACTATCATTTCTAGATAGAGAGTGAATTATAACTTGGTCTTGAGAATGTTAACAATCAAAAAACAATAATTATTTGATATAGAAACATACTTACTTGAACAAGTAGAGTTCCATCATTTAATTAATTTCCACCACAAAATCATCTTTCACTCAATTTGATAAGTATTTGATATAAATTTTTTATGCCTGAATTAGTAAAATAAACATCTATAGAATCAAATAATACAAAAAATTTTAACCATAAATTCTTCATTCATTTAAACATTAACCAAAAAATGGCTAAGATAATGAATTAAAATTCTCTAAAAACAATAAATCTCATATGAAAAAAAACTACTTCAATTTCAATAATTCAATAGAGATACCAAAAGGTCAACATGGACCTTTCAAAAAATTTACATTCCTTAGAATTCGTCAAAAATATTCTTGAATATGATTAAACCTAAAAAATTAGAATCAATTAATCACATCATCATCCCAAATTAATTTTTTTAATTCATCTTTAAATAACTTTAATTAATCTTGAAGCCTCAAAATAAAAATAAACTCCCCTAGTAATATTCATTATACACAAACCCTTTCCGTAAATCACCATAATTCTAAAAAAATAAAAAATAAAAGAATATTTAAAAATCTAATTCAACATTAATTTCTAAAATAATATTCCATTGTATGCTATTAACTATAATTATATAATGTTCCCAAAATAGAAAATAACCCCTGAATAACATTCCTTACATAATCCCTCAAATAGTTTTTTCAATATGATAGAAAAATTATTCCCAAAATCAACTTATTTTTATTCCATAAATTTTTTTAAATAAAAATTCATACTAACCTAGGACTTTACACATGATAGTGGTATGAGATTCACCTTCTTAACCCTTTGGATGTGGGTTTGATTCATGTGGAATTGTTGGACGTGATGATTTATCACCCATTAAATGGGTTGTCCTATTATTAAAAATATATAATTTTTATAACATTCCAAAAATATGATCAATTATAATAAAATATTCATAACATGTTTTAACATCACATGTTCTCTCACACCGTTTAATTTTAAACCAAAAATGTAATTACCCATAATTACCAAAAAATATGATGTTTCCCAAAAATACCATTAGTCACCTTAATACTTCAGAACATAAAGCCTCAAAATAGATTTATATAACATTGAACTTATTTAAAACCTTAAAATTATAATCCCATGATTACATCCCTTAATCTTAAGAAAACAAAATATTCTCTAATGGTTTCTAAACCACCATTTGATACCAACGTCATGAATATTGACTTAATCATAATGTATTCTGGTGTTTTTCTGTACTAGAATTCACATTTGTGGATATTTGAATTTTTAATTGTTATTGAATTGGGATAAACTCTTAAAAAGTAAACCCATATGTTATAAGGGGTTTCTTATTCTCATTATTGATTTTTTTCTCCAAGGAAACTCTTTTAAAATAAAACATGATTTATTTTCAATACATGTCTTCGATTCATTCATTGTGATATATTTTTTTCCTTAATAATTGTAAGACATGTGAAAAACATTTAAAAAAATTTGAACAGTGTAAACAAATTGTTCACTAGGGGACATAAAATAAGTAATGAAACCATTAGTCCATTAATACTTTAAACCCATGAATTATTTTAACAAAGATATACTTTTCACCCATTAAATATAATCTTTGTGCCTTACCACATAAAATAAAAATTACATATTAAACTCCATAAAAAATCATAATGTTATTTTGTGAAATCAAATAATTTCACTATAATAGTAGCTTACATGGATATATTGGGAGTAACCTACATGGATACATTTTTAATACCCACCAAATAATATTCCCTAAATATCTTAAGAGAAACCCTACTATTTTACTCAATCATATTACAAAATACATTAGAGAACTATCATGGGATCACGATTTCTACATTTATTACAGAATCAAAAAAATTCAAAAAAAATCCCAATAAACATTACATATTTATAATGTATAAAACAATCATATAGTAAAAAAATAACATCTCCACATTGTAATCATTTTTTAAATGACACATACTAAAAAATTAAAGTGGTCTATTTTAAAATAAAAGATTAAACATGGAAAGGAAACACCAAAAAATTAAATACACATGAAATTGAGTGTATCGCCCTGGCCCTAGAATCCAGGAGTCAGTGAAATATTTTAATACGTTGGCATGATTGAAACGAATCAAGTCTCTAAGGACCGATTAGTTTAGTAGTCTTGGAATCCAGATACATACATAAGTTCAACATTACAACTTGAAAATAAATACTACAATAATTTATTCCATTAGAAACATCCATGATTCCAAGATTATTCTTGAAAGTCACTCATAAATAAGATCTCCATATCCTGGGAAAATGAATCATGATAAAGGGGTGAGCTCAAACACTTAGTAAGAGTAAGCAATACAACAGAAGATAACATAATCATTAGGTACAATTAATAATTGAAAACACATTACCTTGAAAATAATAAACATGAAAACATTAAGGTATGAATATGAGTTGAGTAAATAATTCCATAATAAAACATAGTCATGGGTATTCTACTAGTCGAATAACCACATGAAATATCAATAGCTAATCTCATAATGACGGAATGCATAATGCCAGACATCATAACCACATATCCAAGGCCTTGTTCCAAGACTACAAATAAGATTTTGTCAAGGACTTGTTCCAAGAAACTAGTTTGTCTCATGGGACATACCGATGCATCGAGGAGCTATAGCGTGCTCCACTCATCACTTACTAAGTCCTATTCATTCATCATATGAAATTTTTAAAACACAACACAAACATTCGTATTAAATCTATCATACGAAATGTCAATACATTATCCACATACCATGAATGGTATTAACATTCCACACCCACAGTCAAACATAACTCATTCAATACAATATGGAAGATTTTATTGTAACAGATTAACCTCAATTGAGAAAAATTAAGGATATTGACATAGATGAAAATAGTCATAAAAATATTTTAGAGAAATATCACCTTTTTCTTGAAATCATTTAAAAGTCACACTGTTTGTCAAGAAGCCGTTTAGAAATAGATTTTTTAATCAAAGTGTCTCATACCACATTGAATATTTCAAAAGAAATTTTAATTTTAAAACATTAATGTCTATATAAATAAATCCTTAAAACCATTTTTAAAACATAGACATTAATGAGAATGATTTAGAAGAATAAAATTATAAAACATTTAAAATTATATTTTAGTTAGAGTTTCTAACCAAATGAGTGATGTTGGAATACGAATAATTGAGGTAATGAAAACATTATAATATCATGAGAATAAAGGGATTCATGATATAATTTGTCAAAGTAAATAATATACACCATATAAATGTGAATTGGTGTATAACAAAAAAGAAGTCTCAATGGAATGTAAATTGAGATGAAATTATTTATAAAGACTGTAATTGTAGGTTAAGGATAAATCAATGAATAAATTATGTGTGATAAAAATAAATACACTCAAAATGATTATATATTTAGTTTAAATCAATTAGAGGAAATTCACACATATTCTTGTAAAAACAATACCAATGACCTGAATGTTTAACTCAATGAATAGAAATTGAGTTATGATCAAGTTTATATCAATGACTTGAGAAATTATCAATGGGGTGATTATGGGTATAAAATATATTTCCACAAAAATGGGAGTATAAATTACTAAAAAATTAATAAATAGTTATTCCACAGATAATCTTGGATTAAAATAATCAATGATGTATGCCTAAATCCCACTGAGTGGAAATTGAAATTTGAAATTCCCTTACCAATTTGGTAACTTATGGAACATATAATCCATGAAAGAGGGATCATACAATGAAGATAAAAATACCCATAAATTAAACTATATTTCTCCAATAGTATAATCATGGAAAAAACATATGCCACAAAAAAGGAAATAGTGTCCAATATAGCATTAATCTCACAGAAATAAAAAGTGAGATGAAAACCCCTTACTTCATTGAAATCAATCGAGTCGTATGACAAAAAGGTAATAACCACCATATGAATAATATAATACCCTGAATATAAGGATAATAATGATAATATTTATCTAATGGAAGTACGCAATATACCATATCCAATAATTAAGTGGAGAACAATGGAAATCTCGCAGAATTAAAAGTGAGATAAGAAGCCCCTTACAACATGTCCGACTTGTCTTTTATCTTCCTTGTTCTTCCAGAATAATAAACATAAATTAATTTCTACTTTATTAAGAAAATTTTTTAAGTTTATTATTCTTTTTATATCACTTATTACCTTTCTAAAACAAATAGTTAATTTTTTGAGTTCATATTGGATGTTTTATCGATGTTTGGAACTTGAGTCAAAAATGAACTTGTTAGAATTAAATTTTTCCATGTGGTCAAAAGTCCATTATCTCCAAAATGATATACATGATATATATATATATATATATATTATATTCAGTATATATATGTATTTATTACAGTACATAACTTTTTGAGCTAAGAACTGTAATGTACCCTTCATGGAGACGGTAAGCCGTACGTACGCATAAACACTACTTCAATTTATATTTTGTCTTTTAATGGAATTAAAACATAATGTTACAAAGGTATATTATAATAACAGTATAATATCATATATTATATCATTAAATACATCCTTTATATGTCCCACACCTGACATTAATGAGTCATATCATTTGATGGGGCGGTAGTCCGCATTTCCTCAAATGAAATTATATCATATTACCCATAATGGAAACCATAAAATAATTATATAAATGGAAAATAAATAATCATAAATAAAACATAAACATAATATATATATCATATATAAATATTGTTTCATCTTAAATTCCACCATCAGAGGTGGTAGGAGATAATCGAACAATCGTCGTTTCACAAGTCGTTTGTTTTCCATCCAAAGAAATAGTATGTTCTTCACCCATTAGATGGAGTTGTGTGTAAGAGTAGATAGAATCCTTCTCATAACTACAACCTAGTATATTTATGATTATTTTTTTCTAATAAAATAAATAAATAAAAAGATTTTATGGGGTTGTATAAGTAAAATAACATAAAATAAAACAAAAGAATTTTAGAGAAAGTGTTACCTTTAATTTGGTTAACTTCCTTTGGTTTGAACCAAAAGGACTTCTTGAAGTGATTTATTCCAAAGTTAAGTATTATAAGAGGAATAAGGGTATATTGATAGATTATTTGGGCAGGTATTGGATGAGCCAAGGTGCTTGGGAGGTGTCTGGAATGGGTTAGAAGTGGTGTCCTTTTATAAGGGGGGAGAGGGGCTCCTTAGGAAAGTGTGAAAATATTATTTTATTATATAGTGTTATTCCGTTTCTAGAGGTCCAAAAACAATTAATGTAGAATATAAGAAGAATCATGGTATAAGTAAAAACATCCAATATTAATTTTAAATGTTTTGGATATTATTTTAATATTAATAATTATATTTATTTAAATCATATATTAATGATGTAAATACTACATCATTATTGTGTCATAAATAATTTAATTTATATGATGTCTACAAATTATAAAATAATTACCATAATGTAGGAAATATTTTTATATTTCCAATGATTATTAATATTCCAAGTTATGACTTATATAACCCCACGTAAAAATTGATATTCTAAAAGGAATTTTTTAATGTCATTTTTTTCCTTACTGTAAGTTAATTAAAATAAAGTTTCATTATCATTCTTAAGTGGCTCCATGGGGTCCCATAATCGACCCAAGGATTCCCATGGTCGGGGAGGACTCATCAAAAAAGGTTAAAACAACTGTTAAGGCAATTTTGTATTATTATAATATTCTTTTTAACATGAATTACCCAATTTACCTTTAACCGCAAAAAAATAAAAGTCAAAAGATACTATTCACCAAAAATTATTCTCATATTATTGAACAAAAAATTACTTACTAATAATAACCATGTATGTTGGATTTTAGAAATTCAATTCACAGAAGTTGTACAATTTTATTCAAATGAAACATTCAGTTTTTTAACCACTACTAAGTTGTTTTATTATTCGACAAAAATTAATATTTTTCTGAAAAATACCAAAAATTATGCCTAAGATATAATTGATATTCTAAATTCAAAAATTATTCCTACTTTACCAAATTGAAAACATATAAGTTGCATTAATTACATTAAAATTAATTCCTCTTGTCATAACAAATAGTGTGTTTTTAAGAAACAATAACTGTCAAAAGACTTACACTTGTTTATTTATAATTTTTAAGTGAAATTAATTACAATGACCAACATTGGATTAAAGCATGAAGATATAATCTTATTACACTTCAAAACAAATTTAAAATATAATCTATCCTTAAAAATAAATTAGATAAAAAGTTAGTTTTGATTTAAAAAATAGTATTTCTCACTATTCATAAAAAATGAATATTATTAGAAAAATACAAGAATTTCATCAAAAGAAAATTTTGAAGTCTAGATTCTAAAGAAGAATTTTATTTTGTCAAATTGAAAATGTAAAAGGGTAAAATATTGTATTTAAAAAGGGTTCACCATTAAAATGTAGTAAAATTCATTTTTTTTGAAAAATATATTTTTTATCTGAGAAAATGAATTTGTTCTAATATTATGTTTAATAAACACATAATATGGACGTTAAAATTATATGGAATGTATATTATTCAAAATCCAGATAAAACTATTCATAACCACTTTTTAACGGGTAGTTTTGTATGTCATGGTGCACTCGAACTCGATGTTCCATGTAGCACGAGCTATTTAATTTAATGAAAATAACATACTATGAAATCATTGGGTGTTACATTGAGAAATTAATTTGATTATGTATAGTTAAAGAAAATATTATTTTTATATTTTTTAAAAATAATTGATTGAGTACCCTTTAAAGATGTTTTTAAAAGAAAATATTGGTCAATTATTTACTTTTTTGAGACCCTTTGTTATATATATTTTTTGTATTATATTACATAATATCAAATTATAACAATTACATAATTATTTAGGTCCATATCAAGTGACTTGTTAATATTCAATACGTGATTCCAAAAAAACATTAAAATGATATCTATAGATAAAACTGTCATAATTAAATCATTAGAAAATATATATTGAGTAATGATCTTTTTTATAATTAAAAAATAATTTTAAATCAATTCATTAAATTTTGATATTTAAATTAAATATGTGAAAATATGGGAGACGGTATGTCATAGGTTTGCACGAGTAATGATTTCATTTTTCAATGATCATTAGAGAATGAATGTAAGCATTAAATTATCATTAAAAAATTAAAATATTTTAATTAATATGATATATATAATTTAAATATACTCATGTATATCTTCCAACTGATGGGGTGATGAAAAATTAATCACATCACATCATGGAGGTTATGTTTCACACGTACGGATGAACAACATTATCATTTTCATGTACATGGAAAGTAAGAACATAATTGATATTTTTTCATATAATGAAAAATATGTCATTAATATGATATATAAAAATTAATCATATCATTATAGGCCGTCTTTAGAGATGATAATGGGAACAAATATTATATCGTTTTTTGGATGTAATAGTTCACAGATATGTAAAAATGATTAATTCTTTTACCATTTGATGGAACTGTAATTGGATATGGTAATGCTTAAAACATAATAACATATAAGTATATTTATTATATTGGAGTTATTATTTTATTAGGTGAATTATATTTTAATTATGTGGAAGAAGAAATAAAATAGAAATACAAAATGTATAATGATACATTTTCTTCGAATGACCTCCTTAGACTTACACCTTAACACCTCTACAGTGACTATTATGCCTAGAAAAATGCCTCTAAAATGTGATTAGAGATTATAAAATGTTATTAGGCAAGATATTATCCAAAAAATGGTTTTTAGGTGTAAATAATAGTGAAAATTAAGATCTCTTTAATATGAGACAGGAGGGGAACTCATTTAATTCCTCATAGTATTAAATTAATATAATATCAGTTTTTACTCTAAATGAACCCAAAATGGTTTATGTAGAATACAGGTTGATTATGAGTAAAATTAATGTAATAAAATAAAAGTTAGGAATGTTTTTTTATTTTTAGACACATATCATTCTGTCTTAAGCCCTATGTTAATCATCTAATTATTACCATGATATCATGTAATTTACATTTTGTGGGTTAATATAATTAATACAAAATGAAAAATGACCATTGAGTGGGTTATGAATGAAATTTTATGACTATTATCTATAAGTTGTTAAAAGATTCCAATTTTATGAGTTTTATATAATTTAATAAAATATTATTTATTTTAAAATATAAATATTGTTGATTTTGACATTGTCCATTAGTAGTCATTTTTTAAATATATCATAATAAATAGATAAGTTAAAAAAATCCATTAAATTATAAATACTATGTTAAATTAATGAATAAAATTATTTTAGTCCTTTAATTCTCTCAAATTATATTTATTTGAATATCATTAATTTCATTTATTTTATTATTCAATTAATTAAACAATAAGATCATCTTCATTGTGTCACCATTTAATTTAATAACGTATTTCTGAATTGTTTAAATAAATTAACATGATGTAGGTAAAATAATATATCTTAATATTATGTATATTATTATATATATTCATAATAACTATATATTATTTATTTTATAGTCATTAAAACATGACTATGTCATCTTTGTCTTTACATTAAAATAAAATATTATAAACAGAAACAATTCAATAAAGTGGCTCTAATTGGAAACAAATACACTAAAAAGATGAATTGGGTTAAAAATAACTAATTTTGAAAAATCAGGATATATTTTAGTATAATTTTATAATATTTATAATATTCCTCTTACCTTTGACTATGCGATTTACCCTTAATTGTGGTAATAAGCCTAATTTCTAAAATTACTATTCAGAATGCCCAAATATCAAATTGACATAATTACTATATTTTAACCCTGAAATTTGAAATATTGAATCCATTTTAAAAATTAAGAACACGGAATTTAAAAAAAATAATTTAAAATTAATCTCATAGATATATCAATAAAATGTGTATTTAAAATAATAACATTCAGAAGATCGCAATGTTTTTATATCCAATTTCAATGTGATATTAATTAAAATGTCAAAAATTGGATTAAATGATAAAGAAATTATTTATTTATAAAATTAAACCATTCAAAAATATAATTTTACAATATGAAAAAATATAATGAAAAACTAGTTTTCTACTAAAATACATTAGTCGTCATTATTCATTAAAAATGAATCGTATTAGAAAAATACTACAAATTTTACAAATATAATTTTTGGAGGTCCTATACTAAATAAGATGTCTATTTTTTCAAATATAATTTATAAAAATTACAAGAACTATATTTATAATGGGTTTACATCAAAATGGATTTAAGCTTTCTTTATGAAATATTAACATTTTATTCTTAAAATTTTATTTATTTCTATATAAAGCTTATAAAACACATAATATGAATGTAAAATGTCATATAAAAAATATTTCACAAATATTTCACAAAAATAATCTCTATATAGTGATTTATTAATTTATTGGTCAAATACACACTTTTTCACATTTAAATAGTTTTTTAAGAAAACCCTTTTCTTTTATTTTAAAAAGGGATTCCCATGTATTTATAATTAATTGTTCACCAAATAATTAGTCATATATATATGTTTACATGATATTTCCTTAATTGAATTAATAGTATTCATTTAATTTATTCTAACAGCTAAGTTTTAGTGGTAACATTTATATATTCATGGTTATATAGTCCAATTTCACCTCAAGAATGGAAAACAGCTATAAAACTAATTCCAATCACTATTGTACTTTCTTCACCTAATTATAGGAAGAACACCAAGTAATATAGTCAGCCAAATCGCATTTCATTATAGGGAACCAATACTAGAAAAATAAATCTCGATTCATCATTGAGATATACCTACCACAATTCGGTGTGTAATTAATTGATCAACTCCTCATGGATTTTTTCTAACACCCAGATAAAACCATGTATACATAAAATTTCATCCTCACTAATAGTCCAATCAAGTGTTGGGTACTCACCAGCCATGCTCCACCATAGTTAAAATATTTTCGGACCAGATAACTATATCATCCTTGGCATATCTATAAGAGTGGAATTCCATAATATGGATGAGATAACATTATTACCATGAATATATAACATATCCACGAACATCTCCGAGAATAAGGATATTTATTTTAATTCACTACAGGACTCCTGAACGGCCTCTTTTTGAGTCCTCTAGCTCATATCATCTACAAATGAATTTCCATTTCTATGTATGTAAGAATTATTGAAGTGAAAATAATGTAGGTATTCAACCTACCTTCACCACAAAATATTAATTTCATGCTATGTAATGATATGAATGAGGCTTTTACAGTCCTAATATAACAAAAAAACACTCCCCCAACAAATAGTGAATCCCACAATGAAGGGAATGTACTACTAATTCTAACTAAATCTCATGGGTCAGATAATTATTCTCATGTGGTCTAAACTGGGAAGACCCATATTCCATGACTAATTCCCACTACATCAGGATAACACTCAGCCGGATTCCTAATGAAATTTTGTGAACTATATATCTTCTTTTGGTATTTGGTTTAGTCTAGACTGTCACAAAATTCATTGTGAATGTTATATGTTGAAAGTAATTATCAACTTATTTGGACCATATAAACATAAAACTATTTGTATTCAAACATAAAAATGGTTCTTGTGGTCATAAAAATTCATGTATAAGGCACCTTTAGTAACCATAAATCACTAAGAAACTCTATATATCATATATATTCATTTACTTGTCGTATGAAACCACTACAGTTACCATATCTAGGCCCATATAAACTCTTAGATCTACGATTAAATGACCTAAAAACATAAAATTATATATCCAGAACAAATGTTTTTTTTGAGATTATCATATAACATATTCTATCTCACTTTATTCTGAATGATTTCAAGCTGTTTGGAAAAATGATATCATGTCTTAGAATACACCAAGGATCCATCCAAAAGACCCATCAATATATAACCCAGATATTGATATAAATATCAATTCATTGTGGCCATTAAAACAACATGTGCGTTTATGAGACCGAAAGACATGAAATAATAATCACAGAAGCCATATCTACTATGAGAAATTGAACAAGGTATATTTGATGTTCTATCATTTACTAAAAGAAATCCTGATCTCATATCAATTTTAAAAAAAAACTCGTTCACTTTGGATCTACTCAAAGTGGTAATATATATGTGTTAAGGGATATCGATTCTTAAAATTCAAATAATTCAATTTCGGATAATCCAGATATAAGTGATTGGTTTCATCTACCTTTATATATAAAAGAACTATTGAAACCTATTTTTAAGTACCGAGTCATATGAACTCATTATCATTGAAGTCCTCTAGCTACCTCCTAAGCTCTTTCAAAATAGTAGTCACCAACCTTTAAGGAGAATGGATACCCGTGTATCACCGAGAACAAGGTCGATAGAAAAATCCACAAATCTATTTACTGGTAGTCATAAAATATCAACTGTTAAAACATCCATAAAATGATGTAAAAATACAGTGATATAATTACGACATTTTCCCTGATTATCTAGATTTAAGATAGAAATCTACTCTATCATCCCACCCAGCCCCTGATTCTTGGGTCCATATCAACTCTCATGGACATGAAATTCACAATTTTTAATAAGAATACCACTCTCTTGGGATTTAAAAATCACCCATCAATGATAAAAGACAACATAATAATGAACGAGAACCAACCTTTCCATCCTGTGAATTATATCAAACCATATCTTTTCTAGGATGAAGGGTTTCTGATATATATATGCACCCACCTCCCTCAAAGAGGCACTACCTACACTAGAATAAAATCTCTAATTGAATCTCCAATAGGGAATTGAATGTCACCACACCACTAGAAAAACTGAACATCAAGCCCAAGGATCTCCATAATAGAAAAAAATATAATGTACTGGTAAGACCCATTGTTAAATAGATAAGATACTATTGTAGAGGCCTCTCGAATAGTAACTCTCACTATATATGAACTGAAGCTATACTACTTAGGAAATGGATATATATAAAAAATGTTTCTTGAACTGAGACCCTGGGAACCAACCTAACTATCTTGATAAGGCCCACTATAGTGTCATAATTAGTCTAGTGTCCAGCCACCACCTCATCCTGACTGACCATCCATACTCAAGCTCTCTGCCTCACAAGAAGCTATTAAGACTTCATGAGAACATGGAGTCAGTGCAAAACCTATCTTGTAGGTTACTGGAGGGATGATCCTAAAATAACTAGTGTAGTTAAACCATAAAACCCTATGCTCAACACTAAACATGGTTTCCATTACAAAAGATCCTCATATTTTCATACCTCAAACACTGGTGATTGAAAAAGTACTTTAAACACACATACTCTGGCTCATATTCCCCTCAAGATAGATCGTAATGCCTCATATCCAACCACTTTGTACTACACATCTTGGTTGAGAAGATTAAATATCCTACTATTCAACCATATATTCCTTTAGGTTACACTTAATAATAAACACCTTATTCACTATATCAATTAAGGAATCCATCTGAAAAAATTTCACCTATGATCTAACAGAATGCTTTAGCCCTTCCTCAAAGCATCACTCCCTATATTGATCATCATCAATATAGGTAGGATTAATTTTATAAAGCTTTATAAATAAAATCAAACACACCATAATGGAAATTTACCCCTTATCTTTATGCGAAAACTATGTGGCCCTCTAATCCCATATATTCCCTATGAAAAAGTAGTCCAAAAAATTGGAATTGTATTCCTTCTGAACCATATATTGATTCTTATCTTTTTAGATAAATGAATCTCACTAACTCATTGATGATTTCCAAATCATATATTTCTTGATATTGAAACTCCATTATGGTTGTGTCTCTAGGTTCTTGAAGATATAAAAGACAATATAAAGGCATAGGTCAGTAGCCTAGGGCCTCCATCCCCCATGAGTGTGTCTGTATGATGCAGCTGGAACGTGCACATCAACTCTTCCAGAGTTGAGGAACGTTGAAGTACTCCCTTAATAGACTTTATAAATCATGGGAAACCAAATACAAACTATGAAATAGAAACTCAAATTATGTATAATAAGAGATTCCACCTGTGGTACTGTGGGAGGTTCTACGGGTGGCCTATGGCCTACAACCTTGGGAGCATTGTCATTACCACCATCCCAACATAAAATTAGAGGAAATCAAAGTGGAATATCATTAAAATTTTCATTAAAAATCTTATTTCAATACTTTATTAATAGAAATCTTATAGTTATACAAACATTAAAAATTCATTCCTTCCTATAAATGAATAACACCCCTCGACCAACTTCTAATGTCTAGTCTAGGTGACATACTATACAAAATATCACAAAAGATTCCCCTTACTTCCCGTTAATATGGTTATTTATGGGTCATGTTCTCTATTGTAAGTCATCTATTTCATTATATAATGTTTCAATCCAATTTTGTAGAGGAAATATCCTATTAAGTGTCAACTGGAACCTCCATGTGACAATATTTTCATATCATAGTGTGTAGTCATTTGAATTCATTTTTATTTATATAAATTTTTTATTAAATTATTGAATTAAATAGATTTTAATGTCCAATTTATTCTAGACTATGTACTTCATAAATTTAACTATGGAATTAATTTAATCACAATCGTAAACATGTTCCAACATATATGACCAATGATCCAACACTCAATGTGCTATAATTGTATACTTATGGTGTCATTATTAATCTATGTAGGAAAACATTATTAGTTTGATGAAGGCTCATTAAGTAACAAATTACTTATATTGGTCCCCTTTCAAAAACATTAGTCAAGTAATAGATATATCAATCAAGACACATACAACATGTATCAGGCAGTTTGGACGTACAAAAGATATGGAATGACATAGTGCATGACATATTAATATAATGTGGTGTGTAAAATGATGCATGATCAATTATTAATTGCCTTACCAGGCCAAGGAAAAAATATAACCACCATTAAAATAAAAATAACATCACATATCGTTATCACCACCCAATGGAGGAATCAAATCAACTATAACAATCATAATCCCGAACATCATATCCCATGCATGTAAATTTTCCATTTCCCTATACATGGGACAAAATCTCATGGGAACATATCATTACCAAATCCCATCACTTTTCTAATATCTTATATAGTATTACTAAATTATAAGACAAATGAATGGAATCCCTATGATACCACTCTGTAGTGTCTTGACCTGGGTGCCCTAGAATGTTACCCGTAGCCAGTGAGTAACATTTACTCAGTTATCCCTCCTCATATGACAGAGGTTTCCAACTATAAATAAGGTTTTATCATGGTATGTTGGGGAGAATATACCCTCATTGTTAGAGTTACACAATGGAAACATAATTCAATAAATTATTAATAATAAAAATATCAACCATAAAAATAAGGTTAATCATTAAGATGACATTTTTTATAATCATATCCAAGGTCTATGTCATACATGGCCAGATTATCATTTAATGGAACTATAAAAAATTAATAAAAATACGTGGAAATAAACATCTAGCATAAAACATGTATCAAATGTTCAAAAATTCCATGAACCCTATCTCTATATAGAATCATGAGACATATCTATGTATGGTTCCCCCTACTTTTATGCCATAATTAGTCAACCATAATCAAGTGTGTGCTTTCCCTAATACTTACCTATATCCCTGAATTATTTCATGGTACAAAATTATATCTCAAAGAGGGTGTGAGATAACACTCTATTGACCACCATAAACGGTGTCTAAAAAAATTTAAATCTATTCCTATTATCTAATGTAGTGTTTATGTATAACTAGAATAAAATTAATCAAAGTAGAAGTGATACACAAAGTTTTCAATTATCACTATTATCAATACACTAAATCGTAAGGTATAATTATATTTTGGGGTAAGAAACAAAATTGGCCTAATTTGTGTAATCAATTTCTGACACATATGTTCATGATCTAAAGAGTAGAAATTTCTTAGGCATACTAATATGTCAGATCAAAGGAGAATAAATGTCTTAGTCATCCTAATAGTTCATTAGATACATGGAGATGAAATTTCCAACATGTCCAAGTATGTCATCATATATATGGAGTAGAAACATCCATGGAATCCTAGTGGGTCTTCATATCCATGTATTAGATATGTATAATGCATCTAAGTGGGTCCGTTGATCCCATGAGTAGAAATTTATAACCAATCATCATTGGCATCACATCCAATGACTTTAAATGTACATGGAATCCTAGTATCTCATTAGATATAAGTATTAGACATATCCAAGAAATCCTAGTGGGATTTCGATTCCATACTCTAAACCCTCCAGGAGGATCATAACCAATTCATTCACCACATTATAAACCATTCCAATAATCATTTCATTAGTCCTCTTATAATCACATATAAGAGAAGGTATTATCCATTTAAAAACATTAATATAGAAATGAGAAGGTATTTTATGGTTCTAAAACCCTATAAAAATCCACTTAATTACCACATTTAATTTCAATAATTAATATCATATTCAACTAACCCCATGGTGACATTTCCCTGTACAAGTGAAGAAACCACCCTATGGGTGGTTCAAGTTGAAGGCTAATAAAATCCAACCTAGTATAAGGTTTCATTTCTTATTCTAAATTTTTATTCCACGTTTTCATTTTTGTACTATTAATTTATGAAAGAACACCTGAAATTCCAACATGGTACCTGAAAACTACATGGTATAAACAACATGACTATGAAGTGAATGTTATAGAACAGAAACCTTAAGCATATTTAGGATTACTAGTTCAATAATAGCCTCTAATTTTGTTTAGATCTGAAGAAAACAAAATAATAGATGAGAAATCTAAAATTGGGTATAAGAGCCTACACCAAAATTACATCTCCAATGAAAAGATTAACTATGAGAAGAATGTAATAGAATAGAGTTAATTTTGGTCATGATCCTATGTGATAGATAGAATTAGAGAAAGATGTTGTACAGAGAATATATTGAAGTTTCTAAGAGGATTCCATAGAGGATATCTCAATGGAAGAAATTAATTCCTCATGTATACTAGAAAATAATACAGGAAGTGGGGGTTTATGTTATAATAAATTTAATGTCAAAATGGAAATTTCTTAAAACCTTAAGAGGTTTCATGATTTACTCACCTGGTTGAACAAACTACACACAAACTATGCACCCATCTCTTTCACAAGATATCCATAAAACCATCTATGTCCATAGTAATACAAACAATGCACCAGCCATGAATATCCCCTTTTTGTAATGACTGGAGAAAATACATGGGTGTTTGGCTCCGGTTTCATAGTTTCATAAAACCATGTGGACCTGGAAAGTGACCAAGACCACCTCGTACGGTTCAACCAAACCATGTGGCTTGGGAGTTATAGTCTCTAATAACCATGCAGTCCTGTTATTTTCTCCAAAAAGAGGGGCACCAGGCTCTGAACAAGCCTTGAACTCCATTATTTCAAATATACCCATACTATACATTTCATTATCGATTAAACCAATTAGTTAATCTTTGAAATAGATGATCCATAACATTTTAAAATATCACGTCATTGCACATTTCCATGGGTAGAGTACATTGCTAGTAATTACAATGCATTATATGTTTGATATGGATCTATCAGTTCCATTAGATAAATTAACGATTTGAACATGGTTTATCTAACCGTAGGATTTTCGTAGCCTATAATAGATTCATGGGTTTCGATCCAGAGTTTGTCACACTTTATTACCATGGATATTCAGATAGTGTTTCCATTCTTATGAAACAATGCTACTTGGTCATCAAGGAATAGTGGCTACCATATAGTCAGTGCAAATGTATCCTAAATGTGGGCTATAATCACGAGGCTCGATCCAAACCCCATAAAATAGAAAATTTCCTTTATTATCATCATAATTTTTATATCAATTCTCTTCCTAATTGTTGATTATCATGAACCATATACAAAATAATGTTACTGAGTAATCTCTCCTTGATTCCATGGTGATCCTCAATCTATTTTGGTTGATTTCATCATGTTATGTTCATATTTTTCTGCATTTTTACTTCTTTTATCTAGACCAACTCTTGATATAACATACTCTAATATCATTGGTTCCCTAGTAAGGTTTTTTAGATATATATGATTTTATTTGTATATTAATTTATTTATCTTATATCTATTATCGTAAGGACCCAATCTATTCATTTACCATCATCTAGTTTTGAGGTGATATCATTCTCTCAATTGATGTGGTATGTGTCTCAACCATATGATATACCCCTTGAAATTCATTTATTCTTATTATCCTCTCAATTAGTCATGATTTATGAAATTGTATGTTTGATATCCATGAGTTACGTCCTCAATATATAGTTGAAATGGAATGTCTTTTCAAAAATGGGTTTTGTTGAGAACAAGATTTTATATATAGGATCAATTTAAAAATGAATTATACAAGGGTTTGAAGTAGATATAGGTTTTCAAGAATTAATGAGGTATCAAATAACTTTTTAATTTTTTTTGATGTTTGGGATTGGTTTTCATCAAATTTAATAATGATATATAGAACATCAGGAAACATTGGGGTGTGGGAACAAGCCAAAACATTTTCAAAACATATTAAAGAATAATATCCCATGATTTTTTACTTGTGATACCAATGTTGCTAGTGGATACCCATACTGATTGATCGATGTTCCCAAAAAATATGATTTTTTTATTTTTTATTGTGTTCATTTGAGTCTCATAGTTGAATACACTATTCTTCCTTGGATTTATTATTTTTTTCGTTGTGGATACAGTAACTTCGGGTTTATTTGATAAACTAAATTTTACACATGATATAGATATTGATGTTAGAAATCAGTGTTTATTAATTTTTTTTGAATAAAAAATAAATTTTATGTAATATTTAATTGATAATTATAAAATCTAAAGTTTTTTAAGGACAAAAAAATTAATATTTTATATTTAAAAATGATTTCTTTTAAAATGTTTTATAAATATATTTTATAAAATAAATAATGGATTCATGTGAAAAGAAAATATGTATATTATTTTGTGGTATTATAGAGAAAAATATTTCTCATAACCTAGTTTTTATTTTAGGTGTTTTTAGACTTGATTTTGAAGGATACAGGAAAAGGTTACACCATCATGTAGAGGTTAACATTATCAGATCATATTGACTTTTGTGGTAGGGATATTGGTGACATATGGTCACATAGAGATAGTCATATGGGATTCTTTGGGTTCTATGTTGTTGTTATTTCGTTTTTATTGTTTTTACCTCAATATCTAATTATGGTATGTTTCCTACATGGTTTGGTTTTTTCACATAAGATTTATTATGGACTTCTTCTCTAACACTCTAATTACTTATATCTCGTAATATGTACTTTTGAGGTTAAAACCATTGAAAGATTTATTCCTTCAATACCAAGGTTCTCATCACCATCCCATGGTGATCATTAGTACACTTCTGACCCTGTGGAATGTCATGTCACGTGACATTATGGGTTGTCATAGGTTTTTCTATCATAATATATATCAAAAAAATCCTAGAAACCTCACAAATGTGACCACAAATACATACATTAAGGACTTAATCATAAATGTATAGTAACGATTTATACTTAATTCCTTCTTAATATCATCTATATGATCCTGAAATTGATGATATATTATTACCGACTCACCTTTGTATGTTTCCATTATCTTCCATAAAATTATATAAATTTTTAATTTATATGGACCATTGTTAATTAATTTTGGAATTAACCAATATAATGGGAATATCAATGTATTAATATTTTAAATTGGGATATATCAATTTGGTAGTGCCTAAATCATTATATAAAATAAGGAATTTATAGGGTCCATAAAATTAATATGTGTAAAAGATGAGTTGAATGATAGAGGATGAATTAAAAAATAATCATGTAACTGAAAAAGAAGTTATCCATTTTTAATTGCAGATTGAGATATTATAATTCATTGTCTCCCCTAAACTTCATGTTCTTTTTACTAATATGAACAAATTTCTCCAACCATTAGGGATAATGGTCCTTAAAGATGAATTTATCATTGATCAACTAGTGAAATTCTACCTCAACCATGGAACCATGTGCAGAGTTCATCCTGTAAATTGCTTAATCGTATCCACTTTTGTTATGGGATGTACCAGAGATTGGTTGAAAACATGATGGTCGATCATTTAAATCTCATTGTATTTTCCTACCAAATATGTTTTTGTCTTTTTTGAAAATACAATGTATCACTCTTGTTCATTATGATATATGACTACACTTATAAATCATTTAAATATTAACTACAAAAACTATATCTCTTTTTATGAAACATTTAACCAAATCATTTACCTATTAAAACATCCCATATGGTTGAATCACTAATATCATAAAATATAATAGCATTCCATGTTTTTCTATTGAATAAAATTTATAGATCATCCATTAATGTGGATAGTACTACAAGAACAAGTACACAATTCTACGGTTTCTATGAAATTATTTCATATATTAAAAAAATTTCCATTTAAATAAAAATATATATAAATAATATATATATTTTATGTATTAAATATAAATTTATGAAATAAAATATAAAATGGTGTTTAGTAGTAGAAAAAATGGTTTAATCCTCGATGATTTTAACAGACTCTACAAAAATGGTTAATAATTATTTTCAACTTCATATCCCTCACTATGAGAAAATTATATTTTTTCTATTTATATAGTATATAAAATTATTGAATTTAATTCCTTCATCTATTTTCATTAATAACTCTTGAATGATAATGTTTTCACCATGATGACCACTATTCCAAGTCTCTTCAAACCTTCCATTTTTGCAACCAATCATATGATCCATTACCATATTGTATTTCAAAAATTGATGAATCTTAAATTTAAAATTAACAATTATTTAAAAAGAAAAATGGTTATAAATTCTATTTAATCTAATAATTTTCATTTACAAATGGTTTCTATTATAGATATGATTCCCAAACTATAAAGTGGTTGGTTTATGAATCACACTCAAACCCATGATTTTATTTCTGAGTTAGAAACACATAACTTACTGGGAATATTCAATGTAAAAGATTGTTATGAAAGTGATAGGAATGAATGTTTTTTTATTATTTTCTACATTATGTATGTCATGGTTTGGGAGCCATGTCGATAAGAATATAAATCCTAAAAAATAAATTTAATATGGTCTAAATTTCATGAATACTTTCTAAAATTCATGACACAATCAGTTACTCTATTAAAACACTACTTAGTCTTATTTGAATATAAATAATTGTAATTAATTAGTTACTAAAAATATAAGTGGAACATTCAAACCAGTATTTAAATTATTAATCCTAAATTTATCCCCCAATTAAAAATAATAATTTCTATGGGTGTGAAAAATTACTTCGAAATTAATATATATAATATATAAAAAACATATTTTTTCATTTAAATTAACTTATGTTCAATAAATTTAACTGTAGGTTTGTAGATATGATATATAGATTATATATATATAATTTTATAAAAAATCATTTCATAATTAAGTTATTAATTTATATTTTTTGATATAATAGTATGTATCGATAAAGTTAGTCAAAACGCGTTTTTCTCCCACACACATAAAAATAAATCAATTTAGAAAAATCCAAAAAAATCATACTAAACCGATTTTGGTAATCTTAATGAAAATATGATAACAATTTTTTCTACTTATATTATCAAAAAAGGATATATTTAATATTTAATAGAAAAAATAAGTTATAAAGATAAACTATATTTATTTTAAAAAAATCGCGCTCTTAAGCATAGATTTTTTTAATATTATTTCATGACAATTTGTTAATTTAACTAACTTAAATATTTTATTTCATATATATATATATATTATAATCATAATGATTCTTTAAATAGTAATATTTTAATATATTATTGGATAAAGAACATATTTTAAGTGTGTCTGAAGAAAAAAATATCAAATTTATATATATGTAACAGAAAAGTTTATATTCTGAAATCTCAATAAATTATATTCTCTATGTTCAATTAATTAAATCCCCCAAAATTTTTCATATATTTTAATTTAGGATGTAAAAAAATTACATGACTCAAGATAAAATTTTAAATGCATTTTCTACATTATTGGATTGTGAAAAACTATATGGAAAATATTATCTAATCTTGATAACTTCTATAAAATCATATTTGCAAATCTTTCAAAGTGGCCTGTTAAAAATGCCAGTAAATCGAATAATACCCCTTGTAATGTATAGATTATTTGAGAATTTTTCCCTATTAAACATTCACTAGTATGATGACCAAGATACACTTGACTAACAATTTTCAGGGTTGTTACCCATAGATGCATCTGTAAATAAACAATGTATGTTATCAAGTATCCAAAAAGGGATGTAATTTCATAGAAAAATACAAATTACATAATTTACCAAAACTCATAAGGATTCACCTAAAAATATAATTATACCTAAATCTTTTACTAATATGTTATTATCCTAATACCAAAGAAACATAATGTATTCAATAATATAGACCAAAATGGATATCTATATCTTTCAAAAAAAGATCATCCTCAAAATTTTATCTCAAAATTTAATTTCTGGATTTTGATTAGTCTTATACTAATATCATCCTAACATCTAAATCTCTATATCCACTTCACATGTACCCAATATAACACCCCTAAAACCATGCTCCTAGTTCAACTAATGGAAACACATAACTTACCATAAAATATTTTATTCATATCTATTATTAAAATATCATTCTCATATTTAAAAACGAATTAAATTTAAATTTATAGTTCTAGAGATTTAAAAAATAATAATACACTATAAAATCTCATACCCACTCGATAAATATACACTTTTTCAATATATCAGAACAAAATAAATCCATAATCAGACATTAATATCTCCCAAAAAATATCTAACAAAGAAACTCTTAAGTGATTTCAATTATTAATAATTTAATCATAACCTAGGGAAAGGAAAACATATGAAGATATTTGTGAAAATTCTCAATAAGGGTAAACAATATAATAAATCATAACTAGAGATACATGAGACCAATAATTATATCCTAATGAGGATGATGATAAGCATAGAGTTAGATTATAAATATAATATATCACATGTACATGACTTAAAAAATGATCATATCAAATGTTTATAACATCATATAGATATTAAAACAACAAAAACATGACATCATAAGCATAATTCAAGGACTGATGATTTATTAAAATAATATAGTCATCTCATATGACTAGTCACACACTATATTTAGCTAGGATCATTTCCCATTCACCATGGTAAATCATTAGATGAAAACATTACCTAATGTATTTTAGCGATACATAATTTTAGGCCCACCCGTCATAGATTAAAATCATATGTATGAGCGCCACATGGTTTTAATCAAAATATCATAATAACCTTTGTAAATAAAATGGGTTTTATTTTCTTTTCATGTGGTTCTCTAAGGATGAACTCATTATTTCATCTATAGACAAAACATGATAAACCTAGAGAACATAATAGGTTATCAAATGAAATTAGACATCATTCAAGGAAAATTAATCTTTTTAAATATGATTACACATAGGTATTTAAACCCTAAATGAAATAGATATATAGTTCACACAAAATTGTCCCTAATCAAACAATAAACCGGGAATCTAGCTGAACATCACTCAATATAATAATGGAATAAAGGTAATTCAAAAATAATCAATATTTAAAGTGAATTATACTATACTTGTGGATGGTTTAGAAAGAAAAAATGATATGATTGATCTTACCATATATTTAATATATAATTTCACAAGAAATCAAGAAAAACAAGTTTATTGATTTCTTTTGAATAACGTCATTGATGAATCATATGATATAGTTGAAGAAGATGCATATATGAATTATGAAAATTTCATTCAATATAATACTTTCAATTGTCCTTTCAAAAAATAAAAATATTAAAATTTTATTATACCAATATAATAATCATTTCTTTTTTTAAAATATGATCGTATGTCTGTTGAGTAACATAGAAAACAATGAAGGTCATGGAAAGATACATTAAAAAGGTAATTTATAAAAGATATTCCATCTGTTAATGATAACCCATGTGTAAATATATAAAAGTCTTTTCATTTAATGTTTTTTAAAAATATTAAATGTTTTATAAAATATACATATCAATTTTGAAATAAGGATCTTTGTAACAATTTATAAAATTACATTATAAAAGTATATTTAAAAAACTAAACATGCATAAAACATTTAATGTTCATTAAAACTATTTACTGAAATATAAATCATAAAATTTATTTTAAAATATTCATTTGAATATACTTGAAGGGGATTATTGTGGTTACTTTAGATGAATCATTTTAATATTATAAATAACTATTTTTGAGGATAATATAGTGAAAAGTAATTTATACACATAGATATTACATAATTTAATATTCAAATCCATTATATAATATACCAATACAATCCATAATTATACAGGCCTAGTATAACTGGAATCCCGGACACCTAATATACTAGTACAATATATATATATACTTTACCATACATAGTTATTCATTACTATAACCCATCATATCATATGAATCATAAAACTATTGAACATAACATGTGGATTGGAAACATAATAAATGGTGTGATCAATCGATTAATGGATATTTAAAAGGGATAAGTCATTTATCACATTAATATATCATGAGAATAAGGTTATAGTAATGGGAGATTAAAATTTGGAGAATATGACCTAAATATCAATGATGATAATACTAATTCAAGTATTAAATAATGGATATTTAAAAGACATTAATATTAAATCAATATAATAAATAATTCATGAGAGCATAGCATTGGCATCAAACAAAATTTGGGTTTATACACATAATAATGGAAAATAACATCCTTAGTAGTCAAGGATCACATTGATGAGTATCATTATGGGTTGGGATAACTACCCAAGAAATCATAGAATTCATGTTTCACTCACAACACTATTATATAAGATAACGTCTACTATTGAACTTGGCTCACACCTCATTCATGTCATATTTTTCTAATTACATGTCCATCTTTACCCAATACTTTGGATGTATTTATTATTTTGGGCACATAAACCACATAATAAAAATAAAAAAGATGTATGCAACAAGTTCATAAAATATTCACTATATAATTACCCATAAAAATAATTTCTTCCCATAAACACGTTAATATGGAATACGTCATGGAAAAGAAATTAGTTTAATAAATATTTCATCAATTCGTCATAGAATAAAAATTAAACAAATGAATTTTCTAATCATGTTTTCACTATATTCAAAAATAATCCCTTGAAATAATGATTATAGTATCAATGGATCATATACCTAGTAATGTTTATGTAATATTAAAGGATTTCATATTAGAAGAAAAATTTCCTTACAAGATCGGTTGGAATATTTCTTGAGGAATATACCCCTTTCACATTAAAATAACTTATTTAAAATATATCAATTTCTCAAAATTTAAATAAAATATTTTCCCAAAAATTAACCATAAAACCTATAATGGAAGATTAATATAATTAATTGCCAATACATCATGAATTTTTTTCATTCCCCAACTGTTAAAATTAAACATTCATTTCTTACTTTTTTAATGAAATCAAAAAGTAACTCATATAGAAAATATAAAAAAGATTAATTTTAAACAATTCATAGAAAATTAAAATAAAGATAAAATTTACATTAAACCAGGAGAATATAATATTTCGAAAATTTATGAATTTGTTTTTGTAAAACATAGATATGGAATAGAAATTACTTTTGATCTTAGAGAGAAATAATGTATGATTTTCATAAAAATCATAATTTATATCTTTCAAGTTCTCAAAGAGAGGATAAAATGAATGTAAAACATTTATTATAAATATTTTATGACATGATAATTTAATTAAATACATTAATCATATATGTATCATATAATCTCATCACTAGAAATTCGATTATAAACAATCCTGCTTAAAATAATATTGAAAAAAATCACTTACCTCGCATTCCACATGAATAAAAAGATATCAAACATCTTATATAAAAAATATTTTATTATATTTCTATAAAATATTAACTAAATTTTTTATAATATCATATATTTTATACTTTGAACATGTCCATAACCATTTAGTAATAATTTTTTATTAGAGTCGGCGTTTCAGAGTGTTGATTGTTTCTGTATTCATGAGATTTTTACTTCAGAAGATCTTATCCTTTTACATTTATCATAGTTTCACCACATTAAGAATGTTAGTAAATATTTAAATATAATACATATTAATTAACTACATATTTATATTCATCTAGAAAATATTGATATAAAAAAATCAATTACACAGTTTATGATGACAGATTTTCATACTTACGCATGAATGTAGATTTTATTTTTCAACAGATGAAACAAAATTAATTTAAATAATAATTAACCTCAAAAAATTATTCTTATTTCATATATATAATACATATTAATTAAATATCTCTTTATTATAATCCATGTATTAGGGTAATGAAAAACAAATCACATCAAGTCATGGAAGTTATATTCCAAAAATATGTATGAGTAGTGTTATTTTTTCCAACAGATTCGATGGTAAGAAGGTTGATAAAATATTTTAATTCAAAAAGTATGATTATTTCAATAAAATAATAAATATACCTTATAACCTTCAAAAGAAAAAAGTATGAAATATGGTGATGGGAATTGAATTATATCACTCTGTAGAGATGGTAAGGTGTATATAATCACGAGTAAAAAGTTAACATCCCATTTGATGAAAAATATGGGGATTAAAGAATGTTTTATAATCATATAAAAATAATTATATTTAGGATATATATTTTATTATTTTAGGATAAATAAAATTTATCTTGATGAGTTAAAGGAACAAGTAAAAGAATGAATGTTGTTGGTTAAGGTGATTATATCTTCTTTGACAGAACTCCTTTGGATCTCCTCCGAAGGACCCTATGTTTAGTCTTTTGTGTAGAACTAAACATTTGGGATGTGTATATGGAAGTATATAAGATAATTTACCATGGTCTTGTTTTCATATCTAAGGCACAACTATTTGTAAAGAAAATAAAGGAGGTTTGTATTTTTATAAGTGAGGGGAGAGGCACTGTTTGAATTTATTAAATGATTAAAATATAAGAAATCCATTATGAATGTAAATAATTCTATATAGAAAAGTATTATAAGAAAAAATAGTCTATGATAGAAATAAAAACAACAAACGATATATATATATATATATATTTTTGTGTCATTTTAAAAATTATCTTTTCATTAACAGCTTCATTAATCATTTCATGACTTTAACCACAGTAACAAATATTTTAATCTTGATGGGATAAGAATGTTACCATAAATAAAAAATGACAAATAAATTGATCATGGTTGATATAAGACACAATATTCCATTAAATCATATGATGTTATGAATTTTATGAATTTTATGTCATTTAATAAAAAAAATTATATTGAATTATTAATGAATGTTTTGATACTATTAATTTAACATGAAATTTAAGAATCCAATAAATTATGGAATTTGAATATAATCAATTTATTCATCCCTAATATGACATATATAACTAAAAAATATGTCAAAAAAATAATTCACTTAATTTGTAAAACTATAAATATTTTTATAATCCATTATTTATTTTATTAATTGAAGAAATGTTGTGTTGACATTGAATAGAATGTTAATGTAATTACATAATAAGTAAAAATTATAAATGAATTACCATCTTAAAATTAATTTCAATATTCTCAATATATCCATTACTATTCATTCAAAACATTATTTAGTCCATATGTGACCACATAAGTGATATTTAAAAGTAAGAGAGTGTCATTTTTTATTTTTTTTACTTAAAAAATTATATATTCCTTTTCATAGAAAATTCTCCCCTAAATAAAAAATTTTAGAAAAATAAGGGGATAATGGTTCAACTACTTTTATACTATAATAATTAAGATGAAATAACGCTGACCTTAAAATGTTTTTTTAACCAAGGTTAACCAGATTTACCCTTTTCCAATATGATAAATTTTACCACTTTTACTATTCAAAATGCTTTAAAATTAATGGGACATATTTATGAAATATGGACCTCCAGATTTAAAATATGGAATCCATTTTTCAAGATTTAAATTTTATCAGTTTATGAAAATAATTTTAATATAATCAGGAAAGATTCTACAAAAACACTTTTCCCAAAAAAAACATTATATGAAATAATTTATTTTTAATTATTTTATTCCTAGAAAAACAATTAGATGAATTTTATAAAATCTTATTGAATATATAATGTATAAATGTTATTAAAATAATTCACCAACAGCGATAAATTTATTTTATTAAGGTAAAAAAACATTGTGTCCATAAAAACACGTTTTGGAAAAACAATTCCTTTAGTTTCAATGGATTTCATTTTTGTTTTTAATAAATTGATACCAGTGATTTTATTTTACAGTTGAGCTAATTTTAAATTTTTTTATAATTTAATAACTAATATTCATATCCAAAAATATAGTCTCTTGGATATAATGGTATACTATATTAAAATTTATTTTAACATGTGGTTTCATGTGATGTAATCTATCAATGAAGTCAATATTTTATTCCAAAAGAAACTTGTCATAAAATATCTTAGTTTTAAATTCTACCCCATTATATAAAACATTCCGTCATAATTAAATTAATTCTATAAAAAAAGAGGATATCTATATTTCATTACAAATTTTGGTTTCCAATAAGCTTCTTTTAGTATCTAATCCCTCTAGAGAACTCAAATCATTTGAGAATTTTTATTTCATAAAATATTATATCAACGGTCCTAGATTTATCAATGTTGTTCTTCATAGGAAATACCATCCTCAAAAAGTATTATCACTAATTTTAGTATGTGGAAAGAATTATGTATATATTTCCTCAGGAGAGAAACAAGTAACACATCATGAAATTGAGAGACGATAATTGGAAGGATTAGAAATAATATTTTATCCCTACATGAAAAATAATCTTGATGTTGATAATATACCCATGGTGTAGCATTATATTTTGCTTAAATCCCGTAAAAATATAATTTGTAGATATATTTATAAAAACCATCTCACCGTCATCAATATCCACATCTCACTAATGATATGAGATACAATTTCTAGTTAACTCTGATCTTTCTCTATGTGATTTTGAATAGATATTTCTGTAGCACTTCCACAACCATTTCAATCCCTAATATCATAAATTCTCTAATTTCATTATCAAACATTATATATTTATGATTCCTTATATATTGGGATTCATATGTGTCTATCTAAATTCTCATGTGAATGTTATTATTGTAGAAAAACTCAAGTAGTGCAAGGTGTTTATCCCAACCACATTTTAAATCCATGTAATATGATCTCTGTATACTTCTATCGGGTTTTAATGGTTCTGTCTAACTATCCATGTATCTATCCATGATATGTTGACTTGAATCTCACCTGAGTATATAGATCCTACTGATGTCTTCAACTGAACTATAGGGAAACCCTCAAATCTTGATCAGATATAATAGAATTTGGTAATCCATTAAAACTTTCCACTTAATTAATTAATATTCTATAAAATTTATCAAGATATAGATCATATTTGATTTTGTTTCTTGAATATGAATGGAGATTTTCTGAAACAAAAATATCGTAATGGCCTTTTCACATTTTGGGGAGTGAGACAACATAATACATTATAAATATTTACCATTTCCATTATTCTGTGGGAATTTTTGGTAAAATATGCTTATAAAAATGTGTGATGACATACCAGTAATCAATATATATACACTTCAACATCACATTTCAGGATATACAACCAAAAAATATCTTTCATATCTCTATTCTTCTTTGTATATGTAGGATGAATGAGGAATAATGAACTTTGAGATTCATCCAATATCACTTTCTACTCTTGTATAGATGCTACCCAATCATTGTTCCTAAACCATATAATTCCATCATAAGTAATATTGCCCTCAAGAATATTTATAGCCTTCCTTTGAAGGTATCCATCTTACTTTTACACAACTTTTATCATTAAATATAAGGATGATTGATCATTAATTTGAGAAAGATATCATTTTCCACCTAAAATCAATACTTCCAGATCCATCAATTGATAATCCAGTAATATATGATCTTTTTTTATCCTTATCATATTAAATCTATGATGATTTAATTGACTAAATTCATTATCCACCATGTTTTCCCTCCCAATATGGCAATGTATTGAGCATTTTTATTCATTAATAGAGTCACAACATCTAGTTTGTAGAAATATTTATCTGATTCTAAGTGAATATATACATAAAAATTTTATTATCAATATATATTCAATTAATTTATCCATAAATATAATTCATTCATATGATTAATTCAAAAATAGCCATATCTAATTCCAAATTTGGAGTTATAAATTTTTCCTCAAGAAATATTAATTTTCATGTATCATAATTTGTCACCATATCATTATCCAGGACAATGAATCCTAATCCCATTTTTGATATGTAATTATAGATTAAATATTTGTCTCTACTATTGGTTAAGGAAATATAGGTTCACTGAATAACCTTATCATTAGTTCCCTGAAATCCCCATTACATTCCTCTATATAATGGAACTTGTATCCTTTCCAATCTAACTTGGTGTGTGGATTAGATAATCATGAATACTTATCCAGAAATTAGTTGACAAAATCCATACAATCCAATATAAATATGTATATTAATTACAATGGTTCGAATAGAAATTGTTTTAATAACATATGTATTTGATAAATTCAATGATATAAGATCTATTGATATTATATAACCAAAAAAAGAATCTTTTATCAGCATAAATATCACTTTATAAACTATTCATATATATTTTCCATCATAAGGGACTTCATTAAAATCCATATGTATTATTCATTCTATTCCTTTCCAATTTATTGTGTAATAATTTTTTTATAAAGACATTCACAAATTGATCAATGAAATATTTAATGAATATACTCCTTAAATTAATTAATATAGAGGGAAGTTTGTATGAAAAAATATAATTCAATGTATTCATATCGTCTATACACTATAGAGAATATTTTCTTGGGTATATTCTCCTTCACCCATAATTGTGGATATCCGTAATGATTATCACACTTTGAAATGTATTAACCACTATATATTTATTTTAAAAAGTGATAAATAGGGGAAATAGAAAACATATTGTTGATATTGAACTTGTTATGTTCCCAATAATCAATTTATAGCCTCATTTGTCAATATTTTATAATAAAAAATAAATCTGGAACCCTATGTGATGTACATAAATAAATAAATACCTTTTTTGATTCTATTGGAGTTTCTTATTCAAATTTTGAAATTAAATCATGGACATTATATATGAAATATATAAAATCATTGTAGCACTATGTATGAGTAATACAAGGATTTGAACATTATCGTTTAGAAGAAAAATACGTAAATATGTTAAAAAAATAATAAATTCCCACTTACTAAGAATATCATCAATTTTGTATTTCTTTATGATAATTGGAGCTAAACTATTTTTTATGGTAAAAAATATACACATAATAGATATACATTGTACTGTAAGGTCGTATTTATTATCACATTGATAAAAGATCACCAGATGGTTCAGAATATCATACATGACTACCCTTCCCTGGAAATTAATGTGGTATTTTTATAAATAAAGCCAATAAATTCCTAATATAACATCAAAATACCACTAAATAGAGAATAATGATACTTTAATGAAGAAAATTCTCAAAAACATTATTCAGAGAAGAATTATAGAGTTGAGGTGAAATAATCATTCCATTGAGAGTTTTTACTACTAATTAAATATAAAATTATTGAGGATATTAATTAATATTTCATTAATATTTTCCTCACACACTATAATTCATATAAAAAATAAATTATATTTCTCCAATATTTAATAATACATATAAAAACATCTAAATTTTTATTTTTTCTTCAATCCATTAGAAAAATGAAAATGGATAGCATGACCATACAATATCATTTATGGGAGTGATTAATGCTGAAAAATAATTTTTATGATATCTAAAACAGGAAAGATTATTTTCAATTAATATCCCCATTAGTTTAACTCATATAAATAATGTTCATCATATATACATGTACATTATAATGGATATTAAAAAAATTTAACTTATCAAAGGATTTCTCCAACAACTATAAAAGCATGTGCGCAATGAAGAAACAATAACCGTACAAAAAATTAGTGAGTTATATATACCTAACCAAAAAGTTTCAGGGTTATTACCCCATAATTTATCTCTTCCATAACCACATCAACTTTTACTATCATGATAGGTCTGTATTTCTATGAAAACTATGCTACTTTCTTCAAAAACATTTAAGATATTCGACTATAAAACAGATTATCCATAGGATTCTCAATGGATAATTATCTTAATAGTTTATAAAGGTTCATTTTTCCTTTCTGTGATGTTAATATTAGAGTCTCATACTTTTGATACCTGGATTTTATATCTAATTATAGGAATATTAATTAAATAACATAAAGATCCATGAAAAATCATATAGGTCTAATACCATTGGAATCATAGATACATGTTAAACATGTCCATAGGATATCTACATTGTATCCCACATAATTTTTCATAACAATCACTCTTTATAAATATATCAAACCTAAAATCATTCTTCGTAATCTAGGGAAAGTAAAGAGAAAAGATGGTGATATCAGATTATTGTTAAGGGTATTCTAGGGAGACGTCATTCATCACATAAATATATATTGAGAATAGGGGTATCATAATAAGAGAATCTAATTTTAAATAATTTCCTCTCATATCAAAGAACATATTTTATAAACATGACATAAATCATGGAAATTCGTAAGACATGATTCGTAAAGGAATTAAAATAAAATTATTCAATAGATATTAACATTTCTATAAAAAATAAATTTTAGGAATATCAATAATGTTAAAAACTAACATCAATATAAGTTAGTGATTATTGAAAAAACAATCATATTGGATTTGGTTAAGTCCCAAAACCATCATAGTAGTCATGGATCACTCCCAGGTCTTTAATATTGTAAATTGTCTCATATAGAACTAGGATGTATATAAATTCCATCCGTTATCATCTCAGGAGATATCTATATTTACCCAATTCTTTGGAGGTCCATATTATTATAGGACAATCAATCACATAATTAAAATAATAATAACAAATTTTACATGTTAAAAAAATTACTACATCATAACCCATGGTAATGAAATGGAAAGCATGAGCAATTTATCACATAAAAACACATGGAAAATAAATAGGATTCATAAGCATTTCATCAATTCTTCATATCATAAGCCATTTAAAAGGAATAAATTTCATGATAATCATGTCAACATAATAATAAACTATATATATAATGAGTATGGATTGAATCATTGGATTTTATCCACATTAGTTATTAGATAACATCAAAGTATAACATCTTTGGTAAAAATCACCTTTAAAAGATTGCATATGATGTTTCATGAGAAAAATTTCCCCTTAACATTATAATAACATATTTAAAATCTAAAAATTTCCCATTAATTAAATAAAAACTTTTCTTTAGAAATGAAATTAAACATGTAATGGAATATTCAAATAATTTAATGGTCATTGTGGTATAATATTCCATTCATTCAATATATATATATATATAGTGAATCATTCCATTCACGGTGTGTAAAATAGTCAATAATAACCCCATTCAAAAAACATAAAGTATATTCCTATCAAAATATATCAAAAAATACTATAAAGGTCAACAATTATTTCCAATAATTTTTTTTTTATTATTTAAAATAATTTTTTTTAAACATCAATATGGAAGAAATTGTATTTTTTTAAAAAGGGATAAATAATGTAAGATTTTCTTCAAAATAATTATTTCAGTTTATTGAGTTATTAATAAGAGTAAAAAATGAAAGTAAATAATTTATTATCAATAAATAAATAGTTTATAATAATATTTAATTGAATATCAAATTAATCTTACAAAATTCCCTCTACTAAAATTTGTGAATTAATAACTCGATTAATATTGGATTAATACCTCAAGTTTCAATTAATTCAAACAAAATATAAATAAAATTACTGTATATTAAAATTTATGACAATTAAATATATGAATTATTAATATAATTGTGACATCATTAATGCTCCACTTTTAACAATTCAATAACCATTTATTAATTATTCCTTAATAAAATCATTATTTCGGTTTGTTGACTATTTTGATTTTTATGAGAATTATTATTCTTAAGTTATTGTACATGTAATTTTATCACGGTTACACCATATATATAAATTATATCATGATATAAATATAATATATATTCATTGTATCAGTATTTATTCTCATCCATAAATTTTATAGATGAAAAAATGATTAACATTGTTCATGGACATGGTGGGTCGTACGTACACCAGAACACTGTTTTATTTTTTTGATGGATGGAATAAAATAATGGTAACTATTAATTTACCCATATATATTCATAATAATATAATTTATATTATATTTATTTTTTAATTATATCCTTATTTCAATCCATGTGAAATAAAAATGAAAAACAAATCACATCGCTTGGTGGATGTGGTAGTCCCCACCAATGCATAAGTGGCTATATTATTTTCCAACATATATGAATGTAGAAATGTATATGTCATATTATAATTTAAAACATTTAATTATGTCATTAATATAATATATAATAATAACACATATCAAAATAACTAACCATGAATAGTAGTGAAGGAGAATGAATTAAATCACTATGTGGAGATTGTATGACATATGCATGCACGAGCGATACATTCATATCCCATTTCATGAATCATGGGATGAAGAATAGTGGTTTTATAATCACAATATCATTTCATTACTTTTTGGATACTAATTATTTCATCTCATAAAAAATACCATGTATATTTAAGGGATCAAATAAGAATTAAGAAAAGAATGTTTTCAGTTAGGGAAGTTACCTTTTATTTTAAGGAAACCCTTTGGATATACACTTAAGGATGGAAGGATTATCCCATTGGGGATAAAATCCCCAATAAAATTTGTATATATAAGTTCAGAGGGTAATTTTCTATGAATTGGGCGATCATAAAATATCAAGGTGGTTTAAGGAATTGAAATTAGGATTTATCATTTATAAGTGAGGGTAGGAGCATTGATCTAATTATTAAAAACAGTAAAATATTAAAGTTTAATATTATTTCAAATAAAAAATTTAAAATATTTATAAAAAAAATATATCGATATAAAATGATATAATATTAATAAATATAGATTAGTTTTGGTTACATTTTAAATCTTATTATTTTAACTGACCCCTTCATTAATCAATTTTGTAATTAATCACTTTAACAGCTATTTCAATTTAATGGAGTGATGAAGTTACCATAAATTCCAAAATGATTCCTAAATACACCATGGATTATATTATAAATAATATTCCATTAAAAATTAGAATTATATTATTTTTATGATGTATATATCATTTTATAAAATATAATTATTGTAACTTTTAGAACTATTCAATTAATTTGAATTTATTGAGAATAAGAAAAATATGGAATTAGAATATAATATTTTTAACATACCGAATGTTTAATAAGTATCTAGGAAAGTCATGGAACAAAATAATTCATATAAATTGTATTACATTAAATATATTTTTAATCATATATTATATTTTTCACCTATTTGAATAAATACTGCACAAGTATTTCATAATATTTAAATGAAAATTATATAATTAACAATATTTTGAATTTAATTACCATCATGTAAATAATTACATTATTGAAAAAACAACCATGTATATTCTATATAATCCTTCTTTATTCGCTATGTGATCCGAAATGATATATTTAGAAGTTAGAGATTGAATGTTTGTATTTATCTTTTCTTTAAATATTATATATTTCATTTTCAAAGACTAATATCACATAAAAAATTAAATTTCTAGAATATAGTGATAATTTTGTAATTAGATTCATCAAATAATGGTTTATTAGAAAAAATTGAGACCTTAACAAATAGTTATATGATTGGTTAACTTGATTTTCCCTTTATCAAGGAAACAAATTTTATAACAATTACTATTCAATATTTCAAAACAGTATAAGGAACTGTTCACCAAATTTGGACACCCTATTTACAAAAATAGAATATTTTAGAGATTCTTATTATATAGGTGTATTAAAATAATTTTAAAATAAGAATTAAAAATGTGACAAAAACTAATTCTAGAAGAAAAAATTACATTTTCAACAACATAAATGGATTTATTCTGTTCCTATTCATTTAAAAAATATTATCATAAAGACAAAACAATTTATTGAATATATAACACAAAAATTTTATTTAAGAAATTCCCCAATAGTGATTAATATAATTTCTTAAGACTAAAATAAATTACGCACATAAAAATCATTTTCTGAAAAATCATCTCTTATAATTGTATTGTATATTATTGTTGATTTAGACACAAGGTTTCTGGTAAATAAAACTATCATAAACATAATAATTTATTTTGAAAACAAATATGTTATAAAATATTGATGTCTTATAGGTAAAAAATATACAAGGAAGAGAAGTATCCTTTAGAAATTTACTGGGTTATCTTTTCAAAGTATGATTTTATTTGAGGAAGTGTTTCATCATATAAGTGTATATAAATGAAGAGAAATAATACACTAGATAAAATATTAATCATCTATCTGAAAATATAATTATTGTAAAAAATAGGCAAGAATGTTCAAAATAAACAATTGATTTCATGACTCACGGGTAAAAGGACATATGTTGAGAAAATAGTTACAAATAGAGTATCATTTTAATAAAAACCCATGATGAAGATATATGTTGAAAATGTTACTCAAATACCATGAATAAAATATATTTCATGATAATATAACAATTTGGAATCATATACTCCATATTAATTTAAATATATTCATAAATTGAAACATGCCTCGATGAATAAGGTTTTGGAAAAAAATCTCATACATCATAAGAAAATTATAAAACCCCACTTGAATGAAGGAGTTCATGAATTTGAACTAGTTTCGCCAGGAATGTGTATAATACATGATATTAAATATCCTATTTAAATTA
Source organism: Viscum album (assembly GCA_963277665.1). Classification (NCBI taxonomy): domain Eukaryota; kingdom Viridiplantae; phylum Streptophyta; class Magnoliopsida; order Santalales; family Viscaceae; genus Viscum; species Viscum album. The sequence continues at coordinate 418,296,243 of OY728123.1, read as the reverse complement.
TATAATCCATCTATATAAAATTATTTGTATAAAATATCTTATGTGTATAAAACAGCTTATGTGTACAATCCAGATAATCTCATGTTGGTGTGCTATTTGGTTAATGAAATTTTCTTTCAGTTTAAAAAATGTTAAAGGTATTTAGTAACCCTCTTGGTTTTTAATTTTCGTTGAAACAATTTTTATAATGTATTTTAAAATTGAATATAATTATTTTTAATTTTATTTTTAACATTATGTAGACCACAGATTCTATGTAAGGATAATTACATTTTACCTTTAACCATGTGATATTTTATGGTGTTTCATAAAGATAATATAGACTCTGTATATTCCTATTAAGGGTAACCCCGTATAGAAGTATATAGCTAACCCATATATTTTCAATGGCTTATTAGCCTCCTTTTAAAGATCTTCCCATATTTATGCGAGGGAAATTTTTTTCACGAACCGGACCGAGTTGCCACAAATAACGGCAAAAAATACAACCCATGACAATGCCCGAAGGGCGTTCCATATACCAAAGGGCTAGAAAAAGAGCATGGGTATGAATAAATTATGTTTGGGAATTATTTTCTTGAGTATGAAAGCCTAAAACATTATAAACAATCAATAATAAGAATCGTAAATTTTCATTCCAAATAATTCTTAACAAAACCAGAACTGAATACATGATTTTAAAAAAAAAGAACAATATGTCCAAATATTAAAAAAATATGTAAGTCATCCATATTGACTCCACACGACAAGGGGTCATCACCCCAAATTCGTCTCCACAACACCTTACTAAGAGGGGACTAAGATCCTGTACCACCGTCACCTGATGTTTTTTCTTTAACATAGTCGAACATAATATAGTCTATATACACCAAAGGAGTGTAAGTAATGTGTGATCATAATCCCAGCACAATACCACCCTAATATTCCAAATAGTATGCAACACACAGTGAAAAGCATGCAGTTTTACTATGTAATGAAAATGATGATAAATTCAATGTTTTGCAACATTCAATTGAAAGTATTTTATTAACTAAAAATTTATTAATTATTAAACAATTAAATAAGACATGATAGGTACTATAAATTACATCTAAACACACCCTAATAAAAGGGTAAATACCAAAAATTCAATGATCAAAAAAACTGGGAACACCCATAGGCAACTAGATAGTCTCAAGCCCTATGCACCTCGTACCTCGGTGAAACATAACCATATATAAGTTTGTTATTGTGCACGAGCCCCAAATAGGGAACATACCCATAACATAGTGTTCCATAATTTTCATCATTATATTTTAGTTAGATTTTTCGTTATCCATTTGCTCAGTGATATAGGGACAACACCTATCATGTTCACTAGTTGTACTAGTATATATCATCCCACCTTTGTATACAAGAACCCCCTTTTGTGCTGAAATAATTTCAGAAATAAACACACATCCCTTTTAATCTAAAAACCCACTACAGGTCACCTAATAATAGTAAAGTACATACACACACTTTTTACCACTATAAACACACAACATAACATTTTAATTTTTAGTAAAAATCTTTTCAAAATCTTGACTTGCTTTGTGCCCAAATATCCTTCACACCCCCACATTGTGCACCATGTGTAGACTTTAAGATACCAAAAAATGGTATTCCAAAACCTTCCAATTAAACAAAAAATCAATCTTAGTGAAGCCCCATATAATTTAAGAAGTGATAACATTGTAAAACCTCCATTTTTCACTAAAATGGCACCTAAAATATTATGTGTTTCACAAACACCATTAAAACAAATTTTCGCAATAACAAACAAAAGAGATAGACAATAAAAATAATATTTTCAGCCCTAGAAATTTTCAATAAAATGAACTAATCAATTATATCGTAGACACAAGTGAAGCAATGAAAGACTTATTTGTAAAACCCCCCAATTTTAGAAAAACAAGTGACACCAAAAATTCATTTGCATTATAAATACCAAAAAACCAATTTTCAAAGAAAAATTCAAATTCAATAAACATAATTATACTATAGAGACATTAATATAAGTCACAAAATTGCACACCTAATGGAATCACCTAAAAATATAATGAAATCCTAGAACCCTTTTTTGAAAAACTCAAATGGACAACCACCACACCTCAAGGAGCGTAGATCAAGCATAAAAACAAAATATTGGACAAGGAAAACCTAAGGATTAACCCAAGGTCTAAAATCCTACACTTTGGTCTTTTGGGACTTCAAGGATAAGGGAAGAAACATTAATCACATTGAATGAAACCCGATAAAAAATGAATGAAGAATGAAGGGGACCCACTTACTTGAGAGATCTCAAAGAAATTTCCCCGAATACCCAAGTAGATGAATTTAGAAAAAGTCAAAAATGAAATATATGATAGAACAAGGAATACAAGGTTAATTGAGAACATAAATTGTTTGAAAATAGTGAAAAATTATGGAGTTTTGAAGGAATTTAATAAATTTTTAAAATATGGATGAAATATGAATGCTTTAGATGTTTAGACCTGAACCAAGAGATAAAAGAGCATAAAAGGGTGGAAAGCATGAATGGGTGTGGACCTAGATTCAATCAGCTCAGCTGAGAGGTGGAATCACTAAAAAATAATTATAATTTAATATGAATTAAATAAACAATTTTTTTTAAAAAAAACATGAAATGGGCTTCCGGTCTTGCCCAACTCCTTAAATAAAAACGCAAATACACCATGATTATAGATTTATAAAGGCAGAAAATTGACATTGTGGTGTTTATATGTCATGGGAGGCCATGCCGGAATTGGAAAGGATGAATGTTTTTGTTAAATGATAGATTTATAAAAGAAAAATTTATTTTTAAATCTGGAATTTAGATCACGGTATGGCCAAAATTTTGAAAACCCACCATTTCCACCAAAATGCATTGAAAACAACCAAAAAAATATAGAATTGAAATTAAATGAATAATTCCTTTAAAACAAGTCATGAATGTGAAATATTCTCCCCACTAGGAAAACATTCAATCATAGAACATCAACCTGAAGCTTGATTAGAAATCAACAACATATACCCTCCCTCAACCAATGAATTTTGCTCCCATGTCTCATTTGTATCATTTCCATACTGCCAAAGAACCCAGACCAGTGGAAAAGACTTTCTCTAAAGCACCTTCTTTTGGGAGTTCACTATTTGCATTGGCCGCTCAAAAAATGCCATGTCAGGCTCTATCTTCAGTTCTACCCAACACAGCACTCGGGACAGATCTGAGTTATAGTTCTTCAACTAGGAGTCATAAAAGACTCCAGGGATGGATATCCACTATCATGGTAAAACAAAAATGTATGCCACATTTACAATACTCTCAGTGAAATATAAAGGTCCAGAAATCCGCGGTGTCAGCTTCCCTTGCTTTCCCAATCGACGATGGCCCAGACGAGGGGCCACATTCAAGAATACCCAATTTCCCATAGAAACCTCCATGTCTCAATTACTCCAATCATCATAAGATTTATGGATACTCATATATGTCAATAAACGTTTCCTGATCAATTTGACCTTCTCAAAAGTCTCCTACACCAGACTCGGCCCCAGTAGTGAGGTCTCACCATCCTTATCCCAACACAGGGGGACCGACAAAGACAAACATAGAGCAATACAAAAGGAGCCACTCAAATCAAGTATTAGTAACTATAATTATAATAAATTCCAACCAATCATAAATGGATATCCCAGGAACCTCCAAAGTCTGAGACACATGCACATAGAATGTCCTCCCAAATCTGATTTACCATCTCTGTCTAATGATCCATCTAAAGGTGGTATTCCATTCTCAAGATAATCTGAGACCCCATGGCCTTATGAAGGCCATCCATAAACTGAGAAGTGAATCATGTGTCTCTATCTAATACAAATATTGTTGGAACTCCATGGATTCCCACGACCTCCTGAAGATAGAAATGGACCAAGTCATCCACATTAGTAGTATATCTGACCAGATTAATGTGGGATCTTTGGTTAGATGATCAAACACCACCCAAATAGAATTCTTCCCCCAAAGTGTACGATGCAAGGTAGTAATGAATTACCTGGAAACCTCGTCCCACTTTTAAGAAGGAATGGGAAATGGATGGAGCAAACGGGAGGGCCTCTGATGCTCTACTTTCACCTGTTGGCATGTGTAGCATCTCGACACAAATTCCTCTATGTATTGTCACATTACTAACCACAAAATCTATGATCTAATATCATAATACATCTTGGTGGGACTCGAATGGACATCCCACTGAGACTAGTGGCTATTATAACTCACCACCTTCCGTAGAGACAATAACACTACTGCGAGGCCCTTGAAGCACACAATATGCACTCTGGAGATGAAAACCAATCAGTGGATGTCTCCCCATCATGAAGAATCTATCTCCACCACTGAAAGATCTCATCACTAGTATATTCTTTCTGAATAAACTCCAAGAGAGAAGGAGTCAACAGAACACTTTCCAATAATTCACCTCCACTATGCTCCCTAGTCTCCACATCCATCTGAGCAATGAGTCTCATCAAATTCCACTCTTCACCAGAATTCGTCAATGTCTACAATAGAACTCTTCTGGTTAAGGAATCAGCCACCAAATTAACCTTTCATGGGTTGTAGACAATGTCAAAGTCAAACCCCTGCATGTAGTCAATCTAGTGACACTGCCTCAAGCTGAGGTCCTTCTATTAGAAGATATAGGCCATGCTATTGTGAGCAGAGTAGACCACAAGATTATCCCCAATGGGATAGTGCTGATAAGTCTTCAATGAATGCATCAGCACTCTCAACTCCTAGTCATGGGTCGGTAAATTCATTTCATGTGGTATGAGTTGGTGAGATGCATATGCCACCACATGATCATCATACATAAGAACGTACCAAAGACCAATACCAAAAGTGTCTCAAGATACCACATACTCCTTCCCAGCCTCAAGAAAAATCAGCATGAGGGCAGTAGTCAAACACCAATTCAGCTCCTTAGATAATGCCCGAAATTCTGGGGACCACACAAACTTCACCCCTTTTCGGGTGAGCAGAATCATCAGTGAAGAATGATTGGAGAAATTTATGACGAACCACTGGTAATGACATGCCTACCCAAAGAAACTCCTAATCTCGAACACATTATTTGATTATTCTCAGTACATGACCACACTGATCATCTAAGGGTACACAAAACCCCCCTACTCTGAGATCATATTCCCTATTAACATCACCTCTGTGATCCGGAATGTTCACTATAAAAACTTTGTATAGAGGCGGTGATCCCTCAGAGTGCTCAAGATGATTCTCAAATGATGTTTGTGTTCTTCATCAGAGCTAGAGTATACTATAGTTTCATCAAATGACACCAAAAATAAGTAATCGATATATTGATCAAACACATTGTTCAGGAGTGCTATAAGGACCTCTGGAACATTTTTCAATCCAAAGGGCATGACCAGATACTCAAAGTGTCCGTACCTGATTCGGAAGGCTGTCTTCCGGATATCTAACTCTCTCACCCAATGTTGATGGTATCCGAAACACATGTCTATTTTTGAAAACCACTTTTCCCCATTCAACTGATCCAACAAATCATATATTCTGTAAAAAGGGTATTTGTTCTCAACTTTTACCTTATTCAGATTCTGTTAGTCAATTCACAATAGGAAGGACATGTCATCCTTTTTTGTGAATAACATAAGAGCGTCCTAAGGAGCGACACACTGGTGAATGAATCCTTTGGATTTTATGTTTTACAACTATATCATCAATTCCCTCATCTCGGTAGATGCCTTATGCTAAGAGGGAAGATATATTGGTTATGTCCCAATCAATAGTTCAATCGATAACTCCACATAACACTCTAGGGAAAAAACTGAAAAATCATCTAGGAATACATCTGGAAACTCATTAACTAAATGAGGTAGTAAACATTCAGGGGAAATACCATCATTCTCATCTATGAGTAACAATAAATTGAAGATATTACTTCCCAACTCTGGATGTGAAGTTCATGTGTGCCCTGAACGAGGATCCCATTCTTAATGAAAAACATGATGACACGCATTAGGTGCCGTAAAACTCACTCACCTCCTATAGAAATCAATGTGTGCAAGGCAGTTTACCCGCGAATCCTTGAGAAGTATCACATAAAAAAGTTTTATATCTAAGACAAAAATGAACCACTTTATCTTAATACCTAACACGTAGAGCAGACATGATGGTAACCAAAGACCCTACACATTCTTTATTCCCAGCTACGTAATGAAATCCATTTCAAAAGACAAAAACATTGTTGGAAAATTCAATGTGTCATAAAAAAGGGAATAAATTAATGTAAACGAGGAAGCAGTATAAAAAAGATAAGTAGTTATAGAAGATGTAATAAAAACGGGTCCATGAACTGTCGACATTCCTAGCCTTGACACTAATAGTTTCTGAGCCACTACATGGAGATGCCTATTCTCTACATGAGGAAAACCACTAGTATGTGGTTGATTCCTGAATTGGATCATCCTAGATGATGACCCATACCTACCACCATGGCCCCCAAATAGAGATCCCCCAGTCCTCGATGGCTCTGACTATGCTAGCACTCCTCTTAAAACCACTAACCCTTCCCCACTCGGATGTGGACATCCCACCCTGCAGAATTGATGAATATTCCCCATACGTCCACACTGGTTACAAGGCTTCGGTGGAATCAAGCATTCTAGTGTGATGTGCACTGGATTCCCATGGCGTGGGGACACTACTAATCTTGCATTAGAAGATGCAGATGAAAACTTCTCGGAGGACTGGCCTGAACTGACACCTCCTTTCTTTACATGTCCCCCCTCTTTCATTTCATCTCAGAAGATCTTCCACTGCCCACTTCTGATACTTATCTAGAGAAACCATCCCTTCCATTATGGTCAATCTCAACCATGATCTCCTAGTCAATGAACTCAGAATCGGTCATGATCTTAAATATGATCACCTGAGAGTATATCTCTAGTCGCAAGCCATTCTCAAACATATGGGCCTTCACTTGCCCATTGGATATGATTTCAGGGGCACTCCAAAGAAACTCATAAAAACAGAAGGAATAATCCTGGAATGAATGATTCCCCTGAAAGAGATCCATGAACTCTCAGGTCCTGGCATATGGAAAGACCTAGGGGAAATATTGATCATTTAATATTGCCTTGAAATATCCCAAGCGCATCTACTCATTCTTTCATGTAGAAGAACAAATTTCCACCACCTGTGATTGGTTCCCTCAAACAGAAAAGAGGAACACTTCACCCTAATATCCTCAGGTGTATCTAAGAACTCGAACTTTCGCTAAATCTTCTCGATCCATTCCTCTACTTCTTGGGTTTCTATGCTACCTCGGAAGGTGAGAGGCTTATTTTATCAGGAACTCCTGGGACTTTTTCTTTCTAGGATAAGTCTTATCATCTCATATAAGAGCTAGAATAGGAGTCGGTCCTTTTACTAGAGACTAGAAATCCCAGACCACGCGAGGTGCATGATAGGCACCCCACTCATGACTAAAATCAAAAACCCCAACAATCCTAGAGCTTTTCAATCCCAAATCATCCCAAAATAGCAACATAAACCCAAAAACATTAACCTCTTTTGATACCATTTTGTCACGAACCAGATATGGTTACCACTAATATTGGAACCAAATCTAGACCATGAAGTGGCCCAAAGGGAATTCCTTATCCCCACAGGCTGGAACATGTTCCTAGGTATCAATAAATTAGGTTTGGTAATGATTTACCCAAGTATGAATGCATAAAACATTAAAAACAATCAATAATAAGTATTTGAAATATTCATTCCAAATAAGTATTAACAAAACCAGAATCGAATACATGGTTTTAAAAAAAGTACAAGAGGTCCAAATAATAATAAAAATAGTATAATGTTAGACACAATGACTCCACATGACAAAGGTTCATCACCCACAAGTTGTCTCTACAACACCGCACCATGAGGGGACTAACAACCTAAACTTCCTTTGCCCGAGGTTTTGCCTTTACCCATGTTAGACATAATGAAGTCTACTTACACCCAAGGGATGTAATTAGGGTGTCATCCTGATCCTATTAGGATACCACCCAAAAATTCAAAAGGTTATGCAATACAAAGTGAAAATCATGTAGTTTTACTATGTAATGAAAATGACAATAAATTCCAAGTAGTGAAACTTTCAATTGAAAATAGTTTTTAATCTAAAAATTTATGAATGTTAACAATATTAAATAATACATGTTATCTAAATTAATGTTCTACAAGAAAAACCTAATACCATGGTTAATACCACAAATCCAATAAGCACTAAAACCAGGAACACCCCTCGTCAACTAGATAGTCTGAGGACCAATGCAACTCGTACCACAGTGAAGAGTAACCATATAAAAACCCATTCTCGTGCACGAGACACTAGTATGGAACATACCCATAAACAATTGGTCACCCATCTTTATCAATATATTTTAATTAGAGTTTATGTTATCCATTTTCTTAGGGAAAGAGGGACAACACCAATCCGGTTCACTAGTTGTACTAGTATATATCAGCCCACCTAGGTACCTGAGCATCCCATTTTGTGTTCAAATAATTTCAACAAGAAACACACATCCCATTACATGTAAAAACACCACAACTGGTCACTTAAAAATTGTACAATATCAACACACACTTTATACCACTTAAAGCACACAAAGAATCATTTTGATTTTAAATAAACAACATCTAAAAATCTTGTCTTTATTTGTGCCCAAAACGCCTTGAAACCCCCACTTTGCACCCCAAGTGCACAATTTATGTCAGCAAAAAAAAGTTAGTCCAAAACCATCCAATTAAACCAACAAATCATTCTTAGGGAATCCACATATAATTTAAGAAATTATAACATAGTAAAACATCCATTTTTCACAAACATGGTACCTAAAAATTTATGTGTTTCACAAACACCACTAAAAAATATTCTCTCAAAAAACACTACAAGAGATATACACTCATAAGTTAATTTTATGCCTTAACAATTTTCAATTAATTCAACTAATAAATTACAGGTTATCCCCAAGTGGAGCAATAAATGACTTCTTTGTAAAACCCCCAATTTCACATAAATGCGACACCAAATATTCATTTGCATTATAAACACCACTAAAACCAATATTTAGAGAAACATTCTAATGAAATAATCATTCAAATACCATAAAAACAACAAGATAAGTCTCAAAATTTCACATACAATGGAATCACCTATCAAAGTAATGAAAACCTTGAATCCTTTGTGGAAAAACTCTAATGCCCCACCGCTGCATCACATGGAGGGTAGACTAAGCCTCAAAATAAAATATTGGACCAAGAGAACCCATGGTTCAAAAACCTACCCTATAATTATTTGGGACATTTAGTATAAGGGAAAACCCCTCATAACATTGTATGAAACCCAAAGAAAAATGAATGAAGAATAAAGGAGAACAAATTACTTGAGGGATCTTGAGGAAATCGCCCCAAATAAGCCAGTAGCTGAATTTTCAATTAGAAAAAATGTAATTGATGTCGGAACAAGGCAGAAAAGGTTACCTGAGAACTTAAATGGGGAGAAAATAGTTAAACATGATGTAGTTATGAAGGAGTCAATTTAACTTTTTAAATATGGATGAAATGTGAATGCTTCATATGTTTCGACTGAAACTATGATTTAAAAGACCACCAAATAGGGGGAGTGGTGAATGGGGGAGCTTTTATTTTCAATGGGATGTGTGAGAGTTGGAAGCACCGAACAATCATTAAAATTGAATAAGATATTAAATAAAAAAATAAACTTGAAATGGGCTTCCTGGATGGCTCGACTCCTTAAATAAAAACCCAAATACACCATGATTATGGATTTATAAAGGCTTCAAATTAACTTGGTGGTGTTAATAGGTCAGGGGAGGCCATGTAGGAATTGGAATAGACGAAAAAATATGAATAATTATGGAATTATAAAATAAATAAAATTTATTTTTAAATATTTAAGTGGGCACACGGTTTGGCCCACATTTTTAAAACCCATCATTTCTACCAAAATGCATGGGAAACGCCCAAAACAAAGAAATAATGGTAATTAAATGTAAAATTTATTTAAAATAAGTCATTATTTTGAAAGAAATAACTTGTTTCTAATGTTTTTGTAAGGGTAATGATTATATCACATCTGGTTAGGAAGGATTGTTTATACACTAAATTAGGGAAACCCTCTCTATCTAAGGTTACTTTAGGAATTGCATAATTGAAACTAAATTTATCTATGTGATTTCTATGTGTAACAAGGATATGTTTATGGTTAGAAAAGATTTGTAAAGGGGTGGGTATAAGTTAATTTCCAAGATATGGTTAAAACTCTTTACCCATACACAATATATTTGACCTATGTAATGGTAAAAACAAGTTACCTTCTTACAGTTCTATTTTATTGAAAAAATGTCATTCAACTACATTTTTTCTTTTCTTCTTCCTCATCATGCCCTTCTAATAGCCATTGATGATTTTAAAAACTTGAAATCTGGGAGAGATATTGCTTAACCCATTTAGTATATGTAGATCATGTTTTAAATGATTTTAAACAATCTATGTTTAAGACTTCTTTAAACCTGAAAATAAATTTTTTATTTTATTTGAGTAATTAATTGTAATGAATCCAAATTCGTCAGGTTTTTATTTAAAATTATCATAAATTTTCAAACATTTATTATTAGTATCACCTTGTATGATTTTATATAATCCAGTATTAGTGTGATCATGAAATGTGTTTTGTTGTTTTTTCATTGATCATGTGGAACATAACTTCTATTGTTTCTATTTAAAATCCCATATTAGGTATTCTATAATTTTACAATTATTGAATGTGATTCTCTAAGGAAATTACTATCTTATTAAACCATTTTTTCTTTATTAATCTGTAATGGATTGTTGATTTAATTTAAATTGTGGACTTAAGTCTATGATAAATGATTTTAAAATGGAATTGTATGTCTGTGTGATGAAATATATTTCAAATAATCTTTTAAATTAATTTCTCATTTCAGAAAAAATGGTCTTAGCTTGAAATGAATTATTTCTCTATTGATTTTTATAAAATGATTGTGCATGATATTTTTTAGTGTTTTAAATGAGATGATTTAAAATAATTTTATTTAAAAGGAATGAATTTCCACTAAAAACCCTTTAACCTTGATTTCTAACAATAATGGAATTAGTATTTCATTAAAACCATTAGATTATTGTTATTTAAATGAAAGGAATGATTTTTTGATAAAAATTTTTTCTATTTTTTTAATTGAAATGAATATTTCTAAACATGAAACATTTTGATAATTTAAAATGGATGATTGAAATGAATTTTTAATGACTGAAATTTATTATTGCTTTGATAAATTTTTATTGAATTTATTCATTTATAATTATGTTTATATAAGAGGGCCTAAACATTATAAAAATGATTTTACGATTACTGAAAGGATAAACTATCCAATATATTGAGGGAAGGGATGAATTCTCTAGAGAATGATTTCTATTTCCCATAGCCATGATCTTATGGATATATGTACAGATATAGAACCATAATTCATAGATATTATGAAAAACTTGTATCATTAATTTACAAACTTGTCCTCAAGACTTATATCTATGGTGTGACGATTAAAAATTGATTATTTCCGAATGTCTGAAAGAAATTTTTTAATCACACATGTTTTATTATGGATAAATATTTTGACCTGTTATGTTAAGGATTATTATGTCTTCCAATATTGATATAGATTCTTTTATCTAACTATTTTTGAATATATTATTTTATCGACCTATTTTGTTATATATTATCATATCCCCTTGATTGGATATATATACTTATATATTCGTATATTATTAAATATGTTTATATATTCTTGATTTTTGGAAAATTAAATTTGATTCATGTTTTATTAAATCCATTGTATGTTTTTAAAATGATCTATTTATTTTAATTTTTATACTATTTATATTCCATGTTTTCATTAAAAATATTTTATAATGATTTTATTTGATATATAATTACTTATAGAACAACATTGTCATTTCCCATTGGTAATTTTTTATCATCACCTGTCTTTTTTGGGTGAATTTGGATTTTATTATCCCAATAAAAATAAAATAGAAACAACCACTCCATGATAGTCAATGATCATGACTACAGGGAAATTAGAGTTAGTGATGGCCATCAAATCTTGTGACCCACTTCTTCTCTGGAGTTTCTTGGTTGATGTGTCTATTTGATGTATTTGGATGATATCCCATATTGAGACTTGTATTTTCTAATTTTGGATATCTCATGTTTTTAATCTTTTCATTCCACTATTTATTAATTTATATTTGTGTTTTTAGAAGAATCATGTTGGTCTCAATAACATGGCACGTTTTGGATTACAATATTTATAAAATGGTGTGTTAATATTGTTTTCTACTATGTGTTCTATCTTATGAGACATGACTTCTGAAATTCATTTGAAGGGTATGTTACTACTATTTTCAATGTAATCACCTATTGTAATTTAATTGAAACATTTGTGGATGAATATTCTCTTAGAATAGTTTTTCAATTCGATCTAGACATAAGGTCCTATTTTCTTCCACTCATAACTGAATGTAGTGAATTCATCATTGGGTTTCAAAGCATGGATCCTCATTACCTATTTGGAAAATGTGATTCTAATGAGGAAATGACATGGATAATTTGGGTGGAATAAATTTATACCTATAATGAACATACATAATATATCAAGGTTATCATTGAGGATTTCATGTTTGAGTGATTAGGTTGTAAGTTATGGAAGTTTTTTACTCATGAAAATCCCCATGGGGACTATTCATATGTAGATTTAATAACAAGATTCATTCTGTATTTAATTAAAATTTTAATAAGGTTTCTAAGGCAATGTAATTTTATGTTATCCTACAAGGAGATAAAACTATGTTGGGGAACAATCGCTATTTTATTGAGTTGGTGTTGTATCAATGACATCTAACCACTAAGCACTCTATAATGGCACTTTGTTTCTAAAAATAACTTCATCCAGATACACCAACATATTTTTCTTCTATTATAATTAAATATTATGATTGATAATGGATATATTAATTCATGGTTGAAGATGAATTTAATGTAGAACCAGATTCACTTGAAATTTCACCTATTTCTGAATATGGTAGAGGAAGGTTTATTATTGGAAGAGGAAGTGTAACAAGGTAAAACCAATGATTAATTGAATTAAGATGTCATTATTTTTATACTCACTAGATTCCTATGGGAAAAATCACATAATTTTCATCTAGAGGGAAAAACTAGGCCATATTAAGTGCAATTGTAACAATCCTCCAAAATCTGGTAGTTTGTATGGTCACATGCATAGTATTAAAAGGTTTGGATTTCTTTTCCCAAAATCTTGAATTTTTTGGGGATTATTATACCCTATGGGAACTATTAAATATCACCAATCGTCACCAAATGTGGCTCTAAACAAATACTATTCAGGGAATTCTTTCAAGCAGTGGCCAAGCTGCTGCTTGATGTTGATGCTAGTCTAACATTTGATTCTTATATTAGAGTGAATATCATTTGTTTTTCTTTGATAAAATCCTTCTTCTCTTATGAACAAGTGGAATGGATCAATATCAATAATTTAATTGAATTACATAGTATTTTTTAAAATATATGGAATTATTTCGAGACCAAGAGATGAGATGAAGGGTGAATCCAAGCCCGGAGTACCTAGAATGATCCAAAAAAATGTTAGGCTTTAAATATAGTGTGTGATTGGTTTTCCCAAACATGTGGAATAACTCTTAAACTGATGGTCTGATAATAAATATAAGGTCACTGTTTCATTCAGGATGTAAGGTTTACCATAGGTGCGACTTAAGTTTTGTTGGCATGGGCCTCTAGTTGAAAAAACTAAAAATTGCATAATTGTAACTAAAATAATTAAATAATTATTTCCTTTTTTAAATCCTTATAACACACGAATAGTTACCCATATTGAAAATTTGATAGCATCTTTGAGCTTATAAGGGTAATCATTTCTTTGACAGAACCCAACATTGGTCTGTGCTGGCCAACTATGGATGTTAGTTTTTGAGCTTTTTTTAAGCGAATTAAAAAGGCACACATGAGTAGATTTGGAACCTTCTTAATGAGATTCTAGACCGAAAATATGAGGGAACCATTGCATATTTAATTACAACATTACATAATAATGTACCTAACCTCGACTAATGCGGGATAAGGAAAAATAATAATTTTCAGCATTTTTGGAAAAATGTAAAATAACATAAAATTTTATTTTTTTTGTTTTTCCCATCTGTTGGGTAGTGGCACGACGGTCTTTTAGTGTTGTGACAAAGCGAAGAAATTTTTATTAAATGAGGATCAGTAATGGATCATAAACGTGCAACATAACAACACATAAAGTGATGTGTAATAGATACTTTTAGTCATAAATGAAACAACATTACAATGTGACGATGCATCATAACAGAAGGATTGTGATATATTTTCATTTAATGGGTTAAAACATTATAGAAATATGGATCAAATGGTGAATTTTCTCCAAAAATCCTATCATGAGAATTGTCTCCAGGAACAAAAGACGAACACCAAATAATACATAGCATCATCGACATAACTCAAAGAACTAGACAAGAGAGCCTCGAATGCCACCGGAAGTTGAATCCCCATGGACGGATCGCTTCAATGACGAACTCCAAAAAGGTAGGGGTTGTTTTTTTAAATATCCCCATTCGTTATTCTAAAATAGAAAACACAGTTCAAACCAGGAATAGATTGACCAGTGAATTGCACGTTCTTGTAAGAGGGTTCTTTCCTTGGGTTTTTTTACCAAGATTAATTATTATTTATTGAATAGAACATTAATCAAAATCAACCCCATTTTTTAACTCTCATACGTAGGGAATGTGCTGATAGGAACATGGCTCGATCCCCTATTTATTGGGTGTTCTACTTGGATAAACTTTTGAAATTAAGGAAAGAAGTTTTTGTTTCCATTGTAGAGAAGGTGGTTCCCCATGGAGGCTAGAGGCACAGGAAACACGTAGAACAGACCACCTGTGGGGTCCATGTGGTCCGTGAAAGAACATTCCAGTAGTGGCATGCAGTTGCGGCCGTAGGGGGTTGGTGGTGGTGTGCCACGATGGCATACCGAAATCAGAATCCACGGCTTTCTTGGGATGTAGTGTGGCAGTTGGAATCAATGTTGTTTGGGATGGTGGCTGGAGGACTAGGGACGGAGCCAACCGGCCACATCGGACTGGGCGGCCCGCACTCCTGGGTTGCTGCACCCAGCTGGCACATGGTTGCTGGACATCGAGTGGACACCCAGCACGGCCAGCCTAGACAGTCGTGGTGCACCAAATGATACACCCTTAGGCATCCAAGGTGGATGACACTAGAACCATGCTAATGGGATTTGCAGAGGTAGTCATCCTACCGACTGTAGGCCTGACCCGGGCGCACAAACCGAGCAGCTATGCAGCACGGGCAGGAAATAAAATCACCATGCTTCTTTATGTCTGGCTGAGAAATTGTTACATGTCCATCGAGAGGTCCTATATGGGAACAAAAAGCATATTGTTTGCAGATCAGGCCACATGCGACCTGGTCTCTATGTGACCCGGTGGGTTGGAACCTCGACTGAATTGGGCTGGGTCCAGCAAGGCCCAATGGGCTTGGCCCACTGGGCAGGATGAACTTGGTCGGCCCAAAACTGATCCACGTCTGTTTGGGACTATCAAGTCAAACTGTGGAATGTAGGTCCCTTGGGATAATTTTTTCAAGTCGGTCTGACTGGGTCAGTCTGACCGGGTCGGACTTGGCTCAAACACATTTGACCCCTTTTTACTAAAACACCAATATCTCCAAATCTGAGGGTCCTACTGGGGAGAATTTTGTGGGAATGGGACCCTCGTCATGGGGTGGATCTTTTGGAATACTCTAAGGAGGATTTAATGGAAGATGAAATATGAAAAAAGTATTGAGGAGAAGTTCTCCCGGAATCAATAACACTATGTGTGGATATCCTACTAGTGACTGAGACTTGATGAATACTAACATGTGACCCTGTGTAGATAAGATACAATGTCTTAGTCGGAAGTGTCTATGTTTGACACGACATGCCCATGGTAGGGAGTAGATCTGTGTGACCCAGTAGACCCACGATACTCGATGGGGAGGAGTACCTCAAAATGATGGACAAGGTGGGAAGTGGCTCTATGTGACCCGACATGCCAACTGGAGGGAGGGACATTGTGGGACCTATCATACTCATGGATCTCATCAGGGATGAGTGCCATAGTAGTCCAAGGTTAAGGGAAAGTAGCATTGTTTGACACTATAGGCCCATAGTGGGTCATGACTCTCAAGGACACAACATACCCACTATACTCAATGGGGAGGAGTACTCTAGCATCCCAAGGTGTTTAGTGATATGACTGATAATCATAGTTTCCTTACTCTAGATTATACTTGTGTGAGAGAACAATACTATGTTCATACATTCCATTGTGGTTCTACCAATGAGCTAACCTTAGTGGTCTCACAGACAAGTAGACCTTTGCGGCTCATCAGGGATGAATACCTCTGTAGTATAAGATGTTTCATTTCTATGACTATAAATATTTGTTTCTATATTTTTAGTTATACCGGGTGTGAGTTTTCATGGATGTTTAATTTTTCTGTTTGAACTTTTAGTGTAGTCTATCATTGTGGTCATTCCTTTTGGGTTTGGGGTCCTAACTGATTATCGTGTGACTCAGCCCTGCATGTGCTTCTCTCACATGTGTTGTGTCCCGTATAGGTGATCGATGCTTCGATGAATTCCTTGGTGGTTTGGGGCCAAGAGGTGCCCAATGTGATGGGATGGAAGAGAAGTAATTCAATTGCTTCTTGAAACCACGTCTTGCCTATCCTATAGTTGGGTTTCCACTATGGATGTCTTACAGATATATTTTATACATTCCTGTTTTCAGTTTTAGTTTTGTTGGGTTTGTATTATGGACTATTTGACCAAAAACTTATAACATTACTTTGTTCTTGTTTAGTGGCATGAGTTCTTTCCTTTCCTGGTTTTTTTGGGATGTGGTTTTGTATGTGTGCATTTATATAGATAATCATGAAAACGCCTCCCACTCGTGGGATAATTCCTTTGGTGCTATAGTTCATCCCCTGGCCATTGGGAGGCATGATTGGGGTAGTCACGACATGAGACCCCAGGTATAGGTTGTGAACAATTGGTATCAATAGTGGTTGGTTATACCTCAAAGACTAGGTGTCTGTTGCTTTGTGTATGGGAAAAAATGTTCAATTGATTCCACTTTGTGTTTCAGATTCTGCAAGTAAAGTGTTAGTGAGGTCGCTGACATATCCATACACCGAGAAGATGAATTCTACTTTTCAACTCTATACATAAAAACACTTTTTCCATGAATCATATATGAATTGAGTGTTTCGTCGTGTTCTTATTGAATTAGTGACATCTCCCAACGTATAATCTAATGACTATGGTTCATCTTGATCGTCTTTCTAGATGTCTCTACATAGACAGTGATCCAAGATTCCAGTTTTTGACCACGAGGATGGTGTACATAGTGATGAGGCTCTGGTATAGGGATTGTTTCCCCATAAGGAACATTAAAGAGGTGTCCAATCTTTTACCACCACATAATGGATAATAATTACAACCAGCTCTTCTGGTAGAGGATGCATATAGGCTTAGTGCCTCACATGAGTGTCAGCGGCAGAGACCCATCATGTTCCGTGGCAAGCCCGAATCCCTGGAGTATAAGGACTAGCTTGAGGTGGTGATTGGGTTTTCCATATAGTAAAGGAACCATTTGATCAAATGGTAGTGATGTATGTGCACCTTCTACATTTCATTGTAGGGTAATTAATAGGTTTAGTTTACCCAACCTTATGATGATGTGACTTATCCATAGACGGATCTTTAGAACCTCTCTCCGAGAAGTGGATCATTCCATAAAAGCAAATGAATTTTCTTGCCCAATAGCCTCTTAACCTTTAGTGGGACGACATTCCAACATTTGCGTACTCATTGATTCATATTGAATCTTCCAGGTACATGATGAATATGATGCGTCTAGTTCATCAAGGCTTGGACCTATAAGAAATATCTGTTTAGTGACATCCGAGCCAGGACTATTCATCTATACATTCCAAATTATGCTAGGATTGTACGGAGAACCTTTTTTATTGAAATTTATTTGGCCGAGTAGATGATGATGTTAGTAGTGGGAATGTCGAAAACTGATTCTAGTCTCAAAGACATGTATGAGTACTAGGAAGACTCTCTATAGGATGTACCAAAGCTACCTCCTTGTAGGGGGTATACTAAATCATTGATCTGTACCCTAGGGGGACATAGATATCTACACATGAATATCAGATGACTCCCGTAGAGCTCTAGGAGTGTAGGGTAAAGATGGCACACTTCTATAGGAATGGGTTTCCTATGGCCATTTGTTTCACCATAGGGTATCCCTAGTGTTGTTTTCCATGAAGTAAAATGAAATCATCAGGTTATGTGAGGACTTCCAATGCCTTATCTAGGTGACCATGAAGAACAGGTATCTTGTCTCAAAGATTGATGACACGTTAGTGTATTCACTGTCTATGGAGGAGCATGTGATACACCTAAGGACGGTTTTGAACACACTCCTAGAGCACCATGTTTACAAAAAGCTCTCAAAGAGTGAGTTTTGGATACGAAACGTCCATTTTTTGGGACATGCCATCTCAACATATAGAGATGTAGTTGATCCAGTGATGATCGAGTTGGTGATTTCTTTGAAACCAGCCAAGAGAATTATTGAGGTGTATAGTTTCCTTAGGTTTTTTGGGTAATATCAGAGGTTTGTATTGGACATCACCAGAGTGGAGGCAACCATGAAGGCATTGAAAGAGAATGGAAACACTTTTTGTGAGAAAACAGATGCTAGAATATCTTTTAGTAGCTAATTTATAGCATTAATGTGATCCTATATTGACGTTCCTAGATGAGTTATTGGACTATGTTGTGTACTTTGATACCTCAGGAACTAGACGTGGTTGTGTCTTGATGTAGGGGAAAGCAATGATTCCATATGGATCACAATAGTTGAGGCAACATGAGATAAACAATGTGACTCATGACCTTGAGTTTCAAATGATAGACTTTCCACTAATGATGCGGAGACACTACCATATAGGCGAATGATTCATCGTCTACTCTGGCCACAATAGTCTCAAGTTTATATTTTCTAAAAAATAATAGAATCCGAGTTATTGGCGTTTTTTAGATTTCCTCTAGGGGAATTACATAGAGATAGTCTATACTCCGGGAAAGGTGAATGGGGTGGAATATTCTCTCAATAGGAGATATAATTCATAGCTACTTTATGAGTCCATAGATCAGTTGTCCTCGCTTCATATATTCATTGTGGATAGGGACAAGGTAGAATTTCTCTATTCGATGGCAGTTTCCCCTCTACTCTTATAGAGAATTAGGAAGGTGTAACTCGGAAGTCCCCATTGTGAGACTACCCGAAACCAGATTTCCACAAGTCATGGTCAGGATGGATATTCAAAATGGTAGGGAGAACGTCATCCTTTTCTAGGGAAACATTGTAGTACCAGTGGTGTTGTAGAAGGAGGTGTTGAAGGAGTTTCATAAATCCTATATTTTGGTACATCAAGGTGCGGTGAAGATGTCCCCCGAACTCCATCATTAGTACTAGTGGCTAGGGACGAAGAAAGTGGCATCCATGAACATTTTTCGGTGCCTCACTTGTCAGAAAGTGAAGGCCGAGTATCATGATTAACTAGGCATGTCCTAGACACTTGATGTACCATATTGTAAATGGGATTTTATCTTGATGATCTTAGTGACGGGTCTTCCACCCACATCTTGGGGCCACGAATCTATCTGGGTGATCATTAACTGACTCACCAAGTCATATCACTTATTACGAATACAAGAGTAGGGATTTCTAGAAGTCTTGGGACGCTTCTACATCCAAGAGATAGTGTGGATCCATGAGATGCCTTTGATTTTCATCTTAGACCATGATGATTGCTTTACATACCAGTTTTGGAAGTGATTGTAGGAGGCGTTTGGGTCTTAGCTCCGCTTGAGCACAACCCTTCACCCACCGATGGATGGTCTGATGGAGAAGACCACAAAATACATTTAGGACATGCTTCGTGCTTGCGTCCCTGATTTTCGTCACAGTTGAGAGGACAACCTACCATTAGTGGAGATTGAATACAAAAATTACTCTCAGTCCACCATTAGAATGGGACTGTTTGGGGCATTGTACGTGGTGGCCATGTAGATTGCCTCTATGCTGGATGGTCCTTGAGTATTCAACACTCATGGGTCTAGATTTGGTATGGTCCACCACTGAGAAGGTGCAGATCATCCAAGAGAGGATGAGGACTACACAGAGTACGTAGAAATCTTATGAGAGTTAGAGGCATTTTGAGTTCGAGGAGGGTGACCATGTTTTTCTTTTGGGTTTCATCCTAATGGGGATTGGGGAGATTTGGCTGGGGTCACAAGTTATCTTCGGGGATAATCAAACCATTCCATATTGTTATTAGTGTTGGCAATGTGGTGTACAGCATAACACTCCCCCCACTGATGCACCAGGTGCATGATGTATTCAACGTGTCACAACTAAGGAGGTACGTACAATATCCATCACTCGTCATCGAATAGAGTGAGCTGGACATTGACAGTGAGGCAACATTTGTAGAGTTCTAGATGTAGATAGAGGATCTATTGGAGAAGTTCTATTGATGGAAATCAATTTATTGGTTACGCCTATGGTGTCAACACAAGAATCTCAAAGAGATCACATTGGAGTGGGAGGCATGGATTCATGTTGAGTACCCTCCATTGTTTGTTTATACCTTGTTTTAGCTCATGAGGAAATAAAGACCAAAAGGTGGGGGTATTGTAACGTCCCATAATTCCATTTAAAATTTTAAATTCATATGGAATTTTTTAGAGACCAAACACTGATATGGCATGTGATTCCAATTTGTAGAGTGCCCGGAATGATCCTTCCAAAAATATTATGCATTAAATAGAGTGTATGAGCAGTTTTCTGAAAAGTATAGAAGAAATTTTATCAGCTCCCCAAATTAGAAATCATATGGAACCATTGAATTCAGGTTCGTAGGTTTACCCTAGGTGTGACATAAGATTAGTCAATGAGTGCCGCTATTGGGAAAACCTAAAAATTGCATAACCATAAATAAAATTAATAAATAAAAATATTTTATTTTTTTAAAATCCTTAGAACTCAATAACTATGACATAGATTTATGATCTGAGACAACCAATGAGCCCGTGAGGGTATGATTTCATTTTCCATATCCAAACATTGGCTAGCATGGGACAACCGGGGATATTAGTTTTTGGATGTAAATGAAATAATTAGGTAACAATTATTTACTTTTAAAATCCTAATAACACCAAAATTCTCACATGTATTGGGAATATGAGATTTGTGTTGAGCTCGTGAAGGTGTTTTTTTCTTTATATGGAGCTTAACCTCGACTGGTGTTGGTCGACGGTAAAAGATTGTTTTTGAACCATTTTAAGCGAATTAAAATGGCATGTGTGCATGGGTTTGGAAACATCTTCATGGGGGCTCTAATTAAAAATAAAAGGACACCATTGCGTCTAGAATGAATATATTAATTTTTAATGGACCTAAACTTGTCCAGAACTGGTCGAGGGAAAAAGCTAATTTTTGTACTTTAAAAAAAATTTAAATTACATAGAATTTTATTTTATTTGTTTTTAAAAACTGTTTGCAGTGCCATGACACTGCTGTAGTGCGGTGAAAATGCGATGAAAATTCGCATTAAATGAAGATAATTAATGGATCTTAAATGTGAAACCTAAAAATGAATTAAATAAAGCATAACAGATTTGATTTTCATAAATGAATCAGCCTAATGACACGACGATGAAGTGTAACAGAAATGTTGCAATCTGTTTTCATTTAATGGGTAAATGCGTTAGAGAAATTGGGATTAAAGTGTGTAATTTCTCTGAAGAACCTATAGTAATAATTCTCTCTAATGAAAAATGAAGAATGATGATGAAACGATAGTGACGTTGACCCACCTCGAAGAACGGGCAGGAGAGCATCAAATGACAATAGAACTTGATTCCCTATGGATAGATCACATCAACAACTAACTCATACTAGGTAGGGGTTGTTTTGATTGAATTTACCCATTAATTATTCTAAAACGATGAACGCAAATCATCCCACGAACATGTTGATCCTCAAATTCCTCATCCTTATCAGAGGGTGTTTCGCTTTTGGGTTTTGATGAGAATTAATTATTTTTTTGGTGGATATAACTTCAATCTCAAGCCTCCCCATGTTTAATGTCTAATATGGAGGGGGCGGGCTAACATGAACAAGACCTGAGCCCCTCTATCTTGTTTGTTTTCATATATGAATAGTTTAAATGGAGGAAATAAGGTTTTAAGGCCTTATCGGAGAACACAAAACCCCATTAAGGCTGGATGTGCAAGGAGCCTGAAGAATGGACCACTAGAATATACCCAACAATAATTCAAAGAACACGTCGGTGGAACACCGGAAGCAGTACTCTCATCCAGCTTGGGCTATTGAGAGAAAGAAGGAGCCAACAGTACTTGGGACGGTGTTTAGAGGACTAAGGAAGCAGCTAGCCATCCAGGCCAAACAGGGCGGCCTACACTCGTGTGGTTGGAAGAGTGAGCCAGCCTACTGGTTGTAGGCCGGACCAGGGCATGCCAACTAGGCATCTAGGTGGCCTAGTCTGTATGTGAAGTCTTGAAACTTTTTATAGCTGGGCTAGAAAATTAACACCGGTCTGATGCGCATCCTGGCTTGGGAACGAACCGGCCTTCCAGTTGGAAGCTGAGGCATATAGGTCCGTGTCACCTGACGACATGGAAGGATAGACCCCTTGTCGAAGTAGGCTTAGTCCAGCGAGGCCAAATGCTCCTCTCCCGCTGGTCTAGTCGGACTAGTCTTATCAAGATGGGAATTGGGTTGATTCGGTCTAGACGAATCATACCGGGGCATGGGGCCCCCGAACTAGGTTTTTCAGGCTATCTTACTAGGTCGGACTGGGCCTAGTTTCTACTGACCCCTGGATAATAAAAAACAAGTATCTCTAAAACTAGGCGTCCAACTAATGAGATGTTTTAAGTTTTGGAACCCTTGTGGTGAATCCGATTTTTGGTATACTATAAGGATGCTTTCATGGAAGTTAAAATGTGAAGAATTTCATGAGGTGTTGTTCTCCTAGAATCAATATCACTATGTGTAGAGATCCAATGGCTATCAGAGATGTAAAGACTGCTGACAAGAGACCATGTTTGAATCTGCTATAATGGACTAGTGGGAAGAGGCTCTGTGTGACCCAGCATGCCCATAGTGGGAAGCGACTCTATATGACCCGAAAAACCTGCAGTACTTGATGGGGAGGTGTACCTTTGTACGATAGCCATGGTGGGAAGAATCTATGTGTGACCCGACATGTCCACGATGGGGATCGGTTCGGTGTGACCTAGCATACCCATGATACTCATTAGGGATGAGTGCCACAATTTTCCATGGGTAATTGAAAGCATCTCTATGTGACTCGAAAGGCCCATAGTGGGGAGGGGCCATGGGTGACCTAGTATGACCATGGTACACATTGGTGAAGTCAACATCAGTAGCCCTAGGTGTTTAGAGATATGACTAATAGTCTATGTTTCCTTACTCTCAATTATACTTGCATGAGATGATAATACCATGTGTATACCTTCTTTAGTGGTTCTGAAAATGAATGGACCTCAGTGGTCCAGAAGATGAGAATACCTTAGTGGCTCATTAGGGATGATTCCCTCAGAATCACAAGATGTTTCATCTCTACAACTGATAAATCATTCTTCCTATATTTTGATTTAAACCTAATGTGGGCTGTCTTGGATGTGTTATTTTTCTGTGTGATCATTCTGTGTGATTTTTCTTTGTTGTCTATCCTTTCTTTTTTGGGGTCCCTATTGAGTATCATGTTACTCACCCCTAAATGGTCTTATCCCACATGTTTCATGTCCCATGCTGGTGATCAATGCTTCGATAGAGACCATTATTTTCTGGGACCAGGTGGTGCCCAGTGAGATGCGACGGATGGGACATACTTCAACATCTTCTCGAAGCCACTCATTACAGACCCTACTATTGGGGTTCTTCTACAGATTACTTATATAGATATATTGTAATTCCCAGACCCCAGTTACCCAGATCTGGCATATTATATTAATAAATTAGTACGATTACAAGGAATCAAGTCCCAAATGACCAATCAGTTTAGCAGTATTGGAAAATAGATTACATACATTAACATTATATTACAATTTGAAACGTAAAACATATCATAGACAGATCATTGAGAATTCAATTTTCCCCAGTAGATTAACCCTAAAAATCAAACATAATAAACTTCTTTGAATCCTGGGAAAATTAAACATAAGAAAGGCGTGAGCTCAGATGCCCAGTAAGGGTAAAAAATTTAGTGGAAGCTATAAACTTTTTAAGGAAATATGTGTAATAAATAAACAGCATTTTAATCATAATCATTAACATAATATGGTAAAAATAAATGAAACATTACCATATAAACATGGTCATGGATATTCTACTAGTAGAATAATCACATGTAATATCTAATTTCACAATGAGGGAATGCCTAATACCGGACATCATTACCACATAGTCAAGGCCTTGTGCCAAGACAAAAAATTAAATTTTTGTCAAGGGCTCATTCCAAGACACTAGTTTGTCTCATGATACCTACCGATTCATCGAGATGTGACTCCCACTCAAATTTACCCATGAGTTTAAGGTAGAACGGTCATTGTAGTCTAGATTGGGTTGTTGAATCCACTGAGACCTATGAAGATACCTAAGACACACAATATATGAGGTGGATTTTTGGCTATGAGGTGGCCAACTTGGTTTTGATTTTGGATGGTTTTAAGGAACACTAATAATCCTAAGTGAATTAAATTAAATGAAAATGGGTTGATCATACGATTATGCTAGGGGTGGATTGGATGAATTTAACTTCTTTAGACAATTTTGGTTTAATTAATTCTTGATGAATCCATTCTTCAAAATAACACTACCATCATCATTTTCTGGTTTTATGCAACTAAACTCAATTAATAATCCCCTAAACACTGAGAGAACCAAATTCATGATGTCTCCAAGGAATATGGTCATTTTAGTAATTGGATTTAGCTTCCTCAAACATAGTGAAGATGAAGAGTGGAAATAACAGAAGAATGGAAGTCTTAAATTAGTGAACCATTTAACAACAATTCGTTAATAAAATAACATTCAATCCAGCCTTTGAATCTTCCTAAGATCAACCCATTAAAGGTTTAGCCCTCCATTTATGGTATACTCTCAATGGTGGGCGGAAGATGGCTTACAAGAATTAGATTGAAAAATTAAAACCGCGGAAATAACGAGCACTCCTCCGTGTGTGTGAATGAAATTCACACCTATGTGTGAACTAATTCAGCACAACAAAGCGATATCACTATGCTTTATGATTATAAATATTTAATTAATGAAATTGAATGAATAGAAGAGAAAGATGTTTATTAAGAACAAAGAAGTACAAAAAGGAAACTTACATGGAAATTAAAATGCTATTACAAACACAAAGTGGTAGCATAACATTACAATTAAACCAAAC
This sequence comes from Viscum album, assembly GCA_963277665.1. Taxonomy (NCBI): domain Eukaryota; kingdom Viridiplantae; phylum Streptophyta; class Magnoliopsida; order Santalales; family Viscaceae; genus Viscum; species Viscum album. Next base: position 418,270,372 of record OY728123.1, on the reverse strand, counting down.
ACCCAAGATCCTTTAATCCTACATCACCAATGCCTTAAATAGGAATTTTTGGTCCCTTGGGGGGAGACTCAAATAGTAAAATTCGTCTCACTTGTGTATGGTCGGTCTAGGGTGGAGGAAATTTTGTGGAAAGAAGACTTTCCACCCTTGACCCGAAAACGCATCCAGCCTGCATCCACCAAACAGAGGTGCATGAAACGCATTATATATGGAATAATTTGGGTAGTCCATATAATAATTAAATTAATATACTGATCTCCCCTTAAATCCTGTAAAATATCTTCCCAAAAGGAGTTATGGTTTTTGAGATATTGTTTAATTGGTGGGCTGTTTTCTAGGCCTCAGATTCTTGCCCAGATTTGGATATAATATTTGGTCGGCCTAAATAACAATCATGGAGGCATAATTTGCATTGTATTTTGAATAATTATTTGTTACTATATGTGTCTTATATCATCCCATGAAATTTGGGCTTCATTGGGCCTGTATTGGGGGCCCCACATTCTTATCAGTGGGATGGTGTCCAATCTGCCTTCTCCAGAATTGTTTCTTTTCATCGCCACATATCTCCATCATCCTTTATGAATCATCCATTGATCCCTGAATTAAAAATGTTTAAATTGAAGTGAATATCAATTTCAAAAAATATCATATTAAAATATGGAAATTTACATTCCTTAGAACCAGATGACTCATTGGGCTTAAATTGGTGTACATTAGGCATGATGTGCACAAATCATGAGAATGGATGTTCAAAATCAAAATCCACTAACTCAGGAAAATATGATAAAAATGAACATTTAATACCATTAAAATGAAATTAACATTTTTTTATTGGATAATCACAGCCCCCAACTTGAGATTTTCTAGTCCCGGGAAAATAATACAATGATTTTATTTGAATTCCTTACTTCAAATACATTATAACAAATAGTGCTCACAATGTAAACTGCACACAAATATATCTTTATAACCTATCAAAATAATTTAAAACAAGATAAATTTAAAATAAGAACTAAATCTCATGCTCATTCCTCTGATCAAATCCATCAACATAATTCATCCAACTCAATTAGGTGTAATAATGTGTTATGAATCACAGTAGATATGTGGGTTCATTTTCATTCAAGGGGAAATCGTGGAAGCGCTAGGCGGAATCAAATTTGATCTTATTATGATTATTCATTCTTTTTTGATTTTTTTTTTAGATTTTGCAATGTTTCCATAGTAATTGAGATTGCAGTTAATCAAATTATCCCATGTAGCGAGACTTTGTCGATGACTCCTAGGCTCAAAGGCCTTAGGGAACCAAGTGAAGCCCACATACTCGGGAATCATCTCGAGTTAACTTGATCAAAAACAAATTCATATTACCATAAATAGAGATAGTGTTAAAAACTCATGGCTAGAGAACTCTGAGGTCATGATCTCCAAGTGCCTAAAGCCTCACATTTTATCAATCCATTTCTCTACACGCAATTTTTTTTATTATTTGAATACTCATATTATTCAAAAAAATAATACCAGTCTATGCTATTTATTATGGGACCTTGAGAATTCAAATTATTATCCCACGATCTAGAGGATGTGCATTGTGGAATTTTGATTTAATAGAAGAAAATAAAAATGATGAAAACTCTCATTGGACAACCAAACATCCAAAATCAATGCTTTTAAAATTAATCGTGATTTAAATTAAGAGTCAAGGAAATAAAAATTATTTCCTATGTAGTTTTAATGTGAGAAAAGATGTTATTATATGAATGATAAAGGAATTTTTCTTCTTTTTTATCATTGTTTTTTTAACAAACATTTTGTTTCCACCCCCCCCCCCCCCAATATTGAATGAAATTGTCCCTAGTTTCGTAAAAAGAAAATTTAGAATGGGGTAGAGGAATAAAAGGGGAGTTCAATAAGGAAATGGAAATATTAGGATCATTTAATGAAGTCACCTGGTGTTTGAAGTTTGAAGTTCTTGTCGTTCCAATTTAGTCATTTGATATCCATGTCGCTTGCAGAGTTCCCTAGTGGAAAACGAAAAACAAACAAACAAAACAAAACAGTATATATATATATAAGTAAAATATAATTATATATAAAAAATAAAATAAACCAATGATGCATTGTCTTATTTTTAAATTTCTGGGTCAGGTATTACTCAAGGATCACACCACGTGACATGGATGAATATGGTGCTCCCCTTTCATACCCATCCATACTCAATATAGAAGAACATGTCAAAAGCCTATTTTTTCTTATTTTTTATAATTTTTTTATTTTTTTAAATATAAAAATTATTAATTAATATTATATGAAAAATAAATATGATTCAGAATGATTAGAAACATGAAAACCACAGGTTGCCTCCCATGCAACGCTTTTTTTTAACGTCATTAGCCCGACATGAACCTCCTAACATACCCAATACCATGTTTCAATATTTTTAGGACCCAATATTTATCCACTTATACAATATTGAGATTGATTATTTGATTATAATTTGTGTCTTATACAAAAATATGTTCTAAAATGATTTGTAAAATCCATGTAATATTAGAAGTGGTTGATCCAGTTTCCTATGTTGTTTTTCCTAAGACATTAATGATCATCCCAACTTTTATTATTTCAATAGAAGAATTAATTCCAACTGAAATGTCATGTTTATTCCTTGTTAAGGGATACTTGAGTGGGTAAGTAAGGATAATAATTTTGAGCTCAGTTTGGGTAGGACATTCAGACACGGGTAGAGATTTTGAACCCAACTCAGTTTCATTTTCCAAATTTCTCAACAAAATTGGTTCCTATTGAAAAGAATATTCAACTATAAAATTTGAAAGATAAATTTTAGGAACCATTATAGACTCAATGTTTTTGATTTCTCTCAATGGTTCAATGGTTGGTGTTTTTGAAAATTTATCAATGAAGTTTCACTTAGGATACTCAATCCATGATGTCAAATTCTCCTCTTTTGAATCCAAAAAGTCAATTTCCTCCTGATTTAAAGACCCTTCAGCAATTCCTTGATCCTATTAATCTATCCAAAATCCAAAGGGTGGTTTTTCAATAAATTTATGAGAGGTTTGTGGGAGAAAAGTGTCTTCTATCAATGATGAGAAAGGGATATCATGAGTGATAATGGGTTCCATAATCGTATCAATGTTTTGTAATTCTAATCTCAAAGATGAAACCTAGAAATTCATTTTATCCATTTGTTGACACAATTTTTCATGTAATGTTTTTGGATCCTGATGGGAAATGGGTTGAGAAAGATGGTCTATTACATTTGGATAATTAAGTTGTTGGAATTGCACAGGAGGGTGTTCAGATTGGATTTTTCGGGATTGAAACTCATTATATGTTGGGCTGTTTGGTGGATCATAGGACGAAAAACATTTTGGTTAATTAGATTTTTTATGATACCAAAAGTAGAAATTAGGATGGTCATTTTACATCACACATGGGGCTGGGTTATCAATGTAGGGATAGGTTTCCCATGTTTGTACTTGTTCAAAATTGATTTGCATAGGAGTGAGGGGGTGAGAATAGAGAATAGGGATGAAAAAAAGGATTATAGTGTCTAAGATAACTTACTTATGTCCCAAGAAACAGTGCCCAAATTTGATTCACGGTCATATTTACCCAAGAGATGAATGTAGAACGGTCTTTGTAGTCTAGATTGGGTTTTCCAATTCACTAAGACCTAAGAAGGCACCTAAGACACACAACGTATGAGGTGGATTTTTGGATATGAAGTGGCCAACGTGGTTTTGATTTTGGATGGTTTTAAAGAACACTAATAAAACTAAGTGAATTCAATTAAAAGAAAATGGGTTGATCTTAAGATTATGCTAGGGGTGGATTGAATGAATTTTACTTCTATAGACAATTTTGGTTTAATTAATTCATGATGAATCCATTTTTAAAAGTAACACTACCTCATTAATTTTCTGGTTTGATGCAACTAAACTCAATTACTAATCCCCTACACACATAGAGAACCAAAGTAATGATGTCTACAAGGTATATGGTCATTTTAGTAATTGTATTTTGCTTCCTCAATCACTATGAAGATGAAGAGTGGAAATAACTGAAGAATGGAAGTATTAAATTAGTTAACCAATTAACAACAATTCCTTCATAAAATAACATTCAATGCAACCTTTGCATCTTCCTAAGATAAACCCATTAATGGTTTATCCATCCATTTATGGTATTCTCTCAATGGTGGGCGGAATATGGATTGTAAGAATTAGATTGAAGAAATTAAAACCACGGAAATAATGAGCACTCCTCCGTGTGTGTGAATGAAATTCACATCTACGTGTGAACTAATTCAGAACAAAAAAGGGATAACACTGTGCTTTTTGATTAAAATGTTTTAATTAATTAAATAGGAAGAATAGGAGAGAAATATGTTGATTTAGAACAAAGAAGTACAAAAAGGAAACTTACATGGAAATTGAAATGTGATTACAAACACAATGTGGCAGCATAACATTACCATTAAACCAAACACACAAGATCCTTAAATCCTCCAACACCACTGCCTTAAATAGGCATTTTTGAGCCCTTGGGTAGAGCCTCCAATAGTACAAGTCATCTCACTTGAGTATGGTAGGTCTATGGTGGTGGAAGGTTTGTGGAAAGAAGACATTCCACCCTTGACCCGAAAAGGCATCCAGCTTGCATCCACCAAACAGAGGCACATGAAAGACCTTCTAGATGGAAGAATTTGGGTGGGCCATATAATAATTAAATTAATCTCTGGATGTCCCGTAACATCTTGTAAAATAGAATCCATAAAGGAGTTATGGTTTTCGATATTTGGTTTAATTGGTGGGCTGTTTTTCTTTGCCTCAAATTCTAGCCCATATTTTGATATACTATTTGGCCCGCCTAAATAACAATCATGGAGGCTGAAGCATCATTGTTTCCTGAAGAATTATTTGTTACTCTATATGAATTCTAGCATCCCATGACTGTTGGGCTTAATTGGGTCTGTCTTATGGGCCCCAAATTCTCATCAGTGGGTCGGTGTCCAATCTGCCTTCTCCATAATTGTTTCCTTTCATCACCCAATATCTCCATCATCCTTTATGAATCATCCATTGATCCTTGAATGAAAAATGTTTAAATTGAATTGAATATCCATTTCACAAAATATGAAATTAAAATATGGATAATTACATTCCTTCTAAACAGATGACTCATTGGGGATAAATTGGTGTACATTAGGCATGAAGTGCACAAATGATGAGAATGGATGTTCAAAATCAAAATCCACTAACTCAGGCCCATAAGATCAAAAATGAAAATTTAATACCATTAAATTGTAATTAACTTATGTGTTTTTATTTTATAATCAACGAGCTATAGAAGGCTCCACATGTCACTTACTAAGTCCACTGCATTCCTCATATGAAAAATTTGAAACATAACAGAAACAATCGTATTAAATCTAGGATATGAAATATCAATACATTAACCATAAACTAGGAATGATATAAAAATATAACATCCACATTCAAACATATCCTAAATCATTCAATACAATATGGAAGATGTTATTATAATAAATCAACCTCAATCAAAAAATAACATCTAGTAAAGGATGCTGACATAGTTGAAAATGATGAGTAAAACGTTTTGAGAGAAATATCCTTTTTTTAAATTATTTAAAAGTCACACATTTGTAAAGGAAGTAATTTAACAGAGATTTTTGAATCAAAGTGTCCCATACCACATTGAAACTTTTTAAAAGAATTTTCATTTCAAAACATTCATGTCCATATAAATAAATCATTAAAATCATTTTGAAACCATGGACATTAATTAAAAAGCTTTAGAATGATAAATCATTAAAACATTTAAAATTCTGATCATGATAAAGAGTACCTTTCAAAAATATTAAAAATATTAATTTTGAATTTTTTTTTGAAAAATGGACATGGATGATAAAAATTTCCTAGTAAATACTTACACATAAACAATCTCGGATAATAATGAGATTGAGGAATTAACCCTTACCAATTTGGTAACTTACAAAACATACAACCCCTGATAGAGGTATCATACAATGAATATGTAAATAAACTTAAATTAAAGTGTATTACACAATGAATACAATTATGGGAAGTACATACACGACACAAAAGGTAATAGTGTCAATATGGCATGAATCTCTTAGGAATAATGAGTGATATGAAAACCCCTTGCCTTGCACTTTCCTTTAGCCAATGGTATGTTTAACCTCCTCTATGAAAACTATTGTATGTTATTAAATTATACCAGAACCATAATAATATTTATTATATCATAAATTATTCATTTATGACATTATACTACCCATTTAATAACAATTTCCATGTTATATTAATATTTCGGGTAATACTTGTTTTTTTTATCGTACATGTTTTAACTTATTACTCTTGATTGTATCACTTAGATCATGATTTAAAAACATCCAGAATATAAAAAAATTATTTATATATCATATATATTTAGAATATAAATATGTATAATAGAAGTATATATGAAATGGAAAACACCATTTTTGGAGATGGTAGTCCATACATACTCATAAACGTTGTTTCCATTTTCATATAGTATTGAACGGAAGTAAGTGAATAATATAATATTTTATAATAAATTCATATTCATTTAATAATGGCTCCAAAATGTATTTTTTAAAGCCTATGGTGGGGATGGGTCGAAAACAACTCAACCAAATGATTTTAGAGAAGTTTAGGTTACCATTTTAACCTTATCATTTATATTTAACTCTAACTTAAATAGTTTAACTTTTACCGTGTCTTCTTGTATTCTTACTCTATATAGTATATAAACAGAATATAAACATCCAAGAGACCTAAAGTGGCTCATTAATGACATATATAATATTATTTAATCCCTTTGAACAAACTGTACATTTTTAGGAATATTATATCAACCAATGATATAGTATTTCTTTTAAATATTAATTTATGTCAATTTTGACACAATTTGGTATTTTGTTTTTGTGAAAGTCATAAAAAAATTATTACTTCGAAAACGATACATTGAATCATCCCTAACATGTCATGGTCACCTAGAAAATTCGTGGATGCCATAAAACATTGAAATTATATTTATTTTAATATTTATAATACCATTTATTTGATTCCGTCATTAAAAAGGTAATTACTGCATCATCATTATGTCAAAAAAAACATAAATTATTTAATATCTAAAATTTATAAATTAAATACCATGATGTATGAAATGTTTTTATCTTTCTAATTGATATTTATAGTCAAATTTATATTATTAGTAACTCTATATTAAAAATGGTTTAGTTAATATACTTTGAATTTTACACTTTTAACTCTTCTTTAAATTAAATAATAATAAACATCCTAATCTAATCCATGTTGACCAAATAGGTTCATATTTTATTCCTAAGGTTGTTTTGGGTCTAATTATACTTATCCAATAGAATTAGGACATGTTTTAGGGTAATAATAATATCATTTTTACCCATATTTATCATATTTACTTTTAACAGTGGTAAATTAAAGTGAAAAGATACTATTCCCAAAAAATTATTTTTATCTTAGTGAACCAAATTTTACTCCTTGATATTAACCATGTCTCTAGAATTTTCGAAATTCCACTCACAGAAGCGGTAAAATTATGTTTTAAGTGAATTTGTAAATTCTCCTAGGAGATGGGTAAAAGTAGGTGAAAAGTTCAATAAACATTTTATATTTATAAATTGATTATAATCTAACTCCAATGAATTACAATGAAAATATACAGGTATTATGTATCTATTTTGAACTATAATAAATTTCAAAAAAAAGTAATTATTTAAAAAAGTGGGTTTTAACAAATAACTCAGTGTTTTTCACTATTAATCAGAAATTGAAAGTTTTGAGAAAAATACCAAAACTTCACCCTAAGATAATTTTGATATTCCGAATCCAAAAATGATGTCTATTTTACCAAATTAAAAACCTCAAAGTTTCATTAATTAATTTAAAATTAATTCTCGTTGTCAAAACAAATATCGTGTTTTTAAGAAATAATAACTATAAAAATATTGACACTTGTTTATGTATAATATCAATGTTAAATCGATTCCAATGACCAAAATTGGATTAAAGGGTAAAAATATAATCTAATTATACTTCCAAAACATTAAAATTTATAATTCAACACTATAAATTATTTTGATTAAAAAAGTTGTTTTCAGTTAAAATATAGTATTTTTCACTATTCACCCAAATATGAAAGTTTTTAGAAAAACACCAAAAATTTATTGAAAATAAATTCTTATGTATTGATTCTAAAGAGGATTTTTATTTTATAAAATTAAATATATAAATGTTTCCAATATTGGATTTAATAATGGTTCACCATTAAAAGGAGGTAAAATTGCATATTTTTGAGAAATAATTCTTTTATCTAAAAAAATATATTTGTTTTTACATTATGTCTAAGAAAATCATATTATGGAATCTAAAATTATAAGGATTATATAAAGTTCAATATTCAGTTAATACTATTCATAATTGCTTTTGAACAGCTAGTTTGGTAAGTTGTGGGGTGCTTGAACTCGGTGTTGTGTGTAGTGGAAGTTATTGAATTACTTTGAATAAATAACCAATTTTGAAATCTTGGGGTGTTAAATTCTTCCCTCATTTAATAAATTTTGCCCTCGAAATATGAAAATGTTCTTCAAAAATAAAAGGTTGAAAATAGAAAATACCATTGTTGGAAAACCCATATAGGAAATTGGGTTAATAAAATTTATTCTTATTTAGAGGAATATATATATATATATATATATATATACTTGAAAAGTTGAATTTCATTCTTCAACTAATTCCTACCACAAACACATATTTTAGTCCAAAATATTTCAAAAAAACTTCTATTTATCCAAATTGTATAGGGTTAAAAAATGAATTTATAATTCATTTGTCAGTCTATTTAAAAAAACTAAATTAAAAAAACTCATACATCACATAGTCCAATCGTAAGTGATGCACCATTGTTACCCTTCAGTTGCAGGTTCAAGTCTTGCGTCTTTTCCAGACGTGACGGGTTGTCGCCCGACCTTCGGGTTGTCCTTCTTATGGCAATCCAAAAATAACATTAATAATAGTATCCAATTTCAAACTTAATCCATTACAACCATTAGTATTATCCAAAATACTTATATCCAAACTCTCATTCCAAAGTTTATAAGGATATTAAACATAATGAGGATCCTTTTTTCCATGTAATTACATGTGAACGCCTTCATCGTGTATTATTTTACAACACCGCAACATCCTGAATTACACAAATCAAACATCTCTTTTTCCAAAATTACTACCTTAGTATCAGGAAGATATAATCTCAAATTCCTAATGAAATAGTACTGCAGTACAATCCTTATTTATCTCCATAATTCATGTATCCAATATACTGTTGATACAACACTCAAATGAAATAATTCTATAATAACAACATAAGAACACCAGTCATTCATCTTCATCTGAGGTAGTATCATAACTTGATTATTATCCAATAACACCCTTTGTGGTATACTCTTATGAATGGGACATTGATTTACGTAGTGTCTCAATGCCTTGAAGATGAAGCATTTAACATTTGAAAACTTTTTCTTACCCTTGCCATCACATACTTGGTGTCCTTTTTCTCCACACTTATAACAAACTCAAATTCCCTTCAAGCATTTACGAAGGTGATTCAATCCAAATTTATGACATATTGTAAAATACTTCTTTCCCTTTATCCTTCTTTCTTTCTACCATCATTTTCTTCTATGGATTCCCTTCAATGCTATATGATTCAGAGAATTATTTAGTTATCTTATTAACACAAGATACTATTTCTTCATATGTTGAGAATACATGGGATACAATTTCCCTTCTAAGTTTTGGATTATTACCATCAAAGATATGATCCTTCTTAATCTTGGGATCATATATATTGCTGGAGTTCTCATTCCTTCTACTAGGAGCCATTTCTATACAACGGAATACACTAGGTTAGTTTATGAATCACAATTCATAATTCCAAACAAGTAAAATACCTAATGTAAATTGAAGAGTTTATGGATATAATCCATTATAACAAAACTGTTTTCTGGGGAGGTTTATACTCATAAACCCTTCATAGTGGTTTGTAAAGAAAATGGGAATTACCCTAATCATATCCCCCGAGATTTTCGTAACCATGAGTGTCGCAAGGCCCATAGTTGTGCACCAGTTCCCGTTTAAGTCTATCTCAAAGCGGTGTTTTTGGGTTTTACCCCTAGGTACATTTATGACAGAGCCTCATCTACCTGCTCATATCTAGATAGGGATGTGTTTACATGGAAAACTCACAAAATCTCTACATTACAAAAAATCTTGGAAGTCCTTCTAAACTATTCCTCAAAGTCTATCATAGGTTTATGTGCTCTAATCAGAGTTTATCTAAATCTAGATTCCAAGGTTTGTACTAAAATTTCTCTGATACTAACTATAATTCCCTGGCCCCAGATACCCAGAGCCAGTGCATTATGTTAATACATTAGCATGATTAAAAGTAATCATGTCCTGAAGGACCGGTCAGTTTAGCAGTCTTTGAAAATAGATTACAAACATTACCTTTACATTACAATTTGAAACATAAAACATATCATAGATAGCTCTTTGAGAATTTCATTTTTCCCTGTACTTAACCATGCATATCAATCATAATACACTTCTTTGAATCCTATGAAAATAAAACATAAAAAGGGGTGAGATCAGATGCCCAGTAAGTGTAAATAATTTAGCTGAAGCGATAAGCTTTTCTAGGCAAGATGTGTAATAAAAAATACAGCCTTTCAAACATAAACATGAACATAATACGGTAAAAATAACCTAAACATTAACATATCAACATTCACATGTATATTCTTCTAGTTGAATAATCACATGTAATAACTAATTTCACAATAGGGTAATGCCTAATACCGAACATCATTACCACATATTCAAGGCCTTGTTCCATGACTACAAATACAATTTTTATCAACGCCTCATTCCAAGACACTAGTTTGTCTCATGAGACCTACCGATGCATCGAGGATCTAGAGTGAGCTCCAACCATCACTTACAATGTCCACTATATTCCTCATATGAAAAAGTTGAAACATAACAGAAACATTCGTATTAAAACTAGTATACCAAATGTCAATACATTAACCATAAACCATGAATGGTATAAAAATATAACATCCGTAGTCAAACATATCATAACTCATTAAATACTATATGGAACATTGTATTATAATAAGTCAACCTCAATCAAAAAATAACATCCAGTAAAGGATGCTAACATAGTTCATAATGATGAGTAAAACCTTTTGAGACAAATATAATTTTTTGTAAAATCATTTAAAAGGTACACAAATTTAAAGGAAGTAATTTAAAAGAGATTTTTGAATCAAAGTTTCCCATACCACTTTGAGACTTTTTAAAATAATTATCATTTCAAAACATTCATGTCCATATAAATAAATCCTTAAAATCCATTTGAAAACATGGACATTAATTAAAAAGCATAAGAAAGGTAAATCTTTAAAACATTTAAAATTCTGATCTTGATAATGAGTAACTTTCAAAAATCTTTAAAATATTCATTTTGAAATACTTTTTATGAAAATCGGACATCGATGTTAAATATTTCCCAGTAAATTCTTACAAATAAACAATCTCGGATAATAATGAGATTGAAGAATTTACCCTTACCAATTTGGTATCATACAAAACATACACCAAATGAAAGAGGTATCATACAATGAATAAGTAAATACACATAAATTAAAGTGTGTTACAAAATGAATACAATTATGGGTAGTAAATACAACACACAAAATCTAATAGTGGAAATATGGCATGAATCTCACAGGAATATGGACAGAGATTAAAACCCCTTACCTTGCCCTTTCCTTTAGTCGAGGGTACGTTTAACCTCCGGTATGAAGACTATAGTATGTTATTAAATTATAACAGAACCATATTAATATTTATGTTATCATAAATTATTCATTTATGACTTTATACTACCCATTTAATAATAATTTCCGTGTTATATTAATATTTCTGGTAATAATCGATTTTTTATCGTACGTGTTTCAACTTGTTACTCTTGATTGTATCACTTAGATCATGATTTAAATAATTCCATAATATAAAATATATATTTATATATCATATATATTTAGAATATAAATATGTGTAATCGACATATATATGAAATGGAAAACACCGTTTATGGAGACGGTAGTCCGTACATACGCATAAAAACTGTTTCCGTTTTCATATAGTATTCAACGGAAGTAAGTGAATAAGATATATGTATGTACATAAATACATATACATATAAATATATATATCACCAGCAGCATTATTATTTCATATATTACATACTTATTAGTAATATATATTTTTATAATCGTTGATGAATGGTGAACATCGAAATGAATCTCATCGCGTCGTGGAGATGGTAATCCGTACATACACACAAGCGAAAATATAATTCCTTTGATAATAAAATAATATATAATTGGATGTTATATAATATATACATAATCCTTAAAATGTTATATTTATGATTTACATAAAATACACATCATTATTATACCCTATCCAAATAATAATGTATTGAATAACAATTACACCACAATGTGGAGACGGTAAGCCGTACGTACGAACGTATGGTGACATGTCATTAAAAGGGTGGATAGAATAATGAATTTGGTTGTTCCATAATTATAATAACATCCCATTATAGAGAAGACAATGGAGTTATAATATTATAACGGAAACAACAATGAAAAAGGAAGTGGAAGAAGAAAGGAACTTGAAAGAGGGTGGTGAAATCATTACCTCTTCTTCAGGTTCTTCCTTTTGATTTGATCAAAAGGGCTCCCTAGGATGGATTTTGGATCAAAATAAGGACTCTAGGTTGAATGGAGGATATTTTAGAGGGTATTTGGGTAGGGTTTTTCCGGGCCAAATGGCTTAGAAGGTCTGAATTAGAGTGAAGGGGGAGTGCCCTTTTATAAGAGGGGTGAGGGGCACCATTGGAAAAACTTTATATATTATTTTATAATAAATACATATTCGGTTTATAATGGCTATAAAATGTATTATTTAATGTATAAGGTGGGTATTGGTCGAAAACACTCTACTAATAGGTTTTAGACAAGGTTAGGTTACCATTTTAACCTTATAATTTAGATTTAAATCTAAGTTAAATAGTTTATCTTTTACCTTGTCTTCTTGTATTCTTACTCTATATGGTTAATAAACATTCTCTAAATATCCAAGAGAACCTAAAGTGGCTCATTGATTACATATATAATATTAATTATGCCCTTTCTCTAAACATTACATTTTTAGGAATATTATATCGACCAATAATATAGTAATTGTTTTAAATATTAATTTATGTCAATTTTGACACTATATGGTATTTTGTTTTTGTGAAAGTCATAAAAAATTTATTACATCGAACAAGATAAATTGAATCATCCCTAAATGTCATGGTAACCTATAAAAATCTGGTATGTCATAAAAAATTGAAATTAAATTTATTTTTATATTTATAATACCATTTATTGGATTCTTTCATTAATAAAGTAATTAATACATCGTCATTGTGTCAAAAATAAATTTAGTTATTTAATGTATAAAAATTATAAATAAAAAACCAAGATGTAGGAAATCTTTTTATCTTTCTAATGATTTTTTTATAGTCTAATTTATCTTATGTAAAACCTTATATTAAAAATGATATAGTTAATATACGTTAAATCTAACACTTTTAAATCTTATTTAAATTAAATAATAATAAATGTCCTAACCTAATCCAAGTGGACCAAAGAGGTTCATTATAACGACCCATACTTTACATACATTGTTAATACTTCAAAATTTAAGCATACTTATTACAACATATAACAAAACCACGAAAGGACCGTATAGGTATAGTGTCTTTAGAAACTGGGAAACATAAACAACTGGTTCATAAAGCGTCTACACTGTCTCCCATTTATTTCATCATATCTATAGTCCCTTTTGGCATATCTTACTTAATAACCTTCTTCCTGACCTGGGGAAAGAAAACATACAAAAGGGTGAGCTCAAATGCTCAGTAAGGGTAATGAAAAGAAATATCAATCACATCATATTCATAAGAACATAACTTTTGGAAATCATAACCTACAAAAGAGAGAAAAATTTCATAACATGGGATAAATCATAGTAGTGAAATGGAATCCCAATAATCATAACATAAAACATGAAAATTTGTGTCATACACACATAATCATAGAGAATCATTTCTTATTAGTCAATACTCATTTCCAAGACTATCTTAGTGGACAAAGTTCATTTCGGAACCGAGTTGACTCCTCGTTTTAGTCCTGTTTCACTGAACCGGTATAACCTACCGTTCCAGCCATGTCTATCTCATGAGATATAAAATCTTTACCCAATGCATTGGAGGGAGATATAGGTCCCACCCATCTCATAATGATACCATTATTATGTGTGCCACAAAATCATAAATCATACATCATTGCATAACCCATGTAATAAAAATGGGAAACTTAAACATCGGGACATCATAAAACAATTCATATAAGATAAAGGAATTCGTAAAAATATTTATATCACAACATAATAAAATCAATGTAATAATAGGGATAGAAACGGAACCCTTTATTATCTTAGATGGAAAATAATTTTGATAAAACACTTGAACTCCATTGTTGAGGAAAATATCATTTCTACTTCAAAAACAATTTTCCTTTCTTAAAATGTCATACAATTCTAAACAAAAAGAAGTTGATTAAAAATAAACATGAAAAATTTTAAAGTAAGATTCTCGGAAATATTTTTTTAAAATCCATTCATGCCGTATAAGTTAAAAAACATTCTTCTAGTACTTTTGTCGGAAAAGTCAAAAATGTACCTCTTAAGAAAAACGACAAAAGAATCCTTTCATATCTTTTACTAAAAACTAACCGAAGGGTAAAATTGGATATAAAATATTTTAGAATGATATAAAAATTACATATCGAGGAAACATGGATATGGATGATAAAATACACCCCAGTAAATTCCAAGGTATAAACAATCTCAGATAAAAAGGAGATTGTGATATTTCCCCTACCTTAGGTCCGATTTTCTTCATAAGTGTCCGAACCTCCTGTATAATGATTTAAATAATGTTATTAAATTATTCCAGAATCAGACATATTTTTATGATATCGTATATTGTCATATTCTTAGTTTCATATTAGTAATATTTCATTACTACTTGTTATTCGGGTGTTTATTACTTTTTGTTTTTATGCTTGTTTTGTCGAATAAATTCTTATTATTCTCTTTAGTTTATAGATACCTCATTTCCAGAATGGTATTAGTGTAATATATATCATATTAAATTATTCAATTGATTTATATAATCATTATCAAATGAAGATCATGTAGAACGAGTCGCATAACATCGTGGAGACGGTATTCCGTACGTACGCACGAGTGATGATATCGTTCCTATGATCGTGGAATTGTATTGGAGTGTATGTATACTATTTCAGAATCAATATCACTTTATAATATTCATATATAGTCATTATTTACACCATTATACCCATTCAAGTAATGTGGTGGTGGAAAATAGATTACACCACGGCGTGGAGACGGTATTCCGTACGTACGCACGCACGGTGATTTATTTTTCCATAGGATGGATAGATGGTGAAATAGGGGTGTTTCATACTTATAATAACATATCAGTATATGATTGATACTGATTTTATTAATTCATAATGAAACAACTAAATAAGAATAAGTGGAAGAAAAAATAAAGATGAAATAATCGGTAACAGAAATTACCTCTTCTTTGAAGTGCTTCTTTGAGACCTCCTTTTAGGGTACTAAAATAGGTCTTTGAAGAAGAACAGAACCTCTAGGATGTTTCTAGGGAAGTGGATAGGAGAAATTGGCAGGGGTTGGCCGAGATTGAAGGCTCAAAGTGGTGTGAGGAAGAGGGGGAGGAGGTGTCCTTTTATAAGGGAGGAGAGGGGCACCTTTGGAATAACTAAAAAATATTATTTTATTATAAAGTCAAATTCGGTTTTTAATAGCTCCAAATTGATATATTTAGAAGATAAGGTGGGTAGGGGTCGAAATCATCTCATAAAATAGAATGTAGACAAGTTTAGGTATCAATTTTTACCTTATAATTTAGATTTAACTTTAAGTTAGATAATTTATCTTTTACCGTGTCTTCTTGTTTTCTTACACTATAAGGATAATAAACTTACTATATCAAGCCAAGAGAAACCCAAGTTGTTTATTATTAAAATATATAACCTTATCTAAGTCATTTGGCCGATCCTCAGATTATTATTAATAAAATAACAATTAATAATATAATATTTGTTTTAAAAACTATTTTATGTCAATTTTGACACTATTTAGTATTTGATTTTTGTGAAAATCATAACAAAATGATTAGTTCAAACCACGTTACTTAAATCAATACTACCATGTCATATTAACCTAGAAAATTTTTGTAAAACATAAAAAGTCTCAAATTACATTTATTTGGGTATTTATAACATCAATTATTTCAATATTTCATTAATAAGATAATTACTGCAACATCTCAATGTCATAAATAAATTAACTTATTTAAAGTCTAAAAATTAAAAATAAAATATCATTATGTCGGAAATATTTTTATATTTCTAATGAATATTTATAGTCAAATTTATCTTATTTATAACCCCATATTAAAAATTATTTACTTATTAAACTTTGATTTTAACTATTTTAACCCTTCTTTAAATAAATTATTAATAAATGTCCTAATCTAATCCAAGTGGGACTAAATGATCATATTTTATTCCTAAGGTTGTTTTTGGTCGAATCAAACTTGTACAATAGAATTAGGACATGTTTTAGGGTAATAATAATAACATTTTTACCCTTAATTACCCTATTTACTTTTAACCGTGGTAAAAAAACTTAAAAAGTTACTATTCATCAAAAAATTATTTTCATCTCCTTGAACCACATTTTACTTACTGACATCAACCGTGTCTCTCGGATTTTCAAAATTCCACTTACAGAAGCGGTAAAATTATGTTTTATGAAAAATTCAGTTTTTTAACTACCACTTAGTGGTTTCACTATTCATCAAAAATTCAATGTTTTCAGAAAAATACCAAAATTTCACCCTAGGCTAATTTCGATATTCCGAATCTAAAAATGAAGTCCATTTTGAAAAATAAAATTTATACAATTTCAACAAGTGGTTATTACTATTCATAACGGCTAGTTTTAATAATATTTTAATAGCATATCATTATTTTGTGAAACTCGGTATTGCGTACGACAGAAGCTATCGAGGAAGTCCGCGGTTGCGTGTAAAGAAAGCCAAGCTAGTGTTGTGTGTAGTGAAAGATTCCTTTGATGATTTATATAACATAAAAACAAAATATTTCACATAAATGTCTCGGGTGTTACATTCATATTTTATTTCGAAGATTGTTTTGGGTCTAATTATACGTAAGCAATAGAATTAGGACATGTATTAGGGTAATAATAATATCATTTTAACCTTAATTACACTATTTAGTTTTAACCGTGGTAAATAAAAGTAAAAAGTTATTATTCCCCCAAAAATTATTTTTATCTAATTGATCCAAATTTTACTCCTTGATATTAACCATCACTCTTGGTTTTTTGAAATTCCACTCACCGAAGTGGTAAAATTATGTTTTGTGTGAATTCTCAATTTCTCATAGGAGATGGGTAAAAGACGGTGAAAAGTTCAATAAAAATTTTATATATTTAAAATTATTATAAACTAACTCTAGTGAATTAAACTAAACATATATAGGTATTATTTATCTATTATTACCTAAATTAAATTTAAATAAAATAAATAAATAATTAAATAAAAAAGTCGGGTTTAACCAATAACTTAGTGATTTTCACTATTCATCAAAAATTGAATGTTTTCATAAAAATACCAAAATTTTACACGAACCTAATTATGATATTTAAAATCAAAAAATTATTTCTATTTTAAGAAATTAAAAACATCTATGTTGCATTAATTAATTTATAAATAATTCTCGTTGTAAAAACAAATAGCGTGTTTTTAAGAAACAATAACTATCAAAAGACAGACACTTGTTTTAATATAATTTCAATGTGAAATTAATTCCAATGACCAAAATTGGATTAATGGGTAAAAATATAATATAATTATACTTCCAAAACATTAAAATCTATAAT
This sequence comes from Viscum album, assembly GCA_963277665.1. Classification (NCBI taxonomy): domain Eukaryota; kingdom Viridiplantae; phylum Streptophyta; class Magnoliopsida; order Santalales; family Viscaceae; genus Viscum; species Viscum album. Next base: position 418,252,028 of record OY728123.1, on the reverse strand, counting down.
TAAACACTATAAATTATTTTTACATTAAAAAATATGTTTTCAGTTAAATTATAGTATTTTTTACTATTCACCCAAATATGAAAGTTATCAAAAAAACACCAAAAATTTATTGAAAATAAATTCTTATGTCCCGATTCTAAAGAAGAAGTTTATTTTGTACAATTGAATAAATAAATGTTTCAAATGTTGGATTTAAAAAAGGTCCTCCATTAAAAGGAGGTAAATTTTCATTTTTTTAAAAAATAATTATTTTATTTGAAAAAATGTATTTTTTTTTACATTAGGTCTAAGAAACTCATATTATGGATTCAAAAATTATAAGGATTATATAAAGTTCGAAATTCATTTAATAGTATTCATAACTTATTTTGAATGGATAGTTTGGTAAGTTGTGGTGCGCTTGAACTCGGTGTTGCGTGTAGTGAAAGTTATTGAATTAAATTTAAGAAATATCATATTTTGAAATCTTGAGGTGTTAAATTAATTGTAATTCTGTGTTTTCATTTTGTATATTATTTAGTTTTTATTCTAAATGATTTGACTTAAAACTTGTAGCTTTAATCAATGGTTGTTTCATGGCTTTCTTGATTTATTTTCCATCTATTTTTAGGACCAGATTTTGTATATGTGCGTAATTATAGGTCATTAGGAAAATTCCTCCCACACATGGGATAATTCCTTCGGTTCTAGTCGCCAACCCTTGGTCCTTGGGATGTGGGATTGGGGTAGTCATGACAGAGGCCCCATGGTACAAGTTGTGTCATAATCATTCTCGTTACCCTAGTCATTATTGTGGTGTTTTAAGATATTTAGTGTCATTATTGGATTCAATCTTATTTATGTACAAGACAGGTTTTGTAGAATTGAATATTTCCCCCTGATTTTTGGTATTCTTTTTTTTGATCTGTTGAGTTTGCAAAGTTTCAATCTGGGTAAATATAATATGGTGGGTAGATAATAATTATATAATTTATCATATTTTATCATTTCCCTTTATCTTCCTAGAAAATCCCCTTTACGAGATATAGGGGTATTGGATTGGGGTATTCTCCTCAATTGTGAAAATTCTTCTCTAAAAACTAGTAAAATAATGATATATGATTATCTCTTCTTATAATCCTAGTGAAAAATATCCATTTTGACGAGCTTGGGTTCATTATATATGATCCATGTGTGTTTTTTCTTTTGTTATTCTATTGAATAAAATAAATGGGATTCTGATTATTTTCGAAGTATATGTCCGTCAGTTACATTTTTTATACTATCTACTCGTGTTGATCAGGTTCTACCTCCTATACAATGGTTATTTTGGTCACTGATGATATAATATCTTTAATAAATTTCTGGGTGACCAAGAGGATGGGTTTATAAGGATATAAGGTCTCAATTGGAAATACTTGGGTTGGTGTTCTCAGAATGTGGTTTTCTCTATCCATCATTTGACATAATGTTATACTATATTTTTTACCCTTGGGGACTGCTTGATTAATATTTAATTTTTATCTTCTGTTCTTTTACATTACCCTTGGTTTGGTATTGGTCTATGTGGTATTCATTTTATTAATTTCTTTTCGAAATTGAATTTCTCATTTACAGTGCTTTTGCGGTAGCTTCCAAGTTTAATGGTTCATTTGACATTTGTGAGATATTTTGGGTTATTTCCTTTTATCAATGTCCTTTTCCTTGGCGAGTCATTATTTGTGATTTTTTTGTCCTATCGTAGTCGAGTCCACTCATTTACATAGGTTTTTTGTTTATTAGAGAAAACTATAGGAAATTTATTTTTTATACTCAATTTCTTCGATGGTTTTCATAGATTAATTTATATTTTCCTTATATTTGAGTTGAATATTTTGTTGTTATATAATTTTTTTTTTGTTTTATGGTGTATTTTCCGAAGTATTTTATCTCAAATATAGATTACGAAATGTACCTAAAGCCTTCCGGTTTCATAAAGCCTAATCGTGGAGAGAATTCGGAAATCCTAATCATTATTGTTATGTTTTTTATTTCGTTAATGATAATTTATTTCGTTTTCTAGTGTGTTGAAGAAGGTTTTGAACCCTTTTAGTATTTAAATATTTTTAAAATCCTTTATATAATGTCTTCTAAATGGAATGAAAATAAATTTCAATTTATTTTTTACCCTTACACAATTCATGATGTATGCATAAAGGTAAATGGATTATACATTTGAATTGGTCATTTTTTGGGGATATTACCTAAAGGTAATCTAGAATTTATATTTTCAACATAAAGGTATCTCCCAAATAAAAAGGGTTCAGCAAAGGTAATCCAAATCTGGAAAAGGATTCCCCAAATGAAATGTATGGGTTTTATAATATTCATGTAATTTTGACAACTTGTTTTTAAATTTTTCATAAGGACATTATCTATCTTTTGTAAAGGTAAGAAATATTTTCTATATGTTGTGTAATGGTAAACCCTCACTATGATTGGTTAGCCTAGGTTATATTTAAAGGTAACTACAGGTTTCTAGGTGTTGTGTTGTGTTAGGATAGAGATGTGTTAGGGTATCATGGAGTTGTGTAAGGGTAGATCTTAGTAAATTACATCTATAAGGTTACTAATCTTTACCCATATGTAAAACAATTGAGCTGTGTAAGGGTATAAATATATTCTACTTATGGAGTGTCAATTTTGAGAAAAATAAAATTTAAACACACTTTTTATTATCATCTATCTCAGATTGTCCCTATAACACCAATGATGATTGTAAAGTAAAAAATCATATAAATTGAATCTCTATCCCATTTAAGGTTGTAAATCATATTTAATGATATTTTAAACCCCCTACGTAAAAATTTTAATTATAGAGGAAAAAAATTGATTTTTTTGTGTTTTTTATTATTATAACATATACCTCCTTCTTTGTAATTTTAAAATACTTGAATCATTTATGTCATTTTTTTGGTATCCTCTTGATGGGAGTTTTGGGCATCCAACAGATGGGTGATCATTTAAAGGGGTTTTGTTGTTATTTTCCTTTGATTATGATGAATGAAACATCTCCAGTTGTTATTACAGATTCCTCATTTTGTAAATATGATATGGGTTTACGATTTATTTTCAAGGCAATGTTATAGTGTTTTAAAAATTATTTTAAAAATTGATGGTATTTTTGTATGATTAAATTATTCAGAAAATGGTTTTTGACATAAATTATGTTTTTTGAAAAATTAACTTACCTTCAAATTGAACATTTTCTTCTTCATATTTATAAGACGAAAATTTTTAAATATTTTTTGTGTGATTTTAAAAGAGTTGATTTAAAGGGAATGGTTTTATGTGAAAAACCATTTGATGTTTGTTTTTTCAAATGAATGTAATATGTTTTTTATTAAAACAATTTGATGTTGGTTTTTGTAATTAATGACATTATTTTTATTAATATTTAATAAAAAATTATTTTTTTGAAATTTAAAATTAATGGAATGTTTTGATTATTAATCCATACTGTCATGTTCAGATGAAGTATTGGAAAAAAATTTAATGAATAAAATGATTTATAGCCCCATGAATTTTTTGATTGAACTAATGTATATGAGTTTCTGGTCATTTAGTAGGGGTTTATCAAATCTCTAATGTATTTGGTGATTACTAAAATATTATACTACAATATGGGGAGAGTGAAAGGAATCATTATTTTGGTATGGATTCTTATTCCCCATAGGCTTGATCCAAGGTATGTGTATGCACACTTAAAGCCAAAATTCAACTAGAAAATATGAACCACAAACATGAATTTAATAACTAATCCCCAAGGATTATATATATAGTGTGTTTATTTAAAAATTATTAAATTAAAATGTTTAAAATAAATATTTTATTCGTGAATGTCTTGTTGAAGATTTGTAAATTTTTATATTTTGGTATATTTGATTATGACTATTTATTTTGATTTTTGATGATTTTTTGAGAAAATTCTTATATAGATACTTCTATCTAACTATTTTAATATATAAGATGATATATTACGGCTCTATTAAATACAAAAAAACATTGATTTGGTTTTCAATTTAGAGGATATCTTAGTTTGTTTCATTACGAATTTGTCTCAAAGAATGACATTTTGAGATTGGGCCCTGACACGTGAGTGAAAGCACACTGCACATGAACCTTTATTCTGGTATAATATAATAAATTTTATTTAAACATTTAATTAGATCCTTATTCATATATAATGAATTTCCAAAGGTATAGTTATCATAGAGATTTTATGATTTATTAATTTTCTTCCACATATATTGGTTACTTGAGGTGGATCAGTGAATTTTTATATAAATATGTTCGTTTGTTGAACATAATTAATTAATTTTTTTAATAGAATAAACAAAGTTTATTATCAGAGTTTTTAAAATAGTATAATTATATATGAAATTAATTTTTAAATTCAGCATTGATTGATGGTAATGGAAAATGAAACATGTCCCTATACGCAGGTTGTAATCTACAAGTACACATGATCAATAATTTTATATTCCATCCAAAGAGATAAATGTATAAAATAAAATGTTTTATTATTTAATAATCATAATAATATTATGAATATAATATTTTTAATTTAAAAAATTAACCATATATGAATGGTGATGATGAAAAATAGTACAATTTGTTCATGGAGGCGGTAGTCCGCAGACACACAACATGACATTTTTTTGATAGTTTTTGTATGAGGGAATAAGAGGTATATTATTTTTGTATGTCAACATAAATTAATTTAATTAATAATTATTTTTTCAAAATTTCATTTATATAATATATTATAGGTGGAATAAATAATAAATAATAATAAATAGATATGATGGATAAAGTGATACTTCCATTGAGAGTTTGTACATTCTCATTAATTTGTTGTTAAAAATTTGAAGAGTTATACTAAATTATTGTGACGAGAGGCTTGAGTTACTTTAATATAATTATATTATAACATAATATGGTATTGATTAATGATTAATTCTAATGGGACATGAAATTTCAAAGTGGTGGAACTGGAATCTTATTATAGTTGAAGAAAATGACACATTCCCTAGAAAATAAAGTAACATAGGAGGTAAAAATAGATGTTCATGAATGAAAGGTGATATTGGTGTTCTATGGCCAGTGATACATATTTATATAAATTTCCAGCCTATAAAAATAGATTTTATATGTTTTATGGGTCGTTCAATCTAACAAAATTCATTCCACATTAGATTAATATTTTAAAAACCGACAAGTTTTAATGATATGTTATTAACAACATTTAATTTTTTACTAAAATTATAAGAGGTTCAATCCCATAAAACTTTAATATTATAAAAACAAGTTTACCCCCCATTTAAACGAATTAAATTTTTATATAAATAAAAAATTGTTTTAAATTTAAATATATATTTTATCAAATTAAGATTTTTATAAAGAAATACTTTTAATATTCAAAAATATTAATTATGGGTTTGTAGAATGATATATTAAATAATAGTGTATAATTGTAGCGAGAAATTTGATTCAAAAATATTTATTTATTTTTAATTATGAAAATTTCCTAATTAGTGATAAAATAAGTCAAAGAAATATTTTTACTATTAAAATATAAATTAACTAGATCGGAATAATCACAAAAAAAAAATTAAGATGATTTTTATTTTAATAATTCAAATATGTATTTAATTTTATCTGAATTTATTTCCTAAAAACTAAATATTTAAATTTTGATAAAAAATAAAAAATGTATTGATAATCTTCCTTTATTTAAATATAATATTCTCAAATATTGAGTGTTTCTAATATTATTTCATTACAAAGTTCTAAATTAGTAAATTATTATATTTTATTTCACAAAAAAAATTTGTCATCATAATAATATTTTAAATATGATTTTAAAATATTCTATTGTATCATGACCTCTATTTTATTATGTGCGAGGATAATATATACAACTCCATATTAATGAGTGAAAAAATATATATATACAAAAATATATGGAAGTTAGTAACAATTGAATGGTTCTATTTGTAACAATATTTATTTTCTACTATCCATATTCTATATATTATAACCTATAAAAATTATGGAAACCTATATTTTTAATATATAAATATTTCATTAAACAACACAACACATAATAACACATAAGATCATTTAAGTTTTAGTTTCACAAAAAATCAAAATATAATACATAAAAATCATAAAAAATATTCAAATACAATTGAAATAATTTTTCATATGTTTTTATGAAATTACATTTTCTATGTCTCATAACCTATGGATGTACATTAAACTAAATGGGTGAGAATAAATCCTAGAAAAGAATAAAAAAATTGAAATGAAATATGAAAAATCATCATTGATAATATATGATGCATAACATGAGATATTAAACATAATGACATTATACATAACATGGAAATGTGACTAAAAAATATAAATGCCACATTCCTAAGCATATCCTACAGGATTGTGACTAAAGGGTCGTAAATCATTATTACCATGGTTACCCACCAATATAAAGTAAATAATCTCTTATATATATCTATTAATTATTTGACCAATGAATTAGAGCACAAGAAGGGTGACCAATTTATAATTATCAATTATTATGATCTATGTTGATGATAAAAAATCAATTCATCAATAACCGCATTTAGAATAAACAAAATTTCTAATATAAATTTATTGTATTCACAAGTGATTAAATTCAGGAACATTACATCATATTTGACACATAGAAACAGAATAATGGTTCATTCTTGTAAATACCCAATAAACTAAATTATGTTTGTATCTAGGTGAATATACATGGGTATGTAAGGGCTTGGGTATTTAAAATATATGAATATTTTATGTAATGGAGTTAAATTCGGAAAAGTTGATTTGAGAGTATGAATGTATACAACATGGATAATGGAAAGAATGTAATTAAAGTGATCGAGTGAATCCCATTGATAAAAAAATTATTTTTAGTAATTTGATATATAAATGTGAACGTAAATATTGTAATTAATGATTCAAAAGGCTTTTCAAAAAGTTGTCCTTGAATGGAGAGAATAACAGGATAATACACATACCATAATCCATTATTTATTTCTTATCTTTTCTACATCCTTAAAATAGATTTTTTTATTGTAACACAGAACTATAATTTATTCATGTTTATTTTTTTCACTAGTTATCAATTATAATCATTGGATTATATTTCATACTTTCCATCGTTAAAAGTAAAATTTGTTGATATGGTATGTTCATAAAAATTTCCCCTCCTTCTTATATTTAATATTTTTTAAAAATTATTAATAATAACTCAATAATCATGGAAATATGTATATATTTAAGTATTTATATTATAAATAATTCATTATAAGCATATCTTAGGGTCATTATTATAAAAAAATTGCAACATCATCATTGGATGAAAATTGACAATTAATTGACAATATCGAATAAATAATGAGGGGATTTTTTGAGTTTAAACACATAATTATCCTACTTTTCAAAAAAAAATTATTAAAATATTTAATATAATTTTTAATTATTTCTTGTTTAATATTAGATTATTTGACATGAAAATCCAGGGTCCGAGCACGTCAGCCCAAAATTTATAAAAGATGAAAAAAGTAGATAAAGCAAGGCATTACAAGGGGTATTGAAATATCTTGAACGGAACAGACCACACATGTCATCATCCACCATACAAAAATAGAATTCAGACATCCAAAAACAACACATGGTACTTGACTCTAGAAGATCACTCTTTGAAAGGGCATCAACATCATAGTTCGCTTCCCTGTAGACATGAGATTCAAAGAGAGGTATTGATAAAGGGGATAGGTGTAGATGTCTAGAATTCATATGCGGGGGAGGAGTGGGTTTCCAATGGGTGGGGGAGAGGTTATTTATAATGGGGTAGAGAGATATTTTTTAATACAATATTTACTAAAATATTGTTTCATTGGTAAACCTTGAAATAGTTATTTTTTTACATTATGAATTATGTATAAAAATTATATAATGGATTGAGGACTATAAACCTCTTAATTAAATGATTTCAATATTCTAATCAAAATAAAATTTTATAAAATTAATAATTTTAATTTTAATGGGCCACCATCGAATTGAGACATTGAAAAATAATTATTTTTCATGGAAGTTAAGTTTATTTTTTTCAATACCCCTTTTATCGTATTAAATAATTATTTTGGATAAGATAAAAGATATTTTATTTTTAATTCATTATTTCATTTTCATTCTATAATTAAACATATGGTATTAAAAAAATAGTATTTTTAGAATACATATAAAAAATCATGTACATCAAACAATTACTAAAAAATCACACTTTGACAATTTCGACACCGTTATTTAAAAAATGACATCATATTATAAAAGTAATTTTAAAACATATTTTATTCTATACTTTTAGTAAAAAAATTTATATCATAGTGAATATTATAAAATATTGTTTAATAAAAATGTTCTTATATATTATTTGTTTTATTGATCCAGACATATTTTATGGAATTATAGTATTTTTATTTACTTAAATTTATTGTGATGAATATGTTTTATATTTTTTTGTGGTGAATTCAATATTTCAACTTTCAGGTTACTATTCCCAAGTATCAGGTTAATAGTCTAAATGGTCTAGTTATTATTCCAATGGTGACATTACATCCTTTAAATACCACTTTATTACATAATTTGTTTCTCACCTCAATTAAATCCAAGGTTCTACAATTCAATTTTATAAAATTTCTATTTTTTTACTAATATTTTGTTTATTTTCAATAGTTTTTTTCATGGGGTAAATGATTCTAGCATATTTGAATGATCCATATTTCCCCATTGTAGTTTTATTAATTTTTTTCTCAACCAATGTTTGGAATTTTCAGGTGTTTAATCGAAGTCTAATGTATTTAATTTCATTAATGAAATAAAGTGTTGTTGATTTCACTATATTTTGTATGTGTATAATACTATATAAGATAATATAACACACATTCATTTCAAAATTAAATATCATTAAAATTCAATGGGTCTTTATATTCTTTCCCCTTGATATATATCTTGCCTGGAATTTCATCTTACATTCTCAGTTGATAATGGATGAAGGTACATCATTTTGATTTATTCATTTGGTTCCACTATTGCCCCGTCATATTTATGGATCTTAAATACAACTTTTAAGATATTGTTTGAAATTTTGTGTAGAAATTTGACTCTTCTATATAAGATCATCATCGTCGTCTCCTCTGAAGAGATGTCATTCTACAGTTATAACACCATGTTAATTTATAGATTTGAGGGATTAGGTATATACTCCCAAAAGAGATATATGAGGAAAAAAAATGAACATGGGATAGTTTTTGAGGAATTGACAAATGATAGACCACATTTCTAATAAAAAAGGATATTAAAGTGGCCAATATACCTAGAGACCAAATTTCCTTTATTTCGAAACCGTATGACTCTCTTTCATTGGGATACTGAATGGAAAATATTACCTTTGCCTTCATAAACAAATTATCATCTATGGTTTATCGTACAGCTGTCCAAATGAATCTAAGGAGGTTTTATTTTATAATGGATACATTGCACCATTTCTATCTTCAATTTTACAAGACCATGTAAAATATAACTTTTTTCACCATATTCATCATGAAAAAAAAGATATCTACATCACATGCCTTATAGTGAATCTTATGGACCCATTTTAATACATGAGTATATGTTTTTTTGAATGATAACTCATCTAATAGGAGACTTTCATCTCATCCATATTTAAATCCCATTAAGAATACTCATTTCATGTCTTTAATTATCTAATTGTTCCTTTTAGACCATCCATCAGTTTTGTGGTGATAGGATATACTAGAATTCAATTCATTATTTTGTGCATGTTAGATACTTCTATATAAATTAAAATTAAACCCTATATCCAGATCTAAACCTGTTAAAATAGTAAGAAAAATAATTTATAAATATAATTAGAAGATGATGAAGAACAAAATCATACCGAATAGTGATAAAACTGGAAGTCATGAGGAGTCCCTCCACAACTATCAAAATCAAACTCTTCCCTTTAGATTTTTAGGAGTCCAATGAAAAATTAAATGGTGTTTTTATCCCATTTAGATATGGGTATTGGATATGTTTTCATCATCCCCTTGGAGTTACACCACTCTTATTAAATTTACTAATGTTAAAAGTTCTTTGAGGTATACTCTGTGATCTCCTTCACCATGTTAACCCACCAAAAGATCTCTAAAATTTCATGCTAAATTATGGTAATTCCATGGTGGATTGATAATGATGATCTATGTGCATTATCCAAAATATTTACATTGATCTTAGTTCATGATTTGATTTTTCTACAAATGAAATGAAATTGTATTCATATATGGGGATTTAATAAATCTTCCCATTGTTTACTAATTTAATGTTTTTTGAAGCTCCAGGTCATCGAATTATACCTCATTGAGCCCATGTTAGATATATGGTTGGAATATATTCTGGGAAAGCTATAATTCATTAAATGTATTTATTATTTCTTGTTGGACACATTAAATATCAATGAATGTAGGGCCTTTCTCAATTAGAATCATGGACAGAGTTGCAGTTTCATTTATGCAATGAGCAGTGTAACTACCTGAGATTTTATGAAAAATATTATTTTAATTTCCTTGTGGTCATCTATTGTACATTAAACCAAAACTATCAAGTTCTATACGCAGCACTTTATTAACTTATATTATACAGAAACACTATTCTTGGCTTGCGTTACGCGTAATCGCGACCTACCACGATAGCGTGTATAGTACGCAATACTTGGTTTCACTAAACAAAGATATATTGTTATTATGGACTCGGTTTTATGAATATTATTAACTATATTTTGAATGATATAACATTATTATTCATCTTACACATTTTTTAGAACATCGTTTGAGTAAAAAATAAATTTTCTGGGTAAAATAAGTATTTTTTTAAAAAAATGCAGTTTTTCCGCCTTTTGATGGCGCACCCACATTAAATCTAGTTTTTGATAGGTTTATAAGTTCAATATGAAAAAATAAAATTCATCTATGGAAGCAGGATAAAAAATTTACTTTGGATAAAATTTTCATATTATTCAAATAACTTTCATATTTTAATGAATATTAAAAACACGGTATATTTTAATTAAAAACAACATTTTTCATCACAAAAATTTATATGATTAAATTATAATATTTAATAATTTTAAATTATAAATAGAATATATTTTTACCATTTAATATAATTTATTTCATTACCATTATGGTTACATTGAATTCATAGGTAAAAACATTTCAATCTTTGGCAATGTTTTTACATTTAAAACATGTTTTCTTAAAAATGGGATTAATTTTAAATAAATTAATGCAACTTCTCTATTTTGAATATTGAAAAATGGATTCCATATTTTAATTCAGTGGTTCAAAATAATGTTAATAGGTTACTTTTATATTAAGAATAGTAACTATGGTAATTTTTATTTATTGTTGATAAAGGTAAATCAGGTAATTAAAGGTTAAAATAAGATTATAAAATTAACCTAACACCTGCCAATATTCTATTGGATGACTAAAAGTCGCCCCATATCACCTATGGGTCGGAATAGATTAATTTTATGGACTTTTTTCAATGAAAATAATATAATTATTAATAAAACCAAAGAAAGTGACAACATGTCACTCACTTAAATCTTATAAGTATAATAATTTTAATTTAGTGATACACATCATGAAACATTAAACATGAATAGTCTACAGAAGTATAATAAAATTTTATATATCATGTAAATTTATTTATAATTTTTAGTGATTAAATAATTATCATTAAAGATGACACAATAGTGATGTTGAAATTATGTTTTTGATTGAAGTATCAAATAAATTGTTTTAAAAATATAAAAATAAATATTATATGAACAATTTAATTTTCTCAACTAATTTTATAGATAAACATGAAATGTTATAAATCTATTAATTCTTTTATTTCCAACATATCTTCTGTGTGGATTTTAATTAAATTCAAATAAATGAATAGTGTAAAAATTGACACAATTATAATTTTATAAAAATACCATAATTTAAAATTGATTAAAAATCACAAAAATATTTAAAAATTAAAAATTAAAAATAATATTTTCTAAAATATCATAAATAATACAATTATGGAAAATTCACAATAGATAATTAATTATTTTTAAGAATTTATAATTTATAATCGTATAACCACAAATAATATTAAATAGATTAAATAAGGATAAATCAAGTTGATAATGTTTAAACTAAATTACCAACATGTCTAAATTTTATTGGTTCATTATAATACAACCCTATCTAATGTATTTTAGTATTCTAGTCATTTAGGATTTTTTTATGTGGGGTTTGAATTTATTATAAATTAATATTTTTAAGGTTGCCAAAAGTGCCCCTCTCCTCTCCTATATAAGGGCACCTCCTTCCCTCTCCTCTTCACACTCATTTGAGACATCACAGTCGGGAAACCCCTGACCATTTACCTTCCCAACTTCACTAGAAACATTATAGTGGTTATGGTTTCCTCAAAAGACAATCTCTAGTGCCTTAAGAGAAGGTTAAGAAGAGGCGCATCAAAGAAGGGGTCATATCCTTTTCTGATTCATTCCGATTAATTTATTCTTCTACATCTTATTCTTTATTTGTTTCATCATAAATTAATAAAATCAATATCACTCATATACTTATATGTTATTATATATATGAAACAACCCTATTTAATCTTCTATCCATCCTATAGAAAACGAAATCACCGTGCGTGCGTACGTAGGGAATAATGTCTCTACGTCGTGGTGTAATCTGTTTTCCTCCACCCCTTACAAGGATGTGTATAATGGTGTAAATAAATAACTATATCTGATTATTTAAAAGTGATATTGATTCTGAATTATTATACATACACTTCAATACAATTCCGTGATCATGGGAATGATATCATCGTTCGTGCGTACGTACGGACTACCGTCTTGACAAATGTGATGAGAATAATTTTCCATGATTAACCATTCAAGTATGATTATAAAGTATATAAAATAAATAATCATGAAAGATATTAGATAATAATGATACTATATTTATGTACATATATGTTTCACTTACATAATTCCATTTAATTCAATAAGGAAACGAAAACTGTGTTCTTGCGTACGTACGGCCTACCGTCTCCATGAATGATGTATTTCATTACATTTATCGATCTATCACATATATATATATATGATTAATATATATTATATAGAAATCATTTTTTACATTCTGGAATTAATTAAATCAGGATATAAGTAATAATACCAAGAACAACATGTCGAAACACGTACGATAAATGAAACGATTTTACCCAAAATTATGCTTTAACATGGAATTTACAAAAGAACGGGTAATATAAAGTTATAAGTAAACCATATATGACACCATAACACTAAATATGATTCTCTAATAAGTCAATGAAATTATTTAAATCATTATACAGGTTGTTCAGATACATACAAATCATATCAGACATAGGGTAAGGGAAAATCTCACAATCTCATTTTTATCCGAGATTGTTTATACTTTAGAATTTACTGGGGAATATTTATCATCCAAATACATTTTTCCACAATATATTATATTATTTCTATCATCCTAAAATTTTTAAATTCCAATTATACCCATTGTTGATTTTTTAGTAAAAGATATGAATGAAATCTTTTTTCGTTTTTAGTATGAGGTACTTTTTGACTTTTTCGGCCAATGTATGAGAAAAATGTTTTTTTAACTTATACGGCATGAGTGGATTTTTATGATTTCATAGAACTTTATTTCCATGAAGCTTCATTTACAAGTTTTCATGTTTATTTTTAATCAACTTATTTTAGTTTAAAATAGTATGACATGATAGGAAAGGAAAAATGTTTTGAAGTAGAAAGGATATTTTCCTCAAGAAAGGAGTTCAAGTGTTTTATCAAAATTATTTTCCATCTAAGATAATATAGGGTTCTAGTTATATCCTTATTTTTATATTTATTTGATTTTGTTATGATGGAATAATATTTATTATGTCTTTTTTTCTTATATGGATTATGTTATGATGGCATGAAGTTTAAGAATCCCATTTTGATTACATGGGTTATGCTATGATTTATGATTTTGTGGAACACATAAGAATGGTTTCATTATGATAAGGGTGGGACATATATCTCTCTCCAATGCATTGGGTAAAGATTTATATCTCATGAGATAGACATGGTTGGAATGGTATGTTAATTTGGTTCAGTGATACAGGACTAGAACGAGGAGTGAAATCGATTCAGAAATAGACTTTGTCCACTAAGATGGTCTTGGAAGAAATGCCTTTACTACTATGGAAATCATATCATGTGGTTAATGTTTTACACAATTACATGTTTTATTCCCTTTATATTTTATCATGATTAATTTTTCATTATGATCTATGTCGTACGTACTTCCATGTTTTATGTCATTGCTCATGATTTTGAGGATTAAACATTATGTTCATGTTTTATATGTTAAAATGTATATAATTTGTTTTATTTCCACTGTTCTTACCCTTACTGAGTATTTGATCTCACCCTTTATTTGTTTTCATTTCCCCAGGATTTAAGGAATGGTTTTAGGTAAGAAAACAAAAAGGGGATGATCTTTTTGGGGGATATTGAAGATCTTTCACCACGATTAGAAGATTATATACCGAGTTTCCAAATACAATAAACTATTACGGTCCTTGTGTGTCTATTTTGGATATGAATTAATAATTCCTCAAAATTAATTTAATTTCCATGTACGTTAGGATTGGGGTCTCTACAGTTGGTATGAGAGGAATGGTTTAGTTAACCATTGGAAACTAGGACGTGAAAACTTTAGTGACATCCCTAGAGATATTTCTAATCTATGTATAGGGATGTCCCTAATGTTAAGTACAAGTATAGGCTATAGTCCAAGAATTATCGTAACAATCTTAGAATTAACCCTAAGATGTTATATATTGAAGGTACTCACCCTTTATTATGTTGTTTTCCCTTGCATGATTTTTCCCACTCACACTATTCTTTTTTGGTTTTAGATGATGGTTAGAACCCGAAGGAACCGTGTTGATCAATGTAGTGGAAAATGAAATGATTGTCCTCCTGAAAAAACCAATGTTATGGGAGATGGAGGGAAAAATATTATTTTTATACTTACACAAGCTATGAATCATTCTGGACTTCCAAATGAGCAGTGAAGGGAACGATATTCTATTGTCTCCTTCATGAGGAAACGTCCAACTTCTTTCAGTGGGTCTACTTATCCACATGTTGTTGAACAATGGATCAGTACGATCGAAATGATATTTTCCATAATTCTCTGTTCAGAATAAGAAAAGTTAATTATGGCTACTTACCATTAAGAAGGTGAGGCGATCATTAGTGGGACTTAAATAAGAATACGAGGCCCCGAGATGAAATTGAATCCATGGAATAGGATGAGTTCAAGAACATATATTTCAATAAGTACTTCCCTCGTATTCTTCGTACAAATATGGAAAAGTATTTCCCCGAGCTTAAGGAAAATGATGTTGAATCCGGTGGTATATACGATGCAAATTTTACAAGGCATGCAAGGTATGCATCTGGCATTATCATCCAAACTGAAAGTAAAGTTGATCAATTCTTCAGTGGCTTAAAACCTAGTCTTTGAAGGTCATTAGTAATAAGATACTTTGGTAGATAGAAAAAATTGTGCGTTGTGCTATCAAGGTAGAAATGGGAGTTGGTGTTACATATCCATCTCATGGTTTTGACAAGAAACGAAAGATGGAGGTCAAGGAGAAATCTCAGAATAATGGTGAAAAGAATATGAATGTTTATTTATGCTCAATGTATGGAATGAAGCATGGTGGAGATTATCTTAATGTTACTAGAAAATTCTTTAAGTGTGGAAAATAAGGTCATCGAGTAGTTGTGTGTCGATGTAATGGGAAAAAGGTAGCTAATTATGGGAATAGAGAAAAGACTATAGAGAACGCTCCACCAACACTTCAAGGCTTCATGTTCTACGAAATGGGGCATTTTGCTAATCAATGCCCTAATCCAAGGGTTAATGATGATCAACCTGAACAACCTCTTAAGGTAAATCATAATGGGAAGTCACATGCGATCACTATTTGTGATGTTGAGTATTACAATGATTTTGTGGAATGATTAAGTGTTTCTGTAATGGGATTTCAAAATAGTATCATGGAATCTCATTTAAGGTATATTAGAATATTGTAATATCTATGTATTGGTTTTCGATAATTATATGGTACCAGTAAACATGAATAGTGATTGAAATATTTTTGGAAAGAATATGATATGCGCATAATGAAGGGATAAAGAGAAAATGAAATGAGCTCACAACTGTTATAAGGAAAATTTTATATCATAGTTTTAGTATATAGAAATTTTGGGATTTTGGTATATGGAAAGATTTAACTTTTGACTACATTTATGTTTTCACCAAGGTTTAATGGGTATTCATTTTTCAAGAGAATACATGATTAATTTATTCACATGTTTGGAATGTGATGAACAAAAAGATATATATTATGATAAATGGGGGGAAAATAAAGGAATTCACATGCTTGGTAGATGAAATTTCTAGTAAACTGACAGAAGTATTTTTGATAGGCCTAAAGGTTGGAGTGGACATCATATAATATTTCTTAAGGATATAAATTTTTGTTTTTATTTATGATATTTTATTATAGTATAGTTTTAGAAAAATTACAACATGCAGGATGGGCAACAACCCATCATGTCGGACAGGGTTGCGGTAATCGAACCCACAACCAAAGTATGACAGGCCTTCATCACCTACCACTTTCCTAAAGGAAGTCCTTGGTTAGTAGAAACTAATATTATTTTATTATGCGGTATGATAAAATAAGTATGAGTCCATTTTAGGAACCATATATGATTAATCTCACCCTAGATGGACTTATGTATATAACTTTTTCTAACCTTATGATTGAGACAAATAGAATGACCTATCATTATATCGTATGATCTGTTAACACCTCACGGAAGACAAATTCAACTTCATTTCATTATGAGATGAATTGGAAATTGATCAAGGCACAAGCAACAGTGAGATTGTATCAAAATCAAGTAAGTATTTCATCTATTTCAAAATTTTCAACTTTTGAGAAATGATGTTGATAACCAAAAATATTGTCCTAGTGCTCTGATATCTGATGAATCAGATGATACCTTAGATCATCAAAAATTTATGGATTTGTGATTTTTTTCTTTTCCATAGACATGTTCTCTACCACTCTCCATCAGAACTTGATGGTAAGATTTCTATACTATATCCATATTTTCACTTGTGTTCTCTTATGTGGAAACCCAGTGATGAGTTAATTTGGGTAACCGTTATGTTTCATACTTCAATTTTTTAAAGTTAAGTTATAATGTTCCTTTTTAAAATGTGGGATTATATTAAAGAAAATTCAAGTAGTAAACCATTTATAACCCCGAAGTATTTCGGGGGTGAAATTCATTTTAAGGGGGGTAGAATGTAATAACCCGAGATTTTATGAAAAATATTATTTTAATTTCATTGATTTATTGTATTGTACATTACACCACAATTATATTGTGCTATAAAGAACATATTATTAGCTTATATTATATGAAAACACTATTCTTGGCTTGTGTTACATGCAATCATGACCTTCCTCGATAGCGTGTATAGTATGCGACACCGGGATTTACTGAACAACGATATATTGTTATTATGGACTAGCCGTTATGAAGAGTATTAACTACATTTTGAATGTTATAACATTATTATTCATCTTAAACATTTTCTAGAAAATATTATGAGAACAAAATAAATTTTTTCGGTAAAATAAGTATTTTTAAAAAAATGTAGTTTTACCACCTTTTGATAGAGGACACACATTAAATATAGTTTTTGATAGGTTTATAAGTTCAATTTGGAAAAATAAAATTATTCTTTGGAATCAGGATATAAAAATTTACATTGGATCAATTTTTCATATTATTCTGATGACTTTAATATTTTAATGAATACTAAAAACACACTATATTTTCATTAAAAACAAATTTTTTCATCGCAATAATTTATATGGTTAAATTATAATATTGAATAGTTTTAAAGTTTAAATAGAATATATTTTTACCATTTAATGTAATTTATGTCATACCATTAATTTTACATTGAATTCATATCTAAAATCATTTCAATCTGTTGCAATGTTTTAACTTTTAAAAACTGTTTTCTTAATAACGGGATTAATTTCAAATTAATTGCAGCAACTTATGTGTTTTGAATATCGAAAAATGGATTAAATTTTTGAAATCATTGTGTCTAAATTATGCTAATAGGTTAATTTTATATTATAAATAGTAACTACGGTACTTTTTATTTACTGCAGTTAAAGGTAAATCATGTAATTAAGGGTAAAAATATGATTATAAAATTACCATAACACCTTAAAAAATTATATTGGATGAATAAACGTCAACCCATATCAACTAGGTGTTAGAATATATTAATTTTATAGACTTTTGACCATGAAAATAATTTAATTATTATTAAAACCAAAGAAAGTTACAACATGTCACTCCTTTAAATATTATAAGTATAATAATTTTAATTTAGTGATAAAATTCATGAAATGTCAAACACGAATAGTCTATAGAAAGATAATAAAATTATATACATCATTTGAATTTATTTATAATTTTCAGGGATTAAATAATTATCATCAAAGGTGACACAATAGTGATGTTGAAATTATGTTATTGATTGTAATATCAAATAAATGTTCTTAAAAATGTTAAAATAAATATTATATGAAATGTTAAATGTTCTCCACTAATTTTATTGATAAATATGAAATGTTATGAATATATTAAATCTTTTTTTAACATATCTTCTATGTGGATTTTATTTAAATTCAAATAAATGAATAGTGTTAAAATTGACACTATTGTTATTTTATAAAAATAACATAACATAAAATTGTTTAGAAATCACAAATATAATTAACAATTATAAATTAAAATAGATATGGTAAATGATGTCATAAACAATCCAATTATGGACAATTCACAGCACAAAAGTAATTATTTATAATAATTTAAAATTTAGAAACTTATACCCACAAAAAAATTAAATAGATTAAATAAGGATAAATCATGTTGATAATGTTTAAAATAAATTACCAACAAGTCTATATTTTATGTTTTGAGGATATTACAAACCTATATCATCTATTTTATAATTTTAGTCATTTTGGATGTTTTTAATTGGAGTTTGAATTTATTATAAATTAATATTTTTATGGTTTCCAAAAGTGACCCTATCCTCTCCTATATAAAGGTACCTCCTTCCCTCCCCTCTTCACACACATTTGAACCTTCAAGCTTGGCCAAACCCTGCCCATTTCCCTTCTCAAATTCCCTAGAAACATTATATAGGTTCTTGTCTCCTCAAAAGACCAACTATAGTGACTTGAGAGGAGGATAATAAGAGGCGCGCCAAAGAAGAGGTAATATCATTTAATGATTCATTCCAATTTATTTTTTTCTTATACTTATTCTTCTATAATTGTTTAATCATAAATTAATAAAATCAGTATTACTCATATACTGATATGTTATTATAAATATTAAACAACCCTATTTAATTTTCTATCCATCCTATGGAAAACAAAATCACCGTGCGTGCGTACATACAGAATACCGTCTCCATGCCGTGGTGTAATCTGTTTTCCACCACCACCATACATGGTCGGGTATAATGGTTTAAATAAATAACTATATATGATTATTGTATAGTGATATTGATTCTGAAATACTATACATACAATTAAATACAATTCCACGATCATGGGAATGATATCATCCGTCATGCGTTCGTACGGACTACAGTCTCCATGAACGCGTTGAGATTCATTTTCAATGACTAACCATTAAAGTTGGATTATAATGTATATATAATAAATATTCTTGAATTATATTAAAAATAATGATACTGGATTTATGTACATATATTTTTTATTTACATAATTCCATTTATTTTAATAAGGAAACGAAAATAGCGTTCATGTGTATGTACAGCCTACCGTCTCCATGAATGGTGTACTTCATTCCATTTATTGATCTTTCATATATATTTATATTCTAAATATATATTATATATAAATCATTGTTTAATATTTTATTACATTTTAACAAAGGAAAAATGTTTCTGAAGTAGAAAGGATATTTTCTTCAAGAATGGAGTTCATGTGTTTTATTATAATTATTTCCCATCCAAGATAAAATAAGGTACTGTTTCTATCAAAATTTTTACATTGATTTGATTATGTTATGATGGAATTATATTTATGATGTCCTTTTATATTATATGGATTATGTTATGCTGACATGATGTTTAAGAATCCCATTTTTATTACATGGGTTATGCAATGATTTATGATTTTGTGGCACACATAAGAATGGTTTCATTATGAGATGGGTGGGACCTATATCTCCCTCCTTTGAATTGGGGATAGATTTATATCTCATGAGTTAGACATGGCTGTAATGGTATGTTAATTTGGTTCAGTGATACAGGACTGGAACGAGGAGTGAACTCGATTTAGAAAGGAACTTTGTCCACTAAGATGGTCTTGGCAGCAATGCCTTTGCTACTATGAAATTCATATAATGTGCTTAATGGTTTACACAATTACATGTTTTATTCCCATGCTATTTTATCATTATTAATTATTTTTTAAGATCTATGCCTTACGTACTGCCATGATTTATTTCATTGCTCATGATTTTTATGTTTAAACATTACGTTCACGTTTTATAACATCAAATGTATTTGAATGTTTTTATTTTATCCATGCTTACCCTTGTTGAGCATTTTATCTCACCCTTTATATGATTTCTTTTCCCCAGGATTTATAGAATGGATTTAGGTAAGAAAACAAAAAGGTGAAGATCTTTATGGGAGATGTTGAAGATCATTCACCACGATTTGAAGAATATATTCTGAATTTCCAAAGACACTAAACTACTATAGTCCTTGTTTGTCTGGTTTTAATATGTATTAATAATTCCGTAAAAGTAATGTAATGTCCATGTACGTCAGGTTTGGGGTCTCTACAGTTGGTATCAGAGGAAAGGTTTAGTTATCCTTTGGAAACTTGGACGTGAAAACATTAGTGAGTTCCATAGAGATATTTCTAAGCTAGGTCTAGGGATATCCCTAATGTTATGTAGAAGTATATGTTATAGTCCTAGAATTTTGGTAACAGTATTAGAATTAACCCTAAGATGTTATATATTGAAGGTAATCCCCCTTTGTTATGTTGTTTTCCGTAGCATGATTTTTACTTCACACACTATTCGTTTTGGGTTTTAGACAATGGTTGGAACTAGAAGGAACCGTGTTGATCAATGTAGTGGACAATGTAATAATTTTCCTCCTGAAAAAACCAATGTTATAGGAGACGGAGTGCAAAATATTATTATTATACTTACTCAAGATATGAATCATTCTTTACATCCAAATGAGTAGATAAGGGAACAATATTCTATTGAGTCCTTCATGAGGCAAGTCCCACCTTCTTTCAGTGGGTCTACTAATTCCCTTGTTGCTGAACAATGGATCAGAACCATTGAAAAGATATTTTCCATGCTTTGCTGTTCGGTACATGAAAAATTCATTCTGGATACATACCATTTAGAAGGTGAAGCAGATCAATGGTGGAACTTAATTAAGAATATGGGGCCCCGAGATGAAATTGAATCCATGGAATGTGATGAGTTCAAGAACTTAATTTTCAATAAGTAAATACCTCGTATTCTTCAAAAAAAAGATGGAAAATGATTTCCTTGAGCTTAAGAAAAAGGATGATGAATATGTTGGTATATATGATGTTAATTTTACAAGGCATTCAAGGTATGAATTTGGCTTTATCATCCAACCTGAAAATAAAGTTGATCGATCATTCAGTGACATAAAACCAAGTCTTCGAAGGGAATTAGCTATAAGAGACTTCAGTAGCTATGAAGAAATTGTACGTTGTGATATCAAGGTAGAAATGGATGTTGGTGTTACATATCCATCTCATGGTTTTGACAAGAAACAAAAGATGGAGTTCAAGGAGAAATCTCAGAATAATGGTGAAAATAAGATGAATGTTTCTTTATTCTCAAAGTGTGAAATGAAGCATGGTGGAGATTGTAATAAAGGAACTAGAATGTGTTTTATGCGTGGAAAAGAAGGTCATCGAGTAGTTGAGTGTCAATATAATGGGAAAAAGGTCGCTAATGATGTGAATAGAGAAAATACTACAGATAATGCTCCCCCAACACTTCAATGCTTCAACTGCAAGGAAATGGGTAATTATGGTAATCAATGCCCACAACCAAGGGTTAATGATGATCAATGTGAGAAACCACTTAAGGAAAAGGATAAAGGGAAGTCACATGTGTTCACAATTTGTGATGGTGAGTATGAAAATGATGTTGTGGAATGATTAGGTGTTTATGTAATGGGATTTCAAAATAGTATCATGGATTCTCATTTATGGTATTGTGCAATTTTGGAATATCTATGTATTGGTTTTCAATAATTATATGGTACCGGTAACCATGAAAATTGATTGAAATATTTTTGGAAATAAGATGATATGCGCATAATGATGGGATAAAGAAAAAATGAAATGATCTCCTAACTATTATAAGGAAAAAGTTATATCATGGTTTGAGTATATAGAAATTTTGGGATTTTGGTATATGGAAAGAGTTAACTTTTGATAGAATTTATGTTTTCACTAAGGTTCAATAGGTATTCATTTTTCAAGAGAATACATGATTACTGTATTCATATGTTTGGAATGTGGCCAATAAAAAGATATATCTTATGATATAAGGGGGACAAATGAAGGAATTCACAGGCTCGGTAGATGAAATTTCTAGTAATTGAACAGAAGTATTTTTGATAATCCTAAAGGTTGGAATGGACATCATATAGTATTCCTTAAGGCTCCACCTTTTTGTTTTTATTTATGAAATTTTATGATAGTATAGTTATAGAAAAAGGACAACCTGTAGGATGGGCGAAAACCTGTCACGTCGGACAAGGTTGCGTGAATCGAACCCACAACCAAAGTAAGACATGCCTTCATTGCCTACCACTATCTTACATGAAGTCCCTAGTTAATAGAAAGTAGTTTTATTTTATTAAACATTATGATAGATGAAGTATGAGTCCATTTTGGGAACCATATACGATTAATCTCACCATATATAGACTAATGTATATATCTTTTTCTATCCTTATGTTTGAGACAGATGGAATGAACTATCATTCTATCGCATGATCTGCTAACACATCACTGAAGTCAAATTCAACTTCATTTCTTTACGAGATTAAGTGAAAATTATTCAAGGCACAAACAACAGTGAGATTGTACCAAAATAAAGTATCTTTTTCTTCTATTTAAAATTTTTTATCTTTAGGAAAATGATATTGAAATCCAAAAATGTTGTCATAGTTCTCTAATATATGATGAATCAGATGGTACCTTAGACCATCAAAAACGTATTACTTTGTGATTGTTGGAT
Organism: Viscum album; assembly: GCA_963277665.1. Lineage (NCBI taxonomy): Eukaryota > Viridiplantae > Streptophyta > Magnoliopsida > Santalales > Viscaceae > Viscum > Viscum album. The sequence goes on along the minus strand of OY728123.1, from coordinate 418,228,345 downwards.
TTTTCATAGCCATGATCTCTACCACTCTCCATCAAGTCATGATGGTTAGATTTATCTTCCATATCCATATTTTCACCTATGTTCTCCAATGTGGAAACCGACTGATGAGTTAATTTGGGTAACCATTATGTTTCATACTTCACTTTTTTAAAGTTAAGTTTTAGTGTTCCTTTTTATGATGTTAGTTTCTATGAATGAAACTTTCAAGTAGTATACCATTTATAACCCTGAAGAATTTTGAGGGAGAAATTATTTCTAAGGGGGGTAGAATGTAACAACCTGAGATTTTATGAAAAATATTATTTTAATTTCATTAATGTATTGTGTTGTAAGTCACACCAAAATTATCTTCTGCTATATAAAGCAACGTATTGGCTTATATTACATGCATACACAATTCTTGGCTTGCATTACAGGCAATCACGACCTTCCTCGATAGCATGTATAGTACGTAATACCAGGTATCACTAAACAACGATATATTGTAATCATGGACTAGCCTTTATGAATAGTAGTAAATAAATTTTGAATGTTATAACATTATTTTTCGTCTTACACATTTTCTAGAACATCGTATGAGAACAAAATAAAATTATTAGGTAATATAATTATTTTTAAAAAAATTCATTTCTACCACCTTTTGATGGCACACCCATTTTAAATCCAATTTTGATAGGTTTATAAGTTCAATTTGTGAAAATAAAATTCTTATTTGGAATAAGTATATAAAAATTTACTATGGATATATTTTACATATTATTCTTATAACTTTCATATTTTAATAAATATTAAAAACAGAGTATATTTTAATTATGAACATCTTTTTTCATCGAAATAATTTATATGGTTAAATTATAATATTTAATGGTTTTAAAGTAAAAATAGAATATATTTTTACCATTTAATATAATTTATGTCATTACCATTAATTGTACATTGAATTAATTGTTAAAAACATTTCAATATTTAGCTATGTTTTAACTTTTAAAACCCATTTTATTAACAACGAGATTAATTTTAGATTAATTACTGCAACTTCTATGTTTTGAATTTTGAAAAATGGATTCCATATTTGAATTCAGTGGGTCAAAATTATGTTAATAGGTTACTTTTATATTATGAATAGTAACAACGGTAATTGTTAATTACTACAGTTAAAGGTAAATCAGTTAATTAAGGGTAAAAATAATATTATAAAATTACCCTAACAACAGCCAAAATTCTATTATCTAACTAAAGGTTGACCCATATCACCTAAGGGTCGGAATAGATTATATTTATGGACTTTTAACCCTGAAAATAATTTAATTATTATTAAAACTAAAGAAAGTGACAACATGTCACTCTCTTTATTTTTACAAGTATAATACTTTTAATATAGTGATAAAATTCATGAAACGTCGAACATGAATAGTCTCCAGAAATATAATAAAAGTATCTACATCATGTGAATTTATTTATAATTTTTAGGGATTAGATAATTATTATTAATTGTGACACAATAGTGATGTTGAAATTATGTCATTGATTGAAATATCAAACAAATGGTTTTAAATATATTAAAATAAATAATATATGAACTATTTAATGTGATACAATAATTTTCTAGACAAATAAGACATGTTAGGAATCTATTAATGCTTTATGTTTAAACATATCTTCTGTGTGGATTTTATTTGAATTCAAATAAATGGATAGTGTTAAAATTGACACAATTGTTATTTTATAAAAATAACATAATATAAAATTGATAAAAAATCACAAAAATATTTAACAATTATAAATTAAAATATATATGGTCTAAAATGTCATAAATAATCAATATATGGACAATTAAAAACACATAAGTAATTATTTATAACAATTTAAAATTTTCAATCTTATAACCACAAATAATATTCAATAGATTAAATAAGGATAAATCAAGTTGATAATGATTAAAATAAATTACCAACATTTGTAAATTTTATTGCTTGATGAGATTACAACCCTATCTCATATAAGTTCGGAATTGAGTCATCTTGGTTGTTTTTATGTGGGTTTTGAATTTATTATAAATTAATATTTTTAAGGTTTCTAGAAGTGCCCCTCTCCTCTCCTATATAAGGGCACCTCATTCCCTCTACTCTTCAAAAACATTTAAGCCATCAAGTTCGGCCGAAACCTTAACATTTTCCTTACCAACTTCCATAGGAACATTATAGATGTTCAGGTCTCCTCAAAAGTCCAACTCTAGTGCCTTATGAGGAGGTTAAGAAGAGGTGTGTAAAAGAAGAGGTAATATCCTTTACCGATTCTTTCCAATTTATTTCTTCTTATACTTCTTCTTATTTATTTGTTTCATCACAAATTAATAACATCAGTATCACTAATAAACATATATGTTATTATAAATATTAAACAACCCTATTTCAACTTCTATCCATCCTACAGAAAACGAAATCACTGTGCGTGCGAACATACAAAATACTGTCTCCACACCGTGGTGTAATCTGTTTTCCACCACCACCATATATGGATGGGTATAATGGTGTAAATAAATAACTATATATGATTATTATAAAGTGATATTGATTATGAAATATTATAAATACACTTAAATACAATTTCATGTTCATGGGAATGATATCATTGCTCGTGCGTTCATATGGACTATCATCTCCACGAAAGCGATGAGATTCATTTTCCATGATTAACCATTCAAAAATGATTATAAATTATAAATAAAAAATAATCATGAAGTATATTACATTATAATGATAATTTAGTTATGTACTTATATGTTTCATTTACTAAATTCCATTTAATTCAAAAAGGAAATGAAAATATCGTTCATGCGTACATACGGCCTACTGTCTCCATGAATGGTGTATTTCATTCCATTTATCGATCTATCATATATATTTATATGATGAATATATATTATATATAAATCATGTTCCACTTTCTTGAATTATGTAAATCAGGATATAATTAATAATATCTAGAACAACATGTTGAAACACGTAGGATAAATGAAACGATTTTACCCAAAACGCTGCTTTAGCATGGAATTTACAATAGAACGGTAATATAAAGTCATAATAGAACCATATTTGATATCATAACAATTAATATGATTCATAAATAATTCAATGACATTATTTAGATCATTTTACAATAGGTTAGGATACATCCAAAGCATATCGGACATAAGGTAAGGAAAAAACACGCAATCTCATTTTATCAGAGATTATTTATACTTTAGAATTTATTGGGGAATATTTACCATCAAAATCCATGTTTCCTCAATATTTTATATTATTTCTATCCTCCTATAATTTTTTAAATCCAATTTTACCCATTGGTGAGTTTTTAGAAAAAGATATGAAAGAAGTATCTTGTCATTTTTAGTATGAGGTACTTTTGACTTTTTCGGAAAAAAGTACGAGAAAAATGTTTTTCCACCTTATACGACTTGAATGTATTTTTATGATTTCGTAGAACATTATTTGCATGAAGCATTATTTACACATTTTCATGTCTAATTTTAATCAACTTATTTTAGTTTAAAATTGTATTACATGATATGATAGGAAAAATGTTTTTGAAGTATGAAGGATATTTTCCTAAAAAATGGAGTTCAAGTATTTTATGAAAATTATTTTCCATCTAAGATAATATAGGGTTCTGTTTCTATCCCTATTTTTACATTTATTTAATTATGTTTTTATGGAATTATATTTATTATGTCCCTTTATCTTATATGGATTATGTTATGATGTCATGGTTTTTAAGAATCCCATTTTTATTACAAGGGTTATTATATGATTTATGATTATATGGAACAAATAAGAATGGTTTAATTATGAGATGGGTGGGACCTATATCTCCCTCCAATGCATTGTGTAATGATTTATATCTCATGAGATAGACATGGTTGGAATGGTATTTTAATCGGGTTCAGTGATACAAGACTAGAATGAGGAGTGAACTCGATTCAGAAAGGGACATTGTCCACTAAGATGGTCTTGGAAACAATGCCTAGGCTACTATGGAAATCATATCATGTGCTTAATGGTTTCCAAATTTACATGTTTTATTCCCATGCTATTTTTATCATGATTAATGTTTCTTTATGATCTATGCCTTACGCACTTCCATGTTTCGTGTCATTGCTCAAGATTTTGATGTTTAAACATTATGTTCATGTTATATAAGTTCACATGTATATGATTTTTTTTATTTTCAACACACTTACCCTTACCGAGAATTTTATCTCTTCTTTTCCCTAGGATTTAATGAAATTTTTTAGGTTAGAAAAAAAGGGGATGATCTTTATGGGAGATGTTGAAGACATTTCACCACTATTAGAAGATTATATTCCATGTTTCCAATGAAACTAAACCATTAGAGTCTTTGTGTGTCTGCTTCTGATATGTATTAATAATTCCACAAAAGTAATGTAATGTTCATGTACGACAGGTTTGGGGTCTCTACAAGCAGCATCTACCTTATTATCCCTTCTAGAATGATGTTGAATAGATAAATTTTAGGCCTATATTTACTCAGACCATCTATGATTATTCAGGATTAGATCTTTGTATTATAATATATACATGAAATATTTCTACTCTATGTATATAACATGTTTTTGATAATGAAAATATTGTCACCATTTCATTATAGATAATGTGACTTATGAAAACTATATATCATGAGTAGGATAGTTTTTTTCGTTGTTTTTAATGGTCATGATGCCTAATATATTACTTTTTCATTTATAATGAGTACACATCCATGTACTTTTTTAATAAATCGGTTGAGGTCGACCCCGAACCAGGAACCTGAGCAGATCTATGTCATGCACCGAAGGGAATTCCCGATTCCCAAGAGCTGTAAACCACTGTCAGGAATCCTCATAGTATACAATGTATAATTTTATACCAAATACAAACAATTTAAATAATAGTGAAAATAAATTGATATCCCAATATACATCTATATAATATTAAAATGAACATCATTTACACAACAAACTGAAAGATACAACTAAACAAACAAACCAAACCAGAAGACTACACAATCTATATGTGACCCCAATGTTACCCTCCAAAACTAAGAGGAATGTCTCCCAAGGAAATCAAACTCATGCTAAACCTAGACAAGGTGTAAAAAATAAAAATAACTATAGGCTTGATTATTAAATACAGAAGGATAGCCCAATAATCTATTCCCAATGCACTTCCATTAAAAAATGAAACATCAATTTTCAAGTTTGAAATATAATATATAAAATTATGGTTTTAATCTAGATTACTCAAAAAAAGTAAAAATCATTTCCCTTATTTATTTATTAAACAAGATTCATTTCATTAGTGAGACATTATAATATTAAATGAGAAAGTGATGTTTACATTTTTCAACATGAAAAAATAAAATAAAACACTTTTCTTGAAAACAATTCCATTAAACAATATTAAAATAATCCCGTAATTTTCCATGAAGAAATAACATATGAAGGCACCATAGTAATCACACAACAAGGGTAATGTAAACAATCATACAACTGTCATATTCATGATGACATGAAAATTAAATCCAATAGACTAGGGTGATCCTTGGAGATCAAGAAAAATACATAAGACACCAATAATGAGACCACATCCTCTTTGAAAGGAGACAAATTTTGAAATCAAAATGATCAATACGCTTGGCCACCCTAACTCAGGACAGGCCGAGGGAAACTTCCATAGTAATAAATCCAAATATATCAACCAACTATGGGCCCCTGGTCAGTCCATCCACTACTACTGTAACAACAACTCTTAGTTCATTCTATCAATATTCTAGGTTCCCACGTCTCATTTATTTAATATGGTGATCCACCTAGTGTTATTCGTGCATCCTATAACAACATTTATATAATAATAATTCACAACATGTGTCACTCTGAGCCACTCCAATGACCGATCTCATGACACATAGTAAAAAAGAAAACATAGATCCCAACTTGAGGCACTCTAATAAGGGATCACAATTATTTACTATTGAGGACATGTAAAACATTATATATATATGAGCACATCATGATAAAAATCTAAATGATGTTTTCATAATAAACCCTATCACTAATTTACAAAATTTCCAAACGGGCCATTACACATTTTTAACAAAGACAAAAATTTATCAGAAATACTAGATTTAATATTTATAGAGGCATAAAAAACATTTTAAACCTCCAAGAATATAAATTAACTTCTTAAAATATCCAGGTTACACTTTCAAAGAACAACTATTTTTATCAAAATTTTAAATAGGAAATTTACATGTATCATATGAAAACGCCTTAAAAACCAATACCACTTCTCTATGAAAACAAAAACCAGAATGTGAACAATATAATGAACAAAAAAATATATTTTTACATGCTTCAATACCAAGGAAAATCATTTGGAATCACATTTGTAACATAAAAGCCAACTAGGCATTTTATCGTATAAAAGGCTTGCAATACATATCAACAAATTTCATTTAGCACTAATAATGTTATAAAAAAACAAGTGCATGACATAAACGTATTTAAAATGCTAGAATAGTCTCGAAACATCAAACAGAAGGTTTGAAATCTAATTGTATATTTAATCAAACAAGTGGTTTGCATAATTATGAAAAAGCAAATCTATTTACCATAGAAAGAGGAATTAAATGCTAATTTTCACACCCATTAAATTATATAGGCTTATAAAGAAACACTCAAATTGTGTAGAGGGTGAGAATACCATGAAAACAATGAATCCTAAATAAAAAGGATATGTTCTATGGGGAATCCTACATCAAAACCATGTCTGAATGGAAATGCCTACCTGAAAACACCTATCATAGGTTCTAAAACCCTGGATCTATGAATCCCTGCCCAAAACGAAAGAAACACCCTTAAAACCCCAAGGAAAACTTTGAACTAGGTAGATAATGACTAGGGGATAATAGAAAACCATAAATAGCGGAATAGTAAGGATGCGGGTAGAGAGGATAAGAGTAAAGGGTAGTAAATGATGAGGAATAACTAACCATTTCATTGAAATCAGCTAATAACTTACCAAAAAAGATAGATAATAAAGGGGGAGGTTCCTCTAGTCGATAGATGATAGTTATTTCTCCATTTGGGATATGGAATGGCCTTAATATTACATTAAGGTTAAAAGTTATTAATCATATAAGTGGATGAATGATTTTTTAAACTCTATGAAAACCGTGGAAGCACTGGCGAAAAAATTCTGAAACATAATGGTTTGATGTTGTATGGTTTGGGAAACCAAGATCAAAATGTGTGATCCAAAAAATCGGCCAAAAACACCACAAATACTAGGGGAATCCTACCTAATTATCCTTAAATTATTTAAACATAATATAATTGGGTAATCAATAAGGTTTTATTATGAATTTCGCATTCCTCTATTTATAGAAAATCAAAAACACTCTATTTTAATGAAAAACTATTTTCCACTAAATTTATCATAATAAGGAAAATTTTCCTTCCCCACAGAAATTTTCTCCTTATCGTTGCATTCATTGTTAATGTTATAGTTTTTCTTATCCTTACTCGTTTTGTTTTTAAATACTAATAATATGTTTCATATCTAAAACCTTGGATATTAAAAAATTTAGAGATATAGAGTATTCTGAAATTATGATTCCAAATTATCTGAAATCCAGATTCCAAATTCGTTAAAATTCAGATTCTGAATTCTATGAAATTAAAAATTTAAATTCTCTAAAATTCAGATTTTTAATTCCATGAAATTTAGTTTTGAAATTATCTGAAATTTTTTATGTAAATTCTATAAAATTCATACTCTGAATTCCTTAGAATTCGGACTCTGAATTCTATTGAATTTAGACTCTGAATTCATTATAATTTAGACTCCAAATTCCATCGAATTCAGACTCCGAATTCCATAGAATTCAGAATCTGAATTCATCACTATTCAGAAATTGAATTTCTCAGAATTCAAACTCCTAATTCCTCAAAATTCAGACTCCAAATTCCTTATAATTCAGACTCTGAATTTAATAGACTTCAGAATCCAAATTCCTCAGAATTCAGACTCTAAATTCCTTAGAATTACAACTCTTATGTTATTGGAATTTTGACTCTTAAGTCCAAATAATTCATGTTCTGAATTACTTTCAAAATAGAATCCAAATATCCATGTTTTATAGTCTCCAAGTGTTTATTTCCATATACTCTGAACTTTTATTCCTTAGAGTCTATAAAATTGGATTTAGTTTGGAAACCATATTTTTCTTACCCGTGTTATAGTTATGAAACTATGTCATACAATCTACTTCTAAGTAACCGTTTTTTGAGATAAATGTTTATAGGTCCTTTCGAGATTTAAGGAAAAATATGACCTATGGAGGAAGGAGTCGACCGTAGGAGAAATGCCTATAAATAAGAGCTCATTGTAATAATCTCAAACATACAAAATATTGAGAACCGACTTGATCACTATAGAGATTGTATGATGCTGAATTTATTTCTGGAGACAGAGAATATCATGCCTTAGGCATACTAAACATCATTTTCAGCTTTCATTGTGTGACTCTAATTGTTTCTATGTACAATCAAAGACTTCCGGGGATAGGAAGACATAGCTGTTGACTACCATAATGTTCAGGGACTTCCTTGATTAAGAAGACATAGGGGTAGACTGCCTTGAACATTGAGGGATTATGGGGATTGAAAAATAGACTTTGATATTCCTATCAAGGGCTTACCTTGGTGTGGGTAAGACTAGATTTCACAAAAAGTATAAATCAAGGGACCTTTATCAAACAATGTCGGATACCCTACTCTTTGGGTTAAAAGATTTCATACATGTTACTTGTTTCGATTCGAGTTTATTTTCATCTATATTATGATAAAGGAAGAAGGTGTAATCTTCTATTAATTTCTTATTCTTATGTACTCTGATAAGTATGATTCTATAAGCTTAAAGGTAGAATCATTTCCTTGTGAACTTTTATTTATTTTCATCCCAGAAACCATATTTCTAGAACCTTGAAAATTTTTAAAACTAAGAGGTCTTGTGAATTTACATTGTTTAACATTGTTAAACATAGTCTTACATAAGGTTTAAAACGAAAGTTATTAAAATACAATTCACCCACTCATGTAATTGAGAATCTGTATTCATATTTTGATCTAACAATTAGTATCAAATGAAGTCTCTAATATACCTATATTCACATATAAGTTTTCTTTCACATGTTTTCATTGTTCTAATGGTTTTTCCCTATATATGATTTTTATCCTTATCTACAAACTTTTTCTATTTAAAACTTTCTATGGAAATATATTTTCTTTTTTATGGAAAGAATGAATTATTGTTCGATTGAAAATATGAATCCTACTAGACCATCTATATATGATTGAAATGAATATTAATAATGGAGAGATCATATATAGTGTTTTTTTATTATTACATGAGTTGAAAACTTCGTTATTCTTAATAGATATTACATGATTCTTGAAAAGGAAGTCAGACCTTTTACTAATCATGAAATGTTAGAATATCAACTAAACTACTAGTTATGCAATTCTTTATTTTGTTCCATGACCCGAAATATCTATATAGTCTGATTTCTTCGTGTGAATCTGAAAATTGTGGTTGGAAGAAATTATTGGTTACTCGTTTTGGTACATCCAAGGTTATAGAAACTAGAAGAGCTGTGATTAGAGAAGAATATCATGGATTTATATTTCCTTTTGGGGAACTAGTGTGTAAGGTACAACAGAGATTTTTGAAAATTGTTAATAGATTAAAATCCATGGGTGAGAAAGGATTAGATGATGAGGCACTTGTGGACAAGATTATATATATCGTGCTAAATGAGTAGGAATCTAAGAAATCATCTATTGATGAGAATAGAAATGTGTCTAAAATTTCACTTGATGAGATTTTTGGAACCCTTGTTCAAAATGAAACAAGAATTAAAAGAGATGATGAATTGAATAAGAAGAAGAATGGAAATGGAATTGTGGCCTTTACTACTACTAATGCCAAGACTCTTGAAGGGGATACAATATCTAGGTTAAATAAATTCGCTATTATATCTGAATCATGTGAAAATTAAAATTCTAAGAATTAGCTAGCAGATATTTATTGAATGATGAAAAAAAATAGTTGGAAAGAAATAATTTATGTATATATGTAAAAGAAAATAAAGAAAAAATAAGAAAGACTCTAAATTCGCATGTTATAACTGAAAAAAGGGGGCATATAAGGCAAAATTTTCCTATGATTATGAAAAAGGATAAAAAGGAAAAGCATTCTGAGGGAAATAGAAATACTTGATACAATGCCAAAGCTATGAATGTATTGAAATATAATGACACCTTGTGTTCCAGTGGTGGAGACTCATCTGATGAAAACTAAGAGTATGAATCTTCGAGTCAAAAGAATCTTGGTTTACTAGCCAGATTACCTGTTGAAAATCATTGTCTAATGACTAAGGTAAAAAATGATGAATCTATAACCAATGTATCCTTAAATGATAATTAAATTGATAATAAATATTATAAATTATTAGATAAAGAATTATCTTCGGATAAAGCTAATACATTACCTACTTATGAAGAAGTTTCTAGGTTTGCTAAGCTTCTTGAAAATGAAAACTCTAAACTCAAGAAAAAACATGATAATGAAAAATCTCACATTTAAATTCTTAATAAATAAGTATTAGATCTTTCTAATGATCTTGATAATAAAAATTATTATTTTTAAAGTATTTATAAAAACCTTGATGAAGTTAATTATAAGAAGGCGAATAATTTTAAGGATATTGAAAACATAGTTTCTAATAAATATCTTTTAGAGACTAAAGTAGTGCTAAAACTACTGTTTTTAGGACAAAAACATAGTTATTAGACAAAAGTAAGAAATATTTTCCTTGAGTAAGTGTTTTTCAAACATTACCTTAGGTAAGGAAAACATCGATAATATGTATTCCCAAATTTTCTCTCTATGTAAAAAATATGGTTTTGGTTATACTTATTTTATACTAGTTTTTAGTAATTATTATTTTGTTCCTCAAAGTGCCCCATTCTATACTAAATGTCAGTGGGTTGGACATTGGGGAAAAATTTCTATTTAAAAAAACAAAGTCTTTATGTTTTCATAAATCTTATTTTCTTAATAAAATTTGGATACCAAAAGTTTTGATTTCTGTTGTTTTTAGATCCAAGAAAGTTTGGATTCTAAAAATCTAACATTTTTATTTTCAGGAAAATAAAGAAATTACAAATAGTAATACATGGTACATGGATATTGGTAGTTCCTGAAATATGAGTTTTATCAAAAACTTCTTTTTAAGGATTATCAAGATGAAAGGAGGAGAAGTATCTTTTAGAGGTAATTCTAAGGGAGAAATTGTTTCAATAGGTAACATTGTTATTCATGAAAAACATTGATTTCAAATGTTATAATTATTAAAGGCCTTAAGCACAACATCATTAGCATAAGATAATTATGCGAGGGAGGATACCTTGTGAGTTTAGGAATGATAAATGTTTTGTACACAATTACAAGGAAGATTTTATTCTTTCTTTCAATAGAGAATAGAATGTATACAGAGTAAACATAGAAGACCTTAGGAGCCAAGATCTTCCTTGTCTTAATGCAATGGAAGATCATTCTTGGTTATGGCATTGAGGATTAAGACATTGTAACCCTAGGAACCTATGAAAACTCTCTTGGGAAAGAGTATTTAAGAATATAATAGATCTTAGATTTGTTTCATCAAATGTTGGTGATCCTTGTCAATTTGACAAGAAACACAAATTTAGTTTTAAATCAATTATTTAAGTCCCAACTACGGATAGATTACAGTTAGTGCATATGTATCTTTTTGTTCCAACAAAAACTGGAAGAATTGGAGGAAAATTTTTGGTATTTGTCTATGTTGATGATTACACTAGATTCATGTGGGTCTAATTTCTAGAAAAGAAATATGAAGATTTTTTTATTTCAAAATTTGTAGAGCTCATGTTAAAAAGTAGAAAAAACATCCACTAATAACAATTCATAGTGATCATGGAGGATAATATCAAAATTATGATTTTGAAAGTATTTGTAGTAGAGAAGGAATTAATCATAACTTCTCAGCACCAAGAACCCCTCAACAAAATGGTGTTGTTGAAAGAATAAATCGATTTCTTCAAGAGATAACTAGAACCATGACGGGTGAATATTCGATTGCTAAAAAATTATGGGATGAAGTTGTTAGTACAGCATGATATACTATAAATCAAGTATTCATAAGACAATTTCATAAAAAAACCCATAAGAGTTATATAATTGTAGAAGACCTATACTTTCCTACATCAAGTTATTTGGTTTCAAAGTATATATTCTGAATACTAATGTTAATTTACATAAATTGTCACCCCAATATGATGAAGAAAATTTCTTATGCTACTCCATAAATTCTAGGGCTTATAGAGTTTTCCATAAAAACCCTTATATTGTTAATAAATGTGTACATGTAAAATTTGATGACACTAATCCTTTTTTTTAACAACCTCAACCTACATTTTTAGATGTGTTTTTAAAAACTAATTATAAAACCTTGATATAAGATCATTCTGATAAGGAAAATGTTCATGAAAATGAAGCATTTACCCAAGAATATTTCATACCATATGTTGATGAACAGGTTTTACAAAACCCAAAACAGTTATTTCCTAAGAATCCTCTCAGTGATAGTATCATTGGTGATGTAAATCAACCAGTAATGACTAGAAGTTCCTAAATAATTGATGTAGAATATCTAGCATTCCTTTCTCAATTAGAACCTAAAATAAATAATTAATATTTAAATGATTATGATTGTATAAAGGACATGCAAGATGATCTAAATGAATTTGAATGGAATAAATCATGGACCTTGGTTGAAAGTCCTTAATAAACATCAGTTATTGGAGATAAATGGGTCTTCGGAAATTAGTGTGATGAAAATGGAATAAAAGTATGAAATAAAGCAAGATTAGCTATTATAGGCTATAATAAACAAGAAGGAATTGACTATGAAGAATCACATTCCCCAGTAGGTAGACTTGAATCTATTCATATTTTACATTCCTTTGTATCATTCTTTAATTTTAATCAATTTTAAATGGACGTTAAATGTGATTTACTTAATGGTTATGTTCAAGATGATGTTTTTGTCAAAAAACCTCCTAGTTTTGATGATACAAAACATCCTGAACATGTTTTGAAACATATTGAAGCTTTGTATGGATATAAAAATGCTCCTAGAGCCTGGTATGATTGAATTATTGGATTTTTGTTATAAAAAATTATGTTAAGGGTAATGCTGATCCAATCCTCTTTATAAAGAAAGATAAGAAAAATATTTTGATTGTTCAAATTTATGTTGATGACATTATATTTTCTTTCACTCATCAATCTTTAATGAATTCGTTTGCAAATATAATGAAATTTGAGTTTGAAATGAGAAAGATGGGTGAGTTAACATTTTTTTGGGTTTTCTAATTTTCTCAAAAATATGAACGAAAATATATATCACAACATATGTATATTAAATATCTTCTTAAAAAGTATGGATATGACAACACTACGAGTATTATCACTTACATTGGTACCTCAAATTCACTTGATCGTGATGAAGCTGCGAAAAAATTTGCTCAAACATCATTTAGAGTTATGATATGAAGGTTACTGTACTTGACAACTTGTGGTCCAGACATAATTTTTTCAGTATTAGTATGTGCAATGTATCAATAAAATCCTATGTAATCTCATTTAAAGGAAATATAAAACTATTTTTAACTACATAAAAGTAACCATGTATTTATGACTCTTTTATACTTTTGTAAGTGATTTTGTTTTAAAATGGTTTTTGGATACTGACTTTGGTGGTTGTAGAATGGATATGAAATGTAAATCTGGAACATGTCATTACTATGGAGATTCATTAGTTTCTTGGTCACGCAAAAATAAACACTGAATACAACTTTCAACTATAGAGTCCGAATAAATAGTAGCTTGAAGTTGTTGTGATCAAGAGATTTGGATACAACACAAACTCACAGACTATGGGATGAGTGTTAACAAAATGCAAATATTGTGTGATAATACAATTTATATTTCCCTTAGTAAAAACCCTTCCTAATGCTCTTGTACAAAACACATAGATATTAGGTATTACTTTCTTATGGATGACACACCAAAATGAGATACCATTCTACAATTTATCAGAATGCAAGATCAACAAGCTGATATTTTCATGAAATCATTACCCTCTAATAGATTTGATTACATTAAATAAAATTTAGGAATGATAACCATAAGGCCTTATTCCATATTAATTTCTTGTTGACACCTATCTCTTTATAGTACAAAACTCTTTTACAAATGGGGAGTACATTTTCTTGTTAGTCATATTTTTCCTTCATTAAAATGTCTCATAATCAACATTTTCTTAATCAAAAAATTCCAAAATCAAAATTTTCTTAGTCAAATTTTTTCGTATTGAAAATTTTCGTAATCATTTTTTTGTCACAAAATTTTTTCATAATCAATTTTTTTTCGTAATCAAAATTTTTCATGATCAAATTTTTCATAATCAAAATTTATGTAATCAAAATTTCCTTTAATTTTATTTTTAATTTTTTGAAGTCTAATGTTCTTCAAGAAGAATTTTATTCGTTACGAAAAATTTTCCTGGGAATCCAGAAGGTGTGTTTTCTTTCGTAAATTTTCATAATAATAATTTTTACATGTTTCTATTTTTACCATATTTATGAAACATTTTCATACCCACTTTCGGTTAAATATAAAGGTTTATCTTTAAAACCTCAAAAGATAAAAACCTACCAAATCCCTTCTTTGGCTATCACCTCAACCGTCAGATCTGGTCAAGAGGTTTTTTACAATTTGATCAATCAAGTATGTTCAACCATTGTACAAATTCCAATAAAAGGACCCCATATTAGTTTTCCAAAATTGATCTTAAAAGCCTTCATGTGTTGAAGTTCTTCCCCCTACTTAAGGTCATTCCAGATCGTCAGTTTTTCCTCAGTTCAGAATGAATATTGAATCCACTCCACAGAAAGAAATGTCAATTGTAAATGAAATATGTGAATGAAATATATGCAAAGAATGGTTAGTTGGTAAGAATTTATTTTCTATGTATGATTCAATTATTTCAATGAACATAAAGAAGAATGGATGGGAAAGTCATTGTATGTAAAGACTGAAGGACTATGATTCGGTTTATCTGATGTTGTTGGTTAAATTTTACGAATCAGTATGTTTCTTCAATGAAGTATTGAGAGAGAATTTTTCCTTCAAGAGGTATGGAATGACTTACTTGCTTTCCTACACTAAGGCAACCCGTGTAATTGGAATTCCACATGAAGGTGAAGCTGAATTTTTCACCCATAAATTACCGGATGTATCAGATAATTTTAAGAAGGAAAAGGCTTTAGAGTGCCTTCGAATGAAATAAGTATAGACTCGGATGATTATCCTTATTTATACAAGTTTCCAGATTATTTAATTATTGGTTCAATGTTTTATTATACTGATAATAGGAGATAAGGATATACTGATGAATAGAGACATCTATATTTTGGATTTTCTGGTAAACCTCAAGAAGATAAATCTTGTGAAGTATATCATGATTACAATTGAGAATATCCAGAATGGAAATAAGAAGTCTCATCTTATCATGTACTCGGGCATTCCCTCCAAAATTATAGTTCTTTGTTTAGAATCATTCAAAATCCCATACAGTTCCAATCCAAGAAATTACAAGGTTATGCTTCTGAATAATGATACCTTAAGAAGGATGAATGATGGATTTTCAAATGAATCCATAGAATTTTATGAGCTTTATGAAGAATATGTACAAACATTTCAATGAAACCAGAAGTGGATGAGACATCCAAGAAGGGTGGAAGGAAAATAAAGTAAAAGGAACCGAAAGGAAAAGAAAAAAATCCTTTTGGATAATGAAACTCAATAAGAACTCCCAAAATCAAAGAATCAAAAGACTTACCATGATGAAGAAGTGTCATAGTGGAGAGAAGACAAGAAGAACATGAAGGATGGGGAGCCTACTTTTGTCTCGGACCCTACTGAGGAAAAAAGAAATGAAGTTGAAGGTTGTTTAAGATCATGAGAAGAATGAAAAAGGAAAGAATCTAAGGAGAAAATGACAGAAGCCAGGATAGTTCAATCCCTCTTGAGGCTGCTGAAAAATACTCTAAACAAATCTTGGTACAATAATTGTTTTTAGAAAGAATCACTCCTTGTGAATTCTGGAAAGAAGATCGTTATTATGAAACCACAACAATATTAAGATGTAGAAGAAGAAGAATAAGAAGGAAGTTTTGATACCAAAGATATGATATGGAAAGTAAAAGATTATAATGAGAAGGAGAGTCCTTCTAAAAAACTATTAATTCGAACATCAATTTCTAAATCTTTTAAATATGATACTCCAAGAAAAGAAGAATACAGTCACTTAAGAAGTGAATAAGCTATCTGAAGAAGAATGTAGAAACCATTACTTCATTCAACTAGAGGATATTATGGTCGGTAAAAAGAATGAAAACCTTGAGGAAGATAAGAGTGTTTAGATATCTGATAGTGAGCATGAATCACCCAGAGAAGAAGAGATCTGTATGAGAGCTGATAAAGGAAAACGTGTGTTGGTTGATACACATAGTAAATCTATGGTGAAAAAGAATGATGCTGGTGCTTCATTGAAGTGGAAAGATATAGAGATTGGAAAATAATCCTCACTAACCAAACACTCTGATTCAGAATCATCCTCTCTTGGACATGATTTTGTAGAATAATCTTTAATGAATTTGGTTGATACCATTATCTTATTTCTGAGTATAGACTCTAGGTGTCATATAATTCAACACTCATTTAATCAGAAAGCATATTCAATCATTATTCTTATAGTTGAGTTTGTAAATCCTGATG
Organism: Viscum album; assembly: GCA_963277665.1. Classification (NCBI taxonomy): domain Eukaryota; kingdom Viridiplantae; phylum Streptophyta; class Magnoliopsida; order Santalales; family Viscaceae; genus Viscum; species Viscum album. Next base: position 418,211,339 of record OY728123.1, on the reverse strand, counting down.
AATATTTCAATAATATATTTATTAGAAATGAAGCTCATAAAAGATCATGAAATAATATTACACTTTGGTTAAGGAATACAATCAATGATCTGAAAGCCTTTTATGAATTTATACATAATGTGAAGGATGCTTTTGACATCGATGATAATAATTTTAATGATCATACTAAGTGTTTTGAGGTGACTCTCGAACAAACAACCCATATGTAAGTAGTCAAGGACTTGAATGGCAAGATTAATTCAGTGGCTATAAATTGGAAGAGGGAAAGGTATATCATAATTGAGTTTGAAGAAATTATTGTTAATAATTAAGAAGTTTTGAAGGCACAAGAAGATATTATAAAGGCTGGGGAAGGAAAGATAAAATCCTTAGAGAAGAAAAATGAAGATCCTGATTATCTTCTCAAGCGTGTAGAAGAAGATCACAAAGAGATAATGAAGATGAAAACCATTGTCATGATGTGAATGTCGAAGTAGAAAGAAGGAAAATTCTACCCCATACCAATCTTTTTTTTGGTATTTTTCTTCTTTGTTCAAATTCCTTCAATCATAATGGAATTTTTATTGTCCTTCATATATGTTATTTTTTAGTAATAAATTTTCAAGTACAATATTTTTTCTATTCTCTTTATTCCTTTTTGAAAACCAAAAAGGGAGAGAAAGGAAAGTTAAAATTAATTCTAAGTAAATAAGTGCTTTCCCTAAGTATGTGGGAGTTCATATAAGGGGATGTTCATATCCAAGAAAATTTTTGTATACAAGAAAATATAAAATATCCTTCAGGAAATAAATAATACAATCCTTAGAGATTTTAAAATCTAAGGGAGAGTTAGTTTTATTCACAATGATTCAAATATAATGGGAGATAAGTTTTCATTTATGTTCATAACGAAAAACACTAAGTCCTTATATTCTTTTTCATAAGGATGTTTGTGCTTTCAAAAAAGGGGGAGATTATTGATTCTGTATGGATTTCTTATGAATTTTCCCTTCCTCTTTGTTTTGAAAATCAAAACTCTCTATATTAAAGGGAAATTATTTTCTTCCCTAAGAATTATTTTAAGAACGAAAATTTTCCTCCCTCACAGAAATTTTATCCCTACATATTTTTTATAGTTCATTTTATTGTTTCTATAAATCCAAATCTTTCTATTACTAGAGGTTAAAATTAATTTATATATCTAAAACCTGGGAGTCCTATAAATCGTTGGTTATAGAGTATTCTGTTTCAGACTCTAAATTCTTAGAAATTTAGACTTCGAATGCTCTGAAAATCTGACTCCAATCTCTTTAAAACTCAGACTCTAAATTCTCTAAAATTCAAACTCGAATTATTTGAAATTCAGACTATGAATCCTGATGAAATAAGACTATGAATTCCTCAGTATTCAGACTCTATATCCCTCAAATTTTAGACTCTGAATTCGTCATAATTCAGACTCTGAATTCCTATGAATTCAGACTCGGAATTCCATAGAATTATGACACCGAATTCCTCAGAATTGAGACTCCAAGTTCCTCGGAATTTGGACTCCGAATTCCATTGATTTCAGATGCCTAATTCCCAATAATTCAGGCTCTTAATTCATTAGAACTCAGATTCCTAAATCTATATAATTAAGTATTTGAATTCCATGAAATACAGATTCCAAATATTCATGAATTATAGTGTCCAAGTTTTTATTTTGTTAGAATCCGAACATTATTTTTTCCTAGAATCTGAAAAATAGATTTGGTTAGGCAACCATATTTTCCATACACATGTTATAGTTTAGAAATGCTGTCTGATATTATGTTTCTAACTAACCATTGTTTGAGTGACATGTGTACAGGTTTCTCCTAAATTCAAGGACAAATATGACCGTTGGAGGACGGAGCCAACTATTGGAGAAGTTCCTATAAATTGGATGGCATTTGAATGATCTCAACACTGACAGAGAGAACTATTGATCACTCTAGAGATTGAATGTTGCTGAAGTAATTTCTAGAGAGAGAGACTCTCATTCCTTGTACATATTGAACATCTTGTTCAGCATGGTTCGTGCGACTCTGATTGTTGCAGTTTACAATCGAGGACTTCCGAGGATAGGAAGACAGAGGTACAAACTACTTTAATGTTAAAGGACTTCCTTGGATAGAAAGATAGATGTGCCGACTAACTTTATCTTCAAGGACTTGTGGTGATAGCAAGAAAAGTTCTGATAATCTTATCTAGGGCTTACCTTGTTGTGGGTAAGACATACTTTCATGAATGTATAAATCAATGGACCTTTTTCCAACATTGTTGGCTACCATACTCTTTGGGTTAAAAGATTTCATACTAGTTACTTGTTTTGATTCATGTTTATTGATGGTGAATTTTGATAAAGGAAGAAAGTATAACCTTATTATAATTTCTTGTTTTTTTGTATACTCTGATTAGTAATATTCTATATGCTTTATGGTAGAATCTTTTCCTTGTAAAATTTTCATATGTTTCATTTCCAGAATCATTTTTCTGTAACATAGGATGTTTGTATAACTAAAATATGTCTAGTGAATTTACCTTGTTTAACTTTGTGAAACATAGTTTTCCATATGTTTAATAATTAAAGTATTTAAACATTTAATTCACCCCTCTTGTAATTGAGCATCTATATTCATATTTCGATCCTACACTATTGTTTTAGTGCTACGTGTTTAGGTGATCGATGCACTTCTCATTTGTCAAAAGAATTGTATTCTTTGACTGTGCGGGGAAAGTAGAATTAGTCTCATCCATAGAGAATATTAATCCATGGTGATTCTATTAATACCTTGACTCCTCATCAAGGGAAATATTGGTTATGATATAAGGTGAAGTTTTCACCAATGAAGCAACTGAATGGAGAAAACATGTGATATAAAATGATCACAATGGACCATCAATGGAGAGATGCATGATTCTATTGAACTATACCCTAATGCATGTCTTATAAGATATAGATGGATCACAGTCCTTCATTTCATCTCACTCTAATAACATTCAATGTTTAAAACTTGAGAGGATTCTTTCTGTGTTATTACTTCAAACTTCTCTCGGTGAAAGAGAACATTGATCCATTGTGTGTAGAGCGTGTTCTATAATTGTAGATTGTGATGTGTTGAAATTTGATTTCTTAGTTCTATAGATGGATGCATATGCTATAATCATGGGTATGGATTTGTTGATAATGTTCATGGATCACATCGACTATTATAGTATAATGGATAGTTTGATAGCTGAGTATGGTGTCGAGCATCTCTTTATAAGGGATTGGGTAGTAAAGAAAGGTGCAATTGAATTTTGGCACTAGCAGTGGGAACGATATGTAATCAGTGGGCGGTGTTGAAATTTGAATATATTAAAGAGATCAAGGATATCATTTTTTTCCATAGTAGTAAATAAATTAATAGATGTATTTCCCATGAAATTATCAAGAAAACCACCATTATGGATGGTGGACTTTATGGTCGATCTCCTCCCAAAATACAAGTCCAATTTCCCTTCCATCAAATAAGATGGAAAAAATAGTGTTAAGGGAACTGAAAAGGAAATTAGAGCAGTAGAAATTCAAATACTTCATACAACCATGTACGTATATGTGGTAAAGAATAGTGATGTTCAATAATATAGAAGATTGAACTCTTTATTTGTTCTTTGATTTCCATAAGCTTAACCGATATATGATAAAATATCATTATCCACTACCATGAATTGATTATTTGTTAGATATTTTGTGGGGGAGCTCAGTGGTTCCCTAAAATTTACATACAATCAAGATATCAACAATTACATGTTCAAAAGGAGGATATTCTAAAGATATAATTTAGAACAAGATATGTCCCCAATGAATATGTGGTAATTCCTTTCGGTCGTACGGATGCATTGATGGTCATCCTATATTTGATGAATTAGATATTTCAAATATATCTGGAATCTTTTGTTTTTGTGATTGTGGATGGAACATTGCTGTATTCAAGAAAACAGGTTGAGCATGAGAAACACTTGGAAGAAGTGTTTCAATTCTTAAGAGATCATCACTTTTATACCAATCAATCAAAGTAATATTTTTAGATAAAAGAGTTAAACTTTATTGGAAATGTTATTTCTATAAATGGTGTTTTAATTGATCCTCTAAAGATATAAGATGATACCCAATGGAAACCTCTGAAGAATAATACTGAGATACGGTGTTTTATTGGACTTTTTGATTATTATTTATTTTTTGTGTGTGGCATCTAATTACTAGCCATTCCAAGGAAATATTTTAAAAAAAATAATGCTACATTCCAATAGACTATGTAATTACAGATGTCCCTTCAATAGATGTATTTTATTCTTACATCTTCAAAAGTCGAGATTTTTAATAAATCAATACTAGGTATGTTGTGTACTATGATGCATTAGATTTTTTTTTAGGATGCATTCTCATTTAAGGAGACCATGTTGTCGCAAATGGTTCAAGGTAGTTGAGAGAATATGATAAGAGTTACTGAACACATTATTTCGAGTTAGTTTTTGTCATACATGCATTAAGGACTAGACATCCCTATCTCTTTAGTGAGAAATTTTTTGTGTTCATATATCATAATATCTTAAAAAATGTTTTCTCAATACGTTATTTGAACTAGAGGAAAAGGTGATGAATATACTATCTCCAAATGTTTGATATCGACATAATTTGTTCACCTAGAAAAAAATCGATGGCTAATTGATTATGTTTAATATCAAATGTTTTGTTTTCAAAAATAATCATCAATTGAGTGGTATTTCTTATCAGTACCATTCTAAATACATGTTAAATTTGAGGAAGGAGGTGATGTTGTGGTTTTATTTTTAGGTTCCATGATTACCCATTTGTTAAATATGGTAAATGAGTAATAATCATACGATGAAAAATGCATGGTTAGGGTTTCAAAAATCAATGTTGGGGAGACCATTATGGGATGTGAAATTGATGGGAGTTTATTTTTGTGGTTCAAAAAGCAGATGGTTATACATATGTCTTTTCAAGAACAACTTCTTCAGGATTACCCCCATTTGAGATGGGCTTTTCATCCAGAAATATAGAAGATGTAAAAGGTGATAAAGGTGATGTTATGGTGGGTTGGTATAAAATGGAAGGTGGCTAATGAAAATTTCAAGGTTATTACCTTATCAGAATGATAAGGTAGATCATTAGTGACCATCAGCTATAATTTTGTCTTTACTTAACCTAGTATAGAAATGGAAGCAGATAGTGATGGATTCTCGTACAGTTCTACCATGAATGCTTCAAAAAAATGATGTCATATTGGTGATATTGGATTGACTCTCCAAGTTAGCTCATTTCATTCATTTTTGTGAAACTCATATGGTGGAGGATCATCAGACAATCATTATATTGAAAATGGTAATGAGACAGTTCGTACGAGTTTTGATAGTCGTAGATACTGATATGAGGATCATGCCATTCATTATCATATAATTACAGAAATTCCACTGGACATAGCTGAAAATGAGTAATTTGTATCACCCTGAGATGGATGGGCCATTTTAAAGGTTGAAATCGACATTTTAAGGCATGCGGTGGGCCTGTGTAATGTATTTTTGTTGTTTATAGGAAGAACATGTTCAGTCCGGGTATTTATCTTATAAAACCAGCTACCCGGCCTCGATACATTGGGATCATTTTGGTGTGTTATATGGGACTCCTTATAATCCTACACATTAATAGGTAGTAACATGTTAGAATTCATTGTATGGGACAAGCCTTTCCTATGAAATGACAGATAAGATTAATTTGATCAGAAAGATGGTGGAGATGAATAAGATTCCTATTAAATATTATGCAAATCATCGATGAAGACAATTTTCATTCGTTGCGAGAGATAGTGTGTTCTATAGGATCTCTCTATGGCTTGGAAATCATCATTTTGGTATGCATGGAATGTTATCCCCTTGATACATTGGACATTATGAGAAACTAGAACGAGTTGGAGAGGTGGAATATCAGTTGGCATTTCCTCGATGGTTCAATTTAGTGCATATTGTGTTCCATGTATGTCGGGTGAAAAAGTATTAACCTGATCTTAACTATGAGATCTGATGAGATCACATCAACTTAGAGCAGGATGCTCCACTGGTACATATCCTGTTGTAGATTGTGGATAGAAATATAAAGTCTTGAATGGGAAGGGAATCAGTCTAGTGTAGGTTTTATCGAATAATGTTTAGATTCTGGAAGTGGATTAGGAATGTGAGAAGTAAATGAAATTGAAATTTATGGAACTAATTTATGGAAATTATGGTTCTCTACCTTTGGAGGATGGAAAGTCCAATGGTATGGATAATATATTACCCTCAGTTTCTGGTATGTTACTATTACTTTTTGATTTTTTTAATATTATTTATAAAGGTGAATTTTTGGAGAGTTTGGAGAACATTGTGATAATATTTGAGGATAAATGGAAGGTGCATTGGTTGCACATGTTTTATCCAAACTGTATGGAGTCCTAAGAGATACAATTTGGTGTTGTAGTTTTTCAACAATTGATTTGGCATGGTGGGTTCACGATTAAGAATGTCATGTGAGGGGGCAATGTGAGGGTCATCCCATGCAGTATATAATGCATGGTTAGTTCAATGTTTTTCTAACGGTGTGTCTAAACAATGAGTAGGGATAAACTAATATTCTAAAAATGTGGATCTCACGTGTTTTTGTCTCTATAGGATTTGTTTGTCTCCCGCAATGGCCCAAACAGGAGATTTATCTCACTTAAAGGAAAGATAATCTCTCCCTAGAAAACTGTAATGAATATGGTGCCTTCATTTATTTTTTGGAATCACAATTATTGTTGAGAAGATATATAAGGCGGTTCTATGTAATTTTTACCTAGTTTCATCAGCGTTCTTCAGACATTTTCAATTTCATCAGATCCGTTGATGTAGGTGTCTTCACTCTCAACTCCTCTAAGTAGAACGGATTGAAAATATTTAAAATTGAATATTTTTTGCCGAATTTATTAAGAAATTGTTGTTTAACAATAATTGGAAATTATCATTAATAATTATTTGGAAAATTGTTGAAATCTAGAAAAATTGGTGTTAATTAAACAGTGGTTTTGTTATTGGTTTTAAAATGTGAATTTTAAAATGGGTATTTTCTCGAATTCTCGAAAATGGATCTAAATAATATCATTTCAATACAATAATTTTTTTTAAATGATTTTTTTTAATTATTTTTCATAGTTGTATTCAATAAAAAATGAGATTATTGAATTTTTTAATGACACATGGATTTGGCATGGGTTTTACTGTGTGTTCTTATTCATTGGGATGGATAAGGGGGTGAAAGATCCCCATAAAAAAGTTCGGATAGATATGGGCATGATGTATCCCCATCATAGTGGTGAACTAAATTAAGGATTAGTGGAAGGATAACTCAATGCTCGCAAGTATAGGATGTTTCAGGTTTCATTTTTGATTGGGTGTGTAGTTAAGTGGAATTGAAATATTATGCCGAAATTATTTTGAAAAATGGTTTTAAATCTTTGTGTGGTTGATTTCCTGGAAATATGAATTGCAGGATAATTAATTTCTATTGAAATTGTTTTCATTAGGATACTAATTGACTTGGAATTTGATTATATTCTTGTATAAACTGTTTTGAATAATTTTATTATATAAATGGATTTTATATAAATTTAGATAACTTATATATCCTAGTTTCAAAAGTAGGGAATTCCTTAGTGAAATCCTACTGTGTATTATGCTCACCCATTCTTTGGAACTTTGGAGATTTTTCTGAATCTATCATCTAAGACATGGGATAAGGTAAAGTATGAAACTTATTTTTTCACCAACTCATTCTACTTGGAATATTTTGTGATGTTGTATCTTAAAGTTTGTGGATCATGTAGTGTTTGTGTGTTTATAGGAGTTTCTTGTAGTTATATTCTAATATTTACTTCCATAATGGTTTTTTATTCTTCTGTAGTACTCCTTGTTGTGGTTTTGATATAAATAAAGTGGTTGACTTTTATTAATTTATTCATGCATCATATAGTAATTGTTAGGTAATTTTTAGTTTGTTAGAGATGTGTTTTTAAAAGTTTAAAATTTTCCCCACTTATTTTTAAATCCTTCCGCATTTATTTCCTCATTTTAGAATCTTGGGGATGTCCCATAAGTCTATGTAGCACATCACCACATTCTCAACACAATGAGGAAGGGGCGGGGTGTTATATATTCACATACAGATACCATGTAGTAATGATCATTTATATCAAATTATTGATATAACCTATCAAAAGAAATTTATTCATGTCCAGATCATTAGTGAAATTATTAATTACCATTAACAAATATTTATACATTGTTAAGAATGTTATGGATTCTCATCAATAGGGGGATGAAAAATGTAGAAACAAAGGTCCACCCGAAAAAATATACATAAAAAAATATCATAGTCACCCCCATAGTACCATCCACAAAGTTCATTCCATTGGTAAAATACATATACAATGTAGAAAAATGTAAAAGGGAATAAAAAACCATACATAATGTGGAATATATCCTTCTCTAAAATACACATTAAATGTGAGAGATATTAAAGTGAATACAAAAACCATATACATTGTGGATTATATATTTGTAGGATTTTCCTGAAACCATCCCTTGATAATCCATTTTTCTTGGAAAACTAAAAACTCATGATGATTTATATTAGATTTCTACCATTCTACCCAATTTTCAAGATGCTCTACATTATCATTATCCTTATATATTTTATCATCATTCGATATAATATCCCTTTCCAAATTTTCATAAAGAAAATTTTACTAAATTAAATATATTAATGGAATATTCCTCATCACATACTAAAATACATTGTATTGAGTTCCATAATTATTATCATTCCACCATTAGTTTTCAAACAGTATTCATTTCTTTAACACAAAATTACCCTTTTAGAATAGTCAAAAACCTCTTCGCAATGCATGAATCTTCATAGTTGAAAATAAAAATTTATCAATCAAATTTGATACCATGTAATAATTTTATTGTATAAATAAATAATTAGGTTTTAAGTGCTTAAAAATTTAAAGAGATATCGAATATAAATATTAAAAAATGTATTTAATATCCATGATAAAATGTCAAAAAATTTATGTCTTGAACTTTTTTCATATTGTTGTTATAATTTTAAATTTTCATCTTCAAGCATCTATCTAACATTCCCAAAAATAAAATTTTCATAATTCCATACAAACATTATTCCATTATTTATACACTCCATCATAGTTGTACATGGAATGTTGGTTCGAGATATAAATAGAGACTAATGATAAATAAAATTTACCATACTAATATTTTCTAATTAATGGATATTTATAAATGCTTGATTTTTTTTAATTTAGATACCACATGTGGTACATTTTTGGAAAAACATTTATTGATATGGTATCTCTATTCCACATGCACTAACCATATTATTATGTAAAATGAAAAAATATTCATCAAATACGTCTAATATCTATATAATTACTAAATAGAAATCCCAAAAAATTGAACTCATTCTGAATCCCACCAGTGATTTAATCAATTTTTTGCATAAAAATTATATCCATTATAACATAACTAAATATTTTCCACTATAATATTTTCAAAAATAAATAAAGACATTCAAAATAGGAATCATTGTTAAAAATTGTTAATTATATTCTCTACCGAATGAATCTCTTGAAAATTAATAAATTTTTTTATAAATGTACATTAAAAGTAATAATATAATAATGAAATAAATTTTATTCTTTATACTAAAAAATAAGGTAAATATCATAAAAAATCAAATTTATAAATTTTAAATGTTATATAATTCATAAAACATGGATATAATTTAATAGTTAAAAATTCATCCAAATTTATTTATATACAATGATATTTTATTTTTCAATGATTTTATTAATAAATTAGGGGATAAATGTAATAATATTATTAAATTTCAATAAAATGTTTGATTAAATATTTTAAACAACATTTATTTATGTGATTTAATGGTTGATTAGTTTTTTATTTTAACATATATTTTTTCCATAGGCTATTAATTTTGTTAATTGATATTATATAATTCGTAGATTACTGAATGTTTGTTAAATTTTATCATAAGTTAATCATTATAAATTTTGAGACAGAATTATTGATTAATTTTATGTTACCCAAATTTCTTGGTTAGATTTGCAGGTCCGTTGAAATATTAATTTTGTTGTTAATGAATTTTATAAAAATAAGATCATATTTGAAATAAATTTTAAAAAAATTTGTGATTACAATATGACTTCACTAATCTTATGATTCTCTATTAATTATATAATATATCTCAATACATTCTTGAAAATATGAACAAATAGTATAAATTGTTTTCTTTATTTTCAAAATAATTCATGTTTTGTAAATGTACATTTCATACTTGTGTATATATTATTCAAATTATATCTAAGTTAATAAATATGAAACTATAATTTAATTCTAATATTGGAATAATAAATTATCATACTTGTGGTATATATATATAGATATTTAATAACATGATCTGACTCATATAATTAATTTTCATCAAATTGAATATCAAATATAAATATTATATGCGTCTAAAAAAATCAATATTGATAAAAAAATAATTCATTCAATATGAATTAACGTTATATTTATAAAATAAAATAAATCATTTTTACCTTAGTCTATTTACACTAATCTAATTAATGAATATTGATTCATAAAAAATATTTATCATTACCAGACTCAGCCACATATTTGATCACTAATTCATACATCAAATCTTATCACATTTGTTGTATAACAAAAATTATTTTATTATGATAAAATTTATCATCCTAAATGCACATCTTATAAAAATAATCAAAAAATTTATTTATGTGTAATCTATTTAAAATTCTTTTAAACAAGAAAATATATTAACAATCCATTTCTCAAGGAATATAATTTGTCTTCATTGTAAATTTTTATCTTTTATCACTATAAGAAAAAAAAATTTGAGGAAGATCACAAAATTTATCTGATTATTACTCTTTTTATTAATAATACAACATATAGAATAAACAATTTACCTAATTTTAAAACATATTTTTTTTCTATTTTCAACTAAAACTGTTATTAAGTTCATTATAATGATTTATTTACTTATGTAATGGATATTATTCTTCAATCATATATATTTTAAAAGATATTCATTAACATGTAATCATTTAAAATTAAATAAACAGAGTGAACAAATATAGATTTTTATAAATATGTTTTTTTAATATCAATAACTAAAAAATCATCATGGAACCACTAAAAACTTTTATTATTAAATGTAATAAAAAAATAATACTAATACTTTTTAATGTTCTATTTATAAAATATATAAAATTTTTCATCACCCATAAAATAATTTGGAGACTTATTAAACTGAATAAAATAATAATAATAATTAATAATGTATTCAATATCATTAAAAAAAGTTTTGATAAAATTAAAAATAATATATAAATTTTTTTATATTATGGAAATTAAAAATAATTATATAATAGAATATTGTTTCATAAATTATGTTTAATTCCCTAACCATAACATAAAAAATATCAACAAATTATTGATGTAGAGATAATGAATTTATTAGGGTTCAGTGGGTTTTGGTATAATTACCAATTATTTATTATAATAATGTCATAAAAATAGAGACTATTAGTCCCACACATTTAAAATATCACACATTGATTAATATAAGGGAATAAGTTTAAAGTGTTGATTTGAGGGTTTTTTAAAAATTTGATTAGTGTTTAGAGATTTCCTTGAGTGAGGACCATAATTGTGAAATTGTGCACTACGAAACACTACTTAAATGTTGTAGAATGTGAGAGAACATGGAAGAGGGATGAAAAAATTATTGAGATTTATTAGGAAAAGATCATTTAGTTAGCCTTGATATGTTCTTCCGTATTACCATGGGTTATTAAACCCATGGCTATAAGTTTTATATAGAATGATGAATTTTTTTTATGACTATTTTATGCCATTCATTGGTACTATTTCCTTTTGAATCATGGTATGTGTCTATATTAAGGTTCTCAATGGGACTATATACATGGTACTTTTTCCAATTACTATTGGTGGAAAATATTATGATTAACACCCCATCAAATATATATGACATTAGATACACTTCATCTCTAGTTGTAGACATTTTTCTTATTCCGATATCACAATTTATATAGGATTAATTTTCTTTACAAATCTCAATGGTTTTGATTGTTTATATAGAATTTGTGAAATTATTTAGGTATCCATGGGATTTAATCAAACATTATCGATAATTTGTGTAAATTCATTTGTTATAGCACCGGTACCATAAAGATTATATGCATTTATAATAAAAATGAAATTTTATATAATATATAATATATGTACTATTGATTGTTAATATGGAAGACAATATGAACATAACTATTTAATTCTAGGTAACCAAAGGAATAACAATTTCCTCATATGAATCATTGTGTATGATTCGTCAAATTATGGATGTATGATTCATTCATGTTTCATACTAGATACATGAATGGTAGTAACATGATACCCACATTTCTTGATTTACGTATGGTTCAAACATAAAAATATGGTATTCCATAGTAACTATATTTCTTACCATATAACATATCCATAATAAAAATAATTATATAGGTATTCAAACATCATAGAATTGTGAAATATCTCGATTAATCTCCTAATTGTCATAAATATTAATTGTTTATGTGTTATTTCACATTGTATTGTATCAAAAATAGTATCTTTATAACCTTACCAAAACCACCTTTTTATATATTAAATATACTTTTTGATATGAATAATTAAATTTATCTTTTATCATGTCATATATAATACCATAAGAATATGCATCCAATAAAAAGTTGGATAAACTATAAGATATATTTAGAGAAGATTTATGTTTCTAGAAAATCAATATCCATTACGTTAACCAAAAGGTGTGACCCCATGTGTCATTAAAACATTATAAATACAAATTGATTAAATAATTCATAAATATAATAAAATACCATCCTATAGAAAACCATAAAAATTATTAACATATATATGGATCTAACATAATCTCTTTCAAACACAAGTGTCTCTATTCCTTTATATACTTGTTGTATAGTACAAAAGTATGAATAAAAAAATAATCCATGGATTGAGGAAACCAAGTGACTACGAGACACAATTTTTTTCATTATAATATATCATTGTCATATATTCTCATTAATCTATGTATAGACTGACTAGAATAATGAATAAATTATATATCATTCATCTATGAATATGATCACCCCAAATTCTCTTCCATCAATGAGAGAAGCACACCAAATTCTACATATCTTGGTGTGTGCATACACATAAAATTTTTATCACAATCGAGGGACCATATGTCATTATCATCATATGATATTACTAGTTCTATCTAGGATAACCCTTAATATAAGACATGATTAACTACATTCCATGAAACACATAATTTTATAATCCCTAATGCCATATTATTATATGTATTATAGTATGATTCTTCACATGATAGGTTTTTTTCCATACAGATGTACAAGGACTAAATAAAAATTATACATAAAGATTTCACCAATAAAATAGTGTAGGAAACTCTTTATGGTATATTAGTGTATACTCCAGTAAATGAAACTCATTTCCCCATTATACCCATATTCCATATATTTATATATATATAAAGTCCATATTTTTACGAAAAAATCATTTATTAATGGCCAATAATAATCTATGATGTATATATGTGGGGGATAATATAATTTAATTATATTATAGGTTAGACACTATTTCAATTCATGCAACATATGTGGAAAATACGAAAAATGATAAATTGATGACTATATTATTTTAACATCAAAATTTACTATTCCTAATTTTTTTTGTGAATACTAAAATAAAAATAAATAGTTTTTTTTCTTATCACACCTTATATGATATATAACCAAAGATACATTATATTTTCATTACATTTGGTTTTTTAGGCTCATTAAATCTACATTTAATTCCTAAAACATTTATATATGACCATCTTATAAAAGCCTCTAATTATGAAATTTAATGCTATTAATTTTCTAGAAAATTCTATTAGAATATTGTTGAGTATCTAGATTCATATTTCTAGTAAAATAATATTTGATAATAATATCCAAACTATTTACCTACAAAACATCCAATGTTATGATGATGATAACTACGATTGAATACATATATGTATGTCTATCTGAATCATAATGTGAAAATCCATTGGGTTACACAACAATATTAACATTTAATTTTATCATTTATAATCCATTATTAGTTGAAATCAATATTCTCTATGTCTGAACATACTCTCACTATCCTATTACTAAATATATTAGCATAAGAATATTATGAAGTTATAGTTGAAAATTTCTAGAAATAATAATTATATTTATTTTGTGGGAATATATTATAAATAAACATTAATATCCAAATAATATTTGGTATTATTTTTTAGTATAGTTTTTTTTAAAATAAGTGTTTATTATTTAAAAAAAATCACTAAAGTTGATGGAATCACATTTCCTCATATTTTAACTAATAGAAAGGTTAATCTATTTTATCCTGGAGAAAAAATTTATTAACTATTTTATGTATTTTATTCTTTATAAAGAGTTTGATAGAATAGAATCCATTTATATCATCACATTTATTAATACTCAGTATTTTCAAGTAAATAACATATATTTTAATAAAATTGGAGTAGATTGGATAAATTTATCATTAATATAGATCTATGTGATCCTAATATAACCAATAACATTTTAATAAATGGTCTAGAAACCATTTTCATCGTCATTTGAATCCAAACTAAAAGGTTAATTAATTGTATTGTTAATACATGAATACTTTTATATTTTAAATATGTTCAAAATATTTATTTTTCATTATATACTCATCATAACATAAGAAATGATTTATATAATATTGTAAACTATAATAGACTCCCTACGGTGTTTCACAACCACTTCAAGTATCCATGATAAATTAAATTAAATGAATACATTCACTTTACATCATGATGGAACAATTATACATCAATGAAAACTCGAGACTTGTCAACAAAAAAATAGTTGAACATTATAAAAAACATTCTATCAACAATTTTTCACATTTAAACACCTATACTATCAATCCATAGTATGAAACTATAAATCAAATTACTTATTTCATCTATTCTTTAAAATTTATGAAATAATGTAATATTTTGTTAAAATAAATCAAGTTTTAGAACATTTCCAATGATGATTCAAGAATGGATTTCACATCAAGAATAATCCATAAAAACATTTAATATCTTATTGTTAGTAGGAAACATTATCAGATTGAGTACATATAAGTGGAGGCTTTTCGTTCATTTTGTAATCTTTCATTTCAAAATGAACAAGAAACGTTATGTTAATTCTTTAATTCTACCCATAAGAATCAAAACTCACTTATTTAACCACTCGGTCATAAGGTTATTTTGGATTTGGCTTTTCTAGTAGATGGAATATTTTTTTTATATAAGAATAAATTTTATGTTTTTATACATTTCTTGGGAGTTTCTCCCACTATGAATAAAAATTCACAATGATTGATCATAAGGTAAAATAAAAAAGATGATTCTATATCCATAAAAATTTTGATTTTGTAAAAATAAGCATTAAGCTTTAAATTAATTATCCAAAGAGCCTTATTAGTTATTATACAATTAAAATGAATAATCATTAAAATTACATAATATAAATTATTGGTCCATGATCCATATTTCACTACGTTTGTTTTGTATTATTATTTATCATACCTTGAAATTTTAAGGATATAAAACTTTATAAATGTTACACTATAATCATTAATTGTGCTATTCTCTTTGAATAATACAATAGCTTGCAATGTATGCAAACTTGAGTTCTAGCACATCCAGACCAATCAAACAAGCCATCTAAAAAGAAGTTATGAATAGTAAAACCCACTTTTTAAATTTTTAAATATTAATTTTTCAAATTTTACACGGTTTTTGGATTCAGAATATCAAAAATAGCTTAAGATGAATATTTGGTATTTTTCTGAAATCATTCAATTTTGGATGAATAGCGTAAAAAACACAACTTTATTGTTAAAAAACCACTTTTATTTAAATAATTTCATTGAAAATTTATTTTCATGATAAAATATATAAATAATACCAATATTAGTCCAATGTAATTCATTGAAGACATTTTATAATAAGATTATGTATATAAAATTTTATTGAACATTTTACGGTCTCTTACCCACCTTCTAGGCCCATTTGAAAATTTTCATAAAATTTAATTTAACCACTTACGTGAACTGGATTTAAAATATCTGAGAGACATAGTTGACATTAGTGAGTAATATGTGGTTCAATTGGATGAAAATAATTTTTTGATGAATAGTATCTTTTGGATCTTATTTACAACATTTAAAAGTAAATAGGGTAATTAAAGGTAATAATAATATTATAATGACCCTAACACTTGTCCTAATACTATTGGATTAGTTTATTGAAATGGGAATCATACTTAATAATAAAATATTATCCTTTTTGATCCACATGGATTAGATTAGTACATTTATTAATATTTTATTTAAAAATAGTTAAAAGTGTTAAATTCAAATTAAAAATAAACATTTTTAAAATAGAGTTATACATTTGATAATTTAGAATATAAATATAAAATATGAAGATAAAATAAATTCCTACATCATGGTATTTTAATTATATATTTTTGACATTAAATAATTAAATTTATTTATGACACAATGATGGTGGAGTAATTATCTTATTAATAAGAGATTAAAATACCTGATTTTATAAATATCAAAATAAATGAGAATTGATACTTTTGATAACATAAATAAAATTTTTAAGTGTATTTGACAAGTTATGGTGGATTTGATGTATTTTTTATAAGTAATCAAGATTTTTTTGACTTTCACAATAACTAAATACTAAATAGTTTCAAAATCAACATAAATCAGTTTTCAAATCAAATACAATTTTATTAAATTATATAATAATCCTAAAAATATATGGATCATCCAAAGGACTTATATAATTATAGATATTTCATTAAATAATCTATTCTATTTCTCTTGTCCTTTTTTACTATGTTTATCAACAATGTAATATAAAAATACAAGTAGACATGCTTAATGTAAAAACATTTAACTAAGAGTTAAATCTAAAAGATATGGTTTATATGGTGACATAAACATGTCTAAAACATATTTATTGAGATCTTTTAGACCCAGCCCCACCTTATCCTAGAATGAAATCATTTTGGAGCCATTATAACTTGAAAATGATATTATAATAAAATAATATTTCAATCTTTTCCTAATATTCCGCTCACCTCTTATAAAAGGGAACATCCCCTTATCCCAAATTCTCACTTCCAGTGCCTTTTATTATGGCAAAAAACTACTCAAATATCCTCCAAGATAACCTTACTTCATCCTAGAGGCCTTAAACTGCTCATAAATCCATCTTAAGAAGCCCTATTTTTCAAATCAAAAGGGAAGTCCCGATGAAGAGGTAATTATTTTATCATATCTTTCAAATTATTTTCTTCTTCCACATCGTCTTTATTTATTGTTTCCATAGTAAAATAATTACAGTTGTCCCATATAATAATGAAATTATATTATAAATATGTTACATCCATATTCTTATTTATTACATCATATGAATGATAAAGTCACTATATGTGCGTATGTATGGATTACCGTCTCCACGTCGTGGTGTAGTTTGTTATTCAACACTTCATTATTTGGATGTGTATAATAATTAGTATAATTGATTACAATAATAAATATTACATGTTAATGATTATTAATATATAATATAACATCTAATTACATTCAATTTCACCATCCATATAATGATATTATCGCTTGTGTGTACGTACAACATATCATCTCCACGATGCGATAAGATTTCATTCTCCATCATAACTATTCAAGAATATGATCATTTGATGAATAAAAAATAATTTTTAATAACTTAATATAATTCTTGATATGAATCAAATCCATCCAATCCATGAAAAACATAACTTACATAATTAATCATATAAAAAACTGATCAGTTAACACCGAAAACAATGATACTAATGAAATATCATTAACAAAGAAATATTAGAAGATCATATATAATTTCATTTTTTTGCATGTGGATCTTGTATAATTTAATATCAATGAATTAAGAATAATACAGGAGGTAAAATACCCTCGAATAATGAAAATTACCATGTAATGGTTAATTTTACATTCTCTTTATTATATGTGGTTGTTTATATGTGAGTATCTACTGGGGCCACTTTATCATCCACATCCGTGTTTCAGTATAATGTATTTCAAAAAAATATTATTTACTAGGGAATGGATAAAATTAGTTTATACCATTGTTTGAATGTTTATTAAATTCTTTGAAAAGAATCTTTCTGTCACTTTCCAAATAAGTTGCTTTATGTCCTTTTTTAGAAATTAAGGATATAATATTTTTTAAACATATACAATAGGTGCAACTATTTCCCATTATTATAAACTTTATAAGCTTACCTTACAAGATTATAAGAATATTTTTAATTTTATTTTTTTCACTAATTTTAAATGATTTCAAAAATGAAATAGATATTTCACTCAAATAGTTTTTTGGATTAATTTCATCTTTGTAAACATCCATTAATGGATTTTATGTTAGTTTGACGTAGATTTATTATGATAAAATATTACATATTTTTTTGAAGGTTTTGTGATATTTTTGCCTATGGATGTTCTATTTTATACAATTCATAGTTTATAGTCAAATGTATTGACATTTCATATGCTAGTTTTAATATAATTGTTTATAAAATGTTTCAACCTTTTCATATGAGGAATGTATTAGACGTAGTAATTGATATGTAGGTCCTGCTACAACCCCTCGATGCGTTGTCAGGTCTAATGAGAAAAACTAATTTCGTGGAATAAGGACTTGAAAAAATCATATTGGTAGTATTGCAATTAGATTAACTAGTGTCTTTGAATAAGGCCTTGAAATTATATTTGGTTCAACTCAGCAATCATTAACTGATTCGTTTGTGAATCCAATCAAATCTGTGATTGAAATGAGTATGATGGGTGAGTTAACATTTTTTTAGGGTTTTCAAATTTCTAAAAAACTAGAAGGAATTTATATATCCTAACATATGTATATTAAAAATCCTCTTTAAAAGAATGGATATGACAACAATAAGAGTATAAGTACACCCATTGTTACCTCAAATTCACTTGATCTTGATGAAGCTGGGAAAACAGTGGATCAAACATCATTTAGAGGTATGATCGGAAGTCTGCAATACTTGATAGCCAATCATCCGGAATTAATTTTTTCAGTATGTTTATGTACAAGATATCAATCCAATGCTATTGAATCTCAATTAAAGTCAGTGAAAATATTCTTTTTGTTATTGAAGGGGATACTTGGATTTAGGATTCTTTTATACTTTTAGAAATTATTTTGTGTTGAATTTTTTTTCGAATGCTGACATTGGTGGATGCAAAATGGATTGGAAAAGTACATCCGGAACTTGTCATTTCTTTGGAGATTAATTAGTTTCTTATATATGAAAAAAGATACACTCAGATGCACTTTCCACTACTAAAGTTAATTATATAGCAGCTCTAAGTATTTGTTCTCAAGTGTTGTGGATAAAAAACACACTCACAAACTATGGTATGATTTTGACCAAAACACAAATATTGCATGATAATACTATTTCCATTGCCTTTAGTAAATACCATGCACATAAATCACGTTCAAAAAACATATATATAAGGCATCACTTTCATAGGGATCACACAGAAAAAGGAGATATCATTCTTCAAATTCTCATAACTCATGATCAATTTGCTAAAATTTTCCCAAATTCATTACCCTCTGATAGATTTTAATTCATTAAACCGAAGGTAGGAATGATAACTGTAAGGTAATCCTCTATGTTAGCTTCCTGTTAAAACCTATCTCCTAATAGTTAGAAACTCCTTTTAATAGGGGGTACATTTTCATGTTAGCCAAAAAATTTCATATTCAATTTTTTCTTTCAGAGCAAACTTTTTCATAGACAAATTATTCGTAGTCAAAATTTCCATAGTAAAAATTTTTGTCGTCAAATTTTTCACAATCAAAATTTTAATAATTATTTTTTTCTTCAAATTTTTTTTTAAATTTATCTAAAATCTAATTATCTTCATGAAAAATTTTCCACATTATGGATAATTTCCCTATGCAATCTGAATGTATGATTCCTTTAATAAATTATCGTTATCATCTTTTTTACTTGTTGGTATTTTAATTTTGTTTTAAATTTTTCAGATTCATTTTTTCCCTTAAATCTAAAAGTTTATCTTAAGAACCTAAAATGAACGGATCCTATCAAAGTCCTTCATTGGTTATCATCACAAACATTAGATTTGGTCTGATGTATTTCATCCATCGGATCATCCATGGAAGATGAATTGTCACCCCAAATCCCTATATAAGGACCCCCTGATAGTTTTCCTCCATAGATCTTCAAGATATGGTGTGTTGACTCCCTACTACTATAATTATGGTTATTCCAAATATTCAAGGTTTTCCTAATTCCAAATGTATGTAGAAGCCTCTCCTTATAAAGAAATGACTTCTGTAAAGGAAATCTCCTAGTGAAAAATATATAGAGAGAGGTTAGTTGATCCCAAATTATTTTCAATGTATGATTCCATCATGTCAAAGAACATCAACTTGAATGGCTGGAAGAGCCTAGGTATATCCCAAATGAGGGTTCATCATCTAGTATATTGGGAGATGTTACTCAAGTTCTATGAATCAATAAGTTTTTTCAATTAAAGATGTAGAGATATGTTCTCTTTTAAGAGATATGGAAAAACATATTCCCTTTCTAACAATATGGTTTCTATCCGGATTAGAATTCATTATGGGGGAGAAGCATAGTTTTTCTCTTACAAGTTACCTAATGTAGTTTTATCTTTTGAAAATGAGAACTCTATTGAGTATCTTGGAGTACAGGAAGTGAAGACTCAAAACATTTTTCATCTCTCTATAAATCTTTAGATTCTTCAGCTATGGGTTCAGGTATTTATTATTCTGAGAAAAGGGGATATGGATACCCTGATGAATAGTGATATCTATGCATTATATATTTTGGTGAATCTTAGAAAGATCAACTTAGTGAAGTATTTTTCGCTAACCAATTGAGAATATCAAGAATGGAACCCTAAAATCTGAGATAATCATGTATCCAACTATTCTTTCGAAGATTGTAGTTCTTGGTCTTCAGTCTTCCAAAATTCCATGTAGTTAAAAGCCAAGGAATTTTAATATAATGTTTCTGAGTGATGGTACTCTAAGGAGAATTAATGTATGTTTTTTCATCCATTCAGTAGAATTTTAGGATTTTTCAGAAGCTGAAATCCAAGCTCTAACAAAGAAACTAGAGGTGGATGAATACTCCAAGGAGGGTGGAAATAAAAGGAAGGCCAAGGAACTGAAAAATAATGGAAAACTCATATGGCTAAGGAATATCAGTAAGAACAACAGTAGACAACGAAACAAAAGTCTTATCATGATGTAGTAGTGGATATGTGGAGAGAAAAAAATGAAAAATAGGAAGGAAGGGGAGCCTATGTTTGGCTTGGAACCTACTGAGACAAAAGCATTACAGATAATGGTTGATGAAGACCTAAAGAATAAGAAAAGAAAACAAGAAGAGGAAGAAGTTATCAGAGGCTGAAATTGTTCAACAACATCTCAAGGATGGTGAGAAATATTCTGAACAAATTCCATTGCCAGAATTGTTTTTCATAGAATCGCTTCCTGAGACTGGGAAAAAAGGTGGTGATTTTGGATCCAGAACATGAAGATGATATTGTTCAGGAAGACGAAGTGGAAATCGAATAAGAAGAAGAAGAACTGTATGACACTGATGATGTTATAAATCAAGTTGAATATTACCATGAGAAAAATGTCCCTCTGTAAAATTATCGATCTGGACTTCTCAAGTCGAATCCTCAAAGCTTTCTACTCTAGGGAAGGAAGAGAATGATTAGGAAGAAGTAAAAAAACCTTCTGTAGAAGAATGTTGTAATCATGATTTCATTCATCCATATGATCAAGTGGTTGATGCTGATAATGTGGAAGTGGAGGAAGATAAAATTGTTAATTTATCAGATATTGAGCATGAATCACCTAAACTATAAGATATCATTTAGATAGCTAATAAGGGAAAGAACATGTTGGTCCATACACCTAAAAAATCTATACTGAAGAATAAATTAGTTGGATGTTCGTCAAAGTGGAAAGAAGATGAGTTATAAAAAGAATCCTTGCCAACCAAACATTCTGATTCAGAATGGTCCTCTCTTTGACATGATTTTGTGGTATAATCTTTGAAGAATCCGGT
This sequence comes from Viscum album, assembly GCA_963277665.1. Classification (NCBI taxonomy): domain Eukaryota; kingdom Viridiplantae; phylum Streptophyta; class Magnoliopsida; order Santalales; family Viscaceae; genus Viscum; species Viscum album. The sequence goes on along the minus strand of OY728123.1, from coordinate 418,188,780 downwards.
TGGTAATATTCCTTTATTTCCATGTATTGATTCAAGGGGTCAGTTGCACCATCCTTCGTTTAATCAGAAATCATATTCAGTCTCAATTCATATGGATAAATATTTCAGACTTGAGGCACATTTCATATCATTTCCCATGCATTATGAGTCTCATAAAAGGTCATGCAAGAAGAATACAAGCTGGTTAAGGAAGGCTATTGAAAACCAAATATTTTTTGATGAATTCAAAGATAATGTAAATGATGCCTTTGACACTGAAGATGGAAATCTTAATGTTCTTTCTAAGAGAATTAAGGAAAAGATAACTCCTGAATAGACTACTCGGAAGAAATAAGTTAAGGATCGGAATGGGAAACTTATTTTTGGGGCCATGAATTGGAAGTGGGAAAAGATATCCCGTAATATAATTTGAAGAGAATGTAGTTAAGCAAGAAGAAGGGTTGAAAGCTCAAGCAGAATGTCTTAAGGCATCTGAAGAAAATATTAGAGTCTTGGAAAAGATAAATGAGGATCAGGACCAGCTGCTAAACATAAGTAATAATATTACAAGGATATCATCAATCTGAAAACCATTTTCTAGATGCTCATGTCGAAGAAGAATGAAATATAATTTCTCCGACTCTGATATTTAGTTAAATTTAATCCTTGAAAATTTTCTTTCAATATTATTTGAATTTCCGTTGTTCTTCATTTATTTTTTGGTTACGAAGTTAAAATATTTCAGGTACCACTTTGTTCCATTTCCCCTCTTCCCTTATGAAAATCAACATGGGGGATAAGTGAATGATAAAAAGAATACCATGAAAGAAGAGATTTCACTATGTAAGGGAGAGTTCGTCTAAGGGATAGTTCATATCAGAGAATATTTTTGTATGCATGTTAATGTAAAATCATTTTCAGGGAATCAAGAATACGATCCATAGGGTTTACAAATCCAAAGGGGGAGTTATTCGTATTCAATATGATCCATAAGTGAAAGGGAGATAAGTTACTTAAGACTTTAAAAAAACTACGTCATTATATTCATTTTATTAAGGTTGTTCATGCATTCAAAAATGGGGGAGATTGTTGAGACAATAAGGTTTCCTTATAAATTTCCCATTCCTATATGTTTTGAAAATCACAAACAATATATTTTAAGGCAAATATCATTTTCCCTAAAATTATCTTAATAACGAAAATTTCCCTTCCTCACTAAAATTTTCTCCTTACCTTTTTTTCATTGCTAATTTTATTGTTTATCTTATCCTAACTCCTATTATGTACAATGTATAAAAATTTGTTTCATATCTAAATCCTCAGAATCCTATAAATTGTTAGATATAGAGTATTCTGAAATTCAGATTCTGAATTCTCTGATATTCAGATTCAGAATTCTCGGAAATTCAGATTCCAAATTGCCTTAAATTCATATTCTGAATTTTCTGAAATTAAAGTTCCTAATTCACTGAAATTAAGTTTCTTAATTATTCATAATTTAGACTCCTAATTCCTTATAATTTAGACTCTGAATTACATATAATTCAGACTTTGAATTCCTTAGAATTTTGACTCTGAATTCCTTAGAATTCAGACTCCAAATTCCTCATAATTCAGACTCCCAATTCCTCAGAATTCGTACTCTGAATTCCTCATAATTATGACTCAAAATTCCTCAGAATTCAGAATCCAAATTTCTCAGAATTTAGACTTTGGATTCCTTATAATTCAGACTCCAAATTCTTTAGAATCTAGACTTATAATTCATTGGAATTTAGACTCCAAAATACATAGAATTCTTGTTCTAGATTCCTTTTAAAATAGATTCCAAACATCCTTGTTTCATAGTCTCCCAATGTTTATTTTCTAAGACTCCGAACATTATTTTCTCTTAGACTCAGAAAAATTGGATTTGGTAAAGCAACCATATTTTTCTTACAACTTATATAGTTATGAAACGATGTCGTACAATCTGTTTCTAACTAACCATTTTTTTGAGTTACATGTGTACTGGTACCGTTGAAATTCAAGGAAAAGTTTGACCATTGGAGGAGGGAGACAACCATTGGGGAAATTCCTACAAATAAGGCTCATTTGAATGAGCTAAAACATACAAACAACTGAGAACTGACTCGATCAATTTAGATATTGCATGCTGCTAATGTAATTTATAGAGAGAGAGACTCTCATACATTGGGCATACTGATCACCATGTTTAGCTTGCTTCGTGTGACTCTGATTGGTTTTGAGTAAAATCTAGGAATTATAGGTATATGAAGACAGAGGAGCTGACTACCTTAATGTTTGATTACATCCTTGATTAGGAAGACAGAGGTGCCAACTACGTTGATGTTTGAGGGATTGCGGGGATATCAAGACAGACTCCGATATTCCTATTGAGGACTTACCCTGGTATGGGTAAGACAGACTTTGTGGAATGTATAAATCAAGGGTCATTTGTAAATTTTATTGGATACCCTACTCTTTGGGTTAAAATAATTCATACTTATTACTTGTTTTGTTTCAAGTTTATTTTCTGCAGTATTTTGATAATGGAAGAAAGTGTAATCTTCTTATAATTTCTTATTCATTTGTACTCTGATAAGTATGATTAATTATGCTATAAGGTAGAATAATTTCCTTGTAATCTATTATTACGTTTCATTTCTGGAGCCACATTTCGAAAACCTATAATGTTGGCAGAACTAATAGGTCTTGTGAATTTACATTTTTTTAACATAGTTAATAATTGTTTTACTTTAAGTAAAAAATGAAAATTTTTAAACATACCATTCAACCCAACTTGTAATTGAGAATCTACATTCATATTTCGATCCTACAATAGTGACACTGTGGGTGTCAAAAACTCTCCACCAAGAAATTTTCTCCCAATATGAACTAGGGATCATCCATTAGAAAAAGACAAGAAAATGAAAAAACATAAAAACTCAAAACCCCTCACACCTAAAACCCAAGAAAATTATGAGATTCCTAACAGAGTGGATCATAATACAAAACATGAAAAATTAGCTTTGACACATTTTAAGGATTCAATAATATAAATGAAAAAACATTCCCTATTAGAGGGAAATTTTAGAACAGGTGTAAGAACCACTCAATTAATTAGTTCACATATACATTATTCACACCACATTATCTAGTTAAAAATACCTCACTTTTATGTTCACAAGGTTAGTAGATTAGAAACCCATGAATTTTTTTTTCATAAACATTATATAATATATTTATAGGATAAGAAAACTATGAATAACAGTTACATTAGTTTATTTTGGACACTCTTTAGAAGAAAATTTCGTAGAAGGATCATCTCAGATTCCTTCACTAGTCATGATGTGCATCCTGAAAGAAAATTTTTTTATCCATAAATCATATTTATTTAATTTTCCATATATATTATCCATTACTAGATATTGTAATATGAATATTAGTTGACACTCATTCAACTGATATATTTTGAAATACCACGTAATATTATCCATAAATACCACTATATATTTAAGGATTAAATTATTTATTCATCATATGCATAAAAATGATTCGGTCGTTATTCAAGATGAATTACATAATAGAAAACTAATAATTCTCATATCTTTTTTAGATGTTAGTATTTGGGATAACATATTTCATCACCCCTAATCGACGATACCCAAATTGGAGGTCAATCATAAAAAATAGATGTCCTATATAAATATACTTAAAAAACTCTTCCCTTGAAGAGGGTATTTTTCATTCACAATGATTCCATTACGTTCACTATATTAAATTCATCACAAAATTAATCTACCCTTCATCTTTATAAAGATGAAAAGTGCTACCCTTTGATACAGACATTGTCGAATAAAGTCATTCATCAAAAGATCATGAATTTACTTACATAATTCCTCTAATTTCACATATTACATTTTATATCAGGTCTTTAATATTGGATTTGATCCATATATGATTTAAATAGATAAGTATACAACTATTTTTGGATAGAGTTGGGGGTAACTCTTCTAGGAATACATCAATGTATTCCCAAAAAATATGGACGTTTTCTATCTTTAGACATGCTCTGATTTATTTTTCATCACCGATATTAAAGGACATTTTATAAAATTTATACTTCTCTTAAGGGCTCTTACAAAATGAAACATAATCATTGTTTCCAAAAATAACTAAATTATTTCATTATACTAACTATGAAATAACACATTTTAAATACATAAAAATTTCATTTAATTTTATAATACATAATTAGAAATAGGATATTTTGTGTATTAATTTCATGGAAATTATAAGTCTGATTAAAAAATAACATAAAAATTTCATTATACACTTGATAGGATTCTACGTAGTTTCATCCTAAATTTCTTTTACTTTATATTCTATACTGGGTACTTATATAAAATAAATGTGGTGATCATAAGTCCCAGTAAGGGATAAAATTTTAATAGAACACAAATGAAAACAATGGATAATAAATGAGTTATAACATAAGATGATTATTATAAGTACAAAAGAGATAACATGGATATGTTTTAAAAAATGAGACCACAATTTTCATATCATCATTGATTATCAATAAGTTGTGGTAAATCATAACTCCTAAGTGAATTCCGAATTTTTTTATAATGCATGTCATCTATAAAGATTAATTCTTTACCCAATGCATGGGAGTGATATCGAGGGACACCAAACCTATTTATTAATTCATGTAATCCACATAGAACATAATAAATTATTTTTTCAATGACTCATAGAGAATAAAAAATGGGTTTCATAAAAAAATCAATACCTACATATGTCTTCAATGACATGAAAATTATCTAATTTATAATACATGGAAAGGGAATATGGGATTCATTGATATAAATATTATATTCAATAAATTTTGATTTGATATATTTGAATACCCATGGATAATGAAGGATTTTAGTAGTTCACAATATAAAAATATTTCACAGAAGAGAGGGAAATTAAAAAAATGAATTTGGTATCCTAAAACAACATAATATTCATTAAGAAAATGGAATTATGAGAAGGAAACAAGGTATCCCATAGTTAAAATTTTATTTAGGAGTTTATTGGAAAATTAAAATTTTTTGTAATGAAATTTAATATTCATTTATAAGGCATATTACATAGAGTTACTTTAATGGAGGGAATAATAGTACAATTCCCTTACCATAAATCTCAGTTTATTTGGTATCTTTTCCACCTCCTAAATAATAGTATTAGGTTTGTTATAACATGTAAACATAAGTGTAATATTTTTTTTTTGAAAATATTGATCATTTATAATAGTAGTATTATATTTTCAAATATCAACAATTAAAGGTGAAATATTTGAATTTTCTATTTTCCCTAAAATTTCACGTCCTTCATTGATTAATTGATCTTACATTATTTCTATAAATAAATTATTAATATTCACTATAGAATCATAAATTTACATATATTTTTTAATTTATATATTATAAATAATTCTTTTTAATTATATTCTGGGGTAGATATTTAAAAATAATTTCCCACATCCTCATGGGTGGTAAACTATGTTTTGAAGATACAATATTGAATGAAGAATAAAGAGATATGTTGAATATAAATACTTCATAAATATATATTTGTATTATATTATCTTAATTAATAAAAATTTATCATATAAATTACTTAATATTAAAATATTTTTTAAAATGGAATTTCGGAAATGAGAATATAAGAGGATAATGATATAACAGTTTGTGAAATATTACTCTTTTTTGGGTGTTTCTTCTCTTCTATGGAACTATAATCCCGTCATTATGGGAGTTGGTTTTCTCCAAAATATCCCTATGTTTTATAAGGTACTCAATACAGGGTATTTGACCATTTTTTTGGTCTTTGGTATTTGTGGTAGGAGTAGTTTCCGAAAGGGAGGGAGAGGAGTCATTTATACATAAGGAGAGTAGTATTTAAGAATAAAATATTGAATATAATACAATATCCAAATTCAACCATATAATAGTAATTTTTTAACATCGAATCCTATTTCAATAATGTAGAATGGTTTTGAGATATTAATCCCATTTATAAAGAAATTTTAATAGTTTACTAAAAAGTACAATGGAAAAAATAAAAAATGTTAATAAACCAATTTATATTATTATATTGTTCTTCGGCCTAAATAAAAAATATATTATTTTTTAAGACAATATTTTCTAATTTTTAATTTCATAAAACAAATGACAATTTAGAAAATAGTGTTTTTACTATTCATGAAATAATTGATGCATTTCAAAAAATTACAAAAAAAAACCATAGAATGATTTAAACATGATTATTTAAGAAGTGAAATTCATTTCATCAAAATATATTTATAACAAATGATCTTTTAATTCTTCAAATAAAAATAATGTTTTTTTAAAAAATAACTTTAGATAGTGTTTATTAAAAATATTATTTTATTTTCATAGAGTTTGTATTATTGATATTTATTTTATCAAATTTTAATATTTTTCTTTTCATAAATAACTCATGATAAACAATATTTAAATTACTTTTATTTCAATTTACTGTTACATATATCTAATGACTATTACCAATAATCAAGATACTATTTACAATGGTTCAGTTACTATTTTAACAACCACATTACCTAATATAAATTCTACTTCATTCCCCCATTCATTACTAAACTCAGTTCCTTTGAAGGTTTTATAGTTCCATTTTAATGATTATAGCTTTCCATATTAATATACAGTTTCTAATCCATATTTTTGTTTAGGGGGGATATAATACTAGCATATTGTGGAAATCCTTAATTTTCCATTATAGTATTTCTATTTTATATTTTTAACACCTTTTAATGTTTTTAATTCCCATTGATTTAGTTTGGGAATACTGTAAATAATTTCATAATTTAAATAATGTTTTTTTTTATTTTTATTTATTATGTATGTGTATAATACAATATAATATATTATATAAAACAATAATTTAGGAAATTAATATCATTTAAAACCTATGGCTTGTTAAAAAAATTCCTTATAAGGATGAAAATGGATTCGTAAAAATGAAATAGTCTGAATTATTATGTCGTTTTTTATACCATTAATAAAATAAAATATCATAACATCACTAGGTCAACTAAAAACTTATTCAATCGTAAAAACATTTAAAATTTTAACATTTATAACAATTGAAAATAATTTATTGAAAATAATACAACCCTAAAAATTGATTCATCGTGAACTAAACTTGATCAACATCAATTTCATCAAATTCCTCTTGAATAATTTTAGGTCTAACATGGTATTAATGTTGGTATTATGTTTTATTGGATTTTATTGAATTATTATTGTATATAATGATATAAAATCTACCATCTGTGCATATCAAGATAAAATAGATTTGGTGGAAATGTATATTTCCATGTATATTTAAGTATTCAATCATTTCCTCTATTGACTGAGTGGGATCTTTGTTTGAGTATCATATGTAGTTAATGATTGAGCCCTAAAAGGAGTTATATGGAATGCCCATGAGCCAGTTTTTGAATTTTTTAGACATCAACATCATAGTTTAATATAATAAATAGTCCAATGTTGATTATTTATAATTTTATTAGAGTATTTTGTATTCATTAAAATTAAAATAATATAATTAACTGTTTTTCCTGAAATTCTTATTTGGGGGGACATAATTAATGAATTTCAGTCACATATTTTTTATATTAATTGGATGTCTATATTATGACATGTCATGTGCTCCTATGATTTTTAGGGTTTAATGGACCATAATCTATTAAATGATTTGGTTATTTTAAAATAATAAAATGATTTTAAAAATCTTGTGTTTTAAATAAAGGATAATAATTTACGTTATATAGAAATTTTCAAATAAAATGGGAAAAAATTTTATATAATATTTTCTAATATTTTATTATAATAAATTCTATTTAAAAATGGTCTTGAACAGAAATATTAAAATATTTTATTATTTATAAGTGAAACCTTTTCAGTTAGTTTTTATATATGTCTAAATTCAATTGAAGTGTATTTATTTTATTTATATGATTATATTTTGTTTTAAGACCTCATGTCAGGGTTAAAAATTTCCAATATTTAGTGATAATTATAATAAGGAGAAATGAGTTTTGGATTAATTAGTGTAACATTTCAAGTATGGTATGATTCTTGGGATATGAATTAGTATACGGTCTTCGAATTGGTGATCGATATAAGTACAAAATATGGGATTATAGTTGAATTTTATTTTACTGAAATGATGATCTCTATTATGGGGTGTGTATATTGTCCCATGATATAATTGAATTAATTATTAAGTTATATTATCTCTACATTCAAAAAAAAATTTTGTCGACACCCATGATCCTTTTAATTTTTCATTAACATTAATTGAATTATTATTGTATTGTTTTTAGGATGTTTAGAAGGATTGTTTTGAGAATGTGAATTAAATTGAGTTGTATGAGGAGAAACATTTTTCATGACATTGTAGCAAGGAGGGTGTTAAGTATAAATGGTGTCCCACTCAAACCCTAATGGAATATGGTTTCTTTTTTAACATAGGAGAATAACTTCTTCTCAATCACTCTTATTATAACACCCACTTAGGTTTCATCTAGAATTGGTTTCTTGAATATATGGGGAGCATCTTATTGCATCTTTATTTCTCACTTCTCCTCCTCTTGATGCATGGAATCAAAATAAAATTTAAATGTCCAATTTTTTCTTATATCACTCACTTATTACACATTTACATTTATTCTAATCCCTTCTCTAATTTTTTATTTTAGTTTTTAGGAGTTTTATTATATTTTTCAAACATATCATGGTAGGATTACTTTTCTTGATAGGGTTTTCCAACACAATAGTTAAGGTAGGCAATATATGATGGATTACAATTCATTGGTTGTAAATTTATTATTTTTGTTTTTAAAAAGGATTTATATTTAAATTTATATTATTTTAACATAAATTATTTTTTTAAATGTTGTGTAATTTTTGTAATTATATTTGTTTAAGATTTTATAAGGAGTTTATTGTGGTATTTTGATTTAATATATTGTTATCTATATATATATTTTTTTTATTTTGGATAATTTTTTATAGGACATGATTTATAACTTCACTGGATCTTGTTGGTAGTTTCAGAACTAAGATAAGTTTCACAATAGATTATTCAGGTATTTAGTCCCAACCATATAGTGTTTCATTAGGGTTTTTATATTATGTGTCTATAAATTTATTTTCAATGACTATAAAAAAATTAAATATATGATATTAGAAGTGTTTGTGAAAATTTTATATAATTGAATTACATTGAAAAATAGATTTATTATTGGTATTAATGTACAATAACTTTTCTATTTCATCATGTTATGTTTTCTACTTCTATTATAGTACCACGGAATGGTAAATGGTTAAATGAACAAATGATATGAATCATGTCAAAAAGTTGAACGTTTCCTTTCAGCATCCTATCTGATTAGAAATCTAAAATTGAGCATCCATGAAATGTAGTGGTGGTCAGTATGGGTGACCTCCAATGAAGTTTCCCAATGATTGTCTGAGTGATGAAAGATCCCAACATAAAGAACATGAGATGGTCTATGTAGACAATCATTAGCATAATGAACTATTCCGGAAAATGGGGGCGATGTAGTGGATTATGTGTCTATGGGGTATCCTATGGTGAATAATGGGTCATTTCCGGATAGCCATGTTATGTAGGGGTGAATTTGAAGTCATCGGGCCCCATTTTTTACATTGGTATCAGAGGGAGAAACAGAACATTCATTCAGTTTCACTTCCTGGGTTAATATGTAGCATCTATAATTAGTAAATTGTGCCCTAAATGTGGGGTAAATTTAACTCTATATAATGATAAAAGAGTAATTTAATAAATTTTATATCTCATCTAATCATGGTGAACCACTCTTTTGAGAATAAAATGTAATTAGTCTCATTAGTTTTTCATTATTGTCTTGGAGTAGTCGTGAAGATGGGTGACCTACTAGGATGTTTCCATGGGTGTGTATGAGTGAAAAAAATGAACTTTGGAATGAACTTGTTTTGGACTATGTAAATATTAATTAATATTAAAATCTATTCGAAAACATGGATAGGCCCTAGGTAGGGGATGAAGTATCTTCAGGGTAGAAAGTGGTGGCTGGTGGGTGAGGGCCTTACCTCCAGGATATGTTAGGGTTTTTATGTTGTCAGGGGGACAAAGTTGTTATATCTATAATTTTGTAACGTTATCTTATGAGTTTTTTAAATAACTAATTTATCTTATATTGTTATAACTTATGTCAATAATTCTCATAAACTTTTAAATTGATATTTTTTTGATATTAATTAAATGTGTTTATTATTATTTCATCATATATGTTCCACGTAATTTATAAATTTTTTTACATAATATTGAATTGATTTTGAGAAATGATTTATTTATATAAATTATTATTGGTTATTAATGTTCCTTCTCTTACTTAATATTATTCAATGGGTGATCCCTTCATTTTCATTAATGATTGGAATATATTATATATCACAAGAAATTATTAAATTTCGGTTAATATGACACATCGATAGTGATATAATATTTTGGTTTTTTAAATGGAAAGGTATGATTTGTACTCTTAATATTAGAAGATTTTTTTTCAAATAAATTATTTAGAAATGAAATAATTTACCATGTTAGGCCATATCATTCTATATATGGGTAATTTCGGTTGTGGATTTAATATATTTATTTGATATAAATAGTAATCAAACCCATTTCCATATGATTATCCCTTGCTGTAAATAATTATTTTGTTGTAAATTTATTTTTATATGATTAACCCATTTAAAATCTACAAAATATTTATAAAAAATCAATGGAAAATTCTGTTATTTATTTTTCATTAATTTTACTCATAATTATTCAGTTTTGGGGTGCTATTGGTAGTTGCGAATGTTCCCCCAACTTTTTTCTTTAGTTTTAAGTTGGAATTCTCTTTTAACTAAATTTATTCCATTATTGTAATTTTTACACTAATAGAAGATGATGTCATTATGGTTGGATTAATTGGTAAGTTAGCATAAAACATTTGGGGTTGTGCTTTTGTTAACATTGATTTGATTAAGGGGATACCTATTTAATCGTGTTGGTTTTTTGAGGTGCTTGTTTTATGTATTATTTGTATATATATTATGTTTTATTTACCGTTATAGATCTATATTTATTTACAAATTGAATGACATGGGTTAGGGTGAATTAGCATTAATGTAAAAATAATATAGATTTTATCCTGATATAATCCTTAGGATATATGATTAATGAAATGTACATATTTTCTGTATTTTATGGAATGGTTATTAGTATTTTTTGAAAGATATTAGATTGGTATTCAGGGTTTAGTTATTTAACAACTAATAGTTTTACCGAATTAAATATTTTTTTCTAAAAACATTATTCATTTGAAAAAAATTAATATACCACTTCTTAAAACATCTTTTTATTTTTAAATATTCCAATTTTGTATAATTAATTAATTTATATCATTCCTTTGTATTTCAAAATGAATCATAAACCATAGAACATATTATTTTTCTGAGGGAAGCCGATAACACTAACATAAATACCATTCTGCACCGAAAGAGGAATTTGTGTGCATCGATGTACATTTTCATGCAACACTAGAATTTTCAATGAAACTATCTTCTATGATAAAAATGAAATTAAAGGATAGGAACTTCCCATAGGAACCATATTTCCTATGAAATAAAGAAAAGTGATCAATTGAAACATTTGAAACATGCATGTAAAAATAATATATTGGGAGTTGTGTGAGAACAATAATATCAATCTGCCGAGTTCCTCATGATGTCATCAGCAACAAAGGCATGTGCATCGCATAACCCTAAATTCCATGCGATATATGTAGAGTAAAAAAACCATCAAGAAATGAGGCCAAGATATCTGTTAATAGTTTATACCCCCCCCCCCACACAAAATTTATAGGGAGTTCCTCTAGATAATAAAGAGACAAACTCTCATTCATGTAATCCACTTTTTATTAATGTCACAGAACCAGAATGAACCATTGAAACCTATAGAATAGAAATATGGAAAATCATCACATAGGTCCCAAAGAATATTATTTTATCTTATATGCGACTTAATGAATCTTCCTAAGATTTCTTGTTGAGTTCTTGAATGATGACCTTCACTCATAAATCTCAAAGCTACATAAAACAACTAATGTTATACATAAATATGAATCCAAAATTCATTCCTTTCCCTTTTTCTAGATCCTTGGATCATGAAACTGAATACATGGAAAACAATCGGTATCATTCTATCATCAATTATGGGTCTTTTAATATCTTTATCCTTCCACCAAACATAATTTCACAAAATTTGTCTGCTCATGTTCCCTACACCCACTCAAATTGGGTTTATCAATAACTGCATCATTCATATGACAGATATCATCATCCCACATTCCCATTCTATTTACTCTAAGCACAGAATGGGTAGAAATTTTTTCCACTTTCTATTTTGAATATTCACCCTAAAGTTTGTACCCATGTACGCATCGTGAACCAATAAGATCTGAAGCCTATTATACTCCAAAATCACCTGCATAGTAAACATGTAAGCCCCAATGGTTTCATCACCAATCAAAAATGGAATTTTAACTTTGTTGAATGCATTGGGAGCTCTTATTGTTTCCCTCATATGACCCTAATTAGTAATTGGTATCTCTAGGTGTAATCGCCAAAACTATTTGAGATATGTTACATTAAAACTTATCGAACCAATGTCTAAGCTATAATACATTAAACAACATATAACCAATGTACGAGTTGTAAATAATTAAATTGAATAACCCAACCTCTTATTCATATGCTGTAAAACTATGGGAAAATAGTCTCAAAATTTGACCTTAAACAATAGTTATTCCTCATCGTAAAATAATGGTAATCCTCATGTGATGGATTGAGAAGAAACCATCAATCTTTTTGGAAGTTCCTGGCATAATCCCAATAAAAATAAAAGCTATATGATGTTATACTATATAACCCCAATGTCTTGGATGTATGATTTTAGACATCATATCCAAATTTCATAGTATTAGGTAGTTAAAATACATGAAATCATACAAAACATTTGATATTAAAATATATCATTACCCTATTTTACAAGCATGGGATTCCTCATTAAAAAATCATGATATGATATCATCCATTTTTTATGAAGCTCCATGATTAACCCCAACAACGTCTGAATTGTTTTCCTTTAAATTATGTATCAGTAACATCCATTTGCAATAAATTATACGAAATAGAAACAATGTTTGAGATATAAGACATTTTGTTGCATATAACCATGTCAGATATGTTTGATTTAGAAATTCATAGAATCAACATATTTACTATAAGAATGTATAATATATAGTTTTAAATCCATTTCAAAATCTATTATCCTGAATGATAACATCCTAATAATATGATGTTATATGATATCCTTACCTTTTATGACCATAATACACTGCCTTAGGTGACGAGAATGAGATGAAAATTACATCTTAAGTTCGACTTCCAAATATAAGGCCCACCCCATCCGTCATTATCCATTGATTCTTGAAATGAGTATTCCTATCTCACATGTTTAGACTATATAGACAAGTCCCATCACTTGACCAAAAACTATGGTATCAAAATAGGGGGATTATTATCCTTAACTACTAATAGGGTGTATAAGATGTCTCTCTAGGTTTCAATACATCAATATCAACGTCCCAGCATGAAAACTTGAGATCCGCATTTAACCTAGACATTGTCATGAACAATAATACCATATGCTCAGTACATGATGAGAATATATGGGAAACATCACCATTGGTAATTGAAACCATGAATACCCATTCTTGATGAGAGTATATGGGGAAGTATACACAAGACTATAAATAATTTATGTTTCCACACTTTTATTTAATCCAACGAACCCGATTATTGCATCTAAATCCTATATCTAGTTAACAAACCTATTGAACCTTTGGTGATGAGCGTAAGAACAATATGTTATGAGCATAAAATCTATATTCTTGTTCAGGTGATGAACTTTCCATTATACCACATGTGACGTGCATGTTATGCCTTGGAATATGATCCAAGGAATCAATATATGATGAAATATATTTACACGTATGATGAGAGCCATATGAATCACATAGAAAAAATATATGATTCACCTATTGAGATGATAATAAGATTGATGCGGTGAAGATCCTTTAATTCCATATGTTATAAGCATATGATACCATATAATGATCAATAGATTACTCTAGTTTTATGCTAGAAAATCCATATTCCACATGTGTGTTATTCTCTCACAATCTCTAATGAGGAATATTTTAATAGATTCCCAGTGTACATAATGACTTCGTAGTTAGATACCATACCCAACTTCATCATCATCTCAAACACCGTGTGGCCTCCCAATCATGATTGAAAAATGAATAATAAGAAATATTACACTAAAATGTATTTCCATTAATGATAATCATGAAAAAATATTTGAACATTAATAGAAACCTATACTATGAAAAGTGATCCATGGATTAATCCAAGGGATAAGATTCAACATCACAGCATCATTTCCATTTCAAAGAGCCAACATCCATAGTATTGGTTATGGAATCTGACTTCCTTTGGAATGAGGAAATGTGGAGAATCCAAAAGGATCATGAATAGTCCACATACATAGAAAATTACATCCATAACACCTAATATAGTGACACATTTTAAGCATCATAATACAAAATGGTGAACCTAACAGAAATCTTTTCTCCTGTAATTGGGGTTAGATAATGAAAATTATGTATCTATAACTCAATAAATATTTTTCATCAATCCATGCTTCTTATAACAATGTATGATTATAAATATGCATCTTGGGAATTAAATTCATTAAATATGTATTGATGGATGGATTTATATGTTATATAAGACCACTAAAAATGGAAATGTTTGAAAACCTATCACTAACCCAAATTGGGGCAACAAAATGTGTGTGTATAAATCCTACCATACTATGCC
Source organism: Viscum album (assembly GCA_963277665.1). Lineage (NCBI taxonomy): Eukaryota > Viridiplantae > Streptophyta > Magnoliopsida > Santalales > Viscaceae > Viscum > Viscum album. The sequence continues at coordinate 418,173,703 of OY728123.1, read as the reverse complement.
ACTACTAGGATGTCCACTACTTATATAACTCATAGGATCCATCACCCCATATCCCCCATTGAATTCATGAGAATGAGGGTGGTCAATTGGCATTTTCAGTTCTATTAGCAAGAAGGGGTCATTCCAAAGAGAAGCATGAATTGTACAGACATGACAGATGTGGTTCCACACTAATAGCATCACCCACATGGACTACATAGGTGGAACCCCCACCCCTCCCCCCATCTTCCAATTACCATGACCAACTATTTTAGGAGTTCTTCACCAAAATTCTCCAATAGACCCTCCCCTTCAGGAGGAGGAAGGGTATGGACTAGTTGTTCCCACAATGACTAACTCCCATGAGTATCCTAAGAGGAATACTACTACCATATGGTGTTGATAACATCCATCGCCACCATTGGCCAATAAATGGAGTGATCCCAATACAACTCTACCTGCCCAATTCCAGACTGTGCAGCACCCACATCTAGGGCAGGACACCAATCATACATAGTTGGGGGATTAGTCATTACCAATGATACCATATTCCACCAGCAACACACTTCCAACCATCTTATAAACCATTCTGAAACATATACATTCCCTATGAGGACATAGAAACTAGTATCCTATAAAGCAAGATAGATTGACTCTACCTATCTTGGGTGCCAATGGGACTATTACATATAACCACACCCATGAAAATGAATTCCATCATAGAGGTCCTTCCCATGATTCCCTTAAAAACATAGCAGTCCTCCCCATTCTAATGAATTTCCATTCCTAGATGATCCATCTGGGGAAGAAGGAATGATTAACACAGTGGGGACTCTATAACTTGATCTGGCCATAAAACATGTGGAATAAATACACATGACTCTCATGGACTCATTCATGGGGATATCCAATGTCCCCATCAATTATATGGCCAAGGCAAAAAATACATCACCATCGACATCTCAGATTCTAAGGTGACCGACGACTCGATGAAAATTTATCTACTTCTACCACAACAGTTGGGGGAAATGATGCATCATTTGATAATTACAATTCCATAGATAGAGGTCCATAATGTCTCTATATAACTATATAATAAAATTTTCATATATTATATATTAGATTAATTTTTGAGAATATCCATGCTACTGAACCATCAACCATCGACTTCACTCATCTCTACCTCAACCATTGAATTCAAAGAGAAATTACTATTTTGTTAGAAGACCACAAATAATTGTAGGAACCACATTGTAATACATGTTTATGATGACATTCTTGAGTATAAGGATTCCATGAACACCTTCATCCTACCTAGACACTGTTATTAAGATCCCACCACCTCTGGAGGAAACTCTACAATTTTAGGTCACGTTGATTCACGTAACCCTGCATCTTCCTAAAAAATAGCTTCGGGGAAGTTTTGCATCCCCTATTCCTCTAAAATAAAAACCATCACTAATAGGGTCTTAAATAGATCCCATGAAATGCTACTCTATGTTTGATTAGTGGGATGAAGAATTCATGTGGGATATTATGTGTACCAACGATTTTCAAGTCATGTTCTGGCCACCTCTAACCTCAGAATTTTCTATCCAAAAGATGCTAGATATAGATAATATGGCGTGTATCCACAAAAACATATGGTTTATTGGCAACCAACTCTATGAATAATATATAGAAAATTCATATGGGTATGAACACCATCATGTTTTCCCTCAAAATTTTTGAGATAGCTGATGATTCAACATTCCTTGTGGTTTAGATCTCATAAAAATATTAGAACATATAAAGATTCTATCTTACATGTATCTTAAGGATAGATATTTTTATTTCATAATATATTTTATGAAATATTTTCTATTAGACAATCTACATTATTTGATAGTTCTTGTTACATAATAAAACATGTTTAGGAGAACCACATAACACATTTAAAGTATAATTTCTCAGTGACCGCGTAACTATTTTATTGGTGGGAATCAATTTTATGAACTAAATTATGAAAAATATATGCTGTAATTTTTTTTAAAATAAATTAACTTGTCTCCAAATTATTATAATTCATGAAAAAAATTGAAAAACAAATTGCTGCTTTTTGGAAAAATTATTTTTTATGTGCATAATGTATTTTTATTTCAATAAGAAAATTATTCATTATTGGTTAATTATTTTAATGAAGCTAATATATTATAAAATTTAAAATATTTAACATTAAAATAATATTTTCCAAGTAATAGGATATGAATAAATCATGTTTTATGCTTAAAAATTTATATTTTCATGAATGCAATTTTTTTTACTTTTTGTGCACTAATATTAAAATTAATTTCTAGAACTTATACACAATGAAATATATAAAATTAAATAAATATTTTAAATTAGGATGATAAATTTGTTTAAATAGGACACTATTTGTTTTGGTCAATATAAATAGTAGCTGTGGTGAAATTTATCACCATAGAAAATGGTAAATTGGTTAATCCATATTAAAAATTAGTGATAAGGATGTATGCTTTCATCCTAATTATTATTTGATGATGTTAATTTGATCCTTATCACATTATTCTATAAAATTACTAGTTTAATTGTCACTTGACCATGAAAATCGTTAATATATTATTTAAATCAAATAATGTAATTAAATTTCACTCTCTCAGTTTTAAATAACCTTTATCTTTTCATATAAGAAAAACATCTTCTGAATGAATATGATTAGTTATTTCTTGAATAATGAAAATATATTCATGATGTTAATTTATGTATACGTTTTTTTCATATTATATAATTACCATAAATTCATACTCAATCCCAAAAGAGTATTCATTAAATTTTTTTTAAAATAAAATAAATTTATTTGAAAAAATTAGAAGTGATATAATATGAGTAACTTATAGTGTTCCACAAATTTTGTAGGTTAATATTAAATAATATTTTTGTGTTATAAAATATTATTTGAATTTTAAAATTTTATTTATAATTTATTTCAAATTAAATCAATGGTGTTAGAATTGAAAATAGTTATATTTTATCAAAATGATATATTATAAAATTATTTAAAAAACCTAAAAAGATGAAATATGACTATATATAATTTATATTTTAAAAAATTTAATAACATTATAATTTCTATGAAATCATTAAAGTTAATGTATACAATTACTGCCCTCTAATGTAGAAAATTGTGTAACAATAATTAAAATTAAAATTTTCTATTAATTGTTTAATAAAAATGATAGGGTTTAAGATTACACCAATACATGTCTAAATTCTAGAATTTGATGTTTTATAAACCCTACACAACCTCATATTCGAATACATGTATATTTTATGTTATTTTTCTTGAGTGAAAATTTATTAAAATTTATTATTTTTATGAATCTAAAAGGTTCCCCTCACCTAAATTATAAAAGGGCACCCACAACATCCCCTCATTATAGGACATTGAGCTGTATATCACAACCATCCTCTTTGATTTTTATCTTATAAACATCCCTAGACACATTCATCTAATTATTATCTTCCAAAAATACCAATCCTATACGCCATTATGGGATATTTAATGGGGTGGTTTCAATGAATAGGTAATCTCCCTAACTAACCACTTTATATTCTATACTTCTTTAACTGTTTTAAATATATGGTATATATACTAAAAAATTAAATTCAGTATCCATATTATGATGAAATTTTATAATTAAAATTAAAACACCATTATAAAATATTTTTCCCATAAAATTATTAATGAAAGTATCACTCACACATAAGTACGACTTATCATCTCCATATTGCATAGAAATTCATTTTTCATCCTCATCTTTTATGGATTGGTATTATAATGGGTTGAATATTTATATATGATACTTATGACTTAATTATATTTTTTAATTATAACATTAAATCAACCTATATTCCATTCAATCCCATTAGAAGTGATAACATCACTCATGCGTATGTAGTTACCAACACCACCACGAAGCGTTGGGATTAATTTTTAATTTAAATTTTAAATAGTTGGATATTTTGATAAAATTTATTAATATATAAGATATATTTTTTTAATATAAATAATATATTACTAAAATAATATTTTCCTTTTATTCATTCCATCCTTAAAAAATGGAAATAACATTCATGCGTAGGTACAGCCTACCATCTCGATGAACACTATAAATTCATTTTTTATATCTAATTTTTGTGGATCCCTATAAATATGTATATAATGAATATATATGATATTTATTTAAAATTTAATTTAATTATATAATAAATCATTTTCATTTTTATTAACATTTAAAAAATAAATAGTTATATTTATTATAAAAATATTATGACATTTTTATTTCAAAAAGGAAATAGTTTAAATTAAACTCATTTATTAGAAGGTTTTATTTATAATTTTAGAATTTAAATTATAAAATATCAATTTAAAAAATAAATTTACTTTATAAATTAATTAAATATAATTAAATTACAGTTTCATTATTTATTCAACTTTATATTTGATTTTTATATATAATATCATTTTTTTCATTTAAAAACATTTTTTTTCAGAAATTTATTTTATAATTCATAATGATTATCCATGTTAATTAATTCATATATAATACCTATTGAGGAATGATTTTAAATAAATTTACATATTTTATCCAGAAATATTAATTAATATTTACATAATTATTATTAATATTCATTGTCTTAATATAATATTATATTTGGATGGAAAAATATACTTCATGAAAAAAGACATCTTCATCGTGTCATTGTGTTTAATTTTAAATTAAATTATTACACATATATGATTTTCATTTTATGAAAATAATTCCAAATTTAGAATCAGCATATTATTTATTATCTAATATGTTAACTTTATTATTATTTTCATATTGAATAGTGAAAATAGTAAAAATATTTTACTGTGGTTATAGTGAAAATGTGATAACTAGGGGTTAATGTAAAAAAAGGAATAAATTAAATAAATTTTTTTCTTAATTTTATTTTATGGAACTATTTATACTATATTTCATATTTCCCTCTCTAATTTTATATTTTGGATTCTTTTCATGTGAGAAATGTGGGAATCACTTTCTTTCAAAAATTCCACGTGTGTCTGCTCCCCCAATTATAAAAGGATACCCACTCTCTACTCCTCTTCATACCACCAAATAAAATTTCTTACAAGATACATCTCGGGAATTTTATCAACAATTATATAAATTTAGATATATTATCCATTGGATTGAAACAACTCCTTTGATAAGCACTACCTATTTGAGAATTTAGGTGTTGAGAACAAGTGGTTCTATTTAATCTAAAAGTATATATGTATTTTTGATATTGGTCATTTTTTACTGGGTTTAGGAAGGCTATAATGGAGTTTCAAGACAGTAAAACAAATGAAAAAATGAAGGATTATCTAACCAAACACATGTCAACAATTTTTAAATAAGTATCATGGAAATTTCCTCAAATGGATGGGAAAATTATTCACGTGTGGAAGAGAATGCCACTAATCTCATGAATATCAAATGTACATGAAGAATCCACCCAACATGATGGAGTAAAGGAAGTAACCTTCTAATTCACCACCCATGTTTTAATTCCTTCATTATAGGATGGATGAGAACTTTTAAATCCAGTGCACTAAACCATTATCCTTTGGGGGTAATTAGTATTAGAAATAACCTAAGAAAAATGAGTGGGGGGATTATTCCTTTATAACTACTGAAGTGGAGTGTGAAAAAGAAGTCATATATGGTACACATCTTATTCACTCAATAATGGAAACATAATTATTTTATTCTAGTTCTACTAATTACTTATACCCTATAATGTTTTTAGAAATTATGAATTTAATCCCTGATAACATGATGTTGAGATATCTATAAAAACACCTTGTGGTATGATCATTATAACCTAAGTGTTGGACACTTCTCCCATTACCATATTTCAGAATATTCTTCAAATGATTCTCTTAATCCTTTCCTTGGGGGAATTTGGTTCTATTCTATTTATGGATTAGATATATTTATAATGACCACACATCAATTGTAAGGAAAATAAAATCATTATTCATATTATAAACCATCCCATTATTCTATAAAAATGCAAGTAATATCAATAATACACATTATAAAATCCATAAATGGTGTGGTATTTATACCTTTTGTTAAAGAAAAACAACACCAAATGGTTGAGTCAAATTAAGGTATAAACATGAAGGAAATTATCATTTTAATGGAATACACAGAGGTATTTTAAGAATATCTACATGGAATTCCACCAGATCATGAGGAATAGTTATCAATAAGGCTTATACATACAACCACTCCTATATCTAAATTCAACGATAAATGTCCCAAATAAAACATGAAATTTTAATGAAGAAGCTGTAAGAGAATTTAGGTAATGGTTTGATATAGCCTAGTTCATATCCTTTAGGTTCACAAATAATCATTGTCAATAAGAAGGATGGATCAATGAGGCTGTTTATAAATGATTGAGATCTCAAAAAGATCCCCAAAAAGAACAAGTACAATCTTCAAGCGTCTGAAAACTTGTTTGATCAACTATGATGATCTTAGTACTTCACGAAGAAGGATCATAATTACGGATAACATTATATAAATTTGTAAAAGAAAGATATTCAAAATATATACTTCTGTAAAAGGTTTGGATTCACTAAATCATGTTGTTCTAGAACATTATCAATAGTGATTGAATTTTTGTAGACCCTCAATTAATGATTCAATTGATGATAGTCCCTGACCAATTAATGTCACAATTTTTTTAGTTTTCATTGATTATCATCGTATTATCGACGTTTTGGGTTTAATTTCTCATGAATTTCTATCTTCATAACTATGTTAAAATTTAAAAGGGTAAATCGTATCTAGATATTGAAATGTGGGAAATTCTTTATGGAGAACAATAAGAGGCATATCACATCACATGTACTAACACTACCAATATATTGAGAAGGTTTTTCAATATAAATCGATGAATGGAAGAAAGGATTAGGTTGTGTACTCCTATAAAATGAAAAATTGATAGCCTATTCTTTTGGATAATAAATGATCCACAAGAAAAAATATATGACACTTGATTTGGAGATAGAATCTATGATATTTTCTCTAAATATTTTTTTGGAAATAACTATGTTGAGAAAATTGTTTCATATATTCAAATAACTTGAGTCCAAGTTATATATTTTAACAAAAGGATCTATACATTCATCAAATAGAGTTATTAGAGATAAGAAAGGACAACAATTTCTCGATTAACTATAATCTATGAATGGGAAACATACTAGGGAATGATACTAGTAGAGAAGTAAATTATACTATATACATGATAAGGATCGAGTCATGCCTCATCTTTCTATACATGCAAATATTGGACCGGGAAATCAGAATGGTATGGAATATATCTTTCCTTTACTAATTTATTTATTAACTATATATCTAATAATATAAAATTAGGAATAATAGAATGATATGAAACATCAAGTGAAGTAAAAAACCTATAAATAAATGGAATTTACATTATTTCCACACAATTGTGGATGGTTTCATTCAATTTTGACTAGAATTTGGGAGGTTGTATAAACTAATCTAAGGAAGGAGGTAGTGGATATTTCACATAGCTCATCCTTCTCTATCTGTTATGGATATTTCTTGATATACTGTAATTTTTTAGAATACATCAAGTGGGTCAATGTGAATAAGAACATTTTTGGGTATATTTTAAGATTCATCCTATCTTGGAATGTTAATGTATAGTGAAATAAATCCAATAGGATGATACAACCATCTCTTATAATCATGGGGAAATGAGAAGAAATCACTACAAGAATTTTCCTAAGAATCATGAAGGAATCCAATACAAATAATTTGATATGGGTTCTGGAGGATTGGCCTACCATGACTTCCTACAGCATCATTATTTATGAATATTTCATTCATTAATAGATTTCCATGATATATGTTAATGAAGTGGTGATTCATAATGGGGTACCAATTTTGGTCAACTGTGACATTGATCAAAGGTGCACATCTTAATTATGGAGGGGTCTTCAACATGATCTGAATACTGAATTGAAATTCATTATGGCATATCTCTCTAATCTAATGGAAAACAATAAAGAAAATTTAGACACTTGAGTGCATGTTGATAGCCTTATCTATGGAATTAAATAGGGGATTGGATTAACATCTCCAATAAGTTGACTTCTCATAATTTAATATCATCGACTCAATTATTACAATTCCTTAATATGAAGTTACATAAGGGAATATATGAATAATTAAATCTTATTGAACTAAGTTATGTAACAAAAGCTTCATGGACATGATCTTAAGGATTATTTGAAAGTGAGGTTTCAATCCATCAAAAAATATATAAAATATTCTCATTGTTGGAAAAGGAGTTATTATAAATATAATCAAAAGGATAATGATTTTTAATTTCAAGAAAAGGTATTCATTTGAATATCACCATAGAATAGAGTCACGTGATTGGAAAAGAAAGTGAAAATTATCCCTAAGTATATTATCCCCTTTAGGATCATTGATCACATAGGGGTAGTTGATGAAAAACATAAACATGCACCAAATATGTCCCATGTTAAGGATATGTTAAAAAAATATCTCTCATAGAAGTACATATTTTACCTATCACATGTATTTAATCATGTTTTTGTACAACTGGAGAATGACCGTTGGTATGGGGAGTGGCCGGTGAAGTTATTAGACTATAGAGACAATGTTCTAGGTAATGATACATCTCACCTGTCAAAGTGTTTTGGAGGAACCATAATTATAAGGTAGAGTCATGAGAATAGTATGGCCTAATAAAAATGTATTAACCTCATCTATTCTCTGGAAAAAATATGAGTTGAAATTTAAGGATGAAATTTATAAATGGGGGATGAATGTTATGACCCATACTTTTTAAATGATAATTATTTCCAAAAAATGTGTGTTATATTATATTACATTAGTTTATACAGAAATATCACAAGGAGAAACAAAAAAAGATAATTTATACATGAAATGTTTTAATGAGTAAACACATTAAAATGACAAACATTACAAATGGAAAAAATAGAAAATTAAAATACAGCAATTGAAATATTTTGAACACCGTGATTGGCTAGAGTCAACCCTACCAAGAATAAAACTTTAGAAATAAAACCAAATATTTGTAAAGTGATCAACATTATTGAAAATTGTAATATAGAACCTTGGCTAGAATTTAGGTAAATAATTAAATAATAAATGAAGTTTTATTTATAGGAGGTAATATTAGCATTGTAATTGTAATGTGACCATTTTAATAGTTACATGGAAATTATGAATTGTAATCTAACTGTTCAAATAGTAATTTATCCTTAAAAGAATAAATATCAAAATAACTAATATTTAACCTGATTTTTTAAGTAAATATAGACAGTATAATTCCAAAAAATAAATATCATGATTAAAAACACCATGAAAATATAACAACATTTTTTGTAAATTGTATTTTAAGGTATTTTGAAAAAATCATAATTTTTAAGTTAAATTTTAAAACTAACTATGATAAAAAGTTATTTATAAATAATGAATTTCATATTAGAAATTATAATCTAAATTTTTATGGTTTATTTTTTGATCCTTTTCTGAAATAATTTATTTTTCATGTTAATTGAAAAAAAAATATAATTTTTCTTACAACCAAGGTATTTTAAATTACATCATTTATGATGTAATGAGGAGCTAATAATTTCTAGAACTTGAGGAATGGAATAAAACTATTTAATATGACAATTGATTCATTAATTTAAAATAAAATGATTTCCAAAACTAAAAATTACTTTGCAAATCCAAAAATCTAATTTATTTCATTAAAATATAATTTTCTCATTTTTCCAATATTCATTATTATTAAAGTAATTAATTAGAATTATAATCTGATTCAAAGACAAAAAATAAATTTATTTAATTAAAATATGAATCATAATGTCAAACATATATCTATTACATGGTTGACCATATATTTATTATTTTTTCAAAATTTTATACCTAAAACACTCATGTCATCATGTATAAATAACCCCTTAACCACCCCTTGTAAAAAACATCTCCTTCATTTGAAAAGGAAAATTATTAGATTAATTTTTCTCTCTTATGACTTTTAGAATACCTCGGGACGTTCTATTTCAATCCTACTCAAATAATCAAATAAATTTAAAGCCATAGATTACAAGAAACATCAATAATATCGTAAGCTCTCACTGATTCCCCCAATGATTCTCCAATCATCTTTATCTTTTCTTCTACCACATTCAAACTAGAATATTTTTATGATAATTATATATTTTTTAATATTATATTAATTTTTTAAACTTAATTTATGTAATATATTAATGGAATATTATATTTTCATACATTCCATTCATGTAGTTTTGAAACTATTCCATTAATTGTCTATTATTCACCAACAAGGTTGTTTCCAGTTCGTTTCATATCGCTAAACATAAGACTTACTATATTAAATTATTTATGATATATAAATATATAAATATATTTATTTTAATATTATTTATTTAATTCTTCATATACATCGATTTTCAAAAGATACATCTCTTTAGAAAACAAATATCTCACTCCTCATGTGTCATCCAAATAAAAATGATATTTTATTCCAATGTTTTATCTCAATGTTTTTTTGGTAACACCAAATTTTATTCATGAATTTGTGATTTAAAAAATACGTAAGAAACCCATTCATTTTCATGGGTTATTTACTGACTTTTATTATTATACATTATATGTGGCATGCCCGATTATGACAATTTATGATGTGATGGAGGTGATAGGATTATATAGCCCTATATCCCATTGGGAAATTTTATGTATCTCGTGAGATTATGTGTATTTTTCATAATACTTATTCTATAATTTTTCAATTTTTTTGGTTCTAATTTATGCACATATATTATTCATGAACAAGATGATTGATTTTTTCACAACTTTGTGTGGTATTTACCAACTATGTCGTGATGTTTCAATTTTATGAATGTTCAAAATTACATGTTTCTATCAAATTTCAACCTTAATATTTTCATGACGATCATACGCTTATAATTGGAGACATTGATTATGCTCACTAAATACTTTTTATTTATGTCCCTTCCTCCTCCTCTTGTTGGGCTTATAAGTCATCCCTTATAATGATGTATATAATTAGGTTAATACATGTTCTAAATAGAATGAATGAAATTCTAAGTAAATAAATAAGTGTTATTTTAATAATGTTTATATTTTATAATTTTTATGTCATGACTCATCCCAATGGGACCCACACTATGACTCTACAAGACTCCCAACAATAGGAAAACATTTATTGACTAGCACTGAGTAGGCATATCACTAACATGGGAGGAATTTCAATAGTATATATATACATGAAAACAACTCCATGCCCGAAATTATTAAATTTTAAAACCACTAAGAAAGTAAATTCAGGAATAAAGTTTCCCAACCGACAGCGTATGAAGGATGTAAAGAATGTAAATTTAACCTAGCCAGGATACAATCCCACTTAAAGAGACTTTAAAATACAAATTCCAACCTGTAAACACAATATATACTAGGACTGCTGCTCAGTTTCATTGGAACAACTCATCCTCTATGACCTCCCAAAGCATTGTTCAGTCCAAGTATTCCCTATAATCCATCATAATGTTTCTTGTCTACCCAATAAATGGCATGTGTTGGCAATGCAAGTACATGGGTGAGTATAAAAATTCGAAATAGGACACCGTGAAACCACAAACAAAAACACAAAGGATTGATATAATTATCTATATAAAAGTATATGTCTATGACATATAACAAGGATATCCAAATATACTAAAACCGGACACGCAGTCCAAAGGTATGTCACAACAACTGAATACCACCCCTAGGGATCGAGTATGATAATTCCACGAAACACTCATGTGGAATAATTCACTCATGAGTCTGAAAGAACCAATGAATCCCATCTAATAAGTATTGTTCGTCGAAAACCATTAATAGAGACATACATGAATAGTTATAAATAGAGATATGATACATCATATGAGGATTACAGCAAGGGCGATGTGGTGTTACCAACAAATCCATAGTGAATAACCTGTTATTAGAGGATCAAATCCCAATAAAGTTGGTCATGCCTATACCCATAACATTTCTTAGGGCATAAAAAAAGAATAAATAATCTCTCACTGGGCCTCTCGGGGGCTTCCAACAACTATATTCATGAATCCCTACTGATGGGATCATACTATAGTGTGTAGGAAATGATACAGACCAAACATTTGGGAGATGATCAAGGGCATGAACAATAACAAAACATGTCCAATATATGGTCCACATAGTGTCTAAGCCATGTAGAGAGGAATACATGGAATGTAGTAGCTTCACATGCCATTCCCATTGACCCTAAGTGTTACTCGGGTACAACAGCCTATGTGTGGAATCATTTCATGCTAAAAGGGTATACCCAAAATCTAAAAATGCATACATCCCATGTCTATCCTGGAAGGGTCCACCTATGTTCCCCAACCATTTTCAGGTATAGGATGTCAGCTTGTGTCCGCCTACCCATGTACCAATAAATGGGGTTTCCCTTGTAGTTTTTCTGGGTATGCTCGTGCGGTGGAATATATGTCGTGTACTCCACCCCATGTCTGTGAATCCCCTGAGAAACACGTCGAGTCCTGTGGAAGGGCCCACGCATTGTTTTATAGATTTTACTTGTCATGTTACACTTTACGGCTCCCAAAACAGTATCTTCCAATCAATGGGGCACACATTGTGTGTATCATGTAATACACACATTGTTCATCACTATATTATAGAATCACATATCATCCTCCACATACCTTTTCCAATCCTCTGGTTCCCAATATATTGGTTCATTTATAAAAAAATATAAGTATCCAAGGATTCCCCATCTTGATATCACCAAAACAGAGAGTTTTGGCCATTCAATTGGCTCCGAATCAAATTCCGATCAACTTCACGAAGAACATTAGAATAAGGATGTCTCATGAAATAAGTTGATATGTACATCGCCATCATCTTTACACCTCTTCTAGGATATCCTGATTCTGAATCTATAATATCATATCATTTCACCGTGTATTATAGGATCAATGTTCATTCAATCATATCCCGAAAAGAATGAAGACCACACGAGAAAAATGAGGGAAGAATATAATCCTTGAACAAACCCTAGGAAAGTACGATGGTTGGTGTTCGTTGCAGCACATGAGCCTCAGCCCAGTTGGTGAGGAATCATTAAGTGCATCCAAGAGACTCGGTGGTCAAATCCAGGAGGAGGTTGATTTCTGGGTTACTGTAGCAGGTATTGTTTGGCACTACATCAGCCAGGAATATACAATCATTTGGGCCTTCGGGCCACTGATTTGGTCCCTAAGCCCATTAAGGCCTTCGGGCCACCAAATCCTTCGGGTCACAAGGCCTTCTGGCCACCTCAAGGCTTTTTCACCACTATAAGTGCAGATTAATACCAGACAACCTACAAAGAACAAGCTTCAAAAGGAGGATGAGCAAAGAGCTTTCACCAGTGCAGATGCTAAAAAGATTGAAAGAATGAGAAGGTATGGCACCTGCCATCGGGACAAGCCTTTGTATTCATAGGAAAGCCTAGCCGAACTTCCATTCAAAGGTGGAGAGCTGCTTTCACGATGAAGATGCCGGCGAGGAGAAGTTCCATGTAGTTAGTCTAGGTTGTATGTAATGATTGAATCCTATGATCAATGAATTTATTCAAGGACAACAGGCCATGTAATACTTATGCCTACAGGCCTTGTAAGTGTTCCACCTCACCCCTTGAAAGGTGGATTATCAAAATCAAAAAAATGAGGGCCTTCAGTCCATTTGAGGTTGGTGTTCGTTGAATCCTTGATTTCTTATTATAAGAACAATAAACATGCTAAATCAAAACACCAATCATAATCATCCCCAAAACAATCCTCACATCAACCCTTCCCATAAGAATGATCGAACAATGGGTCAACCTATACATGGGTTGATCAACATTTATCGTTTATTCTATGAATATAAAATAATGGATTGAAATCATATTTTCCTACCTCATGGTCAGATCATTCATTTTTGAGGTTTCATTGCAGATGTTGATCTTTCATAAACAATCTCGATCCATCATTCATCGGCTTTGGTCAAGATATTTACCCATGGCTCCTCTCTAATTCTCCAAGGGATTTCTATTGGGCTATGAATAGTAACCTTGGGTCCCTTTTTCGGGCTGAAAATTTAATACAAAAAAATTGTTTCGTCACTGCGTGATGCTAAAATAAAATAAATCTTTAATTTATTTTATTCTATAAAAAGTTCAAAAACTAAAATTCATTGTCGACTCACATCAGGAGATGCTACGCCTCGCATAAGGTAAATCAACTATTCTAGACAAAACGGTCCCCACATATTTTTAATTCGAGTGTCGATTTATTATTTAGTCCACTTTTTTAGGAAAACCTCTCGCATAGTCAATTTAATAAATTTAATATATTTCAAACATTTATTTCATGCACACCAGTCCTCCAAATTTCACATCGTCTATGCTACTAGTCTTAAATTAATTCAATATAATATTTAAAAATTCTACATGGAAAATTAGGGACATTAAATTCTCCCCACCCTTGGTTCTTACATCCTAAAATATCCCAAATATAAGGCTACTCAAAAAGATGCGGTTAATGTACATGAATTTGAGAAACTCACTCTTGTGACCTCTCCTGAAGATTCATGTAGTACTATTGGACATGCACTGATGGAATTTCTCACCAATGAAGGATCTTATCCTATCGATTCTCCATATCGACTAGATAATCTAAAAAATTCCTCCATCCTTGATGTTTAGCTCGCCCCATTAGATGATGTCTGATTTGACATGAAAGTACATACTTAAAGGAATGACATGGAAGACATCATGTAGCTGGTGTAACAGGGGGGTAGATCAAGTCGTTAAGCCTACTCAAAAACACTACATAGTATCTGAAGAGGGATGATAAGCCTCATAGATATCTTTCCAAATAGAAAATATCTCTATAACCAACATCGAGGTGAGACCAGAAGAACCACATGGTCTCCTTCTGTGAACTCTAAAGGCCTCCATCTCTTTTCAGTGTATGGATTATAGCAATTATATGAAGTCGTCATCCAATCCTGGATAATGTATACCTTCTCAGTGGTCTCTCTCACTATCACTAGGCTCATAAGTGTTGAATCTCCTTGGCATGTATAACAAAATGGTGACCTACAAGGTCACCAGTATAGTGCCTCGAATAGTTCCATACTAATGGTGGAGTTGTATCTATTTCTTTACATAAACATAACAATTGTTTGGTGATCCTCCTAGCTACATCATATTTCTATAATGCATGGTCACATCATGTCCTTTAGATCGTGAATCTTCCCCTCCATTTGTCCTTCCATCTGGGGTAAAATGCAATCCTCAAGAATAACTGAGTCCCAAACACCTCATGAAATCCCTTCCACCATCAGGATGTGAAATAAGCATCACATTCTGAAATAATCATTTATATAAAACTTTGAAGATGAACTATCTCATGCATTCTGATTCATCCAAATCTCTCTGCTGAACTCTTCTACCGAATGTCTAGGAAGTTGGACGACTTGGTGGGTCCGTCAATAATAACACAGATGGTATCTTTTCTCGAAGAAGAATGTTGTAAAACACTCAAAAAGTCCATGCATATCCCATACCATTTACACTCCAGAACCTCTAGGGGTTGAGAGAAACCCACTGGAACCTTGTGTTCATACTTCACTTGCTAATGATTAAGTCATTGAGAAGCGAACTTTACCACTATCTTCTTTATTACTGGAAACATGTACTAACATCCAAGATCATGGTACATCTTCTCAACACCTAAATAATCTACCAATGAGGATGTATGAAACTACCTCAGAACCTCATCTGGCAACACCATTAGTATAACTATTCACCCATTGAAGATAAGAATGTTCTCCCAACCACTTGAATATCTATCAGTATCATGTCCTATGGATATTTGAGAATGAAGAGTCTTGCAGTTTGTATACTAAAGTTGTGTCCCCAGACTAACTATAAGAGTGTATGGGTAAAAACCCTTAACTGGTGGTATGATCCCTCATCTCCATCGACTGTGCATACCTATAATAAGGCCAACTACTCTGATTTCTTATCTAGCAACTACGAACTCAATATCCTATTGATAGAAAATGACACCATGTTCCCCTTCCCAATAGTATAGAAAACCACAAAGTCATAACTATGAGGATTCTCAAACCATAACCTCTTCATCATGTTCAAATACTTCTAAGATAATATATACTTGAGACTCTTGTGATTATAGTAGACGATAAACCACCCACCCATTAGATAGTGCCTCCACTTCTTCAACATGAAGGCTACTAATGGAAACTCAAGATCATGGGTCTTACAGTTCTTCTCATGTGGTCTCAATAGGTGTGAACCATATGTAATCACCACCCACCTCAACATTATTATACAACCGTGTTTGCTCCCAAATGTATCACAGAACACTGCGTACATGACACCCTCCCCAGGAAATCTCAATATCAGTGTTCTCATCAAACTCTACCTCAACTGTTCAAATTCCTACTGACAAATCTTCATCCACATTAATGGATTCCCCTTTTGGGTAAAATATGACATTGATGCTTATATTCACTACTACAAAAACGGGAATGGGAAGCGCGCCCTTATAACAGTGCTAAGCAAAACCGCTGATAAAGGATACCCTATATCAGCGCTAAAATTACAGCGCTGAAAAATCTAATGTTTATCAGCGCTTTCTTAGCGCTGATAATAGTAATATGTATCAGCGCTAGAAAAGCGCTGATAAATATGATCTATATCAGCGCTAAAATTTTAGCGCTGATACAGTTGGTCTTTATCAGCGCTCAAAATGCGCTGATAAAGGTTCGCCTATATAAGTGCTAAAAAAGCGCTGATACAGAACACCTCTATCAGCGCTCAAATTTCAGCACTGATATAGGGGATCCTTTATCAGCGCTCAAAAAGCGCTGATAAAAATTATCTTTATCAGCGCTAAAAAAACACTGATAACGAGACCCGGTATCAGCGCTAAAATTGTAGCGCTGATAAAGCTAGATTTTATCAGTGCTATAATTTTAGCGCTGATAAAGGTAGCCTTTATCAGCGCTTTTTTAGCGCTGATAAAACCTTAGTCGACTTTTTTATAAAGTTGGTCGCACAGTGCCCTCGTTTTATCGCAGCTAAAGCCCTCGCGGAACCGTAACCCTGCTACTCTTCTCCCGAATACCGCTGCTATGTTCGCTTCGCCGGAGCTTGCCACCCTCGGTACACTCGCCGTCCTCCGCCGCCCGCAACACCCTCGGCCGATTCCACCGCCTGCCGCCCTCGACTGCCCGCAACGCCCTCGGCCGCCGTTCTCTGCCACCCTCGGCTGCCCTCTGCCACCCTCCGCCGCCCTCCGCCGCTCTCCGCCGCCTCCGCCGCCCTCCACCTCACTCGGCCGCCCTCGGTCGCCCTCCGCGGCCGCCTTCCGCAACCCGCAACGCCCTCGGCCGCCGCCTTAAGGTAACAATCTATGAAGAAGATGTATATGTTTTCATATAGATAGATTGTGTATAGCTGATCCACTCTAAGTGTACTCTTGATGATGTCCAGATGTTGGGAATGATCATCATTATTTTAGTATTACACCAATATGTCATCCATAAAACAACTACAATCTGGTCTAGGTACAAGTGAAATATTCAACTCATCAAGAGAATAAATGCCAGGGGGAATTCGTCAACAAAAATTTTATTATGATGAATTCATAAAAACTATACATGATTTCAAAATTAGTTTATAGTATATCAGAATTTCTAAACCTCAGATGATGATAAACAAACCTTAGATCAATCTTAGAGAACAATATGGAACGCCTCAGCTGGTCAAATAGATCAAAAATACAAAGAAGTGGATATCTGTTCTCAATTTTCATCTGATTCATATTCTATTAATAGAAACACATATGTAATGTTCTGTCATCCTTCTTGGAAAATAAAACATGAGATCCCCAAGGTGACATACTCGAGCAGATGCACCCTTCATAATCTAACTCCTCTCATTGAGTTATATGTTCCTGAATCTATTCTTGTTTCATTCTGAAAGGCGTTATATAAAATGGCTGAACTCCACGCATCAGCTCAATCATGAACTCAAAGTCTCTTTTAGGTGGTAGCCCTGATCAATTCTCATGAAACACATCCTAGAACCAGTCTACTACTGGGGGAAATATTTCTTGTTTCAATCCATTATCATCAAGAAAAATATTCGTAAACTGGTCTATGTTCTCACCTAGTTGTGGAAGAACTGGTCCTACATGGTCTACCGAGATATCCCATTCTCCATAAAAGACATGGTCTCTACCCTTATGAGATATGATGGTCACTCATCTATGGTAACAATCAATGTGATATTGATTAAATACCCAAAATTACATCATCAATATCTATTCAATACATATCATATCAAGCATGTATAAATCCAAAATGAAACAATACTCACAAACCATGAGGGAACATCCCTTACGATGACAGATGCCTTCTAATCACACCCCCAATGGTGTGTTGACCAACATGATCCCACAAAAGTACTCTAACACAAAACAGAAACCATTTACCAAGAGATAAGATATAAAATAATGGGAGGATCCCCTATTTCAAGTCTCCTTTAGGTTCCCCTATTCGGTGCTCTATACCAATATAGATCATCCATCACTACCCATATTACAAGTGTTCATGTAGAACCTATATATATGAACCATCATGATACATGATTGAAACTTCACTAGTGGTCAAAGTCATAGACCTAACATGTGACCAGACCTACATCATTGATTGAAGATGACTAAAAACCTCTCTAAGAGAAAAATCCTCTCACATAGATACTCTATCCACCACCACCCTAGTGGAAGATATCATAATGGTGGATCCTACTATCATAATATGTACCACTAGATCATTCAATTGAAACCGCCCTACCACCACTACAAGTCTCCTTTAGGATCCCCTTGGAAATGAGAACCTGATCCACCACCTCAACAAAACTCATAAAATATATATTTACCTGGGACTTAATCTCACATCTAATTCCATCCTAATTTTTTTCATAGATACCTTATCTCCTGTCAAAATTAGATAAAAACATTACTGGTATGTGAAGAATCTAACATAATCTATCATTATCAAACATAATTATGTCAAACATATTAAATATTCATATTTTCATTTCCTCAATGTCGTAGGTTAAAAGTGCTCCATGAACATATCCTATATTTTCTTCCAAGTTATTCCCTCCATATGCTCATCCCCAGACTAAATATCACAGTAGATCATTGTTGGCCCCCATAACATATATGCTACCAACTCTACCCTATTCTACTAAGGAGTAGAAAAGTTATCTAGAATATTCTAGATGAACTAAATTTAGAACTTATCTACCTTGGGTCCACCCTCTCCAGAAAACATCAGAGGGTGTTGCAACTGAACCTCTATTTTCAAGTCAAACACACTCGGCACTTCCAACCCTTGTCATTTCTTCATAAATTGTATAAAACAAGAAAGGTAATCCAAAAACTACTATTCCCTCTATCACTCATGATTAATGGGGGAACCTGTACCACTACTAGAATGAATCCTGAGTGCCTATACAAATCATAATAGAGATGATAATGAATATTAAATTTTATAATGGATTATTTATTTTAATTATTTGTTCTTTATCTCACATGCATTCTAAATATAGTTTTTGTATCCTGAGTGCCTATACAAATCAGATAGAATCTCTAGTGGATGTGTTTGGTTTCTCTCTGATAAAGGTATCTCTCATCGATTGGAAATCCTCTATCTCCTGTTATATCCTCCTTATAGAGTGATAGATAATCATCTTTTTAGTGAATCTAATATTCTTTTTTATGAATCTTGATTATAGGTTAGACTACTTGATCTCCTTCCAAGGAAGTGGTTCCCTTCTACTGTATTTGGAAGTCTTCTTCTGTGTACTTGAACCATAAATACTAATATTTGATATTCAAATAGGATGAAGATGAATAAAGATTGGATGGATTCTAATCGTTTAAGAATAGAGTACGAGAACGGAGTGAAAGAGTTCATCAAGTTTGCAAAGGATCACACAAAGGATCCTTCTCAAATCCTTTGTCCGTGTTTATGTTGTTTTTATTCTAGAATACTTACTCCAGAGGAGTTGGAAGAACATTTGATATGTCACGGAATAGATCGGAGTTATAAATGTTGGAATAAACACGGAGAAAAAGCGAATGTAGCTACTGGCTGGGATAAAACTGCGTTTTATTGATCGTCAGATATGAATACAAATATAGATAATGAAGAAGACCGTATGGAGGATGTGATTATAGATATCAATGATGATGAAGATCGTATTGAGGAAATGACAAAGACAATTCAAGATGAACCCCGTGATTGCTCAAAATTGTTTGAGAAGTTAAAGAGTTGTGCAAAGACGCCATTGTATGTTGCTTGCACTAAGTATACAACATTGTCAGCTGTACTGAAGTTGTATAAATTGGAACCAGGCAATGGATGGAGTGATGTCAGTTTTACGGAACTACTTTCTCTCTTGAATGACATGCTCCCGGAAGATAATGAGCTCCCAAGCCGGACATATGAAGCTAGACGAATGCTACGCTCGATGGGAATGATTTCTCAAAGAATACATGCCTGCCCGAAAGACTGTATATTGTTTCGAAAGGAGAACAAATCACTTACAGAATGCCCAAAGTGTGGTGCTTCTCGATACAAGAAAGATAAATCCAATCCTACGAATGTTGTATGGTACTTTCCAATCATTCCAAGGTTTAGGCATTTATATGGAAGTGAAGAAACTGCAAGACAATTGTCGTGGCATGCAGATAAAAGAAATAAATATGGGTTATTACGTCATCCGGCCGACTCTCCTCAATGGAAGAAAATTGATCATGAGTATCCTGAATTTGGAAAAGAGCCGAGAAACCTTCGTCTTGCGTTATCTACAGATGGAGTGAATCCTTTTGGTTTTCAAACCAGCACTCATAGTACATGGCATGTTATGTAGCTAAATTATAACTTGCCACCCTGGTTATGCCTGAAGCGAAAATTCATCATGTTATCTATTCTTATATCAGGACCAAAACAACCAGGTAACGATATTGATGTTTATCTGACTCCTTTGATCGAGGATTTGAAGTTATTGTGGGACTCAGGTGTAATGTTGTATGATGCTTGTAAAAGTGAATACTTCACGTTGAGAGCGATGTTGTATGGGACAATAAATGATTTCCCTGCTTATGGAAATTTGTCAGGCTATAGCATTAAAGGAACTCAAGGGTGTCCCGTGTGCGAAGAAGATACAGAATCAATTAGGTTGAAACATTCATCGAAATCTGTGTTTCTAGGACATCGTAGATTTCTACCTCATCGGCATAAGTACCGATCTTGGACGACATCATTCAATGGAAGTTCAGAAAAACACACCACACCGTCTCCACTAACAGGTGATCAACTGTTTGAGAAAGTAAAAGATATGAACACTGTTTTTGGTAAACCATTTTCGAAAAACCATACGAAAATCTGTTGGAAAAAGAGATCAGTTTTTTTTTTAATTACCATACTGGAATTGTTTGTACGTCAGACATTTTCTTGATGTGATTCATGTGGAAAAAAATGTATGTGATAGTGTTATTGGAACGTTTCTAAATGCCCCTGGAAAAACAAAAGATGGAATTAAGTCAAGGATGGACATGGTTGACATGGGAATACGAGAAGAGTTGGCTCCCGTGAAAGGTGAAAATCGATTATTTCTTCCTCCTGCTGCTTATACTCTTTCTAGGGTAGAGAGATATCAGTTTTGCAACTTCTTTAATGATGTAAAGGTTCCAGAGGGGTACTCATCAAATATCAAGAACATTGTGTCAATGAATGATTTGAAGTTAAAAGGTTTGAAATCACATGATTTCCATGTTTTGATGCAAGATCTAAGTCCTATAGCTTTACGTTGCATTTTACCCAAGAATGTTCGTCATACGTTAACCAAACTTTGTTTCTTTTTCAAAGCTATATGTAGCAAAGTTTTAGACCCGGGGAAATTTCCAGCTATGGAAAAAGAAATTGTCATCATATTATGTGAATTAGAAATGTTCTTCCCGCCAACATTATTTGATATGATGGTTCATTTGATGATTCACTTGGTGAGAGAGATTTGACTTTGTGGTCCTGTGCACTATAGATGGATGTATCCTGTTGAACGGTATATGAAGATTTTGAAAGGATATGTCAAAAATCAAAGTCGGCCAGAGGTTTGTATAGTGGAGCGATATATTGTTGAGGAAGCCATTGAATTTTGTATTGAATACCTATCTGATGTGGAAAGCATTGGTCTCCCGAAATCTCGTCACACTGGACGCATTGAGGGTGGGGGAATTTCTGGAAGAGAAGTTGTAACAATCATTATTACAGATCGGGAGCAGGATCATCCTAATGTTTTGCATAACAGTTGGGAGGTTGCTCCATATATTGAAACTCACAAAGAAATTCTTAGGCAGTTGAATCCATCGAGGGCTGAAAAATGGTTAGCAGATACACATAATCACCAGTTTATAGGATGGTTTCAGGACCATATTTTTAAGCAGTTGGATGAAAATCCGAATTCAATTTCAGAATGACTTCGATGGCTAGCCGCTGGACCAAGTGTGTATGTATTATCTTACAGTGGGTATGTAATTAATGGTTGTACATTCTATACGGATGAACATGATGAAGAGAGTACCATGCAAAATAGTGGAGTTACACTAGTGGCTGAAGCGATGCATGTTTCTGGTAGTAAGGATAGAAATCCAATTTATGAAAATATGTCATACTTTGGCATTATCAAACTAATATGGGAGTTGGATTATACGACATTTCAATTGCCGATTTTTCAATGCAAATGGATTGATAACAATAGTGGTGTTAAAATAGATGAATGGGGATTTGTGAATGTTGATTTTAGTAAAGAAGGGTACAAAGACGAACAGTTTATAATGGCATCACAAGCGGTACAAGTTTTTTATGTTCCAGATCCCACAAACCGAAAGTGGTCGATTGTTCTGTTATCATCCAAAACTATTGAAGGTTCCGATGAAAATTCAGTTGAGGACGATCCTTTTAGTGGTACGTCACAATCAATTCGGAGCGGTCCCAATGCAGATGATGTTTTGTATGTTAGAGGAGACCACAATGAAGGGATTTGGATTGTCGATATAGGTGACAAATCTCTTCAACCTTTGAAAAAAAGAAAGAGAGCTCAGTAAACAGGTTATATTTTGTTTGTAATATAGATCTTGTTATCTCATGTTATAATCTTATCATTACAGAATTTATGTAATTTGAATGAACTGTTCAACCACTTTTGCAGATAATGACTTCTGCACATTCTGGTGCTCCTAACCTTGAGACTGAACAAGTCTCTCAAGCAGCTGCTGCTGCGGCTGCTGCTGCTCCTGCTGCTCCTGCAGCTCATGCTGCTGCTACTGTTTCTCCTGATGCGGCTCCTGCTGCTCCTACTGCTATGGCTCCTACTCCTCCTCCTGCTGTGGCTCCTGGTGCTCCTACTGCTCCTGCTGCTGCTCTTACTGCTGCGGCTCCTGGTTCTCCTACTGCTCCTGCTGCTGCTCTTGCTGTTGCGGCTCTTTCTCTTAGTGTTGAGGTCCAACAACCATCATCACATGTCGTTGATATCATAGTAGATTAACATATAGATGATGTTGATATCGATGAAATGGTCGGGAATGAAGGACCGATGTCGCAGAAATCAGAGGTGCGTCGTAGTTTGACAGTGTTAGCCAAAATTCTTAAGGCGAAAAGCAAAGGCATCAAATTTGAAGTCGGATGGAATGCACGAGGCCAACATGTGAATCCAAACAAGGCTATGTTTAGCAGTTACATTGGAGTTGTCACTCGGCAACGCATGCCGATTGACATAGATTCATGGCACCATGTTGTGTCCGGGTTGAAGGCTGTGATCTGGGAAGAAATTACGGTAACATTATGAATTTATTTCTTTAATTAACTAGAAAATAAAATGATGAAACAGTGTCTTACTCTTCTCAATCTCTTGCAGAGTACATTTATAGTAGACGACTCACACAAGGATTATGTACTAAGGCTTGCAGGAAAGATTCATCAAGGTTTTCGTACTATTTTAACAAGATATCACCTGAAAGATTCTAAAGGTAAAATAAACCCGCACCCACCCATTGTCTATGCACACCTGATATCCCAAGAAGCATGGGATGCATTTATTGGCCGTCGTGGGGATGAGAAGTTTTAGGTACATTGTGAGTGATAATACGTTGTTTGAGGATACCTGTATTCATCACTTTGATTGTCAATATTTCATTTGTGAAACAGAAACTCTGTACTGAAAATAAGGAACGTGCATAAAATCCAACATACCCATATCGTAAAGCAAGGATGGGGTACGCTTCATTAGAAAAGAAACTGGTACGTATTGTAAATTTACAGTAATATTGTTAGGTGTCAATAAACAACATCATAATTATCTTTATATTTTTATATGTAGATGATGAATCTAAAACCAAATGCACTTCTATCCCACGTCATGTGCTATGGAAGGAGGCACGTGTGAACAAAGAAGGGAAGTTAATAGATGAGAACACACAAAAAGTGTGGGAAATATGTGTAAGTATGACACGATGATAAAAATATTTGTTTAAAATTTCTATTACATAAAAATAATTAGTTTTTTTCCTATATCTGACAGTCACAGGAATCAGCTACTCCTGTAGCTGATACTGACCTATTATCGACGGCTTTGAAGCAGCCAGAAAAATACGGTCGTGTCAGAGGTGCAGGGTTTGGGGTGACACCCCGAGTATATTTTGAGAAGAAGAAAAAAATGGATGATATAGAGAAAAAATTGGAACAGATGAGCGAAAAAATAGAAACCCTTGAAGAATAATTGCAATGGAAGGGAGAGTTGCTAGAAACTTTTATGGGTGGGAAGCAAAGGGAGGACACAACTCAGGAACAACCACCACATGAACATCCTGCCCCACCCCCCACCAGCTTTGAGGCGAGCCATTCACCTAAAAAAATGTCTTAGCCGTGGTAATCAATATTCTAATAACGGTTCCCATGAAATATGAATCAGACAAACACTGATAATTTATCTGTACTGATCTTCTATAGGGTGATAATGATTGTGATTTATATCTGTCAACACCCACCTATCACCTTGTAGCGAGGGCTACAGTGTTCAATATCCCAGATGCCACACTGCATAATAGACCACTTTCAAAAGATCATCTGAAAGTGACGATTACTGTAGCTCATGAGCCAAATGCAATGCAACCTATTCCACTTGATGACGATGATATTAATACGGTCGAAAAGGATATTGGGACATTCATTGCATGGCCGGAACAACTTGTAATAGTACATGCAGACAAAGAGGTATTTATTTCCTTTTATTTTCAAGCTAAACCCTTAACAATTAATGAAAAGAGTGTCTGAATCAATTATTGTTGTTATAGACGGAGAAAGGAAAGGGGGTGACTAACATCAGCTCGAAACCATCTAAAGGATCGACCAATCGATCCCAAGGAGCTACTAAAAGCACAATAACACCACCTGTTCTCTTTCCACATTTACTAGCATTGAAGACTCATGTGGATACAAAGCTAAAAGATGGTAATAGTCATATAGTGATTTTCGAAGATAATATATACGGAGAGGAATGTCAAGATTTCGTTGCTGCTGAAAATGTAAATGAAATCCTTGAAAACGGTTGGTTAGGCGTCACTATTGTAAATGTATATATGAGGTATGTTTCCATGAATTGATTTTCTAAAAGCTGATCTAATGTGCAAATTATGACTAAATGCATTTTATATTATTGACAGACGCATTTATGAAAAACAGTTGAAGGGATTTTCCCATGAGCCAAGATTTGGACTGGTTAGTCCTCATATCACATCAACACACCAAACAAAAATAGAGTCATCAAAAAGGGATTCAATAGTGAAGGACTTGCTGAAAACATTTGAACGCATGATTACAGATGACAGACTTTTCCTAATACCAACCATGCAGGGGTAATACTCTACGATTAAAGCATATCAATTATATTTTCACTTTTTTTAATTACTTATTCCTTTTTGTGTTTTTAGGCAACATTGGTTGCTAATTGCGGTGAACATGGATACTCCGAAGATTAATTTTCTGGATTCAAAGCTAGAATATCCATCAAACCGACCATACATGATGGAGTTTGTGAATCTGTAAGACACTACATCTTACGTTTTAGGTCTAAACATCAATTTATATAATATATATTATCTTTTACTGAGGATTCTGTTATGATAGGGCGGTGTACCAATATCGTCTAAATCATGGTATGAGGACAGGGGCTAAGCATAAGGAGCCGAGCAAGTACTACGTCTGGACAAATATCAGGGTATATATAATAAAATTTCACTATCCAAACACATCTCAACACAAGTTATTTATTCTCCTAATGATCAATTTTTTTGCAGTGTCCAAAACAAACAAACGATAATGATTGCGGTTATTATGTTTGTAAATTTATGAAAGAGATCATTTTTCATCAGAAAACTAGCATCCCTAAAGAGGTATTTTCAAAAAGGATTACTAGTTCGTTTAAGTTATTTATTAATTCTTTATTTTTTTATTTTGCAGTACTACTATGACTGCCGAAAAGCCTCATAATCACAAGACGATATAGATGTGTTCAGAAACGAGTGGGCCGCATACCTGATGACAGATTGTACACAAATACAATGAAGATCTGACTTGGGGACATGTACAATTGGTGGTCATTTTTGAGAGGGGTTAAGGGGATCAGAAGATGAAATATTGTTGTATGTAAATATTAGTAGAAAAATTGTAATTGTTATTAAATAAAACATTCTTTCTCCAATGAGTCATTTTTCCATTTCAACAGATGATATGCACCAGCAACATGCAAGAATGTTGAACCACTAAAATGGTCTCTCTCTTGTTTAAAATGGACACCACTTTAATTGAAAACAACAACTGACCTACAAAAATCCGACCAGACGCATCTGGATTGCCTTCATCCTTTAGGAGAACGATCCACGGGTCCTTGGTGACGTGTACGAGTCAACTCCGCCTCAATCTGAGGCACGATGTGACCGCTACCACCCAAAGGGTAACTCTCTTGTTTAAAATGGACACCACTTTAATTGAAAACAACAACTGACCTACGGAAATCCGACCAGACGCATCCGGATTGCCTTCATCCTTTAGGAGAACGATCCACAGGTCCATGGTGACATGTACGAGGCGGGGTTGACTCGTACACGTCACATTTGAAGGTGAGTATGAATACACGATAGTTGACCTTCTTAGAGAAGGGTTTCTGCAAGAGTATAAAAGACATGAAGCAATTAAGATCATTAGAGTGTTGGAGAAAATGTGGTTGCTACAAAAAATGTGGAAATCGGCTTGTGCAAAGCGACCTAAGTTACAACTTGCAGGTATTGTACTCTATTTTTTTCTGGAAGGTTTCAGTTTAAATGCATTTTGGAATGATCATTGCTAGCCATTGTCTTTTAGGTTTTTTTGACAGCCGAGGGGAAAGGGTGGGGTCTGAAGACATTGTAGGATATGTCGAAGGGTGATTTTGTGTGTGAATATGTTGGAGAAATGTTAACTCCCGCAGTTCTGAAAAGAGTCACTATTTAAAAGAAAGTCACAAGTTTAGATACATCTTAAGATGGTCAGTTTAAAGACATTTTGAGGGACACTACTAAAGACATGCTCAGATATGCACACATCGCACACTTTTATATCGTTGTCTACTACAATGATCTTCCAAACAAGATATGCATTAGAACGCTCATGATACATAGAGCAATTCACTGGCCACCTTCGAGAATGATCTGAAGCACAAACCATGACAGCATTATGTTTTTAACTTCAGCCCCTCAATTGAGAATGTGACACCTTTCAGGACTTGGCGCCATTGTATGTCGTTTCGTCCACTGAATGGGTCTATCCTTTTATTTAATTTTTTTAACTTCAGTCAAATATTCTAGAAAGATGTCGCGGCAGATCCTTCACCATTTTGTTTTGCTGAACATCTCATTACATTGTTAAAAAAAGCAGGGTGTCTTGCATGGGCAATACGTTCCTGCTTTTTTTTAACAATGTAATGAGATGTTCAGCAAAACAAAATGGTGAAGGATCTGCCGCGACATCTTTCTAGAATATTTGACTGAAGTTAAAAAAATTAAATAAAAGGATAGACCCATTCAGTGGACGAAACGACATACAATGGCGCCAAGTCCTGAAAGGTGTCACATTCTCAATTGAGGTGCTGAAGTTAAAAACATAATGCTGTCATGGTTTGTGCTTCAGATCATTCTCGAATGTGGCCAGCGAATTTCTCTATGTATCATGAGCGTTCTAATGCATATCTTGTTTGGAAGATCATTGTAGTAGACAATGATCTAAAAGTGGGGGATGTGTGCATATCTGAGCATGTCTTTAGTAGTGTCCCCTAAAATGTCTTTAAACTGACCATCATGAGATGTATCTAAACTTGTGACCTTCTTTTAAATAGTGACTCTTTTCAGAACTTTGGGAGTTAACATTTCTCCAACATATTCACACACAAAATCACCCTTCGACATATCCTACAATGTCTTCAGACCCCACCCTTTCCCCTCGGCTATCAAAATAACCTAAAAGACAATGGCTAGCAATGATCATTCCAAAATGCATTTAAACTGAAACCTTCCAGAAAAAAATAGAGTACAATACCTGCAAGTTGTAACTTAGGTCTCTTTGCACAAGCTGATTTCCACATTGTTTGTAGCAACCACATTTGCTCCAACACTCTAATGATCTTCATTGCTTCATGTCTTTCATACTCTTCCAGAAACCCTTCTCTAAGAAGGTCAACTATCGTGTATGCATACTCACCTTCAAATGTGACGTGTACGAGTCAACCCCGCCTCAATCTCAGGCCTGTTGTGGCTGACACAACTCCAAGTGCCTCTGTTTGGTTCAAAATGGACTTATTTTTAAGTGAGAAATCAACAACTGACATACGGGAAACCGACCAAACACCTTCGGATTGTGTTGACACTTTAGGACAACGATGCATGGGTTATATGTGACGTGTACGACTCAACCCCGCCTCAATCCGAGACGCGGTGTGACCGGTATCACTCCAAGTGTATGTATTTAGATTAAAATGGACAATATTTTACGTACATACGCCAAACTGATCAAACGGCTTCTGATTGCATTGATACTTTTTCACAATGACCAATGAATCATGTGTGACGTGTAGGATTCAACATCGCATCAATCCGAGGCCCGGTGTGGCCGACACCACTCACAATGTCACTGTTTTGTTAAAAATGGACTTAATTTTAAGTGAAATCAACAACTGACATACGGAAAACCGACCAAACACATTGGGATTCTATTGAAACTTAAGGAAAACTATCCATGTGTCAAATGTGACATGTAAGATTCAACCCCGCCTCAATCAGAGGCGCAGTGTGACCGGTATCACTCCAAGTGTATGTATTTAGTTTAAAATGGACAATATTTTACGTACATACGCCAAACCGATCTAACGGCTTCTGGTTGCGTTGATACTTTTTTCACAACAATCAATGACTCATGTGTGACGTGTACGATTCAACACCGCATCAATCTGAGGCCCGGTGTGGCCGACACCACTCACAGTGTCACTGTTTTGTTAAAAATGGACTTAATTTTAAGTGAAATCAACAACTAACATACGACAAACCGACCAAACGCATTGGGATTCTATTGAAACTTAAGGACAATGATCCATGGGTCAAATGTGACGTGTACGAGTCAACCCCGCCTCAATCAGAGGCGCGGTGTGACCGGTATCACTCCAAGTGTATGTATTTAGTTTAAAATGGACAATATTTTACGTACATACGCCAAACCGATCTAACAGCTTCTGATTGTGTTGATACTTTTTCACAACGATCAATGACTCATGTGTGACGTGTACGATTCAACACCGCATCAATCCGAGGCCCGGTGGGGCCGACACCACTCACAGTGCCTCTCTTTTGTTCAAAATGAACTTATTTTTAAGTGAAATCAACAACTGACATGCGGCAAACTGACCAAACGCATTTGGATTATGTTGAAACATAAGGAAAATGATCCATGGGTCAAATTTGATGTGTAAGAGTCAACCCCGACTCAATATGAGGCCCGGTGTGGCCGACACCACTCAAAGTGTCTCTATTTTGTTCAAAATGGATTTATTTTTAAGTGAAATCAACAACTGACATACGGGAAACCGACCAAACGCCTTAGGATTGTGTTAACACTTTAGTACAATGATCCACGGGTCATATGTGACGTGTAAGAGTCAAATCTGGGGTGGATTACATGGCTTTCCTACATGGAATATATCCCACTACACGTCTTTAATGAGCCAGCTACACAGTTTATCCCTTGTACAGATACACATGAAGAATCACACGAGATCGACGTCATCTACTAACATAGGGTAAGGGTGCATAAGAGGACACAAGATCAAAGGGTAACACATATATGTTTTTTAACATGCCATGTAATTTCCTATTGATATGACATGTATATTCACACAGGCAGCTGAACATTGGAGTTACCCAGGGTAAAGCGACAAGGCATGTGACCCTTTAAATGACACATAATTTTATGTAGCATGATTAATCTCTTTGAACACTATATCAAGGACATATTTCATTAGGGTTGGCTCCCATGATCCTTCCTAGGATGGTTTTGGTATCTTTTC
Organism: Viscum album; assembly: GCA_963277665.1. Classification (NCBI taxonomy): domain Eukaryota; kingdom Viridiplantae; phylum Streptophyta; class Magnoliopsida; order Santalales; family Viscaceae; genus Viscum; species Viscum album. The sequence continues at coordinate 418,142,746 of OY728123.1, read as the reverse complement.
CGACTTACGGTAGTACGATCGCTTCAGCAGGACGTCCTAGACATAGTTGCAGTCTCTCTGAAAGTCCTAGAGTGAGATCATATATCTATTTTTGAGGTCCAGGTAGAGTCATGTATCAACGCAACCAATCTTACTAGACATCGATCCTATATATATAATGTTAATCTTGATGTCTCATTACAATCCCCCAATTTATGATATGTTACCTTTTTGTATTAATATACATAATTACTAAGGGTGATGGTTGGGAGAGTTAGGATATCCTTTTTATGTATTTCAGAATGATTCAAGGAGCACGGGCTCTGTACGATTTTTCAAAACCAAGTGGCAATCCAAGGAGAAACAATGCATAGTGGAATGTTCTAGTATTTATCTTCTGAGTTGTGTAGGAATATTTTGTGATACTATGTAATGAGGTAGTTTTGGTTTCTGGGTAGATGGTATCTAACTCATGGTAAGAACACTGTTTGGTTGGGTTGTGATCGGTTGATGACATGCTTGTGGTTGATATACTGGTTTTTGTGCAGGTCTGTGGTTGATATATTGGTTTTTGTGCAGGTCTGCTCGGCTGGCTGTACTAGTGCAGGTTTTTTATTAGCAGCAGGAAGGGATTTAACAGCGCTTTTTTAGCGCTGTTAAAGGCGACATTTAACAGCGCTAAAAAAGCGCTGTTAAAGGCAACATATAACAGCGCTTTTTTAGCGCTGTTAAAGTTTTCCTTTAAAAGCGCTTTTTAGCGCTGTTAAAGGTATCCTTTAACAGTGCTTTTGTAGCACCATTAAAGGTGACATTTAACAGCGCTTTTTTAGCGCTGTTAATGGTGACATTTAACAGCGCTAAAAAAGTGGTGTTAAAGGACCCCCCCTTTATCAGCGCTGAGCTTTACAGCGCTTTTCGAGCGCTGTTAAAGCCCTATTTTAGCGTTGTTATTGCCCGTTTTTGTAGTAGTGATTCTAGAATAATAAGGGATGAATCTTCGGTAATATCCTTCCAACCCTTGGAAGGTCTGCCCCACCATCACACTCATAGGTGCTTCCCTTACTAACACTGCCTCCACCTTGGTTTGGTCCACTACCACTCCATCAGTTGAGATAAAATATCCCATAAATTGGAAAACATGAATCCAGAATGGGAACATAGACAGTTTCCCATAAATTGGTTTTTCTCAGATTATGTCTAGAACCATCTGTATGTGTCTTTCATGCTCCTCCTCAAACGCTGAGTACATAAGCATATCATCAATGAAGACCACCCATATCTATTCTATGTAAGGATGGAAGATTTAGTTCATGAGTCTCACGAACATTTCTATGGATTTTTTCATGATAATGTGTGTGACAAAGTACTCATATTGAGTGTGGTGTCAACTGAGAGTCATCTTCAGTATATCCTCATAATGTACTCACAGTTGGTGGTAGCCTAATCTGATGAGAACCTTCAAGATCCATTGTTACAATGTCAAATAATCGAATAAACCATCGATCCTCGACAGTGGATTCTTGTTCATTACCATCACCTAGCTCGGGCATCGGTAGTCCACACACAACATCAAGCACCCATCTTCCTTTTTGGAAAATAAAACTGGGGCTGCCCTAGGTGAAACACTGGGTCTCACAAAGCCCTTTCTCTATAAATCCCCCAATCCTACCCTCAGCTCAGGAAGCTCTGGGGAGCCATCTGATATGATGATGAGGATATCAGTGTCATATAGGGGTGTAATTCCATGCATATGACTATATTCCGATGAGGATGTCATACTAGAACATCTTTATGGATGACATGCTCATACTCTGCCAATACTGCTTGGAAATGGAAGCTCATAACATCTTCTACACTGAGGGTTAGGCTATCCATGTGATGAGTAATCGGTTGCACACTCTAATGAATGATTCCATATTGTCCTACCTGGTTTTCCTTATCAATGATAAGGGAAACCATCATTCCATCATTCTGGACACACCACACCATTCACCTAAAATAGTCAATCTGGGCATGGACCGATGCTAACTAGTTCATACCAAGAATGAGGTCATAATTCCTTGATGCTATGTCAAAGATGTTGAAACCAAAACTATAAATACCAAGTGTAAGGTCACACATTCAGAAAAGATGTGTGGTCATCATGTCTCCACTCCTAGGTGTCTGATATTGTAAAGGTCAAATCAGAAGTTCTACAAGAATCTCTAGGTCTCGAACAAGATAACTAGAGATGATGGAATGACTATAACCTATGTATAATAATAAAAAATGTAGAGTGGAAAGACATATATCATAAGTCAAATCATCCCTAGATATTCTAGGTTATAAGCCTCAACTAAATGATGTTTTCCCCCAATCTTCTAGATCCCTGATCCTGGTGAGAACCTCCTAGTTGTGGTGGTGGTTGAAATTCAAAACATAGACCACCACCCTCTGATATCCCATATTCTATGAAATGTCCACCACCTTGAAGGTATGCCTTCTCCTACCTATGCCTCTACTTCGGCGGTCTATCCACTATCTCCCAATCAACATCATGGCTGGTTGGACAATCTCAAGAGGATGTACCCTACCCTCACATGATTAGCATCACCTCTGTCTAGGCTCACTGGATACACTTTGTGAACTTTAGACTACAAATCCTCTATCCATCGACCTCCTCCTGAGAAGTCTCCAAAATTTGGATCCCTAATACTAACATTGGAACCCTATTTCATAGGTATCTGCACCTTCTTTTCCACTACTAACTATCAATGACTGCCTTTGAAATTATAAGAAGTTCTTGACCACCAATTCTTGGTTGAGAAACCCAAATAAAGAAGGAATTCATATGGGGATAATATTGGGTATAATTTCTCTATATAGTCCTCACTAAAAGGTCTGATCATAGAAGTACAGAACCCAAACCATATCCATCAAGTACCTAGAGAGGTTGGTGAACCTCGATGAATAATTGGCTATCGTTATACTGCCCTAATGTAGTTGAAGAAGTTCCTTTATACACATATATTTTTGCGTAACTAGAAATTACTCCTATATAAATATATGGTAAATCACTATCCATGAAAGTGTCACATTATTATGTATCTATATTTCCAAACTCTACCATCTCCCTACTAGGCCCTTCAGAAGGCTTTCCGCAAGGATAACCATCCAATCACCTGGATTCCAGACTAGATGGAAAACATGGGTCACCACTTAAGGATAATATTTAGTTTCCTACTGGTCATGCTCTCATGGGTACATATGGGGTCTCTATCTTTGGATCTCATTGAGTGTTCCTAGCCTGCACTTCTCATCTTCCGTTACAACAGGTACCATGGGTAGATCCATAGGTTGAGGTAGAGAATGTTCACTCATAGAGGTAAAATCAAAGAAAATATTTGTTGTTCTAATTCCTTATCACAAAGGATGGAATCCTCATGATAAAAATGTTAGATCCTAGTTGGTAAGTACTATCATGTCATCTTGTAGGAAAAAAAAAATATGAACCATATTAAATGATTATATTTGGATAGATGTATTAATAAAGAAATTTAAACCACAAACCATTTCTATATGATACATGTACCTCTTTCTTACTTGAAAAATGTTTTCTGTTATTCCGATTAGAAAATAATGTTATCAAAGTCTTGGTGTATGGATATGCCGGCCGCTACAACAAATTTGGAGACCCTATCCTGAATGTCGAACATGAAAAACATAAAACCATTACCCCAAACCAACCTCATAGACTCTCAGTCCTATGGTTGAATCAACCACCTCTAATAGCACTTTATCACAACCTATCCCAATGGGGCCCATTATGCAACTCCCCAAGACTTCCTCCAATAGGCCAAGGGCTAGTGAATGGCACTGAGTAGTTATATCACTAACATGGGTGGAATTTCATATATACCATTATAAATGCACACATAGCTATGTTTTAAAATGGAGAAATTTTAAAAGAACAATGAATGTAAATCCATGTGTACCACTATCTCAACCAACATAGTACAAGAGAAGAAGAAAAATTAAAGTAAACTAGGCTAGAGACCATCCCACCAAAAGAGTCTATAAACTATAATGTCCAACCTATAATCATAATAGGTTATGTGACTTCTGAACCAATCCATAGTAACACCCCAGCCTATCTAAACTCATGAAGATCCATATATTCTTGATCTACACTAGACTCTATCAAAATTTTAATAGTCTACCCAAGACACGTCATGTGCGGGAAAATCCCATGCAGGGGTGAGTATAAAAATACTCAGTATGACACCCCAGAACCAAAATGAAATACCTGACGGAAATATATAGTTTTCTCTAAAAAACTATATGTCTACATAAGATAACAAGGATATCAAGATATAATAAAACAATGCATGAAATATTGAGGTAATTCACAACTATTATGTACCACCACTTGGGATCTAGTCTTAACATTCTAGGAATAAATCATATGGGAGAATCCACTCTTCAGTTTGATATAACTGATGACTTCCCTTCGAGAAATATTGTTTCTCAGGAACTGTCATGAGAGTGATAAAATGAGGGATATTAAGGGAGATATGATACATCATATGAGGATCATAGCCAATACCATGTGCTGACACCAACAACTCCATATGGGATAAACCACTAAGTAGTGGATAAAAACATGGTAATGTTTCCACTTCTATACCAAGAAATCTACATTGAACAAGAAGAACGAATATAGTATCCCTTCTTGGGCCTCTCGATGGATTCCAATAAAATCTATCTAGGAAGTTCAATTGAAGTGAACGTACTGTAGTGGGTAGAAAATGATACACAACAACCATCAGTGAAAGGATCAAGGGAACCAATCCTAACACAACCATTCCATGATACGGTGGAAAGGGGATCTAATCCATGTATATAGTGATAAACTGAGTGTAGTAGGATCACACACCATGTACCATGATCCCATTTACTGCCTGTGTACAACATCCCATGTCAAAAAACATGTCATACAAAAAAGGTATACAAAACATGTAGAAAGTATTACACATTGTATTCATCTATACAGGGTCTGATCTTGTGCTGGTACAGATCATCCACTCGTTTCTACATTACCGTGTACTAGAACATGGGGTACCATGTGTAACGGGTCTATTTCTGGATGTGTGGTGGAGTACATGTCATGTACACCACCCTTTTTTGTGTATTCCCCATGAAACACGCCATGTACCTTAGAAGGACCCACATGCCAGGTGAATCTTTACGTCTCCCCGAAACCCTAGTAGCCACTCAGTGAGGCCCACATGGAGTGTATCAAGGAATAAATGACGTGTTCATCACAATTTTCCGTTATCCATGTTCATCCTCAATATTTCTCAAATGATCCTCTAGTGACCGATATTTTGGTTCATTTATCCTGAAACTGATGATCACATGTCTCCTCAATGTCACAACATAAAATATTTTTGTTTTGGGCATTCAATGGGCTCAAAAATCTGATTTCGATCACCTACACGGAGAATGTTCCAAGAAAAATGACTCCTGAAATACATTGATTCGTTCATCAATATCTCTATCGCACCTCTTCTAGTTAATCCTAATTCTGGATCCATAATATTGGATTGTTTCCCCATGAATCAAAGGTACAACGATCATCCATTCATATAACACAAAGAATGATGAATATGTAGGAAAAAGTAGGAATAAAATAAACATAGAAAAAACTCGAGGAATGAACCTCGACCCTTTTTCATTTTGGCCTAAATCTATCCCCATATGAATGATCAATATGATAAAACAAAAAATTAATTACATTCCTCATATCAATCCCACAATAAACCCATACCACAACAAGTATCAAACCATGGGTCAACCAATTTGTGGGTTGGAATGTGTTCTTCATTGATTGTAAGAAACATAAATATTGAATTAAAATCACAAAACCTTAACTCTATGTTGTATCATTTAATTTTTAGGATTAATTTCCAATGGAGATCCATCAATAATGATCCTGATCCACCATTCATCTTCATTCATCATGATACTTCTCCATGGTTCCTCTCTAGATCTCATATAGATTTCTACAGGGTTATGAATTCTAACCATAGGTCCATTGCGAATCTGATAATTTAAAACTGAAAATGTGTCTCTATATAACATTAAAATATAAAAAAATCATAAATTTTTATTATTCATTGAAACATTTAAAAACTAGCATCTAAAGCTGACCCACATCATCTGATGTTTTCCCTCCCCTAAGGTAATGTCGCTACTCTAAACAGAATGTTTCCCTCAGGTTTCAGATCTGGGAACCCAGTTAGAAGTTATTACAATTTTTCGGGAAAACCATCTTTTTGAACTATTTAATATATTTAATATATTTAAATAATTTATAATATACACACCGGACCTCAAAATCACTTTTCGACTCAACACATGATCTTTAATTAATTGTATAAAATATTTAGAAATAATACACGTAAAATCCAGGACATTACAATATATTTCATTTATGATCCTGTTTTTCTTGAGATACTAAACCCTTTTATCAGTGAATGTATAAATATTTTTCTTTTTAATCATTAAACTAATATAACAGTCATGTAAGGAATAGTAGTGTCGTTATATTCATAATATCAACGTGTTCTTAAATTTTAGTGATTGGATTCATGACCAGGTAGACAGTCTTTTGGTTTTGATAGATGAACCCCTAGCACTATTGACATTGGTATCTTCCACCTACAATGGTGATAAAGACGACTCTGGCATATAAAAGTATGTTAATACCCTAGGTTAAAATAAATTTGATGAAATGGTATCATGTAAAATAGTATGTCACACCCACAGTATTATTCATGATTAGTTAAGAACACCAGCACCTCATGTGGTCACTGCACCCCTCTGGCCACTTCATCAACAACATATTCTTCCATGTCCTGGAAGAAATAGCATCAACAACACCAATGAAATCAAGATATTCTTCTATATCCAAAACTAGTTTTCATTCTTGATGATTTCATGTCCCCCACCCCACGAATTTGTTGAAATCCCTAGATTACAACCAATATTGGTCAAATATAATAATGAAGAGAAATATAATGCCTCAGTATACATATTAAGAGTGGTGGATCATTGTGCAGAATGTGGATGAGAATAATACCACCCGCCTCCTCTGGGCACCTCTATCTGACTCCATCATGAAGAAGACTAGTTTCATGACACTATAGAAAAATCTGGGACTATCCCCTAGAAATAATTATTTATTCTACTAGAATTGTTTAATATGAATTACTCTCATTTCAATAATCACATACATTAGAGTAACACTATCTAGAATTCACCTGTAGCATATAGGGTTGGTTGATTGAATGGATTAGTTGCAGTAGCCCAGAACGCTACCATAGTGAGCCAACACCTGATTACAACCCTCGAGCAGTCATCCTTTTTTTACAAAGAATATTGTGACACAGAAAATAATTTTATTTTCCCCACACCACAACCAACTATGGATACCACAGTTTGGGTTAATTATAGACCTATTGTAGAAGAAATATACCCCCCAATCTAAGGATTTATGAGTTTAATCACCTCAACATCATAGTGGTCTGACTATTAATTCATTAATCACTCATCTGGTTAAAGGATATTCCAGGAGACTTTCATTATGTCCATGAAGATCCCATTATAATTTAACATTATGGTAGCAACATTTAAGGCCTATCATAGTAAGAACACGGTCTAACCATTATATATTTTTCTAAAGATGAAAAAGGTTCTCCTATTTAGGGTCACATGCATCGTATTTATATCTCATGTCATCTCAATTAATTGGAGATTTAATAATTCAATGTCATCACCAGTTCTGGGATAAATCTCACCAAACCCAAATACATCATATGAAGGGGATCTTTAAGGCATACATGACTATATAAAATGAAAAAATATAGGGTGTACAATAAGGATGCGAAAAATAAAAATTTAATGATTAGGATATAGACTTGATTACATGACTTGGTCAATGATGTTGAGTTCGTGGCTCTCTTTCAGGACACCATCTGTAAAACCTTTCAAAGAAGTCATATCTTAATTGAAATATTGTGGTCCTCTCTTAATTTCATTAGTGTCTCAAATAATCTATTATCGATCATGTATGAGTACTCTATGGAAATCCCCCCTTTGAATTCCATTGAATCCTGCAACATAGAAGTTTACAATTTCAAAAGCAAGTGGAAATAACCCTCAATCAACAGAATTGAATACATAAATTCCCCCAATGATCTAATATTTTCCCAATAAGATCCATGGGTATATTTGGAGGACATATCCACAATTCCAATCCATCATTTGGAAGAAACAACCCCGAACCACGATAACCGCTATATCATCTCCAATAAGAATGAATGATCCAAGATTACCTTATATTATTATTGGGTGAAAGATATGTTGACATTAGAATGTCCCACCCCCATCATATAAAGGAAGATACTCCCAATACACATAGAAAATACTTATATTTTAATCATAAAAAGTGTGGGTTTGGTCCAATGGAACGTTACATGTCATTATTTCATCAAAATAAAATGTGTAACTCACTGTTAAAAACCACATGAAAATTTTCATGTCATATTTTTTCTCCATGTTCACCACAAAGAAGTAGTCACTTTTTATTGATTTCATCCCTTATAAAGTAGATAAATGAATCACCTTTTTATCTCTGTATTTTCTAAAACAATATCCCTCCACGAATCCTAATACATTCAGTGACGAATAATAATTTGACAGAACCCCACCTACCATTGAGTAATGGGTCTACACCGCTGTCAAAGAATTTATGTTGGTGAATCTTGGAACTAAGGATAATACAAAGACCATAAAAATGTTCATGGTCTTTTCTACAGATGTTATGTGGAATTATTTGGTTTTTTTGGAGAAACATTATGAAGGGCTCTCCTAGATAATAAAGGAATTATAATTCTTGATCCACTAGGGGATGTTCACCACCATGGAAAAACTATTGGACACTATAGATTCCAAGAAGCTCCCATAAGGTTAAATACCTATAATGGTGAAATGGTTGAGTCCAAATTCTATAATATTTTTAATTTTATATATTTCATATAATTAAAATACCCATATTGTTGGCCAATATCATCCAAATAAAAAAACGAGGAGATGAGATTCGACATTGATATTTGCGACCTCTATTGCAACATCCCAAGGGATTATTTTCCCATCGCAATGATACAAATCTATATTGATGAAACATATAGTTTCTATGATTTGTCTTCCATGGATAGGTATTTTTGATATAATCAAATCTGGATGGCACTTGAGGAATCAAAATTCACCACCATTAGGCGCCTTATGAAAAAATATGCTATATAGTGATATCATTTGGATTGAGAAATTTTAGAGCCACTTATCACTGTGTCATTAATCATATCATTAATACATTCCTTATAAAATTTGTATCATTAATTATGGATGACATAGTGGTGAAATACCCCCAATACCAAGACCATCTCACAGATCTGGAGAAAGGTATTGACCCACTTCACTACTATCAATTAATAATGATCCCCATGAAGTGCTCATTTAGGGTTACCCCTGGTAAGTTCCACTAATATTTTCAAGTATAGAGCTATTATAACCAATATAGATATGTCAATGGCCATCAGTAAAATTCCACCTCTACATAACCTCATTTAGTAATGAGGCCTTTTGGCCCATAAGCATACATGAGATGTTTTATTGCCGACGTATCTAGTAAATGCAATGCCTTTTATAGGATCATGATGAATGGTGTTTCCTATTAGGAAGATAATGAATTTCAGGATGATTTTAAGGATATAAATCGGTATCTTTTGGTTCCTTGGGTATGAATTCAACTTATCATAAGGAAGGATTTTTCTATTATGTAAACACCCTAATGAAATAAATCAGTTCCCTCATAGATGTGAAGAACAATGAATGAAAGGAGAATAGTTTGAACTTTCTCAATGATATTCCACTTGGTAGTGCATTCGTATATTATCCCATCGAGAAGAGTTTTCTCACCCTAGTCATCACATTGTAGATGTTATGGCACTATTTTTAGTATCATGATATAAAACTAGTATCCCTCATCCACCAACTAAAGTGATTCCATAACCATCCCATTATGAAAATGTGATTTGTACTATGGGAAATAGTTATAAATTTTATTAACATCTAGTTGGTCCCCTTGAAAGATAACAACAAACAACACATGAATATTTCATCGATGAAAATCACATTTTTTAGAAATTTCCCATGTATATCAATATTCTAGATGAATTCATCCACTCTATTGAGCAGGCTAACCCATAATGGAAGTTTAACTTTGACGATTACTCTCATTATAGACAAAGTGAATATTTAGTAACCCTAAAATCAATTGGATTTACAATGGACTTTCCATCAACATGCCCACTAATGAGCTCATGTCAAAATCATTATTTTTTCAAAAGGGGGTATGAAAAATGAATCCAACCACCAGCCCCATATCATTGAACATGAGTTGTCTCTGAAGATTTCATTACCATGTCTACATGTTTTTTGAGACATATAACTAGCCATTAGGTAGATCAAAAATGACTATATATTCCTAAATAAATAGCTTGGCCACTTGTTGGAATGAACCCATGAATTGATGGATCAATTACTCTATGAAAAAGATGAGACCCATGATCTATAATCTCAGAATGATTGAGATGATTCTATGTCATGGTTGGAAATATCCCAAATAGATCCAAAAAATGAAAAATTACTCATCCATGTGACAAATCAGAGATTAATTTCATCATTCATTTATATTGTGGAGGAATGTAATAAGAACCAACTTGCAATGATTTCTTACTCAGGAGATCCCCAAAATGACCCTATTTTGGAGTAAACACTTGAATGAATAACTTCCTTCAACAAGTGCCTCTAACATGGGACCCTCCCACTGGAATAATACACGAATGTTTTAATCCATTAGCATGTATGGAATTTCACCCTATGTGATGGACCCAACTCAGAGATGATTTTATATATGTGTGTGTTTTATGTAATCCTCTTTCATTGAATTTTAGGAATGTTGATAAATTTGTTCAAAGATGTAGTCCATGTATGTTCTTATAGATCCCATTTGATGGGGTGAAATATCTCTCATAAAATCCAAAAGTTACAGTGATTTTTTCCCAACATGGTTCATAACATCTTGGATTTCACCAAGAATTGGCATTCCTATTATATAAATTTAAATATTTTGAGTTACTCAACATATCATCTCTATGACACAATGTTCTCATGGTTCTTTTCTTAAAGGGGACTCAATGTAGTATCCCACTTTAAACCAATGAAAAGTCGTCACTATAGTTTCATTATCATCTCTACCAACTTTTTCTAATAGTGTGATGACAAAATTTCCCTCACGTCATTAAAAATGTAATGTTTTATAGTGTTTTTAAATCCCTACATTATCCATTGATTTGGGATTTGTCACACCATAATCCTTGGTAACAATGCCAACTTTATAGATTCTGAGTGGATGAAGATATATGCGAACTAAAATAATTGATCCAATCATTACTCCCTCTATAATGATAAAGAAATATGTAGATTGAGGAATTAGAAAAACACACTCTAATTTAATTAAAAAAATAGGGGCTGAGAAGTATAAGAACTATATTGTAAAGCTCTCTAATACCAAAATGATTGTATCAAAAGACGTCCTAAAACACCACCCAATAAACACCATAATCCATTGTGTATAGGATAGAGGTAGTGTTACACAATGAGATTCACATTATATCACTCTATATGACCATCGGTGATCAAACGATTATATATAAAAGGTTCAGGGATCATTTAGTAAAAGTTGGTTCCCTTGAAGAGAATAGACTCCAAGCATAACACAACCCTAAATATCATCCTAATCGAGTAACATGATCATTCAAAAAAATGGTTTCCACTTATTATTCCATCAGGTTGAATTGGATTTGGAATTATTGTTTTCTATAGTACCTTGGAGTAATCCACCAATTATATTACCAAAATAGGTGGGACCATATGTCATTCGTCACATCTACAATAATGGTGTATACTCACTTACCATTATGGATGGGGAGTGTATCCCAAATACTAGAAATTTCAAGTTCCATAAATGGTACATTTCATAAATCATTATCATCTCTATCATATGATATTAAACTATGGGGAAACATCCAAATTATAATATATTAAAAATTATGACATATTGTATTGTTTAACAAACATTAACCTCCAGCATAAGGTTCTTTTCACAACATGTTAAACTATATGATGTATAATCCTCATTATGTGACATTAAACAATGTATAAATTTTTTATAAAAATATTTTAAACTTCGTGGTTCATTTCCCCATCACAATACATAAAAGTTTATGATATTCAGTCCCCCACAAGAGTGGTCCTTGTTTAATGATGTCATCCATCTTCCACAATAAGTTATAAAAAAATATATGGATTGATTTACATTTTAATAGGAAACATTGAGACCTAAAAATCTCATATCCTAGGCCCATCATTACCACCAACCTACATTAGTACATTCACAATGAGAATTGGTTTGTCATTCACTCATTGATACACCCATTCGATGTTCTTAAAACCATGGTGGTGTATCTCCCATAGCGTTGAACTATCCCCAAACATCCCCCCTTGAATACCTCCATAATTAGAGGCATACTTTATTTAAATCCCATAATAATACAAATAGTTGCACGATCCCCACTAGGGAAGACTCATGGCCAAAATAAGTTCACCTCAAATCCCGGGGAAATTCCTTAGAGGACCTCTTACTAAAAGTAATGTTTCCCAAAATTTCAAATATGGTCAATGCTCAATAAAATATTCTCTCAGAAAATACTTAATTAATAGATTCATTGGTCCAATTTTTGAAACACTATTATTAGTCATTACCCACTTGTTTGTTACCCCGTTTTATGGTTAAAAATCTATAAATCACGATTTAATTTTTTTTTCACATCACCTTATTCTAATCGAGTTTTAACACCACCAATATTTCCACTCCTTTCATTAAATCACATTGATTTATCTAGTTTGTGTTTTAAAAAATAAGTCAATATTCATTCTATTATCCCTTGTCATGTGCTCTCATCTGATAGTGTTGGTTTCCCACCACCCCTTATTTTCATACACTGAGCATAGCTCACATAGCCTTAGGAAACATTGTTGGGTTCTCCCAAACATCATCGTAGTGTATCAATGATATAATGTAGGGAATCTCTTGAGGCTAGATAACATGAATTTAACCTTTTCACAACTCATCTCATTGATAATTTTTAGTGTAAATCCTCCTTGTGCCACATGTTATATTGGATTCATATTCTCATTCTTTCCATGAAACTTCTCTAGGAATCCCATTTTCCATCTGAAATATATGGACATAATCTTATAGTAATCCCCCTGTCTGAACTCTATGACCTTAAATTGGACGTAATCTTAGTCCACACATCATGACCTTAAACTATATGCACTCACACACCCACAATACTATAAATGTGTTACCCAATTTTCATTAGACAACCAATTCCAAAAACAATATTTTTGGGCCCCTGTTGGCACCCTCTATTCGTGTCATGTAAGACATTCTCTTACAAAATTAGCTTTATCACTCCTTCTAGTCCAAGCATCATGACCTGTATCAATGTTTATCTAGGATATTGGATCTCAAGACGTATATGGTTTTTATTTACTTCAATTATTTGTATATTGATGTTCCACTTTTTGTTTCCTCACTGCATGAAATTATACTACTGAGGTTAGTCCTCATCGCATGACTTTATGAGGCATGACACCTTTGGTTATCGCCTAATACGACCTCCACCCTGAATCTAGTATCCAACCAAACAAAAAAACTACATGTGTATTTATTCCAATTTACATGTGATAAGTAGGGATGCATGGGTCTCTTATAAAAATCAACAATCCAAATCCTCCAATCACACAATTATTATTTTTTGGATCTTTTCATTCCATTATCGATCATTTGTTTCAGATTGATCATCATCATAGCAGTGTTCCATTCAAATTGAAATGGTCCATCAACTATGACCATCCCCTATGTGCTCCTGTACAAGGGAATATATTTTTGGGAACTGGGCCTCTCCTTAACAATCCATTCATGTTGTGTCTAAATTACTTTCCATGGATCATTAGCTTCTTCATTTGGTCAAGTCTGAATTATCAAAAACTCTATCCACCTATTGGTCCAACTATTATGACCTTACATCTGCCTAGGAATGATACACAAATTACAATGAAATTATAAAAACATGAAGGGATTATTTAGAAAAAATTTATTCATTCACTAGAAAGTGAAACCTATACCAAGGAAAAGGTTAGGGCACATATCGATACAATAAAAAAACCATGGGACTCATGACCAGGCGCCATAAGAAAATAGTTTTTCTTGCTGACCTGAATAGGCCAATAAAAATTTATATATAATACCTCTATACTTTTTCACTCTAATTATCTTCACCATATAGATTCAAACTATTTCTCTAAAATCCAAGATGTAATACATTAAAATAAATGGTCAACTTCCACATTTCATGATTTGAAACTCTGTGATTCCCTAGCCATTTCAAGAAATGATCTCCACTTGATGTGATAGTATCCCACCATGGAAATTTTAAAAAATATGAGTGTATTGATTCCTAAGACTAGGATACATAGGGAAGACCATTCCACCAATCCTATGCCTATTCAAAAACTTCTCTCAAATTGGGGACATTTCTTACTATTGAATTGGATAAACCTAGGTCCCTATATTCACAACAAGTATATTTTTCCATCCTTGTAGCCTCACCTCTTCATGTTCTAATATCTGTAACAATAAATATAAAAACCCTAAATTATTATGTGAGTTTATTTAAACTATAGATTCCCCCTTTATCTTGGACACAAAATTTTAAAATGCAACTCATTCAAAAATAGGTATACTACCTTAAATTAATAAAATTGGGAATCACCAATCCATGGCATGGAAAATGATCAAGCCCTGCTCTCATTTCTCTTGCATGGTGGTCATTTTTATGTTCCATAATGGTTTTCATACTTCTTAATGGCTGGTAAAATTCATATAGGTATTCAAAATTTGGGACAGTGAAACATTAAGAGTTATTGAAATATTCTATAGCATATTTCTCCCACATTGACATACTTAATTTCCCCTTGATCCGGATAAATATCCTTATATAAAATCCAAATTAGATCCCCTTAGTGATAGCACATGTGGAAAATAAGATCATGCCTATTATATTGCACACACTCTAGAGGATCCATCCCAAATGATTTAGAACAGAATCCCCTATAGTAATAGTGCATGTCCAAATTAGGCTTGTCTCCATTCTTAGAAACACATCCAAGAAGAGACATCATGAGTAGTATAATTGTAGAACCCATGTTTAGACAATGGTAAATAGTCAACCTCAATCCACATACCACCACGATTGATTGAGAATAATTATTGAGGTCACAATTTTATCATCCAGGCTCGGGCACCCCAAACACATTTCCTCGAGCTAGTTGGTCACTGAGCATTAAGCACAACTCCCTAAATTGAAAAGGCTACTGTCTAGATATATATATGTGCGTGTGTTTGTTTGTTTATAGGTGTTTGTGTTTATATAGATATACTATAAACATGAGAAAAAATATAGTCATATATATAGATACTTAATAAATATGGAATAATAATTCCTAAATAAATTTATATGAATATAATAAAAACTCAAATTTAATAATAAATAGATAACCTGTCCAATTTTAAATAAATATCCACATAGGAGGAAGATATTCTTAAAATATAAGAAATAATAAAAAAGGATTATATATACAGAACAGTGAAATAAATTAATAAAATACTCAGCAACTATCCACTATATAATGATTAACAAAAAATCAACCATCTTAACATAGAATACATCCTACCCAGAAGGATTATAGTAGGTAAGAACAATATTAGAACCAAACATACAATCAATATAGTTTGTTTGGGTACCAAATTGTGACACAAATAAGGTGTGATATATACTCATTAGGCCACAATTACCAACTACTAATTCACAATACAATTCATGATTATAAAATAAATAATGTGAAGGAATAATAAAAAATTAGTTTATTGAAACAAATAAATGTATACTACGATCAGATCTAGTCCCTCGTGGATTCCTAGTTGACTATACCTACTTCAGGCCAATCTATACGATTTGTTATGAAATGGGACAACATGTATATATTTGTAGATATATATGTGTGTTTGTTTGTTTGTTTGTTTTTAGGCGTTTGTGTTTATATATATATACTATATACATGATAAAAAATATAGACATATATATAGAGAATTCGTAATTTTCCTGACCCAAGGCGTAACTCTGGTTCCATTCATAATCATACGAGTCCAACACTTTTAATATGAGTTTTCATTCCCAGGTATCATGAGAAAGAAGGGACATTATGCACATGAATTGTAAGGTATTCCATTCCCATGAATAATAAGGCATGTTTTTCCCATTTATTATAAGGTATTTTATTCCCAGGAATAATAATCACTTCTGATTTAACTATACAATTTATCCATTTCCATTATAATGTAAAAAGGAAATTGGATACTCCAATTCCATATTATATTTCATTTAGTTAATACATTAATTTCCAAAAGTAAAATTTCTATGTAATAATACATTCAAGTAAATAATCCCATTAGTATGGTTCTATGTGTATATAGACATAACAATTCACCTTCACCATGTTTATCTAGGCTTTCCTAATTAATAATTATACCTTCACACCATGAATGGAGATAAGGTTACAAAAGGCACATGGTCATCAGGATCATAGGATTTTTTGAGTATTATATCTCACACAATCTGTGTTTATTCTGTGGAAATATATCAAAATTTCACATGTTCCTAGTATGGATATTTTTCAATGTGATCAATTCAACCATTTCATTTTATCAACATTTGATGATTCATGTTTAAAAGATTATCTAAACACAAAAGTGTTGTTTTTTAAAATTAATCACATTCAACATTAATTTAATGTGAGTGAGACCCCCATTGGGTATTCCAAATTTCAATCCTAAACTCTAATAATGTTAATTGTATACTTAAGGGAACTATATACAATGATAGGTAATTAAATTTAAGAGTTACGGAATTTAGAATTGGTGTAAAGATAAAAAATTATATGGAACAACATAAATATTTTATAATCAACACCTTTTTATGGGAAACCAAATTGACATCCCACCTCATGATTAATATTCTTCACAATATCATTATTGGGCATTGATTTGACCCAGAATGAGTGAAATAAAATTAATATACCAACTCCTTTGAAATATGTTATTTGAGCTCATATAGTGACCTCACCAATAGTAAGTTAGTGAAATGGACAAAACAAGAAATTAGATTGATAGACTCACAATTGCACTTCCAATGCACCAAATAGCTCATTAATCTGAAAAAAAATGATGGAGATCCATGGAAGACTTGGGAGGAAGACAAAGGGGAGCTCAAGTGATATTTTTTGTGTGCAAATGGGAGAAGAAGTATGGGGAAAATAAATAAATTATGGTTAGGGTAAAGGGTTATTTAATCCTTCATTATATACACGAATGTTTATTTCACATGGTTTGGATAACCACGAGCCAACCATACAGATCATAATGCCAATGATCCACACCCAATCAGGGGCTAGGAAAACTATCCAAAAAACCATTTCTAGCTCATGTAGTCTCCTCTACAATTTAATAAAGATGTTTTTTTGTGTCTTATATGCCCTCTCCACATAGTTAACAAACTATGTTGCACCTTTATAGTGATATATGGTTTGGGTGAATAGTATTTACAAATAGTATACACATAGTTCCACACCATGCCTTTCTACAAAACCAACATTTGAATCCTACATCTCCTAAAACCCATCTGAAAACCTAGAAAACCACTTAGTCCACACACCATTTATAAAAAAATAACCTTTAAGTGATCAAATGCTCCAAATTTCAATACAAATCTCGATTTTAGATTTTACCTATCCATAAATAAAAAATTAAAATTCACACAACATTTCTAACTGATCTATATCTTGGGACAATGAAATATCCACACCAATGATCATATCCTCCCAAATAATCCATGGATAAAAAACATCAAATGACTGACAAGGGTCCCAAAATTTCATCTCAAATAGATGTGTTTTTTCCCTCACCCAATGTACCATCAAGCACTACTTTAACTAGGTGACACTTAAAATGATAAAACTTGATCAGACAGTCTTACACAAATAAAAAACATCTTGATGACACATAGGAGATATCTTCAAACCTAAGAAATTATCATATCTTCTTATCTTATAATCAACCATCAAATCATGATTCATGCCATAGGTACTATCATTAAATTGACAATTCTATGTCAGAGTATTCCTACCGTTGGAATATCCTATTTATACAAGACCATAGTTTCCCAGAAACACTATTAGCTAATTTATCGAATAAATAGAGTGTTTGTTTTGCAATAGACCTAACATGGCCGGTTTTCACTATTTTTTTCCTTCAAAATCCTTGACCAAACCCTTAAACTACACATTTCATAATCAAATGCTATTCCCAAAGTGATTCCTCAAAAATATTACCCAACTATTTGAGATAACTCAATACAAACTACCCTTAATTGACTACTTTTGAAAATGATCATCTTGAACTGATGATGGAGGTCCAAAAAATGATGGCGAAGGATTATCCCATGGCACACCAAGTTAATTCCAACAACTCTTACTAAAGCACATACCTTTCTTTAGGTGAAGGCTCCTGGTCAAACCATCACCCAAAAAATATTTGCATTCTAAAACACCATCACTAATATTATCTTAATCCAGTATCTACTGATTTTCATAAGATACTCTCGAAATAACTCCCATATTTATATTTTAACTAAATCCATAGTCCGACATGTACCTATAATTTACCTAGGATCCTATCTATACATTGATCCATTTACTCTGTTTCATATGAGATATGAAATTAATTTCCAACAATAAGCCTCAACATCTTGGGACCCTTCTCTCCTAAGGGTCACACATCAATGATTTGCATCCCTCTCCCACACAATATGATAATCCCTTCCATTACCCTAACTAAAAGAGAACCTAGTCACCATATCCCATAACCCATCCCCCACATCTGTCACGACATCAAACCTACTCATCCTAAGTGCCAACATAACATCAAACATGTCACATTCCCGATATATAAGAATTGTTCTCGTGGTATTTTTTGGATGATAGTTGACAATAAAGATCACAGCCATAAATGATTCATTGTTGTAATACACAGTGTTTGGATTATTTTAGACTACTAATGAAGTGAAAATCCTATGTATTTCTTAAATAATACTATAATCAGAAGCTAGGTAGCTTAGTATGTAACTAATTCTCTCATGGTGTACTATATATGATTTCCAGATATTTTCCATAATCTTCACTAAGCATGAGTACACTAATATTTCTATATTGGTTTGTATAGCTCCCCCTAATCAACACTCACATCAGACATGACTATATTTTCATTTATAATCACCTAAAACCATACTTCCCAATGATGTGTGCCAATGTTAAACCATGATAAACCGTCTCATGGAAACTTGTTATTTACAAATTAACACTTCTAATGGGGTCGTTTTCTTATCTTTCCCCAATGTTATGGGTCACCATAATGGTAGCGGTCAATTATTTTGGACAATCATTCCTTGGTTCATGAATGACCATTTACCAATATACAATTTTTATTAGTTACCACACATAACAAGAATGTGGAAACTTATTATTCACAGTGGTTTTACTATCTACTAACACTGAATTTGAGACCCAACTGACACTCCTATGGGACATCTATTAGCAATTTGAAGCAGATGGTGCCATATAAAACATCATTTTTTGACATTAAAGAATATTATTTTCGAAATCCCCTTCAATATTGGAAACCATCATAATCCATTATTTATTTAATGACCACTAACCTCAAGGATACATGTTCACAAACTAATTTATCTACCACACAAACAGTATCCATCTTTTCCAGACACTGAAAATGTACTTTCTACTAAACCCATTTTTTATATCCAAGCACCCTAGGTGATTCCATGAAAACTGAAGAATATTAATTACTATATCAAAAACATGAGAATCATTTGTGAATCACTTTTGAAATTATAATAAATATAGGATAATTTAACTAGAAATTTTTAATCATGAGGAAAAAAATATCTCACGAGTATCCCTAGAATAAACCAAATTATGATGTATTAGTTTTTGAGTAAAAAGTGAGGTAATCGGGTTTATACCCCTAGCCCGAAGGTCTAAAGCATGATTACCAGATTACACATGATTTATTTTTTCAGAAAAATATAATTCACCTATAAATCTCATTAAATTGGTAAAACAAAAATAGGAAGAAGTTTCTTAAGACTACAAGGGTCACAATTTCAATGTATGGAGATAAAGGTATAATAATTATTTAGTATCCATATACTGTAACACACCCATCGATATTCAAAATACTAAAAATTTTACACATATATTTTGTGTAATTTAATTATATTATATTCCAACCATACTCAATTAGTCAACCAATATAACATACTATTCAAGGAAACTGAGCTAAAAATTATACCAGTATACAATCTCCAAAGGTGAAACCACAATAGGATAAACACTTTTAAGAGAATAAAACATAAACTCTAAAACTAGGGTCTTTCCTAAAGGGTATATATGCCATAATAGCTACAATTTGGGATCATGTAACATCATGATAAATCTATCTAAAACGCATGGTAAATTTTGACATCCCCTTTCAACCAGCTCTCAAGGAATACTAATGTTAATCCTTACATTATGGTTCCATCTATAAGGGCTTAAAAATGGATTAATTTTAATAAATTTAGTAGATATTAATTTATTACAACAATTTAAAGCATAAAATATATATGTGAAATAATGTTTCAATTGTTTAGGAAAATTTTTGTAATCATTTTATTTAACAGACAGCATTAATAAATAGAAAATTCATCTCATGAAAACCTTTTCATCCTATTTCAACCATCCAAAATTTACATAAAAATGTGCTTAATTAAATAAAATTCCAATTCATGAATATAGACGAAAAATCTCATTAGGATTCAAATCAAAGTTTAAATAACGTATGCCTCATAATAAGAAATCTCAAAAGTATACAACAAGATTTTATCAATTTAAGGGGGGTTCTCATGTAACATGTGACCATACATTTATAGGTAACCCATATAATTGGCTACTATTAAATTAAATATATATATACAACATAGAATTAGTATATCCCCATGTGGTCATGCAGTAAATCCAAAATGATACATGTGACCTACTAGGGTGTCATTTTTTTGAAACTGGTCTATTTATGTTCAACCCAATTGCAGTTATTTTTTAAGGATTAATTACAAAATTAATGGGTTTATCTGATACGAAACATCCCCCCCCCCCACAATGACCTACTTAATTCAAGGTATGCATTTCTAAATTTAATTATACAGGTTATCATAACCAAATAATATAGGTTCTATTCTTCATTAAGGGATCCAATATCTATAAGAAGATAAATTTATTATATATCATGGTTCAATTATATGAATTATCATTCCCATGTTATAATTGTACTTTCCTGTATATGTTAAAATTGAAATTAATTTGAATATAAATAGATTTTTATCTACAATTTCAAAATGTAACAAATTTTTATATATTTATTTGATTATATGGGTTACCTTTCTCAATTAATAAATACCAATGCACTTTATAAATTTTGATTAACACTAATATAATCACATCCATGGATGTTTTATATCGGGAAGCCAATGGGAAGTAGCCCAATCATGTCATGATTTTTATGTTAAGGGGCCCCCATCAAGCTATATAGGTTACCACCATTTACTTTGATGCTGACAATTTCATACACAATCATTTATTATAATGATAGTTATCAATCTATTACACAAAATGGAATATAGGTAATTTTGATAAATACTCAATTCATCATGGATATATATGAGAATAAATATTATCACACAATCATGGTGTAAGGATATCCATAATGATAATTCAAACAAAGAACATCAGTCATGTATCTGGTAGTCAATAGATGAAACCAACATGGAATGGAATGTGAATATATTTGTGCCTATAATGATTCATCAACAAACCATGCCTATTGTTATAATAATAAAATATTTAAATCTCATGAATACATAAATCAATAACTAGTGGAGGTATAACATTTACAAAAGTTGAAATGATAATAAATTGTAATAAAAATTGTATTAATAATATAATACCTGGAAACATTACCTTTCCATCAAGTGTGTGTTGGACGAACCCAAACCAGAGCTATTTACCCTATTCCAACATGTTACCAGTCTCTTGTATACCATACCTAAACTATATGATAAATAGAAAATAAATCTCTAATACGACATTTATTTTCCCATACCATGATTCACTAAAATGGTGCCCTAAGCTTATTGGCCAATGGACCTCGAGTATGTATCCCCCTATGTGAGAGGATTTCAACTGGTATTGAGGATTAAAATGTGGAAAGTGGGTAAATTAAACTATTTATGTTATTAATAAATAAAAATTATACCATAATAAATAAGTGTAGTGAAATATAATAAAAAATAATAGTCAATAATAAATAGACAACATTATAGTTGAAAAATAAACTTCCCATAATTAACAAGGTATGTCTATAATATAGGAATTCGATGTAATAGGAATACATACAAAAAATTGGTAAATAAATGAATAAAATAGTCATTAGATATCTCAAATAGGATCTAAAGAACTAGCTCAGTATTTTCCACTAATAATATTTCATAGACTAGAAGGATAATAATAATAAATAACAATCTAAGACCCAAACATGAAATCAATATAGTCGTTCTGGGTACCAAATGGAGGCCCATCATAAAGTGAGATATACTTAGTAGACCACCACCAGCATTTTCTAATAATTAATCAAGTTCATGGATATACTGTATTTATTTTGTATGTATAAAAATACAACATTGTACTGAAAAAAAAATTTAAACCAGGTTGGGCTTGGGTCCCTCATGGATGCCAAACTAACTATTTCTACTTCAGTCCAACTTGGAATATCTCTAAACTAAAGGATCTCCTAGTTTTTTGGTATATATATATATATATATCAGTGTGTTTTAGTGTTTGTGTGTACTATATACATGAAAAGATATATATATATATATATATATACATAGTATGAGCTGAGACTCGAGGATAAACTTAGGAATCCACATATAATCATACGAGTCTCATGTTTTTAAATATGGTTCACCACACACAAGTATAATTAGTAACATGGGACTCCAATCACATGTGTCATATAATATAATGGATAATCATTACCATCGTCCACGGAAGAATAAGGAAGTCCATTTCCATAAATCATAATTGATTAGACTCCCATGAATAATAAGGGAATCCATGCTAGTTAATCATAATGGATTTGATTCATGTGATTAATAAGGGATTCCATGCCCGTGAACCATAAGGGGACCATTCCCCTAAAAAATAATTGATTACATCCCAATGAATAATATGGAATTCCATTTTCATAAATAACAATCACTTTAAATTTTGCAGTGAAATTATGTCATTCTATTTATAACGTAAAAAATTCCATTAGAAACACAAAATCCATAGTATAATTCATTTAATTAATCAATTAAATTCAAGAAGAAAAAGCTCCATGTAAATTTATTTTCCATAAAAAATTTCTTATGACACATTTTACTTCCTCCAATAATCAAAATGATCAATACTAATAATGGGATATGTGTGTATAAATATACCACTTACCCTTTATCATGTGAATCTAGTAATTCCTTCTCAACAATTAAACCAACACACTACAGTAGGGTACTTGGTTAAAAGAGCGACATGGTCATTATATGAATTTAATCATGTCAGTCTTACCTCTAAATTAAATCTAAATCTATTTTAGTGGAATGAATCATAATTTAACATGGTCATAGTACGGATAAAAAACTCAGACCAATTCAATAAATTAATTTTAACATCCTTAGACAAATATAGTTTAATGGACAAGAAAACACACAGTGTGGTGTTTTAGATAGTTACAAACATCCATCGTGATGGTAATGTGAGTGATATAGCAAAGTCGTAGTCCAAATTTATGTCTGAACCTCTTACATTGTCAAAGGGCCACCTATGATCTATATATAAAGTAGGATAGGTAGTTTTATTTATGGATTATGAAATTTAGGAGTGACTCTCATAAAATACGACATGCGGCATAAAGAATATCTTTTATAAATGATTTATCATTATTGGAAAACCATGTAGAAAACCTATATAATGATTAGGATGCTTCACATGTCCATTATTGGGATTTGATTTGAGTCTAAATGATATAAATCAATTAATCATACAAACTCCATTGAAAATTTTTATCTGATATCACATAAAAAATGTATCAAAAGGGGGATGATAAAATAAAGAAGAGCCATGAGCTGTAAGAACCACGTTTTTGAATAATTTATGAATCATTTAAATTTCAGTCTAACTCTTTATCATTGACATCTTTCATTTTCCGAACAAGATCATGAAGGTCTTGGGGGTTTCTAAGGCTCAATCAAAGAACATAGACAACCTTTTTGGGGGAAATTGGTTTGTCACATGGTCAGTATAAACCATGTTGGTTGAAAAATAGTTATATCTAACTATGAAGATGATCTTCCTTTTTAGGAATTCAAATTCCACACAGTTATATCATGGTTTCCCAAACTGTGCAGACTAACCATGTGGTATACTCCTTCCTCTAGGATCCCATGCATGGTTGGAATAGGTTTTGGAGAACCGTGTAGCCAAACTATGCAACAGCTATTTTTGGGTGATTTTACAATATTACCCTAAATGAACTATTTAACATAACCCTTCATCTCTAATCCAATTCCTAGAAGGATGATGCCCCATTTCCCCCATTTTAGAGGTTCCAAAGGCCAAATCTATATATTGTATGATCATTTTCATCTGGGATCCAATTGTACATATTTTTTTCGTGTTGTATGAGTAATGGTAAAAACTCGACTACAGTTCGATCCTTATTAATTTATCTTCCTCTTAAATTAGTAATTGAGTTTTAGGATTTTATGCACATTTTTAATATCTACTCTGATCTAGGATTAATTAGAGCTTACATTGAATGGGATGAGTCAAAAATGTGAGAGTTATGTGTTCTATAACTCATCCCTTAGGTTTTTTTTATTTTTGAATTAGTTTGTGGGACCTATAATTTCATTGGGTTTCATTTATTGAACTTATATTCAATGATTATTGGAATTAAAAACAAATGGTAATGATTATTCCTTAAATGTGATTGGTTGTTGGTGTTTGTGTCCATAACTCTTAGAGCCCCATGTAAGGTGATAATCCATAATTAGGATTTTACTATTTTCAAAATTTTTAACCCTTGTTCAGGTGTACTTAGGCTTGACCACACTTATAGTAAGGATATATATAATAAATGACCATAGAATCATGTAATTATGAAAATTTTGTACCATGTCACTCCCATTTGACCATCCTAAGGTGTGTTCTTGAATGTAAGTAACCAATTCAAATTATATTTAGAATGCATAAATAAGTAAATGGCATGAACTTATTATATGTAAATGAATGTTTTGTTTCATGTCTATAGAATACCTTTCCTTGTTTATGAAAGGTGTCAGAGTGAACCTTATTAATTAGATGTTACTTACATTATTTTAATCAAAATTTTCCATGCTAATTGGCCTTGTCAAACTAATGAAAGACAAGGCTACTACCAAAAGAAAATGTAAGCATCATAATTATCATAACGCCAATATAATTGTAATGAATTAAATAAAAGGTACTTTTTATGCACATGGACCTTGAAATCATTATATAAATTATTTACTTGTATTATCCCATTGATTCCAAAGGGAATACCTTGGGTACTCGAGGATGTATTTCTGATTCTAGGATGTCTGTTGCCTTGGGTGACACCTATCCGGGAACCCGATGCTTTATTACCTATGGATGATTGGTGTGAAACAATAAGATCCTTTTATTATTATTATAGGATACCTCATATTTACTCTATGTTTTTAGAATGACATGAGGTTCCTTGGATACATACTTGGGCGCAACCATTGATTATCACCAATTTTACCATGGATGAATTCCTTAAACTATGTTTGAAACATTATTGTGGAAATGCCCTCGAAAATACTCCTTGCATTACACGCCACACCATATCCGGACTCAATTAATACTGATTCTAAAGCCCTTATGTTCTAGGTAACCATTGGGAATACATTGTAACCAATTCATACTAATTATTAATTATTGTTTCCCTATTACATCTTGGAACCTTAAAATTTTTTACTATCACGACGTGATATCATTGATAACTATGCCACCCCTGACTAGTTTATACAAACTAGAAATTTATTTATTACTTGACTAGTTAAATGTTCATATAGTAGCTAAGGGAAATACTATTTACTTGTCTATTTAGTTACATTATACTATTTTTCATTATATATGAATTCCTTCACACTGTTACATTTCTATTAGACATGCCTTATCTTATAGACACCATTAGTGGTGGACCACTAAGATTTATCTCAAACACTATCCAAGAACCCTTGGTATCTATGGGAGATTACATATATAAAGGTTTTTATCAAGTGATTCATAATTATGTAGACACATAATTTCTTATTGTGCTAGGATGGAGCTGGTAGTAGACAACTGAGCTACGGCTCTGGATTCATGGGATAGTTTATGTATTTCCATTATCCTATATTGTGGTTTTCAAGTTTGTTTGAAAATTTTTATCCATTTTTTCCAGAATTCTAGTGACATAAAATATAGCTTAATCATATATTATATGAAATTCCAGTTATTAAAGTTATTATTGATTTAACTCCTTCTGTTTTGTATTCAATTTACAAATATTTATTCCTCTATTTAACTAATTTTGTATATTATATGTTATTTGTTGTGTTCCATTATGGTAATGAGGGCATAGTCTCCACACAGACGCACCATAGTCCCTCACTACTAGTCTGCAGCCTCTGGAATTTTGGGTGATGCGCTTTAATCCATGTGGCCCACCAGGCTCAAAGCATCACCCAAGTGGCATCTGCGTCCCAGATGCCAGAAAGTCGTATTAGAGGGGTTCCTCTATTTCATTACTGTTTAGTGACCAGAGATTGGATATTAGTAATGTTTGGGAATTTATCATATGTTGTTCTTGGGAATCATGAACCCATGTTCGAGGTAAAATTCAAGTTTCCTGAAATATAATTGTTGTTCAATTTTTTCCTATTAGAATTGATAAAATTTCACTATTGGGTGATGCACCGTCTATGTAGTGATATTGATTATTATTCTAATTGAGGATCTAATTTCATCCTTGTCCTAATGATATGATTGAAAAGAAAATTGTTACACGAATCATAGTAGGAACCTATAATTCGCATGTCATTCCAAATTTCCCCATCGTATAGGTGAATTTCACTACTTTCATTTCCAAATATGCATGTGATTGTTGAGGGAGTCTTTCATAAATATGTGCTAATGATGCTTTTGGGATATCATTGAGTGATTTCCAATTTCAATTAATGATTTTTTGTGGGACCTCATTATTTAGAATTAGTAATTTACTAAATCAAGAATTAAATTAGAAAATCAAATGGGTGTTGGTCTCAATGATAATGATCATGGGCCCTGATTCACTAGGATAAAAAAATAAATTTTAATGAACATTGATAAAAGTTATAAGAAAATTAAAACATAAAATTGATATGGTTGAACTTTATTTTTCCCACATTATCATAATAATGATATTTAAAGTAGATAACTTGGTTATTAAATATAAAATGAAATGAAACAATTTCAATTAAATGACGAGGTAAGGAAATATTGAATCTTTATCGATTTGAATATCTGAAACTCATATCTAAGAGCATACGGATATGTATCCATCTAAGTGGTTGGTTGGTATTATATTCCTTTGGTATTGAGAATCCTTACGTATATCTTTTAGTAGTGTTTCTATCTGTTTCTAAAATCTTGTTATTAGGCTTGTGCTTGGGAAGATTATAGACCAATACCACCATAAAGTCCTTGGGTCATGCACTAGGAGAGTAGTGAATACTGTTCTCTATAGATGGTGGGTTTTGAGCCACTAGTATTACCCCCAGGAATTCCACATGGGCAACCTCCAACTAAACCAAAATTTTCTATTTATTCTCTCATTCATGATAGTCTCCTACATATGATTCCATACAAGAATATTTCTCCATAAGATGCACCTACGATGGATGACCTAACCAATGAGTACTTACAGTATCATCATCCTAATTTTTCAGTAGATGGTGGTCTGCATAGTGTTGAGTTCTATCCATGATCCTTCTTTTCTATCATTGATCATCTAGAGACACCTCTAAAGTGGAGGGTCAAAATTTATTTGTACATGATCTTTGATTTGATAGAGAGTTGGTGGGATGTGACTACAAAAGATGGTTTCCTTTAGGACATGGTATGAGATGATTTTTATACTACCTTTTATTATCAGTTAATTCCTCATATGCTGAGAGTAGATAGAGAAAGAGAGGTTAGGAATCTCGAGTATGGTTATATGTCAGTTGTGGAGTATTCATCTTGTTTCACTGAGTTGTAGTTCTTTTCACCAATTCTAGCTAGATATGATCTTTCATGATCTACACACATTGATAATGGTCTCCCGTATTCAATCTATACTTAGTAGAATATCATCTACCGACCTTCATTCTTTCAAGTTGTATATCAAGGTCTTATAATTGAGCATAACCTTAAGCAAGGTTATAGTATTAGGGATCTAGGACTAGTTCCCTGTAAGGATAGTAGTTATTTAGTTGGTAGAAATAGTTCACTCAATGATCATCATTATGGAATTGCAAGCCAAGGTACCCAATTAGGTAGTTCAGGAGGGTTTCATTAGTGCAGATGTATGGTGCATCTAAAGTCTCTGTGTAACAGAGACCTAGTGGTATTTCAGGCTTCTGCCTATATGAGGGATCTTTAGTGTTTCTGTCAAAACATTCCATCTTCTTATAGTGGAAGATGATATTCACTAGATCCACTATTTGGGGGAAGTTATTTTATGCCATGTTATAAAAGTAGTTGGAGTATCACAAGTAGGACTAATAGAGGAGGAGGTCATGGTCATGGTATCCAGAACTCTAATCACCAATAGTACCAACAATGTAGTTTTGATCATATTATTATAGCTATTTGATAGGTTTGTGGATTAGACCAAATGGTTGAATTAAAGATCATGCCTAAGAATCAAGTAGTGATACCATCTATTGCACAAGGTAAAATTCTAGTATCCTTCACTAAAATATCTACTTCATTTGATATAGGATCATCACTCTATTTCATCTCCTTATCATTAGTAGTGGGACATGGGAAAAATATAGTTTTATGTGGTTTTATAACCCTAGAAACACTCTTGGGGGTATGGTTTGAAGGTTTACACCTCTGTAAGGACTATACCATTGAGGTAGGCATTTATCCTTTTTTATGTGACCACTTTGATCTAGAGATTATGACATTTTATGTCATTCTCAGGATGGATTGGTTGGTTCTGTATCACGCCTTTGTATAATACTATCACCAATGGGGTTCGTTTACATCACCCAAGGGAAGAAGATATCTACATAAGGGTGAGTGGGATGTCCGAGCTGGTAGGTTTGAGAAAGAGCATCATGGGATAGGTGGGGTGACCACACCTATTTCCAATCACTTCCTGGAGGATCAAGGTTTAGACTAGGCTGAATTACCCCAAGTAGTAGATAATTTCATGGATTTCATTACGAATATATTGTCTATCATACCCCGTATGATATAGGTAGATTTTTTAATTGATCAATTTTATATGAGATGGTCTAGTGTTCATTCCTCTATATATGATGGGACCTACTAAGATCATGGAGCACATGAATTAGTTAGAGGATCTTGAGGAAAATGCCTTCATAAAACCCAACACTTCCTCTTAGTGTTCTCCCATTATTTTCTATATAAAGGAAAATGGGACCCCTCATATGTTCTTGGATTATATATTTTTGAACCATATTATTTTCATGAACTGGTATTCAAAACCATGAATATATGAGCTCTTTGACCATCTCCGAGGAGTTATGGTCTTCTCTAAGATCAACTTGAGATCGGGCTATCATTAGGTGTGATTCAGTCCATCATACAAACTTCAATCAAATTTTAGTAGTAGGTATGGTCTGTATGAGTACCCCGTTACATTGTTTTGTTTTTTGAATGTGCCTTCCATTTTCATGTTTCCGATGAATTGGGTGGCCAACCTCTATTTGGATTCTTTTGTCATGGTCATTGTGGAAGGAATCTTGGTTTATTATCACACTCGTAGAGGCCCCGATGTGCACCCTAATATCATTATGTGTACACTAATTTAGCATTAAATTTATTCCAATCTCACTTAGTTATGGTATTTAATTGAACAATTTTTCTTCTTTGGTCATATTATCTCATAATTGGGAGTCTCTATAGACTCAGAGAATGTTTGGTTTGTGGTTTCTTAGGATAACCCCCAGAGAATGATTGATATATGGAGTTTCTTGGGGATAGATTGATTTTGTAATAATTTCATATAGGACTTATAATTCATTTATTCATCTCTTCATGGTCTCATAAATAAGGTTGTTTTGTTTTTGTAGTTTGTAGAGTGTGAGAAAGCCGTCAAGAAGTGGAAAGGGAGGATGGAATCAGCACCTAATCAGATGTAGAATGATCTAGGATGAGGTTATATCATCTTCTATAATGCATCAACCATATTCCTAGGAGTTGGGAAAATGTAGGCGAATAGTGATATTATTCATAGATCACGGTAGTTGAGACTCCATTATAAAAATAACCTAACGTAGGACCTTGTACTAGATGAATTTATCCTTGCCTTACATTTCTAGAGACACTATCAGTTGGGTGGGTTCTTTGTGGTGTACACAGGAAACAGGAGAATCAAATATATATTTTCACATCATGAAATGAATCTCATAGTGTGAAGATTGGTTAAATATATCTATTGCTTTTGAAATGGACTATAAGCCTAGAAACAATAACATATTCACTAATGTGCTGAGTTATAATACTCAAGAACAAGCATAACATAAAGACATTGATGAATCAATGTTAATGGCCATATTTTCATAGTTGTATCTACAGTTTCCTGAAAATTATGAGAGGTCTTACCACTAAAACTTTAATATTACCTCCTTCCACCTAGAGATAGTGAAGGGAATACAATATTCAGATTGAAATGGTTTAGTTATCCATGAGACTACAACACGAGCAAAACTGACTTCAAATTGGCATATGGATAGAGATGATATATTGTCTATTCATGGGTGTGTCTAGGATCCTACAGTTATTGGATAGGAGTTGATTCAAGAGTCACATGGTTGTTGTAAACTTTGTTGGTAGGGAACATGGTTGTATCTAACCGAACATAGTGTATACATTTTTGGGGAGATCCATTCTGTGTGGTCAGCATATTGTTTCACTAACCATAATTACAAACAATGTGTTATTCACCTTCCTCTAGGTTTTTAAAAATGGTTGGGTAATGGTTTGGAAACCATGTGGCCAAACTGGACATAGGATAATTTTAGGGTGACGTTACTATTTTACTTCTAATAATCTAATTAACTTAACCCTTCTCCCCAAATCTGAATTCTAGAGGGATGAACCAAAATTTTACAAATTTTTAGCATTTTAAGGCTGAATATTGTTATTGAAAGATACCCTTTATCTAGGACATGATCAATCTTATGTTTGTCACATGTGAACTGCATTGGTAAGTAATCGAGTCCTTTTAATCCATTATTAATTTTTCTTGTGCACGACCTAGTTACCATGTTTTAGACCTTTTTCCTATTTTTAAGATTTAATCCACCTTAGAATGAATTTGGGAGTAATAATAGATGGCGAGAGTCATACATGTACAAGTTGGGTGGTATATAACACCTCCCTCAAACTCATTGAATTTGGAAGTGATATGTAGGGCCCGCCAATTACATCGGTCCTTGTTTATTGAATTTATATGCCTTGATTATAGTCATTAGAACTATATAGTTATTCTCATTCCATACATGTGACTGGATATTAGTGCTTGTTCCCCTAACTCCCAACATCCCAATGTATGGTGATATTCAATAAATGGTTTTTAGTTTTTTTTGACAATTTTGATCCATCGTTCGGGTGTCCTCGATCTTTACCACACTAATTGTAAGACTCCTTATATTAATTTCACACTGAATCAAGTAATTATTAAAATCATTTGTTGTGCCACTCCCAACTAATTCACCTGATTTTAGTGCTTTAATATTGGTAATTGATTAAAATGTTATTATGTAAATCATACATAAGTATATATGCCTTTTCTATATTAAATTTAAATGAATCTTTGGTTTCATGGACGTAGGATGAATTTCCATATTATTGAAGGTAGTGGATTAAACCTCATTAATTGAACATGACATATATGGTTTTAATAAAAAGGTTCCATGATACTTGGCCTTATCAATCTAATGACAGGAAAGGCTTGAACCTAGTGAAACTCTTAATGGAATAGTTATCATTTGGCCAAAATAATTATAATGAATTATATGTAAGGTGAATCATTATGCACATTGACCATGTAATATTTATAGGAAGTCTTGACTCATTTTTTCTCTTTGATTCCTTAGGGAATGCATTCTGTACCTGTGGATGTTTTCTGATTCAAAGAAACTATTTTCCATTGGTGAGATATACCCTAGAACATGATCCTTATTTACCTAATGATTCTCGCTAGGACACCGTATGATCCCTTAATTATTATTATGGGATTCCTCATATAAACACTTATGATATTGTTTTACATGTGGTACCTTAATTTTATCTATGGGAACAACCAGTACATATCTTCTGTTTTACAATGGTTGGATTCTCTGGAATCAATTTGAAATATTACTATGGGAATACAATGTATGATTCCCCTTGGATTACACTCTTAACCCTTAGATATTCATGATTAATACTGATTCAAGAGATCTTGAGGTCTAAGTATCCTTGGTGAATTCCATGAATCAAATTCATACAAGTTATCAGTTATGGATTCCTTGTTACTTATTGGAACCTTCACAATTTATTCAATCCTAAGGCGATGTGAGTGCTAGCTACGCCTCATGTGAATTAATTATATAAACTAGAAAATAAGTAATTAATGAACTGGTTAGATTTTTAAATACAAACCTATTGCTGAAAGAGGTACTTGGTAATTTAGTAACATTGTACTTACTTATATTTTCTATGCATTCTAGAACAACATTACTTTTCTATAAAATGGGTCGGATGTTATAGACACCATTAGATGTATCCCAATAAGATTTATCTCATACCCTCTCAAAGATCCATTGGTTCCTATAGAAGATTACTTTTTTGCTGATACTGAAAAAAGTGAAGTGGAATTTATAATACATTTTATCAATTTTTGGTCTTGGATGGAGGTTGTAGTAGATGACCGAGTTGTGGCTCAAGATACTTGGGATAATTTATGTATTTCATTATTTCTACATTGTTTTTTCATATATTCCTAATATTCTATATCAATGTTTTCAATATTTTTAGTTCTATGAAATATATCATGATCTTCTATTTCATTTCATTAATTTCATTTCTGTTATTTTTGTTTTTTCTCCTTACATTGTTTATTCTATTTACTTATATTTCTTCCTCTATTTCTCTCACGATGTATCTTATTTGTTATCTATTGTGTTTCAGTCTAGTAATGAGGGAATATTCCCCTTGTGGCCAAAACCTAGTCTCTCATTACTAGTCAATAGCCTCTGGTGTTGGGGGAGATGTGATTGAGGCCGTTTGGACGACTAGGATCAGGGCACCTCCTAAGTGGAATCCAGGTCTAGTGCGTCGCAAGAGGAGTGTTATAACACTTTTATCCTTCCAATGCAACCGATGATAGTTGAATTAGAAATAGAATGTGGGATATCCATTGAAGACTAAGGAGGAATACAAAGGCGATCTTGACTGAAACTTGGGTATAGTAATAGAATAAGATGGAGGAAAAGAAATTAAAGGAGGGAATGTTTAAAGGATATTTTAACCCATATTTAATGTGGAACACAATTAGGATGTAATTACACTGTTATTATAAAGGAAAATTGTTTTTAGAATATGTTTGGTATATTATATTATTCACAAACAATATTATTTAATTTAAATAAACTTAATATAAAGGTAAATATGAAAATATTCATTAAACCATAATATTAACATTGTTCAATTATTATCATTATACAATATGACTATTGGGAAATATAATCCCTATAATAATTTTAACACTACCATTATAGTTTACATATATAAACATGACAGAGCATAATTGATACATAAAGAAGATTCTACGGCCCAAACTTGTTGTGTCATTCCATTTGAAGCACATTTTACAGAGCATGGGAGGGTGGTTTTTTCATTGGTGTTCACACATGACTGAGAAAAATTTGAGCTTCAATATGTGAAGCGTTAAGGAAATTGACGATTGGATAAGTTAATGTTTGTGGAGATTAACAGTTGGTCGATGTTAGCTGACGCACCCCAAGAAGCAAACACCATTTCACAACTTACACTTAGTGTTTATATGGGTGAAATAAGGGGCTATGATTCGAGGCCTTTTTAGGTAAAGTGTAATTAAATTGTATCAATACAAATTGTATTCCATTATTTTGTTTTTTATAATAGTTTTCCTGAATACAATTGTGATAGAATTTGATAAAATGATTTTTTTGATAGATATTCCACTTTTGAGAAAGGATATAAATAATTATAATAAAATAAGATATTAGGAATAAATAATATTTGAAAAAAAATATTGTGATAAAAATAAAATTATTTAAATATAAATGATAAAATAATATATTTTTTTAGGTGTCTCTAATTTTACTATGCATTTTCAATCATCAATTTTTTTTAATAAATATGGACATTCTAAAAGCCAGAATTATAATATTTATAAAATTATTTTGGTAAAATAAATTTCATTTTTAAAATCATCATGTAAAAAATAGGTTTTTTTGAATTTATGATAACTTTGCAAAATATTTTTTTAATGAATAGGAAAAATACTATTTCAGTTTTCCATTTTGTTAATGACATCATAATTTTTCCATAACAGTGTAATAATTAATTAACCACAATCCCTGAATTAAAATATGATATATTATTAATATAATAAATTATTTTATATTTCAATAAATTTACAAATATATAATTTACTTTCCAAATTCAAAAATAGAATCATGAAAATTATAAATTATATTTTTTTAAACGGTAATTTTCCTTTCCAAAATACATAATATAAATTATTAGATGACTCCTGTGGGATTAAATAACATAAAAGTTTTCCAAAGTGTCTAATTACATGGTAAAATACAATTATAAACCCCATTGATTTAAATTTTCCACTACATAGGTTTCTACGACCAAAATTTAAAAATTAATAAAAAAATCACCCACAAGTGCTAGAAATACTCACCCAGTTTTCAATTTCATTAAACTCCAAATTTATCTGCCACGGAGATATACAATTTTTAGCTGCAAGGGAATCCTCCCAAGGTTTCTTTAATCCACCTAGGTCATTATCCTCAAGTTTTAGTAACTACTCTTCAAGGTAAGGGAATTCTCGACATCTCTTTTCCATTCATGTTCCCACAATATGCGGTATGTAATTCAAATATCCAAAAAAAGATTATCTATAATTTTTTTCCCATTTCCATTATTATTATTATTTTATATATTTTGGAAAAGTTCCCCCACCCACTTTATTATTTTCTAAAACCAGGTTCTTAACCCATTATTCAAACAGATTTAACATCTGCAAAAATCTCGCTTCCCCGTATAATTCCATTTTATTTTCCTTATGTGAATACAAAAACCTATTTTTATTCATAAGGTATATTAAAATATGTAAAAATGATTTATTGTTTTATAGTTGAAATAAAATAAACTCTAATTCCCATTTCTTGGGTTATAAATGACATAAGGGTCGTTTCATTAATCAAATTTAAAATTACATTATTTAATATGAATGATTTTTCTTTTATTCTCCAAAGGTTATTTATGAATTTTTTTTGTAATTATATATTTCGATCTTAATAATTAATATTAATTAAATGTCCACCATGATAATTCAACTATTCCTAGATTAATGAAATGAATCTCTAGATATGATATGATTTATAAGAGCTTGCTAAATAACATTTTCAATTTTTATGGCCCCTCAGTGACAATATTTGGTGAAATTCATAATAAAGTATAATTTAAATGTTGTAAATACATATACATTTTATGATTCAAGTTATTTTTATTATGATATTCCACTTTTTCCTCTGCTCATTCCTTTATTATTTTACTCAAGTTCTTATTTATATTTCTAAACATGAATTCTAAAATATTTTGTTTGCATTCCCTAACTATGATTGATGCTCACCCATTCTTTTAATGTAGATCACTAGGTTTTTATATAGATAAAAGAACACTGGATGAACCATTGAATAATTCATACACATTGTTTCTAAAAATGTCTTATGTTTTCACGAATTATGTAACTTGTTTCCAAGAAACTAAATATTAAATATCATCTATTTTATACAGTGTAAAGAAATGTTAATGTAATTTAAATTCGGTATTACATAGTTGGTCTTGATTTATGGTTTAGTTTTTTCTAGGAAATCATGATTAAAAAAAATTTGGAAAAATCGAAAGGAAAAGTTAAAATATAGATAAACACCAAGGTATTTTGATGATGTATTATGTAAGTTGTGTTTAAGCCAATAAATCACTATCTCGATAAGACCATGTGTGGATGTTTATTTGGAATAGATGTATCTAGGGGTAAACCCCAAAAACATTGATATGATCAAGATGTAATCATGAATGGGTGCATAATAGTGCGTCTTTTTTCACTCATAGTTTGACCCCTCTATGGGACATGTTTGGTTAATCACAAAATTTTTATTAACCATTATGAATTATAGAAAAATTAATTATTGTTTGCGAAATAAATATTTAAGAATTTTTTTTAAGAAATAAATTTTTTTAGATTTATATGATACTTAAAAGAACAATTTTCACAGTATGGTTTTCTTCTTTCAAAAAATAGAGTTAAATAAGAGGAAATCCATAAATGGGGTGGGTAGTGGACCAAGGATCGATATCCCTCCGTTGAAGGAATTAATGTAAAACCTTATGATAATGTTGATTAAACTATCTTACGTTATTAAAAATAACAAAGAATCCTTAAGAGGGACCAGATTCAACTCAAAGGGATTAACATTTTTTGTTGAATCCGTTTTTCATTAATGACTATCATCATTTATTGGATCTAGAGACGCATTTATTTTTGAACAATGAATATGCTCTATTGAAAATAAATTTTCTATACACAATTGTTTGGAGTTAGATAATGTCACCCTAGTTTTCTACCACCAAGAGGCATGATGTGATTAGTGGTAAACAATATTAAAAAACATAAATCCATGAATGAATATAGATGTTATTGAGTGGGAAGAGTTAATGGGATCTGTTTAAATAAATATTACCCATGTTTGAAGATATATATAGTGGATATGTAATTCATAGAGATGAAGAAGAAGGAAATTGAATATGTGGAAAGCAATGACATAAACATTAAAATGAATTCTTGTTACACCTCTAGATTTTTCATAGATCCAAATGGAAAGGATGATATATAATTTAGTGTACGAAAACCCCATATATGGAAGAATTAATCGAATTTATACTATGACAGCTAAGGGGAGATAGGGTGAAGTGTTATAAAGGTTGAATTACAGTTTTGAGAGACACATTGGTCACCCAGATTGAATGAAAAAAAATATATTTGTAGCTAAACTAGGGGATGAACATTGATCATGAAAGAAGATGGAAACAAATTCAATTTCCAACATGTATCAAATATAGAAAAAATCATTCATGTATCTAATTTCATTTTAGTAGGAAATTTTACAAGTGTGTATGAACTAGACATATTTCTATGAACTATCATAGTGTGACGAAGCATGTACTTCTCTACACTAATGACAAAAGGAATATGTTATTGGCCTATCATGAAGTCTAATTCGTCATTTTTGAATAGCATGGGATCCATTCCAAAAATTTTCCAAATCCAAATATAGTGGAGGAGAATCTCTATAAACCATAACATTTCCCATGGGGGTGTGTCATGATTTTTATATCAAGATGGATGAATTTTATTATTCAAATGATATGGTGGTAGGAAACTCATTATCCACTCAAATATATCAAGTAATTTGTTTGATTTTGGTTCAAATGTTTCCCCTTATTCCCTAAATGTTTTCAAAGAATATATAATAAATCCATGACATAAAAAATTATATTTATCATTCAATACACTTGGTGGGATTATCAATGCATCTTCAGTGAATCGAGAATCTAGTATTGGATTTTGAGAGTACAATTTCATCAATAATATAGTACTATTATAATGCTTGGATTTAATCTTATACTAGGGATGGATTGTCTCTCAATGTATATTTATTATAACATCTATAGATGTTAGGAAATCATCATTTTCCTAATTGTAAAATCGATAATTGTCATCGTAGGATAGATATTTGGACCCATGATTTGTCTCAAATAACCTCTTATATCCTTCCTTCTGTAAATTATTTGTGATGATGAAGAAGAAAATGATAGTTTAAAAATAGAAAATGTCCTCATCATTAAAGAATAAATTGACATATTTCTTTAATAGTTAACAATGCCTACTCCAGAAATAGAGGTATGTTTCTCCATGGAAATTATGCTAAGATACATGCCAATATCTTAGTAACAATATATAATAGAAAATGTAGTTGGAATAATTAAAGATATAGCATCACGATATTTTGGAGAAGGTGTTTATTTGACCTAGTAGGTCTACTTGGGAGTACCAGTTCTCCTTGTGAAGAATAAGCATTGATCAATGTGGAGATTAATTGATTATAGATAACATAAAGGAACCATAGTTAAAAAGAAGTTCCATATTCCACGGACTGATGATTTATTTTACTACCTTAAGGGGGTTCAATTATTTTCTAAGATTGATCATCGTTCTGGTTATCCCAAATTGAGGGTGTAGAAAGAATATATTCCAAAGGCTTCCTTCCAATCAAGATATGGGCATTATGAGATTTTATTTGTTCTTTTCTTCTTCACAAATTCTAAAAATATATTTACTGATTTGATGAATATAATATTTAAGGACTCATATAGAAAATTGTGGTAGTTTTTATTGATGCTATTCTAATACATTCAAAATTTAACTAGTTCAATGAGGATTATGTAAGAGTTGTATTGAAAACTCTATGGAAGGATATGTTTTTTGGAATCTTTAGAAAATGTTAATTTTCATTACAAAATGTATATTTCTTGGGAACATTTTAACTAATGAAAACTGTAAAGAAAATGTTTGTGGAGGAGGGGCATCATCCTATAACAGTATTTTAGATTCATATTATTCTTCTTTTAAAATGATGTTATAGGTGGTTTTTGATAAAACGTTTAATGGAATTATAGTCCTCAAACTGTGTTATGTCAAAAATGTTCCATGTTTTTCTGAAATAATAATTGTGAATAATCTTTCCAAGAGCTAGAGAACTGATTTGTTAATGAACATGAGTTAACTCAACCATCTATTTGAGAATGATTCATTATACTTTGCGAT
This sequence comes from Viscum album, assembly GCA_963277665.1. Lineage (NCBI taxonomy): Eukaryota > Viridiplantae > Streptophyta > Magnoliopsida > Santalales > Viscaceae > Viscum > Viscum album. The sequence goes on along the minus strand of OY728123.1, from coordinate 418,102,815 downwards.
GCATATCTGAAATGTATTGGGTTAATCCTTATGAAAAATGATATGGTGATTTGTTATCCATGTTTATATTTTATGCTTCAGGAGAATAATTATCCTACACATGACCTACATCTAGGAGTGGATTTTTCATCAAATATGCACATGCACTATCTTTATGGGGAGAAATGTGAAATACTTATAGTCTAAAGATTGAAGTATATTTTCACAAAAAACAGAATTGATCATGAGATAGAGGATATGATTGGAACATCGTAAAGAAAATAATTGTACAATTTATTACCACCCTCAAATAGAAAACAATTTCACTGACGTATTATTTATAAAATAATCACTTATTATGTAAATTATGAACATTAAAGGAGATCCATTGATCAAAGAACTAGTAAAAAATTACATGTGAATCATAAGTCATGGGACATTATCAAGCCTATACCAAACTATTTATTAACCATAATTACAATAGAAGATCAAGAAATGTGAAACATAATATCCTTTCTTATAGAAGATGATAAAGGATTTAAATAATGGGAGGTTACTTGAGTTCAATATTGATCAAGAATGTGCACTAAAATTTTGTACAATGTTGTCTGTTCCATCTATTCCAGAAACAAAGAAGGATATTATTGATGAAGATCAGGGCTCAATAATATCTATAAATACTAGAATCAATAAAATTTATAAGGACCTTCATGATCATTAATGGTGGGAAACATGAAAAGGGAGATTGTCGACTATAATACAATGTGGATTTTTTGTGTCAACAATTGATGCTAGAGTGACAGCATTCCAAAAGGGTTATTAGAAACACTACCCATAACAACATGTAAGGAGTAAAATATAATTGGTCACTTTGTTTCTAGTCTCTAGAGAACATCCAAAAGAAAAAATGTGATGTGGGTTATAATGGACCATCTCACCATATCTAAAAATATTATCTCAATCTAGGAAGACTTATCTCTTGATCAAAATTCAATGATTAAAATAAAGGAAGTGGTTTGGTTGCATTTAGTTCCACTTTATATTATATTTTATCATGATCCAAGGTTTACATCAAAATTTGGGAGAACTATTCAACATGATATGGGTAGAAAATTTAAACATAATATGGCCTATCACCCCTAAACTACTTGCCAATATGAAGATACTATTTAAACATTAGTGGACATGTTGAGAGCATGACCAATGGAATTTTATAGTGGATTGAATCAAGAACTCCCATTAGTTGACTACTCATACAACAACATATTTTATTTGGCCATTCAAAAGGAACCTTATGAAGATCTATGTAGGACGTGATGCAGAACTCCTAATTGTTGGGTTGAATTTCGACCAAGAATGCTTCGTGGGCCTGATCTTGTGTAGGAGATGACAAAAGAGGTCCATGCCATCAACAATACATAAAGGTTTACTAGATTCGATAGAATATCTATGTGAAAAACCATCTAAGGTACTTAGATATTAGTCATGGGGAAAACGCATTCAATCAAATATTACGATAAAAGGGAGTAATGTAGTTTAAGAAGAAATAGATGCTTATCCCTAGATACACAGGTCCATATAAAATAATTTATTTCATAAAATAATTTGTATTTTGTATTGCACTTCGTCCAAATATATATCAAGCTCCTGATTTATTCCATGAATATCTCTTAATAATGTGCATACAGAACCCTACACGTATATTAAATCGTATGGTGTTACAACTATAACATGAACTCTCTTATGAGAAGTAATAGGTAGATATCATGTACCGCAGAGACTGGGTTATACACAACAAGAATACCAACTCTTCAAATAATTTTTGATAAACCATATATATGAATATGCGATGTGGGAACTAGAAGTGACAATGAGGAAAAGGTACCGACACCTTTTCTCAACTGAAAGAACAAGTTAGTTTTAGGGATGAAATTTTTTATGCGGGGGAATGTAACAACCCCATCATTTTGAATGATTATTGTTTCCAAAAAATGTGTTTTATTTTATATTATTCATAAAAAATTATATCATTATTAATGAAGTTAATATAAAGAAATATGCCACCATATAGATTCAAATATAGTATGATCTGTGGTAAATTATGACCATTTGATAATATGACAGTTGGGAATATTACTATTGATAATAATTTTAATGTTATCATTAGAGTTTTTAAGTAAAATATTGAAAAAGTATAATTGATATAGAAAGAAGAATTGGTGGAATAAACAATAATAGTTATGCTATTTGAAGCTAATTTTTAATAGATTCGGTGGGTGGTTTTATCACTGGGGTTCAACCTTATCAAATCCCATGTCAAACTTCAACAAGTCAAGTAAAAACTGAATCACCTACATGGGAAGGTCATGTTAGTGGAGATTACCGGTTGGTCTATGTTAGTCTAGGAACTGCATGAAACTACCACCATTTTACTCCATACTCTTAGGTTATGTTACGGTGTAATAAGTGGTTATGTGTTGAGTCCATTGTTTGCTAAATTATAATTCCATTTTATAAATGAAATTTCTATTCCATTATTAATATTTTAAGAATTGTTTTTCTTAATGAAATTGAGATAGAATTAGATAAATTGAGATGGAATGAGATAAATTGATTTTCTGTACATATATTTTACCTTCCAAAAAAGAAATAAATAATTTCAATAAACTAATATATTTTTAATAATACATATTATAATTTTATAGTGTGATAAAATCATTTTATTTTAAATTTAAATTATATAATAATTTTATTTTTTCATGTGTCATAACTTTTACTATTCATTTTCAATCCTATATGATATTGAATAAATATGGATTTTTATATTTAAAAGATATAATCCACAAATTTGGGGAATTATTATGATAAACTAAAAATGTTTTTTTAAATAAGTACATCGAAATTATGTTAGGGTGAATTTATGATTTTTTAAGGCATGGAATTTTTGTGAATAGTAACAATTCATTTTTACTTTTTTCGATATGTTAATGAATTCACAATTATATAATAAATATATAATAATTAATAAATAATAATTAAAGCCTAAAAATATTTTATATTATTAATATCATATATTTTAATAGATTTTAATCGTTTTCCCATTATGTAATTTATTTTCCAAGTTCAAAAATGGAAAATTAAACTTTAAGAATGTTATTTTGTGACAAAATTAATGATACTTCTCAGAATAAGTAATATAAAATCATGTTCAGATATTTTATATTAAAATAACATAAACAGTTTCCTATGTTTCCAATACATTGGAAAAATACCATGGGAAATTCCTTGGGGTTTCATTTACCACTACCTTCATTTATAAGGCTTAAATTGATAAATTATTAAACAAATCCCCCACCCTTTTTGTATAAATACCCATGTATTTGTCCATTTCCATAAAAGATAAATTCTCCATCCACAAATATATGATATTTTTACCTACATAGTAGTTTTACAAAAGTGTCCACAGGCCCCCAATGTCCCAATACTCATTTTATAAGAACTACACTTCAAGGTAAAGAAAATCTCCACTTATCTTTTCTATTCAAGTTACCTATTTGTGTGGCATGACTTTCAAATTTCAAATATTTGTTCATATATCCAATTTATTTTAACCCTTTATTATATTTTTAGTCCTTTATTATTGTTATAGTATTTTCCTCTCACATTTTACCCCTTTCTAAAATCATACTTTATTCCAGTTATGCTACTGATTTTACTTCTCAAAATTACACTCTTCTCCTAAAGAAATTCCCTTTTATTTTCTTTATGAGAACACCCAAACCTCTTTATTTTCCAAGCGTTTTAATTGATATATATGAACTATTTATTTTATTCTATAATTTATATACATAAAACTCTCATTCCCTTTATTAGGGTTATATATGACATAATGATCATGTCTTTTATACACCTTTTAATCCGTGGTGATTCTTACATAAAACACGTTTATTCTATTCTTAATGGGTTATCTTTAATATTTCATATTATTATGTATGTGTCTCACAATAATTATGAAATATTAATGTTGATCCCTAATAAATCTCCAATGCATTGGGAAAAGGAATTAATCTTTAGAGATGACAAGTTTTGGGATACCTTGGTGAATATCCTTATAAATGTTAATGACACCATTGTGATAAAACATTATGGGATGCCTAAGAATGTCTGATATTAATGTTTTATGCACATTTACATTTTATGAATCATTTTATTTTTATTTTGATATTCCCCTTTTTCCTTTTATCATGACTTCATTATATTCCTCGGGTTCTTATTAAAATTTCTCAAGATCACGTGTAAAATATTTCCCTCTAATTCCAATAATGGGAATTATAATCTCACTTTCATTTGATGTATGTCATCGGGTCATTATATAACGTAAATTTATGTAGGATAAACTAATTCATAATCCTTCCATGATTTTTAGAATAATGTTTTTATCTTTTTTGATTTATTATATACCTTGTTTACAATAAACTAAAAATTAAAAGACCCCTTGTTTTGTACAATGTAATAAAAATGCGGTATTCAATATAGGACTCATGACATGGATTACCAAGAACAAACCACGTTTCATATGTTCACGTGGTTTGGGTGCCTAGTTTTTACTACCAATGTGTAAACGGTGTTCCCCGGCCTTTCCAGAAACAAGGATTTCGAATCACGAGGATCCTAAAACACTATAAACACCACTTGAGCCTTCAAAATTATCTAAAACCATCACATTTAATTGAAATAACACTCATTATTACAATATGAGAATCAATTTTGGATTCCGACCATCCACAAAAATAAATCTATAATATCTTATAATTTTAAACCAGAACAGAACACAAGATGTTACAACAATTTACCACTCCACACCCCCCCTTATTGACGTCGAATTCTACCATCCATAATCTTGTTCTCTTGTTCATCTTACACATTATTAAGGAAAAACAATCTCATGGAATTGTATTATCCCAACTGAAAAGGACATCTGACCCCACTTTTGATCATTGAAATATCGTCATCCTATCATATCAACCCCTATAAAACACACCAACATAAATAAAAATTCATATATGTGTTATCTTTTTTCTCACACCAAGTGTAAATTGTAGGGGCCTTGAGATTGGTGATCAGTTTCCTAGTTTTTAAGTTGAAGATGAAAATTTTGACATGAATGGTTGAGATAAAATGATATTTTATTACATGGGTTAAATATAACAATGATAAGGGTGATCTATAGGATAAATAAACTCATTTAATATAAAAAACCTGATGGATCATCCATAATAAAAAATCACTCTCGAATAGAAAGAAATTAAAAGGTCTATTTAAGGGAAACATTCCCCCTAATCATCTCTGATATATCCCCCTCAACTATTGGGTGCACCTAGATGGCCCATATTTTTATTGTTACCTGTTAATCACTATAATCTCCCTCCAATTATTCCCTCAACACTAGATCATCCTTGGCCAACGCTATCTATTCCTTTAGTTGGCTGATGATTTCCCCTTTGGAAGTGCTGAAAAACATTTGCTTTTATGCCTCCACCTTTAAGTGAGCAGGAAATTTTTAAACCTCATAGAGTACCTTGGTGGCTCCAAATAGATTCATTTACAATTTTCATTCACGTTATTTTTATTTTTTTCCACTCTATCATCTAGGAAGTATTGATCCAATTCATAGAGGGTGTAGTAATCATCACAACTCGACCCCAAGTTTACCAACCAATAGTGAAGGTAATCCCTCTAACCTATCAGGATAGCACATGGAGTAAAATTTATGATGCTCAAGATGCTCCCCCTTTCCCTATTTCAGACCACATTATTCTCCTCAAAAACATGTGAAATAAAATATTCAAGATAATGAGGGGGAATAGGATGATATTTGGGAATGACCGTAAGTAATATTTAAATGGTATCTTCCATATGGACCCCTTCATATGGGTTGGGATCTATATAGGGGGGTATTAATTTCTTCAACCCCCTTATTGGTGTCAACTTCCTCACCTATCTGAGGCTACATTGACACCTCGAATACATATTCTAGTATGAAAGGTTTCTCCTTTAGGAATGGGTCAAGTTCTTATTTAATGCAAAATCATTATAGGCATAGCCGACCACCGGAGAAAGCACAATATCCTTGGTCCACGTAGATATACATGGATCCTAATGAAATATATTCTAAAATTGATTCTCAAATAAAATAATGGATAATGTAATTTAAAAAAATTACAAGGGTGAATTGATCTTTTTTGAAATAGAGACTTGTGTGATGGGTTGGCATGGACAACATCTATCTACCTTTCCCATTTGATGAACAAATCGTAGATGGAAGTCACCCTAAATAATGTCACATGGCCCAGTGTTCAGAATGAGTGATCCACCACTAGAGACCCCTCTAAACCAGTGGGTTCCCCCATGTGATCATACATAGTAATATGTCTAATAGCTACACCAAATGAGAACATGTGAGTTTTAAAAAAATCAGTCAACCATTATAAATAATAAAACATATGGTGAAAATAATTTATTATTTACCTATAATATTCATGTAATCATAATGTTTTGTCATATTTAGTGGAATTACATTCTATAAGGAACTGTTTTGAGTCACCTAGATGAGGTCTGCCTTATATGACATGCATTATGAGAGATCCTAAATCATCATGTACAAAATCCTCTTGAACTCTCCTAAAGAGTTCTTAGGGATGAAATCTATTGCGAGATCCATATCACCAAAGAAGGATCATTTTCCACCATCAAAACAGTATTATTGGACCCATTTTAATTATTCAATTATAAATTGAGACCATGAGTCGGAAATGATAAATGAAACGGAAATTGGTCATGACATCAGTAGTTCATTAGTAAAAACCATACATCACAAAAGAAGAAATTACTAAATCCCAAATCAGTTTTAACTCCCTACATTCAAGAGAAATTCCCTATTTGGAATTATTCCCTATAACTCCTCATAATAAGATCCCTTAAAATTGGGGTCTTGATTCAGCACAATCCAAGATGGCACTTCAATAGTGATTTCCTTGATAGGATCCCATATAATAATATATTACACCAAGGGAGTACAAGGATCTCTATCCCCACTTCAGGTTTCCATCTAATATATATATTCCATATAGAAATACTCACCCAATATTCCACTAATGTGGTCTTATGGGTGGCACTACATTCAAGATCTCAATCACATATCTAGTAAGACTCCTCTATATCTTTTCTGAAATTTTAGAGAGTCACAACATATAACCCACCTCACAATGATTTTATTGGATATCATCATCCATGACATACAATAAATAGTGAAAACTCTTCCCTATATCCTATTTGGATCATTGGGTGCTATCCACTGAGCATTTATTATGCACCCATGGCCGTTTTTTGGGAAGCCTCACACTGCCAAACTTGCTGTTTAAGGGTCTGTAGTGGAAAGTAAAGGAACATCTATCCTTGGAGATCCATTTTCTATTATCACCCTGCCTAATCCCTCCATGACACATGGACATCACCCATAATGTAAACCCACATATCCCTTTGTTTCTCTCGAGGATCAGCTAAGGGATCCACTTTCTTCACAGATTTTTAAAAAACTACATCTTAGTATTCCAACATCTAGTTGTTAGAATAATTTTGGGTGGGATAGTATTGGGATTCTCTTGGGGTGGCATGATCGCCTCCCTACAAAACTCGTTGATGAACATCACCCACAATTGATGAAGGACTCACAAGTTCCTCTCAGTTTGAACACCTACAGAAACCATTATTGTCAGTTATTGCATACAACTGAACTCCTATGAGAATCTGGATAGGGTGCATGGTTCAAAGTGTACATTCTCATCAATAATTACAACCAATACCACACCTAAAATGATTTAAATATATTTCCACTAATCTGGATTCGCTTGGATATTTTAGATAATTTCACTATATAGGGCCTATAATGGTTTGAAGAATAAATTACATATATTCCTAACATGAGAAACCACCTCAACATTATTGAGTATCAATGGGCACACCCAAATGACGTTTAGTAGAGACCTTTAGAGTTCATCATTCTATGTGTAATGGAATTTTGGAAATTTTACCCTCAAAAGGTAACCATTGTCCACCCATTATGGAATTAGAATGGACAATAGATGAACCTAGGGCTGTCCCCCCTCATGAAATGTCCCATTTATTTATTAGACCTAAAAAACCGGCATATAAGGTTGACCTATTTTTTAGATTCCATGATTAATTCCATCACTAGGGTATCGTTCAAAAGGACCATGCACATATCTCTAGAAGGAAGTACCCACCCTTTAAGAAATATCACTTATAATTTTTCCCATCAGAATTTTTTATACAATTACTTTATTTTGTAGACTCATTTCTCAAACTAACCCACCTCTAGTGACATGTAGTACATTCTATACCTCTTATGGATCCACAAATCATGAAACCTCATTGATCAGGCCAATATCCACACCACATGTATGTTCTTGAATAGTCCTAGATATATATTGAAGGAATGTCTCAGTGATATAAAGAATGATGTTTTATAATCTATTTATGCTTTTGTAGTAGGATTTTCACAGCCATCGATTTCTAGTCTATGTCAGCCAAGTCATTTGTGGATTGTAGAAACACTATATAATATTTTTATATCAATAGGATAACACAAATTTTGTACAGATATAAAAAATTGTATCCTCCCCATAATGGATGTGGAATGTGTTTCTATATGGTGATCACATATTGATAAGCTTTAGTTGCAATCTCATATGTTGATAAATTTGAAATTGTGATATAGGAATTTCCATATATGTCCCAATACAACACATATAATCCTTGTACTCCTCTCAAAATTAGCATATCAAGTATTCCCATTCCCATTAATTCATGATGTTCAACCCCATGAATCATGCCATAGTCTTCATACCACTATATCTATTCATTGTAGATGATGAATCAAATAATGCTTGAGTAGCAGGCTACGAACTATACCGCCACTGGTACTTCCATAAGGACTGTTCTGGATCATCCAAAAAAGAGTTTATATGAATCTGACATTTCAAACACCTATTTAATAAAACTCAATGATAATATTCAACCTTTGGAGTTTTCCATGTCATGGTAACCAAAACCATAGTGTATGGATATCCATAGTAAGAATGATCACATTGTTGTCCAACTAAAATTTTCAATGTCGTAGTATATTACAGAGTGGGTGACCCATTTGTATTTATGTTAGTGAGTGAAAAAACAACCACATTCACAAAAATGACTATGGTAACCTAATGTATTTTACAGTTCCACACCATATGATCTATTTTATTAGTATGAGCAGTGGATTTGGCTTCAATGGACTGATCATTCATTTTAATAAGGATTCTAAAAGTCACAATAAATACATTGTGAAAATGGAAAATGCCTCATAAAAGTGTAAATATGTCTCCAAAAATTACCATGGCTTGTGAAAAATATTTTTTAATGAATTAATATAATATTACTGATAGTAGTCAATTCACTGAACATGGAGCACACAATAGTTATGTTTTGTAAAAACTATAGCTTGAATGCAAGGAATTTCCAAAAAAAAAGGCTTTAGATCCCCATATGAGACGGAAAAATTAAATAAACAAACTACCTAGTAAACGTGAATAGTAACAGTAGTTCTTATTCAATAGTTCCTATTTAATTTTAGTCAATATGATTGGTAACATTAGTAATTTTTTATAACATGGTTATGGGAAAATAGTTTATTTATGGGTAAAAATTATACACTAAATGTTATGAAAATACTCTAAAACTTTCCCAAAAACTATATGATGACTATAATTTGGCTCTAAAATCAAAAGATCAATGTTGAATAATTTAATGGAATCTTGGCCCTAAAAATGACTTCAATATTTCCAAAGTCAAAGGGAGTGAAAAAATGTCACACTCTTAGTTTTAATATGTATAATATTTATAATATAGAGATACATTTAACATATTACTGAATATATATATTATTTTGATAGATAAAATGTTTATCTAATTCATGTAATTTTATTATTATTTTTTAGTGAATAAATAATTTTAAAATATAATTAAAAAATAAAGACGCAATAACTACTAAATTAATGGAAAAATCAAATAAATGATATTCGAAATATTAAAAGATAGATTATTTTACTTAATTAAGAATATTCATTAAATATTTGGGTTAATATGACATGTTTTGGGTGTATTATGTGAATTGTTTAAAGATATCTTTATGTAGGTATTTTATTAAAGTCAATGTTAGGAATTGTGTCAAAAATGAAACTTATGATATTTTATGAAATTAATATCTTATAATATTATTTAAAAGAAATATTTAATAAGGACAAGGGGACCAGATATGGTCTAAAATATATTATATTGATGATTTATTGTCCAACTGACACATTATATGTAAAAATCACATCCTCTTGTTATTAAAAACATTATTAAAATAGATAAAATTAAAATATAATAAATAATGTTTAACCAAAATTAAAAGGTTTAAAATAACATAAAAACACCTTAAAATTTTATTGGTTAATTATCCTAAAACCATATCATGTCATGGATTCGAATTAATGGTATTTTTGTGCATTTAGATTGAGATTGATTTTATTATAAATTAATCATTTGAGAAATTCAAAAAGTTTCATTCCCCTCTCGTACAAAAGGGAACCTCAAATTATCCTCCAAAATTATATCTCTTCAATCAAAATGACTTAATTTTTGAATAAATCCAACCATATAAACCTGAAGAGAACCACACTGAGGGAGACCGCAGCGAGGGCGATGCTCCGCTAACCCTACGGTGATGGTGGCCGCCGCGACACCTTCCCCCATCGGGGGGGAGGGGTCTTCGCCCCCAACTCATGCTTCAGGAGATGCAATACCGAGAGTCAGGGATTGCATTGGATCCTCGCCGGATGCGGGTTTCTTCCTCCCCAAAATTGAAGTTGCTCCGAAGGTACCTGGTTGCGTTTCAGGTCAACCTATTGTCCCGGTTTTGGTGAAGGAATTCTATGAAGCTTCGGCGTTACTCTCCTCGACGCTGATCGTGTGGTTTACAAGGCGGCGACCTCTTTTAGAGAACTTCGTCAAAGCGGTCAATACAGATTGGGGTTTGAAGAACCGTGAGCTTGTAAGTATACTGCATCCGCGTCAATTCCTCATTTTGTTTGCCGATGAAGAAGATTTGGGTAGGGCTTGGTCGAGAAAGAGGAAACCCTTTTGTGGCCTGACTTTTCACTTACTTCGCTGGTCTTTTGAGGCGTACACGAATCGTGACTCTCCTTTTGGGGAAATTTGGATTCAATTGCCTGGACATCCTCTGCCATTTCAAAATATTGGGTTGCTGAGGTCAATCGGAAACTCAATAGGGCACATTATATGCAGTGATCAAAGAACAGCTTCTCTGTCTCATCCATTCTCGGTGAGAATTTCTGTGGAAATGGATCTCTCAAGATTGCCGCCGGAGCTTGTCTGGATTGTTGTTGAAGAAGACTATAGTTATGCTCAATAGATAGTCTACGGATCTTGGACTCCATTCTGTTCATTGTGTCACAGGCAGGGTCATGATGAACATGGTTTTCGAAGGAGGTCTAGGGGTGGCCGAGGCTCTGATATTCTAGTTGTGCCAGCGGATGTTCCCACGAGAGGAGGTGTGGTCACCAGTAGTGCTGCACAAGACGGAGATTCACCTGCAGGCATGCATAAAGATTTTCATGCTCCCTCAAAATCAGTTGGGGACAATGATCTGCTGGTTCAGGGGTTTCCTTCAGGGGAGGTAGATGATCCTTTGTCAACTACTGAACTAGAAGATAAGAGACTGAATTCTGTCAAGCTGCGTACAGACTTATGAGTACAGGTGGAAGTGAATGAGGTTCATAGGAAGGAGAACATGTATGGAACTATGGTGGCTACACCTCCAGAGGAGTCTGAAACATCCAACTGGGAGAATGGTGAATTGAATTTCCAGAGCCTTGATGCTGCAATAAATAGCCATGATCAGGACAAGGATGGGGCCTATAATCCCCAGTATATGGGAAGGGGACTTCAGCACCAGCAGGACTATGGTGAGCCTGTGATTGCAGTCCAGAATACTTCGACCAGTCTGACTGAGGTTAGGGTGGATGATTCTATACCATTTTCCCCAAACCTATTTGTTGTTCTGGTAATTTCAGATGGAAGAGTGTCCCAGACAGGGGAAGATGAACAAAACCCTTTCCATCAACATAATGAAAGTGATATGCCAAAATTTGGTTACTCCCACGGAATGATTGTTGGACAGCTGGGTGGTGGTGAGGCGGACCCGGTGGGGGTCAACATGGTTGCATTGGATCAGGTGACTAAGGAGGTTCCAACTCAGATGAACAATGTGAGTTGTAAAAATAAGAAGGGGAAAAAAGATTACACCTTGCTTCCCCCTTCTTTGGAGACCCGCTCTGGGAAGAAACTACCGGTGTCACTGCCCAACGCAGTGAAAGAGGATCACCAGGCTATAACCAAGAGAAACGTCAATGATATGGGAAGTTCTACTAGGATGTTAAGGACTATAAAGGAACCTATACTTTGTTCCGAGGAGGATATGGTCGAGGAATTTCTGTATGTTGACATTCCACAGGAGGAGGCAGATATGATGGGAAGATCTGTATGAGTGGAGGTCAACCACGAACAAGAAAAGTGGATTGACAAGCAATATATGATCTTAATGAGAGGCTTCAACGACAAGAAAATTAGAAAAGAAGAATATATCCGCACTTGGGACAAAATGGAGAACCATTGGGAAGATGTTATTGGAGAATATCATGAGGCTAAGGTATGGCTAATTCATTGGAATATCTAGAGTTAATAGGTTAAGGCTGTGTTTTGGTAACATTTCCTTTTCTTATGAGGCTTTTCCCCTGGTCTGATTTGGGAAGTGCAGTCTGGACTTCCTCAATGGGCAAGATCACTCTACCATTTTCTTTGCAGGTCATTTGGGATATAGCTGATTTTGAGGGATGGCAACATCGGGAGGGACCACGCTTGCATGGGATCGCCGAGTGTCCAGCTCAGGGATAGTGGTTGTTGATGTTGCATGTATGTGGTAGTTCCTTCTCTTTCCAGTTTTTGTTTGGGTTTTTTAGGATGTCTTGTTGGTCCTTTTGGTTTCTCACTTTCTCCACAAAAGAGTTTCCTTAATAAAAAAATAATTGTCAGGTCAAAACCTTATAAGCCTTTTTATAAATTCAAAAGAAGACACACAAAGAAGAGGTAACGTTCATCAATGAGCATTTCCATTTTATTTCTTCCTTAAACCCATTAAATAATTTCTATTTCTAGTTAATATAGTTACAAAATTATCCTCAATATAATGGTATGTTTTTATATTAGGTTTTAAAACTACAACCACACTCAATTACATCTAATGAGTAAAGAACTTACCATTATTTTGTACGGAGAACTACCACATTTAGAAACAATATTTTTCATTTTCCCATTACAAAATCTCATTGTTGGTATTTATGTTGAAAACATTTTTTTTATATGATATTTAGGAAATAATTATAATTTTTGGAATGATAATATCATATCTATCTTTTACCACCTAAAAATATGGGGAAATATAACAGTTCTTGTGTATATGCATGGATTAACATCTCTACGATGCGATGAAATTTTTTTCGCATCTATATTTCTCATGGATGATAAAAATGATGAATTTAATGAATATATAACATATATATGAAATAAATACGATTTATAATGATAGTATATCATATACCTTTCTTTATTTTTAATAATGATAATAAAATGACCACAATGTTCTTGCGTATGTATGACCTACCGTCTCCATTAACCGTGTATAATATTTTCAATCTCTAAATTTTATGAATTTCTATGAATAAATATATTATTAATATATATACATATATATAATTTTTATCATTATGGAGAATGTTAATTCATGATCTTTTTTAGAGCAACATGGATAACAAGTCAAAACATTAACGAAAAACAATGTTGTTATAACCGGACACATGTCCTTAAGGTGGAATTATTGAAAAAGATGAAAGGTTATTTTCTTCAAGAGTTTTTTTCCTATGATCTCTCAAAATTATCTTCCATATATGATATCATAGTTTGATGTTAATTATATTTTTCTGGGGATAGGATTCAATTCCACCATTCATATTCATTCTGAGAATGTATTATTTTTATAATGGAATAATATTTTTGGAATGTGTTTCATTACATGACTTCGAGTATGACGGTAAATATATGGCTCTTGTGAAATAAATATGTGTAGTTTTAATTATATGATGTGTGGACCTATATCTCCCTCCAATTCATTGGGTTATGATTTATATCTCATTAAATAATGATTGGAGTGAGGTTGATGGGATTGGTCCACTATGGGAAGAGGGGGAAACCTAGTCAACTATGTGGATATGGGGAATCCTGATCCACTTTCAGAAGATGTAGAAACTAGATACCTTATAAAGAAAGTAATGTGACTTAGGATGGTCATGTTTCCCACCCAGTAGGTGTAGTCCCCAATTTCCATAATATGTTATAGTAATTACACTTTACTAAGAAGGAATGATATTACATGTCTTTATATATGCCACAATTCCATGACATACTTTTATATTATGAATTCATGGATTCTAATCGTGATTTCTTATGAATAATTTTTTATAAACTACCAATATTTAATCTAGTATTCGTGTTTATGATCCTTGGTATACAGGGTATGATGTTAAAATGTTATGATAACATTAGGATACCCTTATTCTCAATTTTATGGTTACATGACTCCCTTGTTTACCCTTATTTAGAATCTCAGCTTACCCATTTTTATATTTCCTTACCATGGTTTTAAATATAATTAACATGTTTAATGTATCTATGAAAGGTTAGATCATTAAGGACCTATTAAGAGATAATGTATCTCACATATTTACTATTGTTTACATTTACAGGTTTCTAAAGGCACTAAAAAATTTCATCTTTTGGTATCTATTTGTGTAACATATTGTTTTTTTTTTTGAAAAAAGTATATAATTTCCATGTCTGTTTAGAATGGTTCATTATAGTTGTATTAGAGAGATGTTTTATTCATCCTTTGTAAATTGTTATATGAATATTGATTATTTTTATATGTATATGTCTACGTATGTCATAAAGGAAATTCTACTTATTAATTAACGTTTAGGAAAATGCCTTAGAATGATGGTAATGGATAGAGTAGTGGTTTACTTGCATTATATCCATTCTTGGGTACTACAAGTGGATGTGACACTAGAATAAGTGTACTTAGGGTAACAAAATTGATATGGTGAGTTAGGAATGACCTGAGCATAACCTGTTACATAAAAACGGGACATGTTGCAAACCTATATTGGGACTCCCAAGGGAAATGCTTTGAAATTCACAAAATAATTACTAACCACCATTATAAATTTCAATGGAAGTTGGATAAGAATAAACTAGGATAAACCTATGGTGTTATAGATTCAGGAATATATAAAAATTTAAACATCACATAAGAGAGATTTCATGATTAGGTGGTTACTAATTGTGATAATCATTTCAAAATCAATGATTACATGTTTTAACCGAAGGTAGGAAACAAAATGAACAAGATTTATGTTGAATGTGATGTGAATTTTTTTGATTAGAAGTCAAATAGTAGCATAACATGAGTGAAGTATATTGTAATAATTCCTAATTATTTTTCATGGGAAATTTTTAACAATGTGTACATCAACCATCTATTGAACTAACTAAATATGAGAAGGATGTATTTCATAGAGATTGGGTAATTGAGACAATATAAGAATGAAGATTCAGTTTCCTTTGTGTCAAGATTGTTGAAATAATCACTTAAATTAATGTCTTATAGGAACAAGAATATGTTTTGACTATGGAAAAGAAGGACAAAAATTATGTAACTTTATATGTATAATGAAATGTTCCTCTAACATAATGGATTTCAATATTATCCTCCCTAAGGTACTATGAATTGATGTCAACTTCAAATTTTGAAAGAATAGTTATTATGAAAATAGAAATCCTATGTGGAAATCACGTGATGATAATTATAATAGTTGTATAAGTAATAGTTATATTGTTTTGGATGGTTAGACTGTAGGTGAAATATTAAAGGAAATAGTTATTAAGTAGTAGGATGTGGTAGCCTCATTAATGTATTAAGGATGAAGTGAAATAATCGAAGTGTTTATGTCTTTGGATTCAAGAATTATGTTTTATGAATTTGTAAATTTATAAGGTTTGTTTCATTTAGGCCATGCACTATGTATTTATAAGAATATGTTGAATGGTTCTCATGGGATACAAAATTAATTTAATAGAAATGTGATATTTTTTGAAAACACCAGATTGAGGGAAGGATAACCTTTAATATGTGCATGATGTTGTGATAATGAAATAAAACTTTTTTTTGTTATCAATGGTATTATATTGATGGCCTTGGTAATTATAAGATGAAAATATGGTTTATGTTATCATGGTTTGATTATAAGGATTTCATTGGATTTACAGAATTAGGAATGCGTTAATTTTTTTGAAAGTGTTCATGTTTTAACTATGGATTTTTGTTAATTAAAGATATTACCATGTTTAAAGTGACTATATGATAATGGATTTCACATTTTGGTGTGTGACAATAGACAGATACATGAAGTTGTTTGCGGTGTTAATTTTATGTTTATTTTTGAAACATAGAAAACTTCTTTTGGATATTTTGGATTTTAATATTATTGAAATATCATAAGGGTAACCATTTATGATATTTTTTTATTAAACATAAAATGAGGTTCTAGATATTAATGTATTATCTCCCAATATGTGGATTTATGTACTAAAATTCGTATTGTGATAAAGACATATGGAATTTCCTATCATTCTATTTTTGGTTTCATTATCAATGTTCACTTCATAAATGAAAAAATAACAATTTTTTCGAAAACAATAGGGGTACAAAAATCGATGAGATTGCACAAAAAAAGTAGGAATATCTTATCAAGAAAATTATTCTACACTAGGTAAAGGATCTCAAAACCAAAAAGGATATTGTTTTACCCTCTTTTCTAAAAATTCAATTAGACCCTTATATCATCAAAGAATTATGGATTTATGATTGTGTTCTTTCGACTAATGTTACTCTCTATACCTCTCTATCAGAACATAATAGCAAGATTTCTCTTCCATGTACATGTATTTATGTTCTAACAATATTATTCACTGTGTAAACCCATTTATGTGTTTTTCATTGGGTTACTGTTATGTATCTAACATTGATATATAAATTGAAACTTTAGTATTCATTTTGAGGATGTGGGTTTCTATGAATGGAACATTGATTTATTAAAAAAATGATAAAAAATATGAATTCAGAGGGAGAAGGTAATTTATAGAGGTTTATAATGTTATACATTTAGATTTTATGAAACATTATATTTCCAATTAATTTAATCTTTATGATAAATTTTCACATCACAAAACACTAAATACATCTTCTGTTATATAGAAAACACTATTTTTAGATTATGTTATAAGCATAAAAATTCATGATTGTGCTAGATACCACTCTTGTATTATATTTCAGTATATGAAACACTATTCTTGTCGTGTGTTAGACCCAACACCTAAATCTTTGGATATCATTCATTACATGGAAGACTATATTTTACTGAATAACATTATATTGTTAAAATATTATTATAATATATAACGTATTAACTAAATTCGTAGTTATGAATATTTTTTCTATATTTTGAAAATATATGGTTTACAACATGAATTCATCAGTTACAAATTAATTATAAATGAAAATATATTCTAATTGGTTATAAAGAAAATAGTTTTATCTTTATGCTCCCATAGTTGTTTTTTATTAATAAATTAAATTAATAAAAATTATTGAATGATATGAATTAAATATATATTTTAAATTTGCAATAAATTTTTATTAATAAATATAATATATTTTGTAGTCATAAGATAAGTACAAAACCAAATTTACATATAAAATCATTTATTTTTCAAAAAGCTAATTTTACATCCTTTTAATGGAGAACCCATTTAAAACATAATTTTTGAAACTTTTTTGAATTTTTGTTTGAAAAAGTAATCATATTCATTAAAATAGGGATATTATAATTTAAATTGGTTTAACTTTTCCAATTTTTCTAATAAGAATATTGTTTTCCAGAATATTAAAAAATACTGAATTTTAATTGAAAACAACTTTTTATTGAAATAATTCATAGTGTTTAATTATATATTTTATTAGTTTTAAATAATAATTAGATTTAATATTTTTCATTTAATCTAATTTATGTAATTAAAATCAATTTAAAATTTGATTTAGATATAAAAACATGTCATTCATTTGGATATTTTCACATTAAAAACAATTTTCTCATCCCGTCAATGGGATTAATTTTAAATACGTATTAGAAATTTTTTTTTGAATTACTAAAAAATTTATTTTATATTTTCAATTATATGGGTCAATTTTATTTAATAGAACCATTTTTTACAATATGAATAGTAACTTTAGTGATTTTTAATACCACAATTAAGGGTAAATCAGGTAATTAATGGTACAAATTATATAATAAATAATGTAAAACTACTCTAAAACATGACCAAAAGATATTGGATGATTATAAATTTATCATTAAAACATAAAAATACAAATTTAATAGTTTAATAGACATGTTTCCATTTTAAGTTATAAAATATTATTAAACTTCAAGGGATTGTCAAAATATAACACTTATGTATAATATATTTATTATGGGAATAAATAGAATATATTATTTACTATATATATTACTGTTAAATTAACAATCATTATCTGCATCAGTTAATTTGATTCGTTATTTTTTTTGAATAAATATTTATCATAAATAACTAAAACATTATTATGTTGTAATCACTCAATTACTGAAACTATCAGTTAAATTATATTATAAATTTTTATAGAAATATAATTTGACACAATTAAAGTGATTTAGGTATTTTATTGATTAATATAACATGCTATTGGGGTGATATGTATATTTTTCAATGTTATCTTATGGTATGTATTTTTTTAAAGTCAATGTTATGAATACTTGCAAAATTGAAAAAAATGAAATTTTATGAATATAAGATGTTATTAAATTATTTAAAAGAAATAAAAATATTATATAAGTAAAATGGGATGATATAAGGTCAAAAATGTCTTAAATTGTCTATATATGGTTTAATTGAAACATTATATGTAAAAATTATATACTCTCAATATTGAAAACACTGACACTATTGTTAAAATTAAAATAGCTTAACTAAGGGTTAATCAAAATGAAATGTTTTAAAAGAAATTCAAAAATCGACTGAAATATATTTGATGATTATATTTAAACTTATCATCTATTTTCATTTAATAATTTAAATTGTGTAGGTATTCAGATTGTTAATGAGTTTATTATAAATTTCTATTTTCAAAAATTTCAACTGTTCCCTTCCACACTCTTATATAAGGAAACCTCTTCATATCTTCTCTGCATGAATTAGAATATTGATAGATTTGGTCACAATATAACCAATTAAACTCCCAAAACCCCTCCATTAATTCTAGAACCCTTAATTAGGGAATAAATTATTCAATTGATGTTCTTTTATATAAATCAAAAGAATATACCGAGAGAAGAGGTAATGTTCATCAACAAAATGTTTCTGTTTTATTGATTCATTAAACCCCTTGATTTTTTATTTCATGATTATATAATAGAATCATTATCATAAATATACTTGAATGTTTTTTTATTATGTTTTCTACAAACCCTAACACACACATCCATCTAATGGGTGACCGGATTACCATTATTGTTTATGGAAATCTACTGCTTTACAAAATGATATTGTTAATTTTTACAATACCACCTATCATGTTTTAGAATAAGGATAAAAAATGTTTTTAATATGATATTTATGAAAAAATTATAATTTTTAAATTACTACATCATTTTTAAATTATTATGAGCTAATAGTTTTGTTAATGATGATATCACTTATGTGTACATATAGCATACCGTCTATGCAATGTGATGTGATTCATTTCTGTTATATATTTCACATAGATCATAATAATGATACTTTTAAGGAATATATAAGATATATATGAAATATATTGGATTATATAATGATAATATATAATATAATTATCTTTCCTTTTAGTATTAAATTAATATGAAAACAGTCTTCATGATTATGCACAACATATGGCTGATGATATAATATTTTTGAAACCCATTTCAATCCCTGGGTTCATATGTGATTGATGATATAATATTCTTATGGTACACATTTGTATGTTTTCTTATGTGATGGATTATGCCTATATCTCCCTCTAATATATTTTTTAGTTATTTTTATCTCATTAAATAAGGGTGGAAATCAAGTTGATGGGCTTGATCCAATATGGGAAGATAAGGAATTTTGTTACCCTATTGGAAATGGACTACGACTTGGGATGGCGGTGTGTCCCGCCCAGTAGGTGTAGTCCCAATGATGTGCCCGGATAATTTCTAGCAATGCATCTTGAATTTTAGGGAATTATATTACTTTTTTTAATTCCCAATTCTATGTCTTATTACAATGTTATGATTTCATGGATTATGCTCTTGATTCTATTATGATTCATGTTTCATAATCTTCCAATCATTATCCCATGATTCATGTTTGTGAACATTCATTTTTAGGGTATGATATTATATTTTTATAATCACATTATCATATCCCTATTCTCATTTTTATTCTTACATGTCTCCCTCGTTTACCATTAATGAGTAGCAGATGTCACCCCTTTTATGTTTCCTTATCTATGTGAGAATAAATTCATTGTGTTTGATGTGATTAAAAATGTTTTTATTCATCAAAAACCATGTCGGGAATAACATAGATAAATTATAAACATTTTCTTATATTTATTTGTTTCAAAATTCTCAAAACTAATACGGTCTTTGGGAATGTCATAGTGTAATGTGTTGGGTATTCTGAAAAAATGATGTAATATCCATGATTGTTAAGACCGTTTCATTATATGCATAGCCCCAAAATTCATGTTTTCAGTCATTAAAATCTACAACCCATGTTTCTAGGATATATTATCTGAAAATTCATAACCTCATGTCCTAGTTTCATATGGTAAACTATAAGAAAAATTCCACATGATAGGACATTTAAATAGAGCCTCATCCCATATAAATGTCACTAGATATGTTATGCAACATAAATTCAATAACACCTTCCATATTCTGGGAAGATCTATGTGTAAGACACATTAATATCCAATATGAAATAAATTAAACTTCATATTACCAATGTAGAATATATGATACTCAATGCTTTATAGACTAATTTCCAAATAAAAAAATGATAAATTTAACAAAAATTTTCATCTCATTTGAAGTTAATTAGTATCCATACCCTATTTAACAACAAAGATATGAAACATATGATGAGTATGTGATTTCACATTCCATATAAGGAAATCCTCATTGAATAATCCCCAACAAAATCAAAGCTACAATATTTTAAACATAATATAACCAATTATTGATCTATATTACGTTAAACTACATGGCTCCAACATCATTGTTTTAAGACATTAAAATACATACACGAAAATTAAATCACTATGAATTCAAAATTCATAGTACCAAGGTATGAGCTGTAATAGACGAAATTTAATTTCCTTGCATTCTAGTCACATCACTATAAACATAAAAATAATATCATTAATAGATAGATTTATATTGTATCTTTACCTTATGTTTCAGGCATGGGATACCTATTGATATGGGATTGAAATGACACATTCTAAATTCTATGAAGCTTCCATGTATATGATCCACACCATACCTTGTTTTCCATCCATTTATGAAATGTTAATCCTTATAAAATTATGTAAAACTACAGACATTTCTAATCAGATGACCTCAAATTTTGAAATTGAACAACATGATTTTTGATCCTTACCTCCTAAAAGGGTATGTTGGATTCCTCCATGAGGTTCAATGCAACCATCACAACCTCAAAAACTCTGAACCATAGGTCTCAAATACTTCTTAACATAAGAACATAAATATATGATTCATATCATAGTATGAGATGATGGTATATTAAAAATTTCTCCACTAATATTTAAAAGCATGACTACCCATACATAATGGGAATATGCATAATAGTCTACAATAGGATCCAAATTTAGTAACCATCCTCTACCACATTTAATGTTGTGACTACTCTTGATTCAAGATAAACCCACCTCTAGGTGTCAATCTTCATGTTTCTTAGGATATTAGACTATAAGGTGTATATGGTGATCCTAAAATCTCCATTCCAACTCAAGTGATGATCATATGTTCTTTCCTCGTGTTGAGAGCATATTCTACCTTGGGTGACGAGCCTTGGATGTATTATGTGATGAGTCTATGTTTTTTGGTGGGATAAGATCCATATATCTCACTTAGAAAATAACAAATGTGACACACCTAGTGTGATGGGAATTGGATTACTGAGATGAAATTATTTGGATGCCTTACATACTGAGCAAAAGTTTCCCTATATCGATAATGGGATGCCTTATTTTTTCACCTAATAATCCATATTAAATTTTTTCAAGATTCCATCAAAATAATGAATTAGTATCATTTTCATATATTCCAAGTATACCCAATGCCTTCACAAATCCAATATGTACCAATCATCGTCATGAGATCCAATAGTAGTGAGCCACCAGATTAATACATGAGGTAGCATAATTATATTTATTCAACTTTAATATGGCATTGGGAAAAGATATATATATATATATATATACACATATTAGATCTATAAGTGACACATAGACTTGGTGACTGGAATTAAGGAAAAATATTGGATTGGATGTGATGAAATCCCATCATTCCATTCTAATAAAGGACCCTTCATCATATATCATGGTGATAGAGGTTGTATTCCTTTTTAATGTGGTAATATTAGGCATTCAATAGGGTCTATGAATACTACATATACATGGACTAGTTCATCAAGTGTATGATTTACAGTTCCCCAATAGAATAATTATAAAATAAAGTGGTGATCTCAAAAATGAATCATGTCTCCAAAAACTACATTCATATGAAGGATGTTGGGTATCTCTGGTTCAATACATCATTAACTTGAATCCCTCTTACACCCAAGAGATGATGAGGAGTGTTTAATGTTTTCAGTATTGACTTCATCAAATACATATTGAGGGTTGGATCCAAGTGTTTTATAGGACTACTATAGTTATAAATGTTTAACATCTAGCAACCAATCAAAGATGGGGTTTTATAATTCAACCTATGAAAATTCATCCAAATAATTCCTCTATTATAATATCCATCACATCAATATCTGATGAAGACCCTATATCCATCTCCACCTCCGATCATATACAATGGAGGGTGGACCATTCCCTTCTACACAACTAATATCAAGAAGGGGTCATCCCAACCATGGATATGGAACCTAATAACTTGTATGTTATGGTATAGTGAAACATCCAAATAACCCAGAGGGACCATATAAGGGGGACACCCTCCCCCCAAATTTCCACGACCAATGTTTTTAGTTTTCTTACCCTAGTATCCTCAGAAGTCTCTCTCCCCTTCTCTAAAGAGGTAGGGGATACACTGGTCATATCAGAAGTGGCCATCATTAACTAATAAAAACTATTCAGGAATGCCTTAAAATTTTCATATTGATTGACATATGATAATAACACCACTCACTAACCTTGTAGAGAGAATACCTTCCATCAAATGGTTGAGTGAGTTCCAATAATTTGATACATAAAGTAATTCCACATGTTAGAGTATGAAGGCGTCTTGTATTTACCACAACATGGAAAAGAAATTTCACATGTAAAATTCAAATAAATACCTTTAACATCATTTAATACTTTTTATCATCATTTAGGAAGTGGTGTTAATTCAAGCGACGATGAATGCAAGACATTCCTGGTTGGTTTTTAAAAAATTAGTTTGAAAACCCTTCTAAAAGAAGAACTATGGATGGCTTTAAATGTTGACTTAACTGAATACCCTTCAAGAATGGATTTCTAGGTTGTTTAATTATAAAATATAGTGGTTAGTCCTCCTAGAAATATCTCAACATTAATTTGTTTGTAAAAACATCTATTGAAATCAAACCAAGATACATTTTTTCATCTCTTTTAAAAAACAATTATATGGAATAGTTATTTTCTAAAAAAATATTACAAAATTACATAATCCCACAATTTAAAACTAAAATATACCAAAAAATATTGTTCAAAAAATTAAAGAAATAAAAATGTTGATTCCAAAATCATTAATAAATTATATAATATTTTTTATAAATTTACATTTAAATGAATCTACAACTCAAAATTATTCAATATTATAAAATATGACACATAAAAAATTAAAATGTGTTTCAATTTATTTAATTTACACATATACAAACCACAAAAGGTATACAAAATAATGTTTTCTGAATTTAAAAAATAAAATAATTTTTTATTTTATACGAGTTATAATGAAACTTTCATTTTCAATTTAATTTTTTTTACTATTCTTGATTATCTCCTAAATATGTCATAAAATATAATAACCACATTTAATATTCCTCTATTATTAATGAAAAAACATTTATAATAAAATTTTTAAAAAATGAAATCACTATATTTATAATAAAAAACAATTATTTACTATTTTAAATTTTATCTACCAGAATATTCCCAAATTCAATTTTTTACGGGTGTGCTATTGACTAGTTATCATTGTTTAACACAATCCATGTCCTTTTTTAATTTGAAATATAAATTTCATAACTCAATATAAAATTATAAACATAATATTAAAGAACTAAAATAATAAGATAAAACCATATTCTGTAAAAATGTGTTAAATCATGTTCAAACACAACCCAGAAAAGAAAATAAGGAATAACATTTACATTATTTTTGGAAGATATATATAACATACAATGTACAATAAAATATAAAAAATTACTAATAAATAATAGTATAATTATTCTTCATTCATAATCACATGTTTACTTTTTCTTATATTTCAATAAATGGAAATCCCCATCCTTTATTAGGCATGATTTTTAATTATTCATATACATATTAAAATTTGGATTTTTGGTCCCAGTATTTCCCCTAATTTGAATTGTATTTAGTGTCAATAAAACCATATGTAGAAGTGAAATCAAAATACATGTAATAAACAAGGAGATATGAGAATAGAAATTTAATTAATTAAGTCAATAAAACATATGTTTTCATAACATAATTATAATTAAAATTGAAATATAATTACATGGAAAACAACAACCAAACTGGTATACAGAGCTCATCAAA
The DNA here is from genome assembly GCA_963277665.1 of Viscum album. NCBI lineage: Eukaryota > Viridiplantae > Streptophyta > Magnoliopsida > Santalales > Viscaceae > Viscum > Viscum album. The sequence continues at coordinate 418,077,389 of OY728123.1, read as the reverse complement.
CATTACAACATCTATGATGTACCTTCTAAAAATATATTATTTTTAAGCTCTTCCACACATTTCAAAAGTAATAAAAATGGTATATAATGATTATCTGAAATGAAAACTGTATGTGTTACTTTTTCTACCCAGTCAGCATCCGAAGGAAGATATGAAGGTACTCCAACCTCAACATTTGCATTCCTTTATATAAATTTCTTCAGTTTTAGATACTCCAATATATGTTATGTGTAATAAAATATTATAATTAATTCTTATTATAATGATTAATAAAAAACAACACGTACCTCATAATCCATCTAATCGAAAATATCGACTAGATAATGTAAAAATATGACAAATACACTTTCCAAATATGGACACCTCCTCAGAAGGAAATGATAGATGTGTAATTGGATCCATAAAATCAGGAACCATTTCTCTTACCTGACCTGGATATGTATGACGATGATTTATATAATCCACTAAAGAATATACAATTATGTATTCTATAATATGTAAATGTGATTCCCTAGAAAACAAATCACAATATATTGTAAGGTTTGACTGAGGTTGTTGTGGATCTAGGTAGGGAGATAGAACAAGTTTTGTCTGTCTCTTGGCTTCTACAATCATAGTTGATACATTTCATTGAATTATAGCCTCTATTGACTCATTGAATTCACAAAAATCATCCTTAAAAGAATATATTTCTCCCATATATTCTACCTCCATTTATTCCATACTATGGGAGGATCAAAAAAATTTAAAACAGAACAACTTATTATACCCTATGACATGTCCCAAGTGTTCTAAATTTACTACAGTAGTAGAATATATATCCATCCTACCCTAATGAAAAATATTCCCCAATACCATTCTCTCTAAAAGGGTGTCGTGATGAAATATATTCAAAGTAAATATTACTCAGTTAAATTTATTAAATAATAATATTGATAAAAAGTAAAAATTAATAACATACAATATTATGAGCTATATTATTTTAGGATCTCTAAAATAGTTCATATTTTTTGTCATTCTCACCTTTTTCTATTTTTAAAGATGCGGGAGAGAAGATATATGGTTATGTAGAACATCATAGGACCCGCTACTTGACTTGGGTGTTAATTCACTAAATTTTTTAGCAATCATTTGATGATCAAATATTTGATCCCCTTAATGTGTAAATTAATGGGAGTATGAATTGTTAGACTATATCTGTTGTTGATATTTCTTAGAGGATTGTTTCATAATAAGAATCAAATAATTTATAATGTAATAAACATATTTAAATATATTATTTAAAACATAAATAGGTTTATTTTAAACTTTAATGACTTGGTTTCCCTTTATTAACATCAATTTACCCTTAATTAATTTTATTTAACCCTTCCTTAACATTTTTATAAAAATCATCTTTTTTACCCATATTAAAAATTAGTTTAGAATTACATAACTTTAATTTACCAATAATAATCTTTTTATACCCTTATATAAATTCATTTTACCCTAACATAACATTATTTTACCCTTCAATAACAATACATTACTTATTCTTAATTTATGTTTCAATTGCGTAACATATTTTACAGATTAATAATTTTTTCCATTAAATAAGTTTAGTTTACTATTATATGACATTAAATTACCCTTAATTAATTTTTTTTAGCTTTACATGCCTTCATTTTATACCCACGTAACTTTAGTTTACCCATACATAATTGTTTTTCCATACATAACATTATATTACCCATACATAAATTTTTTTTATAGTTACATAACAGTATTTTATTATTACATAACTTTTTTAAGTTTCTATTAAAACATACAAAACATGGTTTTAAATATAGTTAATTATAAAAAATATATTTATATTCAAATAATTATAAATATAGTTATTAGAAACACAAAAAAATCCATATAAGAGTTAACTAAACCTATATAATGTAGTACCCTCAGTCCGAAACACCATGGGAATCCTTAAGATTGACTCCAAATCTTATGGCATAGGTTATTCTACCTTCAAGGAAGAGAAATCCCACGTTATGGCCACATAGAAGAAAAATAGATCCACTTAAAGAAAAATATGTGTTAGATCCAATTTTTTGGGTTCTCCTTTAAAATATATTCACTATTAGTTCGCACGGTTAGATAAACACTGCACTAATAGTGTATTAGCTACTGCCTATGTAAACCATCACACGACCCCCTCACACAGTCTCTCTAACTGTGTGCATGCCATACCGAATCACTCTACTTCAATGATTCCATTTCGCATGGCTTCTTCATTGATTTTTACACTATTTGGATAAACCATGCACAACCCGCATGCCACTCTTTTCCATAAAAAAACATACAAAATGGTCACCAAACTCTTCCAATTTTACCTCTTTTACTTTATATCCATAAAAACCCAAATAAATTGTTAAATACTAGAAACCAGGGTAATACAATACATGTGTGTTTCATTGATCATAAACTTTCATTATGTCATAACCCATTAAATGATATTAGTATCATAAAAATTTCATAATATCATACCATGTGTAAAAGTTAAATGTCCCATAATCATTTCAATGTAGTTATCCCATAGAAAGAAGAGGGTTACCTAGGAAACATGCCCTACCAAACATAAACCATTCATCGAAAGGTTATGAATGTTATCATTAGATAGTATCCCCTATAAATCCTATGTAACCTAAAATAATGTAATATTATATGGAAAATAATTTCAAAAAACTCTTTTGGACACTTCTTGAGGAAAATATCTTTTATTTTTAAGTAAATTTATAAAACAAAAACATTATGAAAATAATTTTCATTGAAAACGGCCTTAAAAAAATTAACGTACACTTTTAAAATTCATCTAAAAAATTAATTGAGTAAAATATCATTTCTATTTTGAAAAACATGATTTTTTAAACATAAAACATTTTAAAAACCTTTTCCATTGAAAATAAACTGAAAATATTGTAATGGAAGATTTTAAAATAATTTAAGTCACTTTTTAAATTGAAAACCATTTTTAATATCCTAGTGAATGATAATTATCTTTATAGTTTATTTTTAATATTTTCTTAATTTTTTTTAGAAAAAAATGGTTATTGAATAAATATATTTTTGAAACAAGAGATAAATATTTTCTTATTTTCATAAAAACACTTCATTATTTATAATAAGTGCCAAAGGGTGAAAAAATGGTAGCATTTCATGGATATATATTAAAGAAAAAATGGATAATATATTTAATTATATTTATTGATATATGGATCATAATATTTTATTATTGGAATCATAATCATTAATGATGCTAATAAATGTTGAGCTTTTAACATTAAATTACTACCACTTTTGTATCGTCGAATCAAAATCCTTTTTAAGCATAACATAAAATGGAAATTAGAATATAATTAAGATAATAAAAATCATGATATTACAATTATGTGGGGTATATATACATCACATGAATGCATATACGTTCAAATCATAACATGCATACCCAAGAGGGAAAATTGAGCCCAAATATTTCACGAATTTAGTAACTTTTGAACTGTGATAACCATGGAAGATGGATACTCAAATGAATATCTAAATAAAAAAATATTCATCCTAAAATAAATTCATGTTATGTATATACATATAATAGAATAAGTGGTGTATAAAGCCTATAGTTACTAGATCGAGAAGCAAGGCCAATTGCAATGTCACAGAGGATATTCTATGGGTTTCTTCCTTGAATAAGGAAGAGGTATCATTTTCAATTAAGACCCCAATTCAGAATACTTAATAAGTTAGTCTCTCTCATACGCATGGATACGAGAATCAGAAAAGTGGATTGGTGGATCCTTTAGTGATTAGGAAGAGAAAGACTTTGACAATATGATGGGAGGATTCTACAGTTGCAGAAAAATCATGGGACCTCCTCATGTACACTAAGGAAGAGATGATAGATTGGGTTCTGATCATTTAGGCCTCAAAAGGGGAGGCAGAAAGGATGAATTTAAGACGAGTTCATGTGGGTGTAAGCACTTAGTAGGAAGCTAGGATAAAAAAACTATACTTAGATTTGACCAGAGGATTCAATGATAGGAACATTACAATGGAGGAGTTCATACACAGTTGTGACTATTTGTCCTCTCATTTAGAAGTGATAATTAGCGATGATCTGGGAAAAAATGTAAACAACCAATCCTAGAAATTATTCTGGGAAGTCACGTCCAATACTTTCAAACTGATCTCATATAGTTCTGTTTTCTACTTTTGATACTGATGTGATGTCAACTTGCTAGTTTCCAATTTTTTTCCATAAAATTGGGACTTAAAAAAATTAAAATTGAAGTAACATAGAATAATATGTGTTGAATATATCATTTGTCTTACAAAAATAAAAAAACTGAGATAGAAATACCTCACCTTAAGTCTTGTGTTTAATCCAAATTTTTGAAATTTATATTATAAAAAAAATAATATTATTTTGGAACATTAAAATCAAAATATCAGTATATATAATATCATATTTTCTTTTTATATGACTTCATATTACCTGTTTATGAACATTTACATGTTAAATTTATGTGTTTGTTAATAACCGCATCATTTTTCGTAAATGTTTTGAATTGTTATATTATTTATTTTCATAATTTTATCATGATTTGATCATATGAATAATTAAAAAATTTGATATAAATATACGATATTTTCTATAAATATTCATTTATATTAATCCATAAAATTTAGTTATAGGGGATGAAATAAAATATTCACCTAGATGGTAGGTTATATGTACACATCAATGCTGTTTTGATTTTCGTGTCATGTTAGAAGAATGACTTGAAAATGATATATATATATATATATATATTATCATATTGGTATAATTTTTATTCAACATATATCACATATTTCAATTTAACCCATCTTTAGTTCATTCTATGTAAGGCATGAACAAATCACATCGCTTCTGATGTGGTATTCCGACATACACACAATCATTGTTATCTTATTTTAAAAAATGGAACCCATGGGGATATGTGTTATATAAAAATTAAAAAATAATAAATACATATATATATCATATATATATCTTATATAAAATGTATATCCATTTTTATTCACAACCAATAGAGGTGGTCATTGAAAAATGAACAACATCTGTTCACGAAGTGATAGTTCTCTTTACACGCGAATAATGATTTCATAAACCACATGATGGAAGTGTGTGTGGTTGTAGGTTATAAGATTATCATAAAAATATAATTGTATATTTAAGATACATATTTTATTATTTAATAAATTTATAAATTAAAAAATGGGTTTTAATGAAGAAATAAAACAAAAAAACGTTGACAAACGTTACATCTTCTTCGGGTATCTTCTATTATTTTTCATCAAATGAATTCCTTCGTTAGTTTTATGACCAAAGTCACCCTTCTAGAGTTAGGGGAGATAATTCAGGTATTTATATTGATAGTAATATTCCAAATGAAGTTGGATGAGAGGTTTCAAGAATGGGGGACGGTGAGTTCCCTTTTATGGTTGAGGAGGTGTGCCATTCTTGTAAGTACTCAAAAGTATTTTCTATTGGGAGGTCTCCCTTAACTAATGTGTCTCAAAAGATTAAATAAAATGTAGGAGTGGGTTTATATTTTCTATAAACACTTACACCACAATAAAATAAATTCATTTTTATAATTTTTTAATTAACTTTTACGTTTCCCAATTTTTACCATTTTGATTTTTTTCATAATGGTTACCAATTTTTTAACCTGTTTAATTTGACCCCTAGGAATTAATTTAATTGATACATATTAGAAATTTTATACCCACTCAGTAAATAATATTATATATAATTTATAAAATAAATATCCAATATGTTTGGGAAGTTAATTTTAACATAAATTCATGTAACTCGCAAAAACACTACATTAACCCTAACCACACTAATAAAATTTTACTACTTAGGGGTAAGTATGTTCATTTTAAAATGATATATTGTTCCACTAAAGGATCATATTTTAATTTTTTTTAAATTTAGTAGTCACTTTTAACAAGTTATTATTTTTAGTAATTTTAAATCATTTATTACATTTTCTTTTCTTTTAAAATTACATTAATGTCAATTTTGACAATTTTTTTCATAGAATATAGAAATATCAAGAAAATGGTGGAATTTGAATTAATTAGGTTCAAAACTGTGTAACATGACATATTAATATATGAAATTATAGTAATATGATAATTCACTCAATTTACATCACTATTAATTTATGTAGTATAATTTATTTTTTTATTATTAATTAAATAATTCATGCATTGGCATTTAATATCCTTTTAAGTTAACTATATAATCTCTAGAAAAGAAAATAAATTTTAAAAATGTCATTTAATTTTCAAAATAATTTGTATAACAAAACATATAATGTTTTTCTGTGTCACAAATCTTTATAAGGTTAAAGGAAATAAAGATTCCTTTTTTATTTTTCTTTTTTAAAATTATTAAATATGTCACTCTCATGGAAAGTTATCTCAAATTTCATAAAAAAAGATCCTATGGTGGTAATCAATGAAAATTTTCTATTCATTTTTTGTGGTAAAATTTGTTAGGTAATTTTACACATTATATTCTTTGTTTTACAAATATGTATTCTCATTCTCTATCTTAATCACTCTAATTAATTTTAACTATTTTCACTATTAACATTGGTCAAAAATTATGTTATACATAATAAAAATTATAGATTATTTTGATCCCAAATTGGGAATACATTTTTATAAATTCAATTCATATAAATTGAAAATTTTGATTTAAAATTAATCTCATAGACATGATGAGAAAATGGGACTGTAAGGCGAGAAAGATCGAGAAATTATAGTATTTTTATATACAATTTCTATCTTGAATTAATTAAAATGTCCTCAATTGGATTAATATATTCATAAATAAAATATATTTACATTAATACCAATTAAAAATAATGTTTATCATTATAAATTATTTAAATGAAAAAACCATTTTCAATTAAGATTTAGTATTCTTCACTATTCTACAGAAAATGAAACATCACATAAAAATACCAAATTTTCACCCTATTATAATTTTGAAATTCCAATTTAAAATATGAAGTTTATTTTTTAAAATTTATTTAAAAAAAAAATTAATTTTAATTTAAAATTATTTACTTAAATAATGATCAAATAACCTTTTTGAAATGATATTTTTTAACTAAAAACATTTTCTTTCTTTTAAGTGATTCTTATTATATTTAAAATCAATAAGTATCTAATAAATATGTGATAAATATATATTTTCATATGTTATTTAATTTGATTCATTCCCTCCATTACAAAATAAAGGTGATAAACATTATATTAAATAATAATAATAATAAATTGTAGTTGGTAAAACTCATTTAGGCGTGTAATGTAGGCTGTCAAATGAACTCAATATTCTGTGAAACATAAGAAAAACTATTTTTTTGGGTACTGAGAGCTAAATACAATGTTTATGGTAGTAAAATATTTACTTTATATAGGTTACATAGAAGTATTAACTTGGTGTAGTATTCAACACATGCTATCAAATAATTTTAATTTGTTTATAGAAAAAAATAATTCAGAAAAACTCGGTGTGTTACATTAATTCATTAAGACGATTCTATGTCTCAATGGGAACATATTCCTAATAAATATTACAATTTTTTTTTATTCATCCAGGATAGATTCAACATGTATAATTATGACTAAAACCATAGAAAATCATATGGTCCTTGATTTCATTGTAACATAATTTGCACATACATAAACATTTCATTTATAGATGGAAAATAACATTATGGTATTCTATATTTCATTTATGAAATTCAAATAAATTCAAAACCCATTTAACATATTCATTGATATTTAATCATGAATTTATCTAATTAAGTTAAATTAAATACCACAAAATTGACAACATAATAGATGAATAAATTAGTACATATTAAAATTATAACATATATATACAAATAAAATTAAAATATATATAAATATAAATATATAAATATGTATAAATTTATACCTAATAATTTATATTTAAAAACAATATAAAAATTAACATAGGTCACAAGAAAAAAATATAATTAAAGGTAATTATAATGAAAAAAACTATAAAAAAATTTATAACATAAGAAACTATCATAATTAATAATTATTAATAAAAAAATTACAAATAAAAACATTTTAAAAAAAATATAATTAACATCAAAAAAAATTATTCATAAATAAAAATTATGTAATTAAAGTTAATTAACCAAAACATTATAATTGCGAATCAAGTACATAAAAACTAGTAAGTGTATGAATACACATTATTCAAACAGATCATCAATTTATCTTCCAAAAACATTTCTCACCAAGTTTAGTGTTGAAAAAAGAAAATATTTGTAGATTATGATTATCATATTCTATGTTTTTGAAGACAAGTTGAATACTAAAGGATTAAAATAATCACGTAAGAAAAAAATTAATAAAATAAAAAATATAAACCAAGAATAACAATTATGTGTTGAGTGAATTTGGGTTTCAGTGGAATAAATAATGTAGAGGGTAATGGAAGAAATATGAAGGATGAAATATTAAGGAGAAAATAAATTTAAAAGAATGTAAATATTGAATGAAATTGAAGATTGAACCTGGTTAGGTGCAATAGGGAGTATACAGAATGAGAATTACAGAAATATTTCATTGAACAAATGTAGGGATTTCTTTGTAAATTTATTGAACTTAAAAATATTAACATAATTTTACCATAAAACCAATTTTAAATTCTATTCATTATATCCTTTTACTTTTATTTTCAATAAAAATATAGTAAAAGGTGATTTTTAATTCTGTTTAACATCATTTTTCTAAAAACATTTATCTTAAAAGAGTCCCATATCACATTAAACATGTGTCTCTAAAAACTCAATAATAAAACATTGACCCAAAATCCCCTTTTCCTAGTAGTATGTGTCGATGAAGGATGGTTTTCAATAGTTAAAATCGATAGAGGTACTCATTTTATAAAACTATGTGAGGTAACTCGATTTTAAATACAGATAGGATGCATAATAGTTTTGAGTTATGTGGGGACACTCATTGTTTAAATTCTAGTAAATAAAGCATAAGGTTAAATTATTTTAGCACACCTCATGTTTTAAATTCCTGTTGAAACTATCCTAATTTAAAATTTGGTGGAGTCAATAATATATTAAATTTTTATGGGGACACACTTAGTTTTACTTCTAATGAAGAAAATCTATTTGATGAATCTATATAGTTGGGGACTCTGGTGTTTAACATGGGTTGGTGAAAAAGAGGTGGTTGTTCGGATTGATCCTTGAATAGTAATTTATCATATTTGATTATAAACATAAATCAATATCATTTCATTTCATTTTTTCACCATTTAACATTATGTGACCATACCAGTCTATAATATTTTATGTCGTGATGTATTAAATTCTATTTCATGAATGTGATGAAAAAATCGATATATGGGGGAATTAAACATAAGTTACATAGTAGGTGAATATAATTCCCCCAAAAAAATTATATCAGTTATGTTTTATCCTTTTTTGGTTTTCCTATTCTGTTGGTTGAGTAATTCCATGATTGAATTTGGTGTACCTATATTGGTGAGTGCTGGGATTTGTTATAATTTTTAGCATAAAACATGTAGTTTCTACAACTCATTGGGAAAATACATGATGTGTGATGAAAAAACATCAAATTTTGTAGATAACAGGAAGAACCAATTAACTGAATTCATAGAATGAAACTTTTACACGCCATGTAATGGTTACTCTTTTCCTAATAAACAAATAGAAAGTTGTTAATAAATTGGAAATGCTTTTTCAATGACTCGAGCATTCACGGGTTATATCGATCATTTTGAGTTTCTATAAATTAATATAAATTCGAAGGAAATTCTCTTTGTTTAGGTCACCATTGTTAAATGAGTCTATGTTTCTACCCTATGGAGGTTGGTTCTTATATACAATGGATTAATATGATTAATTTCATGTTATTCATGGAAATTTTCTTTTGGTCGTCCATTTACTAGAATTGAGGAAATGTTTCATGTTATATCTTGGAAAGTAAAATGTTTCCCAAAATTTGGGATTTATTTTAAATTTGATTTTATTGATTTGGAAATGGGTTCTAAAACTCTGAATTTTCTCAAGATGAATTTAAAAATAATTTAGGAAATTATGAGCATCATTTCTAAAATGCATTGGACTGTTTCACATTGGGACCCTTGGGTGCATCGAGATAGGGGCACGCGCATCCATAGTGTGTTTTTTATCCAATATCAGGTAATGATTTTTGATATCAACTATTAGGTATAGATAAATATTCAATTAAATATATGCATGTTTATTATTGTGAGTGTCTAGTATATATTTTCCCATATTCTATATCCTAGTAGGAGTTTCATTTTATTTTATCATTTATGATTAGTTATATAATAAATATTATTACCATGGATTGTTCATTGAAGGTTTTCATATGATACTGTTTCACATAGCTTCACATGATAAGATATTTCATAGATATATACCTACTAGTATAGCTCTCAATGGATGTATATGAATTTCTACTTGTATCACTACTAATTATCATGTTTCAGGTTTTATAATATGAAAATATTTCATAAATACCAAAGGACGAAAAAATGTAAAATTATTTATAATTGTTTTCGAGTGATGGAAATTATTTGTAAAGATGTTTTATTTTAAAATATAAAACTATTGTATTCTGGACATTAGGCCTAGAATAATAACAATTATGGTGTTCTTTTAGTCTTTATATTTTACCCCACTTGTGGTTATGTGTCTTCTAGATTTTATTTTAAAATTTTATACTACAGGGAGGAGAATATTGTAGTATGTTTTCTTATCATTTTGTTTTTGTTTTCTATGCAAGATTGTATAGTGGAGACATTTGATCATTTGGGGACTTATCTTACCTTAGGGTTAAGAATATTTATTTTATTATATATATATATTTATATCATATGTTTCTCCTTCAAACATGGGATGTATGCCCCGTTTCTCGTATATTTAGGATAGGTCTCTATTTTCCAATTTTACTTTTTTTCAATAGAGTGACTGGTTCAATGAGATTTTCTAGATTATCTTGGTTGGTTTTTTAAATTTTGGTATCATAGGGATCCACTTCTTCTTATATTTTAGCACTCTCTGAGTTTTGATCTATATCTTGTATAAACATTATTTTAGACCGTTGAAATTCCAATAGTAGGTAAAAAAATTAGTAAGGATATATCACTTATGTGACTAAAACTGAGTTAGCATGGGGGAAATGTATTTTTACCTGATTTGATACAAGGAGGTTATGTCATTTTCAATGAACTTAATGTGATTTTAACTAATTTTTCATTTTCTAGTTTATGTAATTTTTTCGTTGTTTCATTAAATTATAAAAATTTTAAATTTTTTTTTTCAATACCTGAGTTTGGTAATTTGAATTTTGAATTTTTCCCATGAATGATGATTTTTTGGATTTTTTTATAATGACTATCTGATAATATATCCTACAAACCCTAAAGTGGAATTTTGACAAAGGATTTGGAAGTGATCCCTCCCGTGGACCCTACCCAAGTAGAATATTTTTTTGAAATTATTCAACCAATGGTTCAAGTGGGTGTTATGAACCCATGATGTGGTGTGGATCATGGATCAAAATTTTCTAAGAAGCACCCCCCCATATTTCATGGTTACAAGGGACCACAAGAATTCAAGGAGTGGTATGAGCAGTCAGAGATAATATTTAAATTTTTGAAGACTCATGAATACTATAAGGTGGATTTTTTTCATTTATATTATATGTGGACAAAGAAGGATGTGGTTGGGAACTATTATATAGGTTATTATTCATTTGGAACTTACCTAGTCTTCCTTCAAGATAATCTTCAACCATTATTTTAATCATGATACACAACATGAAAAAAATTATCATGAGTTTCTGATATCAATGTTGGGGGAGTATAATGTTCTCGATTTTTCTTCCCATTTTGATGAGTTAGTGAATCTATAGTTGGATATTCTCTCTAGTGAGTTCCTAAAATATCAGACGTTTGGGTTAGTAATGAGGCCTAATATTAGATCAATTTTTATAATGATGTTCCATCTAACCATTGTGGATGTAGTTGAAAAAGAATAATTATCTGACGTAGACATATTTCAGGATATAAGTTTGGGTGGAGATTTAGTTTGTTTGTGGTTAGATATGGTGTACCTTATATTTTAAAAAGGAATCGTAAGAGTAGTTAGTTTTCCTCAATATCAGCCTCAATGAAATTATAGGGAAGTATAATTTTCTCTCCAATTAATTTGAAAGGTGAGGTCATGCCTACCCTAACTGTGAAGAGGCCCCTAAGAGATTCCATGATTGTGGATTATATAGGGATATACAACACTTTTTGTCATATATTTAAATGACATGGACATATGAATCACTTCATTGAAATGATATATCTTGAGTTTATGGTAGGATACACTATCTCCTAGGGTTATTATGATTTTGAAGATGATTCTAAGGGAGGTGATTCAAATCCTCAGGCCTAGGGAGATGTTCATGTGGCTAATATCTGTGGACTTTATGATGTAGAGTATTCTCAGTAAGAATCCAAACCAGGACTAACTACAATTAGATGTATTTTATTTATCACATCTTCTACAGTCGATGAAAATGTTTTCATAGATTCAATTAAAGATGATTCAACTTTTTATGGGAATCTTCAACTAGATAAGGTGGCAGGCATTGAGTCCCAAATCATTAGTGAAACTCATTATAGTGGGGAGACCTCAAATGAGTAGTCTATTACTCCTAGTTCATCTTTGTGCTTTCGTAGATAGTTGGTAGTTCTATTTTCTATGTGACATGAATTGTTGGATAATGGAATCCTTTCTTATTAGTTTATACATCCTAGTTATACCAAGAGGTATCATAAGTTAAGGAGTTGGTATTGGTGGAAGGGGTTGATATGGTAGATTGTGGATTTCTTTTCATCATGTCTTACCTGTCAGACAAATAAGGTGGAGCACCAGAGGCCTATAGAGTTATTACATCCTTTACGAATTTTGGTATGGAAGTTGAATGATATTTATATGGACATTGTGAATTTTTCCACTTAATCTGAGTGGGGAGGATGAGAATTTTGTGGCCATTCATCGACACATGAAATCTGCACATATCCAAACTATTAAAAGGAAAATTAAACAGGAATATCATAGGGACTTATAAGTCAGAGATATTGTGAGACTTCATATTGTTCCTACTACTATAGTATCTAATAGGGATACAATGTTAACATCAAGATTATCGAATGTTTTACAGGAGGTGATGGGTTCTAAAATTAAATCAAGCACCACTTATCATTAATATGAGAATGAACAAATAGAGAGGTCTATCATAGTCGTAGAGGATATGCTCTGGGACTGTGTTCCTGACTACATTGGATATTTGAAAAAGAATTTACCTTTGGTTGAGTATTTATAAAATAATAGTTATCAGGATTAGATAAATATATCTCCGAACAAATATTTTTATGGGGATCCATCTAGACTTCCCTTGTTTTGGGACGATTTGGGAAAGTGGTACTAGGTTGGGTTGAGTGTTATTGAGGAGGCAACAGATATCATACAGATGATCTCGAGGTCTTTGATCATAGAACAAGGTCATTAGAAATCATATGTTAACCATTGGCAATGGTCACATGAGTTTTAGGTTTGTGACTTTGACTTTCTTTGAGTTCCACCTAACATGGGACATTATTAGTTAGGTATGTAGGGTAATTTAGCATTCTGGTGTTTTGGCAGGGAGGACTATGGTCACCATTCAGATTATTGGAGGAATTGGGGGGGTATTATTTTCTTTACAATTTCTATCTGGTTTTAAAGATATCTATATTATGATTCTTATTTCTCAGCTAATTTTCATTTCATTGGCTATAAATTTAATCTATATCGACATAGAGCTCCCCCAATGTGATTTTGGGGGAATCATTTCCTCCAACGTTGATTTGTTTAGAGAATGATCTCTATTGGGTTATATTTATTCTATTTAGAAATTTAATTATTTAAGTTCATCATGGGTTTTTTTTATGTTTATGATTTTTCCTATGATTGAGTTCAGATTTTTATTTGATAGTTTTTTCTATCAATCGTTTTTACTTTCTCGGAATTCCTTGTCTTCCTAAGGCTATTCATTTTTTAGGTCACTATTGTTGAAGGAAGTTATTTTGTACCATGTCGAGGTTGGTTTTCTATATAATTGGTTAATTTAATTATTTTTATGTCATTATTTTCAATTTTTTTATTTTCATTCATTTTAAGTGATAAATTGTTTCAAATTATTTTTTTAAAGGAAACTCTTTTCAAAATGGGGTTATTTCGGGGAAAATAGATTTTCATTGTCTTTTTGAAATGTGTTTCCAAAATACTAGAGTTTAATTATAGAATTGATAAAAAATTAATTTATGAACAATGTTTTCAGAATGTATTTTGAAATTTTACATTAATTACCATGGGTGTGTTGAGATAGAATAACAGGTATCCCTATTGTATTTTTCACTATTAGGAAGTGAATTTTTGTGATATCATCTATGGGACTTGATATCATTTATATCCAACGTATTACAATTTAAACTTGTGAGTGTCTTGTATTAATTTTTCCATAGGGTATATGTAAATAATAGGTGCATTTTATTTTACCAATTCTGGTAATTTATCACATGATTGTTATTATCAGGCATTTTTTCTCAAATGTTTTTATATGAGATTGTATCACATAAATTATCATATTAAGTTAATTCATGTAATTGTGTATAACTTTATACATCTGGAGGAACAGATATGAATTCCTGTTTTTATCACTTCTACATTTCATATTTCTAGATTTAGACTGTGGAAATATTATAGGAAAATCAAAGGAATAAAAAAATTTAAACGGTTTGGATTATGAAAAGTGTTTGTAAAACTATTTTTAAAGATATAATTGTTTAACATTGTATTTTATACCTTTTATACAAGATATGGTGCTATCCTATTGGGATTTATATCATGTTATTCTTGTTCCATTAAGAATTTTTGTATTTTTTCATTATTCAGGTAATTTGAAGATTATATTGTTGTATGTTGGGTTCTATTATTGTTGTTTCTTTCGATATGGGTTGGTCTAGAGGTGATTGTTGGTCATGTGAGAAATTGAATTACATTCTATTTTATCAGGTTTTGACATGGAATATACATATTTTTTGGTATCTAGTCACATTCATCTTTGTACTAGGAATGTATACCCTATTTTGACTATATTTCGGGCTAGTTTGTATTGTCATGTATTGTGTATATCAGGTGAAGGTCTAGATCATGTTGCTTTGTCTAGCTAACCTAGGTTGGTTCGTTATAGTTCAAGTTTATGTGTGAGTCTTGTTCATGAGACACTCAACCTTTGTATTAAATGAGGGGTCCTAATATATGTGATCAATAATTTGGTCATGCAAGGAAGTAGTTTTCTGGAATCGAACAAATTTTGATGAATGGAGTTTCACCATTCCATCTATAACATAGATGTTTATTTTCAAAAAAAGAGAGTAGAATATAGTCATAAAAAGTGAGCTAGTGTAGACCAAAATTTTTATTATACATTCATTCATGTTATGAAATATGCACTGTGTGAAACATTTTATTCATTAATGGAGGGATGTATAATATTCCATGAAGAATTTTGTAATGATTTATGGGATTATGTTTGAGGATACTCCCAAATTTTCTTATATATATCAATACATGATTCATCAAGTGGTTACACAAGTTGTGAAAATTAATTTTTTGCTAAAAGGGATGAATAATCCATCAATATTACAATAAAATCAGAAAAATAAGAGTTGAAAGGTATTTATTGTCCTTGGGTTGAAAAAAATATGTTGTTTGAAATTCCCAAATACCAAGTTACACACTCAAACAACATGTTGTTTATGTGGTGAATATTATTTTATTCTCATGATGCACATTTCATATAAATAAAAAATCATTTCACTTATATTTTAATGATAATTTTTATTGTAGATTAATGTTTTATATTTGAAATGTTTTTGATTTCCAACACATGCACAAAAAATGATTCAATTTACCCTTGAAATAATTATACTCCATTATATTATAATATTTTATTATAAATTAATAACATCTCCCAAGGCTCACCCCTTCATTCTCCCTATCAACTAAATTCACCAAGATATAGTCATGGAAAATTAATAAACACCTTGTTTTCTCATAATAAATAAAAATTAATTTTAAAAAACTATATAAACTAGGTTGTCTCTTCAAATATTCAATACATTTATTTAATAAAAATTATTAAGTAATTTCTTTATAGTACCGCTTTAAATAATTAAATGTTTAATTTCTCTTACATGATGTTTTGTATATTACATATCTCAAATTCAACAAATTTTCAATCAAAATCATTTATATATACATCCAAAATTATCCTCCATTTATGTCACATTTCTGATCTCCATTAACCTTTAAAAACATCCACTATAGTTTAGTCACTAATATCATAAAATTTCATAACATTGTAGGATTTTGAATTTTATAAAATCTGCTGATCTTCATAAAATTTAAAAACTATTGGATGATATTGTGAAAAAAATATTCTATATATGTCAGTATTTTGAATCTTTAAAACTCATACATTTAAATATATATCTATCTGAATAATATATATTTATATATATTAATATATTTTACTACGTGAATTACACTGTAAAATTATTTTTATAAAAATATTACATGTTTGTGTCCTCATTTATTTTAATAGATTTCACAAAAACTATATATAAAAAGGATAATATCTATATTATTCCTTTAAAATTATTATATATTTTTTAAAAAAAGTATGTAAATGTACTAATTTAATTGAATTAACCATTTGAACCAACAAATATAAAATGTTAAGGTATTCAACTTAATGACTACTATGTTTTTGTATTTTCATTCTCCCTTTTTTTAAACCAATCACATGATCAATTACAATATTTTATTAACAAAGAAATATGACTTATTACATTAACTTGAACTATAATTAAAATCATAATAGAGTTCAAAGTCCCATATATTCCAATAAATTTATTTTGAATAAATGTTTTCTACTATAATTGTTGTTTCCACTCTATAATTTGGTTAGTTTATATAGCACACCATACACATGCTTCCAGATCTATGGTTAAAATAAAACAAATTACAATATTGGAATTTATATATATCGATGATTACAATACATTTCTCACATTTATATTCCAAGGACCTTTATATTATTATTTTTATAGAGTTATGAAAATGTATAATTTACTAAAGAATAGTTATCCTCAACAAATGGAAATTTTTTCTAGTATATAAGAAGGAAATAAAACCATAATGGGTCTTCAATATCTCCCAAAAGTATCCTCACAATATACTCTTCCATGCATAAAATACATATTATTCATTTTCTTTACCTAGGGAAATAGAAACAAAATAATGGGTGAAAGTATAATTTTGGTATGACATGACACCTGATGGTATTCATATATATGTGTTCCACCTAGTTCTAATAAATTTATCATAAAAGCCCAAGGAAATAATATAAGTTTTCTAATGTTTTCAAGTGGTTCTCTATGAAATAATTTCGGATTAACATAACAAAAATGACATAATAAATTAAAAGAAAATAAATGGGAATCTAATTAATTTAATCATCATTATATGTAAATAAAATCAATAAATATGATTAGGTTTATTGTATTTTAACATTCTAGTAAATAGAATTACGCTATGGAAAACTATTTCACTAATCAAATAATGTTATGAGGATCTAGGTGAAAACCCTTTAATAAGGTAATGGAACAAAGGGAATTGAAAATGGAATGAAATTGGATGTAAATCACGCCAATATATGTGGAGAATTTTGAATTTGGATCATACCATTTATTTAAAAGAATCGTTTTAATCCATTTAGATAAAGAATATAGATGTCAACATTTGATTAATATCCTTAATCAATAATATTATAGAGATGAAGAAAACTCTTCATAATAACTCTGATTCCACTGCTTTTCTTAAGAAAAGATTCATTACTATGATTATAAATGGAAGTATGAACTACATCACTTCTTTCATTTGTACATCCATTAGAAAATCCTTCACTAAAATTATGAAAAATTGTAGATGGATGGTTATTACTAATACCACATTTAATTGTTGACTTGAAAACTGGATTGGCCTTCCTTAAATATCCATAATACCTTCCAATTAACTTCATAATAATACCAACTCCACCATTTGGGATGTTGTTTATTCTCATGACATCATCCTTCTTAATAATATCATTCATGTTATTATCAATTATTCATTCTCCCACTCTGATGATTTATGCATTTGGGAGCCTTCTTATAATGGTGTTCTTGATTCCAAATTCTTTTACAATAATAATTTTATAAATTCTAATACTAGCTTATATTAGTTGAAATCTTTTATCAAACAATGGATTAGGCCCTATAGATTTACTCTTGATTGACGTATTTCTCATAACACAGTCACCAAATTAATTTTCTAATATCTTTTGGAATTTAACTTTTCTCTAGATGTCACCTATGCAACTAATATATAGAGGATTATAAAAAAATTTGTCTTTTGCTACATCTGCATCTCACTGAAATTATATTATTGTTATTTTTGGTTGAATATTGTTACTTCTGGATTCTATCATCTCTCAATTGTAGCGTTATATAGATTTTGAATCTTCTCAATAAATCAAGAATCATTTTTTTAACTATTTTTTCTGAGCTCCTCTATGTGATCTAGTATTATAGGAAGAATATTTTTTATAATAATTTATTATTTAAGCTCAATGAAGGTAAAGAGCAGATTCACATTTCCATCTAGAATACTACCTCGATTTAGAAAGCTTATTTTTGCAACACTGTTAGTGACGTTGAGATCCCACACTAATATTTGATTATTGGTTTATACAGACAGCCTCGACGCACCCTTTACGTATTGTGGAAAGCTCCACATCCTCGATGGATAAAAGTGAATGTCGATAGTGCATCTAAAGGGAACCTGGGACTAGGAGGTTATGTTGCTATCTTGAGTGACTATCACAGCAGGTGTCATGGATTCATCTATGGTGGATATTGTATGGTCTCATCTCTAGAAGCAGAAATGATGGAGTATTTCATTTCGTTGACTTTTCCACAAAAGGGATGGAACAATATTTGGATTTAAAGTGATTCAACCACTATTGTCCAAGATATTTGAAAGGGTTAGTTCATCTTTCCTAGCCTATTACGTCCTGTTGGATGAATTTTCGTACATCCCTCATGGAAATTAACTACATATCCACTGAATCCTTTCGTGAAGCGAACATGGTTGCAGATGGTCTGGCAAACAAGAGAGGAAACTGAGAAATTACATGCTGGGATGATTTTCCTTGTGATTTTCTACCTTATTATGATAAAGATTATAATAAGATTACATCCTTTGGACTCATATAATCTGGTTTTTTCATATTCAATAAATTTTTTCTTGGTCTTCATCTGAGGCACCACTTTCCCAAAAATTAACCGTATAGGAAAATTGAAAAAAGAAATTTCAAAAAAAATTTAAATAATTTTAAATGTTTTTTAAAATAACGTTAATACAATTCAAAATGAAGTAACATTACACCCTTTGGGAAAATTACCTTAGAAGTATATATTTTAATACTAATCATGTAGAAAACATTTAAATTCCATTTAAAGCTTTAGATGAAACAAAAATAATAAAAAAGAAAATAAAACTTTCATTTGAAACTATCTGAACGGTAACTTCAAGTTTAATTAATATGAAAAATATTTTGCTTATAGATCACACTCCTGATAGTTAAAACATGTACAGCAATGTAAAATAGCCCTTATAAATTATATTAGTTGTTCTTATCAATGGAATTCATTTATTTGAGGTTGATTTTAATCAAAGGGGATGATATTGTACAAGAGAATTAATATCCCCAAATAAAAAGTTAATATAAAATTTTAAAATATACTATTAGTAAAAATAAATATGGAAGATCAAAATCAAGATTGGATTTGACGAATCAATAGAAAAAGGACAAAAGTTGGGAAAAAAATTATAAATGGAGTAAAATTTTCATCAAATCCCTTGATATATAAATATATTGGAAATTAACATAAAATTACATGAATAAAATTTATTTCATGATGACATAATAGTTTTTAACTATAAAAAAAATAAATTTAGTTTGGTGTATAATGTAAAATGTGTCTCAATGAAGAGAGATTGAGAATGAAAATACATTGTAATAACATTCTAATAAAAACTTTTTGAAAGAATGTTAGATTCAATTTGAATTTATCATAAATGGAATATTGGTAATATTGGATAATAAATATACTATAGGACTTATATAAACTACTTTAAATATATTAGGTGCATAAAACAATATGTGTCTCAATGAATGAAATTGTTAAATGAATCACTCACCTAGGTGTGAGATTGTTTTGGACATTCGCTTTACTTCATAAATAATATAATAAAATTTATTAAAACCCATTATAATTACCTTATCCATATATAATTAAATAAAATGATCAAATTATCATCATAATTTTCTCATTTTTTAAATTAATTCCCACTAATGTTGATTAAATGGCATTGTTTAGTTGACTCTTATATGAATCTCTTGGATGGATGACCATGTTTAAATTTATTGTTTAATTGTTTTCACAAACTAAATAATATTAATTGAGTTTCTAATAATGTATATATATATATATATTAAATTAATTTTAAAATTCTTCCCTGATTGTATATAACTTAAAAAAAACATGTCTCTCTGTGGAGGCAGTAATCCTTAAGTACACACTGTAACACCCCAAGCTTCCACGGTACGTTTCACTTCGAATAATGCAATAGCGTGTGTTGTACGCAACCTCGAGCTCTAACACACACCACAGCGAATTAAACTTGCCCTTGTGAATAGTAATACCTACTATTTGAAATTTTATAAATTTTATTTATCAAAATAGACTTCATTTTTGTATTCGGAATATCAATTGTAGCTTAGGGTGAAATTTTGGCATTGTTCTGAAAAACTTCAATTTTTGATGAATAGTGAAACCACTAAGTGGTAGTTAAATAACTGATTTTTCGTTTAAATGAAATATTACAACTTCAGTGATTTGATTTTCAAAAATCCGACATACATGGTTTTCATTATGAAGTAAAATGTGGTTCAATGAGATTAAAATAATTTTTTGGTGAATAGTAACTTTTAAGTTCTTAATCGCGATTAGAGGTAATTAGTGTCGTTTAAGGTACAAATAATGTTTTAATAATGTGATATGAGCATGACACTTGTCCTACTCCTATTGGATGAGTCATGGCCGACCAAGACAACCCATGGGTCAACTTGGGGACCCCATGGAGCCACTTTAGTTGGAAAATGACATTAATATATATTTATTTAATGTTAAAATTAAATTGACACAAACATGAGTTGTTTTACTAAAATAGTTTTTAAATGGGGTTACACAAGTCCAAATTTTGACTATAAATATTAATTAGAAATCTAAAAAGATTTCATACATCATAGTAATTTTTTATAATTTTTAGACATTAAATAAATTAAATTATTTATGACATAATTATGATGCAGCGATGACCTCATTATTTAACAATTTAAATAAAATGAGAAGATAATGAAAAATCCAAGGCTTAAACTTGTCCAAAGCCTATTGGATGAGCAGATTTCGAAACCGTATCACCTTATCCTCGAATTATATAAGTGTGGGACCTTTAGAATCCGAAAAGCATTGTGAAATAATGTAACATTTCAATCTTTCCAAAAGTGCCCCTCCTCTCCACTTATAAAAGGCCCCCACCTCTCCCACCTCATTTACACTTTCAAGCCATTTGGCTCGGCCAACCTCTGCCCAAATACTCTCCCAACTTCCCTACCTTACTCCTAGAAGCCTCACTTTGGGCATAACTCTTCTCAAGGAAGACTTTGGCTCAAATCAAAAAGAGTTACCCGATTTTGAGGTAATGTCTTTTCTAATGTTGTTTTGTTTTATTTTTCTTCTCCAACCCCATATACTCTTTTTATTCATTTCTTTTGTAACAACACCAGTATCCTAAATATACTAGGATGTTGTTATAAGAAGGATTCGAGTTACACTTACACACACCTACATCTAATGGTTAAAGAACATACGGTTTCTGTGGATGGCGAATTTCTGCCTCACGAAACGATAATTGTTCAACACTCATATAACACCTTCAAAGGTGGCCATTAAGATGTCACTATTTTTATATATGATATATAATATGTTTATGTTTTACTTATGCTTCTGTATTTCTCATTTATGGCATACTTTATGATTTCCATTTTGGGTAAAACGCGATAATTTCATTTTAGGAAGTGCGGACTACCGCCCCCTCAAAGTGATTTGAATCGTTAATGACATATGTGGGATGTATAAAGGATGGAGTAAATGGTATTATACACTATATAATACTGGAATTATATTCTACATTTATATAATTATGATTTAGTTCCATTAAATATGAAATTTAAATGAAAGTAGCGTTCATGCGTACGTACGGCTTACCGTCTCCATGAACGGTGCATTTCATTTCTTACCTCTAAATATTACGTAATATTATAAATGAATGTATATACTGGATATATAAGATATATATGACATCTAAATCATGAATATAATTCTGGATATAATGGATATTCTACCACATGAACAACATGTAATTATAAGAAGTTTATTGTTGACTCAAGTTACCAAAGATCGACAAAACGACCGTTATTAACATAAATAATTACATAATGTTCATAACATTGTAATAGGTGATATAAAAAGGATAATGAAATTGAAAATGGTTCTTAATAAGGTAGATATTAACTCTAGTTTATTATTCAGGAGGTTAAAGAACGGTTGAGTCAAGTCGGACACAAGGTAAGGGAATTTCTTAACCCAACTTCCATTCTTTGGGTTAATATCCTACTTCCAAATTATGTCATGATATTATTATGTCCTATATTGTATTTGTACATTATTTATGTGTAATTATAGTGAATACACATTATAGATGTACTTTATTTAAAAAAATGATCTTTTTAAGGACTTCGTCTCAATCCCCTTTCATTGAGGCATATTTGGTTTTATACAAAACTTTCTTTTATATGGTGTATAAACCCCTTTGACTTTTACGTTTATTCAAAAAGAATCTTTTTTATACAAAGCGTTTACTAAACGACAAAAGGGAATGTTTTTGTCGTACGTATGCGGTGACAACGACTTCTCCGCCGCCGTGACCACTATTTGAGTTTCGGCTTCTTCTACAAGCCATACCCTTTTTTTAATGAAAAATAAATACTATGTTATACTTTTCTTTTATTTTGGTATTGAAAATGGTTTTGAAAACGTTTTTATTATATAAATGTGTTGTATTGATATCTTGTGATTCAAATGTGGAAATGTTATGTTTCCTTTATGCATGTTTTATGTGATACGATCATGTTATGGTTTATGATATGTTTAAACCTATTCATATGAGAAATGTATTGGACTTAATAAGTGACGGGTGGAGCCCGCTATAGCTCCTCGATGCATCGGTAGGTCTCATGAGACAACTAGACGTGGAATTGGCCGAGGCCCTTTACCAATTTGATTTATGGTTTTGGTCGAGGCCTTAATCATTTTAGACGTCTTGGCCAAGGCCTTGACAAAATGTTTCAGAATGTTCGTCATTATACATTCCCTCATTATGAAAGTGGTTATTGATATTTCATGTGATTATTCGTCTAGTAGAATATCCATGAGAGTAAGTAATGGCATTATTTTATTTTACTTTTTCCATATTCTGTTGAAGTTCAAGTTCAATAAGGCTTTTGTTTTAGTTATACATTGCCTTAAATTCTTATGTTTTCTTATAAAAGCTTCCGCAATATTGTTATCCTTACTGAGCATCTGAGCTCACCCCATTCAATGTTTTAATATTTTCCAGGATGTGAAGAAGTATTTTATGAATGACCTGCAGGGATAGTCAGAAGAGGATATGAGTGTGGACTATGGAGACTTTTTTTATTGTAGTTTTTCACTTTAAGATGTAATGTATCGTTTACGAATGTATCTAGTGTTTCCAAGGCTACTAAACTAATCGGTCTTTCGAGACTTGATCTTTTGTGATCATGCCAATGTTACGAAGTAATGCACCGACTCTGGGTAGCTGGGGTCGGGGCGTTACAGTTGGTATCAGAGGCAGTTGAGTACTAACCTTGGAAGCTAGATTTAGATAAACTCTGATTAGAGCACATAGCCCGAAGATAGACTTTGAGGATTAGTATAGAAGAACTTCCTAGAATTTTGGTATTATAGAGATGATATGAGTTTTCCGAGCAATACATCCCTGTCTGGATACGAGTAAGTAGAGGCGGCTCTGGCACAGATGTACCAAGGGGTAAAACCCGAAAACACCGCTTTGAGCTAGACTCGAACGGGAACTGGTGCACGACAACGGTCCTTGCTGCACTCTTGGTTACGACACTCCCGGGGGATATGCTTAGGATAATTCTCATTTTATTTACAAACCACTATGAAGGGTTATGAGTATATACTTCCTCAAAGAAAACATTTCTTTTTATGATTATGGATTATATCCATAAATAGGTCAATTTATTTAATGTGTTTTACAAGTATGGAATTATGTATTTTGATTCATAAACTAATCTAGTTTATGCCATTGTTTAGAAATGGCGCCTAGTGGAAGGAATGGAAACCGTATCAATGCACGAACTCCGTGTAGGGATTTCCCTCCTGCTCAAGATAATTATTGTGGATCTGGAGATACAACTGGTGCTGATCAACTTATTACCATGCTGGGACAACTCACTCAGGTTATGAATAACAACCTTACTCGTATGGAGCACCCTGATCCACAACGTGGAGGATCAATGTTAGACCGCTTCTTGAGGCAACAAACACCAACATTTAATGGGGGTACAAATCCGTTAGTAGCTGAGAAATGGATAAAATCCTTAGAGAAAATATTCCATGCTTTGGGGAGTAGCGAAAGGGAGAAGGTTGTCATGGCAGTTTACCGCCTCACTAGAGATGCAGATCAGTGGTGGTCGCTGATTCAAAACACAAAGGAAGATGATGACGTATCGAATATGGAATGGAGGGAGTTCAAAGAGATTTTCTTAGAAAAATACTTTCCTCGTGACCATCGAGCAGATATGGAAAGGAAATTTCTGAGTCTGAGGCAGAAGGAGGATGAGAATGTCGCAAAGTATGAGGCTAACCTTACAAAGTTTGCGAGGCATGCTTCCGATTATATACGTAACCCAAGGAGTAAGATTGATCATTTATTTGATGGGTTAAAACCATTTCTCCATCGAGCTTTAGTATCACAATCCTTCTCATCATACGAAGATATTGTCTCGTGTGCTATCAAGACAGAAAAGGAATTCTCTAAGTCTTATGACAACAAAGTAAAGCAAGAGAAGAAGAGAACGGTGGAACAAGAGACAGATAAAGGGAAAAAGGGAAAGAAGGATTTTCCATTATGTGATAATTGTGGGAAGAATCACCCTAGTACTTGCCTAAAAGGAATGGGAGTTTTTTATAAATGTGGAGAAAAGGGTTACCAGGCTCGTGATTGCAAGGGAAAGAAAGAGGCTGTCAAAGTTGAATGCTACAATTGTAGGGAAACAGGGCATTATGCAAATGAATGTCCTAAGCATCAAGGAAACTTACCTCAGAAAAGGCCAAGGGATCAAGGCCAATCTTATGCTGTGACTACAGTTGAAGCGGAATAATTAATGTATTGGCGCTTTTGGACTCAAGGATTATATTCTGGTTATATGAATAATGTGATATATATATATGGATTGTACTGCCGTACTTGTTGATTTCAGTAAGGTTTTAATATGATTAAGGTAATAATATTTTTAGTATGTGACAATAAGAGAAACTTTTCTTTGTTTGGGGAATCTGATGTTACAATTGATTTTGGAATTCAGAGACCTTTTAGAGAAAGTCTGGACAGAGGTATTTTGGATAACTACAATGGTTAGAGTGGATTAAGTTGATCTTTGGATAGTATTGTTTAAGGTTAAAAAAATTTATGAAGATTATTTTTGGAATATTATGATACTATAGTTTTAGGAAAAGGACAACCTGCAGGGTGGGGCATAACCCTTCGCGTCGGACAAAGCTGCAGGAATCGAACCCACAACCATAGTGTGACAAGCCTTTATTTCCTACCACTAGCCTACAAGAAGTCCCTGGTTATTACAAAATATTTTTAATAATCTAAATGGTATGTGTTAACATTTGGAACCTTATACAATTAGGATAAATAGAATATTTTTGAGTTCCGTTACCATTTGGAGTAAAATTTGGGTTTGTGGTAAAAATTTATTAACGAATGAAAGTTTACATAACAGGTATGTATATTCCCTTACGTTCTTAGTAAATCTCCTAAATAAATTCCTCAACATTATAAAAGGTAACTTTAAAAAAATGTTGTCGGTTAACTTTTCCAACTGGGGATTCAATGACCGTTTAACCAATCACAAGTTTGTGATTTTCTTGTGGTTAAACTTTCTCCTAATCCTGTTTTCTATAACTCCCCATCAGACCTTGATGGTTTTTTTCTCCTCCATATCCATATTTTCATAAAATCCTATAATGGGATATATCGGGTGACCTTTGTACTTATCTTGCTTTCTTTTAATGTTATATATTTATTTACCTTATTTCCGATGTGGGTTTCCTACAAAGGTATTTTCTATTTTCAACCCTTTATTTTCAAAGAAAAATTTAAAATTGCGAGGACGCAATTTATTGAAGGAGGGGAGAATGTAACACCCCAAGCTTCCACGGTACGTTTCACTTCGAATAATGCAATAGCGTGTGTTGTACGCAACCTCAAGCTCTAACACACACCACAACGAATTAAACTAGCTGTTGTGAATAGTAATACCTACTTTTTGAAATTCTATAAATTTTATTTATCAAAATAGACTTCATTTTTGGATTCGGAATATCAATTATAGCTTAGGGTGAAATTTTGGCATTGTTCTGAAAAACTTCAATTTTTGATGAATAGTGAAACCACTAAGTGGTAGTTAAATAACTGATTTTTCGTTTAAATGAAATATTACAACTTCTGTGATTTGATTTTCAAAAATCCGACATACATGGTTGTCATTAAGAAGTAAAATGTGGTTCAATGAGATTAAAATAATTTTTTGGTGAATAGTAACTTTTAAGTTCTTAATCGCGATTAGAGGTAATTAGTGTAGTTTAAGGTACAAATAATGTTTTAATAACATGAGATAAGCATGACACTTGTCCTACTCCTATTGGATGAGTCATGGCCGACCAAGACAACCCATGGGTCAACTTGTGGACCCCATGGATCCACTTTAGTTGGAAAATGACATTAATATATATTTATTTAATGTTAAAATTTAATTGACACAAACATGAGTTGTTTTACTAAAATAGTTTTTAAGTGGGGATACACAAGTCCAAATTTTGACTATAAATATTAATTAGAAATATAAAATGATTTCCTACATCATAGTAATTTTTTTATAATTTTTAGACATTAAATAAATTAGATTATTTATGACATAATTATGATGCAGCGCTGACCTCATTATTTAACGATTTAAATAAAATGAGAAGATAATGCAAAATCCAAGGCTTACACTTGTCCAAAGCCTATTGGATGAGGCGATTTCGTAACCTTATCACATTATCCTCGAATTATATAAGTGTGGGACCTTTAGAATCCGAAAATCATTGTGAAATAATGTAACATTTCAATCTTTCCAAAAGTGCCCCTCCTCTCCACTTATAAAAGCCCCCCACCTCTCCCACCTCATTTACAATTTCAAGCCATTTGGCTCGGCCAACCTCTGCCCAAATACTCTCCCAACTTCCCTCCCTTACTCCTAGAAGCCTCACATTGGGCAGAACTCTTCTCAAGGATGCCTTTGGCTCAAATCAAAAAGAGTTACCCGATTTTGAGGTAATGTCTTTTCTAATGTTGTTTTGTTTTGTTTTTCTTCTCCAACCCCCTAAACTCTTTTTATTAATTTCATTTGTAACAAAACCAGTATCCTCAATATACCAGGATGTTTTTATAAGATGTATTCGAGTTACACTTACACACACCTACATCTAATGGTTAAAGAACATACGGTTTCTATGGATGACGAATTTCTGCCTCACGAAACGATGATTGTTCAACACTCATATAACACCTTCAAAGGTGGCCATTAAGATGTCACTATTTTTATATATGATATATAATATGTTTATGTTTTACTTATGCTTCTGTATTTCTCATTTATGGCATACTTTATGATTTCCATTATGGGTAAAACGCGATAATTTCATTTTAGGAAGTGCGGACTACCGCCCCCTCAAAGTGATTTGAATCGTTAATGCCATATGTGGGATGTATAAAGGATGGAGTAAATGTTATTATACACTATATTATACTGGAATTATATTATACATTTATATCATTATGATTTAGTTCCATTAAATATGAAATTGAAATGAAAGTAGCGTTCATGCGTACGTACGGCTTACCGTCTCCATGAACGGTGCATTTCATTTCTTACCTCTAAATGTTACGTAATATTATAAATGAATGTATATAATGGATATATAAGATATATATGACATATAAATCATGAATATAATTCTGGATATAATGGATATTCTACCACATGAACAAATTGTAATTATAAGAAGTTTATTGTTGACTCAACTTACCAAAGATCGACAAAACGACCGTTATTAACTTAAATAATTAAATAATGTTCATAACATTGTAATAGGTGATATAAAAAGGATAATGAAATTGAAAATGGTTCTTAATAAGGTAGATATTAACTCTAGTTTATTATTCAGGAGGTTAAATAATGGTTGAGTCATGTCGGACACAAGGTAAGGGAATTTCTTAACCCAACTTCCATTCTTTGGGTTAATCTCCTACTTTCAAATTATGTCATGATATTATTATGTCCTATATTGTATTTGTACATTATTTATGTGTAATTATAGTGAATACACATTATAGATGTACTTTATTTAAAAACAATGATCTTTTTAAGGACTTCATCTCAATCCCCTTTCATTGAGGCATATTTGGTTTTATACAAAACTTTCTTTTATACGGTGTATAAACCCCTTTGACTTTTACGTTTATTCAAAAGGAATCTTTTTTATACAAAGCATTTACTAAACGACAAAAGGGAATGTTTTTGTCGTACGTATGCGGCGACAACGACTTCTCCACCGTCGTGACCACTATTTGAGTTTCGGCTTCTTCTACAAGCCATACCCTTTTTTTAATGAAAAATAAATACTATGTTATACTTTTCTTTTATTTTTGTATTGAAAATGGTTTTGAAAGCGTTTTTATTATATCAATGTGTTGTATTGATATCGTGTGATTGAAATGTGGAAATGTTATGTTTCCTTTATGCATGTTTTATGTGATACGATTATGTTATGGTTTATGATATGTTTAAACCTATTCATATGAGGAATGTATTGGACTTAATAAGTGACGGGTGGAGCCCGCTATAGCTCCTCGATGCATCGGTAGGTCTCATGAGACAACTAGATGTGGAATTGGAAGAGGCCCTTTCCCAATTTGATTTATGGTTTTGGCCGAGGCCTTAATCATTTTAGACGTCTTGGCCGAGGCCTTGGAAAAATGTTTCAGAATGTTCGGCATTATACATTCCATCATTATGAAAGTGGTTATTGATATTTCATGTGATTATTCGTCTAGTAGAATATCCATGAGAGTAACTAATGGCATTATTTTATTTTACTTTTGCCATATTATGCTGAAGTTCAAGTTCAATAAGGCTTTTGTTTTAGTTATATATTGCCTTAAATGCTTATGTTTTCTTATAAAAGCTTCCGAAATATTGTTATCCTTACTGAGCATCTGAGCTCACCCCTTTCAATGTTTTAATATTTTCCAGGATGTGAAGAAGTATTTTATGAATGACCTGCAGGGATAGTCAGAAGAAGATATGAGTGTGGACTATGGAGACTTTTTTTTATTGTAGTTTTTCACTTTATGATGTAATGTAACATTTACGAATGTATCTAGTGTTTCCAAGGCTACTAAACTAATCGGTCTTTCGAGACTTGATCTTTTGTGATCATGCCAATGTTACGAAGTAATGAACCGACTCTGGGTAGCTGGGGTCGGGGTGTTACACACACAGTCAACAATTTTATTTCCATAAAATGGGAAAGTTGAATAAAATAAATTATTTATAATTTTAGAATCCTAAATATTTTAAAAATATATTACCTACTCATTAAGACCCCATTTTTATCCATCCATTATAGGTGGTTATTAAAAATAGTACACATTATGTATAGATGATGTAGTCTGCACAAACACATGACAAGGTTTTTATTTTTCATATTTTTAAGGAGAATGGAATGAAAATGATGTTACATAAGTATAAAAAATTTAATTAACAACTATTTTACCACACTATAATATATATATGATATCATATGTTATACATTTAATAAATAATAATAAATAATCATTGTGAATGAAGAGGTATGTTCATTAAGACATTGAACAATAACTTGTGTTTTTTTTGTTAAAAATGGAGAAGTTATTTTCTCAAATGGTGAAATGAATTTTGTTTTTTTGTATGTGACATATTTTATATGGGAATTATGGAATGTTTGAATGATTATTTTTAATAATAGGTGAAGTTTGTACAATGTTTAAGGAGTCTCCTTTTATATGTAAGATAATTTCTCATTCCAAGGAATGAAATTTAAGTGTATGGTAAGAATGGAAGTTAATTAAATTTAGGTGAGTTATGTGTTTTATAGTTGTACATACATGTCGTTATAAATTTAAAACATAAAAAATGGTTTCTAGAATGCCTAATGATCATCTAACAGAGGAAATTTTGTGCCATGTAATATTAGTATCATAAACAATAATTCATATTTATAAAATAATAATTATATTAAATTAGTTATTAATAAATATATAATTCGATCCTTCACAAAAAAAAATTATAAATTATGAATTTAAATTTATCTTACATTTCATATAATTCAATTTATAAAAAACATAAGGTTAGATTTTAAATTATAACATATAACATATCCAAAAATATCTATTGTTATAAAATATTACATATGTTCAAAAGTTTTAATCAGGGGTTTGTAAACAAAATTCATTAAATATACTAAATAATTAAATATTATTTTATATAAACACATATTAATACATATTTAATTCATTCTTATGCTATGATAATATCATAATTAATGATACAATTAGGAAAAAATAATATTATTTATTATTCACCACTGTTTCCAAAATATTTAAAAAAATATATTCTATGATAATTATAGTATTAAAAATTTAAAAATATTTTTTATTTTATTTAATTATAAATCCAGAAAAATATATATTTAACTTTTAATTGAAATTAAAACATATAAATATAATGTTATTTTATTTGAAAAAATGACCTCCTTAAAAATTGATTTTTTCTAATATTATTTTCTATAATTTTTCAAATTTAATTTATTTTAATATTTCAGTTCATATTTATATATCATATTTGTTGTCATATTTATATTTTAAATACTTTTAATTTAATATACTAATTTATCACATCATTTATTTTTGAGTATATGAAGTGTAAATATGAATCATGGTATTATTTCTTGAAACAAATATATACATAAATCTGTGGATTTTACATTATCTCCCCTAAATAAATAATGTAATCAAATTTTTTTAACAGTTAAATTATTTAATTATATCAAATATATATAAATGAGTCGAGATAATATTCTAAATGATGTTCCATCATTAA
This sequence comes from Viscum album, assembly GCA_963277665.1. NCBI lineage: Eukaryota > Viridiplantae > Streptophyta > Magnoliopsida > Santalales > Viscaceae > Viscum > Viscum album. Next base: position 418,045,397 of record OY728123.1, on the reverse strand, counting down.
AATATTATCAATAATTAGAAGAAAAATGTACTTCCTTTATAATGTTTACTAAAAGGTTTATTTTTTCATAAATGTTAGATGAATTATGTCCTTATTTTCGACACAAAAAAAACATTTTCCATTTCCCTTAAGACACTCATTAGTGATTTTCATCCCACATTTTATACCTAAACAAAATTTAACATTTTTACTTCATCATCTTCATCACATGATCTTTTATGATACTCTTCCCTTCATGTATTTGGTATGTTTTATCCTTGGAATATTTTCAAAATTTTAGTTATATTTTTTTTATATTTTATATGGAAAATTAAAAAAATTTCTAACTCTAATTATATTCATAATAAATTGCTGGTTGGGATATTCACTACATTATACATTACATCATTTGTTATATTTGATCCTTATCTCCCCATGATTTACATTAAATTAATCACTAATGATGATAATACATAAGTTACTACTTTTAAAAAGGTAAAACAATGAACTTATAATTAATAATTCATAAATGAATATCATACCCTAAATTATGATTATGTAGCTTCAATATTGGTCATTAATGGTCATTTTACCATTAGGTTTTATAAAATAGTTAACTTACATAGAGGAATTTTTTCAAATAGTACATAATTGTTTGTAAAAAGAATTTAAATTAACCAAATATTATTCTCGTGGAGGGTCTAGTATGGTGTGCAGTTAGTTCCGAATCATCATGCATTTTAATGATGAGCAAGATACCTGGTAAACTATTTTCAGGCTTGTTACCATGACATAAATCTATCCCAAAATATCATCCACATTAAAATAGCATCATGCGTATGTAATTATTATTAAAACTATATAATTTTTAAATTTCCAAATGTTTTATGGATTCTTCTATACATACAATAATACAATGTGGTCCCACTTATTTTTTCATTCCCTAATCCCAAATATAATTAAAATATTACATATTTCAATCCAAAATGTTTATCTGTATCACTGAAATTAATATAGTCTTTAATAAATCTACTATTTATTTCATTTATAAATATTATATTATCCTCAAATGATAAAATATTCAATACTAAAATTATCCAAAAACAATACATATTCTAATTGTTGCACCCCTTACCCGCGCAAATCGATTTGGTGCCAAAACACATAACTACCAAGAATGTATTTGATAGATATATATTATTACCTTATCATTCATATATTAAAAATACAAGAACCTTTAGGATAAAATTTTAGATAGTTAGTATGAAATCATAAAACACTAAAACTCAAGTCTCCATAATAAAGGCATATTTTTCCAGTACATAAGATATTGATTAATCCATAATGAGTCTTCACAAATTTCAAAAAATATCAATAGAGGATACTCTTCTAGGTGTATAATAATTTATAATTTATATCATAATATTGGAAAAGGGAAACATAAGAAGTGGTTATATTAAATGATAGGTATGGGTAAACATAATAATCAAAAAAAAATTGAGAATCAATGGGAATAACATGATATCGTAATAGGGATTATCAAGAACATGGAATTATAGAATAAAGAGAATATTACATATAAAAAGGGATGAAACAATTATCATAGAATGATAGTACTAAATCATATTAATTTCTAGACTAAAAAACAAAAACTAATACACATAATTAAAGGCTTCTTATGTATTAAAATAACATAGGGGAATAAGAGAAATTCTCAGGCACCATAGTTTCCATCGATTACTGCCCAATCACAAAGATATCTCAAGAGATTGAAAAATTTATGATTTCATTGGAAGCTTATAAAATACTTGGATCACCCATAACTTGATTAAATTCATACACATGTATGACACATGGTTTCAATCAACATTTCATAAAAAAATACGAAAATAAAATGGTATTTAAATTTTTTCAAGTGGTTCCCAATGGAATCATTCAGGATTTCATCAATAATTATTAAATGATAAATCCCTAGAAAAAATAGATTACCAATGACTATAATATTCATTATAGGTAGTATATACCACTCAATAAATGTGATTATGAATATGATATTTATACTGCATGTGAAATGGATATATAGTTTTGAAATTTTTTAACCACATTCAAACGATGTAAAAAATTCATGATGCATATCCTTCAATAAATTAATGTAACATAGAGCGTTAATGTAGGAAAAGAATTGGAAGTAAATCATGCCTATACCAGTAGATTATTAGGTATGATAAAAGTAGTTGTAGATTATAGAATATTTTTAAATGGGAATTTCATAGTATATCTAGCTAAATATGCTGGATTGTATCTTTTATGGAATAAAATTTAATAAGAATATCAAATATAAAAAAAACTCTCATTCAGTCATTAGGTAAATTTCAATGAAAATAAGAATTCTTTTTTCAATTAAATTCATTTATAATGATTGATTTTTTTAAAAAAATTGAATATAAATTAGCTTTTGAGAACATGATAGCATAATGATTGTTTATATCAGAAAATGGAAAAGGTGTTGGAAACACAAGATCTAAATGAAACAGTTAAAACAGGCTCCTTTCATTAAAATCTAGCAATGTAAAAATTGTTAAAAATATTTTATTTTAAAAAAATGGAAAAATATACTTTAAAATAATAGTTATTTTTAAAAAATAAGGCAGTTTAGAGAATTTTTAAATATTACATTAAAATTATTTTTTACTAACTAATCATATAGAAAATGTTTAAATAAAATTAAAACCATTTAGTGAATTTTAAATAATAAAAGGAATAATAATACATTCATCTAAAATGAGGTTTATGGAAACTTGAATATAACATGAGATGAAATATCATTTGGATATATATCCAACATTTTATAAGTAAAACATGGACATGGAAGAGAAATATATATCGAAAAGTATATGAGTTATTTTTGTCAACAATATAATTTTATTTGATTAATTTTTTTATAAAATGAATGGATATTGATGAGTAGAATTGATATCCCTCTAGAGAAAAGAAATAAAAAATATTTAAATATAATTTTAGGAAAATGATTCATATAATATCAAAATCAATAAGGGATTTCATGACACATGGGTAAAGGGATTGAGTCAAGAAAATTATTCTAAATTCAGTATCATTTTAATAAAAACCCATGAAATATAAAGATATTAAAGAACTAAAAATTCCACTAATGAAATATATATTATGATAACATAACAATTTGTCTTAATATAAAACATATATTACTAATTTTGTGCATAATGTAAATTTTTTCTCGATTGAGGGAGTTGCAGACCAAAATATCTTTTGGATTAAGAACATTATTATAGAAACACCTCAAATAAATAAATATTGAAATTGATATTTATATACCATTAATAAGGAAAATAAAAGATATAAAATATCTAATTTTCTGTATATACGCCTTTTAAAATAAAATAGGTGCACAATATTACATGTGAATCAAAGAAAGAAGTATTGAGATAAAACACGTACTATTTATGAATGATTTATACACTTTCACTTAACATCATGGATAATAAAAAATTCAATAACAACATTAAAATGAAACTCATTCATATATAATTATATATCCAAGGTATATTTATCATCATAATGTTTTTATTTATTAAATTTTTCCACCTATATCAGTTACCAAGGGTGGTTCGGTTGATTTTGGTGTTGATCTATTGGCATGTTGACCATGGTTATCTTTTATTTTAAAATGGATTAACAACATATAGAATATAAATATGGTTATAAATATCATTTATATAAATAAAAATACTTTTTAATGTAATACTTTATTGTAATTAATAAAAAAACATTCATCGGTATGTGGAGGAGGTATTCCGCACATACACAAGGTTGATACTTTTATTTTCAAGAATATGGGAGGTGGACAAAATTATAATTATTAATAAATTCATAATGATAATAATTTTATAAGAAACTATTTATATTTTATAAACTATTTTTTAATATACATGTTAGGTGGTGATAAAAATATGATGCATCTTGTATAGAGGTGGTAGTCCGCAAATACTGGTGATGATGTGTTTTTTAAAATTCTTTTAGAGGAGGGAATAAAAGGGATATTACTTTAGGATAAAAATATAATGTCATATAATTAAAATCCATTTTATCATACACTCATTGATAAAAATATATTATTGGAGGTCTATAGAATAAAAAATAAGAATGAATGGTAATGAAAGTTGTGAAACAGTCACTAAGACTTCAAATTTTCTCATGAATGTATTGTTGAAATCGGATGAGTTAGGAAATATAATGGTGACCAGAGGTTTGAATTCCCAAAAGGGACTTCTACTAGAGCTAATTAGGGTTTATTTCATAAATTATTTCTAATAGGAGGTGAGGTTTATATGGGTTTGAAGTGGTTTTCTTTTATAAGTGAATAAAAGGACACCATCTATGGAAAAAATGTTAAGCGGAAATAATGGATGTTCATGAAAGTTAGGTGAGTTAGCTGTATTACAGTCAGTTATACTTGTGGATATGAAATTACAATTGAAAAAAAGCTTTATATACTGTATAATGGTCATTTAAACATAGGTAAATTTGTTCCATATTAAACTACCTACTTAAACACTCAATTTAAACTACCGTTGATGGATTACTTTTGAATATTTTCGGATTCAACAAGAGAGGCATCTCCAAAAATAAATTCGGAATCCTTATTCCAAGATGCACCAAGATAGATCCAAGAAGTATTAATAAAGCATGTACCGGTATTCAAGTTAAGTCTCCTGGTTGAACCATCTCCTAATGAAATTCTTTTCATTTTAAAACACCACCATCGATCTCATATTGATCAAGCACATATGTATTGTCATAAGCTACTTTTGTAATATCTCCCATATGAATATTTTACCTTAATCCATAATCAACCATGTATAAATAATTTACCAAGGATCCTATCCATACATTTATCCATTTACATAGTGTCATATGAGATATAAAAATAATGTCAATCAAGCATCCTCATGATCTCGACACCCTTATCTCCTAATGGCCTCCCACAAGTGATTTTCAACCCTCTCCCCTGCATATGATAATCCCTTACATTACCCTAAATAAATGAGAACTTCATCACCATAGCCCGTACCCCATCCCCCAAAAGTATCATGGCATAGAACCTACTCATCCCGGGTGCCAACATAACTTCAAACATGTCACATTTCTGATACCCATGAATGGTTCCCATGGAATTTTTTGGGTAACAATTAAAAATGATAATCACAAATAATAATGATTCGTTGTTTCCATACACATTGTATGTATTATTTTAAATTACTTCTCGAGTGAAACTCCTAAGGATTCCTCACATCACACTATAATAGGTTTATTGGTAGATTAGTGTGTAAATAACGCTCTCTCGGTATAATATATTTTATTTCAAGATATTTATATAATAATCAATAACTATTTGTACAATAATATTTATATATAGGTGTGTATATCTCCCTTTCATCCACAATCAAATCAAAAATTATTGTATTTTCATCTACCAACACATAACACCATAGATCCTGATGATGTGTGTCTTGGTTCAACCATGATAAACACTCTCATGGATCATGGTAATTTCGAAATTATCCCTTTTTATATGGTAATTTTATTATCTTACCCAAATGTTATGGATCACCATACTAGTATATTATTTTTTTATATATTTTAATTAATTTCAAAATATATATTTTAGTTTTAAAATTATAAAATAAAAACTTTTACTTTGAAAATTTAGTTTTTTAAAAACTATAATTTTCATTAATAGAAAAAGTAATATAAAAATAATTTTGACTCTTGTTGGTTAAAATAACATAAAAGGATTCAAATTCTGCAATAGAATGGAAAAATACCATGATAAAGACCATGGTAAATCCCATGGTTTTGTTAACAACCATCCAAGACATAAAATACTTTTCTTATTAATATAATATTTCTGATATATTTAAGTAAATTTCCAAGTATATATTTTAGTTTCAGAAATCTAAAATATAAACATTAACAATAAAAAATTAATTTTTTTAAATATATAATTTTCCTTGCCAGAATATGTAATATAAAATGAAGTTTGACTCTTGTGGGATAAAATAACATAAAAGGTATCAAATTGTGCAATAAAATGGAAAAATAACATGACAAAGCATGTGGTTTTAAATTTTACACTACCTAGTTTTCGAAGGCCAATTTTTAGAAATTTATAAAAAAATCACCCACTTATGCTATAAATACCCACTCATTTCAAAAATTTCCTTAATCTACCAATTCATCCTCCACAAATCTATAATATTATTACCCACCATGGAATCTTCCCAAGGTGCCCCCAATCACCCTAGGTTATGATCCTCATTTTTTAATAACTAATCTTCACAGTAAGGGAGATCCCAACTTCTCTTTTCAATTCATGATCCCTTTATATATGGTATTTATTTAAATTCACAAAAAACTCATTTTATACAATTTTTTCCCCATTAAATTATTAATATTATTTTATAAATTGGAGTCACTTTTCCTCTTTCTTTTTACTATTGTCTAAAACCATACTTTATACCCATTATTCTATAAAGACAACCATTCAAAATTTCTCCGTTATCCGTAAGAAATTCCATTTTATTTTCTATATTTAAATAACAAAAGCCTTTTATCCGCTAGGAGTATTCCAAAAAATGTAAAAATGATTATTTTGATTATATAATTGATATAAATTAGGCATTAATTCTATTTTAGTGGGTTATAAATGACATAAACATGTTGTCTTTAATCAATTTTAAAATGCCATGATTTTATATCAAACTCATTTTTTCTATTCTACATAAGTTATTTGAGAAATTTATTATTATAAAAAATTAGTATAATAATAATTAATAAAAATTTAGGGTCCACCCAGATAATGATCAAATTCAGTGGGTAAAAAATTAATCTTTAGAGATGATATATTTTATGATATCTTAGTGAATAACATTGTCAATTTTTGTGACCCCTCAGTGACAATACTGGATGATATTCTTAAGAATGAATCATTTACATGATGTAGAAACATATCCTTGTTATGATTCATGTTATTATTATTAGGATATTCCTTGTTTTCCTATTCTTGTTCCATTATTATATTCCTGAAGTTATTATTTATATTTCTTAACATGACATGTAAAATGTTTTCCTTGTTTTCCCTTATTGGGCCTTATTCTCACACATTACTTCGATGTAATTCCTTTGGTTATGAGATGAAAAAAGTACGTAGGATGAACCATTAAATAATCCATTCACATTGTTTATAAGAATGTTTTATGTTTTCTTGTATTATTTAAGTTGTTTCCAATAAACTAATCATAAAAATATCTACTATTTTGTACAATGTATTGGAATGTATATGTATTTAAAATTTGGGATTAGATAGTTTGTATGAAAGGATGGATCTGTTATTTGTGTAAATTTGGATTAAAAAATATTAACTGTTGTTAAATAATAAAATATTTATGCATGTTATTTTAAGACATTATATTCTTTTAGATTTATAAGGCTCTTAAAAGAAATGTGTTTCTCACTTCGGTTTTCTACTTTTATAAAATGAAGGGAAATCAAAGTAACATCATAAATTGAGAGTGTAATGGACTAGGCATCGATGGACTTTTAATGGAATAATGAATAAAACAACTAATTACAATGATGAATCATCTAAATTTAGTTATGATAAATAAATTAAATCAGGATGAGTGACCGGATTCATTTCAAAGGGAACAAATTTTCCATGATTATACTTTGAATCAGCAACCAACATCATTCAATAGATCTAGCGACCTATTGATTTTTGAACAATTAATATGCTCTATAAAAAATTCATGTACTATACTGTTTGGAGTTATAGAATGCTTCCATGGCTATCTACCGCTTAGAGGAATCAGGTGATTAGTAGTAAACATAAGTTAAAAACATAAATACAAGAATTAATATTGATGTTTTTTAGTGGGAAGAGTTCTGGGGGACATTTTTCAAAAAATATATCCCCTATTTTATAATTAAGAAAATGGATATAGAATCTATAGAGATGAAGAATAAAGAAATTGAATATTTTGGAACCAATCACATAAACAATTAATGGAATTCATGCTACACCTATATATTTTTCATAGATCCTAATGGAATGGATGTTATATTATTTAGTGGACTATATAGATCTTTGGAGCCAATCTTGGGGAGGAACATTGATTACAAAGAGGATGGAAAAAAATTCAAGTTCCACATGAAAAGCATTTTACAAATAATAATTCATGGAACTAATTTCATATGAAGAACAATTGTTAAAACAGTGTAATAACTATCCATATTACATGGGACTATCATGGTGACATGAAGCCTCAACGTATCAACACGAATGGAAAAAGGAAGATAGTGTAGTCCTTTCTTGATTTCTAATTCATCATCTGTGGATAGATTTGGAACCTTTAAAATCACTATCCAAATCCAAAGATAGTGAAGGGTAATCTTCATAAGCCATATCATAGTCTATTGGATCAAGGTCATTATTTTTCTATCATGTCACATGAAGTCGATTCTTCTAATGATTTGGTGTTAGGACTGTCATTGTCCACTAAAATCTATCAAGTAATTTTTTTGATTTTGTCCAATTTATTCCCTTATTTCCTCCATATTTTCAATGAATATATAATCCATCGATGAAATATTAAAATTAGAGTTATCCATCAAGACTCTTAGTGGGATTATCAATGCATTTTCAGTGTATAAAAATTCTAGTATTGGATTTTGATAGCACAATTTATTTAAATATTTAGTAGTTTTTTCCATGTTAGGATTTGACTATATACTAGGGATAGAGTGGCTCTCAATGTATATTAGTAAGAGAATATATAGGTGTATGTAAATATGAGTTTTCCATATTGTAAAACCTATACTTATCTTCAAATAAAAGATATATTGAATCATGATTTATCTAAATCCGCCACTTGTATCATTAATTTTGAATATAATTTTTAAGGATGTATAAGAAAATGATTGTATTCAAATAGAAAATGTCCCCATCATTATGAAATAATTTGACATATATCATTAGGAGTTACCTAGACCTCCACTAGAAACAGAGGAAAAGTTCACCATTGATCACATGCCTAGATCCAAGTTGATATCAAATTCCCCATATCTAATAGAAAATGTAAAGCTATATGAATTAAAAAAATAACATTGAGTTATTTTGGAGAAGGGGTTAATTTGACCATGTAGGTCACCTTGAGAGCACCTAATCTATTTGTGGTGAAGAAGGGTGGATAAATGTTGATATTCAGTTATTATATAGAACATAATGAGATCATTGTTATGAACAAGTTCCCCCTTCCAATGATTGATGATTTATTTGACCATATTCATGTGGTTCAATTATTCAACAATATTGATCATAGATCTGGGTATCAAAAATTGAGGGTGAAGAAGGAAGATATTCCAATGACTTCCATTTGATATAGATATGGTTATTATGAGTTTTTATGCCCTTCTTCTTGACTAACGATCTACCTATATTTATGTATTTTATGAATATAATATTTATGTACTCCTTGATAACTATGTGGTACTATTAATTGATGATATTTTGATATATTCAATAATTTATGAGGTGAATGAGGATAATCTAAGGGTTATGATGAAAACTATGAGGAAGGAAGGATATTTGGAATGTTCACAAAAATTTAATTTTTGTTACAAAAATTTTTATTTCTTGGGGCACATTGTATCTAATGAACACTATGAAGAAACTATTTCTGTAAGAGGGGCCTCATCATACCACTGTAACTGAGATTTTTATGTTTTGTGGTTTATAAGTATGTTATAGGAGGTTTTTGAAAAATAATTCATGACATTGTAATCTACTATTAATGCTCACTCAAAAAGGTTCCATGTTCAACGTGAAAAATGAGTGTAGGTAAATCATATAATAGATAGTGAATAGATTGGTTTCTACAATGTGGTAACTCAAAACTCTATTAAAGAAGGATTAATTTTATTTTGAAATTCATCTAAGAAATGGATTTGGTGCATCCCCATGAAAAATTATAAGGTTTTTTCTGATTCATTTTAATAGTTAATGTATTATGAGAAGAATTATCTTATTCATGACCATTCGTTGGTGGTGGTTGTTTTTTCTATAAATATGTGGAGTCACTATCTTTATAGTGAGAAATGTGACATATTCGTAGACCACCAGAGTATAAAGTAAATTTTAAAACAAAATAACAGAATTTGAGATTGAGGATATGATTTTAACTTCATAAAGACAATTATTGTTCAATTCATTGTTGAGCTAAAAGAGAAAACAATGTCACATAGGTATTATGTTTGAGAGACCCTTTTTGCTGAAAATAATGATTATTAAATGTGATCCATTGATCAAAATTCTAGTAAAACATTACATGTGAATTGTAAGTCATGGGACATCATCACCCAAATCCCAAATTATTTCTCAATGATCATTAATAGATAATATGAATAAATATCTAACACAATATACACTTATATAGGAGAATATTGAGGATGTGAAGAATGGTAAGTTTCATGAGTTCAATATTAATCTAGAAGCTGTACTAAAATTTATTACAAGGCTATGTCTTCCTTCTATTCCAGAATAAAATAATTATATGTTGGATGATGATAATAGCTCTACATTTTCTATAAATCCTAGAAAAAAATGTATAGGTACGTTCAATATCAATACAGGTGGGATAACATGAAAAGGGATATTTTAGACTTCAATACAAGGTGGTTCTTCTGTCCATAACATATGCTATAGTGAAAAAATTACTAAACGGTTGTTATAAAAACTACCAATACAAACATGGAAGAGGGAAAATATAACTATTGATTTTGTCTCTAGTATCTCGAGAAAATGCAAAGGAAACAATATGTTATGCGTTATAGTGCACCATCTCACCATGCTTACCCATTTTATTTATATCCACAAAGACTTATCCCTCGATCAACATTAGAAGATTTATGTGATATATGTGGTGAGGTTTTATTTAGTCCCAATAGCTAATATATTTTATCATGATCTAATGTTCACATCCAAATTTGGGAGAAGACTTCAACATGCTCTGGGTACCAAATTGAACTTCAATATGGCTTATCACCTCAAATATGATGGACAATCTGAAAGGATTATTCCTACACTTGAGAACATGATGAGAGTATACTCAAAAAAATTTAAAGGTTGATGGGATGAACACAAACCATTAGATGAGTTCTCCAACAATTTTTTTTTTTCTATTTTTGTTTTCAAAAAGAACCCTATAATGATATATTTGGGAATTTATGTAGAACACCTAATTTTTGGGATGAAGTTGGTCTGAGAATGCTTCTTGAGCCTAATCTTAAGAAAGTGATGACAGAAAAAGTTCATTCCAATTAAAAACACATAAAGGTTGCTCAGAGTCGATAGAAGATCTATGTAGAAAACCATAGAATGGACTTGAATTTTGGTGTTGGGGAAAAAGTGTTCCATGAAAGAATAACACAGAAGAGACTAATGTAGTTTAGAAAGAAAGGGATTCTTATCTCAAGTTACATTGACCCCAATAAAATCCTTTATTTTAAAAAATAATTGTAATATTTCCTTGAACTTCCTCTAAATCTATCTCAAATTCATTATGTATTACACATATCTCTCTTAATAAAGAACATACATAACCCTTCACATGTACTAAATATTGTGGTGTTACAACTAGAACATGAAATCTCCTGTGAGGAGAAACAGGTAGTGATCTTGGACCATAGAGATAGTGTTATATGCAACAAGTCTACATAACTCTTCAAATTATTTTGGATCAAAAATATATATGAATAATAGATGTGGGAACCAGGGGAGCCAATGAGTCAGAATTAAACACACCATTTTTTACTGTGAGAATGAGTGGAAATTAATGGTCTAGATTTTTTTATGTGGGGGAATGTAATGAACCTAACATTTTTAATGAAAATTGTTTCCAAAAATTGTGTCTTATATTATATTATTTACAAAAAACCCATATCAGTATTAATAAAGTGAATATAAAAAATGTGACCATCTAGATTCAATTTTTTTAGGATCGTTTGTTAATTATGACCTTTTGACAACATGACAGTTGGGATCTATAATCATGATAAAAATTATAAAATTATCATTAGAGTTTATAAGTAAAACTGTGAAAAATGATAATTGATATTGAAACAAGAATTGGTGGACTCCACTAGAAGATTCATCACATTTGAATCCCATTTTTATGATCTTGTGTGGGAGGTTTCATCACATGGGTTCACCCTTGACCAATACCAAGTCATGCTTCAATAGGTGAATCTAGAACTATATCACCTATAAGAAAAGTTCATGTTTATAGAGATTTCCACCCTGTCGATGTTTGTCAAGAAACCCCATGAAAGTACCACCATTTTGAACATTAATATTAGGAAATACAAGGGTGTAATAGGTGGATATGTTTCGATTACATAGTCAAATTTTAATTCCATTTTACAAATGAAAATTTTATTCCATCATTTGTATTTGAAGAAATGTTTTTCATAATGTAATTGAGATAGAATTAGATATATTGATTTTGTAGACATAAATTGTACATTCCGAAAAAGAAATAATTAATTTCAATATACTAATATTTTATGAATAATACTTATTTTAAAAAAATTGTGTGATTTAAATACTTTTATTTAAATATAAATGAAAAAATAATTATTTTTTTCAAGTTTCAGAACATTTACTGTACATTTTAAGTCCACTTCTATATATAATAAATAGGAATTTTTATATTTAAAGGATTGAAATAAAACATTTACTGAATTATTATGATAAAATAAAAACCATTTTTAAAATAAGTAGATCGAAATAGGGTTAGGGTGAATTTTTTTAAAATTTTCTAAAATATATATTTTTTCTGTGAATAGTAAAAATTAAGTTTTAGTTTTTTAATATGTCAATGTAATCATAATTATTTCATAAATATATAATAACTATTTAATCATAAATAAATCCAAAAATATTTTATTTTATTAATATCTATTATTTAATATATTTTAGTCTTTCTTCAAATATGTAATTCACTTTTCAAATTCTAAAGTGGAATATTAAACATTAAAAATATTATATTGTGACAACATTAATTCTCCTTACCAAATAAATTAATATAAAATAATTTTCAAAATATGTAGGATAAAATAACATAAAAGGTGTCCCAGGGTTCCAATACCTTGGACAAACACCATGATAGAGCCCATAGTTTTTCATTTTCCACAACCTTCACGTCCAAGGCCTAAATTTAATGATATTTCAATAGTATTATTATTAAGGTTGTTAAATGATTCATATTAATTTATATGTTTTTTAATTTAAGACATGTTTTTTCTATATAGGTTGTATTTGAATCATATACATAATGATATTAAGTTCTTAAACATTATTTTTAATCGTAAAATGAAAATTATTCTTGAATGATTACAATGTGTAATGAATCTCATCGCGTTCTTGGATATAGTAAGTTGTACGTACGCACAAGAGACAATATCATTATATTGATGGTGAAATCGTATGTAATTGGATATTATATCATATATACAGAATCATTAACTTGTTATATTTATTATTTATATCAGTTATACTCATTATTATACCCATCCAAATAATGAAGTGTTTGAACAACAAAATACACCACAACGTAGAGACGATAAGCCGTACGTACGCACGTATGGTGACTTGGAAACTTATAGGATGGATAGAATAATTAATATGGTTGTACCATATTTAAAATAACATTACATTATGTAGAAGTTACTGGATTTGTTATTTTGGTATGGAAAAAAATGAAATAAGGAGTGGAAGAAGAAAAGAACAGGAAAGAGGGTGGTGAAATTATTATCTCTTCATCGAGTGTTTCCTTTTGAGTTTATCAAAAGGTCAACTTGGGATTGATTTTTTATCAATATAAGGCCACTAGGATGAATTAGGAGAAGTTGGGATGTTATTTGGGAGGAGTTTGGCCAAGGAAAAAGGATTTTTAGGTGTGAAATTAATAGAAGGGGAAGTACCCATTTATAAGGGAGGTGAGGGTCACTTTAGGAAAAGATTAATATATTATTTTATAGTAAAATAATTTTCGGTTTATAATGGCTCAAAAACGATTTATTTTGAATTTATGGTCTGTATGGGTTGAAATTATCTAAACCAACATGTTTTAGACAGCTTAATGTTAACATTGTAACCTAATCTTTTAGATTTAACTCTTTGTTAAATAGTTTAACGTTTACCATGTCTTCCTCTATTCTTACATTATATGGTTAGTAAACATACAATAAACACCCAAGAGAAACTCTAGTAGTTCATTAATTACATCAAAACATTTAAATATGATTTATTTTAACATTTATAATATAAACTATTTTAATATTTCATTTAGAAGGTAATTACAGCAACATTATTGTGTCATAAATAAATTTAATTATTTAATCTCTAAAAATTATTAATAAAATACTATTATGTAGGATATAATTTTATCTTCATAATGAATATTTATAGTCGAATTTATCTTATGTATAACCCTATATTAAAATGGTTTAGTTAATAATATTTGAATTCAACACTTTTAACTATACTTTAAATAAAATAATAATAAATGTAAAATCTAATCCATGTGACCCAAAGGATCATATTTTATTTCTAAGGTTTCTTTTAGTTGAATTACACTTTTACAATAGAGTTGGGACATGTTTTAGGATAATTATAATAGCATATTTAACTATAATAACCCTATTTACTTTTAACTTTGGTAAATAAAATTAAAAAGTTATTATTCCCCCAAAAAATATTTTCATCTTATTGAACAACATTTTTCTTACTGATATTAACCATGTCTCTTAGATCTTTGAATTTCAATTCACAGAAGCGGTAAAATTATGTCTTGTGAAAACTTGAAAATGCTCCTAAAAGGTGGATGAAAGATGGTAAAATGTTCTGTAAAATTTTATACATCTAGTTTTATTTTAAAATGAATCCTATGAATTACATTGAACTTTTTCAGGTATTATATATATATACATAAAATAAATATAAATAAAATAAATAATTATTTAAGTAAGAAGTCAGTTTTGAACTATAACACAGTGTTTTTCACTATTAATCAAACATTGAATTTATTCAGAAAAATAAAAAAATTACCTTAAGTTAATTTTGATATTCTGAATTAAAAAATGAATTCGATTTTATCAAATTAAAATCAAATAATTTTCATTAATTAATTTGAAATTAATTCATGTTGTCAAAACCGAAATGCGGGTTTTTAAATACTAAAAACTATTAAAATATTGGCATGTGTTTATGTCAAATTTAAATTTGAAGTTACTTATAATGACCTAAATTGTATTATATAATAAAAATATAATCTAATTAAAATTTAAAACAATTCAAAATTATTATTTAACACTAATAATTATTTCGATAAAAAAGTTGTTTTCAATTTAAATTTAGTATTTTTCAGTATTCATCGAAATATAAAAGTTATCAAAAAAGTTCCAAAAATTTATCCAAAATAAATTTTTATGTCCCAATCCTAAAAAAAATTTAATTTAATTTAATTTATATATAAAAGTGTCAAATATTAATTTTAAAAATGGGTTTCCATTAAAATATTGTAAAATTGAATTTTTTGAAAAATTATTCTTTTATCTGAAAAATGAATTTTTTGTTATATTAAGACTAAGAAACACATAATATGGATTCCAAAATTAAATAAAGTATATAAAATTTAAAATTAAGTTTACACAATTCATAACCACTTTATGAACGGCTTGTTTGGTAAGTCATGGTGCGCTCGAACTCGGTGTTGCGTATAACACAAACTATTGAATTACATTAATGAAAATAACTTACTATGAAATCTTGGGGTGTTACATCTATTCTTGATAAGGAATTGGGTTTGTATTTTTCATACATTTTATTCACTATGTCCAAAATTTTGGACATCTAGTAAACATTTATAATCCATTCTATTTAGTACACAATCTCTAGGGAAAGAATGTATCTTTTTATACTATAAGACCATGGGACATAATATTGTTTCCCTTATTTTTAGAAACTGAAATATCATTTTGTTCTGTGTGTACCACTTTTAGAAGTTAAAAAAATTATGAATAATTGGTCTTTCGAATCATGATATTCTTTCAAGTTCACTAATCTCTAAATTTTCGATAAAATTTTACATTATATGAAAACATAGAATAGTGGTCTCATCACAATGTATTTTTTTTCAAAACATGTTTTTAATGATTTCGACACCTACATCATGAATTAATTATAGTGACATAATGTTCTCATAATAGATACAACCCTTATTTTGATTAATATTCATTAAGTTACACTAACACATTACATGGGACATTAATAGATTAGAGACTCCAGAATCTTAGAACACAAGATTCAAATCTTGTGATTTATCTTCAATGATTCCCATAAAGATTATCCCATTAAGTACTGGTATATAAAACCATTCTTCATAATCTGGGGAAGGAAAACAAAGGAAAGGGTGATATCATATCCAAATTAAGTTAAAATAAAGGATATATGTAATCATAACATGAACATAAGGGATGACAACATGAGGTATACATTTAAAACTCATACCCTGCATATAAAATATCACAATAATAAGTCATAGAATAAATATTGGAGGTCTATAAGACTTTAATCATAATATAATCATAGAACATGATCCATGTGGTTATAATATTCATATAAGGTATGGAATTTATGGAATACACGTAAGAATATAAAATCATATGATAATTCCACCCACTAAGAAGTTTATAACTTGTTAGGCATGAGCTGAATACCCATTTTCTTACATTGGGATTACGTGGACCAACCATGTACCCTTATTTTTGCGGTATAGGATGAACACTTGTGTACCATCGTCTTTTGGCATGGGATGAACACATATGTACCCACTGATCTTGTAGAAAAATTTTCATTACACAATTCCATGGAGGGAGATATGGGTCCCCCCATCACATAATTACATCATACATATTTGTGTCACAATATTCTGAATAAAATGGGTATCATTAAAATTTAATCATAGTATAGAATAAGGAGAAGAGGCATATCTCATAATAATTTCATCATTGCATAACCAATGGAAATAAGTGTGTTTCATAAGAAATATTTCTTTGAACACATAAACCATTATGGTAAATAATAAAATTGGTATCCTTGGATCATATCCCTAGTAAATCATAATAAACATCAAATAATTTCATCTTAGATGGAAAATAATTTGGACAAGAAACTTGAGGGATTCCTTAATGAAATAGATTTTTTTTTAAATCGATTTTAAAAATTTTAATTTAATAAAACATCAGGATAGATAAATTCTTGATATTAAATTTAAATGTTTTTATTCACCATAATAAATAATATCGATGAATATCACAACATACAAATCAGTGAAGGAATGTAGGTAAAAAATATTTTACCATTTTTTTTGCTTTTGAACTAAAAAAACCATTAAAGATATATCCTAAAATTTGATATGTGAAAAATAATGACTTTAGTGATAGTAATCCTAAAATAAATTCATCCTTGACTCTCTTCATACTCAATCGCGATTCCTGTATAATAAATATAAGTTTATTATAAATCTATATCAGAACTGTATTCATATACATCAAATCATATATTATTTTATTATATCCTTTTGTTACAAATTTATTAACAATTATATTATTAATATTTGTTTCGGCTAATATCTAATTTGTTTTTAGTAAATGTTTTGATTTTTTATATTATTGATTTGATTAATATAATAATGATTTAATCATATAAATAATGATAAAAATGACATAAACATAATATATAATCATTGTATTTGTATTTATATCAGTCCATAATATCTAGTGATGTGAGATGAAATGCATCATCCATGGATACCGTTAGTCATACGTACGCATGAACATTGTTTCAATTTTCCTATTATACTAAAAGAAAGAATGTTAAATGGTATATATATATATATTATAGTTATATTTTAATTTATCGTTCATATATAACAAAAAATTCTATTTAACAGATCCTTAATACAATCTATATAAAGAATGAATGAATCACAATGCTTTGTGAGGTGGTAGTTTGGCATACACAAAAACGATGTTATCGTATTCCCAAAAAAAATAGAATGATAGTATTTGTTATATAAAAACTCCAGAAGCATATATACATCATAAATATTATATTTAACATATATAAATATTATTTTAGTTATTATAACCATCATTTAAAGGTCGTAATGGAAAAAAGGAATGATGTTGTTTTGTGGCGCGGTAGTCCACATAACACGTGAATAATGATTTCATAGCACATTTAATATAATTTTGTGTGATTTTATGTCTCAAAAAAATATCTAAAATCTAATTATATTTAATATATATATTTTGTTATATAAACATGATATAAAAACAATTTAATGGGTTTACGGAGAAATAAGGAAAATACAGTCATTGATGAATGTTAGCTCTTCTTTGGGTATCTTCTTTTGGTTTGCATCAAGATCCTACCTTCTTATGAAATCAAACTTATGTAAGGATTCTTGGATTATGGGTGGTATTTTGTTATTTTATTGTTTAAGTTCCTTTCTGATATATTTTTTGAGAGGTGTGAATAACGGGGAAGAGTCATTGCACTTTTACTATCGAGGAGGAGAGGAATTATTGTAAATAATCAAAAGTATTTATTATCAGATGTATCCATTGTCTCTTGTATCTCTTGAATAATAATATATATTAGGTTTTATCATGTTTATAAAAATATTCAATGAAAAATAATTTCATTTCTATAAGGATCTTCTTGAACTTATATGTTTCCCAATTTTTACCATTTTAGTTTTTTATTAGGGTACCTAATTTTTGGAACTAGCTAATTTTTCCATTCCGAATAAATTAAACAAACATAAATTAGAAATATTAGACCCATTTTTTATAAAATTATATATATTTTTTATAATAGATAATTTTCATATGTGTTGGAAGTTAATATTTTCGTAAGCATAAGTAACTAGAAAAAACACTATTTTAACCCTAACAACACTGATAATGTTTTTAATATTAATGGGTCAATATGTTCATTATGAACAGATTAATTTTTCTATTAATGTACATTATTTTATTTTTATTAACATTTAAATGAATATTATAAAATTATAGGTTTACATTTATTTTAAATTATTTAAAAAAATATCACTTATTATAAAATTACATTAATGTTAATTGTGACGTTATTTATTTTGTTTGAATTTAAAAATATCAAGGAAATAATGGAATTTTAATCTTTTAATTTCACACTGATATAGAAACAAATATTCTTCTAACAAATTAATTTATGTCAATTCATTAATTTTAATTCATTTTTTTTGTTTTTAGTATCATTTATTTTATTTTATTATTAAGTAAATAATCCATGCATTGACGTTCTATAATCATTTGATGTCATTAAAAAATCTATAAATAACTAAAATAAATTTTCATGATTAAAAAACTAACACAAAATTTAAAATAATATTTATAATAGAACTAATTATTTTTTCCCCATTCCTAATCATTATAAATATTAATGGAAATAAGGGTTCTTGTTTTAAATTTTTTTCAATACATTGTTTATTATATAGGTCATATTCATGGAATATTATCCTAATAACTCATATATATAGAGACTAAGGTGTTAAGGTTTTAAATAGTTTCATATAATGTGTATTAGGAAAGATGGTATTTCATTTTACACCTTTTATTATTTGTTTTTTATTAAAATAATCT
Source organism: Viscum album (assembly GCA_963277665.1). Taxonomy (NCBI): domain Eukaryota; kingdom Viridiplantae; phylum Streptophyta; class Magnoliopsida; order Santalales; family Viscaceae; genus Viscum; species Viscum album. The sequence goes on along the minus strand of OY728123.1, from coordinate 418,025,576 downwards.
TGTTGTTACCTTAATCACTGTAATTAATTCTTTATACTATCACTAATCAAACTATTCATAAATTATTCTGGCCTCATTAAAAACTATAAATTGGAGTAGTTCTAAATTTGAAATTCATTTTTACAAATTCATTTCATATATTTGGTAGAATTTATTTCAAAACTAATCTCACATGCTTGATGACAAGGTAATTTTTTACGGTGAAAAAGAACAAAATTGTACGATGTATTTATATTGAATATCTATGTTAATTTGATTAAAATGACATAAAATTGATTAATATATGTATATTTTAACTATTTTATCATTTAAAAAAATTCAAAACATAGTTTAACATTATAAATTATCTAAACAAAAAAGGCAATATTTAATAAAAATTCAGTATTTATCATTGTTCAACAAAAAATGAAACTACACTGAAAAAAAAACTAATAATTAAACATAATATAATATTAATAGTCCAAAATAAAAAATTTAGTTTATTTTTAAATGAAAATTTCATAAATGTGGTAAAATTTAATTTAAAATTATCTGTTCCATGCATGATAAAAACTTATTTTATAAAAGATGATGTTTTTTTAAAAACCATTTTTTTTTATTTTTTAATTTTTTTAATAATTAATTGATAAATAATAAACATGTGTAAACACTATATTTTGAATATTTAGTTAATAATATTCATTCCTACCATCCCAATATTTTTTTATTTCCATTATAGTAAATATTATTGGTAACAGTATATTGAAGTTTAATAAAACATTGTCTTGTATGTAATGAAATATAATGAATGAACAATGTATTGTGTATAACATAAGGAAAAATTAATATTGTATGTATTCAAATCTCAAATGATTATTTCAAAAATCACAAGCATAACATGGTGTTTTTTATAAATAAATCATATTTTGGTGTATCATATAAACAAATATTAATTTTTGATTAATACAATTCAAGAAATAATACAATTTTAATTTATTCTTAGAGAAATATAATCAATAAAAAGTCGAGGTGTCACGTTATACACCCCAAAAAATGAATTTATCTATCTAAATTTTTATGGTTTGTAAAAGGAATTAGACATTAATGTTACATTCATAGAATCCCTCATTGTAAAAAAGAATTCTAAAACGTTCATTGATAAGGGAAGGATTGAAACATATGTGTTACCCATAATAACTCATAACTAGGTTTACAATTAGAGAATGTAGGTGGAAATTTAGACTGAGAACATAAAATAAGAGAATAAATAATTTAAGAGAGTGATTGTGGTAATTTATCAAAATCAAGTGAATGATTAATGGGATATTATCTAACTTAAGAACCATAAGTTTGGGATGATCAAAAAGGTCATTAGTTCATCAGAAATGAAGGTACTAGTATAAATTTTCATTTGCGAGACCCTTCTCATAACAATGAGGAATTATTGTTTTATTGATAATATAAGGAATTATTTTTGGTCTAATAATTTAAGGAATTATTATTTCATGAAACATTGTTATTACAAAATCATGATTTCATCCACCGGTTGTTCTTCAGTCAATTTCTGATTAATCCCTTATTAATAGAACAATATATAAGAGAATTATTTTTTTAAAATTTGATGGACTAAAATTAACCATTAATTGATTGTAAGATCTATATATGATTGAAAGGTATTTATATCTATATTTATCTATTTTCCATAACCAATATTTTTATCAAACCTATGATAATATACATAAATCTTCATGTAGTTATGTAATATAATAATATCTGAAACCACATCCAATAATAATCTTAAAACATTCCATAAATGGTATTATTTATGACCCATTCAGTAGATTAAAAAACAAAATATGAAAAAGATGTTGAGAATAAATTTTAAAAAAAACATAACATTAATATCCCATATATCATAATGTTTTTATTGATAGTCATACACCAAACATGTGAAAACCCTCATCATGCATTGTCCTGAAACATGGTAATAAGTTGTGTTACTCTAAAAACATATTGAATGGATACAAGATTTTTCATTCATTACATAGAACATATATTATTTTATATATTCCATAAATACAATTTTTTTAACATCATTAATGATAGAATAAACCACTCTTTCAACAAAACTATTCCTAGTTCTGAGGTCATCAATAGAATCTAATTTACATTATCCATATCAAAATTTTTTTTAACAATAATATGAATACTTTTCAAACACCTAAGATAATTTTAAAGGATATATTACCTTAATCAGAATATCAGATTTCTATTTAATCACTTTTATAGTCTATATGCAACTTTCAGTATATTCATTCAAAACCTTAATGAAAACCCTATATTGATTAATAAATATATAATTCAAAATTCATAATTATTTAACCCAAATACATAAACATAATGATCCTTCAAATTAATGATTGAAATAGAAAATTTATTTTCATGAGTGTGGAAGAAAATATTTTGGTTAGCACATTGATTCGGGTAATTCCCAAGTTGTCCATAGAAAATACATTGTGCTCCTCAACAATTTTCTACCCTATGACCCCATTTTCTATATAGAAAAAACAGTCTCCTAAACATGAGATATTCCATTAGTATTTTATTCTATCCTTCTTTAGATGTAAGAATATGACTATTCGTTCCTCTATCTATTACCACATTAATGTTTATAAAACTCAATCTACCTTTTATTTTATATTCTTGGAAACTTATTGAGTCTCGTGTTGTTAATTTTATATTACATTTGATGATTACCCATAATCCTAATATCATTCAATCTAGACATAATACTATTTTTTTTATCATAGTCACTAAATTTTACAACATTTTCAAATTTTAACATGATTACTTCTGGTTCATTCCATTGACTAAAAAAACATTGAGTAAGGAACACTAATCATAGTATAAACCATATAATCAGGATAAATAACATTTATGGTGTCCAAATAATAAAAACCTTCTATTTAATATATTACATCTTTGGTTCTTCATTTTTATTCATCATTATCATCAATTTAAATTCTTCATGGTGGTTATTAAATATTTTTTTTAATTTCAACATATATCCACTAAGTGTTTCAAATCAGATGTGTAATAAGTCCTACTATCATGCACTAGTTCTCAATTTATTCTTGCTCAAGATGGTGTTTTTAGGGTTATAACACATTTTTAAATTTCTTCTAGAGACATATTCACATGACGTATCCAAACATGATTTTAATTCATTAGAAACCATTCTCTCAATGCTTAAAAAATCCATGAAATTTTCCTAATCATTGATTCATCACTATACTTATCCTAAGATTCAACCCTACACATGTCCCTAGAAATATCCCCAGGTATCACACTAATGTTATCCCATCCTAGCGTCCAATGTTTAACTAAACCTTTCCTTTGATACCACCTATAACAAACTCAGCTTCCCATACATGGAAAATACATATTTTTTAACCATTGTTCATTACATAGTATAAACACATGCCAGATGACCATAATATTTTAGTTCATTTTGAATCATGGTACACAATATTCTTATCTAGTGAAATATTGTCAATTTTTCACATAATGATATTCTAATTTGGTAATACTAATTAAAACCCTTATTTATATATTAGGTATAGGAAACATATGAAAGGGTAGATTAGATACTTAGTAATAGTAAATAAAGGTGATATATAAGTATAACATGTATATAAGGGTATGAGAACATGATCCTAACATTAGAATACTATACCCATCATATCAATGATTATAGTCATGATTCATGCAATAAATATTGGAAATTCATATTGCATGAATCATAATGGAATATAATAACATGATATATAAGGAAATAATATATGCATAAGGCTTGGAATTTATGGTAGACACATAAAAAATATAAAATCTTATGTCAGGGATACCCACCAATACAATCATAACATGTCAGGATTTTGCTAACCACTTGTTTACCTACCTTTGGATTAGGTTGACCACCCTTGTACCCTTTTTTTGATCATAGTTGGAAAACCCATATACCATCATATTTAGGCTTGGTCTGACCTCTCAGGTACCGTAATCATTGGGGTTGGGCTAATCACCCATGTACCATCATCTATGGGATTGAGATAATCATTTGAATACCTGCATCTTTGGGATTGGTCAAAACACATATGCACCAACTCTTCTCTTAGGAAATTTATCATTTACCATTTCATTAGAGGAGATAAGGGTCACACACATCACATAACAATATCATACATATGTGTTTCATATGATCGTAAAAATTAATTATGTCATAACCCATGAATTGAAATGTGTGTCCAAAAAAATTCATAATATCAAAACATGTGTAGAAGAGATAGGTCTCATAATCACGTCAACGAAGCTATCCAATGGAAAGTAGAGGGTTTCATAATAAACATATCACCATAAAAATTAATCATTTATTAAAAGTATAATAATGGTATACATGGATTGTATCCCCAGTAATGTATTTGTATCCTATGATAATATCATCTTATATGGAAAATATTATTGAAAGACTACATGGAAGATTTCATGGGGAAGATATCCATTATTTGAAAATTAATTTTTATAACAAACCCATTATGAAAATAATTTTCATTAAAAATAACCTTGAAAACATGTAAATTAATCTTGTAAAATTCATTTAAAATATTTATTAATTAAAATATCTGCTTTCCTTTAAAAAATATTTTTAAAACATAAATAAATTTTAAAAACAATTCTTTTGAAAAAAATCAAAAAAACATATAATGTAATATTTTAAAATCATTTAAGTCTATTTATATATCCTAAAAAAATAAAATCCTATTACAATAAAATTATATTAAATGATTATTTTAAAAAAAAAATTTAAACCTTTAATAAAATATGGTTATTCAATAAAACGATTTCAGACCAAACAAATAAATATGGTTATATTTTCATAAAAACACTTCCTTAATTATATTATGTACAAATGGGAAAAAAATTAAAATTACATTAAGATATTTTTTATAACAAGAGGATAATATATTTAATTATATTTATTGATATATGTATAGTAATATTTTTTTAGAAATAATAATCATAAATAATATTAATAAATGGCGAGATTGTATTATAAATTTATTACCACTTCGGTATCCTTGAATCATAAGCCTCTTGAAAAAATAACATAAAATGGAACATAAAATATAATTATGATATATAAATTCATGATATTACATGAAAATGAGATATATATAAATCTTAGGAATAAATATATAGTTAAATAATAAAATACTTCCCAAAGAGAGCAGATTGAGGAAAAAATCTTTACCGATTAAGTAACGTTTGTACTGTAATTAGCTTGAAAGATTGATACTCTAATCCATATCTAAATAAATATAAAATTTTAACAATAATACTAAAATAAATTCATATTATGTATATAAACAATATAAAATTGTTGGTGGTAAATATATTAAGTTTCTCACAAAAGTAAAAAAAAAGACACAGGAATCCCTTACATTTTGCCTTGACTCTCAACGTACTTGTTAAAAAAATTATATTAAATATAAGTTAATTATAAATCATTAAAATAACCTTATAATATATATCATATCATATTTTATTTTCATATGACCTTTTATTTCATGATTATCAATAATTCAATGTTAATATTATGTTTAGTTTAAAATCAATGAGTTATTCGTAAATGTTTTTAATTGTTATATTTTTTATTATTTTAATTTTTACCTCATTTAATCAACTATAGAATTATAAAAATTATTTAAATATCCTATATTTTTTATATATTTATTTATTTTAATCATTAAAATTTAGTGATAGGAAATGAAATACAATGTTTATTTATATGGTAGGTCATTCGTACCCATGAATGTTCTTTTCATTTTTTTCCATATTGACAGAAAGAATGGAAAATGATATATATAGATATTATCATAATTTAAGAATTTTTATTCCATATTTATGAAATTTTCTATTTAACCCATACTTAGTTCATTCCGTATAAGGAGTTAACAAATCACATCGCTTCGTGAGGCAGAAGTCCAACAAACACAAAAAAGACATTATTTTATTTTAAAAAATTGAAAACGATGAGGCTATGTGTTTTATAATAATTAAAAAGAAAAAATATATAGATTTATCATATATACCATTTATAAAAATTATATCCATCATTATTCCCAATCTAGAGAGGTTTTGATCGAAAAATGAATGACACCGGTTCATGATGTGGTAGTACATTGAACACATAATAATAATTTCATATCCCATTTTATGGAAGTGTGTGTTGTTGTAGGTATTACCCTAATAATAACAATATATTTTTATATGTAAGATACTTATATTATTTTATAATCAATTTATAAAATAATTTAATGGTTTTAAATAATAATAAAAACAAAAATATTTGTTGACCAACGTTGCCTCTTCATTAGGTATCTCTTTTTGGGTTTCACCGAAAAACATACTTTGCTGATTTTATGAGAAAAGGAAGCCTTATATAGTGAGGCATGTTAATTTGGGAATTTATTTGGAAATTAATTGTCCCAAACAAGTTTCTTCAGAGGTCTGAAGAATGGGGGAGAATGAGTTCTCTTTTATATTTATGGAGGAGTAGAATTATTATAAATAATCAAAAGTATTCACTATTGGGAGGTCTGCCTTACCTCATGTTGGTACAAAGATGAATAAAAATGTATAGGATGTGTAATTGTTTCTATAAACACCTATCCCACATGAAAATAAATTCATTTTTATAATTCTATTCATTAACTTCAATGTTTCCCTGTTTTTACCATTTGTGTTTTTTATAAAGGTCACTAATTTATGTACATATTTAAATTTTTTATTTGGAGTAAATAAAATTTAAAAATATTGGAAAATGTGGACCTTCTGATTAAAACTAATTATATCTAATTTATATAATAAAATTACCATATGTGTTGGAAATTAATTTTAACAAAAAATCAAGTAAAACGCAAAGACACTTCCATAACCCTAACTGGGTAAAAGATATTTTACAACTTATGGGTCAATATGTTTATATTAGAAAGATAAATTTCTATATTAAAGGATCATATTTTAATTTTATAAAAATTTAATTTGATCTTTGAATAAGTTATGATTTTTAGTAATTTTAAATCACATAATTAAATTTCATTTATTATAAAATAACAATAATGTAAATTTTTACATTATTTATTTTTATAGAATATCCAAAATACAAGGAAATGGTTGAATATAATTTAATTTAGTTCAAAATTGTGTAACATGATATATTAATCATTGAAATTAAATGAATATGATAATATACTCAATTTACTTCACTATTAACTTGTGTAGTATCATTTATTTTAGTTAACTATTAACCAAATAATTCATGGATAGGTGTTTCATATCCTTTTAAGATAATTATGTGATATCTAAAAATAAAATAAATCATAATGCTAAAAAATTCATTTAATTTTCAAAATTAATTTTATAGATAATTATAATTTTTTCCCTATCAAAACGGTTTATAATATTAATGGAAAGAAAGGTTACTTTTTTCATTGTCATTATTTAAATTATTAAATAGTTTACATTCATGGAATATTTTCTTGAAAGTAATAAAAATAGATCTTAAGGTGTTAAGGGTTGAAATAATTATATCTAATTTTTTTGGATATTTTTTTATTTATTTTTACACATTATATTCTATTTTTAACAAATATGTAAACTCATTTTCTTCCTTAATCACTCTGATTAATTTTTATTATTTTTACAATTCACATTTGTCAAAAATTATATTAGGATTAATAAAATTTGTTGATTATCTTGATTCCAAATATTTAACCCATTTTTGTAAATTCAATTTATATTATTTGAAAATTTTAATTTAAAATTTTTCTCATAGACGTGATGAAAATGTGGGCTTATTAGGCGAGAAAGATCAACATGTTATGATATTTTTATATACAATTTCAATATTTAGTTAATTATAATGACCTAGATTGTATTAATAGATTTATAATTGAAATATTGGGACTTTAAAACTATTTAAAAATATAGTATAACATTATAAATTTTTGAAACATAATGGAAATTTTTAATTAAAATTATTTATATTCACTAAAAGTCAACGAATGAATCTTCGCATAAATGTACCAAAATTTCACCCTAAAATAATTTTGATATTACACTTTAAAAAATGAATTTTATTTTTGTAAAATAATTTTTCTAAAATTTGTAAAATTTATTTTAAAATTATGTTCTTGAATAACGATGAAACACCCTTTTAGACAAAACTTTTTTTATCTAAAAACATTTCTTTTTCATTTAATTGATTCTTATTTTTTTTTACAATAAATAAATTACTAAAATATAGATGAGAAGTATATATTTTTACATTTTATTTAGTTTTCTTCATTCCATCCACCACAAAATCTAGCTGATAACCATTATATTAAATAATAATAATATATTGTAGTTTGGTAAAAGTCACTAACGTGTGAAATACATACTATTAAAGGAACTTAGTATTGTGTGTAACACAATCGAAACATTTTGTTTTGGGTATTAAAATAAAAATTCAGTGTTGTTTATAGAAACATATTTACTTGGTATTGCATATAAAGAAATATTAACTTGGTCTAGTGTTCAACAGAAGCCATTATATAATTATAAATTATTCTAGGAAAAAATAATTCAAAAAAACTCAGTGTGTTACATTAATTCTTAAAGATGGTCCTCTATCTCGATGGGAACATATTCATTATAAATAGAACATTACCTATTTTTTATTATACTAGGATATATCTAGAATGTATAATTATGAATAAAACCATAGAAAATCAGATGTTCTTTGATTTCATTATACCATAGTTTCCTCGTAATTAAATATTTCTTCCATGGATGGAAAATAACATCATTTTATTCAATATTTCATTTAAGAAATTAAAAGAAACATTCAACCCATTTACTATATACAACAATATTTAATCATGAATTTATCCAATTATGTTCAATTAAATATCTAAAAAATAAAAACTTAATAGTCGAATAAATTAATACATTTGAAAATTTTATCATATATATAAAAAATTAAATTAGAACATATATAAATTTAAACATATAAAAGTCTATATTTTATTACCAAATTATTTACATCATACATAATATATAAAATTGAAAACATGTTAAAATAAAAAATATTTTTAAGCAATTGTAATGAAAAAAATTATATTTTTAGACAAAAAAAATTATAATGATAAAAAATTATAAATAAAAAAATACAAATAAAAATATTTACAACCAAACAAATTAACATCACAAAAAAAATATAATCATCGTTAAAATTTATGATATTAAATATAATTAAAAAACATTATAAATGGGAATCAGATACATACAAATTAATAAGTGGATGAATATAATTGGTAACAAAAATATAATAAATTTATCTTCCCGAAAAACTCAGCATGTTTGGTGGTGGCGAAAAGAAAATATTTTAAGAATTATGATGAAAACATTTGAGATTTTCTCTAACATTTTAAATGATGTAGGACTGAAAATATTCATTGAAGGAATGAAATTAAAAATATATATAAACCATGAATAGTGGTTTTGGGTATAGCCAATTTGGGTTTGAGTGGAATGAATATAGTTAAGGGTCTTGGAAGAAGGATGATGGATGGAAGATTGGGGATAAAATTTTTTACAAGAATTTAAATATAGATTAATTTTGAAGAATGAGCTATGTTATATGTAATCGAGAGTTTATATAAGGGGAATTTTGGGAATATTTCATTGAAAATTTATTGGATATCTATGAAAAATGAAGAAATTTAAAAAAAAAATTCATCATGTTACTATAAAACCGATTCTAAAAGGTACTACTTATTTACTATAAAATTTATTTTATAAAAAAACATCATTAAATGAAATTTTGAAGAATATTTAAAATCAGTTTTCAAAAAAAAAGTAAAATATTTCCATATCACATTAAACATGTGTCTCTAAAAACATAAAAATAAAACATTGAAACTGAAGCCACTTTTTCTACTTGATTGAGTCTAAGAGGGATAGTGTTCTAAAGTTAAAATCTAAAAAGTTACTCATTTTTTAAATCCATGTGTGGTGAATCATTTATTAAATAATGATGGTATTAAAAATATTTTAGAATTTTGTTGAGAAACTCATAGTTTAAATTATGGTGACAAATGTAGAAGTTTAAATTAATTTAGAGTACCACATGGTTTAAATTCTTGTAAAAGCAATGATAATTTAGTATCTGTTGGAGACACTAAAATATTAATTTATGGTGGAGACAATCATATTTGAACTTCTAATGGATATTATCAATGTGATGAATCTATATAGGTGTGGTATCTAGTGTTATACATGGGTTGGTGAAATTGATATTGATATTAGGATTCATCCTTAGAGAATAGACTAAATTTTTTCATTCTAAACATGAATGAAAATATATTCAATTCGAGTTTTATAGTTTATTCTTATGTGACCATACCATTCCGTACTATTTTATGTCTTAAGGAATGAAATTATATGTCCTGGAATGGATGTAAACCATTTTATAAGGGGGGATTAAACATAATCTATGTAGTTGGTGAATGTAATTTCCCCATTAACATTCTATCAAGTATGTTTTAAACTTTTTTTATTTTCTATTGGATGAGTAATTGCATAAAGGAATTTGGGGTACCTATAATGGGGAATTTAGGGATTAGTTTGTATTTTTACCATAAAACCTATAGTTTCTAAAATTCAATATGAAAATACATAATGTTTGATGAGAAGACAATACATTTAATAGAGGATAGATAGAACCTATGAAATGGATTCATAGAATGATAATTTTACACATTGTGTAATGGTTACTCATTGTCCAGTGAAACAAATATTACGTTTTTAATAAACATGAAATGGTTTTTTGGTGATTCCAGCCTTAATCGATTATATTGATCCTTTTCAGTTTCTAGGAATTCATATCCTTTCGAAGAACATCTCTCGGTTTTAGGTCACCATTGATAATGGATTCACGGTTTCTACCATGTGGAGGTTGGTAGTTATATATTATGGCTTTATTTGATTAATTGTTTGACATTATTGGTATTTTCTTTTGGTTGGTTCACTAATATGAGTTTTAAAATTATTTCATATGATTTCATGGAGATCTAAATGTTTACAAAAATTGAATTTCTCTTTGAAAATGGATTTTCAGGATTTTTAAATGGGTTTTAAAACACTGAAGTAAATTAGGATGGCTTTAAAAACATTTTTTGAAATAATGAACATCATTTTGAAAATGTATTAGATTATTTCATCTTGAAACCATGGGTTATCGAGAGAGACAGATGTTTATCCTTAGTGTGTTTTTCAACACTATTAGGTATCTTTTTATGATATCTACTTTTAAAAATTGATATCCTCTATATTCAATGTATTCATATTTATTATTATGAGTGTCTAGTGTGAATTTTCCATATTCAAGATCACAGTTTGTGTTTCTTTTTCATTTTATCATTTATGTTTATTTATTTAATAAATATAATTTCCATGGATTGTTCTAGGTTGGTTTTTATATGAGATTTTATGATATATCTTTGCATGATAGGTTGTTTCTTAAATATGTACTTACACATATACCTATTAATGTATGAATATGAATTCCTACATGTATCACTTCTATTTATCATATTTATAGTTTGATAATATGAGAGGCTTGTATGAAAATCAAATTAAGAAAAACAGAAAATGATTTATAAGATTTTTAGATTTATGAAAATAGCATGTAAAGATGTTTTGTTTTAAAATATAGACTATTGTATTGTTGAAATTAATCCTTTAATAAGAACTATTGTGGTGTCCTACTAGTCTTAAAATCAAACCCCACTTATGAATTTTTATATTTTTAGATATTGAATTGTAATATTCTCGGAAAGGGAAAAATCGTTTAGAATATTGGATTATCATTCTATAGTTTTTCATGGGATTTTTTTGGGATAACATTTTATATTTTATGTAATTGTTTGCATAGTTGAATTAAATTATTATTTTTTATAAAATATTTTTTATCAATTCTTGATGTTTTCCTATGCTTTTTTGGAATTTATCACATGAACGATTGGCTTTTGTCTTTCTTTATAAAACACTTCTAAAAATATATCATCCAAATCCTAAATAGAAATTTTGACCTAGGTTTTGGAATTGATCCCTCCATTGAACCCTACCATAGTAGATTATTTTACCCACACTATTTAGACTCTAGGTCAAGTGGGTGTCATGAACCCAGAATGTGGCATGATTCATGGCTTATAATTCTCTAAGAATCATCAACCCATATTTAATAGTGATAAGGGACCCAAGGAATCTGAAGAGTGGTATGAGTGGGTAGAGAGGATCTTCAATTTTTTTAATTTTTATGAAGTTAATAATGTGGTTTTTCAATGTATATTACATAGGGACCAGGAAGGAGGTGGTTGGACGTTATTGTGCATGCAATGTTTAATGTGGATCTTACCTTTTCTTCCTTTATGAGAATACTGAACCATTAGTTTTATCACGATACAAAACATGAAAAAATTACCCATGAGTTTCTGACCATAGTGTTGGGGGAGTATATTGTTCTCTAGGATTCTTCCCATTTTAAGGGTTATTACATTTAGAATTTGATATTTTACCTAATGAGTACCTTAAATATCAGAGTTTTTTGTTAGGAATGAGGCCTAAGATTATATTATTTTGATAATGAATTTTCATATGAACATTGTCCACGTAGTTGAAAAGGAATAATTATCTATGCTAGATACAACTTGTAAGAAAGGTTTGGGTGGAGCATTAGTTGGTTTTGAGGTTTGATAGGGTGTCCCTTCTGTCTAAAAAAGAACCATAAGAGTAATTAGTATTACCTAGGACCAGTCTTAAAGTAATGATAGGGATGTAACATGTTCTTTTCATTGAATGTGGTAGGGGAGGTCCTTCCTTGCCAAACTATGTAGAGGCCCCTATGATTTTTCATCATTCATTATCATATGGAGATCTATAGTACTTTTTGTCATCTTTTTGGATAATATGGCCATCTAAAACACTTCATTAGAAGGATTTCTCTAGGAAGTTGGTTAGGATCCACTCTATCCTAGGGTTATCTTGATTTTTAATATACTTTTATGTGAAGAGGTTTGAATCCTTGGGCCTAGGTATGTTAACATTTCTAATACCAGTTGAATTTATGTTGCAGTGTATCCTCAAGAGGAATCTCAAGAATGAACCACTACAATTAGTAGTATCGTATTTATCACATCTTCTATGGTCATTGGACCGGTTTTCTTGGCTTTGATAAAAGATGACTTATCTTTTTATGAGAGTAGTCATATAGATCAGGTTGTAGACATTGAGTCCCAACTATTTAGTGAAATCCATTATGGTGGGAGTCATCTCCTAGTGTATCATTGTGCTTCCATGGATAGTTGGTTATTCATTTTTCCATGATACATAAATTTTTGGATAGTTGAATCCTATCTTGTTGGTTCAGACACCATATGTAAACCATTATGTATCATAGCATGAGGTGTTGGTTTTGGTTGATAGGGATGTTATGGTCGATATTGGATTTTGATTCATCAGGTCTTACTTTTCAGAGAAATAAGGTAGGGAACCAGAAACCTAGGGAGTTATTATTTCCTTTGTCAATTCAGGTATAGTAATTTAATGATATTTTTATGGGCTTTGTCATTTTTCTTCCAAATAATCTGTGTGGGAAGGATGTGAATTTCAGGATTATTCTGCGACTTAAGAAATCTGCACATTTCCAAACAATCAAGGAGAGAAAGAAATGGGAACTTCTTAGGGAGTTTTGTGTTAGAGATATTTGTGAGACTTTATTGGGTTCTTACTATATTTGTTTCTGACAGGGATCCATGGTTCACATCAAGATTGTATAATGGTTTGGAGGTGTTGATGGGTTCATGGATTAAATTAATCATTACTTATCATCAACATGAAGATGGAAAAATGGAGAGGGACATCTAGGTTATATAGGATATAATCTGGGATTTTGTATATGATACCAGAAGATATTTGAAAAATAATTTAACTTCAGTAGCGTTTTCAATAATTATAGTTACTCCGATTCAATAAAGATCTCTTCGAACAAAGATTTTTATGGGAATCCCTGAAGATATCCATTGTTTTTGGATGAGTTGGGAGAGTGGTCCTAGGATTGACTTAGTGTTCTTGAGGATGTGACGTAGATCATGAAGCAGATCTAGAGGTGTATGATTATAGAACAGGATCCTTATAAATCATTAGTTAACCATTGTTAATGGTCATGATAACCTATGGTCGGTGATGGTGTCTTTTTTCTGAGTTTCACCTCACATGGGACATTACTAGCTGTGTAAGTAGGGTAATTTCTCCCTGAGGTTTTTTTGAAAGGAGTTATATGGGGCCATTTGAAATTATTGGAGGAATTGGTAGGGTAGTATATAAGATAAAATTTCCATCTATTTTTACAGATATCCATAATTTGATTCATGTTTCCCTATTAAAGAGTTAAATAATAGATCCTTCTGATGTGATTAGATGGGAGGATGTTGAAATTGTTCTTGTTAGCTCTTTGGATGAGTATCGATCTCAGATTATGGATCTTTAGGATAAGGTACTATGTGGTAAAATTATCCCCTAGTTCAGTTACTCTGCAATAGTGGACATCATATACAAGAGATGTTAGAGTGTGAGTCATTAATGATGAAATAGTGGACTTCTCTTTTTATTGATCTATGATCTCAAGGGATTTTTGGGGGAAGAAAGTTATTAATAAAAAGGTAATGTGTTTTTGGGTGATTCCATCCTTCATAGGTTACATGATGTGTAGTGGGATTAAATTTCATGTAAATATCAAGAGTTGTGGGTTTTTAGGGTTTTATGCAGTTGATTTTCTTTTCATTGTATACAAATTCAATCTCCCTTGACCCATAGCTCACCCAATGTGATTGTGGGGCACTCATTTTCTTCTATATCACTTCATTTAGAGAGTAATCACCATTGGGGTTGTATTTATTCTATTTGGTTATGTAATTCGCTTATTTCTTCTTGGGTTTTGGTTATTTATAAGATTTTTGCTATGATTGTGTTCATATTTTGTTTATATAGAGTTTTTTATCAATTGATTATAGTTTCAAGGAATTCGTTCTCTTTCAAAGGTTGTTCATGTGTTTTCTAGTCAGTTGTTTTTTATGATAGTTAGTTTCTACCATTTGGAGGCTGGTGTTCTATATAATGACTTAATTTAATGAATTTTATGTCACTGTTGGAAATTTCCATTTTTATTTTTATTTATGTTAAGTGATAAATTGTTTAAAACTATTTCATTTAGTGGAAAATGTTTTCAGAAAGTATTTATTTCATAGAAAATAGTTTTTTTGGAAATGTATTTCCAAAATCCCAGAGGAGAAGCATGGAATTGATAACAATATATGAAATGATGAACAATGCTTTGAAAATTTATTTTGAAATTTTGCATTAAGAACCTGAGGCATCTTGGGATAGAGACATTGGTATCCTTATTGCGTCTTTCACTATTAGGAGGGGGCATTTATGATATCAACGGGTAGGATTTGAAATCATTTGGACACAACAGATTCTTGTTTAGGATTTTGAGTGTCTAGTATGCATTATCCCATAGTTTATATATCAATAGTAGGTCATTTTTTTAATTAATTAAGGTTATTTATCACACTATTTTTATTATCATATATTTTTTCTTAAATGATTCTATATAAGGTGGTATCACATAGATTCACATGATGGTTTATTTCATGGATTTGTGTCTACCAGTATCCTTCTAGATGAATAGATGTGATTTCCTATTTTTATCGCTTCTACATTTCATATTACTAATTTGAGGAAATGTAATTCTTTTATGAAAATCAAAGGAATAAAAATGATGATTTCTTATAAATATTTTGGATTATGAATTTTTTTTATAAAACTATTTTTAAAGATATATTTTTTTCACTATTGATATTATACCCTATATAGAAGATGTGGTGGTATCCTATTAGGATTTTTTTCAATCTAGACCTATTCGTTTTTTAATTTTTAGTTGTTTTCCCCATGATTTAGGTAACTAGATGAATATGTTGTTGTAAATCGGATTCTCTTATTGTTATTTCATTCACTATACATTGGTATGGGGATGATTATTAGTCTTGTGGGGAATTGAATTACTATGTAGTTTATCCATTTTTATCTTATAATTTTTTGTATTTTTTGGTATCTAGTTAGTTTCCACTTTGTACTAAGGATGTATGTCATGGTTTGATTATATTCAGTACAAGATTAAATTATCTTGTTTTTTGTATATCCTATCATGGGCTAGATCTAGTCTCTTGTCTAGCTGACCTATGTTTTTTCATTATACTACATGTTTTTGTCTGAGGCTTATTTATGAGCCACTCTACCCTTGTATCATATGTATGGTCTAAATATAAGTGATCACCCATTTGGTCTTGTAAAGAAGTAGTTTATGTAAATCTAGTAAATTTGGATGAATAGAGTTCCACATTCCATCAATCTCATAGAAGATAATTTCCAAAAAAGGTGAGTAGAATATAGGCATAAAACATTAGCTCCTTTAGACAAAAGGTTTTATGATACATTTATTCATGTTATGAAATATCAACTATGTGAAATATTTTTTTCTACAAGGGAGTGATATATAATCTTCCCAGAATAATTTTATAATGATTTAGGGGATTTTGTTTTATAATTGATCCAAATTATCCAATCTATATAAGAACATGATTCTTTATGTGGTTATAGAAGTCATGAATATTATATTATTGATACATGGAAGGACTCGTCATTCAATATTACAATAATATACTAAAAATTGAGATATGTAATGTAATTATAGTCCTTCTGTTGAAAAATTGTGTGTTGTATGTGGTCCCGAAAACCTAGTTACACTATCACACAAATTTTTGTTTCTGTGGTGAATCATTTTTTATTCTCAAGAGAAAAAATCCATTTCACTTAAATTTTCATATAAGTTTTCATTTTAGATCCATGTTTTATAGTGGAAATTTTTTTGAGTTCCAGAACAAACAGAAAAAATGTTTCAATGAAACCTAAAAATAATTACACACTATTGTATTATAATATTTTGGGATCAAATTACAATAAAATTAATAGTTTCATCCCTTAATTATACCTTTCATCTAACTTCACCAAGATATATTAATGATATAGAATTAAACACATTGGTTTATCAAAATAAATAAAAAATATTCAAAAAATTTATATAAACTAGGGTGTCTCTCCAAAACATCAGTACCTTTATCAAATAAAAATAATTAAGTATGTTATTCATAGTATGACATTAAATATTGTGATATTTAAATTCTCTTAACCATAATTGTTTATATTACATATCAAAAATTCAACTAATTTTCCAGTTTAATAATTCGTATATATATCTGAAATTTTCCACCTTTAAGGTCACGTTTCCACTCTCCATTTACAATTGAAAACATCGACTATAAATTGGTAATTAATATAATAAAATATAATAACATTTTATAAATTATAATTGTATATAATCTGCAGATCTTCTAAAATTTAGAACAGTACTAGACAAACTAGTAAAAATAGTTTTGTTTCTAATCAAAATTTTGAATTAGAAATTTAACACCACATGCTTCCACGGTATACTTCTCTTTGAATAATACAATAACCTGTGTTGTTCGAATCTTCGAGTTCTAGCACACCACAACCAATAAAACTAGCCGTTATGAAAAGTAATACCCACTTTTTGGTATTTTATAAATTTTATCTTTCAAAATGGACTTCATTTTTGGATTCAGAGTTTCAAAATTAGATTAGGGTGAATTTTTTCATATTTTTTGGAAAACATTCATTTTTTAATGAATAGTGAAAAATACTAAATTTTAATTAAAAACAACTTTTTTAATCAAAATAATGTATAGTGATAAATTATACTATTGAGTGGTTTTAAGGTATAATTCGATTATATTTTTACCATTTAATCCAATTTTGTTCATTGTACGTAAATTCAAATTATAACTGGACATAAGCAACTCTTAATCTTTTGATAATTATTATTTCTTAAAAACACGCTTTTTGTTTTGACAACTGGAATAAATTTTTAATTAGTTTCTGCCACTTCTGTGTTTTGAATTTAGAAAAATGGATTCCATATTTAGAATCTGGAGGTTCTAATTTTTTAAATATGTAACTTTTCTTTTTAGACATTTTGAATAATTACTTCGGTAAATATATTATTTTCTATTGTTAAAGGGTAAATCCGGTAAATATTGTTAAAAAATAATATTATAATAATATTAAATGATCTTAACAGGTGTCATAAACCTATTGGATGATATATTTTCGACCTTGGGAACATTTTCGTCGATTTGGGGACCCCATGGAGCCACTTGTAAGTGATAATGACATTTTATATTAATTAAGTTAAAGTAAATACAAAAATGAAAAAAGCATATATCTTTTAGTAAAACACTTTTTACCTAGTTATATACATGTTATATCTTCAAATATAAACACTCATTAGAAAGATAAAAATATTTACTACATAATGGAATTTATTTATAATTTTTAGACAAGGAATAATTAAATTTATTTATAACACAATGATGATGCAGAATTTTCTTTATTAACGAACGAATCAAATAAATGGTAATATAAATGATAACATAAATATACTTTTAATGTTTTGAAGCCATACACAAATTTTATATGTTAATATGACATTTTATTATTTATTAAATGAATTTATTTAGAATTAATAATGTTTATAAGACATTATCAAAAATCAATTATTAAATATTTTCAAAAATGAAATCAAGGAGATTTTAAAACAAATATTTTATTATTAATTGATATAATATTCCTAAAATTATAATGATAATCCAAATGACTTATATAATGATAGTTGTATCATTAATGATCCACTTGGGGATCCTTAAGGAGTTTATTGTAAGTTTATTTACTATATAATATAGAAATACTTAGAGACATTGTAATTGTCAAAATATTTAACTACGAGTTAAATCTAAAAGATAAAGTTCATATAGTGACCCAAACCTATCTAAAACCGATTGGTTTAGTGTTTTGTGAACCCTCCCCACCATAGAATTTAAATAATTCATTTTGGAGCCATTATAAACCGAAAATTACTTTATTATGAAATAATAGTTCAAGCTTTTTCTAAGGTGCCCCTCACCACTCGTATAAAAGGGCACTCCCCCTTCCCTAAAATTCACATCATCAAAGCCATTTGGCACGGCCAAACCCTACCCAAATACCCTCTCAACGTTCCTCCCATCATCCTAGAGTCCTTCCTTTAGTTAGAAAGCCAACCAACGGAGCCCTTTTGATCAAATCAAAAGGAAGAACATGAAGAAGAGGTAAATATTTCATCACCTCTTTCAAGTTCCTTTCTTCTACCACTTCCTCTTCATTTGTTATTTATATTATTAAATAATAAATCCAGTATCTTCTATATATTGTTTTGTTATTATAAATATGGTACAACCATATTCATTATTATCTCCATCCTATTAATGACATGTCACCATACGTGTGTACGTACGACATACCATCTCCACTTCGTGGTGTAATTGTTAATCAATACATTATTATATTTATGGTTATAATAATGATGTGTAATTGATGTAAATAATAAATATAACATGATAATGATTCATTATATATGGTATACCATCCAATTATATATGATTTTAATATCAAAAGAATTATATTATCGCCCATGCGTACGTACAGATTACTGTCTCCACAAACGCAGTGAGATTCATTTCTCATCGTATCCAATCAAGATTACTTGTCATAAGATGATGAAAAATAATTTTCAAATACTTTATATCATTCTGAATATGAATAATATCAATCCTATCCAAAACAAACATTACTTATGTTACAAATCATACAAAGTAAAGCGAATCCGTTAACACCCGAAAAGACGATAATACAAAGATGTTATTAATAATGAAATGTTAAAAGATTATATATGATATCATATTAATGTATATAATTATTCAATATTTTAATAACAATTATTTCACCATTATTCAGGATTTTAACCTACCGTCGGCCAATTAATAGTACAAGGTAAGGGTTAATTTAACAATCTCTTTATTATCGGAGGTTGTTTTTATAAATAAGTTTCTACAGGGACCTCTTTACCATCCGCATCCCTGTTTCTTAAAAATTTATTCCAAAACAATTTTACTATTTACTAGACTATGGGTTGAATTTATTTATAACCTTGTTTGAATTTTTATAAAATGGTTTGAAAAGAAAATTTCTGTCCTTTTCCAAAGAGGGTAATTTTTATCCTTTTCGATAAAATTAAGGTAAAAATGTATTTTTTTAACTTATACGGTGGGTGTGGCTTTTTACCACCATTATAACATCATCGAAGCTTCATTTATAAGTTTATAATAATATTTTCAAAATAAATGTCGTCTTAAATTATTTCAAAATAGAAAGAGATATTTAACTAAAAAGGTTTTTATTTCAACTATGTCAACATCCTTTGATGGATTTTAAGCTTATTGAAGTTGATTTAATATGATAGAAAACATCCATATTGTGTTAAAGGTTTTATGATATGTTTGAATGTGAATTTTTTATTTTTACATCATTCATGGATTATAGATAAAGTATTGACATTTCGTTCTCTAGTTTTAATAAGAATGTTTATGTTATGTTTAAACCATTTCATATGAGGAATGGGATGGACAAATTAAGTGACGGGTGGAGCTTTCTATAGCTCCTCGATGCATAGGTAGGTCTCATGAGACAAACCAGTGTCTTGGCACAAGGCCTTGACAAAATCTTATTTGTAGTCTTTGAAAAAGGCCTTGACTATGTGGTTATGAGAGTCTGGCATTATGCATTCCATCATTGTGAAAGTGGCTGTTAAAATTTCATGTGATTGTTAGACTAGTAGAATATCCATGTGAATAATTAAATAGAATTATTTTTATTTTATCTTTTCCATAGTATTCTGAACCTCATGTTTAAAAGTATTTTTTATTCTTATACACCGCCTTAAATGATTATGTATATTTATGAAAGTTTCTGCTATAATGTTATCCATACTGATCTTCTGAGCTAACCCCTTTCTTTGTTTTTTTCTAGGATGCAAAGAAGTGTATTATTACTGAACTGTGTGGATAGTCTATGGTGTCTCAGTGTTTTCTATAGAAACAATGTTGTTGTTGTTTTCCATTTTCTGATGTAATGTAACCCTTATGAATGTGTCTTGTACTTCCAAGGCTACTAAACTAATCAGTATTTCGAGACGTGAACTTTTGTGATCATACCAATGATACGTAATCATGCACCAAATATGGGATTCTGGGGTCAGGGCATTACAGTTGGTATCAGAAAAAGTTTAATACAAACCTTGGAATCTAGATTTTGAAAAACTCTGATTAGAGCACATTACCCTATGATACACTTTGAGGATTACTATAGAAGAAGTTCCTAGAATTTTGGTATTGTATATATATTTTTAGTTTTCCAAGAAATACATCCCTACCTGGATACGAGCAAGTAAAGGCGGTTCTGACATAGATGTACCTAGGGGTAAAACTCAAAAACACCGCTTTGAGCTAGACTCGAATGGGAACTGGTGCACAACAACGGTCGTTGATGCACTCTTGGTGAAGACACTCCCGGGGGATATACTTAGGATGATTCTTATTTTATTTACAAACTATTATGAAGGGTTTATGAGTACATAATTTCTCAAAGAAATCATGTTTATTATTATGGATTAAATCCATAAACTCTTCATTTTATGTTAATTGTTTTACAAGTTTGTATTTATGTATTGTGATTCATAAACTAATCTAGTTTATGCCATTATTTAGAGATGGCTCCTAGTGGAAGGAATGGAAGTTGTATAAATACAAGAACTCCATGTCGGGATTTTCCTCTTACTCAAGATAGATATAGTGGAGCTGATGATGCAACTGGTGCTTATTAACTAATCATCATACTTGAACAACTCACTCCAGTTATTAATAATAACCTTACCCATATGGAGCTCCCTGATCCATAATGTTGAGGATCAATGTTAGATCACATTATGATGAAACCACCACCAGCATTAAATTGTTGTACAAATCCACTAGTTGCAGAGAAATGGATAATTTCCTTATAGAAAATATTCCACACCTTGGGGAGAAACAAGGGGGAAATAAACATCATGGCAGTTTACCGCCTCACAGGAGATGCTGATTAATAGTGGTAATTGATTCAAAACACAAATTAATATGATGAAGTATCAAATATGGAATGGAGGTATTTTAAAGATATTTTAATAGAAACATACTTTCCTCAAGGCCATCAAGCGGGTATGGAAAGACAATTTCTGAGTCTAAGGAAAAAGGAGGATGAGAATGATGTAATGTATGATGCTAACTTTACATGGTTAGAGAGACAAGATGCAGATTATATATATAACACAAGAAGTAATATTGATCGTTTATTTGAATGGATAAAACCATTTCTCTGTCGAACGTTAGTCTCACAATCCTTCTCATCATACTAAGACATTGTCTCATGTGCAATCCAGATAGAAAAAGAATTCTCTAGGTCTTACGACTATAAAGAAAATAAAGAGAAGAAGAGATATGATAAACACTCTGGAAATGGAAATAAGGGGAAGAAGGTAAAAGTTCAATATCCATATTGTAGTTAATGTGGGAAGAAGCACCCTGGTACTTTCCTGATGGGAATGCGAGTCTGTTACAAGTGTGGTGAAAAAGGCCACCATTCTCGTGATTGAAAGGGGAAGAAAAATGATGTCAAGGTTGAATTTTACAACTATAGAGAAAGGGGCCATTATTCGAATGAATTTCCTAAGCATCAGGGGAACATACCTCAAAAAAGGCCAAAGGATCAAGGCCAATCTTATGCTATCGCTACTGCTGTAGTTGAAGCTCCGAAAGACATAGTGGCCAGTAATTTAATTGTTTACTCATTTTTAACAAATTCTTTATTTGATTCTAGATCATTGCATTGTTTTATATCTTCTCAGTTTCTTAAAAAATGAGATATTTCTAATTTGATTTCACATGGGGGTTTTCAATCAAAACTCCTAAGGGAAGTGTCATTACAATAAAGTTTTGTGAATCTGTTCCCATTAAGGTATATAAACATTATTTATATACTAATCTCATCGGCATACACATTATTGGATTTGATATAATCCTCACTATAGATTGGCCTTCAGACTATGATGTGAATATTTATTGTATGAAGAATGAGGATACAATTTTTGATAATGATAAGGATTACCATATCTTTAGAGGAGAAATGTCACCACCTAAATCTTATCAAGATTCACCCCTAGTACCTCAACTAAATTCAATTATTCGAGAGGAAGAGAATGAAATAACTGTTGGTGAAGAAATGAATGTTCAAATAGAGGATGTACCTATTGTTCAATAATATGTTGATCTGTTTCCATAGGATTTACCTGGACGTCCTCTAAAATGAGAAATCGAGTTTCATATTGATTTAATTCTTTGTTCGAGGCCTAAATCAATGACCCCTTATAGAATGGCCACTATGGAATTAGTGGAACTAAAAAACAACTAGAGGAATTTAGTAATAAAGGATTTATTTTCCCTAGTGTTTCTCCATGGGGATCCCCAAAGTTTTTTGTTATGAAGAAATATGGATCTATGAGGTTGTGCATGGACTACATGGAGATAAATGCTATAACAATAAAGAACAAGTATCCCCTACCTCGCATTTATGATTTATTCAACCATCTTCATGGAGCTCAACACTTTTTAACGATTGAACTTTGATCTGGATATCATCAGTTATCTGTGAAGAAGGAAGACATTCCGAAAACTTAATTTCGAACCAGGTATGCGCATTACGAGTTTACAGTAATGCCTTTTGGATTAACTATTGCACCCTCTATCATCATGGATCTAATGAATAGTGTTTTAAGGAATTTCATGATGACATTGTAGTGGTATTTATTTTTGATATCTTAGTATAATTCTAAAGCTATGAAGATCATGAAAATCAATTGCACATTATATTGATGACTCTTAGAAGACACGAATTATATGGGAAGATTAGCATGTGTGAATTCTGGCTTCAAGAGATTTATTTTATTGGCTATATTGTCTCAAAGGATTGAATCTTTGTTGATCCTTCTAAGACAAGAGAAATCCTTGAATAGCCAGCATTGACGAGTATAACTCAGGTATACAGTTTTATTGGTTTAGTAGGTTATTATCGACGATTCTTCCAGAATATTCCCCGATTGGCTAACCCCTTAACAAAGGTCACACGAAAAGGGCATAAATTTGTTTGTAAAAAAGAGTGTGATGAATGATTTGAAGAACTGAAGAGAAGATTAGTCAATTCTCCAAAATTGACTCTACCATCAGGGAATGAAGGGTCTGTTATTTATAGTTATGCATCAAAGAAAGGACTCGGTTGTGTGCTTATGCAGAGTGATAGGGTTATTGACTATGCATCACGAAAGCTAAAAATTAATGAGCTGAAAAAATCCTACTAATGATCTAGAGTTAGCAGCATTAATCTTTTCTTTGAAGATATGTAGACATTATCTATATTGTGAAAAATGTGAGATATATTCCGATCACAATATTTTGAGTTATATTTTCTCACAAAAAGAACTCAACATGAGCCAAATTAGATGGATTGAAAAACTCAAGGATTATGATTCCATGATACACTACCACCCGGGGAAGGCAAATAAGGTGGAAGATTATTTGCGTAGAAAAAATCATGGAGTTTTGAACAAGATAAGAGTTGAAAGGGATCATATTTTCGTGGATCTAGTAAAGATGGGTATTGGAATAACCATGGAAGGTGAATAATTTATGCTTTTTCAAATGGATTCCAAACTATATTTACTAGAAAGGATAAAAATTTCTCAAGATGATAATGTGGAATTTCAAAAGAAGATAAAATATGTGAATGATGAGAGATTGATCAACTTCATATATGAAGATTACATTTTGAAATTTGGGAAGAGACTTTGTATTACTAATATACAATATCTAAAACGGGAATTTTTAGATGATGCACATAGCTCAAATTTCCCAATGCACCCTGATAGCACCAAAATGTATAGAGATTTTAAGAAACATTTTTGGAGGGACAACATTAAGACGGAGACTGCTGATTTTGTGTCAAGATGTATGGTTTGTCAACAAGTGAAAGTTGGACGACAGCAGCCTGGAGGAGTCTTGCAACCTCCTCCCATAACTTTGTAGAAGTGTGATAATATCACAGTGGACATTGTCATGGGACTACCAGAAACTCCTAGAAGTAACGATTCAATATGAGTCATTGTTCATCGTCTTACCAAGTCAGCACATTTTGTTGTTATACGAGAATATTTACCACTATAACGTCTAACAAGACTATTTATTAACGAAGTTTTTAGAATTCATGGAGTACCTATATTGATTGTTTCTATTCGTGATCCATGTTTTACATCACTATTCTGGAAAAGATTTCAGAAAGCCCTTGATACTGAACTTCGTTTGAGCACTGCCTACCACCCTCAAACTAATGGACAATCAGAATAATCAATTCAAACATTTAAAGACATGTTGAGGTCATGCACACATGACTTTCAATGTATGTGGGATCAATATTTACCTCTGGTAGAATTATCCTATAACAATAGATTCCATTCAAGTAATCAGATGGCACCATATGATGTGTTATACAGAAAGAGATGTCGCACACCAAACTGTTGGGATGATGTAGGTGATAGAAAACTCATAGGCCCAAAACTTTTAGAGAAAATGAAAGAAAAGGTGAAGGTAATCCAAACCCACATCAAAGCAGCTCAAAGTATGAATAAGATCAATACCGATAACTTAAATAATTATTTGGAATTTCAGGTAGGATATCACGTTTTTTAAGGTCTCTCCCTGGAAGGGTGTTATACGTTTCACTAAAAAGTGTAAATTGAGTCCCAGGTATATTAGACCTTTCGAAATTCTAGAACGAATTGAGGCTGCAACTTCCCATTTGGAAATGCTGCCAAGTCTCTCAAAAGTTCACGATGTATTCCATGTATCCCTGTTGAGAAAATACATGCCTGACCCTACGAATGTACTCACCTATGAGGAATTATAACAAGAGCCCGATATTTATTATTTCAGAGATCCTATAAAAATTCTTGATACAAGAAAACAAGTGTTGAGAAACTGGGCGTCTCGTCTGGTAAAAGTTCTATGGAGAAACCATAAGATGGAAGAAGCAACGTGGGAACCCGAGGAACTTATGATGAAGAAACACTTGAGTCTTTTCATCCAGTAATATTCTAGAAATTTTATGGACGAAATTATTTTAAGGAGGGTATAAATTAGCACCCAAATCTTCCATGGTACGCTTCTCTTTAAATAATAAAATATCATGTGTTGTATGCAACTTTGAGTTTTAACACACCGCAACCAATAAAACTTGTCGTTGTGAATTGTAATATCTTATTTTTCAAATTTTATAAATTGTATCTTTCAAAATGGACTTCATTTTTGGATTCAGAGTATCAAAATTAGCTGAGGGTGAATATTTGGTATTTTTCTGAAAACATTATGTTTTTGATGAATAGTGGAAAGAATAAATTTTAATTAAAAACCACTTTTTTAATCAAAATAATTTATAGTGATAAATTATAATATTGAGTTATTTTAAATTATATTTAGATTATATTTTTTCCATTTAATCCAATGATGGTCATTGGATGTAATTTTACATTTAAACTGGACATAATCAAGTTTCAATGTTTTGATAATTATTATTTCTTCAAAACACGCTTTTTGTTTTGACAATAGAAATTAATTTTAAATTAATTTCTTCCACTTGTGTGTTTTGAATTTTGAAAAATGGATTCCATATTTAGAATCAAGAGGTCCAAATTGTGTAAATAGATAACTTTTATTTTAAGACATTTTGAATAATTACTTCGGTAATATTTTGTTTACTATGGTTAAAGGATATATCTGGTAAATAAGGGTAAACAAATAATATTATAATAATAATAAATTGCCATAAAATGTGTCATAGCCGTATTCTATGGTAAATTTCCGACCATGAGCATCTTTGGGTCGATTTTGGGACCCCATGGAGCCACTTGTAAGTGATAATGACACATTATATTAATTAAGTTAAAGTAAATACAAAAACTACAAAAGCATATATATTTTAGTAAAACTATTTTTACATAAGGTTATACATGTTATCTCTTCGACTATAAATATTCATTAGAAATATAAAAACATTTCCTAAATAATTTTAGTATATCTGTATTTTTTAGACAGTATATAATTAAATTTATTTAAGACACAATGATGAGGTAGTACTATCCTTATTAATTAAAGAATCAAATAAATTGTATTATAAATGATAAAATAAATATAATTTGAATGTTTTGATTCTATAACCTAATTTTATAGGTTAATATTACATATTAGGATTGATTAAAATAATTTATTTAGTATTAATAAAGTTTATAGGACATTAAAAAAATCAATTATTAAATAGTGTCAAAATTGACATAATGGAGTTTTTAAAACAAATATTATATTATTAATTGATTTATTATTTCTAAAAATATAAGGATTGGCCAAATGACTTTTAGACTTATAGGTGTATAATTAATGAACCCCATGGTGTTCTCTTGGATTTTATCTTATGTTTATTAACCATATAATATAAAAATACAATTAGACATCGTCAATGTCAAACTATTTAACTAAGAGTTAAATCTAAATAATAAATTAGTATAGTGACCCAAACCTGTATAAAACCTATGGGTTTAGTGGTTTTCGAGCCATGCCCACCTTATCCTTTAAATAAATAATTTTTGAGCTATTAGAAACCGAAAATTGATTTTATTATAAAATAATATTTCTAGCCTTTCCTTAGGTGCCACTCACCCCTATTATAAAAGGGAACTCCCCTTCCCTCAAATTCACATCTTCAAAGACTTTTTACTCAGCCAACCCCTTCCCATGTACCCTGTCAACTATCCCAACATCTTCCTAGAGGCCTTCCATTACTTATAAGGACATCCAATTGATTACTTTTGATCAAATCAAAAGGATGAACCCGAAGAAGAGGTAAATATTTCATCACCTCTTTCAAGTTCCTCTCTTCATTCACTTCCTCTTTATTTGTTATTTACATTCTAAAATAGAAACACCAGTATATTCAATATAATTTTATGTTATTATAAATATGATACATGCATATTCATTATTTTATCCATCCTTTGAATGACATGTCACCATACATGTGTACGTACAGCTTTTCGTCTCGATGCCGTGGTGTAATTGTTATTTAATACATTATTATATGGATAGGTATAAGAATGATGTGTAATTGATATAAATAATAAATATAACATTATAATGATCGTTTTATATATGATATAACATCCAATTATATATTATTTTAATTTCAAAATAATTATATTGTCGCTCGTGCGTACATACGAATTACCGTCTCTATGAACACGATGAGATTCATTCCCCATTGTATCCATTCAAAATTAATATTCATCAGATGATTAAAAATAATTTTTAAAGACTTAATATCATTATGAATATTAATAAGACCAATCCTATCCATAACAAAAATTACTTACATAAAAAATCATACAAAGCAAAACGAATCAGTTAACACCCGAAAAGACTATAATACTAAGATATTATAAACAAAGAAATGATAAAAGATCATATATTATATCATATTAATCTATATGACTCTGGTATAATTTAATAAAAATTATATCACCATTATACAGGAGGTTAACCCACCCTCGACGAAAGGAAATGTTCAAGGTACGGGTTAATTTCACAATCTCTTTATTATCAGAGGTTGTTTTTATATATAAGTATCTAATGGGACCTCTTTATCATCCACATCCATGTTTCTAAAAAATTTATTCCAAAACCTTTTTAATATTCACTTGACTATGGGATAATTTCATTTATACCCTTGTTTTACTTTTTATAAAATGGTTTGAAATGAATCTTTTTGTATTTTTCGAAAATAGGTACTTTTTAACCTTTTCGAAAATAATTAATGTAAGAATGTCTATTTTTTAACTTATACGACGGGTGAAGCTATTTTCTGCCGTTATAGCATAGTCGAAGAATCCGTTAAAATATTATAGGAATATTTTCAAAATAGATGTTTTCATAAATGATTTCAAAAGAGAAATATATATTTCTCTAAAAAAATGTTTTGATTTCATCTATGTCAATATCCTTTGATGGATTTTATGCTTATCGAAGTTGACTTATTAGGATACAAAACAACCATATTGTCGTTATGTTTTTGTGATATGTTTGAATGTAGATGTGTTATTTTTACCACATTCATGGTTTATGGATAAATTATTGACATTTTTTATGGTAGTTTTAATACAAATGTTTAAGTTGTTTATACCGTTTCATATGAGGAATGCATTGGACATAGTAAGTGACGGGTGGAGCCCACTATAGCTCCTCGATGCATTGGTTGGTCTCATGAGAAAAACTAGTGTCTTGGCATAGGGCCTCAAAAAAAAATTGTAGTCTTCGAACAAGGCTTTGACTATGTGGTTATGAAAGTCTAGCATTACACATTCCGTCATTATGAAAGTGGATATTGATATTGCATGTGACCATTCGTCTATTAGAATATCCATGTGAACAATTAAATGTAATTATATCGATTTTATCATTTCCATATTATGCTGAATCTCAAGTTTAAAAAGATTTTGTTTTAGTCTTATACATTGCCTTAAAAATTTGTTCTTATTTATGAAAGTTTCCGCTATATTGTTATCCATACTGAGCATCTGATCTCACCTCTTTCTATGTTTTATTTTTCCCATGATGCGACGAAGTATGTTAGGTCACGACCCGTCCTCAGGGCCTGTGCCGTGACTACCCCAAGCCCGCCTTCCATAGGCCAGGGGCTGGCGACTAGCACCAAGGCGTAAATCCCCATAAACAGGGAAGGAATTGCCTTTGTAAAGTAAACAACCACCACAGAGTAATCAAGCGGAAAGAGTAAACACTAAGTAAAAACTGTAACAAGCTGTGATGAAAGTAAAAGGGGCTGGAAATACAAGCACAACTATAAAGTACAACTGAAAGGGGAAAACAGCAACTGAAAAGAGAAGTCGCAGCGTCGAGCCGTCCTCTGGAAGTCCCACCTGAAGGGTGAGCACAGATAGCCTCCACAGCTCCCCGGTCTAGTCGTCCGCTCCGAGTATGTCCCGCCCAGTGGTCCACCTCCAGGTATCGTCCTGCTCCGCATGCCTCCACCATGATCAGCGATGTCCGTTGTCTACAACCAACACAACGAAGTGCGGGCATAGCCCATGTAGGGGTGAGTATAAGCTACTCAGTAGGGACCCCGAGACCCCCGAAGGTCTCCCGAAATCCACAATGGATAAACCACAAAAGAAAGATACAATCATGAAGTAACAACTGACACTGCTTAGTTATATGCCCATACATATACCTAGGTCATCAATTCCGTTCGGCTCCAACATCCGAGCCCAAGCACAACCCAGTCCACACAGGAAAGCAAAACGTATACTCACACAGAGTAGCATAACACAATCCACAAAGGAGAGAAAAAGTAATCCCAATAGGATAGCTCAAAAAAATCCACAAAGGAGAGTGAACAGTAAATCCACATAGGATAGTTCAACACAATCCACAAAGGAGAGTAAACAGTAAATCCACACAGGATAGTTCAACACAATCCACAAAGGAGAGTAAACAGTAAATCCACACAGGATATACTTCGTCAAAAAGGTGAAAGGGATGATCAGATATACATACTGAATCATCTAAGTTGGGACCCACTGAGGATACAAGACCGGCTGTCTTCATTGATTCATCTATGCTGGGACCCACATAGGATACAAGACCAGCACTGAATCATCTTAGATGGGACCCACAAAGGATACAAGACCAGCATGGCTGGGACCCACATAGGATACAAGACCAGCACTCTTCATCGATTCATCTATGCTGGGACCCACATAAAATTCAAGACCAGCACTGAATCATCTAAGTTGGGACCCACAAAGGATACAAGACCAGCACGGCTGAGACCCATATAGGATACAAGACCATCACTCTTCATTGATTCATCTATGCTGGGACCCACATTGGATTCAAGACCAGCACTGAATCATCTAAGCTGGGACCCACATAGGATACAAAACTAGCATGGCTGGGACCCACATAGGGTACAAGACCAACACTCTTCATTGATTCATCTATGCTGGGACCCACATAGGATTCAAGACCAGCACTGAATCACCTAAGCTGGGACCCACAAAGGATACAAGACCAACATGGTTGGGACCCAAATAGGATACAAGACCAGCACTCTTCATCGATTCATCTATGCGGGGACCCACATAGGATTCAAGACCAGCACTGAATCATCTAAGCTGGGACCCACAAAGGATACAAGACCAGCATGGTTGGGACCCACATAGTATACAAGACCAGCACTCTTCATTGATTCATCTATGCTGGGACCCACATTGGATTCAAGACCAGCACTGAATCATCTAAGCTGGGACCCACATAGGATACAAGACCAGCATGGTTGGGACCCACATAGGATACAAGGCCAACACTCTTCATTGATTCATCTATGCTGGGACCCACATAGGATTCAAGACCAGCACTGAATCACCTAAGCTGGGACCCACAAAGGATACAAGACCATCCTGGCTGGGACCCACATAGGATACAAGACCAGCACTCTTCATTGATTCATCTATGCTGGGACCCACATAGGATTCAAGACCAGCACTGAATCATCTAAGCTGGGACCCACATAGGATACAAGACCAGCATGGCTGGGACCCACATATGTTACAAGACCATCACTCTTCATCGTCGCGGTCCACTGAGGATCTCTGCATAGTCGTCGTCGAAGTCACAACCAGCCCTAGGGTTCCCGCACACAGAATGCTCATTCGGGAGGGTCCACTCCATGAGCCGAGAGGCTGATACATCAACTGACACAATGCCCATAGCTGATGTATCCAAAAGTTCTGTATCGTCAGCAGGAACTCAACGTCGCAGACGGCGCGTCAATCGGACGCCTGGTCTGAGAGTTATTGGCTTTTTCGTCATAGGGGCCCGGTTGGGTTTTAAGGCAAAACCAGCCTGACCGTACTCCACCCACGTCCAAACCTCGGGCGGAGTATGCCAAAAGATCTGTCTCACTAAGAGGAACTCAAAAAAGTCGACGACACATCAAGCAGACGTATGTAGCTCAAGATATGAGCGTTTCCGCTCCGAGGGCCCGATTGGTTTCGTATACGAACCAACCCGGCCGAACCCAAAGTATTCTGAAACCTTGAGTGCGATATACCGAAACGAACATCTTGATTCAAGGATCGTATCGCCGCTGACGGCGCATCGTTCGGAGGCTCGTAGCTCATGTTACGATCAAAAGACCGAATGGTCCGGGAACGGGGGGTCTGGGCCTGGACCGACCCCCCTTGGGTCGGCCGAACCGGGTCGACCCGACCCGCTCCGACCCGGCTGGACCCGGTCTGACCAGGCCAGGGCGTGGCCCAGCTCGGCCGGCCGGTCCGGCTCGGCTCGGCCGAGCGGCCGAGCAACGCGGGGGGCGTGCATGCCCCCGCGTGACAACATCGCGGCCCCCGCGGGAGGCCGCCCTGGATCACCCGGACGCGGCCGGGCCGCTGCGTCCCTGCACCGCGGTTCCGCACGGACGCAGAACCACCTCGCCACCGCGGCGAGATTTTCCCGGCGGTGCACTGGGCGCCGCCTCCGGCCGCCTTGCCGGCGTGGCGCGCCGGCGGAAGCTTCCGCGGGCTACCGGAGTTGCTCCGGTGGTCCGATTTCCATCCCGTCTGAGCCGATGTCCCTCCCGGGTTCCGTTCTTCACTACCGGATCATTAAATCGCCCTTGCAGCACGTTTTTTCATCACCCGCCAAAACCGCACAACAACGAAGAACTACAGAGGGTTGTCGGGTGGTGTTCTTTTGGCCCGCACCCTCCGTGTTAGGCGATAACAATCGGGAAGAAATATCAACATATCAAATAACAATTTTAATAAATTAAAATTGTTCTTATGAAACCGGGATCTTTATTTGAAAAGAAACGATCACGGGAAATAAATTATTTCACAACAACCCCTACCTCGTCAAGTCGTCGCACACGCGTTCTTCTCTGAATTGACCGTTGCAGAACAAGTGGAGTGTCGCGTCGCAGAAGGGTGTCGTGTCATCGCGGAAGGGCGCCGTGTCGACGATCTCCGAGGATCAAGAAACAACAGATTTAATTAACAATAATTAAATCTGTGATGATGTTATAACCCACAAAGAGATTTAAAATAAGCGCAACCCCTACCTTGTCATTGTCGATCGAAGGTTGTCGCGGGGTTGGATTGTCGCGGAAGAACGTCGTGGAAGAAGAACTGTCGGCGTCGCAGAACATGGCGTCGCGTCGTCGATCTCCGAGGTCTCGGTGTTCTTCTTCACCCTTCGTTGAAGGCCGGCGTTCTTCACGTTCTTCGCGTTCTTCGCGTTCTTCGAGAAATAGGATGAAGAACTTGAGGCTTGTCAAATCCCCTCAATGAACAACACTTAAGGAGAAAAAGCGTTGGTCTTATTTTATTAACATGCCAACAAACGAAAAAGAGATAAGTAACGACACATTAATTCATAGAATTAATTCACCGAATAAAACCGCCCAATTAAATGGTGCGTTTAGAATTTATGAAAATGCGTCAGTTGACTTTCATAAAAATGGGTTTTTGCGGGTGCGTTACATAGGGGGAAAGAAATGGGGTGGCTCGTGCGGGCCCCACCTCACAAATATCCTACCAAGAGGGTAGGATATTTTTGGATAGCACCCTATCCGCATCAACTCATCTTAAACAATTTGAAGTGGTCTTTCAGAGGCTTTAAGTGAAATAAAAATAAAATTTTCGCACAATGTTATTTTATTTCTTAACTTAAAACCCAAAAATTAAAAACCACAACTGAGATAACGCAACTCCGGAAGAGGCGTTTCTAAGCAAAAATCGGCGCTTTGATTCCATAGGTGCCCTCGGATTTCGATTCTGAGCACCAGTTCAAAAGTTAGAAAAATCCGCTCGTTCGTTCACTGAACGTACCCGAGCCAAACTTTGGAAAATGATTCCGAGCACAACGGGCCTCGGAATCAGGTGCCGTCATAAGTTGCGTTCTTGTAAAATTCCAAAGAAAACAAAGAAAAAAATTTCCTTGAAATTTACGGGTCATTACATTACTCCCACCACAGGGCTTTACATCCCCGTAAAGCTTTACCACAAACATAGGGATACATAGGCGGTATTGAGCACGCATCTGAGCCTCCCGCTCCCAAGGGCTCTCCTAGAGGTTCTCGAGCTGCCATCTGAAGCGTACTAGAGGAATCGATCGTCCGCGTAGGACCCTCTCCTGTCGATCCTCGATCTCCACTGGGACCTCCGCAAAATCTCCCCATCATCAAAGACCAGCTCTCCATGGTCAAATATTTGTGTCGGGTCGTGCATGTATCTCCTCTGCTGAGATACGTGGAAGACGTCGTGCACCCAGCACCACTGTGGTGGTAGATCCAGGAGATAAGCCATCTTTCCAATCCTGTTGAGGACCTGGAAGTGTCCGATGAAGCATGGAAACAACATGCCACCTTGGGAAAACCTCCGTAATCCACGTTGAGGTGAGAATTTGTCACGACCCATCCTCGGGGCCCGTGCCGTGACTACCCCAAGCCCGCCTTCCATAGGCCAAGGGCTGGCGACTATCACCAAGGCGTAAATCACGATAAACATGGAAGACATTGCCTTTGTAAAGTAAACAACCACCATAGAGTAAGAAAGAGGAAAGAGTAAACACTATGTAAAAACTATAACAAGCTGTGCTGAAAGTAAAAGGGGCCGGAAATACAAGCCCAACTGTAGAGTACAACTGAAAGGGGAAAAACAGCAACTGAAAAGAGAAGCCGCATCATCGAGCTGTCCTCTTGAAGTCCCACCTGAAGGTGAGCACAGATAGCCTCCACAGCTCCTCGGTCCAGTCATCCGCTCCGAGTACGTCCCGCCCAGTGGTCCACCTCCAGGCACCGTCCTGCTCCGCAAGCCTCCACTACGATCAGCAATGTCTGTCGTCTGCAACCAACACAACGAAGTGCGGGCATAGCCCGTGCAGGGGTGAGTATAAGCTACTCAGTAGGGACCCCGAGACCCCCGAAGGTCTCCCGAAATACACAAAGGATAAAACACAAAGGAAAGATACAATCACGATGTAACAACCGACACTGCTTAGGTATATGCCCATACATATACCTAAGTCATCAATTTCGTTCGGCTCCAACATCCGAGCCCAAACACAACCCAGTCCACACAGGAAAGCAAAACGTATACTCACACAGAGTAGCATAACACAATCCACAAAGGAGAGAAAAAGTAATCCCCATAGGATAGCTCAACACAATCCACAAAGGAGAGTAAACAGTAAATCCACACAGGATAGTTCAACACAATCCACAAAGGAGAGTAAAAAGTAAGCCCACACAGGATAGTTCAACACAATCCTCAAAGGAAAGTAAACAGTAAATCCACACAGGATAGTTCAACACAATCCACAAAGGAGAGTAATAGTAAATCCACACAGGATATACTTCGTCAAAATGGTGAAAGGGATGATCAAATATAGATACTGAATCATCTAACCTGGGACCCACTGAGGATACAAGACCATCTGTCTTCATTGATTCATCTATGCTGGGACCAACATAGGATACAAGACCAGCACTGAATCATCTATGCTGGGACCCAAAAAGGATACAAGAACAGCATGGCTGGGACCCACATAGGATACAAGACCATCACTCTTCATCGATTCATCTATGCTGGGACCCACAAAGGATTCAAGACCAGCACTGAATCATCTAAGCTGGGATCCACAAAGGATACAAGACCAGCATGGCTGGGACCCACATAGGATACAAGACCATCACTCTTCATTGATTCATCTATGCTGGGACCCACATAGGATTCATGACCAGCACTGAATCATCTAAGCTGGGACCCACATAGGATACAAGACCAGCATGGCTGGGACCCACATAGGATACAAGACTAGCAGTCTTCATTGATTCATCTATGCTGGGAGCCACATAGGATTCATGACCAGCACTGAATCACCGAAGCTGGGACCCACAAAGGATACAAGACCAACATGGCTGGGACCCACATAGGATACAAGACCATCACTCTTCATTGATTCATTTATGCTGGGAACCACATAGGATTCAAGACCAGCACTGAATCGTCTAATCTAGGACCCACATATGATACAAGGCCAGCATAGCTGGGACCCACATAGGATACAAGACAAGCACTCTTTATCGTCGCAGTCTACTGAGGATCTCTGCACAGTCGTCGTCGTCGAAGTCGCAGCCAGCACTAGGGTTCCCGCACACAGCAAGCTCGTTTGGGAGGGTCCGTTCCATGAGCCGAGAGGCTGATACATCAACTGACACAATGTCCAGAGTTGAGGTATCCAAAAGTTCCATATCGCCAGCAGGAACTCAACGTTGCAGACGACGCGTCAATCAGACGCCTGTTCTGAGAGTTAATGGCTTTTTCATCCTAGGGGCCCGGTTGGTTTTTAAGGCAAAACCAACCTGACCGTACTCCACCCGCGTCCAAACCTCGGGTGGAGTATGCCAAAAGATCTGTCTCACTAAGAGGAACTCAACAAAGTCGACGAAACGTCAATCAAACGTCCGTAGCTCATGATATGAGTGTTTCCGCTCCGAGGGCCCGGTTGGTTTCGTCTACGAACCAACCCGGCCGAACCCAAAGTATTCCGAAACCTTGAGTGCGATATACCGAAACGACTGTATCGATACAAGAATCGCATCGCCGCTGACGGAACGTCGTTCGGAGGCCCGTATCTCATGTTACGGGAAAAATAATGAAAGGTCCGGGAACGAGGGGTCTGGGCCCGGACCGACCAGGCCCGACCCCCCTGGGTACCAGTCCAGGGCACGGCCCGGCTCAGCCGGCCGGTCCGGCTCGGCTCGGCTGAGCGGCCGAGCAACGCGGGGGGAATGCATGCCCCTGCGTGACAACACTGCGGCCCCTGTGGGGAGCCGCCCTGGATCACCCGGATGCGGCCGGGCCGCCGTGTCCCTGAACAGTGGTTCCGCGCGGCCGCGAAACCTCCTTGCCACCGCGGATTCATCCGCGGCGAGATTTTCCCGGCGGCGCGCCGGCGGAAGCTTCCGCGGGCCACCGAAGTTGCTCCGTTGGTCCGATTTCCTTCTCGTCTGCGCCGCTCTTCCTCCTAGGTTCCGTTCTTCACTGCGGGATCATTAAATCACCCTTGCGGCACGTTTTTTCATCGCCCGCCAAATCCCCACAACAAAGAAGAACTGCGGAGGGTTTTCGGGCCGTGTTCGTTTGGCCCGCACCCTCCGCGTTAGGCGATAACAATTGGGAAGAAATATCAATATATAAAATAAAAATTTTAATAAATTAAAATTGTTCTTATGAAACCGGGTTCTTTATTTTAAATGAAACTATCACGGGAAATAAATTATTTCACAACAACCCCTACCTTGTCAAGTCATCGCACGCGCGTTCTTCACAGAATTGACTGTCGCGGAACAAGTGGAGTGTCGCGTCGCAGAAGGGCGTCGCGTCGTCGCAGAAGGGTGTCGCATCGACGATCTCCGAGTATCAAGAAACAACAGATTAAATTAATAATAAGAAATTCGTGATGTTGTTATAACCCACAAAGAGATTTAAAAGAAGCGCAACCCCTTACCTTGTCGTTGTTGATCAAAGGTTGTCGCGGGGTTGGATTGTCGCGGAAGAACGTCGCGGAAGAAGAACCGTCGGCGTCGCGGAACTAGGCGTCGCGTCGTCGATCTCCGAGGGCTCGGCGTTCTTCGTCGCCCTTCGTCGAAGGCCGACGTTCTTCGCGTTCTTCGCGTTCTTTGAGAAAAAGGATGAAGAACTTGAGGTTTGTCAAATCCTCTCAATGAAAAACACTTAAGGAGAAAAAGTGTTGGTCTTATTTTATTAACATGAAAACAAATGAAAAAGAGATAAGTAACGACCCATTAATTAATAGAATTAATTCAACGAATAAAACCACCCAATTAAATGGTGCGTTTAGAATTTAAGAAAACGCGTCAGTTGACTTTCATAAAAACGGGTTTTCACGGGTGCGTTACTTAGGGGAAAAGAAACGGGGGGGGGGGGGCTCGTGCAGGCCCCACCTCACAAATATCCTAACAAGAGGGTAGGATATTTTTGGATAGCATCCTATCTGCATCAACTCAGCTTAAACAGCTTGAAGTGGTCTTTAAGCGGCTTTAAGTGAAATAAAAATAAAATTGTCGCACAAATTTATTTTATTTCTTAACTTAAAACCCAAAAATTAAAAACCACAACCGAGAAAATGCAACTCCGGAAGAGGCGTTTCTAAACAAAAATTGGCGCTTCGATTCCATCGGTGCCCTCAGAATTTGATTCCGAGCACCGGTTCAAAAGTTAGAAAACCCACTCGTTCGTTCACTGGACGTACCCAAGCCAATCTTCGGAAAATGATTCTGGGCACACCGGGCATCGGAATCGGGTACCGTTAGAAGCTGCGTTCTTGAAAAATTCCAAAGAAAATTAAAAAAAATTCCTTGAAATTTACGGGTCTTTACATGTTATGACTGACCTGCATGGATAGTCTATGGGATCTCAGTGTTGTCTTTGTAATAATTTTTGTATTTTTCCATTTTATGATGTAATGTAAACATTATGAATCTATATAGTACTTCCAAGGATTCTAAACTAATAGGGCTTTCAAGACTTGATCTTTTGTGATCATTCCAATGATAGGTAATAATGCACCAACTCTTGGCTTATGTGGTCGGGTTGTTACATAAAAAATACTTACATTGAAATATATATCTATATATAAAATATATATTTATATTATTTGATAAAATTTCATATTTTAATTATACTATAAAAATATTTTTAGAAAAATATTACGTGTAATTTTCCTTCTTGATTTTAATATATTCTAAAAACCTATCTAGAAAAATTCCAAACTCTATATTATTCACCATGAAATGGTTATATTTTTTCTAAAAAATGTGTAAATGTCTGAATTTACTTCACTTATCCATTTTAATCAAAAAATATCTATTTTCAGGTATTATCCTTGAAGACTATTATGTTATAGTCTTTTCCTTTTTCGTACTTTATACCAAAATTAAGATCCATTACCATATTTTCATGAAAAAAATATAACTTATTACATTAACATGAACCATAATTATAATCATAATAGAGTTCAAAATCCCATAGATTCCATGAAATCTATTTTGAATAAATGGTTTCTACTACCATTGTGGATTCCACTTTAAAATGTGGTTGGTTTATGTAGGACCTCCAGACCCATGCTTCTTGCTCCATGGATACAATAAAATAAATTACAATTTTGGGGTTGATATATATCAATTATTACAACATATTTCTCACATTTCTAATTCAATGACATTTAAATTTAGAGTTTTATAGAGTTTTGACAATGTATAAACTACTAAATTGTATGTGTCCTTAACAAATGGACATTTATTCTAGTATATAAGAAGATAGTGAATCCATAATGAGTATTCAACACTGCCCATAAAATATTCTAACAAGATACCCTTATATTATTACAATGCATAGGATTCTATTTCTTTTCCTAGGGAAAAGGAAACACAAGAAGGGCTGATCTCAAAACTCATTAACGTTACAAAAAATAACAAATCATAAAATGAGACACAAGATGAATAACATGATATCATAATCAGGATGATCATAAGAATGGAATCATACAATAAAGCGATTTTATCATGTGTACATTGAATAAATATTGATCTTAATATAAGAGTAGGGAATTATATTAATGCGTCAATAATATAAAAATCATGGAATAAAAATAAATCAAGGATCCCTACCTAGTTAGCATAACATAGATGGATAGGATTACAGCCCACACACCCAAAGTTGGTCAGGATCACTACCCACACACCATAATTTATCATGACACTGAATCAAAACCAAATTTTTTAGGGAGAAGTATAATTTTGGTATGAAATTCCACTAATTGATGTTTCTACTGTTGTGTGCCACAAGGTTTCAAACAATTTATCATAAAACCCTAAGTAAATAAAACTTGTTTTATATAATTTTCAAGTGGTTCTCTAAGGAATCATTCTGGACATCATTAATAAACATGACATAAAAAATCCAATGAAAATTAATGATATTCCAATTAAAATAATAATCATTATATGTATATAATAATCAATAAAAATGATTGAATTTATGGTATTTTCACAGTGTTGTAAAAAGAATTATGATTTGGAAAACTATTACCCTGATCAACTAATGTATTGGGAATCCAGGTGAATAACCATCAATAATGTAACAGAACAAAGGGAATTAAATGTGGAATTGAATTAGAAGTAAATCATCCCTATAATAGTGGACAATTAGGAAAGAAAGAAGTATTTATGCATCATAGAATAAATTAGAAATATACTTTTTTCATATATCCAGATAAAAAATAGCACTATACAACATTGATTTATATCTATAATAAATAATATGATATTTATGTGTAAAATTTTTTATGTCATTATAAAAACATATTAGAAAATAATAATTTAATTTTTCCTTTGAAAATATAAAAAAAAATTATAAAATGAGAGAATAATAAATTCCATCGTTAAAACATAAAATTTTATATATGAATTCAATTATAAAATGAAAAAGGTGGTGGAATAACACATTCACACATAGTGTATAAAAGAGATAACTTCCATTGAAAAATGATAATATATAAAAATTTAAAATCCTTTTATTAGAATTCTTTTAGATATTTTCAATGTTTCTGAAAATAGACATAACACAATTTAAAAATAAATAACTCAAAACCCTTTTATAAAACTCATTTAGAAGAAATATTTTTTTTAAATATTAATCATTTAGAAAACATTAAAAGTCCATTAAAACCTATTTATGAAAGAAACATAATAAAAATAAAATAAAATATTCAATTTCAAAATATTGAAGGGTAATATCAAGGTAACTTTATAAGAAAAATATTTTGGTTATATATCGCACACTTGATAGTTAAAACATGGATAATAAATTTAAATAACCATTATAAAGTATATGAGTTGTTCTTTTCAGCATCATTTTTTAGGATTAATTTAATCAAAGAGGATGATATTATACCAGAGAATTTTTATCGCTTGATAAAAATGAAATATAACATTTGAAAATATTATATTAGGAAAAATAAATATGGATGATCAAAATCAAGAATAGAGTTCACGACTCACATATAAAAGGAATTAAGTCGAGAAAATAATTTTGATTAGTTTAATATTTAAATAAAAACACTCAAAAGAAAAATATCATGAAAATGAATATAAATTAACATGAATAAATTTTTTTCATGATAACATAATAATTTTTAATCATAGAAAAAAATACCAATTTCTTTAAATTTTAAATTGTGTCTCAATAAAGAGAGTTTGATAAAATATATTTTACGACATAAGAAATTTATAATAAAAACTCCTTGAAAGAAATATAGATTTAATATGGAGATAAAATAACATGAGTATGGATAATGTATAAATAGGAATTATATGCACCATTTGAAATATATTAGGTTCATAAAAGAATATGTGTCTCATAGATGGAAATTTTAAGATGAATATCTTACCTATGTGTGAATTTTTTTTCACATTCATTAAACATTATAAATAATAAAATCATTTAAAAAAACATTGATAAAAACCATATCCAAATATAATTAATTTTGAATGGTCATGTTTCTCATTTATTAAATTATTTCCCATTATATCGGCTACATGGGATTGTTTAGTAGACTTTTACATCAATCACTTAGCATGTTGATCATGATTAAATTTTATTTAAAATATCTTCACAAGATCAATAATAAAAATAGTGTCTTAAATATCATTTATATACATTAAATTATGTTTACAATTATTCCATGATTATCAGTAATTGAAAAAAAATATTCTCTATGTGGAGGAGGTAATCTGTATGCACACACAGTAAATAATTTTATTTCCATAAAATTTTAAAGTGGTATAATATAAATTATTTAACATTTTATAATCATAAAAATTTTATAAATATATTCAATAATCATTAAAATCCCATTTTTACATATCTATTCTCAGTGGTGGTTAAAAATAGTAATCATCTTGCATTGGGGATGTAGTCTACACATACACATGACGATGTTTTTAATTTTTTAATTTTATAGGAGAAGGGAAATAAATGGTGGTTCTGTTCGTATAAAAACATATAATTATCAACTATATTATGACACTATCATATATATAAATATATATGATATTATATGTGTTCAAAGTAATAACTAATAGTAAATAAAGGTTAATAATGTTGTGATACGTTCATCGGGACATTGAACATTCTCTTAATTGTTTTAAAGAAAATTGAGAAGTTAGGATACCTAATGGTGATAAGAGTCGTAATTTTGTGTTTTTTAAATCTTGTATATTTAATTATGGAATATTTTAACTGTATATTATAATGTTAGGTGAAGTTTGTATAGGGTGAAATTACTCTCCTTTTATATGTGAAGAAAATATTTCATTCCATTTAAAATACTATTAAGTGTATAGTATGAATGTAAGTTAATTAAATTTATGTGATTTTGGTGTTTTATTGTTGTACATACATGTGTTTCAGAATTTAAAAAATAAAAAAGGTTTCTATAATGCCAATTGATCATCTAAATCATTGAAAATTCATGCCACCTCATATTACAATCTTAAACACTAATTCATAATTATAAATAATAATTTTAGTAATTAATTTATTACTATATAAATAAGTGGATTCTTCCCAAAAAAATATGAATTTAAATTTAGCATGCATTTCATCTAATATAATTTAAAAAAATCATCATGTTCACTTTTATATTAAACATATAACATATCAAAAAATCTTTTATAATAAAATATTTCTCATGCTCAAAATTGTTAATCATGGGCTTGTGAATGAGATGGATTAAATATATTAAATAAATAAGTATTATTTTAAAGAAAAAGAGTTTCACAAAAATTTAATTCATTTTTATGTTATGATAATATCATAATTACTGATATAATTAGTGAAAACTAATATTTTTTATTATTCTCAATAACTTCTAGAAAATTCATAAAAATTATTCTAATATAATTATATTATTACAAAATTAAAATTGAAGTTTATTTTTTTGATTTATATTTCTAAAAAACTAAATTTAAAATTTTAAAATATAATTCAAAATAAAAATATTTTCTTTTTTATTTAAAAAATGACATCTAGAAAAATTTAGTGTTTCTAATATTATTTCATATCAATTTTCTAATTTAATTAATTTTAATATTTTATTTCATATTTATATATATTAAAGGTTAGGATAATTATCTTTAAAATATGAATAATTTAACAAACTAATGTATCATATCCTTCATTTTAGAGTCTGTGAAGAGAAAATATGAAATATAGTATTATTTTAAGGAAAAATGTAATACATAAATATGTGGATGTTATATTCTCCACCACCTAAATAAATTATGAAATCGGAAAAAAATTAAAGATACATTT
Source organism: Viscum album (assembly GCA_963277665.1). Classification (NCBI taxonomy): domain Eukaryota; kingdom Viridiplantae; phylum Streptophyta; class Magnoliopsida; order Santalales; family Viscaceae; genus Viscum; species Viscum album. Next base: position 417,981,766 of record OY728123.1, on the reverse strand, counting down.
ATTAATGATATAAAAAATATAGACATGAGCCATGATAATATTTTAATTGAAGTGGATTCATTAATCTCAAATCTAAAATTAGAAGAAATTGTTTTTCTTATATCATTTTTACAGAATGGTTCGATTTTTTATTGATGTTAGATGCATTATGTCCTTGTTTTTGACACACAAACCCATTTTCAAGTTTTATTTAGACACTTACTAGTGGTTTCCTTCCATTATTTTTAATATGAATAAAATTGAACATTTTTCCTTCATCATCTTCATCACTTGATCTTTCATGATACTCTATCCTTCTTATATTTTGTGTGTTTTATACATATACTATTTTGAAATTTTTACTCATATTGTTTAATAGTTTATTTGTAAAAACAACAATATTAATAACCCTAATTATTTTCCTAGTATATTTTAGGTTTAGATTTTCACTACATTATCTATTGCATTATTTTTTTGATTTGGTCCTTTTTCCCCATCATTTGAATTAAAAAAATATTTAATGATGATAATACATAAATTACTAATTTTAAAAAAATTAACCCTTGAACTTATAATAAATAATTCATAAATTATTATCATACCCTGACATATGAGTCTTTATCTACAATATAGGTTATCAATGGTCGTTTTACTGTTAGGTTCTCTAATATAGTTGACTTTCATAGAATCATATATTCATATACTACAGTATGTTTTGTAAATAGAATGTAAATTCACCTAAGCATATTCCTAAAAACGGTTTAGCTGGGTGTGCAGTTAGTGCCCAATCATCGTGCACTAGATTGATGAGTGAGATACCAGACCATCTATTTTCATAGTTGTTAACACTATATGCATCTATCCCAAAACATCATCCTCTTTCCAATATCTATAATGGTATGTAATTACTAGTTAAAAATATATAATTTCAACATTACCAAAATTTCGATAGATTATCTTATACAAACATCAATACCATGATGGTTCCACTAATTTTCTCTTGTCCTAATCACAAATCGAAATAAATACTAAAATACTAAATGTCTATCTATATCACGGATATAAATATCGTCCCTAACAAATCAAAAATTTAGGTCATTTATTGAAAGTATATTATCCTCAAATAATGAAATATTCACTACTAAAACTATCCAAATAAAATTTATATGCCAACTGTTGCTCAACCTTACCCAACCTCTTCAATTTTGTTCCAAAAATACATAAATTAAAACAATATAATTGATACATATAAATGATTACCATATCATTCCAAAATTTACAATCCAATAACCTTTAAGGTATATTGTTGGATAGTTAGGAAACAAATCATAAAATACTAAATCTCAGGTCCCCATAACAAATGGATATTTTTTTAATAAATAAGATGTTGATTATTTCATAAAGAGTCCTCAAAATTGCACAAAATTATCCATAGAAGATATGATTCTAGGCATGGAATACTGAATTATTTATTTCATAATATGTGGAAAGTGAAACAGAAGAATCAGTTAGATGAAATTATGGGAATGGGTAAATATAATAATAAATAAAAAAAGTAAAAACATGAGGAAAAACATGATATCAGAATGGGGACGATCATAAGCATGGACACATATATTAAAAAATATTGTAAATATATTGATGAAAAAATGATCATAACATAAGAGAAAAAAATCATAGGAATTCAGGAAAAAATGAAAACATGACCAGATAAGAATAATTAATGGCTTATATTCTAATTAAAATAATATAATAGTATAGGATAAATTCTCAGGTACCATAGTTTTATTGTCTCATTTTCCACTCTACAATAGTTCTCATGAGATGGTGACATTTCTGATTTCATTTGTGATTTATATATTCCAAGGCTCACCCATAACAAGATTAAATTCATACATATGTGTGTCATATGGTTTCAATCAACTTATCATACAAACCTAAGAAAATAAAATGTGATCTAAATTCATTAAAGTGGTTCCAATAGGAATCCTTCATGATTTCATCAAAAAATATGAAATGACAATCCCCTAGAATGAATCGATTCCTAATGAATATGAGATTCACTATTGGAATATGCCACTAAATAAATATGATTATGCATATGCTATTTATGATGTATATGAAATTGATATATGGTTAAGAAATGAATTTCCCATATTCAATCAATGTAATGTGAATCATGGTGAAATCATTTCAATAAATTATTGTAACATAGATCATTCACATGGGAAAAGAATATGAAGTAAATAATGCCTATTCAAGTAGAATATTAGGTAAGAAAAAATTAGTGATGGATTATACCATATATATAAATGATAATTTCATAATCCATCAAGAAAAATATGGTGTATTATATCTTTTATCGAATACCCATTATTAAGAATATGAAATTGATAAAAAAACTCATCTAATCATCAAGTAAATTTCATTGAATTTTTTTTCTATTAAAGTCATTTGAATGGGGTGATTTGTTTAAAACAATAGAATATAAATTTTCTTTATGATAACATGAATGTATTGAGAAGAAGTATCTTAGAAAATAAAAAAGGTGTAGGAAACATGATTTCATATAGAAACTGCTAAAAGATACTCCTTACATTAATAATTAACCATGAGAAAATTGAAAAAAATATTATATTTAAAAAATTAAATGAATAACATACACCTAAAAATTACCTTTATTTTTTTAATAGAAAGAACATTATAACATTTTAGAATATCTCTTTAAAAGAAATTTTTAATACAAATAATATGTAAATTGAATAAATCCAATAAAAACATTTTACTAAAATATATATATTAAAATGGATAATAAATCTTTCATCTGAAATGTGGTGAACAGAAACTTGAATATAAGATAAGATGTAACATATTTGGGATATAGATCAAACATTTGATAAGGTAAATAAGGACATGGAAGAGAAATATCTATCGAAAAGTATAAGAGTTATTTTTTTCAACATTATCATTTTATTGGATGAAGTGTTATATCAAACGGGTGGATATTGATAAATAGAACTAATATACCCATAGAGGAAATAAATATTAAATTTTGAAATATAATTATATGAAAATGATACTTTTAAGATCAAAATCAAAAAAGGGATTTCAAGACTCACTGGTAAAGGGCTTCAGTCGAGAAAATAATTCCGACTTCAGTATCATTCTAATCAAACCCCTAGAAATAGAAAGAGCTTGGAGAATAACTAAAAATCCATTAATATAATATATATCATATCAATATAAAATAATTTATTAATAAACACCTTATAAATCTAAATTGGTTCATAATACAAAATTTCTATCGATAGAGGGAGTTGGAGACAGAAATATCTTTAGGCTTCAGAAAATTATTATAAAAAACATAAAATAAATAGATATTGAAATTAAAATTAATATAAGAATAAAATATATAATAAAGGATATTAAATATATAATGTTCAGTAGAAACAACATTAAAATAAATTATGATCATAAAATTACATGTGACTGAAAGACAGAATATTTGAAAAGAAACCCTTACAACTTATAAAAGTGCAATACACTGTCACATAACATCATGAATAATAAAAATAAATTCATTTAAAAATTAATAAAAAATTATTCATCTATAATTATTTTTCCATGGTATACATATAATTAAAAGGTTCTCATTTATTAAAATGCTTCCACTTATAGCAGTTACATAAGGTGGTTCTGCAAATTTTGTTCTGGATCCATTGGCATAGTGACCATAGTTATGTTTTTTAATAAGGGATTCACATCATATAGAATAAAAATATTTTCTTAAATTCCATTTATATAAATAAAAAATAATTTTTAATGTTATAATTTATTTTAAGTAATGAAAAAAAAATCATCTATATGTGCATGGGGTACTCCAGACGTACACAAGGTTGATAATTTTATTTTCCAAAAAATGGGAGGGTGGAAAAAATATAATCATTAATAAATTCAGAATCATAATAATGTTATAATGAAAACCGATTTTTTATACACCATTTTTAACCACACATGTTCGGTGGTGTAAGAAATAGGATGCATCCTACAAAGAGCCATCATCCCTCACATACGTGGGACAACATGATTTTCAAATGATTTTAGAGGATGATGTAAAAGGGGTATTAAATTTGTATAATAATATAAAATCATATAATTAATCCCCATGTTGTCATGCTCTTATTGATAAAAATATAATATAGGAGGTCTAATTAATAATGATTAATAATGAATGGTTATGAATATTGTGATACCGTCACTGAGACTTCAGATTTTCTAATTAATGTATTGTCAAAAATGAATTAGTTCGGAAATATTATGGTCACTATAGTTTTGTGGTCATAAAAGGGACTTCTACAAGAGTTTAATAGGGTTTATTTTAAAAAAAATCAAATCTAAGGTGAATTATTGATTGAATTCAAGTGGTGTGCTTTTATAATTGAAGAAAAGGAAAATTTCGCTAGAAAATAATGTTAAGGGGAAAGAATAGATGTACATAAATGTTAGGTGAATTGGGTGTAGTATGGTTTGTGATACATTGGGATATGACATTCAAACTGAAAAAATGGTCTCAATAATGTCAAATGATCATGTGAACTTAAGAAAATTTGTTCCATGTAATACTACCCACCTAAATACTAATTATTCATTATTTAATATTAATCATGGTAATTAATTTATTTTTAAAAATATAAGAGAACCCATCACACAAAAATTATATGTGATGAATCTAAATTTATCCTCAATTTAATCTAATTATGTTTATTTATTTTAAATTAAAATATATAATATACCCAAAATATATATTCTAATAAAATATCACTTTTGTTTAGATCCATCTCTTATTTTTGTAGGTTTTTCACAAATCTTTATCTGACATTGGATCCCTACTACAAAAAATTACTATGAATGGGTATATAGCTTTTTGGAAGCGAATCCACATATTCATGAAGTCTATCTCAAGGAGTGTCGTTTTTCTCTTCTTGGTCGGATTTTGGGCTCACGGAGGTACTCTCCATTGAATCTTGATGATTTCAAGGAGTGGTTGCTTCAGAGATGGGGTTTCACTGATTGTTGCTTGATTTCTCTTGGGAAAGGCATGTATCATATTTTCTATCCTTCAAAGGAACTTAAGATTTTTTTTCATTGGGATTTGGTCCAATCCCATTGTAGCCTGGATTTATTGTTCATGAGCAATGGGACCCTTATTAGATCCTTTTTGTATTAGGAGTTCTTCCACACAAAAATGGACTGAATGCTCTATTTTTGGATGTTTCTTCTATTGTAGGGTCTCCTATTAAGGTATATAAAGAGACTGAACCCCCTACTTTTGGTCAAATTTCCCATGTGATGGTGGAATTTGATCTAGCCCATAAGCTAATTGATTCTATGTTTCTTGTGGAGGGTGCCTTGAATCATGAACTCTCACTTCAGTATGAATAGCTACCTGATTTCTGTGACTCTTATATTTCTATTGGTAACTTTCGTGATCAATGTCGAAGAAACATAAAGTGTGTTCTTTGTAAATCATATCAGAACTCTGTTGATCAATGTAGGAGGGTATGACTAGGTAATGGGTAGGCTGGGAATAAGGACTTTAGGAATTATAAAACATCCTACTTTTCTAAGGTACTTAAAAAACGCTTGGATGAGGCCTCTACAAGTTGGGATCCTATGAACCCACCACAGAATGATGGTTTTGTGGTCAGTAGTGGTGATAGTTTTCCGCCTCCCCTGAATGTTTCTGCTGGTGATACTGGGTGCTCAAATTCTTCAAGGAAATACGGGGCTGAATTTTTTGATAATGATTCTGATCGAGAGGAATTAATCCAATAAAAATTAACATTGGGAAGGGTCAGGTAGTGGTGGATTCTTCTCACATTATATTCAAGCTAAAAATGCTTGATGCTGATGGCTTTGAACTGGTGATTTCAAGAAAGCTGAGCTTCCCCTCTATGGAACAGACTGAAGGGGATTCAGGAGACATGGATAGTGTGGTTAGGATCACACTGGGGAACATTGTGCCCATTGAGGTGTCTTCTGAGCCTGTAGTTCAAGATGATAGACAAATGGCTGCCCAGATTGGGGCCACTTACATTGTTTCCCAAGCTGGTAAATATCCTCTTCTCCATTGAGAGTTGTAGCATGCAATCTAGTGTAGTGTGCATCCTGCATTACAGGCCGATGTACATGCTGGTGATGACCCCCAGTTGCACAAATTGGATGGTGAATCCAAAGATGTCACGCTGCAAGCCTCCATTAAGCTATTAAAAGGGCTGAAAAAATCTTTCTGTAATTTTTTGTGATGTTAGACTCTATTAACTCAGCATAATTTGACTTGGTTAATCTTAAGGGACTTTAGAGTGTAGGTTGTAGCAATGAAAATTCTAGCTTACTACATTCTATTGTTGGAGAGGTGTCTTTAAAGGGGTTGACCAATAATAATGGTTTTGGTAATACCTTTAATGAGGGTATACCTATGTGTAAGGAAGATGTTCAGGGGTCACAGCAGGAGGCCATTGTGGTTGCCCTAGCACAACAGGTGGAGGTTGTACAGACTGCACAATTGCATGCTTGCGATATCGGGCGGTGCAGGTTGCACAGGAGTCGGTGACGGTCTAGGATGAAATGGTTGATCAGGATGATTACGAGCAGGTAGCGGGTGTTTCGCACACCAATGTCGAGCATACATTAGGAAGGACAGATGAAGAAACATATTTTCAGTCAATACAATTTAAAAGTGGGCATCAACCAGTGCCTCGTGGTAGGGCATGAGGTGGGGGTTGGCCAAAGGAAGAGGTGATTTGATGCAGAATTTTCTATCATTCATCTAGTGTGAATTTTCACTTTTGAACATTTCCTCCTTGTCTTGTGGAACCTTTACTTTTTATTTTAATAAATTTTGGATTCATGGATCCCAGTCCATGGTGGAGAAATTTTTTTATATATATATATACTTTTATATAAATGAGGAATCATAATTATTTAAATCATTAAAGATAAATTGTTTTTTTGGAGAATCAGACCATTATAAATATATAGTGTAGCAAATATTTCCTCATATAAATTTTCTATTTTAAGTAATTTTATTATTTTATTATATATATTTATATATATATATATTTAAATCTTATATGTTTTCATATTTATAATTTAAAAATTATTTTTTTATCTAATAATTTATCACAAACTTCTTTTTTCTTGTGGGTAAAAAATATGTATTTCAGTATTAATTACAGTAAAAAATATATATACTAAAATCACATGATGATATGGTTTGGTTGTAGTGTGGTGCTCTCTATAACTCTATTTATTTTTTCATTATGATCCTCTATAGACTATAAAGTTTAAAAAATTCCAAAAAATATAATAGTGTTTTTATAATAATGAAACGGTCAACATCATAATTTTATTTACATACCATGAATAAAAAACATGTTCTTATATCACCAGAATAGAACCAAACTATATTAACATTCTAACAAAATAAGAATTTTTCATTTAATATCAATGTAACATAGTTTTTAAAATATAAAATATCCTTAAAAATGATCAATTATCAAAATTAACTTCATCGTCAATGATTTCATCAAATTCATCTTGAATAACATTGGTTTTAACATGGTAATCTATAACTGATTTAGTTTAATTGTATTTTTTAGAAAATTTATTGGTTTTTTGGAGAAAAAAGTTACACTATGTGGTTATCTAGAAAATATGATTGTGGTTATAAATTCCCATATTTTTATTGGGTTGAAATCATGAACCAATTTTATTTTTTGAGGTTGTTGAGCACGCTAATTCATTTCTAGATCCTCAGAACTATATTATGATAATTTTCTGGAATACCATCATTTTTTTAGATTGTATTTAAGGTATTGAAGGGGAATAGGGGTTTTGAGAGGGTTTTGGGTGTGTCATAAGATGAAACCGCATATTTTTAGGTGCATAGATAGAAGAAAAGAGTTTGAATAAACAATGAATTCTCTCAGGATTAATCTTAGGACCCTCCTTCTTCACTAGGAAAAATTTATCAAATCATTTATAGGGTTCATAGTCATGAGTCACCTATTAATATTTATTATAGGGATCAGGCAGATAATGCACATAGTTTTTCAAATAGTGTGCCTTAGTCATGCGAGGGAAGTGGTTGGATTGTGGGAACCACATGGTGTACACACAGTTCTCTATATCTTATGGAGTATTTAAAGAATTAAAATGACCACATTTCCCCTAATTTCATTAATATTTAGTTCCCTTTTTCTTCCTTACATGTTATGGGTTCTTCTCCAGTTTCTAAGGGTGGTTTCCTCTCCCTCTTCTAGGAGTTGGTCTAAACTCTCCAAATGAGGTTCATCATGATTTTCATTAACATCTTTGGAAGAATATCAGTAAAACCATTGATTCTCATGTCTCTTTTAATAATTTCATTAGTCATATAGTGCATTAATTATATTAAATATATTTAACAATATTTTCATGTAATTGATAAAAATTCATATTTCTGCAAATGATAATCACATTGGAGGCTGATATCAAATGAGTGGGTGTCTACCAGTACGAGGTATGTCGTCCCTTAATTTCTCAATGATTTCATTAATGTTTTGGGGGTGTGTTCTTGATATTTACATAGTTTTGTCTGCGAGAGGTTATAATAATTTAATTCTTATATTTTAATTATTTAATAGAATACATGATATTTCTTTGGGAATGCTCATCCTTGACATAAAATTTTAATCCAGGTTAGATACGTTGAATCTCTTCGGCGAGTTAGGCCTAGTGATTTATTTAACATAAGTTGATTTTTTTTGTTTTACTTTGTTCCATGGGAATCTTTCATGAGTGGCCTATGGATTGAGGTATTGAAAAACACCAAAATTTAGGGGATGTAGTACAATAGGTTAGGTGAGGCATGAGATTCTATTAGTGTTGTTGATCACTGGTTAGGAGATATGATCCTCAGATTAAGGTGAAAAGGTCATCCGATTGTGGTAATGGACCATGTGATTTGGGTTGGTGTCGACCATTGGGATTAGAGACATAAAAATAGGGGAACAAGGTGATGGGATTATGTGTATTTTTTTTTGGTGATTTTTGCTCACAGTGATTGGATGAGGCATTGTTGGTGTCATTTTCATATAGACAAGACATAGATGTTGTGGTGGTGTTGAGTAATTGTGTGTGTAAAGGCCTCCATTAGATGTGGTTGGTGATACTATTTTCCATGAGTAATTTTTTTGATTCATTCCATTGAAATCCAAGTGGATAATGCAGGGCCAACAATTGATGGTGTTGATAAATTTTGTTCGAGACTATGGCACACCACATATTGAGACCGTTGGTCCATGATTATTTGGGAGGATGCATGTCACCATTCCTTGGGACATCGTCTTTTTAGAAAACTATTTTTATTGTTTGTAGGACATATATCATTTTTATCAGTCGTTGGGCTTTACGTTAAAGGGGATTTTCTAAGGAGAATTTTGAGGGACTATTTATGTGTTTTGGGTCTCATTGAGATGCCATGTATTTGATTATGACACAGGAGGTATCGATTGGCATGAGGTGATAATGATACATATGAAAGAGGTTATAAAGGGTCATTGAGGTTGTTACTCATTAGTGAATTCCTGGGAATTTATTATAAATATCCTACCAATTATTGTTATATATATGGAGACATATCAATGTATGCCATAGTATAAAATGGGGAATGTGTTTTACCATAGATGAATGTAGTAACTGAATTCATCTATATGGTTGTTGAGAATATGGTAAGAAGGTTATTTAAAGGGTATTAATGTTTTATTATATATTTTTTCATCACACCTACATTATTAGTGATATATTTTAGGAACAATTTGGTGGTTTCCTATAGGGATTCATTCTATCACCCTACGCGGGCACTCTAGGATGTGTGTAGAAAATATTTCTTCACAATCAGGTATAGGATGAGGTTCAAGAGTTGGATCATAGTGATTAGGTAGTACCTTTTCCATTATATGGATGCTAAGGGACCTTGGATTAGTAGGATTTAACATTTGAGCCTACATTATGTATGAGAATGCATAATATATATTTTTACTAATGGTTGTCCATATGAAACACTAATTTCAATCTACTATTTTTATGTCCTTATATTATATGGAATTCCTTTTTTAGCTATAAGTGTTGTTTTCTTCTAAAACATTTATGTTCTTGTTTTTATTTATTATAACTGATTCTTATTCTATCACTACGATGGGTGGTTGTTTCCACTTTTATATGGTCTTCTCAAATTGTGTAATTTTTAAATTAAACATTATTAATAGAACCAAAAGAATGTACAGTCAGCCAAAAATCTCCTCTTTATAGCCTCACTACTAGTGCGTAGACTTTGGTATATGGGAAGATATAATTATGGTTTAGTGGCCAACAGGACCTGATCTCTGTTCGTGTGGGAAAACTGTTCATGTTGTAAAAAATGGTAACATCGGGATTTATTTTAACACTTTTTTGGTTGTACAATATAGTATATGCTAGAATGGAGACTATTATCTAGATAGAACTGGGATTAGAGATATTTTTGGGTGTTTACATCCCCATGCATGGCGTACAACCCAAGTTTACATTTGTGGATGATTAATGTTCTTCTGTGTTATTTCGAAATTCACATAATTTAAACCTTGAGTGGTCATTTGGTGGTAATTATTATCTATTATAATTTTCGAACCTAGGAATATTATGCTAGAGGATGAGGTATAACCCCATTCTCTATTATGGAAAGGAATGACTTTTTATTCTTTCAAGATTGGAAAATATGTTTATAAATATATATGTATATGCATGTGATATATTTCTTGTGACTATCATTGGGAACCAAGATTTCACGAAAAGGGGTTGGGATGTTTAAAGTGCCAACAATGGATCCTAAATAGTGTTTTCCATATTATCTTATCTTGGGTGGAATTCTACATAGCTATCATGTTCATGTGGTTCCAATGAAATCTATGTGTGATGATATGTGATATCTTATATATAAATTTGAGGTCTTAATTCTAATATGTGATGTCATGGATGATGATCGGAGTGATTTTAAGAAAATTTCAATGAAGAGACAAAATAGTGGTTTCCTAATAAGCCACCTTGGTGGAATTATACTTAGTCACCCATGAGGCGGGATTTATATGTGATACATGGCTCTGATATAAGCAAGTAAGGGCCAGATCGGTCGGATGTCACCTAAAAAATTTACAATGTGGGAGTTTATGGGTAGTGAGATTGTGTTTCATGTTATATATTTCTCAATATGCATTATTTACAACATTTTATATTGTTATGGATCTCCTAACATCTTGATTTATATTCAACATGATGCCACCCAAATATCTTCCAATGGAATGTCAGGACGAAAGTGATTTGGTGTCACATGACTATGCATAGGTTGAGGTCCCCGGGGGTTGGGATGTGGTCATGGAGGGTCAATATTAGCCTAAAACAAAGTTATCGGTAAAGATATAGGCTCAGGAATAGATTAGTTAATAATAGAATATAATAGCATTTGAGACAAGGTTCCAAGAAATGATCAGGACTGTCTAGTTCAAGGAATAATTGGATTGAATGTTGAGTTTCGGAGAGGATCCATCTATAGAATACGTGACCCATGATACCTAGTCATAATACCCATGGCTATTTCCCGATGGGGGTGGACCATAGGTTGTAGAAAACTGGATCGAGCCAGTCTATACCATGTTTAATAGCTTGAGCCACCCCCAAGGTGGATGGTGAATCTTGATATGTACATATTATTGGGGTTCTAGTTAGTCACTAGTTAGACATAAAATTATATGTGAGATTACATGAGGTACTGGCCTAGGATACATTTGAGGATGTGTTCTTCACGCATTTTTACCCAAGGATTTTGAGGGAGGAGAGAGATTAGGAGTTCCTAAACCTTCCATAGGGAGACAAGTCTATCGTGGACTATGCAGGTACTTACCAAGACATGTCTTTTTTCACTTCATAAGTTGGGTGATGACACCTCTTACGTGAGGCATTCTGAAGATGAATTAAATATATTCATTCAGTTGTAGGTAAACATTTTTAGGTCGGCCTGACTCTTAGAGGCAGTTAATTAGGCACTCATACCCAAGAGAAATTTGATAGGCCAGTCATACTCAAGATTGGATAGGAATTTTTTTGATATTAATAGTGATGCATAAGATAGAATAAGGAAAGGTTGTGAGGGGTCTTAGTAGGGGGTTAGGACATAGATTTAGGTAGACCACTATGAAGTGGGTATTCATCTTATTTCTTATAGTTACGAAAAGAAAAAGATGTATGAACTTAGTGAGAGAAACCTCCAAATGAGTTCGGGTATATTGGAATGTGGTATTTCTTGAGATATTTGACAATGATACTTGTTGTAAATTTTGGAAATAGTGACTAGTTCAGACTCAAGAATCGGAGGTAGGATTAGTGGAGGTACAAAGAGCTGGTTTTTGGGAGTCAACAAAACAAAGAGGTCATGGAAGAGATGCTGGGATCTAACTATGAGGTTAGAAACTAGTGAATCTTCATAGGGAGGAAATGATTCATGTAGTTAGGCTTTAGGCCAGGTTAATGCAGTGGATATTCCAATTACATATCAGTATAGGGAGCGGACTATAGTTTGAGGTGTCATGTGATGATGGGAATGATAGTGGTTCCTTTTTTGGCTTCATATATATTTTGTGTTCTAGGTGCATGGGTGTTTTATAAGGACTAAGAAATTGTTGGTTAGTATTTTGATATCATCTTGGATGGATGATATATATTTATATATATGATGTGCATGGTATTGAGACTATTTATGGGTATCAATGTGTTGAATGATTTATTTGAGGTATGTTTTCACTTTTGCATCAATGTGATATTAGTTTCATTTGAGGTTCACGGAATCGCTACTAATTATGGAGATCTAGTAAGATGTGCGGTTTTTGACAGTATATCTCACATATGAATGGTTTGAGTACAAATTCATACTAATTATCAATAATGGTTTCTATATTACATATGGGAACATTCATAATGTTTTCCATCACAAGGTGATATCATTAGCAAATATATCTCATGTGACTTCTTTATATAAAATGGAAACTAATTAATTAATTACATGGTAACATGTATAGACACCGACCAAGGGATGAATGACCTACTTGTGTATATAGTTACGTTGTAGTGATTTACTTTATACATTCATTCTTTTACACTATTACATTTCCATTACATGGGCTAGATGTTAAAGACGCATTTGGTGGTGGCCTAATAAAATTTATCTCACACCCTCTCAAGGAACCATTAGTACATAGGGAAGATTACATATATACCTTTGTTGATCAAGGTAAGAATCATACTTTAGACAATTTATATCTTATTGTTGTAGGGTGGAGCAGGTATTATATGGTCGAGATTTAGATCAATATTCTTGGGATAGTTTATGTATTTTTGTATTGCTACATTGGGTTTTTCATTTATGATTTCGAATTTTTATCCTTGTTTTAGAGAATTCTAGGGAGATGAAAAATATCAACATCATCTATTGTATTCTGTTATAGTTATTTGAGTTATTATTTATTTATCTCTATTTATTCATTAACATATTTACTTATATTTCTTCTGCTATATCTCTCCTATTCTAACTTATATTTTATCTATTGTGCATCACTCTAGTTATGAGGTCATAGTCTCCCCCAAAAAAACCCTTGTACCTTGCTTGTAGTCATAAGCCTCTGGAATTTGGGGAGATTCACTTGAGGCCATGTGGCCTAGCAGGATTGGGGAACCTCTTAATTGGAATTTGGTTTAGGGATGTCATAAAGTGGAATCAGAGGGTTTCCTCTCTTCATTAACTATATGGGGACATTAGATTTGGGGATTATGAATTCTTAAGAATTGGTCATATTCTGTGACTGGGAATCACACACCCATATTCGTGGTAAAATAATATTTTATTAAAATACAATTCATGTTCTATTATTTCCCTATTACAGTTGATAACATTTCACCATTGGGTGATGCACATGTTATGTGGTGCTATTGATTATTATCATGATTGAGGATATTATTTCATCCTTGTATTACTGATATGAGGGAAAGGATCATTGTAACAAGAATCATAGTAGGAACCTATACTTCGGATGTCATGCAAACATTTCATGTCGTATTGGAGCATTTCACAACATTCATTTCATTATATGAATGTGATTGTTGAGTGAGCCATGCTTATATGTGTGATTTTGCTTCTTCTAGGATATGATTTAGGGATATACTATTTCAATTCATGAGGTGTTATCATCCCTCATTATTTAGAATGATTAATTTACTAAATCAAGCCTTTACTTAGAAATTCAAACGGTTATTGGTCTCATTGATAAGGTCTATGGGCCCTAATTCACTGGGAAGGAAAACTCATTTTAAAAGAAAAATTAGATATGTTATAATAAAATAGAAATATAAAAAGTGAAATAGATTCACATCCTTATACCACATTTTCATGTTTAGGAACGATAAAGGAGTGAGTCAGGTAATTAAATATAAAATGAAATGAAACACATTCTATTAAATGTTGAGGAAAGGTACAAATGATCATTCATATATTTGAAACCCTAAAACATATAAACAAGAACATACCAATTTGCATACATCAATGTGGGTGATAGGGATAGTATTCATGGGGTATTGATCTTCCATACGTTCACCTTCCATTAGTGTTTCTATCTTTTTCATAGAACTTGTTCTAAGGCTTGTTCTTGAAAAACTTTTTGACCAATGCTGCCATGACATCCTCATGATGTACCCGAGGATGGTGGTGAATACCATGTTGTACACATGGTGGATTCGGAGCCACCAGTCATACCCCTAGGAGTGATAAATTAGGCATCCCCTACTGTACCTAAGTTGGCCACGGATTCTCATGTTCTTGATAGTCTACTATAATAGTTGCAGTCAATGCATGCTGCTCCATAAGATGCACATACAATGGATTATCTAACCCATGATCACATGTTGTTTCATCCTCCTACTTTTTCAAAGGACAGATTTGCACAGTGTGTTGAGACATATCCATAATCCACCTTTTGAACCATTTAGCATATGGATATGCCTGTAAAGCAGAGGGTCAAACAGTTTTTTATTGATCTATATTCATCCAAGCATTGGTGGGATGTGACTACCTAAGATGGTATCCATCAGGGAATGGAATGAGATTATTTCCATACTACCTTCTATGATCAATTCATTCTCTAGATGCAAAGATCTGATAGATAAAAAGAGTTTATGCATCTTGGGTTGGGTTATATGTGAATTGAGGATTATTCCTCTTATTTCACTGAGTAATAGTTCTTTTCACCACTTCTAGCCAAAAATGATCTTTCACGAGCTATAAAATTTGAGGGTATGATGATGTACACCATCTTTACTCTAGAGAATGTCATCCACCTACCTAAATTCTTTGAAAGAGTAAATCAGGTTCCTATCACTAAGCATTACAATTGGGAAGGTGAACATACATAGAATATATGACCAACATGTCAGGATAGTTGTTCTTTCAGTAGTAGAAATCACTACCTCAAGGTTCCTCATTTGGGTATTGGAAGCTAGGGAACCCATGTAGGTAGCTCTGGATTGTATAACTAGTGTGTAAATAGGTGGCATCTGAAGCCTCAGTGTGATGGGGACCTATTTGTGTGTCAGGATTACACTTGTATGGGGAGTCTTTAGTGTTTCTATAAAAACATTCCATCAGATTCCAGTAGAAGAGGATCTTCACTATTTCCACCTTTAGGGGAGTGTTCTTATAGGAGATGTTAGGTAGGGAGTTGGAGTTGCACCAGCAAGACTAGACGAGGAGGAGGTCATGGTCATGGTAGCCAGCACCCTGATTAATATTAGTGCTAGAAAAAATGTTTTGATCATGGTAGTGCAACTATTTCTATTGGACAGGGATTAGACCAAATGATTGATTTATAGATGATACATGATGACCAAGAAGCAGGACAATCTATAGTACAAGAAACTATTATAGTATCCTAAACTACACTAACTTTTTTTATTGGATATAGGTTCTTCACACACTTTTAACTCTTTATTTATCATGAAGAGTCTTTCACAAAAAAAAATAGTTTTTATATGGTTCTATGACCCAAGATACACCATTAGGGGTTTAGTCAGAGGCTTTATGCCAGTATAATGACTATACCATTGAGTTAGGATGTTACCAATTATTATGGTACCTCTTTGTTCTCGTGATGATGTTCCTTGGTGTCATTCTCATGATGGATTTTTTGGTTCTATATCACACCTTTGTATATTGTTATCACAAATGTGTATCATTGACATCCCCAAAGGGAACCAGTTATCAATATAAGGGTGAGTGGGATGTCTAATCATGGAGGGACGGACCAGAGCATCTTGGGCTAGGTGGGGTGGCTTCCAAGATTTTAAATCTCATCATGGAGGATCAAGTATTAGATCGGGATGAATTCTCCCAAGTATTAGATTGTTTCTAGGATGCCTTTATCGATGGATTTTCTTTTATAAATACTAAGGTAATGGTATAGTTTTTGATCGATCTTTTTCTAGGAGCATCACTAATGTCAATTGCTCCATGTAGGATAGAATCTACTATGCTCCTAGATCTCTTGATGTGGTTTGAGTATCTAGAGGCAAAGGGTTTCATACATCCCAATACTTCCTCTTTGGGTTCACCCATTATTTTCACCATAAAGTCTGATGTGTACCTTAATTTGTACATGGATTTTAGACTCCTAAACCATCTTATAGTTGAGAACTAGTTTCTGCAACTTAGAATAGAAAATCTCTTTGACCATCTCCAAGACCTATGGTCTTCTCTAAGATCAACCTGATATCGAGCTATCATCAGGTGTGATTCATGCCAACATACATACCTATTATATATTTTGGTATATTGTATGGTATGTATGAGTACCACATTATTTCATTTAGTCTTACAAATGTTCCTTACATTTCCATGTATCTAATGAATAGTGTGGTCCACCCCTATTTGTATTATTTTTTTAGTGATCTTTGTGAAAGAAATCATGGTGTATTCACATACTCATACCAATCATGAAATGTACCCTACGATCATTCTAAGAACACTATGTGGACTTCAAATTTATGCCAAGCTCACAATTCCTGACTTATTGATTGAAAAATTTCACATATTTGGTCATGTTATCTGAGAATCATGAGTCTTTGTAGACCCAGATAAGGTTATAGATAGGGTTTCTTCAGAGAAACATAAGAACCTGTATAATATACGGAGTTTCTAAGGGATGGATAGATATTATAGGTGATTCATACTAGACTTTTCATGCCTTTATTCACTTCATTAGGGTCACACCATGAAGCGTGTTCTGTTTTTGTGGTCCGTAGAGTTTGAGAAATCCTTTAT
The DNA here is from genome assembly GCA_963277665.1 of Viscum album. NCBI lineage: Eukaryota > Viridiplantae > Streptophyta > Magnoliopsida > Santalales > Viscaceae > Viscum > Viscum album. The sequence goes on along the minus strand of OY728123.1, from coordinate 417,964,353 downwards.
AGTGCTGAAAGGGGGAGTGGTAAGGGTGCTTATTTTGACAATAAAATAGACAGGATGAGTTTATATCATCTTCTGTGATGCATCAGACATCATCTTCGGAGTACTACTAATATTGGAAGACAGAATCATTTCATACGGATCTCAGAAGTTGAGGCCTTATTAGAGAAATTATCTGAGGTAGTACCTTCAACTATCAACATTTGTCCATACCTTTCGTTGCTAGAGATACTATATGTTGGGTGGGCACTTTGTAGTGTACACGGGAAACAAGAGCATAGAATATATCTTTTCACATCATGAAATGAATCACAAATAGTAAATATGTTTCAAATATCTTTAGTATTTTTGAGCATGCCTATACGCCTAGAAATGAAAATGTAGTTGTTGATGTGCACAGTAAGAAAAATCATGTATAGGTCATACATGATGATAGGGATAAATGAAAGTAAATGGCCTTATTTTCGTAATTATATCAATAGTCTCCCAATAGTCACGACTGGAATTACTTATCATACTTCACTATTACCACTTCCCACCTTCAGAAGGTGAAGGGTACGAAATTTTTATATCGTAAGGGTTTTGTTATCATTGAGAGTACATCAATAAATGACCCACATACATACTGGTATCTAGACAGAGGTGACATAATACCTATTCATGGATGTGTCTGGGATCATACATATATGGAAGAGGAGATGATGCAAGAATCACATGCTTCTCACTTGGAAATTTAACAATTCATATCCAAAATGTATCAAGATATGTGACACCAGTATTGGTGTCCTGGGATAAAATGTTAGATAACAGGCTTTATCACAATGTGTTCCACCAGTTAGAAGGTAATGGTGGACCACTAGAGACCTATAGGATTTTTACAACTGTCTCTAGTATTAGAATGGAAATATGAAGTTGTTGATATTAATTTCATTGTCCACTTACCTTGGTCACCGAGGTGTAGTGAAGTTGTATAGTTAGTTATTGATTGACTTACAAAAGAAACCAAATGCATTCCTATTTTGGAGACCTTCTTAGTTGATGATATGTGATGAATGTGTGTTAGTGAGATCATATGACTGCACCAGGTCCGTTGTACTATAATTTAGGATAGGGATTCTAATTTAACATCACAGTTCTTGTAATGGTTGTAGAAGGATATGGGTATATAGGTTCTTTTGAGAACATCCTATCACCCTTATACTGATAGAAAGTCAGAACCCATGATATAAGTAATAGAGGACTATCTAAAAGCATGTATCCTTGATTTTGGAAGTTCTTGGGAAATTATATCCCTCTAATAATGTTTTCCTATAATAACAGCATCCAGTGGACAATTTAGATTGATACTTTTGATGTAATATATGGTAGGTTGTTTCATTCACTCACTTTCAAGGTATTGGTTGGTGAGGGAGCCCATTTCCATTTATCGTGCAAGAGAATTCAGAGTTGGTTCATATGATCGGATAGTGTATGACTACTACTCAGTCTAGATAGAAATCAAATGTGGATCATCATCAACGACCTCAAGGGTTAGATCCTAGGGATCATGTTTTACTCTAATCATCAACCATGCTAGGTAAAAGATGGTTACAAATGCAAGATATGTTTTTCCCTGTTATGTGGTGTGATTTGATATCTTGGAAAGAGTCATTTTGGTAGAGAATAAGATGTTACTACCTAAGATATATCATGATATTCATGATGTCTTCCACATTTCATAGCATTACCATTGTCATGATAATAAGCCTCATACTTTGTAAACATAGGATGTTGAGCTTTATGCTAATGATTCATTTGAGGAGTATCTTATAGACATCATAAATAGGAGCAAGAAAACACTATGAGGCTAGTTTTTTCTTGTATTTTGGGTGTTATGGAATCAAAATCATATAAAAGACGAGTCTTCAAAGGAGAAGTCTAATTCACATGCTCAATGGCCAGAGTAATTCTCAAACACTATTTCACCACCTTTGGATGGTGAACTCAGGGATATGTTCCTTTAAGGGGGGAATATTGTAACAACCCAGTTTTTGAATAATGTATGTATCCTTTAAATTTTGGTATAACTCCTCATGATGGTCCTTTCTCGGGTTCCTAATGAGATAATGATGGTCTAAAGGATGTTTGCGGAAATTTTGGTACCTGAACCCAGTTTTTTGGGAGAAATTATCCTATCACATGGTTTCTCTAAAATGTGTGGGTAGGGAACATGGTTGGATCTAACCTTATAGATGGTGTAAATTTTCAGAATGATCCATTCCGCATTGTTGGAACATGGAATCCCAAACCGTGTGGACTAACCATGTGGTCTACCCCATCCTCCAAGTATTTACAAATGGTTATCAGATGGTTTGGAAAATCATGCGGCCAAACTGTGCATATGCTAGTTTTTGGGTGACTTTTTTTATGTTACAGTTAATGATCAAATTAACATAACAATTATACCATAATCCGAATTTTAGAGGTATGGACCTCCATTTACCCCTTTTTTTATCTTTTGAAGGTGAAATATATGGATATAATGATATTCGACATCCATTATATTGTTGATCTTTTTTTAGATTAATAATGTTAAGTACTCAAGTCCTCGTAAGCAATTCTTAATTTCTCTTTCCCTCAGCCTAGTCATTAATGTTTAGTAATTTTCACCATTTTTCATATATACTCTAATATGAGATGAATTAGACGTTGATACTTCATGGGGAGAGTCATATCGGTATGAGGTGGGTGGTATATAACTCATCCCTCAAGTTCGTTGAATTTGGAAGTGATGTGTGGGCACCACCGATTTCATCCAACCCCATTATTTTGACTTTATATGCCTTTTTATAATCATTAAAACATTGTAGTTCTAATTTGTCTATAAATTGTAATTGGTTATTGGTATTTGTGGCCACAACTCCTGTCACCCCATGTACGATGATATGGGATAATAGGGTTTTTAGTGTTTTGATAATGTTCATCCACCATTTGGGTGTGCTCATGCATTACCATGCTTGTGGTAGGAATCCTTATATTAAATTCGTATTAAATCATAAATATTTTGTGTTTTGTCACTCCCAATTTGCCCACCTATGTTATGTTCTTGAATATATGTAATTGATTCAAATTATATAATGGAAATCAAACATAATTATATTAATTGTTCTTATTAAATGAAAATTAATGTTTTGTTTCATGTCTGTAGCACACCTTTCCATGTTTATAGAAGGAAATGGAGAGAACCTCATTAATAGAACTTCAATTACCCAGTTTTAATCAAAATGTTTCATGCTGTTAGGATTTTTCAAACTAATGAATGGACAAGATTTATCCAAGTGAAATTGTTAATGGAAAAGTTATCATTTGGACAGACTAATTATTATGAATTAAGTGTAAGTTAACCCTTTATGCACATTGACCTTGACATCTTAATTTTAATTATGGACTTCTGTTTGATATTGGATTTCTAAGGGGATTCCATGAGTAATTGAGAACAATTTTCCCATTCAAGTATACATGTTTCCTTAGGTGAGACTAACCTAGGAACCTGATCTTTGTTTAACTATGGATTCTCAATATGACATCATAGGATTACTCCATTATTATTATAGGATACCATAAGCACACTCCGTAGATATAGTGTGACATAAGGTTTCTTGGTTACATCCCTGGGTACAACCACTACTTATCTCTCATTTTACCTTGTATGGATTCCTTAGACTCAGTTAGAAACATTACTATGGGAATGCCTTGGACAATGCTACGTAGTTTACATTATTACCCCTTATCTAGACCTTCTTAAAACTGAGTTAAGGGTCCCTATGTTATAGGTTTCCTTAGTGAATACCATGGAATTAGTTCATAATAGTATTCAATTATGGTTTCCTCTTCCATCATTGAACCTTCACAATATTTACAATCACAAGACGATGTGAGAGTTAGTTGCGCCTCATGTGACATCTTTATATAATCTTAAAATTAATTAATTAATAAATTGGTCACATGTTTAGACATTAGACTAGGGATGAAGGAGGTACATGGTAATTTAGTTACATTTTACTGCTTTACATTATATATTCATGCATGCACACTGTTACATTTCTATTACACAGTTTGGATGTTATAGACAGTATTGGTGGTGCCCCATTTAAATTTATCTCAAACCATCTCTCAGCGCCATGGTTCCATTGGTAGATTACATGTATAAATATTTTAATAAATTGAAGTGTAATTATTTGGACTTAAGATTACTTGTTGTTCTAGGATGGTGGTAGTTATAGATGAAAAATCTGTAGCTCAGGATGTGTGGGATAGCATATGTATTTCATTTTTTCAACATTATTTTTTTCAAATATGATTAATAATTTTTATCACTATTTTCTAACTTTCTAGTTTTATGGCATATATAATCATCACCTATTGTATGTCATACATGTTATTTCAGTTATTATTGTTTTCTATCCTTCTAATTTGTACTCTCTTTACTTATATTATGTCTAATATTTATTTCATGATGTATCTTATGTGTTCTCCACTTTGTTTCACTCTGTAATGGAAGAACAATCTCCCTAGGGACACACCCTAGGCCCTCACTACTATCCAATAGCCTCTGGAATTTGGGCATATGTGATTGAGGTCATGTGTCCAACTTGGCTTGGAGATCCTCCTATGTGGAATCTGGGTTTATAATGTCATAAGAGGAGTGTTAGAATCACTATTATCCTTCCAATGCACCTAATGATGGTTGAATTGTAAAAATATGAGGGAAATCGATGGATGACTAGAGAGGAATTCATTGTGGAGCATGAGTGGTTCTTCTGTGTAATAATAGAATAATAAAGGGAAGGAAAATAAATAAGAGGAACTGTTCAAATGATAATTTCACCCATATTTAATGTGGGGAACAGTTAGGATTCGATGAAATAGTAAATATGAATGATAATAATTTCTAGAAAATGTTTATTATATTATACTATTCACAAAAAAAATATTATTTATTATTGAAGTGAATATAAATGGAAAGGTGACCATCTTGATTCAACTGTTATATAAACGTTGGAAAATTATGGTCATTTGACAATTATGACCTTAATAAAATATGAACATTGTGAAATATAATAATGATAATAATTTTAACATTATCATAAGAGTTTATATGTAAAAATTTGAAAAATGATAATATATACAGAAATAAGTTTTCATGGCCCCAACTACTAGAATCATTCCATTTGAAACATTTTTTCAGAGACTGGGAGGGAGGTTTCATCACATTGGGATCACCATCGACCAATCCCAGTCTGAGCTTCAACATGTGAATCATGAATAAAATCGGTTGTGGGATAAGTTCATGATAGTGGAACTAACCACTCGATTGATGTTAGTCGAGGCCCCCCAAGAAACTACCACCATTTCCGACCTTACTCTTAGGACGTATGTGGGTAAAATAAAAGGTTTTGTATTTAGACCATAAAATGATAATGTGTAATTCCATTGTATAAATAAAATTGTTATTCCATCATTTCCTTTTTATAAATAGTTTTTCATTATAACATTGAGATATAATTTGATATAATGAATTTTTTGATTGAAATTGTACCTTCAAAAAGTGTTATATATATATAATAAACTAATTTATTATGAATGATAAATATGTTAATAAAATATTTTGATAAAAACACGATCATTTAAATATAAATGATAAAATAATTTCATCTTTTTCAAGTGTCAGAAATTTTACTATATATTTTCAATTGCCTATTATTATTAATAAATAGAGATTTTTAACTTTTCAATCTATAATTCATAAATTAATATAGTTATTTTATAAAACTAAATTTCATGTTTGAAATCATCATGTTGAAATTAGGTTTGTTTTAATTTATGAGAATTTTTCAAAATATGTTTTTCTGGATAGTAAAAAAATTGTTTTAGTTGTTATGTTTGTTAATGACATCATAATTATTTTATAATAATGTAATAAATAATTACCCATAATCCAGTACATAAAATATGTAATTTTATCAATATAATGATTTTTAATATAATTTAATCATTCTCCAAATATATAATTTACTTTCCAAATTCTAAAATGGAAATATTAACAAAAAAATATTATTTTCTGACAACATTAATTTTCCATACCAGAATAAGTTATATAAAATGATTGTTGACTCCTGTAAGATAAATTAAAAAATCAAATTCCCAACTATATAATAACATGGTAACGTACCATGAGAAATATCATAGTTTTAAATTTATCTATACATAGATTTCGAAGGCCAAAATTTAGAAATTAATAAAAAATCACCTACTTCTCCTATAAATAACAACCCATTTCCCCATTTCTATAAACACCCAATTTATCCTCCCCTGAGATATAAAATATATACCTCCCAAGGATTCATCTCAAGGCATCTGCAATCCCCTGAGGTCATGATCCTCAATTTTTAGTAACTACTCTTCAAGGTAAGGGTAATCTCGTCTTCTCTTTTCCATTCATGTTCCCTTTATATGTGGAATGTCATTCAAATTTCCAGAAAAACTTTATTCTATATAATCTATTCCATCCCTTTATAATATTAAAATTATTTTATGAAGTTAATACCCTTTTAACCATCTCTATTTTTTCATTTATAAAACCACATTTAATACACATTCTATATTATATTTTACATATCATAATTTCTCTCTTCTCATTAAAAAATTCAATTTTATTTTCATTATGTGAATAGAAAAACCTTTATCTATTTGAGGGGTATTCATAAATATGTAAAAATGATTTTTTTATTCTATAATTGATAAACAAGAAACTTTGAATCCCCTTTTGTGGGTTATAAGTTACATAAAGATCTATTCATTAATCAAATTTTAAAATGTCGTGATTTTATATGTAATATATTTCATATATTCTGAAAAAGTAATTTATATGATGTATTATTATGATATATGTGGATGGAATTAAGTGATACAAATTAAGGTTAAACCCTAATAATTCTATAACTCACTGGCTAATGAAATTATTCTCTAGATATAATATATTTTATTATATCTTGGTTAATAACATTGGTAATTTTTATGACACATTGGTGACAATTCAGAGTGATTATTAAGAATTTATATTTTAAATTTTTTACCAACATATCCAGGATATTATTCATTAATTTTATTATGGTATTATATTTTTTTCTCTTCTCATTCCTTTACTATATTTATCATGTTCCTATTTATATTTCTCCACATTGCTTGTAAAATTTTTCCTTTAATTTCCATTATTGTACCTTATGTGCAACCTTTACTTTGATGTATACCAAATATTTTTGAGATTAAGAAATATTACATAGTAAGAACCATTTAATAATCCTTTAACGTTGTTTATAAGAATGTTTTGTGTTTTCATTTATTATTTACCTTGTTTCTATGAAATTAAAGGTTAAAAGATCTTATATTTTATATAATGTAATGAAATGATTGTGGAATTAAAAGTTGAGATGTAATACATGTTATCAAAGCATGGTTCAGATATTTCTAGAAATTAGGATTAAAATACATTAAGAATAACCCATGGGACATGTTAAAATATTATAAAAGGTCATGGTATTTTAGTGAAGTGTTATGTATGTGATTTCTGAGAAACTAAATATCTATTTGGATACAAACAAGTGGATGTGGATTTGGAAAATATGTATCTAGGGGTAAAAACCAAAAAATTCACTTTGAGAATGGCTCGATCATGAACCTGGGCTTAAAAGTGAAACTTGTTTCTCAATTAGTTTGACCCTCCTGGGGGATATTTTTGGTTAATCACAAAATTTTTTTGAACCACTATGAATTATAGAAAATTTAATTATTGTTAAAGAATAAAATATTTAATCTTTTTGTTTTAAGATATAAAATTCTTTGAGATTTAAAATATTCTTAAAATGAACATGTTTCTCGTTAAGGTTTTCTTCTTTTAAAAAATGGAATAAAATCAGACGATCCTCATAAATGGGGGGGAGTAATAGACCATGCATCTATGGCCCTACGATGGAAGAAATAACAGAAAAACTAATGAGAATAATGAAAAAAATACAGGAGTTATAAGAAATACCATGAATTAAGACGAGATACCATATTCACCTCGAAGGGAACAACATTTCATTGATTTTATTTTTCATCAATGACCACCTTCTTTCAGGGGATCTAATGACCCATTAATTTTTGAATAATGGATATGTTCTATGGAAAAAATTATGTACTCTATTGTTTAGAGTAATAAAACGACACCCTGGATGTGTATCTCTTAGAGGCATAAGGTGATTAGTGGTAAACACTAGTTAACAAACATGAATCCAAGATGGTAGATGGATATTATGTAGTGGTAAGAGTTCAGGAGATCCTTTTTCAAAAAATATTTCCACATTTGATGATAAAGAAAATTTATAATGAATTCATATAGATGAATAAGAAGGAAATTTAATATTTGGGAATCAATGAGTTGAACATTACATGTAATTATCACTACACCTATACCATTGTCATGGATCCTGATAGAAATGTTGATATATTATATATTGGACTACAAGCATATATATAATAGAATCTATACAATTTAGACAATGATAGTTATAAGAACATAGTGTGAAGTTCAATGAATATTGAATTAGAGTTTGTAGAGAGACAATAGTCTTATATATTGAATGTAAAAAAGAGAAATTTGGAGCCTATCTTCGAGAGGAACATTGATCAAAAAAGTGGAGGAAAACAAATCAAAGTTCCCATATGTAAAAAATAGAAATAAACATTCAGGTAAATAATTTCCAATGAGAATGAATTGTTATAAATTTGAAAGATATGTCCATATTCCTTGGAAATATCATAGTGAGTGGAAGCCTCGCTTCTCAACACTAATGAAAATGGGAAAATGGAGTAGGCCCAGCCTGAATTCCAATTCATCTGGTGTAGAAAGATCATGGACCTTTCCAAACACTATCCAAATTTGAATAGATTAGATGGGAATCTCTATAAACCATTGTGCAGGCCACTAGAGAAAGGTTGTGATTTTTCTATCATGATAGATAAATTTTATGGTTCAAATGATGTGGTGGTAGTATAATCGTTCTCCTATCAAATCTTGAAAATAATTTGTTTTATTTTGGATCTATATATTCCGTTATTTCCTCCATTTTTATAATGAATATAGAGTCAATTCCTAAAATGATAAAAGTGTTGATATCAATTATGCCTCTTTGAGGGATTATAAAAACATTGTTAGTTTATATAAACTCCACTATAGTCCTTAGAGAGAACAATTTCATCAAAATATTAGTAGTTATTCCCATATTTGGATTTGACCATATACTAAGGATAGATTGGCCCTCAAAGTATACTTGAATGATCATCTACATAACTAAGGAAATATCAATTTTCCTGAATGTAATCCATATATTTGTCATCAACGTAGAGATATGTTGACCCAATATTTTTCTCTAAAATCACATCGTGTATCATTATTTTCAAAAAGGATTGGTGATGATAAAGAAGAAATTAAAGTATACAAATAGAAAAAATTTCCATCATTAATGAAAAAATGAATATTTACTTAGGAGATATCTAGACCTCCTCCAAGAGAGGTAGAGTTCTTCATTAAACTCATTCCTAGATCCAAGATGATATCAATGTCCCCATATAGAATAGAAAATGTGTAGCTAGAGTAATTAAGGAAATGGTTTCATGATCATTTAGAGAAGGGGTTTATCTAACCACGTAAGTATTTTTGGGAGCACCTATTCTCCTTTTGAAGAAGAATGATGGATTAATGCAGATATACATTGATTATACAGAACATAACAAGGTCAGAGTAAAGAACAAGTTTACTATTTCAACAATTGATGATTTAAGTGACTACTTTCATGAGGTTCAATTATTCTCTAATATTGATCATCAAGATGGATATCATCAATTGAGGAGGATGGAATAAGATATTCCAAATACTTCCTTCCGATGAATATATGGGAATTATGATTTTTTTTATGAATTTTTTTTTAAAAAAATGCTCTATCAATATTTATGTATTTCATTAATATAACGCTTATGGACTCCATGATGACTTTGTGGTAGTTCTTTTTGTTGATATTAGGATATATTCCAAAATTTACGAGGTGTGCGAGGATTATATAATGGGTATATTTGAAAAATCTGATGAAGTATGGCATATTTTTATATATCAAAATAAAAATAATTTTTTTATAATATGTTTGTTTCTTGGTGTAAATTGTAACCAATGAACACTATTAATATAGTTCTTCTAGAGGAGTGGCCCATTCTTCAACATTAATTGAGATTCATGTATTTCTTGGAATTCAAGGATATCAATGGATGTCTGTGGAAAAAAATTCCTGAATTTATAATACACTAACCATGATAACTAAAATGATTCTATGTACATCTGGAAAATGGAGTTTGGAAATAATTTCCAAGAGTAGAACAAAATATTGGTTACTGCAGATGTGTTAACATGACCCTCAATAAGAGAGGTATTCATTATATTTTTAGATGAATCTATGAAATGGATTTGGTTAGTCTTCATGAAAAATGATAAGGTTACTGCTTATGCATCTTAACTATTGAACCCTCAAGAGATGAATTATCCTACACATGACCTAGAGATGGTCATAGTTTTTTTCTCAAAAGATGTGGAGGAACTGTCTTTTTTGAAATAAATGTGATAAATTCATAGACCACCAATGTTTGAAGTATATTTTCTAAAAAAAATAATTGATCATGATAAAAAGGATATGGTTAGAACGTCTTAAATATAATGATTTCTAAATTCACAATCCCCCAGAAGATAAAAAAAGTCACTGATGTATTATGTGGGAAAGACCCTATTGTGCTGGAAATGATGAGGATTCAAGGAGATCCTTTGACCAAATACCTTGTAATAATTGACATGTGGATCATAAATCATGGGATATCATCAAACCTATATCTAATTATTACTCAACCATCATTACTATTGAATATAAATAAATCTCAACTAGAATATCCTTTGATATCAGATATGACAGAGAACCTGATGAATGGTATGTTTCTTGAGCTCAATATTGATCTACAAGGAAAAATGAAATTTCATATAATTGTTTGTGTTTCATTTATTCTAGAAATAATAAAGGATTTTATGGATATGTATCATAGATCAACATTATATAAACACTATTGAAGCACTAAAAGGTATAGGGACCTTCCTGATCATTAAAAGTGGGATAACATGAAAAGGATATTTCCAATTATAATACAAGGTGGATTCTGTATCGACAAGTGATGTTAAAGTGAAACTTTTCCTAAAAGTCAAATATAAACACTACCCACACCAAAATGTAAGTGGGATAAAATCATTATTCAATTTTTTTCTAGTCTCGAGAGGACATCCTAACAAAACAATGTGATATGTTCTATTATGGTCTGTCTCACCAAGTCTGCTAATTTTTTTTGTATCTATGAAGATTTATCTCTTGATAAAAATTCCAATATTTATGTAATTTAAGTGTCGAGGTTTAATTTACCTTCCATTTCTATTATTGTTTATCATGATCCAAGGTTTATAGAAAAAATGGGGTGAGATCTTCAATATGCTATGCTTACGAAATTGAAATTCAGTATGGCCTATCACCCCCAAACTGAAGTCCAATCTGAAAAGACTACTCAAACACCTGGGTACATAATGAGATAGTGGCTAATGGAATTTAAAGTTGGGTGGGTTAAACATATACATTTTTTGAGTTCTCAAACAACAACATCTTTGTTTTGATTATTCTAATGGAACATTATGGAGCTCTTTATAAGATTGGAAGCAGAACTCATAATTATTGTGATGAATTTGGTTAGAGAAAGATTCATGGGAAAAATATTAAGCAAGATATCACATAAAATTTCTATTCCATTCAACAAGAAATAAAGGTTTCTCAGAGTTGGTAGAAGAGTTATGCGGACAACTATTGATGGGAATTGTATTTTGGTGCTGGTGACGATGTGTTCTGCCAAATATCAACATGAAAGAGTGTCATGTTGTATAGGAATAAAGGGATTCTTTTCCCCTGGTAAATTGGCCCCTATGAAATCCTTTATTGTATAATATTACTGGTATTTCAGATTTCACCTTCTCAAAATCTATCTCAATTTCATGATTTATTCTATGTTTCTATATTAATTAAATACATTCTTGAACCGTCAAATGTAATAAATCATGAGGTGTTACAACTTGAACACGACCTCTCTTATGATGAGTTGGAGGTGAAGATCGTGGACTATAGAGACTAGGTTCTATGCAACAAGACTACCTACCTCTTCAAATTATTGTCAAGGAACCATATATATGAAGAAGTGAAGCGGGAACTAGAGGATACAATGAGGAATTAGTACCCACACCATTCCTTATTTGAGATAACGAGCTGAAATTTCAAGGACAAATTTTTTCAGTTCGGTGAATGTAATAACCCAAATGTTTTGAATGCTAATTTTTTCTATAAAATGTTTTCTATATTATATTATTAACAAAATTCATATCATTATTAATTAAGATAATATAAAGGAATATTTGATTATCTACATTCAACCATTCGGTGGTCATTGGCCATTTTTGACCATCTGAAAATATGATAGTTGGGAACTATACTCTTGACAATAATTTTAATGTTACCATTAATGTTTATAAGTAATATTTTTAAAAGTATAATTTTTATTGAATGAATAATTGATGGAATAAACCAGTAGATTATTTCCATTCGAAGCCCATTTTTCAAATATTGTGTGGGAGGTTTCATCACTAGGGTTCTCATTTGACTAATAATAATTCTAGCTTCAACCAATGATGCTTGAATGAAATATTCTATAGTATAAGTCCAAGTTAGGGGAGATTTCCACTTGGTAAAATATAGTCAAGGCACGCAATGAAACTAAAACCCATGCACACCTTACTCTTAGGTCATATGAGGGTGTAATAAGTGGAAATGTTTCATTGAAAAAGATAGTTAAATTGTAATTTCACAGTATAAATAAAATTATTATTCAATAATTTCAATTTTATGAATAGTTTTTCGTAATGAAATTGAGACAGAATTGGATAAATTGATTTTTCAGCCATAATATGTACTTTCTAAAATAGATATAAATAATTGTAATAAACTGATATTTTTTGAATAATAATTATTTTAATAAAACAGTGTTACAAAAACACTCTTTTTTAAATATAAATGATAAAATAATTTTATTTTTTTTCAATTGTGATAACTATTACATTGCATTTTCTATCCTATATTATATGAAATAAATAATGATTTGTATATTTAGAAGTTAAAATTCACATATTTATAAAATTATTATGATGACATTAAAAAAATTTGAAATAAGTACATATAAATTGGTTTATGGTGAATTTATGATGATTTTCAAAAATATGAAATGTTTTATGAATACTAAAAATAATGTTTTGGTTTTTTAACATGTTAATGACATTATAATTTTTTGATAATGATATAATAACTAATTAAACATAATTTAAAATTTACAATATTATATTTTATTAATATCTAGAATTTTAATTGATTTTAACGACTTTCCAAATATATTATCTACTTTCAAAAACCTAAAATGGAAAATTTAACTTTAAATATTTTATATTGTGATAAATTCAATATTCTTAATATAAAATGATGTTCGGATATTTTTTATTTATGTAACAAAAATTTTGTCCCATTTTTCTAATAAATTGCAAAAAATACCATGGTAAAGCCCATGGTATTTCATTTACGACTTCCATGGTGTCTAAAGACTGTATGTAGAAATTAATAAACAAATCCCCCATTTTTGGTATAAAGACCCACATATTTCTCAATTAACAAAAAATATCAATTAATCCTCTTATAATATATGATATTATTACATCCCAAGGAGTCCTCACAAGGTGTCCTCAATCCCCACCAATATCCTCTTCCTCATATTATAAAAATTACTCTTCAAGGTAATGGAAATATCAACTTCTCTTTTCCATTCACTTTCCCTCTTTATGTAGTATGACTTTAAAATTTCAAAATAGTAGTTATTATGTCAAATTAATTTAAACCATTTTCTATATCAAGAGTCTTTTATTAATGATATACCCTATTCACATCTCTTTATACCCTTTTCAAAAACCATATTTTATACTAGTTATGCAACAGATTTAACATCTCAAAATTTCACTCTTCCCCAAAAGAAATTACCTTTTATAATATTTAATTGAATTCCCAAACCTCTTTCTATTCCATGGTTATTGACTGATATGTAAGAAATATTTATTTTATTCTTTAATTGTCATTCATAAAACTCAATTTTTCTTTAATAAGGTTTATAAATGACATAATGATCTTGACATTATACACCTTTTAATACTCTGTGATTTTTATATGAAACTCATTACTTTTATTCTCCATAGGTTATTTTTCGAATGTTTTACTATTATATTTTATTCTATCAATAATTATGATATATTAAGGGTGATCCCGTGTAGCTCTCTGATGTATTTGTTTAAAAATTTATCTACGATGATAACAGATTTGCGATATATTGGTAAATAAATTTGGAAATTTTAATTACAGCTTAGTGATAAACCTCTATAAGATGCTTATGATTATATCATTTAATGGTTTTTACCCAAATTTACATGTTACAACCCATGTTATTTTTATTCTTATATTCTAACTTTTCCTTTTCTCATGTCATTATTATATTCCCCTTGTTCTTATATATATTTCTCAAGATCTCATGTAATCTATTTCCCTTTTATTCCATTAATGGGCCTTATGCTCGGCCTTTTATTTGATTTAGGTCCTTAGGTTATGAGATGATGTAAAAGTACGTAGGTTCAAACAATGCAAAATGATTCCATGTTTTCTAGAAGATTTTTTTCTTGTTCATATATTATATACCTTGTTTCCAATAAATTAAAAATTAAATGATTATATATTTCGTATAATGTAATAAAAAATTTATGTAATAAAAATGTGGGATTAAATTTTGGATGATGATTTGGATTACCGTGTTCCTACCATATTTCACATACATTCCAAGAGCCACATCCCAGATTGTCCTGTTGTTGGGATAGAAAAACTATGTGTCACCCATATGGTCATGTTTGTAATTTAATATAGGATTTACATACAATCATGAGTCCCTTTTCACATTGTTTAACTATCCATGTGGCCCCATCATATGATCACATGGTTTGGGTTCATGGTTATCAATAATAATGTACAAATTGTTCTCCCTCCATTCTAAAAAATCATCTTTCGAAACATAATGCTATCAAAAACTACCCAAACAATGTAGACACCACTCAAGCATTAAAAATTATATAAAACCATCTAATTTAAGGGTAATATCTCACATAATAACAATATGAAACTCAATTTAATATTTGGACCACCAAAAAAAATAATTCCAAAATATCTTATGATTATAAACCGGTACAAAATGAGGTATGTTATAACAATTTATCTATCTCCACATTCCCCATTATTGTTGTGGAATTATAGCATCCTTAAACATATTCCCTCTTTCATCATGCACATTAGTAAGGAAAACAAAACTCTTTGAATTTCAGTTACCCAGTTGAAAAGAAAAGGGTGGCCCACTGGTGATCGATGAAATATCTCAATCCAAACATACCAGCCCCAATGAAACACCCTCATATAAATAGTAAATCATATTTTGGTCTCCTTTTTCTCACCCCAAGTTTGACTCACATGGTCTTAGATATTGGTAATCAGATTTCTTGTCTTCATATTGTTGATGGTAATTTGGGAATGAATGGTTGAGATAAAATAATATTTTGTTATATTTATTAAATATAAAATTTAATAGGGTGATCCATAGTATAATTAAACTCTTTTGTATTAAAAAACATGAATATAGATAATCCAGTATATGTAATTACTCTGGATTTTCTAATAATTTCAATGTCTATTTAAGGGTCTCTTTCCCCTGGCCAGCTATGATATCTTCTCTTCGACGATTGGGTACACCAAAATTACCCATATTTTCACCGTAAAATATTCATAACTACAATATTCCTCTAATTTTCCCTACCCCATAGATCATCTTCGACCACCACTAACAATTCCCCCAGTTGGCCTATGACTTCAAATTTGGATGTGATGAACAACACATGCTTCTATACATGCTCCTCCAGCTGCACAAGATATTATTCACTAACATAGAGTGCCATGACATATCCAAATGTATTCTTTAACCATTTTCATTCAAATTATTTCAATTTTTTGTTCACTTTAACATCTAGGAAGTATCGATCCAATCAACAAAGGTTATAGTAATCCATAAAACTCGATTCTAGATTTACCCACCAATTGTGGAGGCACTCCCTCTGACCTATCAGGTTATCCCTTGGAGTAAAATTGTTGATGCTTTGGATGCTACCCCAGGCCCTATTTCAGACATCACGATTCTACTCAAAACATATGAAATAAAATATTCCTGATAACGATGTGGAATAAGGTGATATTTGGGTAAGGACATGAGTTTTTTGGAAATGTTATCTTCTATAGAAACACTTTCATATGGGATTGGATCTACGTTAAGGGGAGATCTATTTCACTAACACCCTTATCATTGTCAACATCCTAACTAGTATGAGGGTCCACTAAATCTTTAATTAAAGATTCCAGTATGATAGTTCAGTGCTTCGTGAATTAGTATGGTTCTTCTTGAATGTCCAATACATCAATGCATTCCCAACCACCCGAGTGAGCACTAAATCCTTAGTCCCCTTAGACATACATGGATGTTAATTAAATGAATTCTAAAACACTTTTTAAAAAAATAAATTTTTATCTTTTTCTTAAATAATTTCATTAGTTAATTTAACCTACCTAAAATAGATATATGTGTGATGGGTGAACATGGAAAACATCCATCTACCTTAACCATTTTATGAAGAAATCTTTGATGGAAACTGTCCCAACTAGTGTCTCATAGACTAGTGTTCTAAAGTTGATATCTACAACTAGATATCCATCTACTCTAGTGGGTCCTACCATGTGATCCTCTATAGTAACATGTCCCAGATACACACCAAATGATACCATGCAAGTTTTAAAAATGAATTCACATAACAAAATAGAAATGATAATCAAGGATAAACCAGAGGTGTCATAGACTATGATACTTCCCATAATTAAGACATCACATAATTGGTTTTTCATGATTAGGTGGTTCCTCACAATGATAATTGTTTCATACTCAATGATTTCCAATTTTATTCTACGGCTGGATCTAAAAGGAATTGGATTAACTTTGAATGTGATGGATTTTTTTTGATGATAAGTAAAATGGGAGAATTTCTTGGGAAATAATATTGTAGTAATTCCTAATCAGTTTTCATGGGACATGAGTAACAATTTATACATTAACCAAATATTGGACTCACTAATGATGAGAGAGAATTATTTCATAGAGATTTTGGGTAATGGAGACGATATAGGAAATAAGATTTAGTTTCTATTGTGTCAATATCGTGGGATGAATAACCTAAATGAATATCTTAGAGGAACAATGATACTTTTTGACTATGTAAAAGAAGCACAAAAAGTATGTAACTATAATGGGAAAATGAAATTTTCACCAAACACAATAGATAGGAATATTAGCCTCCCTAATGTACTATCAATTTATGACTGCTTCAAATTTTTAAAGAAGGTTCATTATTAAAATTGATATCCTATGTTGAAATATAATGAATGTAATTAGAAAGGTGGTACATGTAATTGTTATACCTCTATTTATGATGTGACTAAATGTGAAATGTGGAAGGAAATTGGTATTAAGTAATAGGATGATATAGCCTTGTTAATTTATTAAGGATGAATATATAAAATCGAAGTGTTTATGTATTAGCATTCATGAATTGCGTGTTTTGAATTTTGAGATATTTATTGTCTTTTTAATTAATGTTACTCTCTCATGATTTATAAGAAACGTTTTAATGGTTCTCATGGACTAAATAAGCAATTTAATAGAAAGGTGACATTTTTAGAAAACCCATTATTAAGGGAAGGATAACCCTTAATTTTTGAATGTTGTTGGGATTATGAAATAATGAGATGTTTGATTTTAAATGGGATAGTATTGATGAAAATTGGACTAATAAGATGAAAATATATTTAATAAAAAAATTATTTGATTTTATTTAATTATTTGGATTTATGGTATGGGGAAAGATTTAATTTTTTAATGTGTACATATTTTCAATAAGCATTTTTGGTAATTACAGATACTGCCAGGTTTAAAGAATGTATATGATAATGGTTTTCATATGTTGGTGTGTGATAATTAAGGGATACAAAAATTTGTCTGAGGGATTAATTATAAGTTAATTTTTGAAATTTAATAACATTCTTTAAGAGGTTTTGGATTTCCATATTTTGGAATATTATTTAGGGTAAGCATTTATTAGATTGTTTTTGTTAAACATAGGACGAGGGTTTAGATGTTAATATATTATCTCACCATATAGGTATTTATGTGATGAATATTGTTTTTGATAAAGACAGATGGAATGACCTATCATTCTATTTATGGATCCCAGTATCTGCATATGATTCAGAAATGAAAAAAATTACCTTGTGGAAAAATTAATCATGGCTCAAATAAAGGAAATATAGAACTAAATAAATTAAGTATATCTTCAAATTCATATTAATAAATCATAGTTAAATGATCTCAAAACCTAAAATGATATCATGGAAGCTTCATTTCCAATGAATCAACACGCCCCTTTGATCATCGTAGATTTTTAATTTGTTATTGTCAACATTCTCTTAATCATGTTCTATATACCTCTCCATCAAAACATGATGTCTAGATTTCACTTCCTTGTACATGTTTTCAATTACACCAGTATCCACTTATGTTTAAACCATGTTAAGATTTTTTTATTGGGTAACCGTTATGTATCTAGCATTCCCTTTTAAAAGGGAGTTTTCATATCAATTTTTACGAAGTGGGTTTCTATAAATGGGACATTAAATTAAGAAACCTTTTATAACAAAGATGAATTATGTGCGTGAAATTAAGTTTAAGAGGTTAAAAAATTAATTCCTTTAGATTTTGTGAAATAAGTTTTATGAATTAATTTAATCTTTACGATATTGTCTCTTTTCACAAAATACTGAATATAACTTCTGTTATATGAAAAAAACCATGTGTATATTGAATTTTATGCATCCCCATGTCATGATTGTGAGGGAAATCGTACTTATATTAGATTCTGGTATATGAAACACTCTGCATGTATTCTGTTACACAAAATTCCTAATTATTTTGATAGGTTGCATTACATGAAAGACCAAGTTTTACAAAATAATAGTATATTGTTGAAATATTATTTTGAGATATAACTTATCCATTAAATTAGATGTTATGAATAGTATTAACTATCTTATGAAAA
Source organism: Viscum album (assembly GCA_963277665.1). Taxonomy (NCBI): domain Eukaryota; kingdom Viridiplantae; phylum Streptophyta; class Magnoliopsida; order Santalales; family Viscaceae; genus Viscum; species Viscum album. The sequence continues at coordinate 417,944,897 of OY728123.1, read as the reverse complement.
TATAAGGTTTAAAATATTAATTCATTAACATATATAACAAAAATTAAAATATATTCAAATTTATTATAAAGAAAATATATATATTTTTATGCTCACAAATCCATTTTTTCTTAATAATTTCAATTAGTTATAATTATTGAATTATATTAATTTATTATATATGATAAATATATAATATAATATTTTCTAAATTAATCCAATATATTTTATAGGTATATGATAAGAACAGACCCAATTTTATGCATAAAACATCTATTTTTTTAAAAGGAAAATTTTACAGCCTTTTAATAGAGAACAATATTAAAAATATTTTTGACATTTTTAGATTTATTATATGTAACAATAAACATATTTTTATAAATTGGTATATCAAATTATATTATGGTAAAATTATTCATACTTTTGTGATAAGATTCATGTTTTGATGAATACAGAAAAATACTGAATTTTAATTAAAAACAGCTTTTCATTGAAAATGTTTGTAGTGTTTAATTATATATTTCATTATTTTTAAAGAATAATTAGATTAATTTTTGATCATTTTATCAAATTTAGGTCATTGGAATCATTTTCACATTGGATTTGGATATTAAAACATGTCATTATTTTATATGTTTTCACTATTAAAACAAGTTTTCTTATTCTGTCAACTGGATAAATTTTAAATAAATTTTAGAAATTTATTTCTTTTATTTATTAAAATTTTTTATTATATTCTTAATAATGAATTCCAAATTTATTAAATATTTCTCTTTTATTTTCATACAACAATCATAGTAACATCAATGATTTTTAAAACCATGGTTAAGAGTAAATCAGGTAATTAAGGGTGTAAATTATATATTAGATATTATAAAAACAATCAAAACCCTGACTAAAATATATTGGGTGAATATAAATATAACCTCACCATGTAACAATTGAAATTTAATAATATAATGGAATATTGTCCATTTAATCAACTTAAATTTTTTTAAACTCAAAGGGAGTGAAAAAATATAACACTCTTACTTTTAATATGAATAATATTTTTAATATGGTGTTAAATTGATAATATCCATAACTATATATATCATTATTAAATTTAAAATATTTATTCACATTAGATAATTTTATTCATATATTTTAGTTAATAAATAATTATTATAAATTAATTCAAAATGATGATGTTGTAATTAATCAATTAATAAAACAATCAATTAAATTATATTATAAAAAATAAATGAAATATAATTTGACCTAATTCAATCCATTCATGAATTTCATTTGTTAATATAACCTATAATTGGTATTTTATGTAAATTTTTTCAATATTATCTTGTTGTATGTAATTGTTTTAAAATTAAATGTTATGAATACTTTTAAAACTGACACTTATGATATTTTATGAAAAAAATATTTTATTATATTATTTAAAAAACAAAAAATGTTAAATCAAGAAAATGTGATTATATATGGTCTAAAATATCTTAAATTTTCCATTTGTGGTCTAATTTATAAATTATAAGTAAAAATTATGACCACTTAGTATTAAAAACATTATTACCATTTATAATTTTAAAAGGGCTTAAATAAAAAATAATCAAAATGATAATACTTAAAAAACACCCAAAATTGTTTAAATTTTATTGGTTTATTACATTTCAAACTGATCATTTCCTTTTATTTAATAAATTATTATTTTTAGATATTTGGATTGAGGTTGATTATATTATAAATTAACATTTTGAGAAATTCCTAAAGTTCCTTTCCCCACCCTTACAAAAGGGAACCACTACACCTACTCTATTAGGATTTAGAAACATTTAAGATTGTCCACAATCTATCCAATTTTCCTCCCAACATTCCTCCCTTAATCCTATAATTCTTCCTTTGGTAATAAATCTAATCAATAAAGTCCTTTTGGGGAAATAAAAATAAGATTCCCAAAGAAGAGGCAACGTTCAACAAAAAACATTTTTATTTTATTTCTTCTTTAAACACCTTGATTTAGATTTATTTTATGTTTAAATAATAAAAAAAATAAAAAAAATTTTTTTATGTTTTTTTATTATGTTTTATACCAAAACTCACACACAAATCAATCAAATTGGAGATGAACATACCGTTCTTGCATATAGTGAACTATCGCTTCAAGAATGATGTTTTTTGTGTTTACAATACCAGATATCATTGTTTAGAATTAGGATATAAATGTAGTTTTTTAATTAAATTTATGAAATAATTATAAATTAATTTTTAAATTATCATTTCTAAATTTTAACCCCCTAATCATTCAGTAAATGATAACATCACGGGTGTGTACTTATGGCGTACTATCTCCACAATGTGATGTTATTCGTTCCTCTTATATATGTCACATGGAATGTAATAAGGATTAGTTTAATTAATATATAAGATATAAATGACATAGATATGATTTCATAATGATAATATCTCATATAATTTTCTTTCTATTTAATATTACAAGAAAATTGAAACAATTTTCATTCATACATACGACCTACCGTCTCCCTGAACGGTGTATTTTATTTTCCATTACTAACTTTTATAAATATCCATGAATAGATATATAATGAATTTATATATCATATACAATAAATTTTTATCATTTTTAGTAGATTAATTCAAGATCTATTTAAAATTACCATGGATAACAAGTCAAAACATCAATGAAAAAGAAATCAGTTATAACCCGACATGTAACTTTCTCATTGAATTGTGGATAGACTCGTAATAGAAAGCTGGACCTAAATCATATATGATATGATAAAATAAAATAACTTTATTTAATATATTTATAACAAATTTATATTTATTAAAAAGTAGTTTTTCATGTGTATGATTAGAGAGAATAAATAATGTAAATTAATTTATTCTCACTTTTTATTCATGTGAGATATATGCCATATTCACCACTTTCTTCTTTTGTGTGGTGTATATACCGACTTATGACATGTTATATAATTAATTTTCACTATTTAATGAAATTAAAACAAATGATTTATGTTATTATTTTATGTTATTTAGGAATATAAAATTATTCAAGTCGTAAGGGATTTATGTTCCACTTTTATTTCTATTTAACAAATTCTATATACACAGTTATTTCTCATATTTGGTATATATAGAGCCCCTTAATACCTTTTATGAGTATTAAAAAGATGATTATGATATTTTCGTATCCATTTAATGTTCTTTATTTAATTTGGAATTTGATTATACTGATTATAAAGTTATGAGTATTTATTTCACCATCTAATCAAAATTTTGGATTATTTAGTTTTAAGTATATATTTGGGAATATTTATTTTTTATTTCCATGTCTTCTAAAAATGTTTTCAAAATTGATTCCAATATTCTAATATTGATGTATAGTATAATTTTTACACATTTATAACTTTTTATCACACAATTTTTACATAATCTTATTTTAATTTACCAAATTATGTACTTTTTGAATTTTTCAGTAAAAGTATGAATGAAATGATCTTTCTAAATTATGTGTAATGAATGAAATTTTACTCCATCATGACCCCATAAATATCTTATTTTTTTACTTTACAATATTAATGACTTATTTTAAAATGAATTTTTTTCCTTCTATAATTCATTTTCATTTTAAGAAAAGAAAAATAATCAAGGAGGAAATGATATTTTCCTAAAGAATTATTTTCATATAATCCCCAAAATTATTTTCCTATTAATATAAAATTATTTGATGTTACTTTTTCTTTACTCGGGATGTGACTCAATTTGAGAAAACATATTCTTTCAAATAATTGCTTTTTTTAATGATTGAATTATATTTTTGACACACATTCTATTCAATGGGTACTGATATGATTGATGATTTAAGAATCTTATGGCACACATATATATGGTTTTTGTTATGTGATCAATTGGACCTTTATCTCTCTCAAATACATTGGGTATTGATTTATATCTCGTGAAAAAATTATGGAAATCAGGTTGATGGGATTTATCCACTATGGAATGATGGGGAAATTCGATCCCTTATTGGGAAAGGACTGTGAATGGGGATGGTGGTGAGTCCCACACAGTTGGAAGAGTCCCAATGAAGTTCCATGATAAGTAATAGAAATGTGTCTTTACTTATAGGTAATGATATTATATGTTTATGGGTATTTCCCAATTCCATATCTTACTCCTATGTTAGGATTTCATAGATTATTATCTTGATTCTATTATTATTTATACCATATTAATAGCCAATCATTATTCCTTTATTCGTGTTTATAGCCATTGATATACAGTGAATGATCTTATATTGTTATGATCACATTGTCATACCCTTATAATCATGTTTATGCTTATATTTCTCCCTTGTTTACCTTTATTGAGTAGCTCATCTCACCCCTTTTTATGTATCCTTCCCAAGATTATGATGATATTCATTGTTTTTTATGTGTCTATTAAGGTATATAGTCATGAGGAACCTAGTGGGAGATAACATAGCTCACTTATATACCAGTGTTTACATTTAGTTGTTTCCAAATTCACTATTCTAATACTATCATTGGGCGTCTCATTGAGTAACGTATTTTGTATTCTGAAACAAAATGATGTAATATACATCTACGTTAAAACTGTTTCATTATATACATATCCCCACAATTCATGTTATTTCATTAAAATCAATAAATCAAATTTCTAGGATACATTAACCTAAAAATTATAGCCTAATGTCATAGTTACACCTGTTAAGATGTATGAAAATTTCCTCATTATATTAAATTAAATTATAGCCTAAACCTATATAAACATAACTAGATGTGTGATGTATCATGTATGAGAATACACCTTCCATCTTTTGGGAATCTCTATTTGTAAGCCCCATTAGTATCCAAGACGAAATACTTTAAACTACATGTCACCAATTTCTAAAATATGAGACTCGATACTTTATATCCTAATTTACTACTAACATGATATAAAATAGAACACCAAGGCTCTTATCATTTGCGTTAATTTGTATCCTTACCCTATGTAACATAAAAGGGATTAGTCATGTGATGTGTATGAGATTACACATTCCATATTTTGGGAGGATATTTTCATAATCCCCAACAACCTGTGGGTTGTAATATTTTAAACATCATATAATGAACTCTAGATCTATTATACTTTAAACATCAAATCTCCAACATCCTAGTTTTAATACCTTGAACAACATTAATTAATATTAAATCACTAATATTGTAAATTGAATATCATGAAATTATGTGATTTTATACTTGAATCTTCATAGCCTAATGTTCTTATCTGATGACTATAAACATCAAAAGAATATCCTAAGTATATGAATTTATATTTTATCCTTATCATATGGGTCGATCGTAGGATACCTCATGTGATGTAATTCAATAGACACATTCTAACACATAGTAAGACTCCATGGTTAAGGACAACACCATCCCTTATTTTCATTCCTTTCATGACATGAGAATCCTTACTACATTATGTAAAACAGTATTGACCTTTCCCATCACATGACCTCAAAATTTGGAATTGAACCATAATGTTTTTGAACCCTGCCTCCTAACAAGTTACGTAGGTTGCCTCCCTGAGGTTCAATTCCACCATATCAACCTTCCAATCTCCATATTGTAGGTCCCTAAAAGGCGTTGGTATCCCCACATAATGATAATCTTCCTCGAAGATTTTGTGATGAGGGTATTTGGAAATTTTCCCCATTATAATTTATAACCATAACTTCCCACACATAACAAGCATATGTAGAATAGTCTACAATAAAATCTAATTTTGTGAACCATCCTCAATTAGAAATAAGTTTGGGACCACTCTTGATTCATGAGAACCCCAGATCTAGGTGTTTATCCCAATGTTCCTTAGTAGATGAAATTATGATGTGTATATGATGATCATAAAATCTCCATTCCATCTCTAGTGATGAACCTATGTTCATAATTATTATGGTGAGAATAACTAGCCAGAGGTCACAATACAAAGATTTATGATGTGATGTGTATAATTTTCTAGGTATTATGAGAACAATATATCTCAGATAGAAAATAAAAAATGTGACAGAACTTCTATTATGAGAATAGGCTTACAAAGATGAAGATCCTTGGATGCCATATGTATTGATCAGAAGATTCCCCATATCGATCAAGGTGTGCCTTACTTTTTCACATAATAATCCTTATGAAATGTTTTTATGATTCTCCCACAATCAATAATTACTATACTTTTCACATATTCCCAGTGCACCCAATCCCTTCATAGATTTCCAAGATACGCAACATCATCACGGGATCCAATAGAAGGTAGCCACTAAATTAATACATAAATTACTAATGTAAACTCTTATACTATAATATGAAATTGGGAAAGAGATATATGAAAATTTATTAGATCTATAAGGGACACCTAAACTAGGTGATATAAATAAAGGGAAAATATTACAGTGGATGAGAACAAATCTCATCATTCCATTCTAATAATGTATCATTCATCATCTATCATGGTGACGGTGGTTTCTTTCCCTTGGAGGTTGGTAATGTGGGGAAGCCAATATATTATATAAATGGTCTATAGACATGGACCATATCATCATGTGTATGATCTATGGATCCCCACTAGATGAATTATGAAATGAAATGGTGAACCAAACATGAATCATATCTCCTAAAACTATGTTCAAATGAAGGATTTTGGGATTCTCTAGTTCAATACATCATTAACATGAATCCCTCCTCTAGCTGAGAGATGATGATGAGCATTGCACATTTTGGGAATTGACTTCATAAATTTAATTTTGTGGCTTGGTTCCATGTGTTATATAGGACCACCATTTCAGGAAACATTAAACATCATACTACTAATCAATGATGGGGTTTAATAATTGGACGTGTAAAAATAATACACAATTATTGCTCTATTACAACATTCATAGCTCGAATAGCTTATGTGAACCCTATATCCTTCGCCCCTATAAAGATTTTAAAAGCATGGGGATCAATTCCATTGTACACTACTAAAATTTTGAATGGGTCATCCCAACAATGGATATGGCACATAAATACTTGTATGTTGTTGTGTTGTGCCACCTCCACACGCCCGAGTGGGACCATGGAGGGGGAACACCCCCTCCCATTTCCAAAACAAATATGATTAATTTTCATTCCCTATAATGATATGATTCCTCTCTACAATTATCCAAGGAGGTAGGTGATGCATTGGTACTTTCAAAAGTTTCCATCATTTGATAATTAAAACTACTAATGAATTCCTTCAAATTTTAATATTTATGGACTTGAGTTTATTTCATCACTTTCTAACCAAGTAGAGAAAATAATATTCCTCAAATTGTTGAGTGAGTGTCATAATATGGATACAAAAACTAATTCCACATGTTAGAGTATTAAAGAATATTCTATTTACCATTACTTGGAATATATATTTGATATGTAACAAGTTTAGGAAACACCTGTAACATCATTTTTTATAATTCATCATCATTTATAATGGGATTTAAATTCTTGATATTTTTAATGTGGATCTTTCCATATTGGTTTTTATAGAATTAAGTTGAATACCATTCTAAAATGGGAAATATGTATTTATTTCAATTTTGACTCACAATGAAATAATCCTTCATGCATGGATTTTAAGGTCAGTTTATTGTAAAACAGATATGGTAGACCACCATGAATGCATTCAAGAGTTGTTATTAGAAAAATCTTATGTTATAATCTAAACAATGATTCATTTCTAAGTATGTTTTAATAAAAACAATTTGTGGAATTTTGAGTTTTTTGAAAATATTTAAAAATTAAAAAATCCCACACTTGAAAACTCAAAAATACAGAATGAAATTGTGAAAAAAAATTGAATATACAAAATAAGGGCTTCCAAAATTATTAATATTTTTTTAAAAAAATTTTATAAATATAATTCTAAATGAAACTAAAACTCCAAATTACTCAATATTACAAAATATAACTGATAAATGTTTTATAGATGTTTCAGTTTATTTAATTTAAATAAATATGTTTCACAAAATGCATAAAAAATAATGTTTTAAGAATTTAAAAAATAAAATAATTTTCAAATTACATGATTTATAATAAGTCTATCATTTTCAAAATCTGTTATTATGCAAGTCATGATTATCTCATAAATGTGTCCTAAATCATAATATCCAGATTAAATATAACTTTGTCAATTATTAAATAGCATTTCTCAAACAATTTAAAAAAACTAGAGAACTATACTTATAATAGAAATAGATCATTTAATAATATAGAATCTAACTTCAAGAACATTGAAATATTAATTTTTTATGGTTCTACTATTGAATTTTATTCCACGATTAACTCAATAAGTGTACTCTCATAATTGAAAATATAATGTTCAAAAACCAATATAAAATTATAATAATAATATTAAAGAACTGAAAGAACAGAATAAAACCATTTGTTGTAAGAACTTGGTAAATCTACTTCAAACACAACCCAATAAAGAGAATAATGAATATGCTTTAAATTAATTTGGAACAAATATATATACCATCATATGGACGATCTGAAGGTACTACAACCTCAACATTTCCATTCCTTTATAGACACTTCTTCAATTTTATATACTCTTATATATGATAATTGAAATAAAATATTATAATTAATTCCTATTATAATGATAAATAAAAAATGAAAACAACATATACCACATAAGTCACCTAATGGATAATATTAGATGTGAAATGTAAAAATATGACAAATACACTATCCAGATATAGACACCTCATTACTAGGAAATTCCAGAGGAGTAGTTGGATCAATAATATCATGTACCACTACTCATATCTGACCAGACTATATAAGATGATTATTTTCATAATCCCCCAAATGATATACAATTAGTTATTATATAATATGTAAATGGGAATCCCTGTAAATAAACTCATAATATAAGGTAAGGTCTGAATGAGGAGGTTGTGGATCTAGAGGGGTAGATGTAATAGGTTATGTATGTCTCGTTGCTTCTATAATCATAGTCAATAAATATCATTTAATTCTATCCATTATTGTATCATTCAACTATCACAAATAATCCTTTAATGAACATATTTTTCCCATATATTGTACCTACATTGATGTCTCACTAGGGGTGCATCAAATAACTTTTTAAAATTGATACACTCTTTAAACAATATGAAAAATCCCGAGAGTTCTGAATTTCCTACTATAGTATAAGGAATATCAATCATACACTAAGGGTAGATATCCCCTCTTCCATTTTCCCTGGAAGGGTGTTTTGAATTAATATTTTTGAAGTTAATAGTTCTGAGTTTTGTTTTTTAAATATTATTATTTATAATTAACTAATAATTAATAACAAACAATATTATAATCTATATCCTTTGTCGGATTAGTAATATAAATAACGTTTTTATCATTCTCACCCTTTTCTATTTTTCATGATGTCTGGGAGGAGATATATGGTCAATTAGAACCTTATTTGAGCTTCCACTTGACATGCATGCCAATTCAATAAATTTTTCATCAATAACTTGGTGGAATAATAAAGGATACAATCTATGTGGAAATTTAAGTGAGTTTAAATTGTGAGATTGTATCTCTTAGTGATATTTGCTATAGGCATGAAACATAAGGAGAAAGAAATAAATTATAAAGTTATAAAAAATATTAAAATATATTATTTAATGTATAAATAAGTTTACTTTACTCATTCATATCTTCTTTTACCCTTTATTAACATCATTTTACCATTAATTAAATTTATATTACCCTTCCTTAAAATTTTTACCATTAATAATCATTGTTTTACCATAATTTAAATTTTGTTTACAATTAAACATCTTTCATTTACCCTTAATTATATTTTTATAACATTATATACATTTTGTTTACCATAAAATGACATTATTTTACACTTTATTGACATTATTTTACCTTTTTATAATTTAAGTTATAATTACATAACATTTTTACTCATACATAACATTTTATACTATTAAATAACTTTATTTTATTCTTAAATAACACTATATTACACTTAATTAACTTTTTTTACCCTTAAATGACATTAGTTTACCCTAACATAACTTTTTTAACCCTTACATAAATTTTTTCCATTTCTTAACATTCAAATAATCTTTTATAAAAAAAATTTGGTAGTTGCATACCATTATTTAACCATTTCTTAACATATAAAATATTCTACCCACTCATATATAGCATTGTTTTACGATTAGTTTTTTTATATTAAATATATTTTAAGTCAAAAATTATAAATATAGTTATCAAAGTCATCAAATCCCATAAAAAAATATTTATCTAACAATAATAACATGCCATAAATGTTTCCTCACAGTGACTGTAGATCAAATTTTGACATATATCTCAACCTATAAACCCATAAATAACCCATGGATTCTAATCTGGTTAGTTTATAAGGATATATTATTAATTTTAATTCATCTTAAAATATTTACCTCATGTTTCAGAAAAAGATAAATCATTTTTCTTAAAACCGTTTGTCACATGAAAGTTAAATTTCATCGATGATTTAATAGAAAAAATACTATAAAATTTATAATATTTAAACCATTGGAAAAATAAATAAATTGACATATAAATTTTTCTATTATGGACTCCCATGTGAAAACCATCACCAACTGGTTTACACTCATCTAATTAGGGAATAATATACTTATACTAAAATGACATTACATAACCAGATGAGTTCAAAACTACATGACATGTGGTCTTTTTGTTTGAAATAAAACATTCAAGTAAATATTCGACCACTAGTCTCAACATGTGAGTGGATGTTTTAGTAACCATGTATCCACATTACTTCCATATACAGGTATGATCAACTCTATAGAAGAAGAAGATGTGATACACTTAATTTTCAAGAAATATAAAATTTAGTTTAATAATTGATTATCTAATTGATTAATTAATATATATATATATATATAATAATGTAAAGACCTCGGTTCTTATGCCTTGGTATCTATCACATAGTAAGATATATAAAACATCAACAAAATTATTTAAACATATATCTGATTAAAATTAAATAAATGTAAAAACTAAAAATGATTTTTCATAATAGAAACTAAAACATTTAATGTTTTATTTTTCAATCAAAAAAATGGGTAACTAAAACTACTGTATATTAAAATTAACAACAACAAAAAATGATATATATAATTAGAATATAACAATTTTAAATTAAATATAGTTGTCATTGTTTGAAAATAAATAAATTATATTAGTAAAAATGTAATTGATTATAATATGAATAAATTTATAAATGTTTTATTGAAAAAATTATGTATTCCTAAATACTCATAATATAAAAAAATTAATCACAACAAAATAATAAAGGAAAATTATTTGAAAGAAAATTATTTATTTATATTCAATAAAAATGGAAAATAATACAAAAAATATAGTAATCATATATATTTATATATATATATAAATATAAAAGAGAAAAAATAATTGTTTTAACTCTGTTAGGGTCAAAAAGATTAAAAATTTAATTAATTAACAACATAATTTGATCTTTCTCATATCCCTTTTACGTGATTATTTAATTTCATTTATAGAACTTTCATATCACATTCATTGTTATCATTAGTTAATATTGCAATATAAGTATAAATATCAGATAACATTTCAAAATCATCAATATTATAATCACCAAAATGTGTTTTTTCCATAGGAAAACAAATGACCTCTAATAATTTGATTGGTAATTAAAAAAAATAGTTTTTAGGTGTTTCTATAATAAATTAATCCTCCTTGAAAGTAAATATTTTCCAATATTCATGTATAAATCCATACTCATCATTATTCACACCATTATTACTATCAACCTAGTAATGCATAATTTTCAGTACACAAAATTTAGTATAATCAATCTCATATAATTCCGCAACTAATCCAAAAATTATGTTGATGCATAAATTGGGATTTTATGTTTGGCACTATAAATATGTATTCCTTCAGTGAAAACCATCAGTACACATTTTTTAAATGTAGTCATGTAATCCTAGTTTTTTTATAATGTGTAACAATTCATATAAAATTTGATCCATTTAATCACATTAATAATTGGTCCACATGTTAAGAATTTCAATGATTCTTATATGGATATATAAATGTGTATTTTCTCCTTATAACATGATGAAAATCTATTTTAATGTTTATTTATCAAACAATTTACATTTCAACCCTTATATTAAATATATAATCCAAAAATATATTATGATAAATATGTTTTATCAATTCTTATATTGTTTGAAATATTAAAATGTTTTCCCACACATCATCACATGGAGTTAATTTTACCTTTTTCGATGAATCCTTTTTGTTTTGTTTATCAACTATAAAATTTCAAGATATAGGTAGACTAATATTATCCACATTAGAGAAGTAATATGGAAAAAAACTCAATTACCCCAAATAATATTTGTTTTTGAATATTAGAGGCCTCTAGTCCATCTATACTTTTAATGTATCCCTTAAAAATTTTAAATGTATTTTTAATGGATACATATTACATAAATAAACAAACCCATTTATTTTATCTCATTCACCAAATGAGTTAACCAATGAACAATTCTGTAAAAAAAGATGATAGTTAATACATTTCTAGTTGATAATGTTTTTGTATAGATTTATTCTACAATTAGTCAATAATATATTGATGTATTTATTTTTTTCAATCTGAATTTAAAATGTAACTCATCTGGATTATATATTTTCATATAGGTATGGTAAATATTCCACCCAATGAAATCGGTAGTATTTTCTCGATAAACACATGATAGCCCTGACATTTCATACCTATTAACATTAAATCCTTCAATGACACCAAATTTTTCACACTTGAAGGTGAACCAATGGGAACATTAATACTATGTAGGAATTAACAAATTATAATCTTCTCACTCTTTCTAATTTTTTGTAAAACTAGAGTAAACTATTTTCTATTTCATTTTGTTATGGGATATAACATTAGAAATTTTCCCATGTATATAAAGTCAATAATTCCTTACAACCCATTTTTTAATTACATTCATATTAATAATGATCCAATTAGTATTTCATTATTTTTTTCTTGACAAGTATAATGTTAATGTTATGACTTGAATCTATAATTTTCTAAAAAGGTACCTCAAAAATAATGGATATTTTCATTGATTTATTTGATTGAATATTAAAACGTTCTTAATTTAGAAATGTAACATCATTGTTTTATAGTTTTCTGTAATAGTAATCATATAATAATGGTTGTGGGGAACACTCAAACTCCTGTGAACTATTTAATTCCTCTTTTAAATCAATGATAGAGATATATCATTTGAAAAATTATCAGATGTCCCATATAGACTACTTTTCTTCCATTAAACAATTGATGATTTTTATTCCCCTATATGAAAAATGAAAATATTCATATCATTTGATAATATATCATGATATGTTTTTATATATAGAAAATCTGTTCCGAGTGAACATTAATATAGAACTAAAAAAATCACACTTTCTTATAGGCATTAAATACTGTAACCCCAATATCTTGATGAAATTTAAAATCGTATATCAATGGAGATAAATAAATATAAATCACATTAGTGAGATATTTAATTCTACAAATCTTTAATCTCATCAAGAAATAGTTCCATTTCATACATATCTATTGGATAATTTTGTAAATTACCAAAAAAATGTTCTTGAAAAACATTGGTTTATGAGACTCCAATATAGATTTATCGCAACCCTTCCTAAATCCATTTTATGATTTCTAATATCATTTTAAAATTCATAAATATTATGATCAAATATTTTCCACTATTGTGAACCAATGAATACAAAATATGTAAAATTACTAAAATATACCATTAATAAATAATGTATAATATATTTATAGATAATTATTTAGATATATATCAAAATATGGCAACATTTTAAGTGTATTCATACCCAATCCCAATAAAAAAATTATATTTTCAAATAAAATTATTACCATTTATAACCATGATTCATAATACTCAAGAAGTAATTACAAAAAATGGAACATAAAATAACATTAGGATAGTTAAATTAATGATATTAAAAGTAAATGGTATATTTAAATGCCTCATGAAATAATATAAGTTAATATAACAAACAAACGTCTCACTAAAGGAAAATGGGGAAAATCATTTACTGATTCGGTAGCTATTTAATGATAAACCACATGATAGAGATATCCTAAAATGGATTTGTGAATAATAATAAATTTAATGATAATAGTAATAAAATAAATTTTTCGTTAGTATATTAACCACATATAAGAAGTGGTGGTGAATATATAATTTGACTCACAAAAGTAAAAAAGTGAGACGAAAATCTATTACATTAAGTCTCACTATGATCATACACAATCCTAATTCCTGTATAATAAATATAAGATTATTATAAATATATCATATAACTATATTCATATATTTATATAATATCATATATTATTTTATTATGTCCTTTTATTACATGTTTATTAATAAATCCTTGATTAAGTTACGTTTTGGTTAAAAATTCCTTTGTTTTTTATAAATATTTATATTTTTTATATTTTTGATTTTATTACCTTATTCAAGATTTAATAATATAAATAAAGATAAAAAATTATATATATCCATTGATGAATGTCACCTCTTTTTTCTGTATCTTCTTTTGGTTTGCACAAAGAGCCTTCCATGGAAATATATTTTCCAAATTAAAGGATTCCAGTATTATATTATCGAATATATGATTTTATTTTTTGAATTATTTTTTCTGAAATAAATTTCTTGAGAGGTGTGAATAATGGGGGATATTTAGTGCCCTTTTATAATTGAGGAGGGGAATTATTATAGATACTCCAGTATTTACTATCAGACGTATCAATTGATTCATGTAGCACAGAAATTATATAATATTGAATATTAGGTTTTATTTTGTTGATATAAATATCAAAAAGAATAAAATAATTTTTATAATTTTCTTCAAGAAGTTCTATGTTTCCTTTTTTTATTTTGGTTTTTTCAAGTAACTAATCTTCTCAACTAGCTAATTCAACCACAAGGTACAAATTGAAGTTAGATATATTAGTAAAATTAGACACATTTATTAAAATATTATTTATATAATTTATAAAATATAAATCTCTCATGTTTTTGAAGATAATTTTAACTTAAGGATAACTAACTCAAAAAACACCACTTCAACACTAAAAAAGGTAACAATTATTTTACTATTTAGAAGTAAATATATTCATTATAAAATATTAATGCGTCCATTAATTGACCATATTTTATTTATTTTCACATTTAGTATCATCATGTCAAATTAATGTTTTTTATTAACTTTAAATCATTTAATAAAATACCACTTATTATAAAATAATGTTAATGTCAATTGTGAAATTATTTATTTAATATGAATTTAATAATATCAAGGAAATAATGGAATTACAATATATTAAGTTCACACCTTATTAAAAACATATATT
The DNA here is from genome assembly GCA_963277665.1 of Viscum album. Classification (NCBI taxonomy): domain Eukaryota; kingdom Viridiplantae; phylum Streptophyta; class Magnoliopsida; order Santalales; family Viscaceae; genus Viscum; species Viscum album. The sequence goes on along the minus strand of OY728123.1, from coordinate 417,929,336 downwards.
TATCTGAAAAATTTATTTATGATAATTCATTCAACATATATAACTTTCAATGTTTTTGGTGTCATTTATTTTATTTTATTATTAACTAATTAATTATGCTATTGATGTTTCATAAAAAATTTATGTAATTATTAAATATATAAAATTTTATAATAAATTATCATGATAAAAATATCACTAAAGATAATAAAATAATATTTATAATCTAACATATGATGTTTTTTCCAATCCCAAAGCACTATAAATAGAAAAGGAAATGAAGGTTTGGGTTTTGACTTTTTCTTTACATTGCTTATTATATATGTCATTTTCATGGAAGTGTTTCCCCCTAAATCAAATAATTTGAGACAAAGCTGTTAAGGGTTTAAATATATCCATACAATGTGTTATGGAAAATTAGGTAAGTCATTTTACACATTATATTCTCTGTTTAACATCTAAGTAAACTCATTTTTACTTTAATCAATGTAATAAATTCTAACTACTCTCACTAAAAACATTTTTCAAAAATTACCTTGGCCTGATTAGAAACTAAAAATTAGGTTGATACAAATTTGGAATTAATATTTTTAAATTCAATTCATATATTTGCGACAATTTAATTCAAAATTAATCTTAGAGACATGATGACAAAGCTTGATTTTATGGTGAAAAGGGTCCAAATTTTAAATTTTTTTTATTCAATTTCAAAATTAAATTGATTAAAATAATATAAATTGGATTAATCTATGTATAATTTATCTATTATATCATTTAAACCAACTAAATACATAGTTTAACTTTATAATTTATATAAACAAAAATGTAGTTGTCAATAAAAATATAGTACTTTTCACTATAGAACAAAAAATGAAACTACTCAGAAAAATACAGAATATTCACCTTAAGTCAATTTAAATATTCAAATAAAAAGGCATAGTTTATTTTTTCATGTAAATTTTATAAATTTGATAAAATTTAATTAAAAATTATGTGTTCCAAGGATTATCCACCCTTATTTTAGAAAAGATGATGTTTTTCTAGAAAACATTTCTTTTTCTTTAAAATGTTTTTTATTTTGTTACTAATCAGTAAATAAATAATTGAAATTGCTGGAATGAATATATAGATATGTATGTCTATTACGTGGAACAATACAAGAGGGGGTGAATTGTAGGTTTAAAAACCTTCGAGTTCTAGAAACTAAGAGATTAGTTTAAATGATGTTAAACTAATACAAATACAAACACTCACAATTGTATTGAATATAAAAAGCTATGATGTATTGTAATACTAATGTAAAGTAAAACAATTGTATTCAAGATGAACACAATAATCAGAGTAATACAAAGATGAATGATACTACCTTAAAGCGTATAGAATCAATCAATACAATATGTAATAGAATGATTATAGTTGAAATAATTACAATTGAATGTGTAAAGAAGAAAGGAAACAATACAAATTCCTTTCTAATACAAGTAACAGTGGAAATGTAAAAGAATTACAATTATTTTAACCCAAAGAGAAGGGTTATCCTTTCGCCTAGGATAAAAGGTATGTCTCGCCAACACCTTGGTGAGCCCTCAATACGATGATCGGACTGTCTGTCTGCCTATCCCTGGGAGCCCTCGATACGACGATCGACACGTCTGTCTACATATCCCTGGCAGCCCTCGATATGATGATCGGCACGTCTGTCTGCCTATCCTCTACAGCCCTCGATTTTGTAGGTAATCGGCACCTCTGTCTTTCAATTGCTTGAAATCCCTCTATACGATGATCGGACGCACAAAGCAGATGAGAGAAGTCACAACATCTCTCTCTAGAATCTTGATTGAAGCAAAGCATCACAGATGTTCCACAAGCTCTCATTCGTTCCCTATCTTAGCTTCAAATGACCTCCTATTTATAGGCCTCATGTTCCAACGGTCATGTTGCCTCCAACGGTCATATTTCTCCAAAAAACTAGGAGGGACTTGGACACCTGGCATCATAACGGTCATATTGAAACAGAAAGCATGACATCGTTTTGATTAGTTTGTAACTAACTCAACGACAACGTATTGGTTAAAACATGATATATATTGATGATAAGCAATGGTACGATTCATATGAAACAAGTGTTTTTGTCTAACTACCAAAACAGGTAATGAATAAATGAATAGCAGAGTCAGTGCAATATATTTGATAGAGTCAGTATGATACGATTGACATAGTCAGTATGGTACGATTGACAGAGTCAGTACGGTACGACTGACAGAGTCAGTACGGTATGATTGACAGAGTCAGTATGGTACAATTAACAGAGTCAGTACGATATGATTAACAAGACATTTGTTATTTCCAAAACAAAATATAGAAGTCAAAATATAACATTTGACTCAACAGAAATGTGGAAACTCAATATTTTTAAAAGTTATTTAATATTATTTATTCCACTATTCTAACAATTTTTTCATAACTTTTATGGTAAATAATAATATTAATATTATATTGATCTTCTAAACAACTCTGTCTTGCATATAATAAGACATAATGAAAGAAAATTTTATTGTGTGTGACCCAAGAAAAAATTACTGTCATGTCTACTAAAAGATAAATTAATTATTGAATGTATCTCAAGAATAACTTGGTTTTGTGGGTAAATAAATCTTAACGTGTTGTTTCATATAATAAGAGCTTAACTAGTGTCTCATGCGACACAAGACATCAAATAATTTTAATTTATTCTTAAGAAAAAATAATTCTTAAAAACACTTGGTGTCATATTATACACCCCTTAAAATTAATTTTTTTGTATAAATTTATCTTGGTAATGATTGGTTTAATAAATTAATGTTCCTTTCTTAGAAACCCACATTGTAAAAAATTAATATTGAAACTTCCATAAAGAAGGGAATGTTAGAGACATATGGTTTATCTAAAGTAAATCATAAAGTGGTTTCCACATTAATGAAAATAGGTTGACGGTGAGGATGTGAAAAAAGAATAAGAGAATAAATAATTAAAAAGAGTGATTTTTGTCATTGATCAAAATCAATTGAATGATAAATATAATTTTAAGGGTCTCAAAACAATAATTTTTTGATGGCCAAAAAGGCCATCGGTTAATCCAAAATGGAGGTACTAGTATCAAATTTATATTGCAAGATCCTTCTCCTAAAGATAAGGATTAATTTTCAATGTTTTATAATATAAGAAATTATTTTTTCCATAGTAATTTTATTAAGTATACTTGAGTGATTCTTTTCTAATACATAAGCCTAATTTCAAAATATGTTTGTGCTTTGGTCAATTTCTATTTCATTCCATATTAAAAAAAAGAATATATTGAAATGAGTTTTTATGCCTGGAGAACTAAAAAACGCCTTTAATGTATTGAAAGATCTATAAAGGAGTGAAAAGTCTTTCTATATATCATAAACTATTTTCAAAACCATCATATTTAACAAATTTTATCAAATATACATAAATATTCATATAGTGTGATAATATAATAATCTCTAAAACCTCATTAAATAATCAACATAATCCATTACATAAATAGTTAGACCTATGAACCTTTAAATAGATTAAAATCTAAAACAAGATAAATAAGGTAAAAATATTTTCAAAAACAACATAACCTTTATATCCAATATATCACAAAGTAGCACTTGATTGTCATATACTAAACATGTGAACACCCTCATCATGTATTCTCTTGAATCCTGGAAATAAGTTGAGTGTCCCTAAAACCATTTTTAATATATACATGGTCGTTCATTCCATATATAGAACATATATTATTTGATATATTCCTTAAATTATAAATATTGGTAAACAAACATACTGATATCATACACCACTTTTTCAATAAAAATATTATATGTTCAGAGGTCATAAATACTATGTGATTTACTTTATTCATATCGATCACCTATTTAACCATACTGAAAGTCATTTTATAATTCTTAAGAACATTTTAAGGGTTTTATTACATGAATCAATATATCACACTTCCATTTATTCACCTTTCTAGTCCATTGGCATGATTCATATTATTCATACAAATCCTTAATGAAAAACCTATACAAAACAACACATATATTTTTTTCAATTCTTAATTCAAAAATCCAAATACGAATACACATTTATTATTCCACTTCATTGATTGGAATAGAAAATATCATTTCATGGACTATAATTAAATTATTGGCTTTGTATATTGATTTGGTAAATTCCAACATTCTCCATATATGAGACATTGAACACCTTGATAAATTTCCACTCTATAACCCATTTCGACACATAAAAAACATCTTCCTCTCCATTTGAGATATTCTTTCAGGTTTTTCATCTAAAATTATTGATAAGTAAAAATTTTAGTTTTATTTCCTCAATCCATTAAAACATGATCTTTGATAAAAAAAATGTTCCTCTTAGATATTTTACTAGGATCCTCATTGAATTTCACATTGTTAATCATATATTAGAGTAGATGATTAGGCATAATCACAATATATTTCTCTCAATAAATAATCTAATTTTTTAATAGTCACTAAATATTACATCATATTCAATGCTAACAGGATTTATTATGGTTCTATCCATTTACTAAAATAAAAAAACATAGTGAATGAAATGAAAATTATAGTGAAAACCACATAATCAGGAAAAATACCTTTTAAGATGCCTAAATCATAATTCATTCCATTCATCTGTAAAATCTTATCTTCATCCTATGGTATTCATAAAAATCATATATTTAAATGCTTAATTGTGGTTCTTAATTATTTTTTAAATTTCCAAAGTGTAACCATCATGAGTGACAAATCTAATGTTTAACAAGGTCCCTTATCGTGCACTAGTTCTGTATTGATTCTAGAAAAAAATGGTGTTTTTAGGGATATTAACCCCATATAATTTTTTTATTGATCCAAATTCACATATAGTATCCATATGGGGTTTTAATTCCTTATAAACCACTCCCTCAGTCCTTCACAAAAATTCCATGAAACTTTTATAAACATTGATTCATCTTTATACTTATCATTAGGGGCATCCCTATAAATATCCTTTGAAATATACCAAGGGATCCCACAAATTATTTGTCATTATAGTTTCCAAAGCTTTAATAAACCATTCCTTTGAAACCAACTATAACAAAATCTACTTCCCATACATAGATAATACGTCATTTTGGATGAATATTCAATACATTATATAAATACATTCCCGAGGACCATAAAAGTTTTGTGCTATTGAAAACATAGAACACAATATTCTTATCTAGTTAATTATATTCAATTATTCCCAAAAATATAATCCCATTTACTAATAATAATTAAAACATCTCTAAATAAAATGAGGTTTTGAAACATAATAAAGGGGAGATTTGATGCTTATTAACAATAAATAAAAGAGATATGTAATCATAACTTGAACAAAACAGTGTGAGAACACGATCCTAACATTTGAAAACCATACCCAGCATATCAAAGATCATAGTCACGAGTCATTCAATAAATATTGTTAATTCATAATGCAGGAATCATAATGGAATAAAATAACATGATCAATGGGGGAATAATATAGTCATAAGGAATTGAATTTTTTTCATACACATAGTGATATAAAATAATATGTCAAGGATAACTTCTAAGACATTCAAAACATGACAAGCTTGGGATAACCACATATTTACATTCTTTGGGATTAGGCTGACAACTCATGTACCCTCTTTTCGGGCATGGGATAAACAAAAATATAACCTCACGTTTTGGATTGTGGTAACCACCTGTGTACCATCATATTTGGTGATTGGTTAATCAACCATGTACCATCATCATTTGGTTTAAGATAATGATCGGTGTGCCTGTCTCATCAGGATTGGTCACAACACATGTGTACCCTCTAACATTGTACATACGTGTTTCATATGATCATAGAAGTTCATTATGTTTTAACCCAGGAAATGAAACGTATATCATAAAATTTGATTATATTATTACCTGTGTAGGAGAGATTCGTCTAGTAGTCATTTCAAAAGAGCATATTAACTGGAAGGAAGACAATTTCATAAGTAACATGGCATCCCAAACATAAACAATTCATTAGTATATTATTTATGTAATCATTGGATAATATCTCCATTAATTCATATTTAACCTAAAAGATTTCATCTTATTTGTAAAATAGTTTTGAAAGACTATGGGGGAAAGTTATTGAAGAAAATATAATTTATTTGAAAATTAAATTAAAAAGAACATTTTAAAAATGCATTCCATTTAAATTAACCTTGAAAAAATTAAAGTAATGTTACAAAATTAAATTCAAATAATTACTTAGTAAAATATTATATCCACTTTTAGAAGAAAAAAAATTCATATATAAAACATTTGGAAGAGCATTTCCTTTGAAAATGACCGGAAAACCATATAATTGAAGCTTTAGAAATAATTTATGTCACTTTTGAAGAAAATTACATTTTTAAAATCCTTTTACAAAAATGTTATCTAAAAATAATATTTCAAACTATTTTTTAAATCATTTTTAGATAATATAGTTATTGATAAAATAGATTTCTGACTGAAGAGATATTTATGGTAAAAGTTTCTTAAAAACACTTCCTTAAATATATTAAGTACCAAAAGGTGAAAAAATGGTAACATTACAGGAATATATATTCAATAAGAATTGTATAATATATTTAATTATATTTCCTGATATATGTATCATAATATTTTAACATTTGATGAATATTCAAAAACAATCTTGATACATGATGAGATTGTAACCTAAATGTTTTTCAACATTGGTAACCTTTAATCATAAGCCTATTAAAGTAATAAAATAAAATGGATATTAAAATAATATTATGATATTTGAATTCCTGATATTTCATGAAAATGGGATATATATAAACCTCATGAATGAATATAGGTTCAAATCATAACATATTTCCCAAAGAGGGAAAATTGAGACAAAATCCCTTATGGATTTAGTAACTTTTGAACCGTAATTAACATAAAAGAGGGATAATTAAATAAATATATAAATATAAATATAATTTATAATTATAACCCTAAAATACATTGATGGTATGTATATAAACAACACTGAATAAGTGGTGTTGAATATATCATGTGTCACACAAAATTAAAAAAAAATATACATTATTCTCCTATCATATGTTTTGACTCACTTCGTACTTGTTAAAATTTATTTTATAATAAATATATAAAATAAACATGTTCATATATATCATATAATATTTTATTTTTGTATACCATTTATTACCTATTTATTAAAAATTCCTTGTCATATTTCTATTTCGGTTAACAACCACTTTGTTTTTCATATATGTTTTGGATTGATATATTTTTTATTCACCTAATTTAATCATGATTTCATAATCTAAAGAATCATAAACATTGTATAAATATCCTATATATTATTTATATTATTATTTTTATTAATCAATAAAATTTAGTTATAGGTGATGAGATACACTATTTAGGGAGTTGGTAGGTCACACGTACCAGTGAATATTTTTTCCATTTTCATGTCATATTGAAATAAATAATGGAAAATGATATATATAAATATATATAATAATAATAATAGAATTCTTTATCAATATATATCACATATTTCTATTTAACCCATCCTTTATTCATTCCATTTAAGGTGTGACCAAATCGTATCGCTTCGTGAGGCAAAAGTATGTCGTACACACAAACGATGCTGTCTTATTTTAAAAAATGATAACCATGAGGCTATGTGTTCTATAATAATTATAAAAATATAAATACCTAAAATAGTATCACATATATCATATATACAAATTATATCCATAATTATTCCCAATATATAGAGGTAGTAATGGAAAAATGAACGGAATCGGTCCATAAGGCAGTAGTTCACCAAACCCAAAAACAACGATTTCGTACCCCATATGATGGAAGTTTGAGTGGATGTAGGTTTTTCCTTTATAATAACAATATTTTTGTATGTTTAAGATACTTATGTTATAATATAATCAATATATAAAATAATTTAAGGGGTTTAAATAAGAAATAAAATAAAAAATTTCCTTGACGAATGTCACATATTCTTTGGGTGTCTCTATTTAGATTTAACCAAATGAATTATTTTGTTTGATTTATGACCGAATTATAGATTATAGAGTGGGGTGAGTTTACTTTGGAATTTATCAGGATATTAATTTTCCAAACTGTGTTTCTTGTGTGGTTTGAAGAGTGGGGTAGAGTGAGTTATATTTTATATTTGAGGAGTGGAATTATTGTAAATACTAAAAAGTGATTAATGTTGAAAGTTGTCCCTTTCCTTCATCGGGATAAAAATATGTATTGAATATAGGTTAGAGTGTATTTGGATGGGAAATACCTCAACCCCAAACAAATAAATTCATATTTATAATTTTATTCCATAACTTCTTTGTTTCCCAATTTGTACCATTTTGGTTTTTTATAAAGGTTAATAATTTTCTATCATGGTTAATTTTTCCATTTAAACTAAATTAAATTGATACATATTAGAAACTATTTACACACTTATTATAAAATATTATAGCTAGATTATAAATTAAAAATCCCATATGTGTTGGAAATTAATATTAACATAAATAAAAGTAACTCACAAACACACTACTTTAACCCTAACTATACAAACAATGGCTTTCCTACTTTGGGGACTATATGTTCATTTTTGAAAGATAAATTTTTCCAATAAAGAATCATATCATATTTTTTTAACATTTAATAGCCACTTTGAATAATATTTTATTTTCAGAAACGTTAAATAATTTGATGAAATTTCATTTATTATTAAATTACATTAATGAAAATTTTGACATTGTACAGTTTCTTATAATATAGAAATATCATGGAAATAATGGAATTTCAATTAATTTAGTTCCTCCTGTATAACAAGAAATATTAATTTATTAAATTTATGTGAGATGATAATTCACTCAATTTACCTCATTATTATTATTTGTAGTATCATTTATTTTAGTTAATTATTTACTAAATAATTCACTTAGTTGTTTTTTTATGAATTTGAGGTAATTGTGTATTCTATAAAAAAATAAACCAATTTTTAAGGATTAAAAATAATTTAATTCTAAAAATAATTTTTATATTAAATCATATAATTTTTCCCTATCAAAATGATTTATAAATATTAATGTAATGAAGGGTTCATTTTTTTTCTTTTTCATTATTTATATAACTATATTGGTCACCGTCATGTAATATTGTCTCAAAAGTCATAAAAAGAGAAGATAAGGTGTTAGGGTTGAAATATGCCCATCCAATTTGTGTTGGAAAATTTGGTAGTCCATTTTACACCTTATATTTAATGTTTAACTACTATATAAACTCATTTTTTACCTTAATCACTTTGATTAACATTTATTATTTTCAATATTCACTTTGGTCCAAAATTATGTTGGACATAATAAAAATAATATATTATTCTAATTCCAAATATTTACTCCATTTTTATAAATTCTTTTCATATATATGTAAAATTTTAATTTAAAATTAATCACATAGGAATGGTGAGAATGTGGTCTTGTAATGTGAGAAAGACCAATAGATTACAATTTTTTATAAACCATTTGAATATTAAATTGATTCAATTTACCATAATTGGATTAATAGATAAATAATTTAGGTATTGGAATATAAAACTAATTAATATGATAAGTTTCTGTTATAAATTATGTAAACAAAAATGAAAGTTTTCAATTAAAATTTAGTCATTTTCCTTATTCCACAAAAATGAAATGTCTCATAAAAATACTGAAATTTCACCCTAAAGTAATTTTGATATACTAGATCCAAAAAAGACGTTTGTTTTGAAAAATAAATTTTCTAAATGTGTTGAAATTAAATTTTATTTTTTGTGCACTACGAACTACCAAACAGTCTTTTAGAATGGATATTATTTCTCTAAAAACTTTTCATATTCATTTAAATGATACATATATTATTTATAATCAATATATAACTAATAAATATGTGAGAAATATATATTTTCATATGTTATTTAATCTAATTCATTCCCCCTATAAGGGACACCTAATCTATGTGATATAAATAAAGGGAAAATATTACAGTGGATGAGAACAAATCTCATCATTCCATTCTAATAATGTATCATTCCTCATCTATCATGGTGACGGTGGTTTCTGGCCCTTGGAGGTTGGAAATGTGGGGAATCCAATATATTATTTAAATAGTCTATAGACATGGACCATATCATCATGTGTATGATCTATGGATCCCCACTAGATGAATTACAAAATGAAATGGTGAACCAAACATGAATCATATCTCCTGAAACTATGTTCAAATGAAGGATTTTGGGATTCTCTAGTTCAATACATCATTAACATGAATCCCTCCTCTAGCTGAGAGATGATTATGAGCATTGCACATTTTGGGAATTGACTTCATAAATTTCATTTTGTGGCTTGGGTCCATGTGTTATATAGGACCACTATTTCAGGAAACATTAAACATCATACTACTAATCAATGATGGGGTTCAATAATTGGAAGTGTAAAAATCCTACACAATTATTGCTCTATTACAAGATTCATAGCTCGAATATCTTATGTGAACCCTATATCCTTCGCCCCTACAAACATTTTAAAAGGATGGGGATCAATTCCATTGTACACTACTAAATTTTTGAATGGGTCATCCCAACAATAGATATGGGACATAAATACTTGTATGTTGTGGTGTTGTGCCACCTCCACACGCCCGAGTGGGACCATGGAGGGGGAACACCCCCTCCCATTTCCAAAACAAATATGATTAATATTCATTCGCTATAATGATATGATTCCTCTCTACAATTATCCAAGGAGGTAGGTGATGCATTGGTACTTTCAAAAGTTTCCATCATTTGATAATTAAAACTACTAATGAATTCTTTCAAATTTTAATATTTATGGACATCAGTTTATTACATCACTTTCTACCCTAGTAGAGAAAATAATATTCATCAAATTATTGAGTGAGTGTCATAAGTTGGATACAAAAACTAATTCCACATGTTAGAGTATTAATGAATATTCTATTTACCATAACGTGGAATATATATTTGATATGTAACAAGTTTAAGAAACACCTGTAACGTCATTTTTTATAATTCATCATCATTTATAATGGGATTTAAATTCTTGATATTTTGAATGTGGATCTTTCCATGTTGGTTTTTATAGAATTAGGTTGAATACCATTCTAAAATGGGAAATATATATTTATTTCAAATTTGACTCACAATGAAATATTCCTTCATGAATGGATTTTAAGGTCGGTTTATTATAAAACAGATAGGGTAGACCACCATGAATGCATTCAACATTTGTTTTTAGAAAAATCTTATGTTATAATCTAAACAATGGTTCGTTTCTAAGTATGTTTTAATAAAAAAATTTGGGGAATTTTGAGTTTTTTAAAAATATTTAAAAATTAAAAAATCCCACACTTGAAAACTCAAAAATACATAATGAAATTGTGAAAGAAAATTGAATATACCAAATAAGGGCTTCCAAAATTATTAATATTTTTTAAAATATTTTTTATAAATATAATTCTAAATGAAAATAAAACTCAAAATTATTCAATATTACAAAATATAACTGATAAATGTTTTATAGATGTTTCAGTTTATTTAATTTAAATAAATATGTTTCACAAAATGCATACAAAATAATGTTTTACGAATTTAAAAAATAAAATATTTTTCAAATTACATAAATTATAATAAGTCTATCATTTTTAAAATCTGTTATTATGCAAGTCATGATTATCTCATAAATGTGTCCTAAATCATAATATCGAGATTAAATATTACTTTGTTAATTATTAAATAGCATTTCTAAAAAAAATTTAATAAACTAGAGAACGATACTTATAATAGAAATAGATCATTTAATAATATAGAAGATAACTTCGAGAACATTTAAATATTAATTTTTTATGGTTCTACTATTGAATATTATTCCACGTTTAACTCAATAAGTGTACTCTCATAATTGAAAATATAATGTTCAAAAACCAATATAAAATTATAATCATAATATTAAAGAACTGAAAGAATGGAATAAAACCATTTGTTGTAAGAACATGTTAAATCTACTTCAAACACAACCCAGTAAATAGAATAATGAATATGCTTTAAATTCATTTGGAAAGAATATATATAACAACATATGGACGATATGAAGGTACTAAAACCTAAATATTTCCATTCCTTTATAGACACTTCTTCAATTTTAGATACTCTTATATATGATAATCGAAATAAAATATTATAAGTAATTCCTATTATAATGATAAATAAAAAATGAAAAAAACATATACCACATAAGTCACCTAATGGATAAGATTAGATGTGAAATATAAAAATATGACAAATACACTATCCAGATATAGACACCTCCTTACTAGGAAATTCCAGAGGAGTAGTTGGATCAATAATATCATGTACCTCTACTCATATCTAACCAGACTATATAAGATGATTATTTTCATAATCCCCTAAATGATATACAATTAGGTAATCTATAATATGTAAATGGGAATCCCTAGAAATAAACTCATAATATAAGGTAATGTCTGAATGATGAGGTTGTGGATCTAGAGGGGTAGATGTAATAGGTTTTGTATGTCTCGTTGCTTCTATAATCATAGTCAATAAATATAATTTAATTCTATCCATTATTGTCTCATTCATCTATCACAAATAATCCTTCAATGAATATATTTTTCCCATATATTCAACCCACATTGATGTCTCACTAGGGGTGCATCAAATAACTTTTTAAAATTGATACACTCTTTAAACCATATGAAAAATCCCGAGAGTTCTGAATTTCCTACTATAGTATAAGGAATATCAATCATTCACTAAGGGTAGATATCCCCTCTTCCATTTTCCCTGGAAGGGTGTTTTGAATTAATATTTTTGAAGTTAATAGTTCTGATTTTTGTTTTTTAAATATTATTATTTATAATTAACTAATAATTAATAATAAATAATATTATAATCTATATCCTTTTTCGGATTAGTAATATAAATAACCTTTTTATCATTCTCACCCTTTTCGATTTTTTATGATGTCTGGGAGGAGATATATGGTCAATTAGAACCTTATTTGAGCTTCCACTTGACATGGATGCTAATTCAATAAATTTTTCCTCAATAACTTGATGGAATAATAAAGGATACAATCTATGTGGAAATTTAAGTGAGTTTAAATTGTGAGATTGTATCTCTTAGTGATATTTGCTATAGGCATGAAACATAAGGAGAAAGAAATAAATTATAAAGTTATAAAAAATATTAAAATATATTATTTAATGTATAAATAAGTTTACATTACTCATTCATATCTTCTTTTACCCTTTATTAACAACATTTTACCATTAATTAAATTTATATTACCCTTCCTTAACATTTTTACCATTAATAATCATTGTTTTACCATAAATTAATTTTTTTTTACAATTAAACATCATTAATTTACCCTTAATTATATTTTTATAACATTATATACATTTTGTTTACCATAAAATGACATTATTTTACACTTTATTGACATTATTTTACCTTTTTATAATTTAAGTTACAATTACATAACATTTTTACTCATACATAACATTTTCTACTATTAAATAACTTTATTTTATTCTTAAATAACACTATATTACCCTTAATTAACTTTTTTTTACCCTTAAATGACTTTAGTTTACCCTCACATAACTTTTTTAAGCCTTACATAAATTTTTTCCCTTTCTTAACATTCAAATACACTTTTATAAAAAAAAAATTGGTAGTTGCATACCATTATTTTACCATTGCTTAATAATTAAAATATTCTACCCACTCATATATAGCATTGTTTTAAGATTAGTTTTTTTATATTAAATATATTTTTAAGTCAAAAAATTATAAATATAGTTATCAAAGTCATCAAAACCCATAAAAAATATTTATCTTACAATAATAACATGCCATAATTGTTTCCTCACAGTGACTGTAGATCAAATTTTGATATATATCTCAAACTATAAACCCATGAATAACGCATGGATTCTAATTTGGTTAGTTTATAAAGATATATTATTAATTTTTATTCATGTTAAAATATTTCACTCATGTTTCATAAAAAGATAAATCATTTTTCTTAAAACCTTTTGTCACATGAAAGTTAAATTTCATCGATGATTTAATAGAAAAAATACTATAAAATGTATAATATTTAAACCATTGGAAAAATAAATAAATTGACATAAAAATTTTGCTATTAAGGACTCCAATGTGAAAACCATCACCAAATGGTTTACACTCATCTAATTTGGGAATAATATACTTATACTAGAATGACATTACATAACCAGATGACTTCAAAACTACATGACATGTGGTCTTTTTGGTTGAAATAAAACATTCAAGGAAATATTCGACCACTAGTCTCAACATGTGAGTGGATGTTTTAGTAACCATGTATCCACATTGCTTCCATATACAGGTATGATCAACTATATAGAAGAAGAAGAAGTGATACACGTAATTTTCAGGAAATATAAAATTTAGTTTAATAATTGATTATCTAATTTATTAATTAATATATTTATATATAATAATGTAAAGACCTCGGTTCTTATGCCTTGGTATCTATCACATAGTAAGATATATAAAACATCAACAAAATTATTCCAAAATATATCTGATTAAAATTAAATAAATATAAAAACCAAAAATGATTTTTCATAATAGAAAATAAAACATTTAATGTTTTATTTTTCAATAAAAAAAATGTGTAACTAAAACTACTGTATATTAAAATTAACAACAACAAAAAATGATATATATGATTAGAATATAACAATTTTAAATTAAATATAGTTTTCATTGTTTGCAAATAAATAAATTATATTAGTAAAAATGTAATTGATTATAATATGAATAGATTTATAAATTTTTTATTGAAAAAATTATGTATTCCTAAATACTCATAATATAAAAAATTTAGTCACAACAAAATAATAAAGGAAAAATATTTGAACGAAAATTATTTATTTATATTCAATAAAAATAAAAAAATAATACAAAAAATATAGTAATCCTATATATTTATATATACATAAATATAAAAGTTAAAAAATAATTGTTTTAACTCTGTTAGGGTCGAAAATATTAATTATTTAATTAATTAACAACATAATTTGATTTTTCTCATATCCCTTTTACGTGATTATTTAATTTAATTTATAGAACTTTCATATCACATTCATTGTTATCATTAGTTAATATTGGAATATAAGTATAAATATCAGATAATATTTCAAAATCATCAATATTATAATCACCAAAATGTGTTTTTTCCATTGGAAAACAAATGACCTCTAATAATTTGATTGGTATTTAAAAAAAATAGTTTATTAGGTGTTTCTATAATAAATGAATCCTCCTTGAAAGTAAATATTTTCCAATCATCATGTATAAATCCATACTCATCATTATTCACACCATTATTACTATCAACCTAGTAATGCATAATTTTCAGTACACAAAATTTAGTATAATCAATCTCTTATAATTCCTCAACTACTCCAAAAATTATGTTGATGCATAAATTGGGATTTTATGCTTGGCACTATAAATATGTATTCCTTCAGTGAAAAACATTACTACACATTTTTTAAATGTACTCTCATGTAATCCTAGTTTTTTTATAATGTGTAACAATTCATATAAAATTTGATCCATTTAATCAGATTAATACTTGGTCCACATGTTAATAATTTCCATGATTCTTATATGGATATATAAATGTTTATTTTCTCTTTATAACATGATGAAAATCTATTTTAATGTTTATTTATCAAACAAGTTACATTTCAACCCTTATATTAAACATATAATCCAAAAATATATTATGATAAATATGTTTTATCAATTCCTATATTGTTTGAAATATTAAAATGTTTTCCCACACATCATCACATGGATTTAATTTTACCTTTTTCCATGAATCCTTTTTGTTTTTTTATCAACTATAAAATTTCAAGATATAGGTAGACGAATATTATCCACATTAGAAAAGTAATATGGAAAAAAACTCAATTACCTCAAATAATTTTTGTTTTTGAATATTAGAGGCCTCTAGTCGATCTATACTCTTAATGTATCCCTTAAAAATTTCAAATGTATTTTTAATGGATAAATATTACATAAATAAACAAACCCATTTATTTTAGCTCTTTCAAAAAATGAGATTACCAATGAACAGTTCAATAAAAAAAGATGATAGTTAATACATTTCTAGTTGATAATGTTTTAGGATCGATTTATTCTACAATTAGTCAATCATATATTGATGTATTTATTTTTTTCAATCTGAATTTAAAACGTAACTCATCTAGATTATATATTTTCATACAGGTATGGTAAATATTCCACGCAATGAAATCGGTAGTATTTTCTTGATAAACACATGATAGCCCTCACATTTCATACCTATTAACATTAAATCCTTCAATGACAAAAAAATTTTCACACTTGAAGGTGAACCAATGGGAACATTAATACTATGTAGGAATTAACAAATTTTTATCTTCTCACTATTTCTAATTTTTTGTAAAACTAGAGTAAAATATTTTCTATTTCATTTTGTTATGGGATCTAACATTAAAAATTTTCCCATGTATATAATGTCAATAATTCCTTACAATCAATTTTTTATTTACCTTCATATTAATAATGATCCAACTAGTATTTCATTATATTTTTCATAACAAGTATAATGTTAATGTTATGACTTGAATCTACAATTTTCCAAAAAGGGACCTCAAAAATAATGGATATTTTCATTGATTTATTTGATTGAATATTAGAACGTTCATAATTTAGAAATGTGACATCATTGTTTTATAGTTTTTTGTAATAGTAATCATATAATAATGGTTGTGCGGAACACTCAAACTCCTGTGAACTATTTAATTCCTCTTTTAAATCATTGATAGAGATATATCATTTGAAAAATTATCAGATGTCCCATATAGACTACTTTTCTTCCATTCAACAATTGATGATTTTTATTCCCCTATATGAAAATGGAAAATATTCCTATCATTTGATAATATATCATGATATGTTATTATATGTATAAAATCTGTTCCGAGTGAACATTAATATAGAACTAAAAAAATCACACTTTTTTATAGGCATTAAATACTGAATCCCCAATATCTTGATGAAATTTAAAATCGTATACCAATGGAGATAAATAAATATAAATCACATTAGTGAGATATTTAATTCTACAAATCTTTAATCTCATCAAGAAATATTTCCATTTCATACATATCCATTGGATAATTTTGTAAATTACCCAAAAAAATGTTCTTGAAAAACATTGGTTTCTGAGACTCCAATATAGATTTATCGCAACCCTTCCTAAATCCATTTTATGATTTCTAATATCATTTTAAAATTCATAAATATTATGATCAAATATTTTCCACTATAGTGAACCAATGAATACAAAATATGTAAAATTACAAAAATATATCATTAATAAATAATGTATAATATATTTATAGATAATTATTTAGATATATATCAAAATATGGCAACATTTTAGGTGTATTCATACACAATCCCAATAAAAAATTATATTTTCAAATAAAATTATTACCATTTATAACCATGATTCATAATACTCGAGAAGTAATTACAAAAAATGGAACATAAAATAACATTAGGATATTTAAATTAATGATATTAAAAGTAAATGGTATATTTAAATTCCTCATGAAATAATATAAGTTAATATAACAAACAAACGTCTCACTAAAGGAAAATAGGGAAAATCAGTTACTGATTTGGTAGCTATTGAATGATAAACCCCATGATAGAGATATCCTACAATGGATTTGTGAATAATAATAAATTTAATGATAATAATAATAAATTAAATTTTTCGTTAGTATATTAACCACATATAAGAAGTGGTGGTGAATATAGAACTTGACTCACAAAAGTAAAAAAGTGAGACGAAAATCTATTACATTAAGTCTCACTCTGCTCATACACAATCCTAATTCCTGTATAATAAATATAAGATTATTATAAATATATCATATAACTATATTCATATATTTATATAATATCCTATATTATTTTATTATGACCTTTTATTACATGTTTATTAATAAATCCTTCGTTAAGTTACGTTTTGGTTAAAAATTTCTTTGATTTTTATAAATATTTTTATTTTTTATATTTTTGATTTTATTACTTTATTCAATATTTAATAATATAAATAAAGATAAAAAATTATATATATATATATATTTATATATATCTTATTTAGTCTTTATATATTTATTTATATTAATTAATAAAATCTACTGATAAGAGATGGAAAACATCATTCATGGATACAATAGTTCGTATGTACGCATGAACGTTGTTTCCACTTTCTTATTATACTAAAATAAAGAAAGGTAACCAGTACATAAATATTATCATTACAGTATAATTTTTATGTCAAATATATCAAATATTCCTATTTAACATATCCTTAACACATTATGTGTAATGAACAGATGAATCACAACGCTTCATGATGCGGTAGTTCATCATACACATAAACGATGTAATCATGTTCTCAAAAAGTAATGAATGCATTTATGTGTTATATAATAATTATAAAACCTTTGATAAATTATATATATCATATATTAATATAAGTTTCATCATTTTTAGAAAACATTGAGAGTTTTCAATTGAAAAAAGGAACAATGTCGATTAGTAAGGTAGTAGTATGTCGTACTCAAGAATGATGATTTCATAAACCATTTTCTTGAAGTGTGTGTGATTTTAGGTCTCAAAAATTATATAGAAAATATCTTTATATTTAAAATATTGATTTTATTATATGATCATAATATAAAATTTATTTAATTGTTTTATGATAAATAAAGAAAAAACATCCATTGATGAATGTCGCCTCTTCTTTCTGTATCTTCTTTTGGTTTTCACAAAGAGCCTTCCATGGAAATGTATTTTCCAAAATTAAGGATTCTAGTATTATATTATCGAATATATGATTTGATTTTTGAATTATTTTTTCTGAAATAAATTTCTTGGGAGGTGTGAATAATGGGGGATATTTAGTGCCCTTTTATAATTGAGGAGTGGAATTATTATAGATACTCCAGTATTTACTATGAGACATATCAATTGATTCATGTAGCATAGAAATTATATAATATTGAATATTAGGTTTTATTTTGTTGATATAAATATCAAAAAGAATAAAATAATTTTTATAATTTTCTTCAAGAAGTTCTATGTTTCCGTTTTTTATTTTGGTTTTTTCAAGTAACTAATCTTCTCAACTAGATAATTCAACCACAAGGTACAAATTGAAGTCAGATATATTAGTAAAATTAGACACATTTATTGAAATATTATTTATATAATTTATAAAATATAAATATCTCATGTTTTTGAAGATAATTTTATCTTAACGATAACTAACTCAAAAAACACCACTTCAACACTAAAAACGCTAACAATTATTTTACTATTTAGAAGTAAATATATTCATTATAAAATATTAATTCGTCCATTAATTGACCATATTTTATTTATTTTAACATTTAGTATCATCATGTCAAATTTATGTCTTTTATTAATTTTAAATCATTTAATAAAATACCACTTATTAAAAAATAATGTTGATGTCAATTGTGAAATTATTTATTTAATATGAATTTAATAATATCAAGGAAATAATGGAATTACAATATATTAAGTTCACACCTTATTAAAAACATATATTTATCTGAAAAATTTATTTATGATAATTCATTCAACATATATAACTTTCAATGTTTTTGGTGTCATTTATTTTATTTTATTATTAACTAATTAATTATGCCATTGATGTTTCATAAAAAATTTATGTAATTATTAAATATATAAAATTTTATAATAAATTATCATGATAAAAATATCACTAAAGATAATAAAATAATATTTATAATCTAACTTATGATGTTTTTTCCAATCCCAAAGCACTATAAATAGCAAAGGAAATGAAGGTTCAGGTTTTGACTTTTTCTTTACATTGCTTATTATATATGTCATTTTCATGGAAGTCTATCCCCCTAAATCAAATAATTTGAGACAAAGCTGTTAAGGGTTTAAATATATCCATACAATGTGTTATGGAAAATTAGGTAAGTCATTTTGCACATTATATTCTCTGTTTAACATCTAAGTAAACTCATTTTTACTTTAATCAATGTAATAAATTCTAACTACTGTCACTAAAAACATTTTTCAAAAATTACCTTGGCCTGATTAGAAACTAAAAATTAGGTTGATTCAAATTTGGAATTAATATTTTTATATTCAATTCCTATATTTTCTACAATTTAATTCAAAATTAATCTTAGAGACATGATGACAAAGCTTGATTTTATGGTGAAAATGGTCCAAATTTTAAATTTTTTATATTCAATTTGAAAATTAAATTGATTAAAATAATATAAATTGGATTAATAGATTTATAATTTATCTATTATATCTTTTAAACCAACTAAATACATAGTTTAACTTTATAAATTATATAAAAAAAATGTAGTTTTCAATAAAAAATATAGTACTTTTCACTATATAACAAAAAATGAAACTACTCAGAAAAATACAGAATATTCACCTTAAGTCAATTTAAATATTCAAATAAAAAGGCTTAGTTTGTTTTTTTCATGTAAATTTTATAAATTTGATAAAATTTAATTAAAAATTATGTGTTCCAAGCATGATCAACCCTTATTTTAGAAAAGATGATGTTTTTCTAGAAAACATTTCTTTTTCTTTAAAATGTTTTTTATTTTGTTACTAATCAATAAATAAATAATTGAAATTGTTGGATCGAATATATAGATATGTATGTCTATTACATGGAACAATACAAGAGGGGGGTGAATTGTAGGTTTAAAAACCGTCGAGTTCTAGTAACTAAGAGATTAGTTTAAATGATCTTAAACTAATACAAATACAAACACTCACAATTGTATTGAATATAAAAAGGTATGATGTATTGTAATACTAATGTAAAGTAAAACAATTGTATTCAAGATGAACACAATAATCAGAGTAATACAATGATGAATGATTCTACCTTAAAGCATATAGAATCAATCTATACAATTTGTAATAGAATTATTATAATTGAAATAATTACAATTGAATATGTAAAGAAGAAAGGAAACAATACAAATTCCTTTCTAATACAAGTAACAGTGGAAATGTAAAAGAATTAAAATTCTTTTAACCCAAAGTGAAGGGTTATCCTTTCACCTAGTATAAAAGGTATTTCTCACCAACACCTTGGTGAGCCCTCGATATGATGATCGGACTGTTTGTCTGCCTATCCCTGGGAGCCCTCGATACGACGATCAGCACGTCTTTCTGCCTATCCCCGGCAGCCCTCGATACGATGATCGGCACGTCTGTCTGCCTATCCCCGACAGCACTTGATTTTGTAGGTAATCAGCACCTCTGTCTTTCAATTGCTTGAAAGCCCTCTATATGATGATCGGACGCACAAATCTGATGAGAGAACTCACAACATCTTTCTCTAGAATCTTGATTGAAGGAAAGCATCATAGATGTTCCACAAGGTCTCATTCATTCTCTATATTAGCTTCAAATGACCTTCTATTTATAGGCCTCAGGTTCCAACGGTCATGTTGCCTCCAACGGTCATATTTCTTTGAAATACTCGGAGGGTCTTGGACACCTGGCATCATAACGGTCATATTGAAACAGAAAGCATGACATCGTTTTGATTAGTCTGTAACTAACTCAACGACATCGTATTGGTTAAAACATGATATATATTGATGATAATAAATGGTAAGATTCATATGAAACAAGTGTTTTTATCTAACTACCAAAACAAGTAATGATCAAATGAATAGCAGAGTCAGTGCAATATATATGATCGAGTCAGTACGATACGATTGACGTAGTCAGTATGGTACGATTGACAGAGTCAGTACGGTACGATTGACAGAGTCAGTATGGTACGATTGATAGAGTTAGTACGGTACAATTAACAGAGTCGGTACGATACGATTAACAAGACATTTGTGA
Source organism: Viscum album (assembly GCA_963277665.1). Taxonomy (NCBI): domain Eukaryota; kingdom Viridiplantae; phylum Streptophyta; class Magnoliopsida; order Santalales; family Viscaceae; genus Viscum; species Viscum album. The sequence goes on along the minus strand of OY728123.1, from coordinate 417,907,145 downwards.
TTTCCAAAACAAAATATAGAAGTCAAAAGATAACATTTGACTCAACAGAAATGTGGAAACTCATTATTTTAAAAAGTTATTTAATATTATTTATTCCACTATTCTAACATTTTTTTCATAACCTTTATGGTAAATAATAATATTAATAGTATATTTATGTTCTAAACAACTATGTCTTGCATATAATAAGACATAATGAAAGAAAATTTTATTGTGTGTAACCCAAGAAAAAATTACTGTCATGTCTACTAAAAGATAAATTAATTATTGAATGTATCTCAAGAATAACTTGGTTTTGTGGGTAAATAAATCTTAACATGTTGTTGCATATAATGAGAGCTTAACTAGTGTTTCATGCGACACAAGACATCAAATAATTTTAATTTATTCTTAAGAAAAAATATTTCTTAACAATTCATGGTGTCATATTATACACCCCTTAAAATTAATTTTTTTGTATAAATTTATCAATGTAATGATTGGCATAATAAATTAATGTTCCTTTCTTAGAAACCCGCATTATAAAAAATTAATATTGAAACTTCCTTAAAGAAGGGAAGGTTGGAGACATATGGTTTATCTAAAGTAACTCATAAAGTGGTTTCCACATTAATTAAAATAGGTTGACGGTGATGATGTGAAAAAAGAATAAGAGAATAAATAATTAAAAAGATTGATTTTTGTCATTGATCAAAATCAATTGAATGATAAATAGAATTTTAAGGGTCTCAAAAAAATAATTTTGTGATGGCCAAAAAGGCCATCGGTTAATCCAAAATGGAGGTTTTAGTATCAAATTTATATTGCAAGATCCTTCTCCTAAAGATAAGGATTAATTTTCAATGTTTTATAATATAAGAAATTATTTTTTTCCTTAGTAATTTTATTAAGTATACTTGAGTGATTCTTTTCTAATACATAAGCCTAATTTCAAAAAATGTTTATGCTTCGGTCAATTTCTATTTCATTCCTTATTAAAAAAGAATATATTGAAATGAGTTTTTATGCCTGGAGAACTAAAAAACGCCTTTAATGTATTGAAAGATCTATACAGGAGTGAAAAGTCTTTCAATATATCATAAACCACTTTCCAAACCAATATATTTAACACATGTTATCAAATATACATAAATATTCATATAGTGTGATAATATAATAATCTCTAAAACCTCAACGAATAATCAACATAATCCATTACATAAATAGTTAGACCTATGAACCTTTAAATAGATTAAAATTTAAAACAAGCTAAATAAGGTAAAAATATTTTCCAAAACAACATAACCTTTATATCCAATATATCATAAAGTAGCACTTGATTGTCATATACTAAACATGTGAACACCCTCATCATGTATTCTCTTGAAACCTGGTAATATGTTGAGTGTCCCTAAAACCATTTTTAATATATACATGGTTGTTCATTCCATATATAGAACATATATTATTTTATATATTCCTTAAAATATAATAATTGGTAAACAAACATACTGATATCATACACCACTTTTTCAATAAAAATATTATATGTTCAGAGGTCACAAATACTATGTGATTTACTTTATTCATATCGATCACCTATTTAACCATACTGAAAGTCATTTTATAATCCTTAAGAACATTTTAAGGGTTATATTACATGAATCAAAATATTACACTTCCAATTATTCACCTTTCTAGTCCATCGGCATGATTCATCATATTCATACAAATCCTTAATGAAAAACCTATACAAAACAACACATATATATTTTTCAATTCTCAATTCAAAAATCCAAATACGAATACACTTTTATTATTCCACTTCATTGATTGGAATAGAAAATATAATTTCATAGACTATAATAAAATTAATGGGTTTGTATATTGATTTGTAAAATTTCAACATTCTCCATATATGAGACATTGAACACCTTGATAATTTTCCACTCTATAACCCATTTTGACACATAAAAAACATCTTCCTCTCCATTTGAGATATTCTTTCAGGTTTTTCTTCTAACATTATTAATAACAAAAAATTTTAGTTTTATTTCCTCAATCCATTAAAACATGATCTTTGATAAAAAAAATGTTCCTCTTAGTTATTTTACTAGGATCCTCATTGAATTTCACATTGTTAATCATATATTAGAGTAGATGATTTGGCATAACCACAATATATTTCTCTCAATAAATAATCCAATTTTTTAATAGTCACTAAATATTACATAATCTTCAATGCTAACAGGATTTATTATGGTTCTATCCATTTACTAAAATTAAAAAACATAGTGAATGAAATGAAAATTATAGTGAAAACTACATAATCAGGAAAAATGCCTTTTAAGATGCCTAAATCATAATTCATTACCATTCATCCATTAGATCTAATATTCATCATATGGTATTCATAAAAATCATATATATAAATTCTTAATGATGGTTCTTAATGATTTTTTAAATTTCCAAAGTGTAACCATCATGAGTTTCAAATCTAATGTTTAACAAGGTCCATTATCATGCACTAGTTCTGTATTGATTCTAGCACAAAATAGTGTTTTTAGGGATATTAACCCCATATAAATTTTTTATTGATCCAAATTCACATATAGTACCCATATGGGGTTTTAATTCCTTATAAACCACTCCCTCAGTCCTTCACAAAAATTCCATGAAATTTTTATAAACATTGATTCATCTTTATACTTATCATTAGGGGCATCCCTAGAAATATCCTTCGAAATATACTAAGGGATCCCACAAATTATTGATCATTATAGTTTCCAAAGGTTTAATAAACCATTCCTTTAAAACCATCTATAACAAAATCTACTTCCCATATATAGATAATACGTCATTTTGGATGAATATTCAATACATTATGTAAATACATTCCCGGGGACCATAAAAGTTTTGTGCAATTGAAAACATGGAACACAATATTCTTATCTAGTTAATTATCTTCAATTATTCCCAAAAATATAATCTCATTTACTAATAATAATTAAAACCTCTCTAAATAAATTGAGGTTTTGAAACATAATAAAGGGGATATTAGATTCTTATTAATGGTAAATAAAAGAGATATGTAAGCATAACTTGAACAAAACAGTGTGAGAACACGATCCTAACATTTGAAAACCATACCCATCATATCAAAGATCATAGTCATGAGTCATTCAATAAATATTGTTAATTCATAATGCAAAAATCATAATGGAATAAAATAACATGATCTATGGGGGAATAATATAGTCATAAGGAATTGAATTTTTTTCATACACATAGTGATATAAAATAATATGTCAAGGATAACTTCTAAGACATTCAAAATATGACAAGCTTGGGATAACCACCTATTTACCTTCTTTGGGATTAGGCTGACAACTCATGTACCCTCCTTTTCGGGCATGGGATAAAAAAAATATAACCTCACGTTTTGGATTGTGGTAACCACCTGTGTACCATCATATTTGGTGTTTCGTTAATCAACCATGTACCATCATCATTGGGTTTATGATAATGATCGGTGTGCCTGTATCATCAGGATTGGTCACAACACATGTGTACCCTCTGACATTGTACATATGTGTTTCATATGATCATAGAAGTTCATTATGTTGTAACCCATGAAATGAAATGTATATCATAAAATTTGATTATATTATTGCCTTTGTAGGATAGATTGGTCTAGTAGTCATTTCAAAAGAGCATATTAAATGGAAAGAAGACAGTTTCATAAGTAACATGTCATCCAAAACATAAACAATTCATTAGTATATTATTTACGTAATCATTGGATAATATCTCCATTAATTCATATTTAACCTAAAAAATTTCATCTTATCTGTAAAATAGTTTTGAAAGACTATGAGGGAAAGTTATTGAAGAAAATATAATTTATTTGAAAATTAAATTAAAAAGAACATTTTAAAAATGAATTTCATTTAAAATAACCTTGAAAAATTTAAAGTAATGTTAAAAAATTAAATTCAAATAATTACTTAGTAAAATATTATATCTACTTTTAGAAAAAAAAAATCATATATAAAACATTTGGAAGAGCATTTCCTTTGAAAATGACTTGAAAGCCATATAATTGAAGCTTTAGAAATAATTTACGTCACTTTTGAAGAAAATTACATTTTTAAAATCCTTCTACAAAAAATGTTATCTAAAAATAATATTTCAAACTATTTTTTAAATCATATTTAGATAATATAGTTATTGAATAAATATATTTCTGGCCAAAGAGACATGTATGGTAAGAGTTTCTTAAAAACACTTCCTTAAATATATTAAGTACCAAAAGGTGAACAAATGGTAACATTACAGGAATATATATTCAATGAGAATTGGATAATATATTTAATTATATTTCCTGATATATGTATCATAATATTTTAACATTTTAAGAATATTCAAAAACAATCTTGATACATGATGAGATTGTAACCTAAAATTTGTTCAACATTGGTAACCTTTAATCATAAGCCTATTAAAGTAATAAAATAAAATGGATATTAAAATAATATCATGATATATGAATTCAGGATATTTCATGAAAATGGGATATATATACACCTCATGAATGAATATAGGATCAAATCATAACATATTTCCCAAAGAGGGAAAATTTAGACAAAATCCCTTATGGATTTAGTAACTTTTGAACCGTAATTAATATAAAAGAGGGATAATTAAATAAATATATAAATATAAATATAATTTATAATTATATCCCTAAAATACATTGATTGTAAGTATATAAAAAACATTGAATAAGTGGTGTTGAATATATCATGTGTCACACAAAATTTAAAAAAAAGAGATACATTATTCTCCTATCATAAGTTTTGACTCACTTCGTACATGTTAAAATTTATTTTATAATAAATATATAAAATAAACATGTTCATATATATCATAAAATATTTTATTTTTGTATACCATTTATTACCTATTTATTAAAAATTCCTTGTCATATTTCTATTTCGGTTAACAACCACTTTGTTTTTCATATATGTTTTGGATTGATATATTTTTTATTCACCTAATTTAATCATGATTTCATAATCTAAAGAATCATAAACATTGTATAAATATCCTATATATTATTTATATTATTATTTTTATTAATCCATAAAATTTAGTTATAGGTGATGAGATACACTATTTAGGGAGTTGGTAGGTCATACGTACCAGTGAATATTTTTTCCATTTTCATGTCATATTGAAATAAATAATGGAAAATGATATATATATAAATATATATAATAATAATAATAGAATTTTTTATCAATATATATCACATATTTCTATTTAACCCATCCTTTATTCATTCCATTTAAGGTGTGACCAAACCGTATCGCTTCGTGAGGAAAAAGTATGTCGTACAGACAAACGATGCTGTCTTCTTTTAAAAAATGCTAACCATGAGGCTATGTGTTCTATAATAATTATAAAAATATTAATACGTAAAATAGTATCACATATATCATATATACAAATTATATCCATAATTATTCCCAATATATAGAGGTAGTAATGGAAAAATGAACGGAATCGGTTCATAAGGCAGTAGTTCACCAAACACAAAAACAACGATTTCGTACCCCATATGATGGAAGTTTGAGTGGCTGTAGGTTTTTCCTATATAATAACAATATGTTTGTATGTTTACGGTCCTTATGTTATAATATATTCAATATATAAAATAATTTAAGGGGTTTAAATAAGAAATCAAATAAAAAATTTCCTTGACAAATGTCACATATTCTTTGGGTGTCTCTATTTAGTTTTAACCAAATGAATTATTTTGTTAGATTTATGACCTAATTATGGATTATAGAGTGGGGTGAGTTTACTTGGGAATTTATTTGGATATTAATTTTCCAAACTGTGTTTCTTATGTGGTTTGAAGAGTGGGGTAGAGTGAGTTCTATTTTATATTTGAGGAGTGGAATTATTGTAAATACTAAAAATTGATTACTGTTGAAAGTTGTCCCTTTCCTTCATCGAGATAAAAATATGTATTAAATATAGGTTAGAGTTTATTTGGATGAGAAATACCTCAACCCCAAACAAATAAATTCATATTTATAATTTTATTCCATAACTTCTTTGTTTCCCAATTTGTACCATTTTGGTTTTTTATAAAGGTTAATAATTTTCTATCCTGGTTAATTTATCCATTTTAACAAAATTAAATTGATACATATTAGAAACTATTTACACAATTATTATAAAATATTATAGCTACTTTATAAATTAAAAATCCCATATGTGTTGGAAATTAATATTAACATAAATAAAAGTAACTCACAAACACACTACTTTAACCCTAACTATACAAACAATGGCTTTCCTAATTTGGGGACTATATGTTCATTTTTGAAAGATAATTTTTTCCAATAAAGGATCATATGTTATTTTTTTAACATTTAATAGTCACTTTGAATAATATTTTATTTTCAGAAACGTTAAATAATTTAATGAAATTTCATTCATTATTAAATTAAATTAATGACAATTTTGACATTATATATTTTCTTATAATATAGAAATATCATGGAAATAATGGAATTTCAATTAATTTAGTTCCTCCTGTATAACAAGATAAATTAATTTATTAAATTTATGTGAGATGATAATTCACTCAATTTACTTCATTATTATTTTTTGCAGTATCATTTATTTTAGTTAATTATTTACTAAATAATTCACTTAGTGGTTTTTTGTGAATTTGAGGTAATTATGTATTCTATAAAAAAATAAACAAATTTGTAAGGATTAAAAATAATTTAATTCTCAAAATAATTTTTATATTAAATCGTATAATTTTTCCCTATCAAAATGCTCTATAAATATTAATGTAATGAAGGGTTCATTTTTTTTCTTTTTCATTATTTATATTACTATATTGGTCACCGTCATGTAATCTTGTCTCAAAAGTCATAAAAAGAGAAGATAAGGTGTTAGGGTTGAAATATGCCCATCCAATTTGTGTTGGAAAATTTGGTAGTCCATTTTACACCTTATATTTAATGTTTAACAACTATATAAACTCATTTTTTACCTTAATCACTTTGATTAACATTTATTATTTTCAATATTCACTTTGGTCCAAAATTATGTTGGACATAATAAAAATAATATATTTTTCTAATTCCAAATATTTACTCCATTTTTATAAATTCTATTCATATATATGTAAAATTTTAATTTAAAATTAATCACATAGGAATGGTGAGAACGTGGTCTTGTAATGTGAGAAAGACCAATAGATTACAATTTTTTATAAACCATTTGAATATTAAATTGATTCAATTTACCAAAATTGGATTAATAGATACATAATTTAGGTATTTGACTATAAAACTAATTAATACGATAAGTTTCTATTATAAATTATTTAAACAAAAATGATAGTTTTCAATTAAAATTTAGTCATTTTCCTTATTCCACAAAAATAAAATGTCTCATAAAAATACTAAAATTTCACCCAAATGTAATTTTGATATACTAGATCCAAAAAAGAAGTTTATTTTGAAAAATAAATTTTCTGAATGTTTTGAAATTAAATTTTATTTTTTGTGCACTATGAAGTATCAAACAGTCTTTTAGAATGGATATTATTTCTCTAAAAACTTTTCATATTCATTTAAATGATACATATATTATTTATAATCAATATATAACTAATAAATATGTGAGAAATATATATTTTCATATTTTATTTAATCTAATTCATTCCCCCTATCACAAATTTAATGTGACAACCATTATATTAAATAATATTAACAGTTTATTGAAGTTTTATAAAATTTGGTCACAATTGTATTGCAGGCTACCAAATGAACTCAGTCTTGTGCCTAAAACATGGAAAATATAATGTTTTTTGAACCCCAAGCTAAATAATGTGTTTTTATAGTATATTCATTACTTGGTATTACATATATAAAAGTATTAACATGGTGTAGTGTATAACACATGCCATCAAATAATTTTAATTTATTCTATGAAAAAAATAATTCACAAAAACTCAATGTGTTACATTAATTCTTTAAGATGATCCTCTATCTATTGGGAAACATATTCAAAACAAATATATCTTTACTTTTTCTCCAGTATGGACTAGCATGTATAATTATGAATAAAACCATAGTAAATTAGATGTTCTATGATTTATATGTACCATAATTTAGTTATATTTAAATATTTCTTGCATGGTTGGAAAATAACAACTTTGTTTTCAATATTTAATTTAAGAAATTCCTAGAAATATTCAAACCATTTCAAATATTTATTGATATTTATTCATGGATTAATTTAATTAGGGTGTATTAAATACCTAAAAAATAAAAATATAATAGATGAATAAATTAGTATATATAAATATTATAACATATGTATATATATATATATATATTTAAAATTAAAACATATAATAATATAAATATATAAATGTGTATAAATTTGTACTAAATAATTTACTTCTTAAAAATTATTTAAAATTAATAATTTTTTACAATAATGAAAATTATTTAAAGGTAATTATAATGAAAAAAATATATAAATTAAAAAATAAACAAATAAACATATTTTAATGATAAAAAGTTTTAAATAAATAAACATTAAAAATACAAACATTTATAAACAAAAAAATTACATCATAAAAAAAATATAATTACAATTAAAAATTATGATATTATAAATAATTAACAAAAACATTACAATTAGGAATCAGATACATAAAAACTAATATGTAGATGAATACAGCTTATAACAAATAGATTATCAATTTATATTCCAAAAAAATTACCCACAATGTTTGGTGGTTGAAAAAATTAAACTGTTCTAGATTTATGGTGAACTCACTCAAAGTTGTTGCTAAAAAGTAGAATGCTACAGGATTGAAAATAATCATATGGGGAAAAATAAAAAATAAATTGAAATAACCAATAGAGGTTATGGATTAAGAACATTTTGGTTTCCATGGGCTGAATAACATCGATGGTCATGGAAGAAGAATGTGGTATGGATGTTTAAGTAGATATTTTCGGAAAAAAAGTATAAATATCATATGAAATTAAAGCTTGAGCCTGGTTGGGTGAAATAAATAGTTTAGAGATTGATAATTTCAGAATGTTCTAATTGAAAAAATGAGGGGATTTCTATGGAAATTGATTACTTTTTAAAAAATTAACATCATTTTATGATAGAACAAATTTTAAAATGAATTCATTATAACCTTTAATATTGGTTTTATAAAAAACTGCCATTAAAGTTGATTTTGAATACTTTTTAACATTCGTTTTATATAAAAAATTGTTAAAATATTCCCATATCACATTAAACATGTGTATCTAAAAACCCAACAATAAACCTTTGACACTGATGCCACTTTTTATACTAGTTTGTGTATATGAAGGATGGTATTCTGTAGTTAAATTATATAAACATACCCTTTTTTAAATCCAAGTGAGATAAGTCATTGATTAAATATAAATGGGATTCATAACATTTTAGATATATATGGGGTCACTCGTAGTTAAAATTCTATTGATGAATATAATAGTTTAAATTCGTTCAGAGACCCTATTTGTTTAAATTCATTTTAAAACATCTATAATTTAATATCTAGTAGACTATAATATATAAAATAATGGTGGAGATACTCAAAGTTTAATATCTGATGTAGATAATTTATGTGATGAATCATTATAGGTGCGGACTCTTGTGTTCGACATGGGTCGGTGAAAATGATATTGACATTAGGATTGAACCTTGAATGGGTTTTCAACATATTCTATTACCAATATGAATTGAAAAAATTTAGAGTTGTACCATATATTTTCATGAAACCATAGAGGTTCTTACAGTTTAATTTCATTAGGTATGGAATTCGATCTCTTGAATTGGAGGAATATTGTTATATATACGATATTAAAGATAACATAACTAGTTGGTGAATGTAATACCCCATTTACTTTCTGTCAGATACGTTTTATCCTTTTTTGGGATTCCTTTTCTATTGGCTGAGTAATGCCATAAAGGAATTGGGAGGGTACCTATAATTTTGACTTTGAGATTTTTTTGGATTTTTGTAATATAAACAATATTTTCAACTATTCTTTGGGAAATTACATGATGTGTGATGATAATTCATGAGATTTAATAAATATTTGATAGAACCCATGAAATAGATTCATACAATAACAATTTTACACACATTATAATTTTTATTCATTGTATGATGAAAAATTATCATGTTTTTAATAAATAGGAAACAGTTTTTCAGTGATTACAACCTTTAGGGGTTATCACAATTATTTTCTATATCTAGGCATTCCTATCCATTCGAAGGAATTTCTCATAGTTTTTTGTCATCATTGTTAATTGCATCTAGTTTTCTAACATGTAGAGGTTGGTGTTTCTAGACAGTGGGTTAATTTTTGGAATTAAATTTCATTCTTAGTAATTTACATAGGCCGGTCCATTGATTAAAATTGACAAATTGTTTGAAATTATTTCTTAGAAAGTTAAATATTTTAAAAAAATTATTTTTCAACTGAATTTTTTTCTCCCGGATTTCAAAATGGGTTTTAAAAATATGAAAGGGATCATGATAGATTTGAAATCATTTTATGAGATTTTTATAATCCTTTTTAAAATGTATTGGATTTCTTCACACAGGGATCCTATGGAGCATCGGGGTGGAGATGTGGGCAGCCTTAGTGTGTTTTTCACCCATATAAGGTAACTTTTTATGATATATACTTTTAATAATCAAGATATTTTTTATTCAATGTATGCATATTTATTATTATGACCGTCTAGCATTTATTTTTCCATGTTTTGTAACCTTATAATAATTTCATTATCATTTATGAATTATGGTTAACTATATCATATATATTATTACCATGGATTTTTCCTCATAGGTTTTATATGAGGTTATATCACATAGCATTGCAAAATTGGTATTTCAAGGATATGTATTTACCTGTATACCACTAAATGGATGGATATGAATTCCTATATCTATTTCTTCCACTATTCATATTTCTCTTTTTATAATTTGAAAGCCTTTTGTGAAAACCATATGAAGAAAAGTGGGAAAATATTTATAAGTGTTTTTGATTTATGAAGATTATCTGTAAAGCTATTTTGTTTTAAAATCAATATCTATTGTAATCATGACATTATACCTTGTATATAAACTATTGTTTTGTCCTATTAGCATGTAGATCACACCTCACTTGTGGAATTTTATATTTTTAGATATTATTTGGGAATATACTGGAAATGGGAAGAGAGTCTTATATTTATTGGCTTCTATTTTTTGGTTTTTTTATATATGAACATGTCTAGGGGTGATAGTTAATCACATGGGGACATAAATTACGTTCTAGTTAAGACTATTTTTATTGTATTATATTTTTTTATCCTATTTTTCAACATATTACTCTGTATATATGCCTTTTTTCTTATATTCAGGATAAGATTTTATTTTCCACGTTTACCTATGTCACTAGACAGACAGTTATGGAGATCTTTTCTATATGACCTGAGATGGTTTGTTACAACATTTTATCATATGGATGCTCAGCCTAAACTATGTTAGCATAGCATGATTCTTTTTTCTATGTGTGGATTAGGATGTTTTTCAGGTTTGATACAAGGATTTAGATATCATTTCAATGAACTGCATGTAATGTTTTTTTAAATTTACCATTTCATTTTTATGTAATGTTTATTATTATTTATTTAAATTTTTAATTTGTTAATGCTTCATTCTCAATATCTGATGTTGGTCCTATGATTTATTTATTTCTCTCATGAATGATGGGTTTTTTTCTTTTTTTTAAAACACCTATGAGAATATCTCTTCCACATCCAAACGATAAATCTTCGAAACATGTTTTGGAAGTGCTCCCCCAAGTGGACACCACCCATGTAGTATATTTTATAAAAACTATTTTGACTCTATGTCAAGTGGGTTTTAGAAACCAGGATGTTGTTTATATCATGGATGAGAATTCCCTAAGCAACATCTACCCATCTTTCTTGCTGATAAGGGACACAAGGAATTAGAGGACTAGACTGAGTGGATAGATAGGATCATCAATTTTTTGAAGAATCGTGAGCAATCCAAGGTGGTTTTTTTCATGTATATTCTATGTGGACCATGAATGAGTTGGTGGGACTCTATTTTTCATGTTATGTTTCACATGGATCATACATGTTCTTTTTATAATATAATCTTCAACCCTTAGTTTTTTTCTGAAACACAACATGGAAAAAATACCTAGGAGTTTCTGACATCAGTATAGTGGGAGTGTAGTGTTCTCGAGTAATCTACCCATTTTGAAGAGTTAGGGCTTCTGGAATTGGATATTTTAACTAATTAGTAGATGAAATTTTAGAGGTTTGAGTTAGGTATATGGCCTGATATTAGATCTTTGTTGATAATGATTTTCTATCTGAAAATTTTCGAGGTAGTTGAAAAATAATTATTATCTGCTGGAAACATTGTAGGGAGGATAGGTTTGGGTGGAGCTTTAGTTGGATTTGTGGTTAGATATGGTGTACCTTCTATATCGAAAATGGAGTGTAACTCTAGTTAGCTTTCCTCAAGATCATTTTGAGGAGAAATTATAGGGATGCTTTTGGTTATCTGAAAGGAATTTGTATGGGGAGGTCATGCCTGGCCAAACTGTGTGGAGTCCCTTAAGATTAGAGATCTTTCTGGATGATATGGAGATCAAAAGAACTATTTTTCATCTTTTTGGATTATATAGACATCCACAACATTTATTTGAGAGGATATCATTAGGAATAATGGTACGATCCACTTTCTACCAGGGTTTTCAGATTTTTGAAGATTTTTCTACGTGTGTTGGTTCAAATCCTCATGACAAGGGAGATGTTTAGGCAGCTAATAACGGTTGACCTTATATAGAAGAGTATGCTCAAGGGGATTCCTATGCCAGACCAGCTATAATTATAGATATAGTTCATATCTGATCATCTCTAATGATAGATTTATTATATATGGGTACTGCACTTTGTTTTATATCTTCAATGTTAGTTGTCGTGTTTTCCATTCAACCAGAACTAATGCCTTCTTCTTTGGATCTTTCCACACAATTAATAAATACTTCCAAAAATGATTCAAATGTCCCATGTTTCAGGTGATAAAAGTCAATATTGAGTTTAAGTGGGACTACCTATAACATGATCAGGACATATTATATTAGATTATGTGCATGGATTGGATTATTAGTTTCAAAGATCATATAGAGAGTTTAGTTAATCAAGTTCATTTATTATTCTAATAAAGTGACGTATTTTTAATAGGGTGAGTAGGACACTAGATTGGGAAGGGTAGGGCATGTTTTCCGTTTTGTTGTTGGAATCTAATTTCAGTTTCTAGATATCTTTATCCATTTATTTGACCCTTTATTATGTTTTTAACTTCATACAATTGTTTGTGAGTTCACTAAGGTCGTTATATATGATTTTTCAAGGTTTTTTCCAAAAAGTGTGATCGATTTTACTATCAACCTACTCCCTGGAATGATTCCCTTTTATATATAATCTAACCATATAAAACCTGGTGGGTTGGTGATGCTAAATGTCCATATTTTGAAATTAGAGGATAAATGATTTATTTTTCATATTATGCCATTGTGGAGTACACGTCTTATTTTCTATACATCCATGTGGGAGCCTCAGACATTATCAATGAAAAAAATTTGAATAGGGTAACTGTTGAGAACCAATATCCTTTTCCCAAGATTCATTATCTTTTTTATCATCATATAGTGTCTTTTTTCCTATTATTGACAAATAGTCAGGGTATCACTAGTTAAAATTCTAATGTGAGTAAATAAATGAGAAAACATTTAAGATTCAATATTGTCATTTCAGGATTCTAGTTATCCCATTTGGTCTCCCTAATACCACTATAGAGCTTGTAGATCTGATGAACTGGATATTTGATCAGTTCGTGGAACCATTTCTTGATGTTTTTGTGGATGATATTTTATTGTACTCCACATCAGAGGAAAATTATATAGTCCTTTGTGATATCATTATTTTAACCTAAATAGAACATCATATGTATGGTAAACCTTCAAAGAATGAGTTTTGAATCGTATAGGTGAAATTTCTAGGCCATGTGATATTTGAGAGGGTATTATCAATAGATCATGAAAATGTATAGGAATTTATGTATTGGGGGAAATAGATAAAAAATTGAAATCTAGAGCATCATGGGCTTGGAAAGTTAAAAAACAAATTCTTCAAGACTTCTCCAAGCATAGATTTTCAATGACATCCTTAACCAATAAGGGTGAAAATTTTTAATGGGGTTAAAATTTTTATTGGTATTTTGTAATGAACAACGTGATGTTGTGTTCAACACCAGTATTGATTATACATGAATCATGGTTGGGTTATGAAATTTTCAGTGATTATTCTAGTATGGGTTTGTCGTGTGTCTTTATTTAGGGATGTCATTTTTTGTCTAACGGATTTCCCCAATATGAACGTATGACATGAACTACACTGCCCATGATCTTGAGTTGGAAGCAGTTATACATGAATTCAAAAAGAGGCATCATTACCAATTTGGCGAGTGGTATACATTATAAATTAATTATAATATTTAATATAAACCTTTACTCATAGGGATTTGTATTTTCAACATAGATGATGGAAGGAGCATCTTCAGAATTTTAATTTTCAAATTTCCTGTAAAAATTTCAAATGAAATGTTATTTCCAATGCCTTCAGTAGAAAATTACTAATATAATCCATAAATTTATCTTTTGAAAAGTGTTCCTAGATGTGTTCAATTGTGAATATGATCTTGGATATTGATGAAATTGGTGTATCAGTTTTTTTATTCGAGAAGAGGTGACTCCTCATTTGATGAGCGTGTTCAGCTAGATATTGTAGTATACCTCAACCACAAACTCTTTTTGAATTCCATTCTGGTGGGAAGACCTTATATGAGGTTTCTTGGTCTCCAATTGGATATTTGTGCTTTTATAGCTAGTTGGTTGTTCTGTTTTCCACGAGACATGAATTTTTGGATAGTAGAAACCTTTTTTGTTCAATCATACTCCTTTTTTATACCAATATGTATGATAACATGTGGCATTGGTATTGGGGTATGGGGATGATATGGTCTGTATTGAATTTAAATTTATTGTGTCTTACTTGTCAGAGAAATAAGGTGGAGCACGATATACCTATCTAGTTATTATAGTGATTAAAAATTCTTGTATGGAAATTTGATGAGATTTCAGTAGACATTGTTATTTGTTTTCCATATTATCTTTGTGGGAGGATGTAAATTTGGTGACCGTTCATAAACTCATGAAACCTAATCTTTTCCAAACTATCTATTAGACAAAAAACTAGAATATCTTATGGGCATTTATGTCAGAGATATTTTTAGACTTCAAAGGGTTCCCAATATAGTTGTTTCAGATAGGGATCCAAGGTTCATAGAATGTTTCTAAAATGGATTTATAGAGGTGATGGGTTCCTAGATGAAATTAATCATATCTTATCATCCAGATATGGATGTAAAGATATAGATGGAAGTCTAGGATCTTGAGTATATGCTTTAGGATTGAGTGCCTGATTTGAAAGGATCATTGAAAAAGAATTTAACTTTTTTTGAGTTTTCCTATAACGATAGTTGTCATCCTTGTATAATGATCTCTCACAATAAGGATTTTTATGGGAATCTATATAGATCTCCATTTTTATTGGAAGATTTGAGAGAGCGGTCATTGGTTGGGCCATGTTTTGTTCAGGCGATGACAGAGATCATGTATTTTATATGGAGGTGTTTTATCAAAAAATAGGGTCCTTAAAATCATATGTTAACCATCGCCAATGATCATGGGAGTTTGAGGTTCGTGATTCTATATTTATCTGAGTTTCACCTCACAATGGAAATCACTAGTAAGGATAGTGGGGTAATTTCGCACTGATTGTTTTGGCATATAGGTCTACGGGACCCCTTGAGATTGTTGGAGGAATGGGGAGAGTATCCTATTAATTACACCTTCCATAAGGTTTTATAGATATCCAAAAATGTGTTTTATGTTACAAAGTTGAGGAGTTAAATAGTAGATCCTTCCCATGGGATTAGATGAGAGGATGTATAACATGATCTTGACACCATTTTTGTTTAGTATAGTGTTCAGATTATGGATTTCCAGGATAGGGTACTATGTGGTAAAATGATCAGCCTAGTCTGGGTACTCTAGAATAGTGGGCATGATAGCTATGAGATGTCAGAGTGGGATTCATTGATGAAGTAGTAGTGGCCTTCTAATTTTATAGATCTAGGATCTCATGGTCTTTTTGGGGGAAGAAAAAAATTTAGGTGGGGATATCATAACAACCCATTTACTTCATGTATGGTATATTTTAATCATTTTTTATTTTCTATTTATTTGGTTGAGTAATATCGATAGGGAATTAATAGGATTCATACAATGGTGAAGTTATAGATTTTTTGGAATATTTATCTTAAAACCTAAAATTTCTCTTACTCAATAGGAAAATATATGATGTTTAAAGGGAATGCACAATTAGTAGTGGTTATCTTATAGAATCCACGAACTAGATTCACAACATGATATTTTTACAATTTTTTTAATGGTTACACATTGTATAATGAAAAAATAGTAGGATATTGATAAAAACGTGTTGTGTTTTTTAGTGATTCCATCCATCATCAGTTACAAGATGTGTAATGGTATTATATTTCATGTAAATGTCGTGAGTGGTGGGTTTTTAGGGTTTTGGGAACCAAATTTTCTTTTCGTTGGCTATACTGTCGATCTCCCTCAAAGCTCTCACCTGAGGTTATTCTTGGTGACACATTTCCTTTCAGATCACATCGTTCAGAGATTGATCACCTTAGGGGATTTATTTCTTCACTTTTGGTATATAATGCTTTTTTCTACTTGGTTTTTGGTTATATATATTATTTTTTATATGTTTGTGTTTATATTTTGATAACATAATTTTTATGTCATTCATTTTTATTTTCGAGTTTTTCCTTGTCATTCGAAGTCTATCTTCTTGGTTTACTATCACTATGGTTAAAGGTAGTCCATTTCTACCATGTGGGGGTTGGTGTACTATATAATAGATTAATTTAATGAATTGAATCTTATTATTGAAAATTTACTTCTTACTTTTCAATGGTTTGAACTTATAAAATGATTCAAATGAATTATTTTAAATTAAAATGTTTTCAAAAGGGTTTACCTCTTATAAAATAGATTTTTTTTGGAATTGTTTTTCCCAAATATAAGATGATCGACATGGAATTTGAAGAAAATGAAATTGTGAACAATTTTTTGAAAAATTATTTGAAAATTTTATATTGAGAACCTTGGGTATGTCAGGATAGAGACACTTGTAGCCTAAATCCATGTTTCACTACTATGAGGTAAATATTTTTCATATTAACTTTTGGGAATCAATATCATTTAGGTCCAATGTATTCCTATTTAAACATGACAGATTCTTGTATGAATTTTTTCCATAGTTTATTTCTCAATAAGAGGTGTTTTTTATTTTATCATTTATAGTTATTTATCACATGATTGTTATTATCAGGGATTTTTTATCATAGGTTCTTATATGATGTTATATTGCATAGCTTCACAAGATAGGTTATTTCATTGATTTGTTTTTACTTTTATACCTCTCAATGTCTATATATGATTTATTATTTTTATAACTTCTAAATTTCATATTTCTTGTTTTGAGACTATGAAAATCTATCATGAAAATAAAAGGAATTAAAATGAAAAATTATTTATAAATTGTTTAGATTATGAAAAAATCATTATAAAACTATTTTTTAAGCTATAATTTATTCACTCTAGATATTATACATCGTATAGAAATGGGGTGGAATTATATTTGTATTTTTCTCACACTATACTAGTTACATTGGGAATTTTTATACATTTTTTCCCATGATTCATGTAACTATATGAGTATATTGTTGTATGTTGTCTTCTCTTATTGTTGTTTCATTGAAAACAGGTAGGTGTGGAGGTGACTATTGGTCATGTGGGAACATTCAATACTTTCTATTTTATCATGTTTTGGATTGGACTATATTTATTTTTTGTTATCTCATAATTTTCTTCTTTGTACTCGGGATGTATGCCCGGTTTTGATTTTTATTAGGATTGGTTTCTATTTTCTAGTTTTTTGTATATAATGTGATGGTCTAGATCTGGTTACTTTCCTAGTTTACCCAAATTGGTTCGTTATTGTTCATGTTTATTTATGAGGCAAATTCATGAGAATATCAACCCATGTATAATATTAATTGTCTTAACATAAGTGATCACCAATTTGGTCCTAAAAAGATGTAGTATACGTGAATCTAAAAATTTAAATTATTAGAGTTTCCACATTCCAACTTTCTCATAGAATTTTTTTTCTATAAAATTATATTAGAATATAGGCATAAAACATGGTCTCGTGTGGATCACATGTTTTATGATATATTCATTCATGTTATGAAATATCCACTTTGTAAAACTCTTTGTCTTCAAGGGAAGGATGTATAATCTTCCCTCGAGAACATAGTAATGATGTAGAGGATTATGATTCATGATTCATCGAAATTATCTAATCTATATGAGACCATGATTCTTTATGTGGATACAAAATTCATGAAACTTAATGTAGTGATAAAAGGGATAATCTTGCTTCAATATTACCATAAAATCAAAAAAATAAATAGATGAAATGTATTTATATGCCTTGGGTTGAAAAATTGTGTGTTCTATTTGGTTCATGAAAACTGAGTTACACAAGCACACAACTTGTTGTTTATGTGGTGACTCTCATTTTATTCTAATGATACACATTTTTATGAGAAAAACCATTTATCTTATGTTTTCATGATAATTTTCATTATAGAACAATTTTCAATATTAGAAATGTTTTTCAGTTCCAATACATACACCAAAAATATATCTATGTACCCTAAAATTTATTATCAACTATTTTATTATAATATTTTGGGATCAAATCACAATCTATTTCCAAGGGTCACCACTTTATTTTCTGATCAACTAACTTCACCAAGATATATTCATGATAAAGAAATAAACACATTTGTTGCCATCAAAATAATATGGGACACATGTAACACCAAAAGTTGGGTGCAACATGCCACTACCGTCCATATCATTCCCTTGTACAAGAGGTTATGGTTCACACAACTAAATAGATGCTCCCAACTACAAATTCTCACACTAATGCATCCTGATACTCATTAAAATTCATCCTTATACCCAATAGAGTTCTTTTAATGTTGAGTTCTCATGTTCCTGAGAGCTATTCAATTCAGGTTTATCCATGTCATCCCCAATTTCCTGATTGGTATAATCATATATCATTCCTAGACTTTATCTCCAATTATAGGCTTTGAATATTCATTGCCTTATTCTAAAAATAAAACTCACCTTATCCCCAAGACCCATGTATGTTTCCCAAATGGTAAATGCACAAGCCTCATAGAATTTAACAGTATATATGAAACGGAATTGGATGTCCCAACAATGGAATCATCAAGGTAAATGTACTTTTCTACATTTTATGAATACATGTAGCCCTCATATATCCTACTCTCTCCTATCCCTAGATGGGAATGGGAAATTCCATAAAAAATCAACAAAAATATCTATGTTGAAATAAATTAAACTATTTGGTAACACCCCAAGATTTTGTGAAATATTATTGTCCAAATTAATTTAATTTAATTTATATTTTTTCATTTGATAAAATACGAAATATAGATTTTTTATATGGAAAACATATGTATGGATTGGATTATACATAATAAAAAGTCATGATTTTTCTACACACCACACTAAGACTAGCATGTGGTATATAGAGCACAATTCTTGGCTTGTGTTATATACAATCCTGAGTTCTTTTGATAGCTTGTATGACACCCAAGATCAGGTTTCAACCAACAATAGAATATTATTGAAATATTATTATAAGATATAATATAGATATTATATTTTTAGTTATTAATATTATTAATTAACTTATGAAAATATAACGTTCAAAATATGAAATCATTCATTACCAATTAATTAAAAATAGAAATATATTCGTATTGATTATAATGAAAATAATTTTATTTCTATGCTCCTGAAGTCATTTTGTCTTCATAAAATAAATTAATTACAATTAAGGAATCAAATTAATGAAATATATATGTTATATATTAAATAAAACAATTCAATTTTCATCTAATAGATTTTATAGGCATAAGATAAGAACAATCCAATTTTACAAATAAAACCCTATATTTTTTAAAATTAGGTAATTTTACCTCCTTTTAATGGTAAACCTGTATTGAATAAAATTTTTGAAATTATTATAATTATTATATGTAATAATTAATCTTATTATTTGATAAAATGATATAAAAATTTATTTTGGTAGATTTTGGTGTATTTTTCTGATAAGGTTCATGTTTTTATGAATAATGGAAACTACTAAGTATTAATTGAAAATAACATTTCATTGAAATAATTTATATTTTTTGATAATAGAATTGATTTTTTAAAATGAATAATTAGATTATATTTTTATTATTTAATCCAATTTAGGTCATTATAATCAATTTCATTGTCAATTGGGATATAAAATCATGCCAATCAGTCGGATGTTTTCACTTTAAAAACTCATTTTCTAGTTCCATCACTAGAATTATTTATAAATAAATTTTAAAAATTTATGTTTTGTGAATTATAAAAAATTGATATTGTATTTTGATAATGGAATTCAAAATTTATTCAATAGTTCCCATTTAGTATTAGTCATTATAAATTGTAACATTAATAATTTTTAATACCACAGTTACGGGTAAATCTGTAACTTATGGGTAAAATTTAAAAAATAAATGTTATTAAACAATCAAAAAACTTTCCAGAATGATATTAGATGATGATAATATGACCCTTAACACAAAATGATCAATATTTAGTAATTCAGTAAACAAAAGTCCATTATAATGACGTCAATGTTGCTATGATTGAATGGAATGAAAAAATCTCACTCTCACTTTTAATATGTATAATATTTTTAATATGGGGATACATTTAAGATATTACTTACAATATATATTCTTCTGAAATATGAAATTTTTTCTTATTTAAAGACTATTAATTTTATTTTTTGTGAATAATTTATTTTTAAATAATTACAAAATGATGATTTTGTAACTACTTAATTAATGAAACAATCAATTAAATGACATTAGAAATATTAAAAAATATGAAATTTTAATTAATTAAAAATTTTAATTAATTTTTTTGGATAATATGAAATGTTAGGGGTGTGTGATGTGAATTTGTTAAAACCTGTCTTGTTGTGTGTATTTTATTAATGTAAATGCTATGAATTGTGTCAAAAGTGACACTTATGAAATTTCAGGAAAATAATATTCTGTTAAATTACTTAAAAATAATAAAAATATTTAATTAGGAAAAGGGTATGAGATATGGTCGGAATATCGTAAATTGATGATTAATGGTCCAGTTGACATATTATATATAAAAATTAAATCCTCTTATTATTAAAAAAATTTATTACCATAGTTAAAATTAAAATATAATAACTAAGGGTTAATCAAAATGACAAGTTTTAAAGTAACTTCAAAATTTATCAAAAATATATTGGTTAATTATATTAAAACATTATCATGTCATC
Organism: Viscum album; assembly: GCA_963277665.1. Lineage (NCBI taxonomy): Eukaryota > Viridiplantae > Streptophyta > Magnoliopsida > Santalales > Viscaceae > Viscum > Viscum album. The sequence continues at coordinate 417,885,362 of OY728123.1, read as the reverse complement.
GATTTGAATAAATGGAATTTTTGAGGTGTTTGGATTGAGATTGATTTTATTATAAATTAGTCATTTGAGAATTTATAAAAGTTCTCTTCCCCTATATTATAAAAGGGAATCGCCAATTATCCTAAAAAATTATCTCCCTTCATCCAAAAAGCCTTAATTTGTGAATAAATCCAAACAATTAAGTCCTTAAATGAAAATAAAAAGAAGATACCCAATGATTATATAGCAATCATCAATGATCATTTTTGTTTTATTTCTACCTTAATCCCAGTAAATTGTTTTTTTAATTTTTCTATAATAAAAAAACATCGCTGATAAAATGTTATTTTTTTATATTTTTTTACCTATACTCACACAAACTTCCATCTAATGGGTAACAAACATGCCATTCTAGTGTAAGGTGAACAACCACCTCAAGAAATGATGTTGTTTATTTTCATCATTACGATATCTCAGTGTTGGTAATTATGATGGGAACATTATTTTTATATGATATTTATTACGTAATTATTCTGTTTTAATTATAATATCGTATCTATCATTTTCCACTTAATAATTTAGAAAATGATAACTCCTCTCATGCAAATCAATTCCCTACAATCTCCACGATGTGATGTGAATCGTTTCTCATCTATATTTTTCATGGATTATTATAAAAATGAATTTAATGGATATATAAGATTTATATGAAATAAATTTCAATTTTTTATGATAATATATCATTCAATTCTCTTTCCTTTTAATATCATAATAAAATGACAACAGAATTCATATGTACATAAGACCTACTATCTCCAGTAACATGTATTTTATTTTCTATCACCAAATTTTATGAATAACCATCAATAAAAATATACTAAATATATATCTGATATATATATCAGGGTTATAATAATGGAGAAAATTAATTAATAATATATGTTAGAGAATACATTATAACAATTCAAACATGAACGAAAAACAAAGCGGTTATTACCCGACATGTAACATTAAGATGGAATTGATGACAAAGTAAAAAAGGGTATTTTACTCCTGATTTGTTTTTGAGTGGTATTTCAAAATTATTTTAAATATATGATGAAATTTTTAGATGTTAGTTATATTTTACTGATGATATGTTTCAATTCCACCACTATTATTATTTCTAAGAATGGATTTTATTTATGATTGAATGATATTACTAAAACTCATTTAATTACATGGGTTATGGTTTCACTATTAAATTTTGACTCTTAGGGAACACATATGTATTGTTTTCATTATGTGAGCTATGGGACCAGTATCTCCCATCAATGAATTGGGAAATGATTTATATCTCATGAGATAATTGTGGGAGTTAGTTTTGGGGGCTTGATCTACAATGGGAAGATAGGGGGACCAGGAATACTATGAGGAGATTGGGAAACCAGATCCACTATTAGAAGATCGTGAAACCCAATACAATATAGGGAATGGAATGTGAATAATGATGGTGGGGTGTCCCTCCCAGTAGGAGTATTCAACAATTTCCATAATATGTAATAGCTATGTGACTTTACTAACAGGAAATGATATAATATGTTTATGTGTATACCACAATTCCATGAATTAATTATATTTATGAATTCATGGATTGTTCCCATGATAATATTATATTTCATGCCTTCTGAACCACCTATATTTATTCCATCATTCTTATATATAGTCTTTGATATGTTGGTTATGATCTTATAATGTTATGATCACATTATCATACACTTATTCTCATGTTTATGCATACATGTCACTCTTTTTCACCCATACTGAGCATCTTAGCTTTCCAATTTTAATTTTTTCATCCCTTGGTTATGAAGATATTTAATATGTTTGATTTGTCTAAGAAGGGTTCTATCATGAAGAATCTATTGGTATATAATTTACCTCTTTTATTTACATGGGTTTACATTTATATTTTTCAAAGGAACTAAACTAATATGTACATTTCATATAAATTTGAGTAATAAATTGTATATTATACAAAATGGATATTTTGTCTGTATATGTTTAGACTGGTTCATTATAGTGGAATCATATGGAAGTTTTATTCAACCTTTGGAAAATAGTATATGATAATTTTAGTGATATCCATGAAGATAATTATAAGTACATATATTGCGATGTCTCAATAGATAAATATAAAGATTAATTAATGTTTAGGAAAGTGTCCTAGAATTTTGGTAAAGGATAGATCAATGGTTTCCTATAATTACATGTTACTTGACAAAGTCCCTTGCTGGGTACCTAGTTTGAGACTCCAAGGTGGCGTGATTTGGAAATTCAAAAACTCATTAAAAACCATCATGAAGAATTTAAATGGATTTTGGCTATGAATAAACTAGGATAAAACTTATGTTTCATAGAATAAGGAAAATGTCCAAATTTAGGCAACACATGAGTGGTTTTTCATGATAAGGAGGTTCCTCACTATGATAATTATTTTATACTCAATGTGGTCTCACTTTATTAATTGGAAAAAACCATAAGGAAATCGATTAATGTTTAATTTTATAGGAATCTTTTTTATGGGAATTCAAATGGGATAATAACTTGAGTAATGTTTATTTTAATAAATCTTAATCATTTTTAGTGTAACATGATTAAAAATGTGTAAATTAACCAACTGTTACAGTCACCAAATAATTGAATGAAAATTTTCATAGAGATTTTGGGTAATGGAGACCATAAAGGAATGAAGATTTCTTATCCTTGAGGTCAATATTGTGGAAGAATTTCCTAAATGAATGTCTTATAGATTCAAGAATATGTTTTTACAATGGAAAACATAGACACAAATTAAGTAACTATTAAGGGAAAATTAAAATTTCAGGTAATACAATGTATGGGAATATTAGCCTCCCTAACTTAGTTTTAATTGTTGACAACATCAAAATTTTAAAGAATGGTCATTATGAAAATCGATGTCTTATGTGGAAATCTCATGAAGTTATTTAGAAATGTGGTCAAGTAAAATTTATATTGTTGTTGATGATGAGACTATGGGTTAAATGTGACAAGAAATAGGTATTATGTAATAGGATAAGGTATCATGGTTAATGTATTAATCAAAAAGTTAAATAATAGATGTGTTTATATATTAGGATTCAACAATTTTTTTTTATAAATTGGGAAATATATTACGTCTGTTCAATTTTTTTTCCACTAGTGATTTATTGGAATATGTTGAATCGTTCTCATGTAATAAATAAATGATTTAATTGAAATGTGATAATTTTGGAAAATGCATTGTTAATGGAATGGTAACCTTTAATATGTGAATGTTATTGGGATAATTAATTAAAGAGATGTATGATTATAAATGGGATAGTATTGATGACCTTGGTACTGATAAGATGAAATGATGGTTTATGATATCATGGTTAGATATTTTATAATTTTTTTGATTTATAATATGAATAAAATGATAATTTTTTTGAAAGTGTGAATGTTTTAAAAAAAAATTTTGTTAATTAAGGATATTACCATGTTTAAAGATAGTATATGTTAATGGTTTTCAAATTTTCATGAGTGAAAATTAATAACTACATCATTTTGTTTGAGAGATTAATAAGAAGTTTATTTTGGAAACTTAGTGTCATTATATATAATGTTTTGGATTTTAATATTTTTGATTGTTTATAACTGTAACTATTTATGAGATTGTTTTTGTTAAAAATTGGATCAGGTTTTAGATATTAATGTATTTTCTCACAATATGTTGATTTATGTGCTAAATGTTTTGTTGTGATAATGATAGATATAATTACATATCAATCTATTTTTGGATCTCATTATCTACACACGCATCATAAATGAAAAAAATCTCATTTTGAAAAAAAATATTAAGGTACAAAAGATTGTGAAATTGCACTAAATAAAGTAATTACATCTTCTTATTAAAATAATTCATCCCTATGGAAAGGATAAAAAATTCAAAAAGGATAACATGATACCTTCTTTTCCAATGAATCAAGTGGCCCCTTAGATCATCGTAGATTTATGGATTTGTGATTTTAAACATTCTCCATATCATTTTCCATTTTCCTCTCCATTATAACATTATGGCTAGATTTATATTCAATGTCCATGATTTAATCCTATTATAATATATGATAGTATTACATCCCATGGGGTCCTCACAAGGTTTCCTCAATCCCCCCCAATATCCTCTTCCTCATATTATAAGAATTACACTTCAAGGTAATGGAAATATCAACTTTTATTTTCCATTCATGTTCCCTCATTATATAGTATGACTTTAAAATTTCAAAACAGTAGTTATTGTGTCAAATTAATTTAAAAAATTTACTATTTAAAGAGTCTTTTATTAATGATATTCCATATTCACATCTCTTTATACCCTTTTCAAAAACCATATTTTATACTAGTTGTGCTACAGATTTAACATCTCAAAATTTCTCTCTTCCCCAAAAGAAGTTACCTTTTATAATATTTAATCGAATTCCCAAACCTCTTTCTGTTCCAGGGTTATTTACTGATATGTAAGAAATGTTTATTTTATTCTTTAATAGACATTCATAAAACTCACTTATCCTTCATAAGGTTTATAAATGACATAATGATCTTGACTTTATACACCATTTAATACTCTTTGATTTTTATATGAAACTCATTACTTCTATTCTCCATAGGTTATTTTTGAAATGTTTTACTATTATATTTGATTCTATCAATAATTTTGATATATTAAGGGTGATCCCTTATAGCTCTATGATGTATTTGGTTAAAAATTTATCTACAATGATAACAGTTTTGCGATATCTTGGTAAATAATTTTGGAAATTTTAATTACATCTTAGTGATAAACCTCTATAAGATGCTTATGATTGTATCATTTAATGGTTTTTCCCAAATTTTCATGTTACAACCCATGTTCTTTTTATTCTTATATTCTAACTTTTCCTTTTCTCATGACATTATTATATTCCCCTTGTTCTTATATATATTTCTCAAGATCTCGTGTAATCTATTTCCCTTTCATTCCATTAATGGCCCTTATGCTCAGCCTTTTATTTGATTTAGGTCCTTAGGTTATGAGATGATGTAAAAGTACATAGGATGAAACAATGCAAAATGATTCCATGTTTTCTAGAAGACTTTTTTCTTGTTCATATATGATATACCTTGTTTCCAATAAACTAAAAATTAAATCATTATATATTTCGTATAATGTAATAAAAAATTTATGTAATAAAAATGTGGGATGAAATTTTGGATGATGGGTTGGATTACCGTGTTCCTACAATATTTCACATACCTTCTAAGATCCACATCCCACATTGTCTTGTTTTTGGGATAGAAAAACTATGTGTCACCCATATGGTCATGTTTGTAATTTAATATAGTATTTACATACAATCATTAGTCCCTTTTCACATTGTTTAACTAACCATGTGGCACCATCATATGATCACATGGTTTGGGTTCATGGTTATCAATAATAATGTACAAATTGTTCCCCCTCCATTCTAAAAAATCATCTTTCGAAACCTAATGCTGTCAAAAATTAACCAAACAATGTAGACACCACTCGAGCATTAAAAATTATATAAAACCATCAAATGTAAGGGTAATATCTCACATAATAACAATATGACACTCAATTTAATATTTGGACCACCCAAAAAAGTAATTCCAAAATATCTTATGTTTATAAACCGGTAAAAAATGAGGTATGTTATAACAATTTATCTATCTCCACATTCGCCATTATTTTTGTGTAATTCTAGCATCCTTAAACTTATTCCCTCTTTCACCATGCACATCAGTAAGGAAAACAAAACTCTTTGAATTTCAGTTACCCAGTTGAAAAGAAAAGGGTTCCCCACTGGTGATCGATGAAACATACCAACCCCAATGAAACAAACTCATATAAATAGTAAATCATATTTTGGTCTCCTTTTTCTCACCCCAAGTGTGACTCACATGGTCATAGATATTGGTAATCAGTTTTCTTATCTTCACATTGTTGATGGTAATTTGGGAATGAATGGTTGAGATAAAATGAAATTTTGTTATATTTTTTAAATATAAAAATTAATAGGGTGATCCATAGTATAATTAAACTCTTTTATAATAAAAAAACATGAATATAGATAATCTAGTATATGGAATTACTCTTGATTTTCTAATAATTTCAAAGTCTCTTTAAGGGTCTCTTTCCCCTGGCCAGCTCTAATATCTTCTCTTCGACTATTGGGTACACCAAAATTACCCATATTTTCACCCTAACATATTCATCACTACAATATTCCTCTAATTTTACCTATCCCCCTAGATCATCTTTGTCCACCACTATCAATTCCCCCAGTTGGCCTATGACTTCACATTTGGAAGTGATGAACAACACATGCTTCTATACATGCTCCTCCAGCTACAGAAGATATTATTCACTAACATAGAGTGCCATGGCATATCCAAATGTATTCTTTAACCATTTTCATTTAAATTATTTCAATTTTGTGTTCAGTTTAACATCTTGGAAGTATCGATCCAATCAACAAAGGTTGCAGTAATCCACACAACTCGATTCTAGATTTACCCACCAATTGTGGAGGCACTCCCTCTGACCTATCAGGTTGTCCCTTGGAATATAATTTTTGATGCTTTGGATGCTACCGCAGGCCCTATATCAGACCACATGATTCTCCTCAAAACATATGCAATAAAATATTCATGATAACAAGGTGGAAAAAAGTGATATTTGGGTAAGGACATGAGTCTATTGGAAATTTTATCTTCTATAGAAACGCTTTCATATGGGATTGGATATATGTTAAGGGGAGATCGGATTCACTAACCCCCTTATCGGTGTCAACATCCTCACTAGTATGAGGGTCCACTAACTCTTTCATTACACCTTCCAGTATGATAGTTCAGTGCTTCGTGACTTTGTATGGTTCTTCTTGAATGGCCAATACATCAATGCATTCCCAACCACCATAGTGAGCACTAAATCCTTAGTCCCCTTAGACATACATGGATGTTAATGAAAATAATTCTAAAACACTTTTTAAAACAAAATTAAATGTTTAACTTATTCTTAAATAATTTCATTAGTTAATTTAAATTACCTAAGATAGATATATGTGTGACGGGTGAACATGGAAAACATCCATCTACCTTTACCATTTGATGAACACATCAATGATGGAAACTGTCCCAACTAGTGTCCCATAGCCTAGTGTTCTGAAGTTGAGATCTACCACTAGATATCCCTATACTCTAGTGGGTCCTACCCTGGGATCCTCCATAGTAACATTTCCCAGATACGCACCAAATAAGAATATGAAAGTTTTAAAAATGAATTCACATAACAAAATAGAAATGATAAACAAGGATAAACTAGAGGTGTCATAGATTATGATACTTCCCATAATTAAGACATCACATAATTTGGTTTTCATTATTAGGTGGTTCCTCACAATGATAATTGTTTGATAATAGATGATTTCCAATTTTATTCTATGGCTGGATCTAAAAGGAATTGGATTAACTTTGAATGTGATGGAATTTATTTTAATGATAAGTAAAATGGTAGAATTTCTAGGGAAATAATATTGTAGTAATTCCTAATCAGTTTTCATGGGACATGAATAACAATTTATACATTAAAAAAATATTGGACTCACTAATGAAGAGAGAGAAGTATTTCATAGAGATTTTGGGTAATGGAGACTATATATGAAATAAGATTTAGTTTCCATTGTGTCAATATCGTGGGATGAATAACCTAAATGAATATCTTAGAGGAACAATGATACTTTTTGACAATGTAAAAGAAGCACAAAAAGTATGTAACTATAAAGGAAAAATGAAAATTTCACCAAACACAATAGATAGGAATATTCGCCTCCCTAATGTACTATCAATTTATGACTGCTTTAAATTTTGAAAAAATGTACATTATTAAAATCGATATCCTATGTGGAAATTTCATGAAGGTAATTAGAAAGGTGGTACATGTAATTGTTATATCTCTATTTATGATGTGACCTTATGTGAAATGTTGAAGGAAATTGGTATTAAGTAATAGGATGATATAGCCTTGTTAATTTATTAAGGATGAATATATAAAATCGAAGTGTTTATGTATTAGCATTCAAGAATTGCGTATTTTTTATTTTGAGATATTTATTGTCTTTTTAATTTATGTTTTTCTCTCATGATTTATAAGAAAATTTTTAATGGTTCTCATGGACTAAAAAAGCCATTTTATAGAAATGTGATATTTTTAGAAAACCCATGATTAAGGGAAGGATAACCCTTAAATTGTTAATGTTGTTGGGATTATGAAATAATGAGATGTCTGATTTTAAATGGGATAATATTGATGAAAATGGGACTAATAAGATGAAAATATATTTAATAAAAAAATTATTGGATTTTATATAATTATTTGGATTTATAGTATGGGGAAAGATTTAATTTTTTTAATGTGTGCATATTTTCAATAAGCATTTTTGGTAATTACAGATACTACCAGGTTTAAAGAATGTATATGATAATGGTTTTCATATGTTGGTGTGTGATAATTAAGGGATACATAAATTTGTCTGAGGGATTAATTACAAGTTAATTTTTTAAATTTATTAACATTCTTTAAGAGGATTTGGATTTTCATATTTTGGAATTTTATTTAGGGTAAGAATTTATGAGATTGTTTTCGTTAAACATAGGACGAGGTTTTATTTAGGGTAAGCATTTATGGAAGCTTCTTTTCCAATGAATCAACATGCCCCTTTGATCATCGTAGATTTTTAATTTGTGATTGTCAACATTCTATTAATCATGTTATATATACCTCTCCATCAAAACATGCTGTCTAGATTTCACTTCCATGTACATGTTTTCAATTACACCAGTAACCACATATGTTTAAACTATCTTATGATTTTTTTATTGGGTAACCGTTATGTATCTTACATTCCCTTTTAAAAGGGAGTTTTCATATTAATTTCTACGACGTGGGTTTCATTGAATGGGACATTAAATTAAGAAACCTTTTATAACAAAGATGTATTATGTGTGTGAAATTAATTTTAAGAGGTTATAAAAATTAATTCCTTTAGATTTTGTGAAATAAGTTTTAATAATTAATTTAATCTTTACGATATTATTTATTTTCAAAAAATACTGAATATAGCTTCTGTTATATGAAAAACACCATGTGTATATTGAATTTTATGCATCCCCAAGTCATGATTGTGAAAGACATCGTACTTATATTAGATTCTGGTATATGAAACACTCTGCATGTATTCTGTTACAGAAAATTCCTAATTATTTTGATAGCTTGCATTACTTGAAAGACCATGTTTTACAGAATAATAGTATATTGTTGAAATATTATTTTGAGATATAACATATCAATTAAATTAGATGTTATGAATAGTATTAACTATCTTATGAAAATATAAGGTTTAAAATATTAATTCATTTACATAAATAACATAAAAATAAAAATATATTCAAATTTATTATAAAGAAAATAGTTTTATTTTTATGGTCACAAATCCATTTTACTTAATAATTTCAGTTAGTTATAATTATTGAATTATATTAATTTATTATATATGATATATATGTAATATAATATTTTCTAAATTAATCCAATATATTTTATAGGTATATGATAAGAACAGACCCAATTTTATGCATAAAACGTCTATTTTTTTAAAAGGAAAATTTTATATCCTTTTAATAGAGAACACATATTAAAAATATTTTTGACATTTTTAGAATTATTATATGTAACAATAAACTTATTTTTATAAATTGGTATATCAAATTATATTATCGTAAAATTATTCATACTTTTCTGATAAGATTCATATTTTGATGAATACAGAAAAATACTGAATTTTAATTAAAAACAGCTTTTCATTGAAAATATTTATGGTGTTTAATTATATATTTCATTATTTTTAAAGAATAATTAGATTAAGTTTTTATCATTTTATCCAATTTAGGTCATTGGAATCAATTTCACATTGGATTTGGATTTAAAAACATGTCATTATTTTATATGTTTTCACTATTAAAACGAGTTTTCTTATTTTGTCAACAGGATAAATTTTAAATAAATTTTAGAAATTTATTTGTTTTATTTATTATAAATGTATTTTATATTCTTAATAATGAATTCCAAATTTATTAAATATTTATCTTTTATTTTCATACAACATTCATAGTAACATTAATGATTTTTAAAACCATGGTTGAGAGTAAATCAGGTAATTAAGGGTGTAAATTATATATTAGATATTATAAAAATAATCAAAACCCTGACTAAAATATATTGGATGAATATAAATATAACCTTACCACATAAAAAATTAAATTTAATAATATGGTGGAATCTTCTCCATTAAATCGACTTAAATTTTTTTAAATTCAAAGAGAGTGAAAAAAATATAACACTCTTACATTTAATATGAATAATATTTTTAATATGGGGTTAAATTGATAATATTCATAACTATATATATGATTATGAAATTTAAAATATTTATCCACATTATATAATTTTATTTATATATTTTAGTTAATAAATAATTATTATAAATTAATACAAAATGATGATGTTGTAATTAATCAATTAATAAAACAATCAATTAAATGATATTATAAAAAATAAATGAAATATAATATGACCTAATTCAATCCATTCATGAATTTCACTTGTTAATATAACCTATTATTGGTGTGTTATGTAACTTTTTTCAATATTATCTTGTTGTATGTAATTTTTTTAAAAGTAAATGTTATGAATACTATCAAAACTGACACTTATGATATTTTATGAAGATAATATTTTATTATATTATTTAAAAAACAAAAATGTTAAATAAGGAAAATACGATAATATATGGTCTAAAATATCTTAAATTTTCCATTTGTGGTCTAATTTAAAAATTATAAGTAAAAATTATGACCACTTAGTATTAAAAACATTTTTACCATTCATAATTTTAAAAGGGCTTAACTAATGGATAATCAAAATGATAATATTTAAAAAACATCCAAAATTGTCTAATTTTATTAGTTTATTAAATTTAAAAATGATCATTTCCTTTTATTCAATAAATTAATTTTTTTAGATATTTGGATTGAGATTGATTATATTATAAATTCACATTTTGAGAAATTCCTAAAGTTCCTTTCCCCACCCTTACAAAATGGAACCACTACACCTACTCTATTAGGATTTAGAAACAACTTATATTGTCCACAATCTATCCAATTTTCCTCCCAAAATCCCTCCCTTAATCCTATAATCCTTCCTTTGGTAATAAATCCAATCAAAAAAGTCCTTTTGGGGAAATGAAAATTAGATTCCCAAAGAAGAGGTAACGTTCATCAAAAAACAATTTTATTTTATTTCTTCTTTAAACTCCTTGATTTGGTATTATTTTATGTTCAAATAATAATCAAATAATAATAAATGTTTTTTAATGTTTTTTTATTTTGTTTTATACCAAAACTCACACACACATCAATCAAATGGGTGATGAGATTACTGTTCTTGCATATAGTGAACTATCGCTTCAAGAAATGATGTTTTTTGTGTTTACAATACCAGATATCATTGTTGGGAATTAGGATATAAACGTAGATTTATAATTAAATTTATGAAATAAAAATAATTTAATTTTTAAATTGTCATTTCTAAATTTTAACCCCCTAATAGTTCAGTAAATGATAACATCACGGGTGCGTACTTATGGCATACTGTGTCCACAATGTGATGTGATTCGTTCCTCTTATATATGTCACATGGAAAGTAATAAGGATTAGTTTAATTAATATATAGGATATAAAAGACATAGATATGATTTCATAATGATAATATCTCATATAATTTTCTTTCTATTTAATATTACAAGAAAATTGAAATAGCTTTCATTCATACATACGGCCTACCGTCTCCCTGAACGGTTTATTTTATTTTCCATCACTAACTTTTATAAATCTCCATGAATAGATATATAATGAATTTATATATCATATAAAATAAATTTTTATCATTTTTTGTAGATGAATTCATGATCTATTTAAAATTACCATGGATAACAAGTCCAAACATCAAAGAAAAAGAAATCATTTATAACCCTACAAGTAACTTTATCATTGAATTGTGGATTGACTCGTAATAGAATGATTGACCTAAATCATATATTATATGATAAAATAAAATACATTTATTTAATAAATGTATAATAAATTTATATTTATTAAAAATTAGTTTTTCATGTGTATGATGAGAGAGAATACATAATGTAAATTAATTTATTCTCACTTTTTATTCATTTGAGATATATGCCATATTCACCACTTTCTTCTTTTGTGTGGTGTATATACCGACTTATGACATGTTATATAATTAATTTTCTCTATTTAATGAAATTAAAGGAAATAATTTATGTTTTTATTTTATGTTATTTAGGAATATAAAATTACTCAAGTCGTAAGGGATTTATGTTCCACTTTTATTTCTATTGAACACATTCTATATACACAGTTATTTCTCATATGTGGTGTTTATACAGCCCCAGAATACCTTTTATGAGTATTAAAAAGATGATTATGATATTTTCATATCCATTTAATGTTATTTATTTAATTGGGAATTTGAGTCTACTGATTATAAAAAGATGAGTATTTATTTCACCATCTAATCAAAATTTTGGATTATTTAATTTTAAGAATATATTAGGGAATATTTATCTTTTATTTCCAGGTTTTCTAAAAAGGTTTTCAAAAATGATTCCAATATTATCATATGGATGTATAGTAAAATTTTTACCCATTTATAACTTTTTAATACACAATTTTTACATAATATTAATTTATTCTTCCAAATTATGTACATTTTGGATTTTTCAGTAAAAGTATGAATGAAATGATCTTTTTAATTTATGTGTAATGAATGAAATTTTACTCCATCATGACCCCATAAATATCTTATTTTTACTTTACAATATTAATGACTTATTTTAAAAAGAATTTTTTTTCTTTTATAATTGCTTTTTCATTTTAAGAAATGAAAAATAACCAAGGAGGAAATGATATTTTCGTCAATAATTCTTTTCATGTAATCCCTAAAATTATTTTCATGTTAATATAAAATTATTTGATGTTACTTTTTCATTACTAGGGATGTGACTCAATTTGAAAAGACATATTCTTTCAAATAATTTCTTTTGTTAATGATTGAATTATATTTTTGACACAGATTTTATTCCATGGGTTCTGATATGATTGATGATTTAAAAATATTATGGCACACATATATATGGTTTTCATTATGTGATCAATTGGAACTTTATCTCTCTCAAATACATTGGGTATTGATTTATATCTCGTGAAAAAATTATGGAAATCAGGTTGATGGGATTGATCCACTATGGAATGATGGGGAAATTTGATCCATTATTGGGAAAGGACTGTGAATGGGGATGTTGGTGAGTCCCACCCAGTTGGAATAGTCCCAATGAAGTTCCATGGTAAGTAATAGAAATTTGTCTTTACTTATAGGTAATGATATTATATGTTTATGTGTATTTCCCAATTCCATGTCTTACTCCTATGTTTGGATTTCATAGATTATGCTCTTGATTCTATTATTATTTATTCCATATTAATAGCCAATCATTATTCCTTGATTCATGTTTATTTCCATTGATATGCAGTGAATGATCTTATATTGTTATGATCACATTATCATACCCTTATAATCATGTTTATGCTTATATTTCTCCCTTGTTTACCTTTATTGAGTAGTTCATCTCACCCCTGTTTATGTTTCCTTCCCAAGATTATAATGATATTATTTGTTTTTTATGTGTCTATTAAGGTATCTAGTCATGAGGAACCTGGTGGGAGATAACATAGTTCACTTATATACCAGTGTTTACATTTAGTTGTTTCCAAATTCACTATTCTAATACTGTCATTGGGTATCTCATTGAGTAACCTATTTTGTATTATGAAACAAAATGATGTAATATACATCTATGTTAAGACCGTTTCATTATATACATATCCCCACAATTCATGTTCTTTCATTAAAGTCAATAAATCAAATTTCTAGGATACATTTACCTAAAAATTATAGCCTAAGGTCCTAGTTTCATCTGTTAAGCTGTATGAAAATCTCCTCATTATATTACATTAAACTATAGCCTAAACCTATAAAAACATAACTAGATGTGTGATATATCATGCATGAGAATACACCTTCCATTTTTTGGGAAGCCCTATTTGTAAACCCCATTAGTATCCAAGAAGAAATACTTTAAACTACATGTCACCAATGTCTAAAATATGAGAGTCGATACATTATATCCTAATTTACTAGTAACATGATATAAAATATAACACCAATGCTCTTATCATTTGAGGTTAATTTGTATCCTTACCCTATGTAACATAAAAGGGATTCCTCATGTGATGAGTATGAGATTACACATTCCATATTTTGGGAGGATAATTTCATAATCCCCAACAACTTGTGGGCTGTAATATTTTAAACATCATATAACGAACTCTTAATATATTATACTTTAAACGTCATATCTCTAACATCATAGTTTTAATACCTTGAACAACATACACTAATATTAAATCACTAATATTGTAAATTGAATATAATGAAATTATGTGATGTAATACATGAAACTTCATAGCCTAATGTTCTTATCTGATGACTATAAACATCAAAAGAATATCCTTAGTAGATGAATTTATATTTTATCCTTACCATATGGGTCCATCGTAGGATACCTCATGTGATGTAATTAAATAGACACATTCTAACACATAGTAAGACTCCATGGTTAAGGTCCACACCATCCCTTATTTTCATTCCTTTCATGACAATAGAATCCTTACTACATTATCTAAAACAGTATTGACCTTTCCCATCACATGACCTCAAATTTTGGAATTGAACCACAATGTTTTTGAACCCTGCCTCCTAACAAGTTACATAGGTTGCCTCCCTGAGGTTCAATGCCACCATATAAACCTTCCAATATCCATACCGTAGGTCCCTAAAAGATGTTGGTATCACCACATAATGATAATCTTCCTCGAACAGTTTGTGATGAGGGTATTTGGAAAATTTCCCCATTATAATTTATAACCATAACTGCCCACACATAACAAGCATATGTAGAATAGTCTACAATAAAATCCAATTTTGTGAACCATCCTAAATTAGATATAAGTTTGTGACCACTCTAGATTCATGAGAACCCCAGATCTAGGCGTTTATCCCAATGTTCCTTAGGTGATGAAATTATGATGTGTATATGATGATCATAAAATCTCCATTCCATCTCCGGTTATGAGCCTATGTTCTTAATTCTTATGGTGAGAATAACTAGCTAGAGGTCACAATACAATGATTTTTGATGTGATGAGTATAATTTTCTAGGTATTATGAGAACAATATATCTCAGACGTAAAATAAAAAATGTGACATAACTTCTATTATGAGAATAGGATTACAAAGATGAAGATCCTTGGATGCCATATGTATTGATCAGAAGATTCCCCATATCGATAAAGGTGTGCCTTAATTTTTCACATAATAATCCTTATTAAATTTTTTTATGATTCACTCACAATCAATAATTACTATCATTTTCACATATTCCCAGTGCACCCAATCCATTCATAGATTGCCAAGATACCCAACATCATCACGTGATCCAATAGCAGGTAGCCGCTGAATTAATACATAAATTACTAATGTAAACTTTTATACCAGAATATGAAATTGGGAAAGATATATATGAACATTTATTAGATGTATAAAGGACACCTAAACCAGGTGATATAAATAAAGGGAAAATATTATAGTGGATGAGAATAAATCCCATCATTCCATTCTAATAATGTATCATTCATCATCTGGCATGGTGACGGTGGTTTCTTGCCCTTGGAGGGTGGTAATATGGGGAAGCCAATATATTATATGAATAGTCTATAGACATGGACCATATCATCATGTGTATGATCTATGGATCCCCACTAGATGAATTATGAAATGAAATGTTGATCCAAACATGAATCATATCTCCTAAAACTATGTTCAAATGAAGGATTTGGGGATTCTCTAGTTCAATACATCATTAACATGAATCCCTCCTCCAGCTGAGAGATGATGATGAGCATTGAAAATTTTGGGAATTGACTTCATAAATTTCATTTTGTGGGTTGGTTCCATGTGTTATATAGGACCACTATATCAGGAAACATTAAACATCATACCACTAATCAATGATGGGGTTTAATAATTGGACGTGTAAAAATCCTACCCAATTATTCCTCTATTACAACATTCATAGCTTGAATAGAACATGTGAACCCTATATCCTTTTCCCCTACAAACATTTTAAAAGGACGGTGATCAATTCCATTGTACACTACTAAAATTTTGAATGGTTCATCCCAACAATGGATATGGGACATAAATACTTGTATGTTGTGGTGTTGTGCCACCTCCACACGCCCGAGTGGGGCCATGGAGGGGGAACACCCCCTCCCATTTCCAAAACAAATATGAATAATTTTCATTTACTAAAATGATATAATTCCTCTTTAAAATTATCCAGGAGGTAGGTGATGCCTTGGTACTTTCAAAAGTTTCCATCATTCGATAATTAAAACTACTCATGAATTCCTTTAAATATTAATATTTATGGACATCAGTTTATTACATCACTTTCTACCCTTGTAGAGAAAATACTATTCATCAAATTGTTGAGTGAGTGTCATAAGTTGGATACAAAAATTAATTCCACATGTTAGAGTATTAATGAATATTCTATTTTCCATAAATTGGAATAGATATTGGATATGTAACAAGTTGAAGAAACACCTCTAATGTAATTTTTTATAATACATCATCATTTATAATGGGATTTAAATTATTGATATTTTGAAAGTGGCACTTTCCATGTTGGTTTTTATAGAATTCGGTTGAATACCATTCTAAAATGGGAAATATCTATTTATTTCAATTTTTACTCACAATGAAATAATCCTTCATGCATGGATTTTAAGGTCAGTTTATTATAAAACAGATAGGGTAGACCACCATGAATGCATTCAACATTTGTTTTTAGAAAAATCTTATGTTACAATCTAAACAATGATTCGTTTCTATGTAAGATTTTAATAAAAAACTATTTGTGAAATTTTGATTTTTTTAAAAATATTTAAAAATTAAAAAATCCCACACTTGAAAACTAAAAAATACATAATGAAATTATGAAAAAACAAATTGAATATAAAAACAAGGGCTTCCAAAATTATTAATATTTTTTAAAATATTTTTTATAAATATAATTCTAAATGAAAATAAACTCAAAATTATTCAATATTAGAAAATATAACTGATAAATATTTTATAGATGTTTCAGTTTATTTAATTTAAATAAATATGTTTCAGAAAATACATAAAAAATAATGTTTTATGAATTTTTAAAAAAAATATTTTTCAAATTACATGAATTATAATAAGTCTATCATTTTCAAAATATATTATTATGAAAGTCATGATTATCTCATAAATGTGTCCTAAATCATAATATCCACATTAAATATTACTCTGTTAGTTATTAAATAGCATTTCTAAAACTATTTAAAAAACTAGAGAAATATAATTATAATAGAAATAGATCATTTAATAACATAGAAGCTAACTTCAAGAACATTGAAATATAAATTTTTTTATGGTTCTACTATTGAATATTAATCCAAGTTTAACTCAATAAGTGTACTCTCATAATTGAAAATATAATGTTCAAAAACCTATATAAAATTATAAACATAATATTAATGAACTGAAAGAACAGAATAAACCCATTTGTGGTAAGAACTTGTTAAATCTACTTCAAACACACCCCAGTAAAGAGAATAATGAATATGCTTTAAATTCATTAGGAAAAAATATATATAACATCATATGGACGATATGAAGGTATTACAACCTCGGCATTTCCATTCCTTTATAGACACTTCTTCAATTTTAGATACTCTTATATATGATAATTTAAATAAAATATTATAAGTAATTCCTATTATAATGAAAAATAAAAAAAGAAAACAACATATACCACATAAGTCACCTAATGGATAATATTAGATGTGAAATGTAAAAATATGACAAATACACTATCCAGATATAGACACCTCCTTACTAAGAAATTCCAGAGGAGTAATTGGATCAATAATATCATGTACCACTACTCATCTCTGACCAGACTATATAAGATGATTATTTTCATAATCCCCTAAATGATATACAATTAGGTATTCTATAATATGTAAATGGGAATCCCTAGAAATAAACTCATAATATAAGGTAAGTTCTAAATGAGGAGGTTGTGGATCTAGAGGGGTAGATGTAATAGGTTATGTATGTCTCATTGCTTCTACAATCATAGTCAATAAATATCATTTAATTCTCTCCATTATTGTCTCATTCAACTATCACAAATCATCCTTTAATGAATATATTTTTCACATATATTCTACCTACATTGATGTCTCACTAGGGGTGCATCAAATAACTTTTTAAAATTGATACACTCTTTAAACCATATGAAAAATCATGAGAGTTCTGAATTTCCTACAGTAGTATAAGGAATATCAATCATACACTAAGGGTAGATATCCCCTCTTCCATTTTCCCTAGAAGGGTGTTTTGAATTAATATTTTTGAAGTCAATAGTACTGAGTTATGTTTTTCAAATATTATTATTTATAATCAACAAATAATTAATAACAAACAATATTATAATCTATATCCTTTGTCGGAATAGTAATATAAATAACCTTTTTATCATTCTCACCCTTTTCTATTTTTCATGATGTTTGGGAGGAGATATATGGTCAATTAGAACATTATTTGAGCTTCCACTTGACATGGATGCTAATTCAATAAATTTTTCATCAATAACTTGATAGAATAATAAAGGATATAATCTATGTGTAAATTTAAGTGAGTTTAAATTGTGAGATTGTTTCTCTTAGTGATATTTTCTATAGGCATGCAACATAAAAAGAAAGATATAAATTATAAAGTTATAGAAAATATTAATATATATTATTTTACGTATAAATAAGTTTATTTTACTCATTTATATCTTCTTTTACTCTTTATTAACATCATTTTACCTTTAATTAAATTTATATCACCCTTCCTTAACATTTTTACCATTAATAATCATTGTTTTACCATAAATTAAATTTAGTTTTCAATTAAACGTCTTTAATTTACCGTTATTTATATTTTTATAACATTATATACATTTCATTTACCATAAAAGGACATTATTTTACACTTTTTTGACATTATTTTACCTTTTTATAATTTAAGTTACAATTACTTAACATTTTTACTCATACATAACATTTTCTACTATTAAATAACTATATTTTCTTCTTAAATAACACTATATTACCCTTAATTGACTTTTTTTACCCTTAAATGACTTTAGTTTACTCTCACATAACTTATTTAACCCTTACATAAATGTTTTCCCTTTATTAACATTCAAATACACTTTTGTAAATGTTTTTTTGTAGTTGCATACCATTATTTAACCATTTCATAACATTTAAAATATTCTACCCACCCTTACATAGCATTGTTTTACGATTAGTTTTTTTATATTAAATATATTTTTAAGTAAAAAATTATAAATATAGTTATTAAAGTCATCAAAACCCAAATAAAATATTTATCTAACAATAATAACATGCCATAAATGTTTCCTCACAGTGACTGTAGATCTAATTTTGACATATATGTCAACCTATAAACCCATAAATAAGGCATGGATTCGAATTTGGTTAGTTTATAAAGATATATTATTAATTTTAATTTATGTTAAAATATTTCCCACATGTTTCAGAAAATGATAAATCATTTTTCTTAAAACCTTTGTCACATGAAATTTAATTTTCATCGACAATTTAATAGAAAAAATACTATAAAATGTATAATATTTAAACCATTGGAAAAATAAATAAATTGACATATAAATTTTGCTATTATGGACTCCCATGTGAAAACCATCACCAACTGGTTTACACTCATCTAATTAGGGAATAATATACTTATACTACAATGACATTACATAACCAGATGAGTTCAAAACTATATGACATGTGGTCTTTTAGGTTGAAAGAAAACTGCAAAGTAAATATTCGACCACTAGTCTCAACATGTCATTGGATGTTTTAGTATCCATGTATCCACATTTCTTCCATATACAGGTATGATCAACTCTATAGAAGAAGAAGAAGTGATACACGTAATTTTCATGAAATATAAAATTTAGTTTAATAATTGCTTAACTAATTGATTAATTAATATATTTATATGTAATAATGTACAGATCTCGGTTCTTATGCCTTGGTATCTTTCACATAGTAAGATATATAAAACATCAAAAAAATTATTTCAACATATATCTGATTACAATTAAATAAATGTAAAAAATAAAAATGATTTTTCATAATTGAAAATAAAACATTGAATATGTCACGAACCAGCCCGGGTCGACCCTGAACCGGTCACCCGAGCCGGCCCGCGGCATGGCCCGAGGGGCGTTCCCGATCCCCACACTCACACACACACACTCACACACACACACACATACTCACACACTCACACACACACACACATACTCACACACGCACACTCTCAAACCCAAGTGGTCCCCCGTATGCCGACGGGAGGCACCACGCCAGAGATGGTAGAGCACTATGGGTAAAACCCCTAAGGTTCATCTAGCTCACGTGGGACCCTAGAACCTCGTGTCTCGGTGAAACGTGGCTTAGAAGGCCACAACCCTCAGAAAACGTGGCTTAGAAGGCCACGACCCTCAGAACACGTGGCTTAGAAGGCCACGACCCTCAGATATCATATGTTTAGTTAGTGTTGCAATCGTCAATCCAGCTAAGTGAAACAGGGACGACACCCATCCGGCTCACTAGCGCACTAGTTCTAGTCCGCCCACCTAGATACCCAGGGTTTCCCGTGTGCTCAAACAAGTTTCACATTCACATAGTATATTTCTTCCTCATATCGCAGGCCAAACCAGATATCGCACACAAAAGTCACCATTTCCACACCCAAACAATATTTCAAAACTCACGCACGTCAAAAATACCTTTCTGAAAATATAAATGTCATTACCCAATCATTTCGCAAAAACCCCTTTCATTGAAACACTCAAACAAGAATATAACCAACTTTCACAACCTAGAAAACATTATTTTTAATAACACAACAAGGGAAAACATCTTTCGTCAACCAAGAACCACACGTAAAGTTTCCAAAAACAATTTCAAAAGGTCACACGACGTTTTCTCTAATCAAGGTTATAAGAAAACACCAATTTTCATAAACAATACATTTACTAATTTACACACACCAAAAACATTTCAAAACCCAATTCAACATGTCTTTCGTTACTCAGGAAAAACCATTTAGCGACATTACTACGAAATCCCACAATTGAAACCAAGAAAACACTTTTAATGAAATGCTAGAATTAAACAGTTTGCCTTATCAGCAAATCACCACACTATAAAAACTACTTAATATTATTTTTCTTTAATTTACTGAAATTCAATAAAAGGATAAGGAATAAATAAATTCTTAATTTAGAGGCAAGTGCATAGGGAGACCTACCTCAAGACGCAGCTCGGAACGAAACGACACGGCGCAAGATGGCAGAACCTCGGAAACAAGGCGTGACGATGGCGCTTTCTCGGAAACGCCCTGCGCGGGTCCTAAAGTCTTAAACCTACCAAAAACAAATATAAATTGATGAAGAAAACCCCTAACAAAGCACAAGTAAATGCCAGAGTAATAATAATAAGGAGATATTAATAATAATATTATTATTATAATAATAATAATAGCATAATCATAATAATAACAATAACATAACAAAATAATAACTTAATAATATTAACTTGAAAATAATAATACTAATAATAATCTTAATCTTAATAAAATATTAATATTAATAATAATATAATAATAATAACATACTTTAATAACAAGAATAATAATTTAATAAGTATATTAATAATATAACAATAATAACAATAGTGATATAATAAAAATAATAAGAATAGAATAATATCAACATAATAATAATATAATAATAATATAATCACAATAATAATAATATTAATATTAATAATATGATAGTAGTAATAATAATAATAATAATAATAATAATAATAATAATAATAATAATATAGAATTAATAACAATAACATAATAATAATTTTAATAATGATGTAATAATATTAATAATAATATTAACATAATAATAACAATAATATTGATAGTATAATAATATTAATTTTAATATAATAATAATAATTATAATAAAACGAAACAAACAAAAATAACAAATAATAAAAAAAAGAGAACTCACGCAGGGGGGGAATGGGTCTGCGACGGGAGGAGCAGGCGGCGCTGGGCCAGGGGTGCGGCGACGGGGTATGCGGAACGGGGAGCGGGACAGGGGGAGCAGGCGGGGCATCGGGGTCCGGGGTGCTGCGCGAGGGAAGGCCGGGCAACGGGGGGGGTCGGACGGCGGCGCAGGGAGGAGGCAAGAGGGGAAGGGCCGGAGGCCGGGCGGAACGCCGGGAGGAGGGTGCAGGGCTCGGGATGCCTGACTTCGGCGGCTGGACGGGAACGCGGCGAGGGAAGCCGGGGCGAGCAGGAGGGGGAGGTCGGGTGTGTGGGACGGCGGAGGAGACAGGAGGAGCGGGCGGCCGGAGATAGGAGGCAGGGCCCGGACGGGGTGAAGCGGGATGCTGGGGCGGAACGGGAGCAGGGGAGAGGAGCGGGAGCCGGAGGCGGGGTCAGGGTGGTGTCACCGCCGGGGGAAGAGGAGGCCGGCGGAGCGACTGGAATAGGGGCGCGCGAGGGAGCGGCCGAGGCCGGGGCGGAGGAGCAGGCGGCCAGTTGGCCGGAGGTGAAGCCGGGAAGCTGGGACGGTGGCAGGCGCGGCGGGGAAAACCGGCAGTGGCGAGGCGGAGGGCCGCGGCGGTGGAGGGCGTAGGAGGAGCCAGGGGCCACTCTTGGGGTGAGCGGGAGAGAAACGGGGACGGGAGAGAGAGGGAGGGAGTGGCGGCTACGGGTAAGCAGGATTAGGGTTTTGGGTTAGTTTTAGGTATATATATATATATATATGATAAAAAATAATAATAATAATTATAATAATGATAATAAAACATATAATATTAATAACAATAAAACTTATATAATAAAAATAAAACTTATAATAATAATAATAAAAAAATGTTGTGATAATAATAATCGCTTTATAATAATAAGAACAAACCTTCATAATAATCTTAATAATACTTTATAATAATAATCATAACAATAAAATAATTAAAGTAAATAAAAGTTAGTTAATTATAATAATAACGCAACTCAAATAGTAATAATAATAAAAGGTCAATGTAAAAACTTTAATATTTAAAAACGCCGGGTGGACACATCGTCCCCCGGGCCGAACGCACGACCATCGCTAGCGATGCGATGACCGCGCACCGGCGCGAAACCACCAATCACAATTAATCTTCGAAAAATTTAAACCGGGACCAAGAAAAGGGAAAAATTACGGACGTCCGCGGTCGGGGTGTGACAATTCTCCCCACCACAGACACTTTCTGCCCCCAGAAAGTCACCAGGCCGCAAGTCAACCAAAAACCAAGTCTATGCCCAAACATAACTAAAGGAACCAGAGAGGATTGAGAATCTCAGGGATGACCTTACTCCACACAGGTCACACCCGACCGATTCAGGAGGAAACTGAGGTCCGAGATTGAGGGGAGAACACGAAGGGGTTCTCCCCACCACAAGAACTTAACTAGTGCAGAAAATATGACCATTTAAATAGAAAACCCCGGGAAGGGGGGGGGGGGGTCGACGCGGGAACTCCCAATAGATCTAAACCAACTCTTATAGCATGCTAAGATTTAAACCTCCGTAGAAACCTTGAACCTACGACTAGAGTCATCAACTTCAACACTAGGGAAAACCCATAGAAAAACATTTAATCAATATCAAATTGGAGACATAATCCACCGAAGTCCACGAAACATAACCACATTTTAAACATAACTAAAACGAGGTCAACCCACACGAGAGTCAAACACACTTTTAAGAAGGACACACGATTTAGAATATCACCTCCACACGACAAGTCTGCTTAGATTATCATAGAACCAGTCCATCATCACTTTATAGAAAAACTACGCATTTACAACATTGTTGGGACCTCAATAGCAGGGAAACAAACATGAAAAGGTTTTTTAATTGCTCCACCGTCCACACGGAATACAGAGCTTGGACCAAGGCTTCACAACCCTGGGAAACTCCTGACTGTGCGCGAGCTTCACCCCGAGACTTGTGGCTGGGGCTCTGATGGTTGAAGCATCTTCTGCCTCACAGTCAGGTACTGACATTCTCCCATAACAGCGTCCTCTTCAAGCGACACTTCATGCAAAACTCCTCCAGATGACCCAGACAACCACAACGATGACACGTCTTCAGAGGGTTGCGACAAGACGACGTTAAATGCCCGAAACAACCACACTGGAAGTATACTATCGAACGATCTGATGAACTGGAAGCTGGGACCAAAGGGGATAACTCATTAGGAACAGGTATCTCTGGCATATTTTCCACACTAGAGGAGGAACTCTTACGAACAACTGGGGATGCTAAAGTACTAACCACCCGCAAACCAGAAACTAACTCAGCCAAGAAAGCTTCCTCCAACAGTTTCTCGAAACAAAAGTCTTTATAAGGGAGGACTCGCTCCTTGATCTCTGGACGAAGACCCCCAGTGAAAAGAGAGACCATCATGAGCTCATGAGATGCTACATCTGGAGAAAAGGAAATCAGTTCCTTGAAATGGTCAACATATGCCTTCACCGTCCGTTGGCCTTGTTGAATATGCATAAGCTCTCCCTTTTTTTTCTCCAGCTTCACTTCCTCGGGTACAAACCATTGGATGAATATAGTTCCAAAGACATCCCACATCATTTCAACTTGCGTTGATGATGGGGTAACCATCTTCCATTGGTCCAGAGATGGACCCACGAACAACTCCATAATTGCACGGACCTTAACCTTATCGGGAGTTCCCAATATTCTAAAGACATGTTCCACTTCCTCGAGCCATTTCACTGCTTCTAACGGACCCTGATCACCATGGAGAATAGGAAAAGTCTGAGGAGGACCAAAAAAAAACTGCGCATGACATATCTGAATCCTTAGAGACCTTTCTGGGCGGCATTTCCTGAGCGATATATAAAACACAAAGCCAAAACCAATATCAAACTGAAGAAACATCAATAAAAGCGCCTTCATCAAAAACAGTCAGCACAAGGACCAAACATATACGAACACAATCCAAAATAAAATCTCCTTTTCAAAATTCCCTTTTTATTTTAGATTTCAAAACCACCCTTTCTCAAGATCATGTTCCAAAAACCAACCCACTTTCAAACCACAACTTTCCAAAACCATTTCCATTTAAAACCAATTTAGAAAACAAAGTCAAGCCTTTAACTTCAAATACACACCCAGGTAATCTCATGAATCGTTGCACATATCCTTATCCACATTCCATTCATACGTGCATCAACACACACTTTCCATGCATTCTCACACATGTGAAAACGTTCATAAAGAGGACCTGGGGTTTCAACCCAAATCATTCTTATCCAATTCCAAGCAAACAACAGATTTTCAAATCAAGAGATTTCAGTTTCAAAAACCCATTTTATACATTTAAAGTCCTTTAAAAGAAATCAGTCCAATTTTTTTTCAAAAACTTTTTTTCATTCCCAACAACGCACTCACACCAACCAAAATGAAAGCAGCAACCAAATTTGCAACAATCACTGAAATGAGGGACTAGTAGTCACGCTCAACTTGGCGACATGGTAGTGGGCCATGTCCCAAGTCAACATCGACCACTAGGAGGAATTCAAACCGTGTACTCAGACTCCACATGGGTCACTACTCCATGTGAAATCACGACGTAACGTCGGCTTGCCTCCATTGTCATCTCTCAATCCGAGACAAACCAGAAAAGACAAGGACACAATTCCCGAACTACCCCTGGTAACTCGAAGATCAGTGCGAGCAAGAGTTCGCGACGCTCTTCTCGTACTTACCCCTCGAGTTCTGACAGTCCTAATCTCCTTCTACCGGACAACCCAAATAACAAGAACCTCCCTTTGATACCATTTTGTCACGAACTAGCCCGGGTCGACCCTGAACCGGTCACCCGAGCCGGCCCGCAGCATGGCCCGAGGGGCGTTCCCGATCCCCACGGGCTGGCAACAAGTGCCGGGCATTGAAACTTTAATCGTTGGGAACGATTTCAGCCCAAGCTAAAAACAGGATCGAAAGAATGATTATAAACTCAACAAACAAACAGACACTAAAGACATAAACAAAACTAAACCACAACATACCTCCACGTGACCTCGCGGGTCACCACCCAACTACAAACCAACATCGCCCCATCACTAAGCGACTCAAGCCAGGAAAACCTGAACACAAGGAACCTGCAACTGAAGTGGTAAAAGATAGGCGTGAGCACAAAAGTACTCAGTAGGTGAGCCCAACAACAAATCCCAATGCACTGCCAGTAAATAAAGAATCTACATAATCCAGGTTTGAACTTAAATGTATAAAAGTAAGTTTTCATAATGCTTTACTTGAAAATCAAACACGAGGCATTTCCCTTATTCCTTTTTGAAAGTTAATTCCCTTTTCATTAGTTTTGAACTCATTCTGAAAAGCAAAGTGTTACATTTTCAAATCTCACCCAAAGAGAATTAAGCATTTTCATTTGAAAACCCATTTTTCCCAAAGTCTAACAGTATAGGCTGTGAAAGATGACTGAAGGTAAACCAGAAGGGAAAACAAGTGCAAGTAAAGGTAAACAGGCAAGGAAAACCAAGTGCAAGTAAAAATAAGCCAGAAGTTATCAGCAATAGCCATGGACACACACACACACTCACACACTCACACACACTCACACATACTCACACAGTCACACACACACACACATACTCACACACGCACACTCTCAAACCCAAGTGGTCCCCCGTATGCCGACGGGAGGCACCACGCCAGAGATGGTAGAGCACTATGGGTAAAACCCCTAAGGTTCATCTAGCTCACGTGGGACCCTAGAACCTCGTGTCTCGGTGAAACGTGGCTTAGAAGGCCACGACCCTCAGAAAACGTGGCTTAGAAGGCCACGACCCTCAGAACACGTGGCTTAGAAGGCCACGACCCTCAGATATCATATGTTTAGTTAGTGTTGCAATCGTCAATCCAGCGAAGTGAAACAGGGACGACACCCATCCGGCTCACTAGCGCACTAGTTCTAGTCCGCCCACCTAGATACCCAGGGTTTCCCGTGTGCTCAAACAAGTTTCACATTCACATAGTATATTTCTTCCTCATATCGCAGGCCAAACCAGATATCGCACACAAAAGTCACCATTTCCACACCCAAACAATATTTCAAAACTCACGCACGTCAAAAATACCTTTCTGAAAATATAAATGTCATTACCCAATAATTTCGCAAAAACCCCTTTCTTTGAAACACTCAAACAAGAACATAACCAACTTTCACAACCTAGAAAACATTATTTTTAATAACACAACAAGGGAAAACATCTTTCGTCAACCAAGAACCACACGTAAAGCTTCCAAAAACAATTTCAAAAGGTCACACGACGTTTTCTCTAATCAAGGTTATAAGAAAACACCATTTTTCATAAACAGTACATTTACTAATTTACACACGCCAAAAACATTTCAAAACCCAATTCATCATGTCTTTCGTTACTCAGGAAAAACCATTTAGCGACATTACTACGAAATCCCACAATTGAAACCAAGAAAACACTTTTAATGAAATGCTAGAATTAAACAGTTTGCCTTATCAGCAAATCACCACACTATAAAAACTACTTAATATTATTTTTCTTTAATTTACTGAAATTCAATAAAAGGACAAGGAATAAATAAATTCTTAATTTAGAGGCAAGTGCATAGGGAGACCTACCTCAAGACGCAGCTCGGAACGAAACGACACGGCGCAAGATGGCAGAACCTCGGAAACAAGGCGCGGCGATGGCGCTTTCTCGGAAACGCCCTGCGCGGGTCCTAAAGTCTTAAACCTACCAAAAACAAATATAAATTGATGAAGAAAACCCCTAACAAAGCACAAGTAAATTCCAGAGTAATAATAATAAGGAAATAATAATATTATTATTATTATTATAATAATAATAATAGCATAATCATAATAATAACAATAACATAACAAAATAATAACTTAATAATATTAACTTGAAAATAATAAAACTAATAATAATCTTAATCTTAATAAAATATTAATATTAATAATAATATAATAATAATAACATACTTTAATAACAAGAATAATAATTTAATAAGTATATTAATAATATAACAATAATAACAATAATGATATAATAAAAATAATAAGAATAGAATAATATCAACATAATAATAATATAATAATAATATAATCACAATAATAATAATATTAATATTAATAATATGATAGTAATAATAATAATAATAATAATAATAATAATAATAATAATATAGAATTAATAACAATAACATAATAATAATTTTAATAATGATGTAATAATATTAATAATAATATTAACATAATAATAACAATAATATTGATAGTATAATAATATTAATTGTAATATAATAAAAATAATTATAATAAAACGAAACAAACAAAAATAACAAATAATAAAAAAAAGAGAACTCACGCAGGGGGGGGGAATGGGTCGGCGACGGGAGGAGCAGGCGGCGCTGGGCCAGGGGTGCGGCGATGGGGTATGTGGAACGGGGAGCGGGACAGGGGGAGCAGGCGGGGCATCGGGGTCCGGGGTGCTGCGCGAGGGAAGGCCGGGCAACGGGGGGGTCGGACGGCGGCGCAGGGAGGAGGCAAGAGGGGAAGGGCCGGAGGCCGGGCGGAACGCCGGGAGGAGGGTGCAGGGCTCGGGATGCCTGACTTCGGCGGATGGATGGGAACGCGGCGAGGGAAGCCGGGGCGAGCAGGAGGGGGAGGTTGGGTGTGCGGGACGGCGGAGGAGACAGGAGGAGCGGGCGGCCGGAGATAGGAGGCAGGGCCGGTACGGGGTGAAGCGGGACGCTGGGGCGGAATGGGAGCAGGGGAGAGGAGCGGGAGCCGGAGGCGGGGTCAGGGTGGTGTCACCGCCGGGGGGAAGAGGAGGCCGGCGGAGCGACTGGAATAGGGGCGCGTGAGGGAGCGGCCGAGGCCGGGGCGGAGGAGCAGGCGGCCAGTTGGCCGGAGGTGAAGCCGGGAAGCTGGGACGGTGGCAGGCGCGGCGGGGAAAACCGGCAGTGGCGAGGCGGAGGGCCGCGGCGGTGGAGGGCGTAGGAGGAGCCAGGGGCCACTCTTGGGCTGAGCGGGAGAGAAACGGGGACGGGAGAGAGAGGGAGGGAGTGGCGGCTACGGGTAAGCAGGATTAGGGTTTTGGGTTAGTTTTAGGTATATTTATATATATATATATATGATAAAAAATAATAATAATAATTATAATAATTATAATAAAACATATAATATTTATAACTATAAAACTTATATAATAAAAATAAAACTTATAATAATAATAATAATAAAATGTTGTGATAATAATAATCGCTTTATAATAATAAGAACAAACCTTCATAATAATCTTAATAATACTTTATAATAATAATCATAACAATAAAATAATTAAAGTAAATAAAAGTTAGTTAATTATAATAATAACGCAACTCAAATAGTAATAATAATAAAAGGTCAATGTAAAAACTTTAATATTTAAAAACGCCGGGTGGACACATCGTCCCCCGGGCCGAATGCACGACCATCGCTAGCGATGCGATGACCGCGCACCGGCGCGAAACCACCAATCACAATTAATCTTCGAAAAATTTAAACCGGGACCAAGAAAAGGGAAAAATTACGGACGTCCGTGGTCGGGGTGTGACAGAATGTTTTATTTTTCAATCAAAGAAATGTGTAACTAAAACTATTGTATATTAAAATTAACAACAACAAAAAATTATATATATGATTAGAATATAACAATTTTAAATTAAATATAGTAGTCATTGTTTTCAAATAAATAAATTATATTGGTAAAAATGTAATTGATTATAATATGAATAAATTTATAAAAGTTTTATTGAAAAAATTATGTATTCCTAAATACTCATAATATAAATAAATTAGACACACCAAAATAATAATGGAAAAATATTTGAACCAAAAATTTGTTATTTATATTCAATTAAAAGGGAAAATAATACAAAAAATATAGTAATCCTATATATTTATATATGCATAAATGTATAAGTGAAAAAATAATGGTTTTAACTCTATTAGGGTCAAAATATTGATTATTTAATTAATTAATAACATAATTTGATTTTTCTCATATCCCTTTTACGTGATTATTTAATTTCATTTATAGAACTTTCATATCACATTCATTGTTATCATTAGTTAGTATTTCAATATATGTATAAATATCAGATAATATTTCAAAATCATCAATATTATAATCACCAAAATGTGTTTTTTCCATATAAAAACAAATTAACTCTAATAATTTGATTGGTAAATAAAAAAATAGTTTTTTAGGTGTTTCTATAACAAATGAATCCTCCTTGAAAGTAAATATTTTCCAATATTCATGTATAAATCCATACTCATCATGATTCACACCATTATTACTATCAACCTAGTAATGCATAATTTTTAGTACACAAAATTTAGTATAATCAATCTCATATAATACCTCAACTACTCCAAAATTTATGTTGATGCATAAATTGGGATTTTATGTTTGGCACTCTAAATATGTATTCCTTCAGTGAAAACCATCACTACACACTTTTTAAATGTACTCATGTAACCCTAGTTTTTTATAATGTGTAACCATTCATATAAAATCTGATCCATTTAATCACATTAATACTTGGTCCACATGTTAAGAATTTCAATGATTCATATATGGATATATAAATGTTTATTTTCTCCTTATAACATGATGAAAATCTATTTTAATGATTATTTATCAAACAAGTTTCATTTCAACCCTTATATTAAACCTATAATACATAAATATATTATGATAAATATGTTTTATCAATTCCTATATTGTTTGAAATATAAAAATGTTTTTCCACACATCATCACATGGAGTTAATTTTACCTTTTTCGATGAATCCTTTTTGTTTTGTTTATCAATTATAAAATTTCAAGATATAGGTAGACTAATATTATCCACATTAGAAAAGTAATATGGAAAAAAACTCAATTACCTCAAATAATATTTGTTTTCGAATAAAGGCCTCTAGACGATCTATACTCTTTATGTATCCCATAAAAATTTCAAATGTATTTTTAATGGATACATATTACATAAATAAACAAACCCATTTATTTTATCTCTTTCACCAAATGAGTTAACCAATGAACAATTATATAAAAAAAGATGATAGGCAATACATTTCTAGTTGATAATGTTTTAGGATAGATTTATTCTACAATAAGTCAATCATATATTGATGTATTTAATTTTTTCAATCTGAATTTAAAACGTAACTCGTCTGGATTATATATTTTCATACAAGTATGGTAAATATTCCACCCAATTAAATCAGTAGTATTTTCTTGATAAACACATGATATCCCTGAGATTTCATACCTATTAACATTAAATCCTTCAATGACACCAAATTTTTCACACTTGAAGGTGAACCAATGGTAACATTAATACTATTTAGGAATTAAAAAATTGTTATCTTCTCACTCTTTCTAAATTTTTGAAAAACCAGAGTAAAATATTTTCTATTTCATTATTTTATGGGATCTAACAATAAAAATTTTCCCATGTATATAAAGTCAATAATTCCTTACAATCCATTTTTAATTACCGTCATATTAATACTGATCCAATCAGTATTTCATTATTTTTTTCTTGACCAGTATAATGTTAATGTTATGACTTGAATTTAAAATTTTCCAAAAAGGTACCTCAAAATTAATGGATATTTTCATTGAATTATTTGCTTGAATATCATAACTTTCTTAATTTACAAATGTAACATCATTGTTTTACAGATTTGTGTAATAGTAATCATATAATAATGGTTGTGGGGAACATTCAAACTCCTGTGAACTATTTAATTCCTCTTTTAAATCATTGATAGAGATATATCATTTAAAAAATTATCAGATGTCCCATATAGACTACTTTTATTCCATTCAACAATGCATTATTTTAATTCCCCAATATGAAAATGGAAAATATTCATATCATTTGATAATATATCATGATATGTTTTTATATGTAGAAAATTTTTTCAGAGTGAAAATTAATATAGAACTAAAAAATTTACACATTTTTATAGGCATTAAATATTGTAACCCCAATCTATTGATGAAATTTAAAACCATATATCAATGGAGATAAATAAATATAAATCACATTAGTGAGATATTTAATTCTATAAATCTTCAATCTCATTAAGAAATATTTCCATTTCATACATATCCATTGGATAATTTTGTAAATTACCAAGAAAAATGTTCTTGAAAAACATTTCTTCTGAGACTCCAATATATATTTAGCGCAACCCTTCCTAAATCCATTTTATGATTTCTAATATCATTCATAAAATTCATAAATATTATGATCAAATACTTTCCACTATAGTGAACCAATGAATACAAAATATGTAAAATTACTAAAATATATCATTAATAAATAATGGATAATATATTTATAGATAATTATTTAGATATATATCAAAATATGGAAACATTTTAAGTGTATTTATACACAATCCCAATAAAACATTATATTTTCAAATAAAATTATTACGATTTATAACCATAATTCATAATACTCGGGAAGTAATTACAAAAAATGGAACATAAAATACCATTAGGATAGTTAAATTAATGATATTACAAGTAAATGGTATATTTAAATGACTCATTAAATAATATAAGTTAATATAACAAACAAATGTCTCACTAAAGTAAAATGGGGAAAATCATTTACTGATTTGGTAGCTATTTAATGATAAACCCCATGATAGAGATATCCTCCAATGTATTTGTGAATAATAATAAATTTAATGATAATAATAATAAAATACATTTTTGGTTAGTATATTAACCTAATATAAGAAGTGGTGGTGAATATAGAATTTCAATCACAAAAGTAAAAAAAAGTGAGACGGAAATCCATTACATTAAGTCTCACTCTACTCATACACAATCCTAATTCCTGTATAATAAATATAAGATTATTATAAATATATCATATAAATATATTCACATATATATATATATACTATCATATATTATTTTATTATGACCTTTTATTACATGTTTATTAATAAATCCTTGATTAAGTAACATTTTGGGTAAAAATTTCTTTGTTTTTCATAAATAACTTTATTTTTTATATTTTTGATTTTATTACCTTATTAAATATTTAATAATATAAATGAAGATAAAAAATTATATATATATATATATATCATATTTAATCTTTATGTATTTATTTATTGTAATTAATAAAATCTACTGATAAGAGATGAAAAACATCATTCATGGATACAATAGCTCGTATGTACGCATGAACGTTGTTTCCACTATCTTATTAAACTAAAAGATAGAAAGGTAACCAGTACATAAATTTTATCATTACAGTATATTTTTTATGTCAAATATATCAAATATTTCTATTTAACATATCATTAACACATTATGTGTAATGAACAGACGAATCACAACGCTTCATGAGGCGGTAGTTCATCATACACATGAACAATGTAATCATGTTCTCAAAAAGTAATGACTACATTTATGTGTTATATAATAACTATAAAACCTTAGATAAATTATATATATCATATATTAATATAATTTTCATCATTTTTGGAAAACATTTAGAGTTGTCAATTGAAAAAAGGAATAATGTCGATAAGTAAGCTAGTAGTCTGTCGTACTCATGAATGATGATTTCATAAACCATTTGATTGAATTGTGTGTGATTTTAGGTCTTAAAATTATATAGAAAATATATTTATAATTAAAATATTGAGTTTATTATATGATCATAATATAAAATTTATTTAATTGGTTTATGATAAATAAAGAAAAAACATCCATTGATGAATGTTGCCTCTTCTTTCTGTATCTTCTTTTGGATTGCACAAAGATCCTTCCATGGAAATATATTTTCCAAAATGAAGGATTCTAGTATTATATTATCGAAGATATGATTTTATTTTTGAATTATTTTTTCTGAAATAAATTTCTTGAGAGGTTTGAATAATGGGGGATATTTAGTGCCCTTTTATAATTGAGGAGTGGAATTCTTATAAATACTCCAGTGTTTACTATGAGATGTATCAATTGCTTCAAGTAGAATAGAAATTATATAATATTGATTATTAGGATTTAGTTTTTTGATATAAATATCTACAAGAATAAAATAATTTTTATAATTTTCTTCAAGAAGTTCTATGTTTCCTTTTTTTTTATTTTGGTTTTTTCAAGTAACTAATCTTGTCAACTAGCTAATTCAACCACAAGGTACAAATTGAAGCTAGATATATTAGTAAAATTAGACACATTTATTAAAATATTATTTATATAATTTTCAAAATATAAATCTCTCGTGTTTTTTATTATAATTTTAACTTAATGATAACTAACTCAAAAACACCACTTCAACACTAAAAATGCTAACAATGATTTTACTATTTAGAAGTAAATATCTTCATTATAAAATATTAATTCGTACATTAATTGACCATATTTATTTATTTTAACATTTAATATCATCATGTAAAATTTAGGTTTTTTATTAATTTTAAATCATTTAATAAAATACCACTTATTATAAAATAATGTTAATGTCAATTGTGAAATTATTTATTTAATATGAATTTAATAATATCAAGGAAATAATGGAATTATAATATATTAAGTTCACACCTTACTAAAAACATATATTTATCTGCAAAAATTATTTATGATAATTCATTCAACATATATAACTTTCAATGTTTTTGGTGTCGTTTATTTTATTTTATTATTATCAAATTAATTATGCCATTGATGTTTCATTTAAAATTTATGTAATTATTAAATCTATAAAATTTTATAATAAATTATCATGATAAAAATTTCACTAATGATAATAAAATAATATTTATAATCGAACTTATGACGTTTTTTAATCCCAAAGCACTATAAATTGAAAAGGAAACGAAGGTTCAGGTTTTGACTTTTTCTTTACATTGCTTATTATATATGTCATTTTCATGGAAGTGTATCCCCCTAAATCACATAATTTGAGACAAAGGTGTTATGGGTTTAAATATATCGATACAATGTGTTATAGAAAATTAGGTAAGTCATTTTACACGTTTTATTCTCTGTTTAACATCTAAATAAACTCGTTTTTACCTTAATCAATGTAATAAATTCTAACTACTCTCACTAAAATCATTTTTCAAAAATTACCTTGGCCTGATTAGAAGCTAAAAATTAGGTTGATCCAAATTTGGAATTAATTTTTATCAATTCAATTCATATATTTTCTACAATTTAATTCAAAATTAATCTTAGAGACATGATGACAAAGCTTTCTTTTATGGTGAAAAGGGTCCAAATTTTAAATTTTTTATATTTAATTTCAAAATTAAATTGATTAAAATAACATAAATTGGATTAATAGATGAATAATTTATCTATTATATCATTTAAACCAATTAAATACATAGTTTAACTTTATAAATTATTTAAACAAAAATATAGTTTTCAATAACAATATTTTACTTTACACTATAGAACAAAAAATGAAACTACTCAGAAAAATACTGAATATTCACCTTAAGTAAATTTAAATATTCAAACAAAAAGGCGTAGTTTATTTTTTCATGTAAATTTTATAAATTTGATAAAATTTAATTAAAATTTATGTGTTCCAAGCATGATCAACCCTTATTTTAGAATATATGATGTTTTTTCAAAAAAACGTTTCTTTTTCTTTAAAATGTTTATTATTTTGTTACTAATCAGTAAATAAATAATTGAAATGTGGAAACTCAGTATTTTTAGAAGTTATTTAATACTATTTATTCCACTATTCTAACATTTTTTTCATAACCATTATGGTAAATAATAATATTAAAATTGTATTGATGTTCTAAACAACTCTGTCTTGCATATAATAAGACATAATGAAAGAAAATTGTATTGTGTGTAACACAAGATAAAATTAGTTTCATGTCTAATAAAAGATAAATTAATTATTGAATGTATCTCAAGAATAACTTGGTTTTGTGGGTAAATAAATCTTAACGTGTTGTTGCATATAATGAGAGCTTAACTAGTGTTTCACGCTACACAAGACATCAAATAATTTTAATTTATTCTTAAGAAAAAATTATTCTTAATAACTCATGGTGTCATATTATACACCCCTTAAAATTAAATTTTTTGTATAAATTTATCTTGGTAATGAATGGTTTAATAAATTAATGTTCCTTTCTTAGAAACCCACATTGTAAGAAATTAATACTGAAACTTCCGTAATGATGCGAATGTTGGAATCATATGCTTTATCTAAAGTAACTCATAAAGTAGTTTTCACATTAATGAAAATAGGATAAAGGTGAGGATGTGAAAAAAGAATAAGAGAATAAATAATTAAAAAGAGTGATTTTTGACATTGATCAAAATCAATTGAATGATAAATAGAATTTTAAGGGTCTCAAAACAATAATTTTGTGACGGCCAAAAAGTCTATTGGTTAATCCAAAATGGAGGTACTAGTTTCAAATTTATATTGCAAGATAATTCTCCTAAAGATAAGGATTAATTTTCAATGTTTTATAATATAATAAATTATTTTTTTCCTTATTAATTTTATTAAGTATACTTGAATGATTCTTTTCTACTACTTAAGCCTAATTTCAAAATATGGTTGTGCTTTGGTCAATTTCTATTTCATTCCTTATTAAAAAAATATATTGAAATGAGTTTTTTATGTCTGGAGAACTAAAAAACGCCTTTAATGTATTGAAAGATCTATACAGGTGTGAAAAGTATTTCTATATATCATAATCTATTTTCCAAACCAAAATATTTAACACATGTTATCAAATATACATAAATATTCATATAGTGTGGTAATATAATAATCTCTAAAACCTCAACGAATAATCAACATAATCCAATACATAAATAGTTAGACCTATGAAACTTTAAGTAGATTAAAATCTAAAACAAGATAAAGAAGGTAAAAATATTTTCAAAAACAACATAACATTTATATCAAATATATCTTAAAGTTGCACTTGATTGTCATATACTAAACATGTGAACACGCTCATCATGTATTCTCTTGAAACATGGTAATAAGTTGAGTGTCCCTAAAACCATTTTTAATATATACATGGTTTTTCATTCCATATATATAACATATATTATTTGATATATTCCTTAAATTATAAAAATTGGTAAACAAACATACTGATATCATACACCACTTTTTCAATAAAAATATTATATGTTCAGAGGTCATAAATACAATGTGATTTACTTCATTCATATCAATCACTTATTTAACCATATTGAAAGTAATTTTATAATCCTTAAGAACATTTTGAGGGTTATATTACATGAATAAAAATATCACACTTCGATTTATTCACCTTTCTAGTCCATCAGCATGATTCATCATATTCATACAAATCCTTAATGAAAAACTTATACAAAACAACACATATATATTTTTCAATTATTAATTCATAAATCCAAATACCAATACACTTTTATCATTCCACTTCATTGATCGGAATAAAAAATATCATTTCATGGACTATAAGTAAATTATTGGGTTAGTATATTGATTTGGGAAACTCCAACATTCCCCATATATGAGACATTGAACACCTTGATAATTTTCCACTCTATAACCCATTTCTACACATAAAAAACATCTTCCTCTCCATTTGAGATATTCTTTCAGGTTTTTCTTCTAACTTTATTGATATGTAAAAATTTTAGTTTTATTTCCTCAATCCATTAAAACATGATCTTTGATTAAAAAAAATGTACCTCTTAGTTATTTTACTAGGATCCTCATTTAATTTCACATTGTTAATCGTATATTAGAGTATATGATTAGGCATAATCACAATATATTTCCCTCAATAAATAATCCAATTTTTTATAGTCACTAAATATTACATAATCATCAATGTTAACAGGATTTATTATGGTTCTATCCATTTACTAAAATTAAAAAAATAGTGTATGAAATGAAAATTATAGTGAAAACCGCATAATCAAGAAAAATACCTTTTAAGATTCCTAAATCATGATTCATTCTCATTCATCTGTTAAAACGTAGCTTCATCCTATGGTATTCATAAAAATCATATATTTAAATTCTTAATGATGGTTCTTAATGATTTTTTAAATTTCCCAAGTGTAACCATCAGGAGTTTCAAATATAATGTTTAACAAGGTCCATTATCGTGCACTAGTTCTATATTGATTCTAGCACAAGATGGTGTTTTTCGGGATATTAACCCCATATAAATTTTTTCTTGATCCAAATTCACATATAGTATCCAGATGGGATTTTAATTCCTTATAAACCACTCCCTCAATACTTCACAAAAATTCCATGAAATTTTTATAAACATTGAGTCATCTTTATACTTATCATTAGGGGCATCCATAGACATATCCTTCGAAATATACCAAGGGATCCCACAAATTATTTATCATTATAGTTTCCAAAGGTTTAATAAACCATTCCTTTGAAACCAACTATAAAAAAATATACTTCTCATACATAGATAATACGTCATTTTGGATGAATATTCATTACATTATATAAATACATTCTTGAGGACCATAAAACTTTTGTGCAATTGAAAACATGGAACACGATATTCTTATCTAGTTAATTATCTTCAATTATTCCCAAAAATATAATCCCATTTACTAATAATAATTAAAACCTTTCTAATTAAATTGAGGTTTGGAAACATAATAAAGGGGAGATTAGATGCATGTAAATGGTAAATAAAGGATATATGTAAGCATAACTTGAACAAAACGGTGTGAGAACACGATCCTAACATTTGAAAACCATACCCAACATATCAAATATCATAGTCATGAGTCATTCAATATATATTTTTAATTCATAATGCAAGAATCATAATGGAATAAAATAACATGATCTATGGGGGAATAATATAGTCATAAGGAATTGAATTTTTTTCATACACATAGTGATATACAATAATATGTCAAGGAAAACTTCTAAGACATTCAAAACATGACAAGCTTGGTATAACCACCTATTTACCTTCTTTGGGATTAGGCTGACCACTCGTGTACCCTCCTTTCGGGCATGGGATAAACAAAAATATAACCTCACGTTTTGGATTGTGGTAACCACCTGTGTACCATCATATTTGGGGTTTGGTTAATCAACCATGTACCATCATCATTGGGTTTAAGATATTGATCAGTGTGCATGTATCAACAGGATTGGTCACAACACATGTGTACCCTCTAACATTGTACATATGTGTTTCATATGATCATAGAAGTTCATTATGTTGTAACCCATGAAATGAAATGTATATCATAAAATTTTATTATATTATTACCTGTATAGGAGAGATTGGTCTAGTAGTCATTTCAACAAAGCATATTAAATGGAAAGAAGACAGTTTCATAAGTAACATGTCATCCCAAACATAATCAATTCATTAGAATATTATTTATGGAATCATTTGATAATATCTCCATTAATTCATATTTAACCTAAAAATTTCATCTTATTTTTAAAATAGTTTTGAATGACTATGGGGGAAAATTATTGCAGAAAATATCATTTATTTGAAAATTAAATTAAAAAGAACATTTTAAAAATACATTCCATTTAAAATAACCTTGAAAAAATGAAATTAATGTTACAAAATTCAATTCAAATATTTACTTAGTAAAATATTATATCTACTTTTAGAAAAAAAAATTAAAACTTAAAACATTTGGAAGATCATTTCCTTTAAAAATATCCTGAAAACCGTATAATTTAAGATTTAGAAATAATTTATGTCACTTATGAAGAAAATTACATTTTTAAAATAATTTTACAAAAATGTTATCTAAAAATAATATTTCAAAATATTTTTTAAATCATTTTTAGATAATATAGTTATTGAATAAATATATTTCTGACCGAAGAGACTTGTATGGTAAAAG
The DNA here is from genome assembly GCA_963277665.1 of Viscum album. Classification (NCBI taxonomy): domain Eukaryota; kingdom Viridiplantae; phylum Streptophyta; class Magnoliopsida; order Santalales; family Viscaceae; genus Viscum; species Viscum album. The sequence goes on along the minus strand of OY728123.1, from coordinate 417,844,839 downwards.
TTTCTTAAAAACACTTCCTTAAATATATTAATTACCAAAAGGTGAAAAAATGGTACCATTACAGGAATATATATTCAATAAGAATTGGAAAATACATTTAATTATATTTCCTGATATATGTATCAAAATATTTTAACATTGGAATAAAATTCAAAAACAATCCTGATACACGATGAGATTGTAACCTAAAATTTTTTCAACATTGGTAACCTTTAATCATAAGCCTATTAAAGTAATAAAATAAAATGGATATTAAAATAATATTATGATATATTAATTCATGATATTTCATGAAAATGGGATATATATACACCTCATGAATTAATATAGGGTCAAATCATAACATGTTTCCCAAAGAGGGAAAATTGAGACAAAATCCCTTATGGATTTAGTAACCTTTGAACCGTAATTAACATGAAAGAAGGATAAGAAAATATATATATAAATATAAATATAATTTATAATTATAATCCTAAAATACATTAATGGTAAGTATATAAACAAAATTGAATAAGTTGTGTTGAATATATCATGTGTCACACAAAATTAAAAAAAAAGATACATTATTCACCTATCATAAGTTTTGACTCACTTCGTACTTGTTAAAATTTATTTTATAATAAATATATAAAATAAACTTGTTCATATATATCATAAAATATTTTCTTTTTGTATACCATTTATTACATATTTATTAACAATTCCTTGTCATATTTCTATTTCGGTTAACAACCACTTTGTTTTTCATATATGTTTTGGATTGATATATTTTTTATTCACCTAATTTAATCATGATTTCATAATCTAAAGAATCATAAACATGGTATAAATATCCTATATATTCTTTATATTATTATTTTAATTAATCCATAAAATTTAGTTATAGGTGATGAGATACACTATTTAGGGAGTTGGTATGTCATACGTACCAGTGAATATTTTTTCCATTTTCATGTCATATTGAAGTAAATAATGAAATATGATATATATAAATATATATAATAATAATAATAGAATTTTTTATCAATATATATCACATATTTCTATTTAATCCATCATTTATTCATTCCATTTAAGGTGTGACCAAATCTTATCGCTTCGTGAGGCAAAAGTATGTCGTACACAAAAATGATGTTGTCTTATTTTAAAAAATTGTAACCATGAGGCTATGTGTTCTATAATAATTATAAAAATATACATACATAAAATAGTATCACATATATCATATATAAAAATTATATCCATAATTATTCCCAATATATAGAGGTAGTAATGGAAAAATGAACGGAATCGGTTCATGTGGCGGTAGTTCACCAAACACAAAAACAACGATTTCGTACCCCATATGATGGAAGTTTGAGTGGATGTAGGTATTTACTTTATAATAACAATATGTTTGTATGTTTAAGATACTTATGTTATAATATAATCAATATATAAAATAATTTAAGGGGTTTAAATAAGAAATAAAATAAAAATTTTCCTTGACGAATGTCACCTATTATTTGGGTGTCTCTATTTAGTTTTAACCAAATGAATTATTTTGTTAGATTTATGACTTAATTATGGATTATAGAGTGGGGTGAGTTTAATTGGGAATTTATTTGGATATTAATTTTCCAAACTGTGTTTCTTGTGTGGTTTGAAGAGTGGGGTAGAGTGAGTTCTCTTTTATATTTGAGGAGTGGAATTCTTGTAAATACTAAAAAGTGATTACTATTGAAAGTTGTCCCTTTCCTTCATCGGGATAAAAATATGTATTAAATATAGGTTAGAGTTTATTTTGTTGAGAAATACCTCAACACCAAAAAAATAAATTCATTTTTATAATTTTATTCCATAACTTCTTTGTTTCCCTATTTGTACCATTATGGTTTTTTATAAAGGTTAATAATTTTCTGTCCTGGATAATTTATCCATTTTAACTAAATTAAATTGATACATATTAGAAACTACTTACACACTTATTATAAAATATTATAGCTAGTTTATAAATTAAAAATCCCATATGTGTTGGAAATTAATATTAACATAAATAAAAGTAACTCACAAACACACAACTTTAACCCTAACTATACAAACAATGGTTTTCCTACTTTGGGGGCTATATGTTCATTTTTGAAAGATAAATTTTTCCAATAAAGGGTCATATGTTATTTTTTTAACATTTAATAGTCACTTTGAATAATATTTTATTTTCAGAAACGTTAAATAATTTAATGAAATTTCATTTATTATTAAATTACATTAATGAAAATTTTGACATTATATATTTTCTTATAATATAGAAATATCATGGAAATAATGGAATTTCAATTAATTTAGTTCCTCCTGTATAACAAGATATATTAATCTATTAAATTTATGTGAGATGATAATTCACTCAATTTACTTCATTATTATTTTTTGCATTATCATTTATTTTAGTTAATTATTTACTAAATAATTCACTTAGTGGTATTTTATGCATTTGAGGTAATTATGTATTCTATAAAAAAATAAACCAATTTGTAAGGATTAAAAATAATTTAATTTTCAAAATAATTTTTATATTAAATCATATAATTTTTCCCTATAAAAATGCTTTATAAGTATTAATGTAATGAAGGGTTTATTTTTTTTCTTTTTCATTATTTGTATAACTATATTGGTCACCTTCATGTAAAAGTTTCTCCAAAGTCATAAAAAGAGAAGATAAGGTGTTAGGTTTGAAATATTCCCATCCAATTTGTGTTAGAAATTTTTCTAGTCCATTTTACACCTTATATTTAATGTTTAATCACTATAGAAAGTCATTTTTTACCTTAATCACTTTGATTAACATTTATTATTTTAAATATTTACTTTGGTTCAAAATTATGTTGGACATAATAAAAATAATATATTATTCTAATTCAAAATATTTACTCCATTTTTATAAATTCTATTCATATATATGTAAAATTTAAATTTAAAATTAATCTCATAGGAATGGTGAGAACGTGGTCTTATAATGTGAGAAAGACCAATAGATTACAATATTTTTATAAACCATTTGAATATTAAATTGATTCAATTTACCAAAATTGGATTAATAGATACATAATTTAGGTATTGTACTATAAAAATAATTAATACGATAAGTTTCTGTTATAAATTATTTAAACAAAAATGAAAATTTTCAATTAAAATTTAGTAATATTATTTATTCCAAAAAAATGAAATGAATCATAAAAATAATAAAATTTCACCCTAAAGTAATTTTGATATACTAGATCCAAAAAAGAATTTTATTTTGAAAAATAAATTTTCTGATTGTGTTGAAATTAAATTTTATTTTTTGTGCAATATGAACTATCAAACAGTCTTTTAGAATGGATATTATTTCTCTAAAAACATTTTATATTCATTTAAATGATACATATATTATTTATAATCAATATATAACTAATAAATATGTGAGAAATATATATTTTCATATGTTATTTAATCTAATTCATTCCCCCTATCACAAATTTTATGTGGCAAACATTATATTAAATAATATTAACAGTTTATTGAAGTTTTATAAAATTTGGTCACACATGTATTGCAGGCTACCAAATGAACTCAGTCTTGTGCCTAAAACATGGAAAATATAATGTTTTTTGAACCACAAGCTAACTAATGTGTTTTTTTATAGTAGAATCATTACTTGGTATTACATATATATAAGTATTAACATGGTGTAGTGTATAACATTTGTCATCAAATAATTTTAATTTATTCTATGAAAAAAAATAATTCACAAAAACTCAATGTGTTACATTAATTCTTTAAGATGATCCTCTATCTATTTGGAAACATACTCATAACAAATATATCTTTAATTTTTCTCCAGGATGGACTAGCATGTATAATTATGAATAAAACCATAATAATTTAGATGTTATGTGATTTATCTATACCATAATTTAGTTATATTTAAATATTTCTTGCATGGTTGGAAAATAACATCTTTGTTTTCAATATTTAATTTATGAAATTCCTAGAAATATTCAAACCATTTCAAATATTTATTGATATTTATTCATGGATTAATATAATTAGGGTGTATTAAATACCTAAAAAATAAAAATATATTAGATGAATAAATTAGTATATATAAATATTATAACATATGTATATATATATATATTTAAAATTAAAACATATAATAATATAAATATATAAATGTGTATATATTTCTACTAAATAATTTACTTCATAGAAATTATTTAAAATAAATATTATGTTACAATAATGAAAATTAATTAAAGGTAATTATAATGAAAAAAATATATAAATTAAAAAAATTAACAAATAAACATATTTTAATGATAAAAAGTTATAAATAAATAAACATTACAAATACAAACATTTATAACCAAAAAAATTACATCACAAAAAATATATAATTACAAAGAAAAATTATGATATTATAAATAATTAACAAAAACATTACAATTAGGAATCAGATACATAAAAACTAATATGTAAATGAATACACCTTATAACAAATAGATTATCAATTTATCTTCCAAAAAAATTACCCACAATGTTTGGTGGTTGAAAAATTTAAACTGTTCCAGATTTTTGGTTAACTCACTCAAAGTTGTTGCTAACAAGTAGAATGCTACAGGAATGAAAATAATCATATGGGGAAAAATAAAAAAGAAATTGAAATAACCAATAGAGGTTATGGATTAAGAACATTTTGGTTTCCATGGGCTGAATAACATTTATGGTCATGGAAGAAGAATGTTGTATGGATGTTTAAGGAGATATTTTTGGAAGAAAAAGTATAAATGTCATATGAAATTGAAGTTTGAGCCTGGTTGGGTGAAATACAGAGTTTAGAGATTGATAACTTTAGAAAGTTTGAATTGAAAAAATGAGGGGATTTCTATGGAAATTGATTACTTTTTTAAAAAATTAACATCATTTTATGATAGAACCAATTTTAAAAGGAATTCATTATAACCTTTAATATTTGTTTTATAACAAAATTCCATTAAAGTTGATTTTGAATACTTTTTAACATTCGTTTTTTATAAAAAATTGTTAAAATATTCCGATATCACATTAAACATGTGTATCTAAAAACCCGACAATAAAACGTTGACACTGAAGCCACTTTTTATACTAGTTTGTGTATATGAAGGATGGTATTCTGTAGTTAAATTATATAAACATACTCTTTTTTCAAATCCAAGTGAGATAAGTCATTTATAAAATATTAATGGGATTCATAACATTTTAGATATATATGGGGACACTCATAGTTAAAATTCTATTGATGAATATAATAGTTTAAATTCTTTCAGAGACCCTATTTGTTTAAATTCATCTGAAAACAGTCATAATTTAATATCTAGTAGAGACTATAATTTATAAAATAATGGTGGAGATACTCAATGTTTAATATCTGATGTAGATAATTTATGTGATGAATCTGTATAGGTGGGGACTCTTATGTTCAACATGGGTTGGTGAAAATGATATTGACATTAGGATTGAACCTTGAATGGTTTTTCAACATATTCTATTAACAATATGAATTAAAAAAAATTAGAGTTGTACCATTTATTTTCATGAAACCATAGAGGTTCTTACAGTTTTATTTCATTAGGTATAAAATTCTATGTCGTTAATTGGAGGAATATTATTGAATATACGAGATTAAAGATAACATAACTAGTTGGTGAATGTAATACCCCATTTACTTTCTATCAGATACGTTTTATCCTTTTTTGGGATTCCTTTTCTATTGGCTGAGTAATTCCCAAATGGAATTGGGAGGGTACCTATAATGTTGACTTTGAGATTTTTTGTATTTTTTGTAATATAATCAATATTTTCAACTATTTTTTGGGAAAGTACATGATGTGTGATGAGAATTCATTAGATTTAATAAATATTTGATAGAACCCGTCAAATAGATTCATACAATAACAAATTTACACACATTATAATTGTTATTCATTATATAATGAAAAATTATCATGTTTTTAATAAATAGGAAACGGTTTTTCAGTGATTACAACCTTTAGGGGTTATCACAATTATTTTCTATATCTAGGCATTCCTATCTATTCGAAGGAATTTCTCATAGTTTTCGGTCATCATTGTTAATTGCATCTAGTTTTCTAACTTGTAGAGGTTGGTGTTTCTAGACAATGGATTAATTTTTTGAATTAAATTTAATTCTTAGTAATTTATATAGGCTGGTCCATTGATTAATATTGAAAAATTGTTTGAAATTATTTCTTGGAAATTTAAATATTTTCAAAATTTTATTTTTCCACTGAAATTTTTTCTCCCTGATTTGAAAATGGGTTTTAAATATATGAAAGGGATCATGATAGACTTGAAATTATTTTATAAGATTTTTATAATCCTTTTTAAAATGTATTGGATTACTTTACACAGGGAACCTATGGAGCATCGGGGTGGAGATGTGGGCAGCCTTAGTGTGTTTTCACCCATATAAGGTAACTTCTTATGATATATACTTTTAAGAATCGAGATATTTTTTTTCAATGTATGCATATTTATTATTATGACTGCCTAGTATGTATTTTTCCATATTTTGTAACCTAAAAATAAATTCGTTATCATTTATCAATTATGGTTAATTATATCATAAATATTATTACCATGGATTGTTCCTCATAAGTTTTTATATGAGGTTATATCACATAGCATTGCAAAATATGTATTTCAAGGATATGTATTTACCTGTATACCTCTAAATGGATGGATATGAATTCCTATTTCTATTTCTTCCACTATTCATATTTCTCTTTTTATAATTTGAATGCCTTTTGTGAAAACCATATGAAGAAAAGGGGGAAATATTTATAAGTTTTTTTATTTATGAAGATTATCGGTAAAGATATTTTGTTTTAAAATCAATATCTGTTGTATTCATGACATTATACCTTGTATATAAACTATTTTGTTGTCCTATTATCATGTAGATTACACCTCACTTGTGGAATTTTATTTTTTTAGATATTATTTGGAAATATACTGGTAATGGGAAGAGAATCTTATATTTATTGGCTTCTTTTTTTTTGTTTTTTTATATATGATCTTATCTAGGGGTGATAGTTAATCTCATGGGGAAATAAATTACCTTCTAGTTAATACTATTTTTATTGTATTATATTTCTTTATCACCTTTTTCAACATATTACTCAGGATATATGCCTTTTTTCTTATATTCATGATTGGATTTTATTTTCAATGTTTACCTATGTCACTAGACAGACTGTTATGGAGATCTTTTCTATATGACCTGGGATGGTTTGTTACAACATTTTATCATATGAATGCTCAGCCTAAACTATGTTAGCATAGCATGAGTCTTTTTCTATGTGTGGATTAGGATTTTATCCAGGTTTGATACAAGGATTTTGATATCATTTCAATAAACTACATGTGATGTTTTTTTAAATTTACCATTTCCTTTTTATGTAATGTATTTTATTATTTCTTTAAATGTTTAATTTGTTAATGCTTCATTCTCAGTACTTGATGTTGGTCCTATGATTTTTTTATTTTTCTCATTAATGATGGGTTTTTTTCTTTTGTTTAAAACACCTAGGAAATATCTCTTCCACATCTAAAAGAGAAATCTTCGAAACATGTTTTGGAAGTGGTCACTCAAGTGGACACCACCCATGTAGTATATTTTATAAAAACTATTTTGACTCTGTGTCAAGTGGGTTTCAGGAACCAGGATGTTGTGTGTATCATGGATGAGAATTATCTAAGTAGCATCTATCCATCTTTCTTGCTGATATGGTACATATGGAATTAGAGGACTAGACTGAGTGGATAGATAAGATCATCAATATTTTGAAGAATAGTGAGCAATCCAAGGTGGTTTTTTTCATGTATATTCTATGTGGACCATGAATGAGATGGTGGGACTCTATTTTGCATGTTATGTTTCACATGGATCATACATGGTCTTTCTATAATATAATCTTTAACCCTTAGTTTTTTCCTGAAACACAACATGGAAAAAATACCTAGGAGTTTCTGACCTCAGTATAGTGGGAGTGTAGTGTTCTTGAGTAATCTACCCATTTTGAAGAGTTAGGGCTTCTGGAATTGGACATTTTAAGTAATGACTACATGAAATTTTAGAGGATTGAGTTTGGTACATGGCCTGATATTAGATCTCTGTTGATAATTATTTTCTATCTGACCATTTTCGTGGTAGTTTAAAAATAATTATTATCTGTTGGAAACATTGCAGGGAGGATAGGTTTGGGTGGAGCTTTAGTTGGATTTGTGGGTAGATATGGTGTACCTTCTATATCGAAAATTAAGTGTTACTCTAGTTAGCTTTCCTCAAGATCATTTTGAGGAGAAATGATAGGGATACTTTTGGTTCTCTGAAAGGAATTTGTATGGGGAGATCATGCCTAGCCGAACTGTGCGAAGTCCCTTAAGATTAGAGATCTTTCTGGATGATATGGAGATCAAAAGAACTATTTTTCATCTTTTTGGATTATATGGTCATCCACAATATTTATTTGAGAGTATATCGTTAGGAATAATGGTAGGATTCACTTTCTACTAGGGATTTCTGATTTTTGAAGATTTTTCTATGTATGTTGGTTCAAATCCTCATGACAAGGGAGATGTTTAGGCGGCTAATAACTGTTGACTTTATATAGTAGAGTATGATCATGGGGAATCCTATGCCAGACTATATATAATTATAGATATAGTTCATATCTGATCTTCTCTAATGATAGCTTTAATATATATGGGTACTGCACATTGTTTTATAGCTTCAATGTTAGTTGTCATGTTTTCATTCAACCAGAACTAGTGCCTTCTTCTTTGGATCTTTCCACACATTTAATAAATACTTCCAAAAAATGATTCAAATTTCCCATGTTTCAGGTGATGAAAGTCAATATTGAGTTTAAGTGGGACCTCCTATAACATTATCAGGACATATTATATTTCATTATGTGCATGGATTGGATTATTAGTTTCAAATATCATATAGGAATTTAATTAATCAAGTTCATTTATTATTCTAATGGAGTGACGTATTTTTAATAGGGTGAGTAGGACACTAGATTGGGAAGGGTAAGGCATGTTTTCCATTATGTTGTTGGAATCAATTTTCAGTTTCGATATATCTTTATCCATTTATTTGTCCCTTTATTATGTTTTGAACTTCATACAATTGTTTTTGAGTTCACTAAGGTCTTTCTATATTATTTTTCATGTTTTTTTCCCAAAAAGTGTGATCGATTTTACTATCGACCTACTCCCTAGAATGATTCCCTTTTATATATAATCTAACCATATAAAACCTGGTGGGTTGGTGAAACTAAATGTCCATATTTTGGAATTAGAGGATAAATGATTTATTTTTCTTATTGTGCCATTGTGGAGTACCCCTGTCTTATTTTCTATACATCCATGTGGTAGCCTTAGACATTATCAATGACAAAAAGTTGAATAGGGTAACTGTTGAGAACCAATATCCTTTTCCCAAGATTCATTATCTTTTTTATCAGCATATAGTGTCTTTTTCTCTATTATTGACAAACAGTCAGGGTATCACTAGTTAAAATTTGAATGTTAGTAAATACCTGAGAAAACATTTAAGATTCAATATTGTCATTTCAGGATTCTAGTTATCCCATTTGGTCTCCCTAATACCACTATAGAGTTTGTGGATCTGATGAACTGTATATATGATCAGTTCTTGGAACCATTTCTTGATGTTTTTGTGGATGATATTTTATTGTACTCCACATCAGAGTAAAATTACATAGTCCTTTGTGATATCATTATTTTAACCTAAATAGAACATCACATGTATGGTAAACCATCAAAGAATGAGTTTTGAATTGTATAGGTGAAATTTCTTGGCCATGTGATATTTGAGAGGGTATTCTCAATAGATCATGAAAATTTATAGGAATTTATGTCTTTGGGGAAATAGATAAAAAATTGAAAACTAGAGCATCATGGGCTTGGAATGTTTAAAAAAAATTCTTCAAGACTTTACTAAGGATAGATTTTCAATGACATCCTTAACCAATAAGGGTGAAAATTTTTAATGGGGTTAAAATTTTTATTGGTATTTCTTAATGAAGATTATGAGGTTAAGTTCAACACCAGTATTGATTATACATGAATCATGGTTGGGTTATGACATTTTTAGTGATTATTCTAGTATGGGTTTGTCTTGTGTCTTTATTTAGGGATATCATTTTTTGTTTAACGGCTTTGCCCAATTATGAACATATGACATGAACTACACTGCCCATGATCTTGAGTTGGAAGTAGTTATATATGAACTCAAAAAGAGTCATCATTACCAATTTGGCGAGTGGTATACATTATAAATTAATTATAATATTTTATATAAACCATTACTCATAGGGATTTGTATTTGCAACATAGATGTTGGAAGGAGCATCTTCAGAATTTTAATTTTCAAATTTCCTATAAAAATTTGAAACTAAATGTTATTTCCAATGCCTTGAGTATAAAATTACTAACATAATCCATAAATTTATATATTGAAAAGTGTTCCTGGATGTGTTCACTTGTGAATATGATCTTGGATGTTGATGAAATTGGTGTATCAGTTTTTTTATTCGATAAGAGGTGACTCATCATTTGATGAGCGTTTTCAGCTAGAGATTGTAGTACAAATCAACCACAAACTATTTTTGAATTCCATTATGGTGGGGAGACATTATATGAGGGTTCTTGGTCTCCCATTGGATATTTGTGCTTTTATAGTTAGTTGGTTGTTCTGTTTTCCCTGAGACATGAATTTTTGGATAGTAGAAACCTTTTTTGTTCGATCATGCTCCTTTTTTATACCAATATGTATCATAACATGAGGCGTTGGTATTGGTGAATGGGGAAGATATGGTCTATATTGAATTTAAATTTATTTTGTCTTCCTTGTGAGAGAAATAAAGTGGAGCACGATATACCTATCTAGTTATTATAGTGATTAAAAATTCTTGTATGGAAATTGGATGAGATTTCAGTAGACATTGTTATTTGTTTTCCATATTATCATTTTGGGAGGATGTAAATTTGGTGACCATCCATCAACTCATGAAACCTAATATTTTCCAAACTATCTAGTAGAAAAAAACTGGAATAGTTTACAGGCATTTATGTCAAAGTTATTTTTAAACTTCAAAGGGTTCCCAATATAGTTGTTTCGGAAAGGGATCCAAGGTTCATATAATGTTTCTAAAATGGTTTTATAGAGGTGATGTGTTCCTAGATGACATTAATCATATCTTATCATCCAGATATGGATGTAAAAATTTAGATGGAAGTCTAGGTTCTTGACTATATTCTCTAGGATTGAGTTCCTGATTTGAAAGGATTATTGAAATAAAATTTAACTCTTGTTGAGTATTCCAATAACCATAGTTTTCATCCTTGGATAATGATCTCTCACAATAAGGATTTTTATGGGAATCTATGTAGATATCCATTTTTATTGGAGGATTTGAGAGAGAGGTCATTGGTTGGGCCATGTTTTGTTCAGTCGATGACAGAAATCATGTAGTTTATCTAGAGGTGTTTTATCAAAAAATAGGGTCCTTAAAATCATATGTTAACCATCGCCAATGATCATGGGAGTTTGAGGTTCGTGATTATATATTTATCTGAGTTTTACCTCACTATGGAAATCACTAGTAAGGTTAGTGGGGTAATTTGGCACTGAGTTTTTTGGCACATAGGTCTATAGGACCCTTTGAGATTGTTGGAGGAATGGGGAGGGTATCCTATTAATTACACCTTCCATATGGTTTTATAGATATCCAAAAATGTGTTTTATGTTACAATGTTGAGGAGTTAAATAGTATGTCCTTCCCATGGGATTAGATGAGAGGATGTATAACATGATCTTGACACCATTTTTGTTTAGTATAGTGTTCATATTATGGATCTCTAGGATAGGGTACTATGTGGTAAAATGATCAGCCTAGTCTGGGAACTCTAGAATAGTGGGAATGATAGCCATGAGATGTTAGAGTGTGATTCATTGATGAAGTAGTTGTGGCCTTCACTTTTTATAGATCTAGGATCTCATGGGCTTTTTGGGGGAAGAAAAAATTTTAGGTGGGGATATCATAACAACCCATTTACTTCATGTATGGTATATTTTGATCATTTTTTATTTTCTATTTCTTTGGTTGAGTAATATCGATAGGGAATTAATAGGAATCATACAATGGTGAAGTTAGAGATTTGTTGGAATTTTTATCTTAAAACCTACAATTTCTCTTATTCAATAGGAAAATATATGATGTTTAAAGGGAATACACAATTAGTAGTGGTTATCTTATAGAATCCATGAACTAGATTCACAACATGATATTTTTACAATTTTTTAATGGTTACACTTTATATAATGAAGAAATAGTAGGATATTGATAAAAATGTGATGTGTTTTTATTGATTCCATCCTTCATCAGTTACACGATGTGTAATGGTATTATATTTCAGGTAAATGTCGTGAGTGGTGGGTTTTTAGGGTTTTGGGAACCGAATTTTCTTTTCATTGGCTATACCATCGATCTCCCTCAAAGCTATGCTCACATGAGGTTATTTTTGGTGACACATTTCCTTTCAGATGACATCGTTTAGAGATTGATCACCTTAGGGGATTTATTTCTTCACTTTTGGTATATAATGCATTTTTTTCTACTTGGTTTTTGGTTATATATATTATTTTTTATATGTTTGTGTTCATATTTTGATAACATAATTTTTATGTCATTCGTTTTTATTTTCGAGTTTTTCCTTGTCTTTTGAAGTCTATCTTCTTGGTTTACTATCACCATGGTTAAAGGTAGTCCATTTCTACCATGTGGGGGTTGGTGTACTATATAATATATTAATTTAATGAATTGAATGTTATTATGGAAAATTTACTTCTTCATTTTCAATGGTTTGAACTGATAAAATGATTCAAATGAATTATTTGAAATTAAAATGTTTTCAAAAAGGGTTTACCTCTTATAAAATATATTTTTTTGGAAATGTTTTTCCCAAATATAAGATGATCGACATGGAATTGGGAAAAAAATATGAAATTGTGAACAATTTTTTGAAAAATTATTTGAAACTTTTACATTGAGAACCTTGGGTATGTCAGGATAGAGACACTGGTAGCCTAAATCCATGTTTCACTACTATGAGGTAAATATTTTTCATATTAACTTTTGGGAATCAATATCATTTAGGTCCAATGTATTCCTATTTAAACATGACAGATTCTAGTATGAATTTTCCCATTGATTATTTCTAAATACTAGGTTCTTTTTATTTTATCATTTATAGTTATTTATCACATGATTTTTATTATCATGGATTTTTTATCATAGGTTCTTATATGAGGTTATATCTCATATCTTCACAAGATAGGTTGTTTCATTGATTTGTTTTTACTTGTATACCTCTCAATGTCTATATATTATTTATTATATTTATAACTTCTAAATTTCATAATTCTTGTTTTGAGACTATGAAAATATATTATGAAAATAAAAGGAATTAAAATTAAAAATTATTTATAAATTATTTAGATTATGAAAAATCTTTATAAAACTATTTTTTAAGCTATTATTTATTCACTCTAGATATTATACATCGTATAGAAATGGGGTGGAATTATATTTGGATTTTTTTCACACTATACTAGTTACATTGGGAATTTTTATACTTTTTTCTCCATGATTCATGTAACTATATGATTATATTGTTGTATGTTGGCTTCTCTTATTGTTGTTTCATTGAAAATGGGTAGTTGTGGAGGTGACTATTGGTCACATGGGACCATTAAATACTTTCTATTTTATCATGTTTTGGATTGGACTATATGTATTTTTTGTTATCTCGTAATTTTCTTCTTTGTACTCGGGATGTATGCCCGGTTTTGATTTTTATTAGGATTGGTTTCTATTTTCTAGTTTTTGGTATATATGTGATGGTCTAGATCTGGTGACTTTCCTAGTTTCCCAAATTGGTTCATTATTGTTCATGTTTAATTATGAGGCTAATTCATGAGAATCTCAACCCATGTATAATATGAATTGTCTTAATAGAAGTGATCACCAATTTGGTCCTTAAAATATGTAGTTTATGTGAATCTAAAAATTTAATTGATTAGAGTTTCCACATTCCAACTTTCTCATAGACTTTTATTTCCATAAAATTATAATAGAATATAGGAATAAAACATGATCTCGTGTGGATCATAGGTTTTATGAAATATTCATTCATGTTATGAAATATCCACTGTGTAAAACTCTTTGTTTCAAGGGAAGGATGTATAATCTTCCCTCGAGAACTTTGTAATGATTTAAAGGATTATGATTCAGGATTCATCGAAATTATCTAATCTATATGAGACCATGATTCTTCAAGTGGATACAAAATTCATGAAACTTAACGTAGTGATAAAAGGGACGAATCTTCCTTCAATATTATCATAAAATCAAAAAAATAAATAACTGAAATGTATTTATATTCCTTGGGTTGAAAAATTGTGTGTTCTATTTGGTTCATTAAAATTGAGTTACACAATCACACAACTTGTTGTTTATGTGGTGACTCTTATTTTATTCTAATGATACAAATTTTTATGAAAAAAAATCATTTCTCTTATGTTTTCATGATAATTTTCATTATAGAACAATTTTCAATATTACAAATGTTTTTCAGTTCCAATACATACACCAAAAATATATCTATGTACCCTAAAATTTATTATCAACTATTTTATTATAATATTTTGGGATCAAATCACAATCAATTTCCAAGGGTCACCACTTTATTATAATGATCAACTAACTTCACCAAGATATATTCAAGAAAAAAAATAAACACATCTGTTACCATCAAAAAAATATGGTCCACATGTGACACCAAAAGTTAGGTGCAACATGCCACTACCGTCCATAGCATTCCCTTGTACAAGAGGTCATGGTTCACACAACTAAATAGATGTTCCCAACTACAAATTCGCACAATAATACATCCAGGTCCTCATTACAATTCATCCTTATACCCAATAGAGTTCTTTTAATGTTGATTGATCATGTTCCTGAGAGCTATTCAATTCGGGTTTATCTATGTCATCCCCCTTTTCCTGATTGGTCTAATCATATATCATTCCTAGGACTTTATCTCCAATTATAGGCTTTGAATTCTCATTGCCTTATTCTCAAAATAAAAGTCACCTTATCCCCAAGACCCATGTATGTTTCCCAAAATGGGAAATGCATAAGTCTCATAGAATTTAACAGTATATATGAAATGGAATTGGATGCCCCAACAATGGAATCATCAAGGGAAATGTACTTTTCTGCCTTTTATGAATACATGTAACACTCATATATCCTACTCTCTCCTATCCCTAGTTGGGAATGGGAAATTCCATACAAAATCAACAAAAATATCTATGTTGAAATAAATTAAACTATTTGGTAACACCCCAAGATTTTGTGAAATATTATTATCCAAATTAATTTAATTTTATTTATATTTTTCATTTGATAATATACGAAATATAGATTTTTTATATGGAACAAATATGTATAGATTGGATTATACGTAATAGAATGTCATGATTTTTCTACACACCACACTAAGATTAGCATGTGGTATATAGAGCACAATTCTTGGCTTGTGTTACATACAATCTTGAGTTCTTTAGATAGCTTGTATGACACTCAAGATCAGGTTTCAACCAACAGTAGAATATTATTGAAATATTATTATAAGATATAATATAGATATTAAAATTTTAGTTATGAATATTATAAATTAACTTATTAAAATATAATGTTCAGAATATGAAATCATTCATTACCAATTAATTAAAAATAGAAATATATTCGTATTGATTATAATGAAAATAGTTTTATTTCTTTTCTCCTGAAGCCATTTTTTCTTCATAAATTAAATTAATTACAATTATGGAATTGTATTAATGAAATATATATTTTATATA
This sequence comes from Viscum album, assembly GCA_963277665.1. Lineage (NCBI taxonomy): Eukaryota > Viridiplantae > Streptophyta > Magnoliopsida > Santalales > Viscaceae > Viscum > Viscum album. The sequence goes on along the minus strand of OY728123.1, from coordinate 417,828,797 downwards.
TTAAACAAACCAATTCAATGTTAATCTAATAGATTTTATAGGCATAAGATAAGAACAAATCCAATTTTACAAATAAAACCCTATATTTTTTAAAATTGGGTAATTTTACCTCTTTTAATGGTGAACCTGTTTTGAATCAAATTTTTTAAATTATTAGAATTATTATATGAAATAATTAATCTTATTATTTGATAAATAGATATAAAAATTTATTTCGGTTGATTTTGGTGTATTTTTCTGATAAGGTTTATGTTTTTATGAATAATAGAAACTACTAAGTATTAATTGAAAATAACATTTCATTGAAATAAATTATATTTTTTAATAATAGAATTGATTTTTTAAAATGAATAATTAGATTATATTTTTATTATTTAATCCAATTTAGGTCATTATAATCAATTTCAATGTCAATTGGGATATAAAATCATGCCAATTAGTCGGATGTTTTCACTTTAAAAACTCATTTTCTAGTTCCATCAATAGAATTATTTATAAATAAGTTTTAAAAATTTATGTTTTGTGAATTATAAAAAATGGATATCGTATTTTGATAATGGACATCAAAATTTATTCAATAGTTCCCATTTAGTATTAGTCATTATAAATTGTAACATTAATAATTTTTAATACCACAGTTATGGGTAAATAAATAATTTATGGGTAAAAACTAAAAAATAAATGTTATTAAACTACGAAAAAACATTCCATAATGATATTGGATGATGATAATATGACCCTTAACACAAAATTATCAATATTTAGTAATTTAGTAAACAAAAGTACATTAGAATGACTTCAATGTTGCTATGATTGAATGGAATGACAAAATGTCACTCTTACTTTTAATATGTATAATATTTTTAATATGGGGATACATTTAAGATATTACTTACAATATATATTCTTCTGAAAAATGAAATTTTTTCTTATTTAAAGGCTTTTAATTTTATTTTTTGGGAATAATTTATTTTTATATAATTACAAAATGATGATTTGGTAACTACCTAATTAATGAAACAATCAATTAAATGACTTTAGAAATATTAAAAAAATATGAGATTTTAATTAATTAAAGAGTTTAATTAAATTTTATGGATAATATGAAATGTTAGGGGTGTGTGATGTGAATTTGTTAAAACCTATCTTGTTGTGTGTATTTTATTAATGTAAATGTTATGAATTATGCCAAAAGTGACACTTATGAAATTTCAGGAAAATAATATTCTGTTAAATTACTTAAAAATAATAAAAATATTTAATTAAGAAAAGGGTATGAGATATGGTCTAAATATCTTAAATTGATGATTAATGGTACAGTTGACATATTATATGTAAAAATTAAATCCTCTTATTATTAAAAAAATTCATTACCATAGTTAAAATTAAAATATAACAACTAAGTGTTAATCAAAATGATAAGGTTTAAAGTAACTTCAACATTTATCAAAAATATATTGGTTAATTATATTAAAACATTATCATGTCATCGATTTGAATAAATTCAATTTTTGAGGTGTTTGGATTGAGATTGATTTTATTATAAATTAGTCATTTGAGAATTTCTAAAAGTTCTCTTCCACTATATTATAAAAGGGAACCACCAATTATCCTCCAAAATTATCTCCCTTCATCCAAAAAGCCTTAATTTGTGAGTAAATCCAAACAATAAAGTCCTTTAGTGAAAATAAAAATGAAGATACCCAATGACTATATAGAATTCATCAATGAGAAGTTTTGTTTTATTTCCACCTTAAACCCAGTAAATTGTTTTTTTTCATTTTTCTATAATAAATAAACATCGCTGATAAAATGTTATTTTTTATATTTTTTTACCTATACTCACACAGACTTCCATCTAATGGGTAAAAAACATTCCCTTCTAGTGTAAGGTGAACAACTACCTCAAGAAATGATATTTTTTATTTTCATCATTACGATATCTCAGTGTTGGTAATTATGAAGGGAACTTTATTTTTATATGATATTTATTACGTAATTATTCTTTTTTAATTATAATATCATATCTACCATTTTCCACTTAATCATTCAGAAAATGATAACGCCTCCCATGCAAAACATTTCCCTACAATCTCCAAGATGTGATGTGAATCGTTTCTCATCTATATTTTTCAAGGATTGTTATAAAAATGAATTTAATAAATATATAATATTTATATGAAATAAATTTGAATTTTTGATGATAATATATCATTTAATTCTCTTTCCTTTTAATATCATAATAAAGCGACAACAGCGTTCATGTGTACAGAAGACCTACTATCTCCAGTAACATGTATTTTATTTTCTATAAATAAATTTTATGAATAACCGTGAATAAAAATATACTAAATATATATCTGATATATATATCAGGGTTATAATAATGGATAAAATTTATTGATAATATATGTTAGATAATAAATGATAACAATTCAAACATGAACGAAAAACAAAGCAGTTATTACCCGACATGTAACATTAAGATGGAATTGATGACAAAGTAAAAAAGGCTATTTTACTCTTGATTGGTTTTTGAGTGATATCTCAAATTTATTTTAAATATATGATAAAATTGTTAGACGTTACTTATATTTTACTGATGATATGTTTAAATTTCACCACTATTATTATTTCTGAGAATGGATTTTATTTATGATGGAATGATATTACTGAAACTCATTTAATTACATGGGTTATGGTTTCACTAATGAATTTTGACTCTTAGGGAACACATATGTATTGTTTTCATTATGTGATCTATGGTACCAGTATCTCCCATCAATGAATTGGGAAATGATTTATATCTTATGAGATAATTGTGGGAGTCAGTTTCGGGGGCTTGATCTACAATGGGAAGTTAGGGGGACCAGGTATACTATGAGGAGATTGGGAAACCAGATCCACTATTAGAAGATCGTGAAACCCAATACCATATAGGGAATGTAATGTGAATAATGATGGTAGGGTGTCCCTCCCAGTAGGATTATTCCAAAATTTCCATAATATGTAATAGCTATGTGACTTTACTAATAGGAAATGATATAATATGTTTATGTGTATACCAAAATTCCATGAATTAATTATATAAATGAATTCATGGATTGTTCCCATGAAAATATTATATTTCAATCCTTCTGAACCACATATATTTATTCCATGATTCTTATATATAGTCTTTGATATGTTGGTTATGATCTAATAATGTTATGATCACATTATCATACATTATTCTAATGTTTATGCATACATGTCACACTTTTTCACCCATACTGAGCATCTTATCTCACCAATTTTAATTTTTCCATCCCTTTGTTATGAAGATATTTAATATGTTTGATTTTTCTAAGAAGGGTTCTATCATGAAGAACCTATTGGTAGATAATTTATCTCCCTTATTTACTTGGGTTGACATTTATATTTTCCAAAGGAACTAAACTAATATGTACATTTCATATCTATTTGTGTTATAAATTGTATATTATACAAAATGGATATTTTGTCCGTATATGTTTATACTAGTTCATTATAGTGGAATCATAAGGATGTTTTATTCAACCTTTTGAAAATAGTAAATGAAAAATTTAGTGATATCCATGAAAATAATTATAAGTACATATATTGGGATGTCTCAATAGATAAATCTAAAGATTAATTAATGTTTTGGAAAATTTCCTAGAATTTTGGTAAAGGATTGATCAATGGTCCCCATAATTACATGTTACTTGACAAAGGGCCTTGCTGGGTACCTAGTTTGAGACTCCAAGGTGGCGTGATTTGGAAATTCAAAAACTCATTACAAACCATCATGAAGAATTTAAATGGATTTTGGCTATGAATAAACTGGGATAAAACTTATGTGTCAAAGAATAATGAAAATGTCCAAATTTAGAAAACACATGAGTGGTTTTTCATGATTTGGAGGTCCCTCACTTTGATAATTATTTTATACTCAATGCGATCTTGTTTTTTTAATTGGCTAGAACCACAAGGTACTCGATTAATGTTGAATTGTATAGGCAACTTTTTGATGGGAATTCAAATGGGATAATAACTTGAGTGATGTATATTTTAATAATTCTTAATCATTTTTAGTGTAACATAAATAAACATGTCTAAATTAACCAACTATTAGACTCACCAAATAATTGAATGAAGAATTTCATAGAGATTTTGGGTAATGGAGACCATAGAGGAATGAAGATTTTGTATCCTTGAGGTAAATATTGTGGAAGAATTTCCTAAATGAATGTCTTATAGATAAAAGAATATGTTTTTACAATGGCCGACATAGACAAAAATTAAGTAACTATTAAGGGAAAATTAAAATTTCAGTTCACACAATGTATGGGAATATTAGCCTCCCTAATGTAGTTTTAATTGTTGACAACATCAAAATTTGAAAGAATGGTCATTATGAAAATCGATGCCCTGGTTGGAAATCTCATGAAGATATATAGAAATGTAGTCAAGTAGTAGTTATATTGTTGTTTATGATGAGACTATGGGTTAAATGTGACAAGAAATAGGTATTAAGTATTAGGATAGGGTATCATGGTTAATGTATTAATCAAAAAGTGAAATAATAGATGTGTTTATATATTAGGATTCTACAATTGTTTTTTATAAATTGGGAAATATATTAGGTCTATTTTATTTTTTTCCACTAAGGATTTATAGGAATATGTTGAATCGTTCTCATGGAATAAATAATTGATTTAATTGAAATGTTATAATTTTGGAAAACACGTGGTTAATGGAAGGGTAACCTTTAATATGTGAATGTTATTGGGATAATGAAATAAAGAGATGTATGATTATAAATGGGATAGTATTGATGAACTTGGTACTGATTAGATGAAAAGATGGTTTATGATATCATGGTTAGATATTGTATAATGTTTTGGATTTATAATATGAAGAAAATGTTAATTTTTTTGAAAGTGTGGATGTTTTCAAAAAAGTATTTTTTGTTAATTAAGGATATTACCGTGTTTAAAGATAGTATATGATAATGTTTTTCACATTTTCATGTGTGATAATTAATAGCTACATCATTTTGTTTGAGAGATTAATAAGAATTTGATTTTGGAAACTTAGTTTCATTATATATATTGTTTTGGATTTTAATATTTTTGATTTTTTATAACTGTAACTATTTATGAGATTGTTTTTGTTAAAAATTGGATCAGGTTTTAGATATTAATGTATTGTCTCACAATATGTTGATTTATGTGCTAAATGTTTTGTTGTGATAATGATATATAGAATTACACAACAATCTATTTTTGGATCTCATTATCTACACATGCATCATAAATGAAAAAAAATATCATTTTGAAAAAAAATTATTAAGGTACAAAAGATGGTGAAATTGCACTAAATAAAGTAATTAAATCTTCTTATTAAAATTATTCAACCCTAGGGAAAGGATAACAAAATCAAAAAGGATAAGATGATACCTTCTTTTCCAATGAATCAAGTTTCCCCTTAGATCATCGTAGATTTATGGATTTGTGATTTTAAACATTCTCCAAATCATTTTCCCTATTCCTCTCCATTATAACATTATGGCTAGATTTATATTAAATGTCCATGCTTTAACTTTCCACCTATATTATCCTATGCGGAAACCCAGTTAAGAGTTTATTATTGGGTAACTATTAAGTACCTAACATTCCCATTTAAAAGGGAGTTTATGTAGTCATTTTTATGATGTGGGTATCTATGAATAGAACTTTGAACTATTAAAACATTGATAAAAATGATTAATTTAGAGAGTGAAATTAATTTTAAGTGGTGTATACTGTTATCCCTTCATATTTTGTGTAATATGTTTTCAAATTAATATAATCAGTATGATATTTTTTTCATTTCAAAAAAATATGGAATATAGTTTCAGTTATATGAAAAAAAATATACTTAGATTGCATTATACACATCACAAAGTCATAATTGTGCTACACACCACACTTATAATAGATAGTGGCATAAGGAATACAATGTTTGGCTTGTGTTACACACAACTCCAAAATATTTTGATAGCTTGCATTACCTGAAAGACTGAGTTTTACAAAATAATAGTATATAGCTGAAATATTATTATAAGAGATAACCTAGCTGTAAAATTATAAGTTATGAATATTATTAACTATGTTAGTAAAATATATGATTTATAATTTGTATTCAATGGTTACAAATTAATTATAAATGAAAATATATTCCAATTTATTATGAAGAAATAATTTTATTTTTATTCTCCAAGGCTGTTTTTCCATAATAAATTGAATTAATTACAATTATTGAATGATATTAATTAAATATATATGTTATATGTGTATTAAAATAAATTTTATATTAAATGAATATATTTTATATGAATAAGATAATAACAAATAAATTACACATAAAAACCACTATTTTTTTTAAAGGATAATTTTTATACTGTTTAATAGAGGACCATTTTAAATATATTTTTTAAAAAAATAATAATTTTTTTTGAAAATATAAACTTATTATTAAAAATAAATATATCAAAATTTACTTTGGTTGAATGTTTCTTATTTTAGAGATAACTTTAATGTTTTGATGAATACTGAAAAATTTTATATATTAATTGAAAACAGCTATTCATTGAAATAATTTATTGTGTATGATTAAATATTTTATTGGTTTTAAAGAATAATTAGATGAAATATTTATCATTTAATCCAATTTAGGTCATTGGAATCAATTTCACACTGAACTGTGATATAAAAACATGTCATTATTCAGGAAATTTTCACTCTAAAGACATGTTTTCTAGTTCCATAAATGGGATTAATTTTAAATACATATTAAAATATTTTGTGTTTTGAATTATTAAAAATTTATTAAATTCTTGGAATCATAAGGTTCAAATTTATTAAATACAACTCTTTAATTTTTTGACAATACTCAATATAACTTTAGTGATTTTTAATACCATGTTAAATGGTAAATCAGGTAAATACTGGTTCAAATTATATAACGAATACATTAAAACTATACTAAAACTTGAAAAAAATGAAATAGGATTAATATAAATCGAAAATGATAATATTTAAAATTAATTCAAAAATTATCGAAAATATATTGGTTGATAATATTTAAAACATATCCTAGATTTTTATTTAAAAAAATAAATATTGTAGGAGTTTGGATTGATATTGAGTTTATTATAAATTAATATTTTGAGAAATTCCAAATGTTTTCTTCCCCGTTCTTATAAAAGGGAACCTCTCCATCTTTTCCCCTTGTGCATTTGAACCTATTTATTCCGGCCAAACTATATCCAATAATCCTCCATATATCCCTCCCTTTATCCTAGAGGCCTTCCTTTGGTAGTAAATTCAACCAAATAATCCCTTTTATGGAAATAAAAAGATGATACCCAATGAAAAGGTTACATTCATCAAGGAATGTTTCTACGTTATTTCTTCTATAAAATAGTTGATTTTTTTTCCTTTCATAATTATATAACAACCCCATTTTACTAAATATTCTATGATGTTTTTTAGATATTTTTTCTACCAAAAATCACACACACAATCATGTAATGGGTGGTAAACTTACCATTCTTACGTACAGCAAACTACCCCTTCATGAAACAATTTTGTTCGTTTTTACAATATAACCTATCATGGATGGCAATTGTGATACAATATATGATTTTATATGATAATTAGGAAACAATTATAATTTTAATACAATATCATTTCTAAATTTTTACCTCATAATATTTTAATAAATGAAAACATCACTCATTTGTAAGTTTGGATTTTGATCTCTACAATGTGATGTTATTTGATTCTCTTTTATATTTCACATGGATGGTAATAAGGATTATTTAAATGAATATATTACCTATATATGACATATATAATATTATATAATGATAATATTTCATTATTTTCATTCTTTTTAATATGAAACAAAAATTAAAATAGTGTTTATTCATACGTACAACATATGATTGGTGATAAAAAAATTTGAACCCATTTCATTCCATGGGTTCTAATAAGACGGATTATATGATATTCATAAGGCACACATATGGGCATCCCAATATTACGATTTCAATCGCTTAGTTTAATGAAGCATCGAGCTTCCATAGCTTGTCATTAATCACTCGATTCTTGAAGAGAAGACCTTCAGTAGATATATTTGACAGATTTGTGTTCGGTTCCTTGGATTTGTAAGAAAGGGAAACCATCAGTTTTCTAGAAAATAGAACCCTATTGATTCGTTTTTCATCAGAGGAATATCTAATAAATGCTTGGTCGAGCGCTCCCCGCATCTGCCACGTCTCACAATTCTTCCTATCCTGATGGTCGTATGAATTTAACAAGAAGCACCACTCTCCATCAGTGGTGGTCTAGGTATGTTATCCAAATCTCCGGCTTCCATTTCAGAATCCATCAAGTGTTAAAATCCTTGGGAACCTTCTTGTTAGATACTTGGTTTCGGATAGCCAGACTAATGCGGTCTTCCACCTGATCAATCCTCAGGTGTGTGTTGAGGTAGACGCATCATAGGCTCCATTAGAATATGTCTGGATTACTGTCGGGGAAGAATTCCGGTGCAAGCAGCTGGTGGTATACGAGTTGTGGTTACAGTTTTTCCAGGTTTGGAAGCGGCTGGGTCATTCTTTGGAGAATTGCATGTGGGAATCAAAGAATTTTGAATGTCTAGAGGATGTGTGCAATGTTAGTCATGGTATTCTGTAGAACGACACGGTGGAGGGTGTTCTAGCTGAAGGAATTGACGGGGTTACTTACATTGGTCTTTGTGAGGGAATTGATCTAGTGAATGTTGTTTCGGTGGCCCAGATTGTATCTCTGGACAAAGGTGACATAGGGAATTGAGCAAATGAAATTGTCGCAGGACATTCTTCTGGTGAAAACCAAGCGAGGTAGGAGAAACTGACAGTTTTTACTACTAACTCGACAGTTCAAGAGGTGTTTAGAAGACTAAAAATGGACCTCTATGGCGGGAGCAGACCTGTCATGGGACTTAATGGCAATGCAATGGCCATGAATGTTCAATATCAACATGTAGGTGACTCCAATCCTGGAAGAAACATGGCGTGTACTAGAATGAAGACTTCTTGTGCTACACAGAGTGCGGATCTTGAGGACTTCTGCACACAACCGCAGTTCATGGGTCATGTATTCACACAACCCAGCTAGGCGGATAATCATGGTATGATGCTACTGGATGGGGAGGTTGATTTAAGCATGGAGAATATCCAGTTGGGCGATAACGATAATAGGACTGAAATGATTTTTCAAATGATGCAGGAGGAAGGGGGAACCTCAGTTCCCATGTGAAATAGATTTAAAGGCCTCCTAGAGGCCGATGTGGATGTTATCCCCATTTCCACAGCTGGAGGAGATGGTTCCAGAGAGAAGGTATCCAAGGTAATAGAGCAGGACCAAATTGAATATTAGGAGTCACCTACAAAAAGTAATAAGGGTTTCAGAAAGAGGAAGGGGAAGAAGGACTAGTCCTCGTTACCTTCGCCTATAGAGACCTGATATGCAAAGAATATGAATGACAAAAAGAAGGAAAATGAGCTTTTTTATTCCCAAAGTTCATTGGAATAGGAAAAAACAAGACATGGTTCTTATTTTATGCTCTGAAGAAGAAGTGATGGAGCATACCTTGATGATTATTTCATTGGAGGAAGAGGCATCCATGATGATGGGGAGGTCACTGGAGGTGTCTCTTAATAATGAATAATATACATGGATTGATAGACAGGACTCCATTCTGGTTTGGGGGTTCAATAGAGGGATAATCAGCGTTGAAGAGTATATTCAGACATGGGATAAACATTCTTCTACGGTTGAGAAAATTATTTCTAAGGTGGCTCATTTTCATTTTCCATCCCTATCCTGGAAGCTTTTCAGGGAGAATGATTCAGGTAATTTAAAGTTCCTCATTAATGATCCTAGTTAAGGGTGGATTTTTCCAGGTGTTGAGAGGGTTGGTTTAGGTGCAGCCCTTGTGCTCTAGTTGTTTGTCTTTGTTTAGTTATTTGGTGTTTTTTTCCAACATTCTTCTCATACCTACGTCAGAGGTGGACTAGAGCAGGAAGTCTTCATCTATGCAGGCCTTTTGGACTGGGATGCTAAGAGGGTATGGCTTTGTCATCAGTACCGTGCCCGTGCACTTCTCCATAGGACGGATTGCTAAAGGGCCTGCATCGGTATGGATTGTCTGCAGGATTATCTATTGGGGGGTAGGTTCGATGGTTTGCCTTGGTTTTTCTTTTTCATGTGTTGTCATATTATTTTTTCAAACTGTTTGGTTTCTCACATTCTTCCCAAAATTGCTTGGATAATAAAAAGGTAATTTTCAGTCTGATATTACAGTTTTATGTGTATTCCACATTTCCAAGTCTTACTCCTATGTTATAATTTCATGGATAATTATATTGATTCTATTATGATTCCTATATTATGAACTGCCAATCATTATTCCATGATTCCTGGTTATGACCATTTATATGTTGGGTACGATATTCAAATGTTAGGATCATATTATCATACCCATATTCTCATATTTATTCTTATATGTCTCCCTTGTTTACCTTTACTGAGTAGCTTATCTCACCCATTTTTTTTCCCTAGGTAATGATGAAATGAATTATGTTTTATGTGTCTAAGAATGTCTCTATTCTTGAAGAACCTAGTTAGAGAGAACATTGCTGACTTTTGTACCAATTCTTACATTTATTTGTTTCCAAAGGCTCTAAATTAATACATGATTTAGACATATCATTGGGTAATCTATTTTGTATTCTGAAAAAAGGATGTAATATACATGTATGTTAAGACCGGGTCATTATATGCATAGAACAAAAACACATATTATTAATATTTAAAATAAATAATAGACATTTCTAGGATATAGTAACATTAACATCATATCTAAATGTTATAGTTTCATATATTAAACTATATGAATATTTCCTAAACAAATGACAATAAACATTAGCCTTACCCTATATGAACATCACTAAATGTTTTATGAAATATGAAAGAGACGACACCTTCCATTTTCTGGGAGGATTTATGTATAATACCCATCAATATCAAAGCTGGAATATTTCAAACTAAATATCACCAATGTCTATGATATGAGACTCGATGCTTTGTAGCCTAATTTCCTAGTAACATAATGATAAAATGAAAAAGAAAAGTTATTATCATATGATGTTAAACAGTATCCTTACCCAATGTAATAAGTAAGTGATGACTCATCTGATGATTATGAGATTACACATTCTATATATTGGGAAGCTCATTACATAATCCCCAACAACATCTGAGCTATAATATTTTAAACATCATATAAAAATTTCCTAGTCTATAATACATTAAACTAACTAGTTCCAACATCCTAGTTTTAATAATTAAACTATATAACCCAATATTAAACCACTATGACATTAAATAGCATAGAAACAATGTAAAATCTGTAAGACATCAAAACTATAGAGCATAATGTTCTTTTGGAAATACTTTAATCTTCAGAATAATTCCCTCACTAGATGAATGTATGTTGTATCCTTACACTATGTGTCAAGCACAGGATACCTCATGTGTTTGGATTGAAATGACACATTCAATATTCTTGGAAGATTACTTGTGTATGATCCACACAATACATTGTTTCCATTCTATTCATGACATGATAATTCATACTAAATTATTTAAAACTATATAGACTTTTCCCATCACAAGTCCTCAAATTGTGGAATTGAGAAACATATTTTTTGATTCTAACCTCCTAACATGGTACATAGGATTTCTACCTATGGTTCAATGACACCATCTCAACCTCCCACTGCCTTAGCCATAGGTCCCCAATAGACCATTGCATCTCCACATAATTATTAAAACCCATGCGCGATATGTGAGGAGGTTATATTGGAAATTTCCACATTAGAATTTAAAACTAGGACAACCCATATATGAAAAGCATATGTAGAATAATCTATAATAGAATCCAAATTTATGAAATATCCTCAATCAGATTTAATTTTGGGACCCCTCTTGATTCATGGGAACCCCCGCTCTAGGAGTTGATCCCAATGATTCTTGGGAGATGAGTATATTAATATTATATTATGATCATAAAATCTCCATTCCAACTCAAATACATATTGATGGTTGGGTCCCTGTGTTTTATAGGAATGATATATCTAGACACGTTTAGAAACCTACCACTAATTAAAGATGGGCTTTAATAATTGGATATGAATAAATCTTACAAAAAATCATCAGTTAGAATATCTTCGCACCAAAAAATCATGGGAACACTATATCCATCTCCCTCTCCAAAAATATACAAAAAAGGGCGATCAATTCCCTTAAATAATACTACAATAAATAATTGGTCTTCTAATCCAAGGATATGGCACATAATGACTTGAATTTGTGGTGTCGTGCGACCTCCATGTAACCGAGAGGGACCATACAAGGGACCCCATATTACCATGTGCAATATTTTTAGGTTTATTTCCTAGAAATGCTCTAAAGTATCTCCTGCTTCAATAAAGAGGTACATGATACATTTCCATGTTATAATTTCCCATCATTACATAATTAAAACTATTCGTTAAAGCCATCAAATTATCATATTTATGGACATCAGTTAATTACATCACTTACTAACCTAGTATAGAAAATACCTTCCATCAAATGGTTGGGTGAATTTCCCAAAATTTAGACATCATTTAACTCCACTTGTCGGAGTATGAGGCATCATGTGTTTACTATAAAATGGAATACATATGTGATATTATACAATTTGAATAAACACCTCTAATTTTTTTTCACATTTCATCATTATTTTTAATGTGAAGTTCATTCCTGTGATGCTGAAAGAGGAACTTTCCATGTTGGTTTTTGTAAAATCATGTTGAAACCCCTTCTAAAAGGTAAAATATTGATGTATTTAAATTTTTACAGATATGTAAATCCATCATGCATGGATATCAAGGTCGGTTTATTATAAAAATGAGAGGTTTTCCCTCCTAGAACGATTTTAACATTGGTTTTTGAAAAAAATTTCTTTTGTAATCTGACCAAGATATATTTTTTCATTTGTTTTTTTAATAAAATGTGTGTAATTTTGATTTTTTTTAAAATAATACCAAATTACAAAATCTCACCACTGAAAACTCGAAAATATAGAACTAAATTGCACAAAAAGTTGATGAAACAAAACAAGTACTTCCAAAATCATTAATAAATTTGACAATAATATTTATAAATAAACATTTCAAGGAAACTAATTCTCAAAATTATTCAATTACAGAAAATATACAACATAAAAATTTTATAGGTTTTTCAATTTATTTAGTTTAAAAAAATATAATTACAAAATACATTAAAAATAATATGTTCATAATTAAAAAAACATATTTTTTCAAATTATAAGCATTATAATGAAATAAACATTTTCAAATTATGTTATTTTACTAGTCATGATTATAACATAAATGAGTCATAAAACCTAATATCTACTTTTAATATTCCTCTATTAATATAGAATGGGAATTTATAAAACAATTTATAAAAAATTAAAACATTATATTTATAAGAAAAAAGTATTTACAGATATAAAAGTTACCTACCTAGACATTCAGATATTCAATTTCTTATGGATCTAATATTGAATAGTGGTCCTTGTTTAAATCAATCCATGACCTGCATTAATTTCAAATACTAATTTCAAAAATGATATAAAATTATAAACAAAAGAATAATGAACTATCAGAATAGGATAAAACCATCTTCTACAACAACTTATTTATTCTACATCAAACACAACCCAATTAGGATAATAAAGAATATGCTTTACATGATTTTGGAAAAAATATACCTAACATCCAATGTCCACTAAAATATAAAAATATATGAATTAATAATAGTAAAATTAATTGTGGTCCATAATTACATATATATACTTGTTCATACATTTCAATGAGTGTAAAATACATACATTTATTATGCATTCTTTTAAATATTTCATATATATATATTCAATTCTGGATTTTTTATTCAAGTATTTCAACAATTTTGATATTTATTTGTGGTCTATAAATCCATATGTATTAGTTAAATTGCAATGGATGCAATAAAAGTGGTGATACTTGAATAGAAATTTAATTAATTAAGCTAATATAACATATATTTAATAAATGAAAATAAATTAAAAACTAAAACTTAATTACATGGAAAACAATTCAAACATTAGTACACAGATATCATCACACATCAGAACATCTAGGATGAACTTTTCAAAATTATTTATTATATAAACTCCTCAAAATATTTAAAAATTAATCAAAATATTGTATAATAATTATCTACTATGAAAAATATTTGTGTTAAATGTTTTACCCAATATGCTTCTAAAGGATGATATGAATGTACTACAACCTGATATTTTACATTCCTTTATTTATATCTAGTCAATTTTATGTACACTAATATATGTTAATTGAAATTTAATATTACATGTAATTACTATTACAATGATAAATAAAAAATTGAAAACAACACATACCTAATAAGTCACCTGATGGAATAAATTTTCTAGACAATGTAAAAATATGACAGATACATTATCTTAATATGCACACCTCCTCGAATGGAAATGACAGAGGAGAAATTTGATCAATAATATCATGTACCACAGCTGCTACCTGACCTAAATAAATAATATAATGATTTACATAATCCCCTGAATGATATAAAATAATTTATTCTATAATATGTAAATGTAAATCCCTAGAAAACAACTCACAGTATATGGTGTGATCTGAAAGAAGAGGTTATGGATATATGTTGGAAGATAGTTCTGGATAAGTCTATTTCATGGACTGTACAAGAATATTCAATACATATAATTGAATTCTATCCTTTATGGGATCTTTGAATTATCACAAATATTCCTTCCAAGAATATATTTCTCCCAGATATTCTATTTCCATTAATATCTCACTAGGGGTGCATCAAAATCAATTAAACTGATATGATCATTAAACCCTTTGACAAAGACTGATGGTTATGAATTTCCAATAGTATTAGAAGGAATGTCCATCTTACCCTAATATAAAATGGTCCCCTATACCATTTTCTCTTTAAGGGTGTTGTGAAGTAATATTTTCAATGTTAATATTATTGAGTTAAATTTACAAAATATTAATATTGATAAAATGTAAGAATTCATAACATACAATATTATAAGCTATTCCTTTGTCAGATCTATAATATACTTCCCCTTTTTTGTCAATATCACCCTTCTCTATTTTTCATGATGTGGGGGAGCAGATATATGGTCAATTATAACTTAATTAGAGATTAATACAGGACATTGATGTTTATTAACAAAATTTTATGGCATTCACTTGATTCCCTATAAAGGATACCCTCTGTGTGGAAATTAATGGGAGTTTAAATTGTGAGACTATATCTGTTGGTGATATTTCTTATATTCATGTCACATATGAAGAAACAAATAATTTATTATGTAATAAAAAAATTATATAGATTATTTAAGAAATAAATAGGTTTATTTTACACTTTAATAACTTCTTTACCCTTTAGTAACTTCAATTTACCCATACATAAATTTATTTTACCCATCCTTAGAATTTTTAAAAATATTTTTCTTTGTATTACCCTTATAAAAAATTAGTTTACCATTATATAACCCAAATATTCCCCTATTTATTTTTTTGGATCCTTATATCCATTTTTTTCTCTAACATAATATTACATTACACATTATTAACATTAGTTTACTCATTCATAATTTAGGTAATAATTACATAACCTTTTTTATACATAAAAACATTTTTTCAATTAAATTTATTTATTTTACTCTTATACAACTTTACTTTAATCTTAATTAACTATTTTTACCCGAGAATTCCATTAGCTTACCCTCAAAGAACATTATATTACACTTACATAAATTGTTTCCCTGAATTAACATTATATTACCCATTTATAAAGTTTTTTATAGTTAAAAAACATTATTTTACCATTACATAACTTGTAAATGTTTCTATTTACCATTATATAACATTGTTTCAAACTTAGTTCATTATAATAAATATTTTTCTAATTAAATAATTAATAATATAGTTATTAAAAACAAAAAAGAAAGAATATAAAACATTTATTGAGTAATATAATCATGCAATAAAATCCTCTTCATGATGACTATAGAAGATATTTTTACATTTATAATTACCAATAATCTCATAAATAAAGAATGTATATGGATTCATTTTGTTCCTAAAGATAAAAATTGAATTTTACTTCATCCTAACATCTCTCCCTCACGTTTCTACAAAGGATGTTCAGTTTTACATAATACCTTTTTTCACAGGTATGTCAATTTTCATATGTAATTGAATATAAAAAATATTATGAAATTTATAATATTTAATCCAGTGGAAAAATAAATAAATTAGTTTATAAATTTTACCATTACGGACCCCCATAGAATAACCTTCTCTAATTAGTTTACATGCATTTAGTTAGGGAATAAAATACTCATCCTGAAATGACTTTACATAGCTAGATTAGTTCAAAACTACACGGCATGTTGTCTTGATTGTTTACAGTTCACATAAAAATAATTATTCACCCACTAGTCTCAACATGCGAGTGGATTTTTTTAACCATGTATCTAAAATCCTTCCATCTATAGGTATCATCCACTCTATAGATGAATATTAAACCCATATAAATTAAAAAATGTATATGTTTAATTTAATAAATATTTCTATAATAAATTAATATATTTTTTGTAAAAAATGTGCATACAATAGTTTTCATGACTCGACATAAATCATTTAGAAAGATATATAAACCCTCAACAAAAATATGTCTACTTAAATTTTTTTAAAATTAAAAAAATTTAAATTTTTTTTTCATAATAGAAAATAAAACATAGAATGTTAAAATTTTCAACTGAAAAAAGTGTTACTAAAACTAATGTATATTAAAATTAATAAAAAAGGATATAAAGGATTAGAATCTAAGAATTTTTAATTTTTTATACCTGTATTTGATTACAAAAAAATAAATTATATTTGTAATAAACCGTATTTCTCGAGGCATTTCCTTTGTGAACATCTATTATTTTGGATGATTTGGGAGACAATAGTATCTCATTCAGAGAGATTTCCAAACTCCAATTTCGAGATATGGACATCAACATGTTAGTGCATCTGGAAGTCAGTGTGTCAGTATGTCAGTACATTTGCATCAGGGATTCTGGGGCATTGGCATTGGTGCTAGATCATCAGTGACTGGGCGTCGGTGGTTCAACACATCGGTAGGTCAGGGATTTGGTAGGTCGAGGCATCAGTAGGTATTTTCATTGGTAGGTTCTGTTTTTAGCTCACCCATCAGTGGCTCAGAATCGGTGACACACTCCTTAGTGACTCATTTCATGTTTTTTTAGTATTTCCCAGTTTTCCATTGTCACCCCTCTAATTACTTATTTGACATAAACTAAGTTTAATGCCTTTCTAGGGAATTTTTAGAGGACTTTAAAAGGTCATCAAGTATATCTTTAATATACTAACATATCATTGCATTTGAGATACTCAAAACATGTGATCTTGACCACAATCCCACATTAATTGATTTTGAAAACGTTTTTCATTTAAAATGGAAAAGGGCTCTTCAAAGCTAGGATCTTCCCCTACAAGATTGTTTTCTATTCCCTCTCACTGAGCCTAAACTGTTCCTCAAGATGATTCATGCACCTATTTTAGAGCCCCCTTCTTCTTATTTCTCTCAGGTTTTTTTTCTACGGGCATGATCCCTCATTTTTTTCACAGATCAGAATGTCGGTCTCTTATAGTTCTAGGTAGATATTCTTTCACCTCTCTATGATATATATATATATCATGTGGGGTGGGTGTACTAATGATTCATCATGAAGAAAATTTGAAACCTTTTTCTTAACAAGTAATAAATGATGGGAAGGTAATATGATCAATAGATAACAAGGTCAATCAAATAATAGGATAAGAGTGGTTTATTGTTGATTGCCTATTTTATTTTATTTTTCCTTATTGATGGTGTGACCTGTTGTGGCTGTAAAGCCTTCTGAAAATCATGACTGTTGGTGGTTTTTTTCTATGCATGGGTGATTCTATATAATTATTGTTGTTTACTTATGAAAAATGTTGTGAATACTAATCTGACTATTCACATATACCACATAATCGATGCCCCCAAGATGAAAACCCTTGTGTGATAACCACTTTTTATCAAGTGGACATAAAGAATAGTGTTTACCAAATTTTAATATATCTCTTATTGATAATTGTGGTTGAGTGGTGTGTTTTTTTGGGTTCTGTGAATTTTTGTGAGTTATTTGGTGCTGCTATTGTAAGCACGGTTATGGGTATAGGGGTGGGTAGGAGAGTTGGTTTCAGGAGAAGGTAGTGGTATGTGTGTGCAGTGGTGTAGTGGTTTAATGGTGGTTGTTGTTGGCTTTGTGTTTGTGGGGTGGTATGGGTGGAATGTTGGTATCCTAGTTTGAGAGATGGATTGATTGAATAATTTATGGACATGTAAGAAGCCGAAATGTCTTTTCTTGTGTTGTTTCCATCGAGCAATGTTTGAAACTGGGACTGGAGTAGGGTTATGAACTCCATTTATAGTGGTAAATTATCAAGGAATTGTTTGGGAAGAAAGGATATAGGAATGGGCAGTGAGAGAAGTAATATGTGATATAACATTGAAGAAAGTTTGACTGTAGTTCTTGAATGGGGGCGTTCAGTGGGACTGTAAATCTGTTGTTGTTGATGTTCTGCAATGGGGATGCATCTTGGTTTTCTTGTTGTTTTAATATGGTTTTGGTTGGTAGTTTCTTAGATGTTGTGGAACAAATTAAATTCAAACCCCTTAATCAATAAATGGAAATTGGTTGAATGTAAAAGGGGTTGGGATTATTCTTCTATAGTGGTTGTTTATGTGGTTGTGAATATAAGGGTAGCATCAAGAGTGGTCCTAGTGGGATTGTTGTTTGTTTTGGGATATGTAGGTTGGGATGACTATTTGATTACCAATATATATAATGTAGTTCCTTGTGATTTATATACCCACCCCACCCTTCTTGAAAACAATGTGATGAACACCCCCATATCATGGGGGAGGGTGTCATTCCCAATATTCTAGAGGGAGAATGGATAGATGGTTACTATCTTTCTTCCTCGCACCATCTTCTACGTTCTTACCACTGGATCATATATAGCCAGACTATAATTTCCTGAGGCATACCACAGTCCAATATCCTTCTGGAAGGTTTGTTTTGGA
The DNA here is from genome assembly GCA_963277665.1 of Viscum album. Lineage (NCBI taxonomy): Eukaryota > Viridiplantae > Streptophyta > Magnoliopsida > Santalales > Viscaceae > Viscum > Viscum album. The sequence goes on along the minus strand of OY728123.1, from coordinate 417,809,409 downwards.
TGTGGGGATGAGGTTTTTGCTGGTCAGGATTGATTTCCCAAGTGTCTCCAGGATGATGCACAGGTGTCTCCAACTGAGGTGTGTAGTTGTTCTGACCTAAGTGTTTTTGGGCGAAATGTGTGGTGTGGTTGAGACCCAAGTGTTTTCAAGGGAATTGTGTTTTATGGTTGAGGCCCAGGTGTATGAGAGCGGGTTGTGGTGGCGGGACTGTGTTTTGGAAGAGTGGTAGTGTCATGACGTTAGCCACTAGGAATGAGTAGTTAAACATTGGGAATGTGGTGCTGGGTACCCAAATGTCAATGTGTCTATACTACTACTTTTACATAACTTCTGTAATATTGTGAGTGTTCCTTGGTGAGGCTGGGCTATAATATTTCATGGTAGGTTCTTTGAAGTTCTAATATTCTCTCACATGGACATTAGTATGTTTCCTCCACTAGTTCATGGGTGGATTTAGTATTCTTACTGTGTATACATATATACTCACCCTATGTATGTAATACAATTTTTGTGTTTCTATGAGTACTTTGAGGACTATAATGAAGATTACTAGCTCATATGTTAGGATAGTTGTTGTGTTGCTGCTTTTTCACTTTCCATTGGTACATGTTTTAGTACCTTGGTTGTTCTTTAGACAAGTATATATTTGAACATTCATATGGGAATAGATTTTAGTTTTTATTTTACCTTTACCATGGTATTGATTTATATTTTACAATCTTATCTCCTGATCTTATTTTTATAAAACTGTAATTTTATCCATTTTGTGTGAGATTATATACCATTGGTGCAAGTTTTCATTACAAGACCTGCTAAAGGTGGGTCTTGGTGGTCATTATCTCTTCTTAATTTGAAGAAGGAAGGGTGTGGCCCTTTACTGCTCCTTCATATATCTTGAATAATGAGGTTTATGGAAAATTCATATTAAAAGGTGTATGATGTTTGAGAAATAGTATGGAGATCAGGGTTTAGTGTTAGTGAGGATTTCATGCCATGGTAGGAAAATGGTTTTAGTAAATATTGGTACATGAAATAGGCTATGGAATACCTTCTAGGACATGATATTTTAGGAGTCCCTATGATCTGATGTAAGGACTATGGACCTACTGACCTACCAAGTCAGGCTACAACTATTGTAGGTTAGAGACCCTAGGAAAGGTACATGCATCATAACGACTTGTGTTTCTGTGTGATTTGGGCATTAATGGAATTTAAGTTTAAATTAAAAGTTATGATAAATCTTAAAAAGAAACTTTACACACTACCCGGGCATAGGAGTTCCGTGTTTGATTTTTTTAGCTACAAAACCCAGACATCACCCACATGTGGTACAATAAGTTGAGACCCATTAGGTTGACTTTCTTGATCATCGCAGGGCCGATCGAGAGGAGGAAGATGGCCAGTGGCAGAAGTCACTTCGTTCATTCCATCGTAATACTTTAGAATTGTATGAGGGAAGTGTCTCAGACATAGAGATAATGAGTTGGATCAAGGAGTAGCTGAACCTTTCCAATTTGATCTTGGCTCTGTAAGAGTATTGGGTTCTTCTAGTGGTGATCTAGATGAAGGTATTTTCACATCAGTGGAAGATAATTTACCTATGGGAGTGGGAGGAGACTTATGTTTTGTGGGATGACTTTTAGAATGAGTTCTGTGCGGAATTCCTTTCTTCCATGATGAATTCCTAGAAAAGGCATGATCTACTCTCCCTCTAGAAGGGGATTATTTCGATAAATTAATTGTGGATCAACTTCAAATATCTCCTATTCTTTTCACTGGTTCTCTTTCCGGATGAGGATTCACAGGTGAGATGCATGGAGGAGGCACTCTGACCTTCTCTTCAGTATTATGTCACTCCCTTTACTCTGCTGACGTACTAAGAAGTTTAGATGAAGGATGAATTAGTGGATAGGATGTACACATAGGGAGTACTACTGTGAGAGGGGATACATCCAAGTTCATTAAATGGGAAAGTAACTAGCAGTAGGTCTCTGGCATCAGGGCCTTCTAGGGTTCATCCAATAGGGAGTAGGCCTCAACAGTTCTAGTTCCAAACACCGTGTCCAAAACCATTCCCCATGGTCCCAGGATTGAGGTTCTTTTTTGTGGAGGCATTAGAAATATTAGAAACAAGTTCCCAGTTCAAACGCAGTAATGTGGGGGTGGGAAGGTTCAGCGCCCATCCCATCAGTAGTAGTTGTCAGTCTGTCCCTTCTAGTAGTAGGGGCAGTGAGCTCCTACTCCACCGAGGGTAGATGGTGTTGTAGGAATCTGAAATCAAGGTTCTCGTTAGGAAATTTGACAAAGGTGTGGTTACTGTGGCGATCTACAGTAGAGGGGAAGAGGATTCTGCCTTGGGAAGTTTCATGCTACTGAGGCAATATGGACAGAGGTTTTTCGGGGAATGTTCAGTCTCATTAACAACCATATGTGTGATATTTTTGATTCGATAGCTTATAACTCCTTTGATTAAACTATTCTAGCCCATTCTCTAGGACAATATGTAGTGAAACTTTTTCTGTCGTTGGAGTGGAGTATGCCGGTTGAAGGTCAGACCAGTTTCTTTGATGTTTTTCATGGATTTAGACAGATGATGGGACCACATCAATTCGGTGGAGATCTTCTTCTGATATAGATGCATCCATATGATTCATATTAGGCATTGACAGTTAGTTTTCTATGCATATAGTTATTGATTGCTTCTAGATACGAATAGTGTTCTCATATTTGGGTTTCCAACACGTTGGTTTTCTTAGAAAGTTATGTTTTCAGGTGGGCAGTCGGTGTGGGGAGCCTCTTCTTTCTATATTAGCTTAGCTACCAGGAAGATTAGTAGACATGGAGATAGTGGAGGTTCTTGGGGTTTCTAGAGATTTCATGGATGTTTTCCCTAGAGATTTTTTGACTCTACCCCCAATATGTGGAATTGAGTTCAGGATAGACCTACCAACTAGTGACAATCGAATTTTGATGTCTCCCAATTGGATGACACCTTTTGATTTTTGAGTGTTGTGAATTCAAGATGACAAAGTAATGAAAAAGGGTTTTATATAGTTGATTGTTTCATAATGGGGTTCTCCGGTATTATTTGTAATAAAGGTAGATAAGGGTCTAAGAAACTACATAGACTCTCAGATACTGTATCAGGTGCTAATCAAGACCCATTACCATGTCCTAAGGATTGATGGTCTTTTTTGTTAGTTATAGGGAGCAGGTTGGTTATCTATCATCGTTTTGCAGTCTAGGTATCACCAGTTGATGTTGAAATGGGGCAACATCCTAAATACTACTTTTTGATGCAGGTATGGGAACTTCTAGTTCGTGGTCAAGACCTTCAGAGTCATGAATGCACCAGCCGTGTTCATGGGGCTAATAAACTGTATTTTCCATGTGTTCCTAGACTGGTTCATCATGATATTTATCAATGACATTCTGATCTACTCAGGTTTATAGGATGATCATACTAAGCTTCTAATTACTGTCAAAGAAGTCCACTAGCACCACCATCTCTATGGGAAGTTGTCCATGTGCAAGTTCTGGACGTGATAGGTTCACTTTCATGGACACATGGTTTCTCAAAAAGTTATAGAAGTGGACCCATCAATGGTTGAGGTGGTTGTTTCTAAGGAAGTACCCAAGAACTTGATAGTGGATCGCAGCTTCCTAGGTCTAGCAAGGTATTACCGGATAATCTTACCCGACTTCTCCCGAGTTGTGGCTCTAATGACTCCTAAGACCAAAAAAGGCTCAGGCCATTGTTTGGAGTGACCAGTGTCATGCAGCCTTCATCTCCCTAATGGTAAAGCTAGTCAGCAATCCTGTTCATCTGTTACTAGAGGTTGGGGGGATGTTCAAGGTGTTCTATGATGATTTCAGGCTTGTTTCGGTGTGAGTGATGATGTAGTAGTAGGGTTCCATATCTTACGGTTCTATGAAAATTACATCCTCACGAATGTAACTATTACACCCATGAAATGGTGCCTGTATTGGTCGTGTTCGCACTGAAGTTGTGGTGGCGTTACCACATTGGGGATTGCATTGTGGTCTTCACGGATCACACGAGCCTGAGTAATATCTTTTCTTAATGAGAACCGAACTTTCGCAAGCAAACATGGATGGAATTTCATCAAGACTATGAGGAAGAGATATCTTAGACCCCATGAAATGAGAATTTAATTACTAATACCTTAGGTAATAATTTTCCAAATGAGGTGGTTCAGGAATCCATGGATGATTGAAAGGTGATGGAGGAGTTTTCAACTTTACATCTGGATGCGAGAGTGGATGGCAGTAGGGGTTTTCCATTTTAGATGAAAGTCCAGTATTCTTTGATATAGTAGGTGGGGTAGTCTTAATGGGGATACTCAAATAATAATGTGATATGTGATCATGTTTTCTAGGGAGATTCATTAGAGGGATGGTCAGAAGATATTCAGAATTGGATGTTTTTCCATGGGAATCTATTTTTCCCAGTGGCGATGCATGAGGTAGTTTTCCATGAGGACCAAATCTATCCCATAATGGTGTATCCTAGAGTCTCTAAGATATACCAAGGCTTGAAAGAACAGTTTTGGTGGATTGTGGTGAAGCATCCAGTTAAAGTGTTGTTGGAAAGGTTCCTAGTTTGTCAAAAGGTTATGGCTAAGAACCTTGTTCTCTGGAATATGTAGCATCCATTAGACATTTCTATGTGTATGTGGGATGACAACTCTATGGATTTAAACACAGGATTACCTACGTATCAGGGAGGATGTGATGCTATTTGGGTAGTATTGGACCGATAAAAGAAGTCAGGTCACGTCATGGCAATCAAGTACTCTAGCAAAGTGGATGCCTTAGTACAGAAGAATGTGGTAAGGTGGTGCGACTGCATAGAGTTTCAAGAAACATTTTCTCCTATCATGATACGAGTTTTACTTCACGAGTCTTGCGGGGATCACAACATGCCTTTTTCACCCAGTTACACTTCACCACTACTTTCCACCCTTAGACGGATGGGCAGATAGAGAGGATAATCCAAACATTTGAGGACATATTACAGGCATGTGTTCTAGGCTTCAGTGTTTCATTTCACGACATTTCCCCTATGTAGAGTTTTCTTACAAAAATAGTTATCACTCTTCCTTTGGTATGGTCCTGTTCGATGCTCTATACGGGAGGTCGTGTCATTCACCCATGTGTTGGATGGAAGGTAGGGAGGTATTGATTCTTGGTCTCGAGACGGCACATAGTAATACCGAGAAGGTGCATCTTTTCGATGAGAGGATTAAGGCAGCATAGGACTGACATAAGTCATATGTTGATCCCAAGAGGAGGTCTTTGGAGTTCAAGTCTAGGGACTATGTATTCTTGAAGTTTCACTACTACAAAAACGACATATATCAACACTAAAAAAGTATTTAACAGCACTAAAAAAGAGCTATAAAGATTAGCGCTAATATAGGGGGTCCCTTTTATCATCGCTCCGAAAAGCGCTGATAAATTCCCCTTTTATGAGCTCTAAAAAATCACTGATAAAAGATCCCTTTTTCAGATCATTTTTTAGCACTGATAAAAGGGGCCTTTATCAGCACTGATAAAGGTAAAAAAATTAAAAAAAATTAAAAAATAATTCGAGGAGTGCTTTTATCAGCGCTCACACCCCCTTTATCAGCACTAGGAGTTCTCTCGCGCACTCCCCTTCCTGCGCATCCTCATACGCGCACACCCACATCACTTCCACCCGAACCCAAACCCCGGACCTCCCACCTTTCACTGCTGCACCTTTACCACAATGCCATTTCGTTTAGAACTCTATTTAATGATATATCTATATATATATAGTTATATTTATTCATATATTGATAAATATTCATATTAATATAAATAAATTTATTCATATATTAGTATATATATATTTATTTATATATTAATATATTTACATATATATTTTTAGTTATAATTTATTATATGTATCTTTATTTTTATATTAATATATACTTATAAGATTAGTTTTAAATACATTTTTGAAAAAAATATGTTTTTTATGTGTGATTATAAATAAATAAATACACACATACATAGATATATACAACACATAGAAACACACAAAGATACACACGCACATAAACACATATATATTTATGAAGAAATACATATATATATGTATTTGAAAAGCCATAGAATGTACTTATAAGATTAGTTTTAAATACATTTATGAAAAAATATGTTTTTGATGTGTGTTTATAAGTAAATGAATAAATACATACATATATACACATATAAAACACATAGACACACACATTAACACCCACACACACACACACAAATATATTTACGAATAAATACATATATATTTGTAATTAAAAAGCCATAGAATGTTAAAACGACCATAACTTATAATCTAGAATTCCGTTTCAACTCCACAACTAGTCAAATCGAAGAAAATGAAACAATCTTCGATATGATAAGTGGTACAGTCCTAACAGACATTCGGATCTGAAGTTATACTTATTTGAATGTTAATAGATCGAGGTATCCTAATTAAAAACTCAGTTTTGGAGGACTTCTGGGAATTTTTTGGGCTCGTAAAATTTGACGGAGGCATTTCCTCAAATAGTGGCACGTAGAACTCGTCGCAGGCTTTGATTTGATATGCTGTAGAGCTCAAACAGACACCCAGATCAAAAGATATGGCCGTTTGAAGTTTGAGTTACATTTTAAACTTATTTTAGATCTTTTATTAATTTTTTCGATTGTTTGTGTCCTCAAATTGTAATTAAATTATTTTTAATCTATAATACATAGAAAATTATTAATTAATAATATTTTTTTTAAAAAAAATAAATCCATTTTCACTAAATCTTATATATATTAAATGTAATAGTATATAAATACTTATCTATAACATATTTAAAAAATATATATAGTACTTATATCAATATAAATATACATATATAGGAATATATTATTTTTCAGGAAATTTTTTTTTTGAAACATAACATTTATTAGTACTCAAGAAAACCGCTGATAAATCCCCCATTTATCAACTCTACTAAAAGAAGTGCTGATAAAGGGGTCCCCTTTATCAGATCTAAAAAACGCGCTGATATATGGGGGGGCCTTTATCAGTGCTAAAAAAAGCACTGAAAAAGGGGGCCTTTATCAGTTCCTATTTTTAGTGCAGATAAATGCGACCCTTTATCAGCACTTTTTTTAGCGCTGATAAATGCCCCCTTTATCAGTGCTTTTTTTAGCATTGATAAAAGTGAAGCGCATCCCTTTCCCATTTTTGTAGTACTGATTTCCATTCAATGTGGGTAGTGGAGGTTTGGTGGAGCGAGCAAGATATCTCCTAGGGTCATTGGATCATTTGAGGTGTTGGGATGAGTAACTAAGGAGGCATATTAGCTAGTATTTACACCGCATTTGGATAGGATACATGAAATCATCAATCTCTCTCAGCTTCATCAGTATATACCTGATGAAACCCACCTTCTTCTATGGGGTGTGTTGGATATCAAGTATGACGCGATGTTCCTGGAGCGAGCGGTAAGAATCCAGGATCGTGATGACAAGGTGCTAAATGATGGAAAATTCTTTTGTTTTGTGTGTTATGGAGGAATGGTGGCATTGAGGAGAGTACTTGGGAGTATGATACACAAATGTGTTCCCAGTACCCAGAGTTATTCTAACTTTTTCTCTTGTGTTTTTCTTTATGTCTTACTCATAATGTAGTGTATGACCTCATTTTCAATAAGATAAGTTGTTTCCTTTTTTATGAATATGTGTGAAAATCCTGACTATGGGGAGGGGATGTCTTGATCCCTAATCGAGATACATTAATGTGGATGTGATTTGACCAATTCAAGCGAGTCAGTGATACCCAAAGAGAATAGAATCTTGACATGGAGGAAAGAGCTCCCAATTCTATGTGTCTGGACAGAGTGACCTTTGGTGTTTTCATAGTTATATAGGGAAGTGGGTCCTTAGTGTTTCTATAGTTTTTCAAAAGATTGATTTCATGGATTTTTCCTTTGGTGACAGGGTTTTAATTCGATCTTTCATACAATAGAATGTGTATCATATTTGAGAGGTATCTTATAGGGTGGTTTTTCAAACCTATCCTTTCTTAGGTTTGGTATTAAATTCTCGAGGATGAGAATAGTTTGAGAGTTATCTGATGTAATAACCCACATTTCCCTAGGCTGCGAAGTTTTCCCGGGGTTTCCTACTGCACACGTGATCACCTATGCAGTTCACAAAGAGGAACTTTGGTCTCCAGTTGTTCTAGTTAGGTATTCTTTCACCTCTCTTCTATTTGGGTATCATGAGGGGTAGGTTTAAAAATTATTCCTTGTGAAGAATGGTAGAATACATTTTCTTAATAAGTAACAAATGAAGGGAAGTGAATATGATCAAAAGATACTAGGTTAAATGGAATAACGGGTTGAGAGTGGTTTGATATTAACTGCATGTTTTATTTATTATCCTTGATGAAGGTGTGACTTGTTTTAGCTGTAATGAATTTTGTAAAATCATGACTATTTTTAGTTTTTTTTCTATGCTTGGGTAATGCTTTATAACTAATTTTGTTTCTTTATAAACATTTGGTGAGAATACCAATCCGACTAATCATGTATACCCAGTTAAATAAAATGCATGACCCATAAAGAAAACTCTTTTGTGATCACCCTGTATATCATGTGGATATAAAAAAGTGTTTACCAAATATAAATATATATCTTGTGGATAGGTATGACAGAGTGCTCTGTTTTTTTTTTTGTGTTTTTTGACTTTGGGTGAGTTGTGTGGTTCTTTAGTTGGGATCACGATTATGGGTATAGGGGTGGGTATGGGATTTGGTTCTATGATAAGGGAGTGGTATGTGTGTACATCATGGATTTGAATTAATTGTGTTTACTATGGGAATTGTGTGTGTGGGGAGGTATGGGTGGTATGTTGGTATCCATGTTTGAGAAGATGACAGGTTGTAGAATTTATGTACCTATAGACTGTGGAACTTCCTTTTCTTGTGTTGTGGTCATCGAGCAATATTGGGCAGTGGGACTTTAGTAAGGTTATAAACTTGTTATGTAGTGAGAGTATATCCATGAATTGTTTTTGGTAGAAGGTTTTTAGAGCTTGGTTATGATAGATGGATTTTGTGGTTTAAATTTCAAGAATGATAGACTGTAGTGGTTGAACGAGGCAGTACAGTGGTACAACAAATCTGGTTTTGGTGTTGTTTGGTAGTGGGGCTGCAACATGGTTTACAAGATTCACGGATATAGTTTTAGTTGGTAGTTCCCCAGTAGCGCTGGAACAAATTAAAGTTAAAACCATGAAAATAAATGGAAATTTTTTGAATGAAAAATTGGTTTGGATTATGCTTCGATAGTGGTTTTTTGTGTTCTTATGCATATAGGGGTATAAGTAAGAGTAGTCATGGTGGGATGGTTGTTTGTTTTGGGACCCATAGTTTGGGAAGATTCTTTGATTACCAATATATATTGTAGTTCCTTGTGATTTCAATACACACCCCACCCTTGGTTATCAACATGTTATTAACACCCCCATCTCATGTGGATCGGTGTCTTTCCCAGTATCTTGGTGGGAGGATGGATGGCATGTTACTGACTATCTTCCTCACACCCTCTTCTGGGTTTTTACCGCTCAATCGTATATGGGTAAGCTATAATGTATTGAGGATTACCATATTCTTGGATAGTTAATGCTGGTTTGATGTGGATGAGGGGCTCAGGTGTTTGTGGTCAAGGATTGTTTTCCCAAGTGACTTCGTGATCAGCCCTATATGCCTCTAGGAAAGAGGTGTGGTTGTTGGGGACCAGGTGTTTCCAAGAGAAATTTGTGATATGGTTGACGCCCATGTGTTTGCGAACAAAATATGTGGCATGGTTGAGGCCCAGGTTAGTGAACCAGGTTGTTATAGTGGGACTGCATTTTGGAATACTGGCGGTGGCAAGACATTATCCATTAGGAATGAGCAGTTAACCAATAAGAAAGTGGTGTTGGGTACCCTAATGTTGACATTATTATACTACTACTATTACATGACTTGCATTATTTGGTGAGTTTTCCTTATTGAGGATGGGATTTAGTATTTAAAGATAGGTGCATTGTGGTTCTACTATTCTCTCAGAGGGACAATAGTATGTTTCCCCCACTTATGCACGGGTGGATTTAGTTTTCCTACTATGTATACTTGTATATGCACCTTGTGTAAGTAAAACTATTATCAGGTTTCAATGAGGAATTTGAGAACCGTGCCAGACTTTACAAGCTCAGGTGTTGGGATAATTGGTTTTCTAGATCTAACTCTCTTTCCATTGGTACTTGTTTTAATAATTTGGTTGTACTTCTGACAATGATATGTTTGAACATGCTTATGGGAATGGTTTTCAGATTTTTTTTTTACCTTTACATTAGTGTTGTTTGGGATTTTACAATCTTTTATCTTGAACATGTTTTTATAAAAATGGTAATGACATGCATGTTTTGTGATTTTAAATACCCTAGGTGATAGTCTCCACTCGAAGGCCTACAAAAGGTGGGTCTTAGGTGTCATTATCTCTTGAAGGAGGAAGTGTGTGGAACGTTTACGCTCCTTTACTCATCTCGAAGAAGGTGGTTCATGAAAATATAAGTAAAAATTGTAATTGATCATAAAATTAATAAAATTATTAATATTTCATTGAAAATATATATATATATATTCTTAAAAACATAGAACATCAAGAAAATAGTCACATAAAATAATAAAAGGAAAAAATTTTCAACAAAAAAATGGATATCTGGATTAAGTCAAATTGAAAAATAATAAAAAACTTAAGGAATTCAGGAGATATATATATACATAAGTATAAAAGTCTAAAAATAGTGGTTTTAACTTGTGTAACACCCAAAGCTTTTGCGGTACGCTTCTCTTTCAATAATAGAGGAGCGTGTGTTGTACGCAACTTCGAGTTCCAACACACCACAACCAATCAAACTAGCCGTTATGAATAGTAATACCTAGTTTTTGAAATTTTATAAATTCTATCTCTCAAAATGGACTTTATTTTTTCATTCAGAATATCGAAATTAACCTAGAGTGAATTATTGGTAATTTTCGAAAACGTTCCATTTTTGATGAATAGTGAAAAACAATGATTTATAGTTCAAAACCTAATTTTTATTTAAGTAAAAAAATTATTTTATTTAAATTATTTTAGGTTAAAATAGATAAATAATAATTATATAGGTTCAATTTAATTCATTGGAGTCAGTTTATAATAATTTTATATATATAAAAAGTTTATTGAACTTTTTACCATCTTTTACCCATCTCCTATGAGTATTTCCAAATTTACAAAAAACATAATTTTACCACATATGTGAGGTGAATTTCAAGAATCCTATTGACATGGTTGATATCAGTAAGTAATATTTTGTTCAATAATATGGAAATAGTTTTTGGTGAATAGTAACTTTTTACTTTTATTTATAACTGTTAAAAGTAAATTGGGTAATTAAGGGTCAAAATGATATTATTATTCCCCAAACACATGTCCTAATTCTATTGGATAAGCATAGTTCGACCAAAAAAATCTTAGGAATAAAATATGAACCTCTTTGGTGCACTTGGATTAGATTAGGACACTTATTATTATTTTATTTATGAAAGAGTAAAAAGAGTTAAAATCATAGTTTAATAACTAAACCATTTTTAATATACGGATATACATAAGATAAATTCGACTATAAATATTCATTAGAATTATAAAAATATTTCCTACATAATTGTATTTTATTTATATTTTTGAGACATTAAATTATTTAATTTATTTATGACACAATGATGATGTTGTAATTACCTAATTAATGAAATATTAAAATAATTGATATTATAAATAACCAAATAAATGTACTTTGAAACTTTTAATGAATTAAAATAATTTTATATGTTAATATGACATGTTAGGGTTGGTTAGATTTTTTTTTCGAAATAATAATGCTTTTGTGTATTTAGAAAAAACAACATACCAAATAGTGTCAAAATTGACAAAAAAACGGTTTTTAAAAAATATTATATTATTAATTGATATTATATTCCTAAAAATCTAAGGATCTACAAAAATAATAATAAAATGATAGGTGTATCATTAATGAATCACATGGGGTTTTCTTGGAATTATATAGTATGTTTAATAACAATAAAACATAAAAATACAAAGAGACATGGAAAATGTCAAACTATTTAATTAAAAGTTAAATCTAAAATAAAAATTAATATTGTGACCCAATCCTCTCTAAAACCTATTGGTTGAGTGTTTTTCTAGCTTTTCTGAAAGTGCCCCTCACTCCTCTTATAAAAGGGCACTCCCTCTTCTCTCTAATTAACCCCTTCAAACCATTTCGTTCAGCCAACCACTTCCCAAATACCCTTTAAACTGTCATCCCTTCATCATAGAGGCCCTCCATTAGTCCTAAATCCAACCTATGGAGCCGTTTTGATCAAATCAAAAGGAAGAACCCGAAGAAAAGGTAAATATTGTATCACCTATTTCAAGTTCCATTCTTCTTCCACTTCCTCTTTCTTTTTTGTTTCCTTTCTAAAATAATAACACCAGTATCATATATATAGTGTTATGTTATTATTAATATGGTACAACCATATTCATTATTCTATCCATCCTTTGAATGACATGTCACCATACGTGCGTACGTACGGATTACCACCTCCAAATCATGGTGTAATAGTTATTCAATACATTATTATTTGGATGGGTATAATAATTATGTGTAATTGATGTAAATAATAAATATAAGATGATAATAATTAGGTATATATGATATAACATCCAATTATATATTATTTTAATATCAATAGAATGATATTGTCTGTAATGCATACGTACAGATTACCGTCTCCCCAAATGCAATGAGATTCATTCCCCTTCGTATCCATTCAAGAATAATTTTCATTTGATAATTAAAAATATTGTTTACAGACTTGATATAATTGTGTATATGAATAATATACATCCCATCCAAAAAAAATATGACTCCCATAACAAAGAATATAATGAAAAATTAATCTATTAACAACCAAAACGACGATAATACTAAGTTATTATTAACAAAGAAATGTTAATAGATCATATATGATATTATATTAATGTATACGATTATTGTATAATTTAATAACAAATATTTCACCATTATATATGAGTTTAACCTACCCCTGACCAAGTAAAAGTACATGTTAAGGGTTAATTTCCCAATCTCTTTGTTATCCGAGGTTGTTTATATGTAATTATCTACTAGGACCTCTTTATCATCCACATCCATGTTTCTTAAAAATGTATTTCAAAACAATCATAAAATTTTATAGACTATGGGTTAATGTCATTTATACCCTTTTTTGGATTTTTATAAGATATTTATAAGGGAATCTTTTCATTATTTTCCAAACAAGGTCCTTTATAACCTTTTCGACAAAATTAATGTAAGAATATCTTTTGTTAACTTATACGACAAGTGCCTCAATTTTCCGTCATTATAACATCATCAAAGCTTCCCTTACAAGCTTATAATAATATTTCCAAAATAAATGTTTTCTTTCATAATTAAATCAATTTTAAATTATTACAAAATAGAAAGAGATATTTCTCTAAAAAAAGTTTTTGATTTCTTCTATGTCAATATCATTTGATGGATTTTAAGTTTATTTGAAGTTGATTTATTATGATAAAAACTACCATATTGTATTCATGGTTTTGTGATATGTTTGACTGTGGATGTGTTATTTTATAACCATTCATTTTTTATGGATAAAGTATTGACATTTCGTATTCTATTTTTAATACGAATGTTTATGTTATGTTTAAACCTTTTTAAATGAGGAATGAATTGGACTAAGTATGTGATGGGTGGAGCCCGTTATAGCTCCTCGATGCATCGGTTGGTCTCATGAGACAAACTATTGTATTTTCACAAGGCCTTGAAAAAAAATTATTCATAGTCTTGGCACAAGGCGTTGAAAAAGTGGTTATGAAAGTATGGCATCATGCATTCCATCATTATGAAAGTGGCTATTGATATTGCATGTGATTATTCCACTACTAGAATATCAATGTGAGTAAGTAAATGGAATGATTTTTATTTTATCTTGCCATATTATATTGGAGTTCAAGTTGAAAGGGATTTTGTTTTAGTATTATACATTGCCTTAAATGTTTATGCATAATTGTGAATGTTTTTGCTGTATTTTTATCCTTACTGAGAATCTGATCTCACCCTTTCTATGTTTTATTATTCCCAGGATCCGAAAAAATATATTATGACTGACCTACAGGGATAGTCTACGGGATCTCAGTCTTGTCAATGGAAATAATGTTGTATTAGTTTTCTATTTTATGATGTAATGTAAATCTTATGAATGTATCTAGTACTTCCAAGGGTACTAAACTAATCGATCTTTCGATACGTGATATTTTGTGATCATAAAAATGATACATAATAACTCACCGACTCTGGGTAACTGGGGGAAGGGCATTACAATTGGTATCAGTGGATGTTTAGTACAAACCTTGTAATCTAGATTTATATATACTCTGATTGGAGCAAATTACCCTAAGATAGACTTTGAGGGTTAGTAAAGAATAACATCCAATAACTTTGTTATTGTAGATATTGTGTGAGTTTTACAAGAAATACATCCATTCTGGAAATGCGAAGGTAGAGGTGGCTCTAGAACGGATGTACCTAGGGGTAAAACCTGAAAACACCCCTTTTTTCTAGACTCGAATAAGAACAGGTGCATGACAACGGGCCTGGCTGCACTCTGGGTTATGACACTCTAGGGGGATATGCTAATGATAATTCTCATTTTCTTTTCAAAACATTATGAAGGTTTTATGAGTATATACATCCTCAAAGAAATCATTTTTATGATTATGTATTATATCCATAAACTGTTCAATTTATGTTAAATGTTTTAAAAGTTTGGGATTATTTATTTCGTTTCATAAACTAATCTAATTTATGACATTGTTTAGAAATGGCACCTGGTGGAGGGAATGGAAACTGTATCAATGAACGCACTCCATGTAGTGATTTCCCTCCTACTTAAGATAATTATAGTGGAGCTGGTGATGGAACTGGTGCTGATCAACTAATCACCATACTGGGACTACTCACACAGGTTATGAATAATAACCTTACCTGTATGGAACACCCTGATCCACAACACATAGGATCAATGTTAGACCGCTTCATGAGGCAACAACCTCCAACATTCAATGGGGGTAAAAATCCATTAGTAGTTGAGCAACTGATAAATTCCATAGAGAAAATATTTCCTTCCTTGGGGAGTAGCGAAAGGGAAAATGTTTTCATGGGAGTTTACCACCTCACTGGAGATGCTGATCAATGGTGGTCATTGATTCAAAACACAAAAGAAGATGAGTAATTATAAAATATGTAATGGAGGGAGTTTAATGAAATTTTATTCGAAAAATACTTTCCTCATGACCATCGAGAAGATATGGAACGACAATTTCTGAGTCTAAGGCAAAAGAAGTATGAGAATGTCGCAAAGTATAAAGCTAACTCTACAAGGTCAGTAAGGCATGCAGAAAATTATAAGAATAACCCAAGATGTAAGATTGATCATTTCATTGATGGGTAAAAACCATTTCTCCATTGAGCATTATTCTCACAATCCTTCTCTTTGTATAATGATATTATCTCATGTGCTATCAAAACAGAAAAAGAATTCTCTATGTCTTACTACTTTAAAGCCAAGCAAGAGAAGAAGAGATCTACTAAACACTCTGTAAATGGAAATAAAGTGAAGAAGAGAAATGTTGAAAATCTATCCTGGATTAAATGTGGGAAGAAACACCCTGGTACTTGCCTAAGGGGAATAGGATTCTGTTACAAGTGTGTTGAAAAAGCCCACTAAGCTCGTGATAGCAAGGGGAATAAAGAGGCTCTCAATGTTGAATGCTAAAATTGTAGATAATGGGGGATTCTTCGAATGAATTTCCTAAGAATCAGGGGAACATAACTCAGAAATGGCCTAGCGCTCAAGGAAAAGCTTATTTTATCACTAGTGTTGAGGTTGATGCTCTGAATGATGCGATGGCATGTAATTTAATGGTTTCCTGAAGTTTGTCAAATGCTTTATTTGATTCTGGATCATCGCATTGTTTCATATCTTCCCTGTTTGATAAGAAAATTAGATATTTTCAATTTGATTTAACAAGGGAGTAGTCTGTCAAAACTCTTAAGGGAAGTAACATTGTAACAATGTTTTGTAAATCAGTTTCCATTAGGGTATACAAATGTTCATTATCCACTGATCTCATCGTCATACCCATTATTTAATTTGATATAATCCCCGGTATGGATTGGCTTTCAGACGATGATGAAAAAATTTATTATAAGAAGAAGGAGGTTACAATTTTTGATAATTATTAGGAGTACATTATCTTTAGAGTAGAAACGTCACCACCTAAATCTTATCTAGATCCACCACTAGTAGCTCAACTAAATTAAATTATTAGAGAGGAAGTGATTGAAAGAACTATGGGTGAGGAAAATAATGTTCAAAGAGAGGATGTAACTATTGTGAAAGAATATTTTGATGTGTTTCCAGAATATTTACCTAGACATCCTCCAGAACGATAAATTGAGTATTCTATTGATTTAATTCCCAGATCAAGGGCCATGTTGAAGACCCCTTATTGAATGGCCACTGTGGAATTAGTGTAACTAAAGAAAAAAAGTGAGGAATTGAATAATAAGGTATGTATTCGCCCTTGTGTTTTCCTATGGGGAGCCCCTATCATTTTTGTTAAGAAGAATGATGGATCTATGAGGTTGTGCATAGACTATAGGGAGATCAATGCCATAACAATAAAGAACATGTATCCCCTACCTCACATTGATGATTTATTTGACCACCTACATAGAGCTCAATAATTTTCAAAGATTTACCATCGATCTGGATACAATCAATTGTGCGTGAAGAAGGAATACATTCTGAAGACAACGTTTTGAATGAGGTACGGACATTACGAGTTTACAGTAATGCCGTTTGGATTGACTAATTCACCCCCTGTCTTGATGTTTCTAATGAATAGAAATTTCAAGGAATATCTTGATAATTTTTTAGTGGTATTTGTTGATAATATTTTTCAATACTCCAAAATCTACGAAGATCATGAAAATCAATTGTTCATTATCCTAAAGACTCTTAGGAGACATGAATTATATGGGTAGTTTAGCAAGTGTGAATTCATGCCTCAGGATATTTCTTTTCTTTTCCTTGTTATCTCTAAGGATGGAATCTATGTTGATCCTTCAAAGACCGAGGAAATCCACGAATGGCCAGCACGGACGAGTATAACTGAGTTAAACATTTTATTGGTTTAGTAGGTTACTATCGATGTTTCGTCTAGAACTTTTCCCGGTTGGCTAAAACATTAACAAAGATCACATGAAAAGGGGTTAAATTTTTTTGGACAAAATTGTGTGAAGAATTTTTTGAATAACTGAAGATAATATTAGTCAATGATCCTATATTGACTCTACCATCGGGGAATAATGGGATTGTTATTTATAGTGATGCTTCAACGAAAGGACGTGGTTGTTTCCTTATGCATAATGATATATTTATTGCCTATGCATCACAACAACTAAAAATTCCTGAGCAAAACTATCCTACTCATGATCTTGAGTTAGAAGCTGTAATCTTTTCTTCAAATATTTGGAGACATTATCTCTATGGTGAAAATGTGAGATATATACTGATCACAAGAGTTTGAATTATATTTTCCCAGAGAAAGATCTCAACATGAGGCAATGGAGATAGATTGAAATAATCAAAGATAATGGCTGCATGATACAATACCCCCTGGGGAAGGAAAATATGGTGGTAGATGCTTTGAGTAGAAAGGATCATGGAGTTTTTAAAAATATGAGAGTTGAAAATAATCCTATATACATGGATCTAGTAATGATGGATATGGGAATAACCATGGAAGGTGAAACATCAATACTTTTTTAAATGGTTTCCAAAACATCTTTACTAGAAAGGATAAAGAGTTCTCAGACCGATGATGTAGATTTTCAAAAGAATATTAATGCTTTGAATGAGGGGTGATTGAGTGACATTGTTTATGAAGATGTAATTTTGAAATTTCAAAAGAGTCTATGTGTTCCTGATATACCTAATCACAAAAGGTACTTGTTGGATGATTGTCATAGTTCCAATTTCTCTATACACCCTTGTAGCACTAAGATGTAAATAGATTTTAAGGAACATTTTTGGTGGGAAAACATAAAGAGGTAGATTGATGATTTTGTGTTAAGATGTATGGTTTGTCAACAAGTGAAAGCTGGAAGCCAAGTGCCCCGAGGAGTCTTGCAACCTATTCCCAAACCTGAGTGGAAATGGGATGATATCATGATGGACTTTGTCCTGGGACTACCAAAGACTCCTAGAAGGAACAATGTAATATGGGTCATTATTGATCGTCTTACCAAGTCAGCACATTTTATTGCTACAAGGGATGATTTACCACTTGAACGTTTAACAAGACTATATATTAATGATGTTCCGTGACTTCATGTAGTACACCTATTGATAGTTTCAATTTGTGATCCACGTTTTAAATCAAGATTCAAGAAAAGTCTTCAGAAATACCTAGATACTGCACTTCGTGTGAGCACTACTTACCTCCCTCAAACTAATGCAAAATCATAATGAACAATTCAAATATTAGAAGATATGTTGAGATATTTCGCACGTGAATTTCAAGGTATGTGAGATCATTATTTACCTCTGGTAGATTTCTCCTATGAAAATACCATCCTTTCATGTATTCATATGGCACCATATGAGACGTTATACAGAAAGAGTTGTCGCACACCAACCTGTTTGGATGATGTTGGAAAAAGAAAACTCATAGGCCCAGAACTTGTGGAGGAAATGATGGAAAAGGTGAAGGTAATCCAAAACCACATCAAAGCAACTCAAATTAGGCAAAAAATCTATGCTGATAACCGAAAGAATGATTTGGAATTTTAGGTAGGAGATCATGTTTTCATAAAGGTATCTCCATGGAAGGGTGTTATAAGTTTTGGTAAGAAGGGAAAATTATGTCCCTAGTATATCAGACCTTTCAAAATTCTAGTATGAATTGGAGCGGTAGCTTACCATTTAGAAATGCCGCCAAGTCTCTCCAAAGTTCATGATGTGTTCCATGTATCACTGTTTAGAAAATACATGCCTGACCTAATGCATGTACTCACCTATGAGGAATTTTAACTGGAACCTGAACTATCTTATTACGAAGATCATGTCAAGATTCTTGATACTAAAGAACAAGTGCTGAGAAACCGAATGACTCGCCTGTTATATGTGCTATGGAGAACCATTAGATAATAGAGGAAACATGGGAAACTGAGGAACTTATGATGAAGAACCACCCGAGTCTTTTTATGCAGAAATGTTCAAGAAATTTTGAGGACGAAAAGGATTGGAGAATGTAACACCCCAAGATTCCAGGGTATATATCTCTTTTAATATAATAGAGTAATGTGTGTTGTATGTAACTTCAAGTTCTAACACACCACAACCAATCAAACTTTCCTTTATGAATAGTAATACCCACATTTTGAAATTTTATAAATTTTATCTTTCAAAATGGACTTCATTTTTGGATTCAGAATATCAAAATTATCCAAGGGTGAATTTTTCTATTTTTCTGAAACCTTTCAATCTTCGATGACTATTGTAAAACAATGAGTTATAGTTTAAAATAAAATTTTTATTTGAATAATTATTTAATTTATTTAAATTTATTTTAGGTCAAAAAAAATACATAATACCTATATAAGTTCAATTTAATTCATTGGAGTCAATTTATAATAATTTTAGATATATAAAAGTTTTATTGAACTTTTTACCATCTTTTACCCACCTCCTAATAGTATTTGCAAATTTACATAAAACCTAATTTTACCGCTTCTGTGAGTTGAATTTCCAAAATACAAGATTCATGATTGATTTTAGTAAATAAAATTTGGTCCAATAAGATGAAAATAATTTTTTGTGAATAGTAACTTTTTACTTTAATTTGCCACGGTTAGAAGTAAATAGGGTAATTATGGGTAAAAATGATATTATTATTAACCTAACACATGTCCTAATTAAATTGGATAAGTATAGTTTGGACAATAACAAGCTTAGGAATAAAATATGAACCATTTTGGCCTACATGAATTAGATTAGGACACTTAATTTTATTTTATTTAGAGAATAGTCAAAACAGGTAAAATCAATGTTTAATAACTAAAACATTTTTAATATATGGTTATACATAAGATAAATTCGACAATAAATATTCATTAGAAAGATAAAAATATTTCCTACATAATGGTATTGTATTTATATTTTTTAGACATTAAATAATTGAATTTATTTTCGACATAATGATGATGCAGTAAGTACATAATTAATGAAATATTTACATAATTGATATTAAAAATATCCAAATATATGTAATTTAAGACTATTTATGAATTAAAATAATTTTCTAGATTAATATGAAATTTTAGGGTTGGTTAAAGGATTTTTTTGCTAATTAATAATGTTGTTATGAATTTAGCAAAAACAAAATACTAAATAGTGTCAAAATTGAAATAAAAGAGTTTCTAAAGAAAATATTATATTATTAATTGATATTATATTCCTAAATATCTAAGGTTCAGAAAAAAGACATATATAATGATAGGTGTATCATTAATTAACCACTTGGGGTTCTCTTGGAAGTATATAGTATGTTTTTTAACCATATAATATAAAAATACAAAAAGACATGTTAAATGTCAAACAATATAACTAAAAGTTAAATCTATAAGAAATTGATAATATAGTGGAAAAACTTATCTAAAACCTATTGGTTGAGTGGTTATCGACCCACACCCACCTTTAGACTTTAAATATTCAATTTTGTATCCATTAGAAACTGAAGATGATTTTATTATAATAAAATATTTCTAGATTTTCATAAGGATCCCATCACACATCTTATAAAAGGGCACTACCCCCTCTCTCTAATTAACACCTTAAAATCCATTTGTATCAGCCAACTTCTGCCCAAATACTGTCTCAACTGTCCTCCCTTCATCCTAGAGGCCCTACTTTAGTCCAAAAGCCAATCTATGAATCCCTTTTCATCAAATCATAAGGAAGAACTAGAAGAGGAGGTAAATATTTCATCACCTCGTTCAAGTTCCTTTCTTCTTCCAAATCCTATCTCTTTGTTTTTTCCATTATAAAATAGTAACTCCAGTATCTTCTATATATTGTGATGTTATTATTTATATGGTACAATCATATTCATTATTCTATCCATCCTTCTAATGACATTTCACCATACATGCGTACGTATGGATTACCGCCTCCACGTCATGGTGTAATTGTTATTCAATCCATTATTATTTGGATATGTATAATAATGATGTTTAATTGATGTAAATAATAAATATAACATTATAATGATTCGTTATATATAATATACCATCCAATTATATATTATTTTAATATCAAAAGAATGATATTGTTGCTCGTGCGTACGTACGGATTACTGTATCCATGAACACGATGAGATTCATTCCCCATTGTATCCATTCAAGAATAATTTTCATTTGATTATTAAAAATAATGTTTAAAGACTTAATATCATTATGGATATGAATAATATACATCCCATCCATAAAAAATATGACTCTCATAACAATGAATATATAGGAAAACGAATCTATTAACTGTGGAAATGACGATAATACTGAATATTTTTAACAAGGCAATATTAAAAGATCATATATGATATCATATTAATGTATATGATTATTGTAGTGTTTAATAACAATTATTTATCCATTATACAGGAGGTTAACCTACCTTCGACCAAGTAAAAGTACAAGGTAAGGGTTAATTTCACAATCTCTTTATTATCCGAGGTTTTTTATACGTAATTATCTACTGGGGCCTCTTTATCATCCAAATCCATGTTTTTTAAAAATTTATTTCAAAACATTCTTAATATGTTATAGACTATGGTTTAAAGTCATGTATAAACTTGTTTTAATTTATATAAGATTTGTATAAAGGAAACCTTCCGTCATTTTCCAAACAAGGTCCTTTATAACCTTTTCGACAAAATTAAGGTAAGAATGTGTTTCTTTAACTTATACAGCGGGTGCGGCTATTTTCCACAGTTATAACATCATCAAATCTTCCCTTAAAATTTTATAATAATATTTCCAAAATAAATGTTTTCTTTTTATAATTATATGATTTTTAAATGATTTCAAAATAGAAAGAGATATTTCTCTAAAAAAGGTTACGATTTCATCTATTTCAACATCCATTGATGGATTTTAAGTTTTTTTGGAGTTGATTTATTATGATACAAAACATCCATATTGTATTGAAGATTTTGTGATATGTTTGACTGTGGATGTGTTATTTTTATATCATTCATGGTTTATGGATAATGTATTGACATTGCTTATTCTAGTTTTAATATAAATGTTTATATTATGTTTAATCCTTTTCGTATAATGAATGCATTAGAGTTAGTTTGTGATGGGTGGAGCCCGCTATAGCTTTTTGATTCTTCTATAGGTCTCATGAGACAAACTAGTGTCTTGGTACAAGGCCTTGAAAAAATCTTATTTGTAGTCTTGGCACAAGACCTTGACTATGTGGTTATGAAAGCCTGGCATTATGCATTCCATCATTATGAAAGTGTCTATCGATATTTAATGTGATTATTCAACTATTATAATATCTATGTCAGTAAGTAAATGGAATTATATTGATTTTATCTTGACATATTATGTTTAATTTCTAGTTGAAAAGGCTTTTGTTTTATTCTTATACATTGGCTTAAATGTTTATGTTTATTTATAAAAGTTTCCACTATATTATTATCCTTACTAATCATCTGATCTGACCCCTTTCTATGTTTTATTTTTCCAAGGATTCAAAGAAGTATATTATAACTGACATGTAGGGTTAGTCTATGGGATATTAGTGTTTTTAATGGAAATAATGTTGTTGTAGTTTTCCATTTTATGATGTAATGTAAACCTTATGAATGTATCTAGTACTTCCAGGGCTACTAAACTAATCAATCTTTCGAGACATGATCTTTTTTAAACATGCCGATGATATGAAATAATGCACTGACTCTAGGTAACTGGGGTCGAGTCATTACAACTCGTCTACTGTAAAATAATACATTACTTAATTAATTAGGATCTTAAGGGAATATTTCTCATATCCCTTCTACATGATTATTTCATTTCATTTAGAAATTATTCATATCACATTCATTATTATCAACAATTAATATAGATATATTTGAATAAATATCATATAATATTTCCATTTCATCAATATTATAACCACAAAAATTTGATTTTTCCATGGAAAAAAATGCCACTAATAATTAGGTGGGTCAACAACATAAAATATTTTTTTATGAGTTTCCATAATAAATGATTCCACCTTGAAACTAAATATTTTTCAATATTCATGTATAAATCCATACTCCTCATGTTTCAAAAAACTATTACCATCATCACAGTTATACATAACTGTTAGTAAACTAAATTTACTATAATCAATCTCTTATATTACCTCAACTACTCCAGAATATGATGTTGATGCAAAAAAATGGGATTTTATATTTGGTACACTGAAAATGTGTTCCATCAGTGAAAACCATTACAGCACCATTTTTAAAAGTACTCATGTTGTCCTGGTTTTTTGTAAAATTTGTAACCATTAATATAAAATTTTCCCCATTTAATCAAATTAATACAAGGCCACTTGATATGATTTTTAGTATATCTTATTTTGATAAATATATGTTTTTTTTATCCTTAAACCATGAATTAAATGTGTTTTTATGCTTATTCATCAACCATGATTCATTTCCTCCCAGATACCATACCATTAATCCAAATATATGTGATGATAAATATGATTCAACATCTCTTATATTGTTTGAAATATAAAAAAAATGTATCAATACTGCATCACATGGAGATAATTTTACCATAAACTGTGAATCATTTGGATTTTCAATCAACTAAAAAATTCCATGATATAATTAGACCAACGTTTTCCCCAAAAAAAATATGAATAATACTCAATTACCAATAATGATATATGTTTTTGAATAACAGAGACCTCTAGTCGATGTATATTCTTAACATATGCATTCAAATTTTCATATACAATTCAAATGGATATATAACCATAAATAGTCAAACCCGCATATTCTTATATCATCCATCAAATGAGTCGAAAAATAAAGCATTATACAAAAAAGTTTGATACGAAATACATTAATATTTTATAAAGTTTGAGGATAGATTTATTCTATATTACATCAAAAATATTTGGTTCTATTAATTTTTTTAAAATAGAATTGAAAATGTAAAACAACCTAATTATATATTTTCATATAGTTATTGGAAATATTCCATCATATGAAATAGATAGTATTTTTTAATAAATAAATGATAGTCTGGAGATTTAATACCCATTAACATTAATTCCTTAAACGACACCAAATGTTTCACACTTGATGATGACCAACTAAGAACATTAATTCCATGTAGGAATCAACTTTTATATTCTCACTCTTTCTTAATTTATTAAAAACCAAAGGAAAATATTTTATATTTCCTTTTTCTAAGGCAGTTAACTCCAAACATTTTACCATCGTTATAACGGAATATAATTATTTATAATCAATATGTTTTCTTTAAGTTTTTCTTAATAATGTTCCAATTACATTTTTCATAATTTTCTTCATAACTGATATAATGTCAATTACATGATTTGTATCTATCATTTTCCAATAATATATCTCAAATACAATGGATGTTTTTCTCCATTTATTTGGTTGAATATTAGAACCTAATTTATTTTCAAATTTGACATCATGGTTTTCCACCTTGTTGTAATATTCATCATCTAACACTAGTTGTGGGGATGAATTGAACCCTGCTAAACTATATGATGCCTTTTTTGATATTTGATAAGGATATTTCATTTAAAAATTTAGCAGATGTCCTATATAGAATTTTTTTCTTCCATTCAACAATTAAAGATATAAAGTCAGCTATATGAAAATTTGACAATCTTCACGTACTTTAATACTGTTTCCATATATGTTTCTATATGACAGAAATTTGTTTTGAGTGATCATTTCCATAGAACTAAAAAGAGATTACATTGTCTTATATGCATCAAATATTGTACCACTAGTCAATTGAAGAAATTAAAAATCATATATCAGTGGTGATAAATAAATATAAATATCATTACCATGATATTTAATTCTTGAAATCATCATGTTCATAATCACAAATTTCCATTTCATACATATGTATATGGAAAATTTGTAAATGACCAACAAAAAGGCCATGAACAGTGTTGGATTCTATGAATCTGATATTGATTTATTATATCCCTACACGTATCCATTCTATGATTTATAAAATCATTTTCAAAATCATTAAATTTATTATCAAATATTTTCCACTATAATAAACAAAAGATATGGTGTAGGTGTCTATCATAGATGAACACATCTATATTCTATCTCATCCTCTTTTCCCCATTTCAATTTTCAAATATATTCTTTGAAAAAATAATTATTGGAAGATACTAGATTGTATTAGTGGGAGGTTTAGTTCTTATTATAGAGAATGAATTGGGTTTGAATTTTTCTCCCATTTTATATCACAATGTCCCAAATTTTGGACATTCTTTTAAACATTCATATTTGTACCTATACAACACACAATATCTAGGGAAATCATGTATCTTATTAACCCCAATACCATTTCAAATAATATTTTTTCTCTCATTTTTAGAATCTATAAGCTCTATGTTTTCTTCGTGTATCTCTCTTAGAAGCTCAAAAGAAATTGTGAATAATTTATCTATCGAGTCATTTCGTTCTCCTATGTTTACTAATGTCAAAATTTCCAATAAAACTATAAATTATGTGAAACTGGAGAGTATTAGTCTCATCAATCTCCACACTATTCCAGCACTTGTTTTTATTGGTATCAACACATACATCATGATTTAATTAGAGAGGAAAAGGATCCTCATGGATGGATACTATATATTTTTAGATGAATATTCATTAAATTACAAAAAAAATATTTTCTGAGGATTTTAATAGTTTAGTTCCTATGAAACATGGAACACAACTTTCTAATCATTTGAGTGATATTCAACGACAACCACAAATATCTTCCCATTTTTTATTCCTACTTAAAAACCATTGTTGGATACATGGGAAGGAAAACAAAATAAAGGGTGATATCAGATTCACATTAAGGTAAAATAAAGGATATATGTAATCATAACATGAACATAAAGGTATGATAACATGATCCAAACATTTAAAAACATACCCTTTATATAAAAGATCATAAAAATGAGTCATGGAAAAAATATCTGTGGTTCATAAGACTTGAATAATACGGGAATCACATAACTTGATCTGTTAAGGTATAATATTTGTATAAAGAATCAAATTTATGGAATAAACATAAGAATATAAAATCTTATGTTAATGCTACCCAATAAGATGTCTATAACATGTTAGGCATGGGATGACTACCAATGTACCTACTCTAGGCTTGTGTTGAACTCACATGTACCCTCCTTTTCAGTTATAGGTTGAACATTTCTATACTCTCATCTTTGGGATTCAAATGACCACCCATGTACACTCATCATTGGTATTTATCTAATCACCCATGTACCCTCAAATTTGTGCTTAGGATAATCACATATGTACCCACTGATCCCACAGAACATTTATCATTACCCAATTCCACGGAGGGATATATAGGTCCCAACCATCACATAATTACATCATAGATATTTGTGTCACAAAATCATAAATGAAATGGGTATCACTAACATTTATTCATATTATATACTATCAAGAGGGGATAGGTCTCGAAATGATTTCATCATTGAATAACCTATATAAATAAGTGGGTTTCACAAGAAACATGTCCTCAAACACATAAACCATTCATAAAATTAATAAAAATGTTTTCTTTAAATTATATCCCCGGTAAAGCATAAGAAATATAAAATAATTTCCTCTTCAATTCAATTTTTTTAAAGGCTACTTGAGAGACTTCATAATGAAATAAATTTTCTTTGCAAATTATTTGTCAAAAAGAAATTCATTATGAAAATAATTTTATTTTAAAATATCCTAAAAAAATTTATAGGAAGATTTAATAATTCATTTAAAATTTTTCTTGAGTAGAATATCATTTCAATTATGAAAAAAACTTTTTAAAATATGCAACATTTTTAAATCATTCTCCATTGAAAATAAAATGGAAAACAAATAAAAGTACCCCTGGAAATTATTTAAATCACTTTTAAAAAAAAATTACATGATAATTAGCTTAAAATGTATTTTAAAAAAAAATTAGAAAACAATTGTAGAAATCACGGTTTTCCAAAAACTAGATTTCTGACTGAAGAGAGAAATAATGTAAGAATTAAAAAAATACAACCTTAATAATCATAATTACAAAAGAATTTAAAAATGGTACAATTAATAAAATATATGATTAATAACTCTAGGATTATTAAATTAATGAGAATAATTCATATAAGGATCATAATATATTAACATTGTATGAATAATAAGACATAAACCTAACAAATAATGAGATTATCGTATAAAATTATTTCTAATGTAGTAACCTTGAATCATAAGCCTCATGATCAATTTAAAAAAATGGAAAAAATAACATTTGGATAGATTAATTAATGATATTATATTTAAATGATCTGTTTATACACCTCGTAAAATTATATAGGTGAATATCACAACTTACATCTTAGAGAAAGAAAATTTAGAAAAACAAATTTTACCGATATTCATATATATCATATAATATATTATTTTATTATTAATGTTTATTAGACATTTATTAACAATTCCATGTTTTAGTTACGTTTTGAGTAACGACTGCTTTGTTTTTCATAATTTTTTTGATTTTATATATTTTTTATTTGATTAAATTTATCCATATTTCATCGTATAATTAATTATAAAAATTATATAAAAATCATATATAATCATTATATATGTATTTATAGTAATCTGTAAAATATAGTAATAGGATATGAAATACATCATTCATGGATACAGTAGGTCGTATGTACGCATAAATGTTGTTTCTATTTTCTTGTTATACTAGAAGAAAGAAAGTTAACTGTTATATATATATATATATATATTATCACTATAGTCAAATATTTATTTCATAT
This sequence comes from Viscum album, assembly GCA_963277665.1. Lineage (NCBI taxonomy): Eukaryota > Viridiplantae > Streptophyta > Magnoliopsida > Santalales > Viscaceae > Viscum > Viscum album. The sequence continues at coordinate 417,781,004 of OY728123.1, read as the reverse complement.
ATATTCAAAAATTATATTTAACACATCCTTAATACATTCCATGTAAAGCATGAATGAATCACAATGCTTCGTGATGCGGTAGTTTGTTAAACATAAGAACGACATTATCATATTCCCAATAAAGGAATGAATTAAGGTATGTGTTATATAATAACTCCAGAAGAATAGATACATCGTAAATATAATATATATCTTAGATAAAGAGTAGTTTTATCCCTATGAGCAACCTTGACAGGTTGTAATGGAAAAAAAGGAATGATGTAGTTTTGTGAGACACTAGTCTAGTGCACATATTAAATGTGGTTTCATAACACATTCGGTAGAAGTGTGTGTGACTTTTTGTCTTAAAATTAAAATATAACATCTCATTATATGGAACATGTGGAGTTTATCATATAATCGTTATATTATAAAAAGGGTTTAAGATGAAATAAAGAAAAAAAATTCATTGATGAATGTAACCACTAATTGGGGTATCTTCTTTTGGTTTTCCGCAAATGACATCCTTGTTAGGATGTCTTCATAAAGTAAGGATTCTAGGATTAGGGGAGGGATGATTTGATGTTATTTGAGAAGTTATTTTCTAAAAAAAAATTGCTTCAGACATCGGAAATATGGGGGAGAGTGAGTGCCATTTTATATTTGAGGATTGAAAATATAATAAATACTCAAAATCATTTACTATGAGATGTATACCTTCCATTATGTATCTATAAAATAAATAATAATGTAGATTAGGTTTTATTATGTTGATAAAAACTTTCGAACCAACAAAATAATTTTTATAATGTTTATCCATAACTTCTATATTTCCCTATTTTTACCATTTTTGTTTTTTATTAAGGTAACTAATGTTATGACATATCCAATGTTTCCATTATGAATAAATTAAAGTTATGTATATAATAAATACTATACCCATTTATTATAAAATTATACATATAATTTATAAAATATAAATTTCATATTTTTTGGAAGATAATTTTAACATAATCATAAGTAACTCACAAAAACACTACATTAACCCTAACAATACTAACACGGTTTTTAACATTTAGGGGTCAATATGTTCACTATAAAATATTAATTGGTCCATGAATGGTCCTTTCTATATTTTAATTTACATTTAATAGTATCTAGTCAAATTATATGTCTTTAGTGATTTTAAATAATTTCAAAAAATATCATTTGTTATAAAATAAAATTAAAGAAAACTGTGGCATTATATGTTTAATTTGAATTTAAACATATATTGGAAATAATATAATTTTAATCTATTAATTTCATACATGTGTAAAAATATAAATTCATCTAAAAAATTACTGGATAATAATTCATTCAATTTATTATAGTTTTAATGTTTTTAGTATCATTTTATTTAATTTAATTGTTACATAAATAATAAATGTGTTGTGATTCATTAGAATTCGAGGTAATTATTATATCCAATAAAAATTAAAATAAATTATCATGATAAAATAACCCACTTACGATTTAAAATAATATTTGTAATATAACGTATGATGTTTGTTCCCAATACCAATGCATTATAAGTATTAAAGGAATGGAATGTTAAGGGTTTTAGTTTTTCATTACATAAATTTTTATATAGGTGAATGTCCTCTTATAGTATCCCACTGTAACAACCTGTTACAGTTTCAGGTATTCCTAAACCCGTTTTCTTTAAATTATTAAAATCTTAAGTGGAAAAAAATTGTTTATCATGGAATTTTTGATGAATGTGTTAAAGACCATAAATGACAGTTAACATCTAGGAATGTTCAAATATATATATATTTATATGGATCTCGATACTAAATTATTGTGATTTTTCTGAGTCCTGCAAAACCATGATGAAAACAAAATAAAAATATTAAAAAAATTTGTTGATAAATTTAATAGAGGAATAAAATAATGAAAATAAAATAAAGAAAATAATGAAATCAAAATGAAAAATGAAAAAATAAATAAACCAATGTGAGCTGCATGAGATTTTGTCGCACAACGGAACTGATGGACTCCAGATGATGAAGGTTTATAACCGCACATTGAGGGGTACCAAGGCCGTGAAAAAAATGAAGGAAACAACCCAATCTAGGGATTTTACAGTTCTAATAATTAAAACCCTTGAAAAACGTGGCAATAAATAACTCAAAATGGAACACCCGATTAAATGAATGAATAATCTGAAAACTAAGTCTCGATCATTTAATTTGACCCAATTAATGAGTTGATAATTGAAACAGTTGGAAAAGATCCAAAACCAATGGTCTTGAAACCTCCTAAGCATTACAATGTAGTTTCAACTTGAATTTGGAGATTATTGAACAATATCATGATTTTTATGAATTAAATTAACAATTAAATGGAAATAATAAAATTAATCATTTAATACGATTATTAAATAACATTAAATTCATGTGTGACAAGAACAAATGATCATTGCTCGTGAAAATTATACCTTCTCAAGGGTAAACATATCATTCCGGACACAAAGGTGGTCTCAGATTTCTCATAGGATGTACCGTTTGGGATATTTTAATGATTTATTAATTAAAATCGGAATAAACAATTAAATAAAATATAAAACGTTATTTTTGTGATCAAGACATCAAAACACCCAATTTGAACAAATGGTATACCTTTTCTAGGGTAAAAACCACATTCTGGAACCATTGATGGTGTCAGATTTCCCATATGACACACCATTTGAGAGATATTTAATTATTTTAAATAAAAAAATATTAAATATTATTTAGTAACTTTATCTCCCGGGAAAGACATCCAAATGCCTGGCGCCATTGAATGTCATACCCATCCTAGGGTAAACACCATATTTTGGACATAACAATTGCATTAGATTTCTCATATGATGCACCATTTTGGAGTTATTTAATTATTTTGTATAAAATTTCTTGCATTTTAAGAAATATTATATTTAATATTTTTATTGTGTTTTCACCGTGCCTTTGCGGCACTCTCAAAAATCAAAATAATTTATCATCGAACTCCAAATATAAATATATACATATATATATATATAATTGAACATTACAAGGTGTTAACTGTTATTTAAGGTCTCTAACACGTTTATCGAAAATTCACCGGTAAAAAAAATTCCACTTAATATTTTAATAATTTAAATCAAGTGGGTTTAAGATTACCTGAAATAGTAATGGGTTGTTACAACCTCCACACCATATAACTTTCTATCCCTAGAAAGCCTACGAAAAATCATCCATGACAAAAATATGAGGCCACTGCTCTCTCATAAGTGCCACCCTTTTCCACATCTCATGAAAATTAAATCAATGCTACCATAGTACATAGACTAGATGTATCATCCTCCCACGATGTACATCGGTCTCAGAATCAATAACCCTGACTGGTCGCTCAGTCACAGATAAATCTGGTTCAATCTCAAGATCCCACCAGCTCAAAACATGAGATGGATCAGAGAGATACATTCACATCTGTGATACATGGAACACGTTATGTATCGACGTCAGCTATAGAGGTAGAGCTAGACAGTAAAAAAATTTCCCTACCGACTAACAACCTTGAATGGTCCCAAAAAATGGGGAACAAGCTTACCTTTTCGCCCAAGTCATCGATGACCTAACCGGGGTAAAACCTTCAAAAACACCTGGTCACCAACTAAGAACTCCAAAGGTCTACAATGATTATCAGCATAAGACTTGTACTGGATCTATGCTTTCAATGTTATATGACGAATCAACCATATCTTAGTTGTCGTCTCTTAGACCAAACTCAGTCCAACTATGGAACTTTCAGCAATCTCTGACAAACATAAAATAGATTTACATGGATGATCACACAATGACTCAAAAGGATCCATTTTTATCAAGGAATGATAACTGTTGTTATACGAAAATTCAATCTGCCCCAAATGATCATCCCAAGACCCACCAATGTCGAGAACACATGCAAGGAGCATATCCTCAAGGATTTTTATAGTTCTCTCTATTGGGCCATCAGACTAGGGATGGTAGGTCATGCTTAAATGGGCCTGAAATACAAGTGCCTCTTGAATTCCTCTCTAAAAGCAAGAACTAAACCAAGTATCCCTATCCGAGACTATAGATGATGGAACTCCGGGCCAAGGAACAATTTCATTCACATAGATGTTTCTCAACTCCTATTATTTGGTTGTATCTCGAATGGGTATAATGTGAGATGACATGGTCAGCCTATCGAAGGCAACCCATATTTCATTCTTCTTCCTTGGGGTTTGAGGTAACTCAACCAAAAAATCCATATAGAATTCATCTCACTTCCATGTAGGGACTGGAAGTGGTTAAAGGAAACCTGATGGTTTCTAGTGCATGGAATTCACCTGCTGTCACGTATATCAATAGGATACAAACTCAGCAATGTCGCATCTCATACATGGCCACAAGAACTATCACCACGTATCATAGAACATTCTCAAGGTTCCTGGTTGCACATCCCACTGGGAGTTATGTAAATCCCCATCACAACCTTCCTTTATTCTGATGGCACAATGTAACTATTTCGATAACACAAAACACCTTCTTTGGAGAATGACCATTGGGTGTCGGTCCTCCCACCATAAAGAGAGACCATATTTCAATGGAATTCATCATCAAGATATTGTTCACAAAGAATCTACTCGAGAAGAGAATAAATAAACTGAACACTAGCTAAAGAAACTTCAGCCCCCTTCCAGTGAACTCCAATATGCAACTGAGAAAAAAGCGCCATCAAACTCCACTCTTCTAATGATTCCTTCACCTCCTATGTTGAATGTTTCTTATATAATGCATCTTCAATGAAATTCACATTCCCTAGGGTATAAGAAATATAAATATCGAAAGATTAAATGTACTCCACCAATACCTTTTGTGGAGATTCAAATATTTTTGAGAGAAGATATAACCCAAGCTCTTGTGGTCTGAGTACATTGTAAACCTTTATCTATAAATGAGATGTTTCCAACACTTATGTGCATGAATTGAAGATTAAATTTCAAGGTCATGGGTAGGATAGTTCTTTTAATGATGCGTATGCTGACAAGATCCATAGGCAACAACATGATTGCATGGCATAAGGGCACATCCCAAACCTGAACCTGATGAATCACAAAAGACCATGTAATATTTCCAATCCCTAGGAAGATTTAACACAGGTTCATTATTCAAAAGATTATTTAGCTCCACAGAACAACTCTAACATTTATCATTCTAGGAAAACATCAATCCCATTCGTGGTTGTTCGCATGTCATAACTGCCTTCATCTTCTCAGGATCAACTACTATTCCTTGTTCTGACAGCACATGCCCCAAAAATTTCACTTCCTGAATCCAAAAATCGCACATTGAATGCTTTAAATAAATTTAGTGATTCTTTAGTTGAATCAGAACTGTTCTTAGATGATGCACATGATTCTCCTCGGACATGGAGTTGTCAAGTATTTCATCCACAAAGACTACCACAAAGGTATTCAGATACTCATGGAAATCGATGTTCATCAAATCCATGAAAATTGTAAGGCAATTTTTTAGGCTGAAGGGCATAATAGGGTACTCATAATGGACATAACGAATCCAAAAAAGTGGTCTTCTTAATGTTAGATTCTTTAATCCCCAAATGATGGTAACCAGATGAAATATCAATATTTGAAAACCCCATCTCCCCTTTCAATTGTTAAAACAAATCATCAATTCTAGGTAATGAATATTTTTTTCTTTATCGTAACATGATTGAGCTTTAGATAATCAACACATAAGCTATGAGAACCATCAATATTCTTGTCGAATAGAATAGGCACTTCCCAAGGTGACACACTCATGCGTATAAATCCTTTCTCAAGAAGATTTTCTAACTGAGACTTCAGTTCCTTTTGTTCTGCTGGAGCCATTCGGTAAGAGGGAATAGAAACTGGTTGAGTACCAGGAATTAATTCAATAGAAAAATAAACCTCCCTTACAAGTTGAAAACTAGATATGTCTGAAGAAAATAGATAGGGAAACTCAGTGACGAGTAAAGGAAGATCACCACACACTAAATCCCTCTCTAAATCAAAATCCAACACTGATATAATTTTTCCTAACTCCGGATAGGTGGCTCTGACTTTGCTCGACCTTGGGTCCAATTATCCTTGAAAGATAAAAGGCAAACCACTAGGTGTAATAAGGTATACCTATCAAAGAAAACAATAAATTTGGGATTTATTGGCTATAATCTGATCTATCCCAAATATGACGTCAAGATATTTCATGTTGAGTACCAAAAAACTCCCTTCAAATTCAACATCAGATATAGAGAAGACACAAGCAGGATTATGGAGAACCTTCTATCTCATTGTACCAAGAGGTGTAGTGATATCCATTATGCAAGATAAAATATCCATATGTAGATTAAGAAAATTAACAATATTGGTTGAAATAAGTGAGTGAGATGCATCGGTATCAAACAGAGTGGTCACAGAAGACAAAGCTTTAGTAATTGTACATCTCATAGTTGCAGGACTGGTGTCTGCTACCTCTGTTGAATCGTCCACTACATGAAGAAGCTTCATTCCAAATTCATGTTGTTTGAACTCTTTTGTATGTGAAGCGTTTGATTTCCCCATAGTTTTTGGAGGTGCTGATGACCCGGTTCTACTATGTGGAGTAGAGATGTGATAGAATAATCTCTGTTAGTTCCTTAAACATCCACAAGAGCTATAGTTATTAGGTGCCTCAATACAAACCCTGTTTTAATTTTCTAGCTTACCACACTGATAGTAAGTCAATGAAGTCCCTCTTGGTGCTTCAGGGGGTCTATAATGACTCTGTCATCGATAATTACCACTAGAAATATAATTCTTCCATTTTTTAAGGGATCCAACACTGCCACTAGGAGGAAAAGGAACTCCCTTAAACCCTGATTTTTCTGCTCGGTCCATCTCAACCATCATTTCACTATCCAGCACGTCAACATAAGTTGGAAACATAATTATGAAAACTTGATAATGGATATCTGATCGAATCCCCAACTTGAATCATTGAGCCTTCATCTTCTCATTAGAAACAATCTTAGTCGAAAACTACACCAACTTAACAAAGCGATTAGAGTACTCAGTCGCAATTTTGTTGGCCTTCTCAAGCTTGAAAAACTCCACAACCTTAGCCAAAACCACTGATTCTGGATATAACTAGTTAGTGAAAAGAACCTTGAAGTATTTACACTCTAAACCCTCGTGTTTCCCAGTCGTCACCATTGGGTCCCACCATCTCTTGCATTGTCCCTCCACCAAGAAGGTAGCACAATTCACCATGATTCCATCAGGTGTCTCCAAAAACCCAAGGACACATTAAATATTACTCAACCATTCATCATTATGTTGAGGGTTAGTTGAGCCTTTGAAAACCTATGGCTTCTAGCATATGAACTCTTCAGAATGATTTCAGAGAATATCCATATGAGGACCCATAGCTGGATCTTGAATAGGAACTGGAGGTGGTGACTGTTCCAGACCGTGGACAGTGCGAACAATCACCTCAACCAGACACAGATCCACAACATGAATCCCATGCTAAGATTCAATAGTAGCCTCTTTTTGGATCTGATTCCCACATCTTCTTGGAAGCATGATGCTACACAACATCAGAAAATAAAATAAAAGACACTAGAATAACAATTAAACTACGTAACAAGGAAAATTATTCTTAATTGAAGTGATAGACAAGATTTGGATTACAATATATCCAAATAAAAACAGTGAAAATACTAGAACTAATCCACAATTCATCTTTCCCTAACCAACCCAGGTGACTAAAGATTCATTGCAGTTTCGTTTTGATTTTGTTAATTTCATTTTTTTTATTTTTTTTATTTTCTTCCCCCATCAAAATTCCAGTAAATAAATTTATTTAAACAAAAATTATATCTTAATAGCTCATTTGATATTATCAATATATATATATATATAGTATATATATACATACATTTTGATAATCACATAGTGTTCTTCTGGATAATTTATTTAGATAAATTTACTAACGTATGATTTCATGAATTATCATAGTGCAATTAATGAATATTTTATCACTAGATAAATGAAATGTTTTATTAAACTAAATTTGCATTATCAAATAATATTTTGACATATATACATATATAAATATGTATAAATATATATATATATGCGGAATTCAACTTCTTTTCTCTAGTTAATTTAGTGACAAAAATTATAAAATGTATTTAATTTGATTATCGTATATAATATTCCATAGGATAGTTGTCATGAATTTATCAAAGGCCAATTTCATGGATATATCAAAAATAATTATTTTAAATAGATTATCAAAGGTTGATTATTAATATTATGAAAATGATAATTGTGAGCTTATAAATGATAATTATTATGATGGATAATCACGAGTGCATGCGCTGAATTAACGATAAACAGAAAGTTTTCCATGAAAAATAAATATTATCACATGTGATCATATATTTATATTTCAAAATTATCTTGGTGAGATAAATGATCATCGCATGTGATAATTTAAAATGATAATCTATAGATTATCTATGAGAGAGAAAATGTAATCGCTTGTGATGTTTTATTTCCTTGAGAAATAAAATGGAGTGATATAATTATCAAACGAGGTTTATAATTATTCTTATGTATATTTATTATGATTTCATGCATTAATATAAAGCAATAATCCAAAGATTATCCCGGATAGAGAAAATTTTATCACAAGTAATATTATTTTTACTTCTATCTGAAATAAAATAGATGTTTTGGTTCTAGGACAACTTCAAGAACATCGAACATTGGCGTGTCATCATTTTCATTATTATGGCCATGATCATGTGTATTGTAACACAAAGGTTGGTCTATTGTTGTGGCAGAAATAGGCGACCTTGAGGTAGGTGGTTCCATCCTGATTTTCCAAAAAACATATTAACATTGAATTGTCTAATTTATTTCAATTGATTATTTAAATTGTTGAATTTAAATTAGAGTTTTTATAGAAACATTTTCAATTAAATTGTAAAATTTAATTGTATGAATAAATCATGAAATGATGGAGTTGGTTTTGAATGGATTTAAAACTTGTGAACATGGAATTGTTGTTTTTGAAAAAACCCATTTGTTTTAGCTTGAAAGAGGGGAAGGTTTTTTATTAAAACCTATTTTGGTTTTAAATGAAATATTGGCATGCAAATGAATTGATGGGATTCAATTTTATTTTTAAGCAGTTATAAAATAATTTTCCCATAATTGATTTTTTTAAGAGCACATGCAAGACCTAAGTAGTTATTATGTTATGTGTACACACTCTCCACTATTACAATGTTCTATAACATACATTAAGTGGGTCAGATCCCCAATAGGTTGGTGACGAGTCGCCTTTGGCCAGTGTCATTAGGATAGGTATATGCACATTGCTAAGTTAACATAGAGGGAGTGGAGTCCTATAGTCCAGAATATTATCATACCTATTTGGAATATGACCATGTCACTCGCTTGTTATTTATATATAAAATATAAATGTATGCCAATGGTTTAAACTACTTTACATGCCTTCTGATTTTATATAATCTCTTTAATTTAACTATTTTTTTTTATTTAAGACCTTGTTGTAGAAATATTCCATCATTTTAAAAATCATTACATAAGATATTTATTCCCATAATTGAAATGTATAGCTTTATTTGTTTAATTATTCATTAATATTTCAAAACTCTTTATCTTTTAAAATTGAATGCACTTTATTGGTTAATTCCTTATTGGCATCTGTTATGGAATCCTTTGTGAGACCCTACTGGGATTTTTTGCTCGCACCCTACTTTTTCCTATGGGTGTTTGTAGAATTCCATCCTCCAGATTAGAGGAAGGGGAATGGATAACTTGGTGGTGGATCTAGCTATTGACTATCAGTCATGGTGAGTTTTTTCCTCTGAGACTCGGGTTGTGTTTCCCTATTTTCAAACTTGAGTGGTAATGCTTTGGGCTTTTTAGGCCTTGTTGTATTCTGGTAATTCACTCACAGTGGATATCATTTTATTATTCATACTACCTTGTTTTATTTTTCATCTTCATTCTTGTGAAAAAAATCTTCCCCACTTGTATTTGTAAGATGTCAGGTGCTAGTCACTTACCCATGGGGACCGGGAACACCCTTTGGGCTATGTTTGGGCTGGTTCAGTTATTGGGTTATGAGGGTACCTAGGATTGTTTGTGATACATGATAACTCATATATGTAAAGAAAAAGTTGTTACAGGTCAAAATATATCCATCCAATGTGTGTTCAAAAATTTGTAATGTCATTTTACACCATTTATACTACGTCTAATCACTAAGTAAACTCATTTTTACTTTAATTGCAGTTATTGATTCTAACTACTTTCACAAATGACATTGTTAAAAATTTATTTTTCCCCACTAAAAACCCAACATTTGGTTGTTTCAAATGCTGGAATTAATTTTTCCATATTCAATTCAATTATTTGGTCTACATTAACTAAAAAATAATCTCACAGACTTGATGAGAAAGCGGGGTTTTAAGGTGGAAAAGATCAAAATTTTACAGGGTTTTATATTCAATATCTATATTGATTTGATTAAATTAAAATAAATTGGATCAATTGATGTATAATATAACTATTTTATCATTTAAAAAAATAAAAAAATTGTTTTACATTATAAATTATTTAAACGAAAAGTATGTTTTCAGTCAAAATTCAGTATTTTCCATTATTCATCAAAATATAAAACTACTCAAAAAAACTAAAAAATTAAACTAAGAAAATTTTAATATTCCAATTTAAACAAATTATTTTATTTTTTCATGTAAAATATATAAATATAGATGATTTTAATTTAAAATTATGTGTTTTAAGCATTATAAAACCATCTTTTAGAAAAGATACATTTTTTGAAAACATTTCTTTTTCTTTAATATTTTTTTTATTTTTCACTAATCTATATATAAATAATAAACATGTGAAAACTAAATATTTTGAAATTTTAGTTAATAATATTCATTCCCATCATTCTAATAGTCTTTTTATAACTATTAGAGTAAATACTAGTATTAATATTATATTGAATTTCGATAAACTCAATCTTGCATATAATGAGAGATAATGAAGGAACAAGGTATTGTGTTTCACAGAAGAAAAAATTAGTCATGGGTGTACTAAAATATAAACAAATTATTGCATTTATTAGAAGTATAACTTAGAGTTTTGTATAAATGAATCTTAACTCGTTCTTGTGTATAAGGAAATATTAAATAGTGTTGAATACAATGCAAGACATAAAATAATTTTAATTTATTCTTAAAAAAGAAATAATCCATAAAAACTCTTGGTGTCACATTATGAACACCTTAAAATGAATTTCACTATCTAAATTATTCTTGGTCATCAAAATGTTAATACAAGAATGTTACATTCATGGACACTCACATATCAAATATTAATACTAACACTTCCATTAAAAATAAATGGTTGGAAACGTAAGTGTAACACAACGTTACTCATAACATGGTTTCCACATTAGAGAAAATAGGTGGAAAGTACGGATTTGGACATTGAATTTGAACACAAATAATTAAAGAGAGTGATTTTGGTAAATAATCACAATCATCTGAATGATTAATGGGATGTTAAGGGGGTCAAAAAGTTAATATTGTGATGATCAAAAAGGATATCGGATCATTTGAAATGAAGGAACTGGTATAAAATTACTATTTAAGTACCATACTAATAAATATGAGGAATTATTTTTTTAATAATATACAGAATTATTTTTTGGTCTAATAATGTAAGGAAATATACATGAATGTCACTTTTCTACTGCAGAATCATAATTTCATCCTCTAGTTGTGATTCGATCAACATACAATTCAACCCTTAATCTAGAAATGAATATATAGAAATGTGTTTTTTACACTTGAAGAACTAAAATTCAACTTCAATGGATTGTAACATCTATAAATAAGTGAAAATTAATTTTTTCTATCTTTAACTATTTTTCAAAACCAAAATCATTATCAAACATTTTCAAAAATATATAAATCTTCAGGTCATGGGGTAATAGAAAAATCTTTAAAACCTCATCCAATAATCAACATAAAACATTATGTAAATGGTCAACCTTTTGACCCATTCAATAGATTAAAATACAAAACATCATAAAGAAGATGATGATATATTTCATAAACAACTCAAGATTAATATCCCATATATCATAATTTCGTTCTTGATTGTCAAACACCAAACATGTGAATTCCCTCATCATATATTATCTGGAAACATGGTAATAATATGAGTTACATTAAAACCAAATTGAATAGATACTTGTTTTTATTCCACATAAGGAACATATATTATTGGATATATTTCTTAAATTAAAAAATGTTGTAAACTTCCATAATGATAGTATAAATAACTTTTTCAATAAAACCTTTATCAGTTCTAAGGTCAATAATACATTCTAATTTACATTTTCCATATCTATCATCTATATTACCTTAAGAAGCACCGTTTCTACATCCTTAGGAATATGTTAAGTGATATATTACCTTAATAAAAATATCACATTTCCATTTTTTCACTTTTCTAATCCATCTGCATCATTCAATATATTCATTAAAATCCTTAAGAAAAAACCTGTATAGAATAGTCCATATATATTTCAAAATTCGTAATTTTGGAATCCAAATACCAAAACACTTTGATTCTTCCACTTCATTGATTTTTATAGAAAATATCCATTGATGGTCTAGAAGTAAATTATTGGGTTAGCACATTAATTTGGGTAATCCTGTAACACCCGAGACTTTTATGTGAAATATTTTATTTTTATGTTATATAAATCATCAAAGGAATCAGTCACTACATAAAACACTAGATTGGCTTTCTTTACATGAAACAGCGGCATTCCTCGATAGCTTGTGTCGTACGCAATACCGAGTTTCACTAAACAATGATATGCTATTAAAATATTATTAAAACTAGCCGTTATGAATAGTAATAACTACTTTTTGAAATTTTATAAATTTTATTTTTCAAAATGTACTTCATTTTTGGATTCAGAATATCGAAATTATCCTAGGGTGAAATTTTTTTATTTTTCTGAAAACATTCAATTTTTGATGAATAGTGAAACCACTAAGTGGTAGTTAAAAAACTGAATTATTCTTAAAACTTAATTTTACCGCTTCTGTGAGTGGAATTTCTAAAATCTGAGAGACATGGTTAATGTCAGTAATTAAAATGTGGTTCAATGAGATGAAAATAATTTTTTTGGTGAATAGTAACTTTTTACTTTTTTTTACCACGGTTAAAAGTAAATAGAGTAATTAAGGGTAACAATGATATTATTATTACCCTAACAAATGTCCTAATTCAATTGGACAAGTTTAATTCGACCAAAACCAACCTTAGGAATAAAATATGACCATTTAGTCCCCCTTGGATTAGATTTGGACATTTATTATTAATTTATTTAAAGAAGGGTTAAAATAGTTAAAATCATAGTTTAATAAGTAAATAAATTTTAATATGGGGATATACATAAGATAAATTCTACTATAAATATTGATTAGAAATATAAAAATATTTCCTACATAAGTATATTTTATTTTTAATTTTTATACTTTAAATAAGTAAATTTATTTATGACACAATGGTGATGCAGTAATTATCTTATTAATGAAATATTGACATAATTGATGTTATAAATAGCCAAATAAACGTAATTTGAGACTTTTTATGAATTAAACTAATTTTATAGGTTAATATGACATGTTAGTATTTATTTAAGTAACTTGGTTATAACTAATCATTCTGTTATGATTATCACAAAAATCAAGCACTAAATAGTGTCAAAATTGACATAAAATAGTTTTTAAAACAAATATTATATTATTAATTTTTATTTTATTCATAAAAATATATGGTTCGGCCAAATGACATAGATAAGGTTATATATTTATATAATAAACAACTTGGGGATCGTTTGGCTTGATATTGTATGTTTATTAACCTTATAGTGTAAGAAAACAAGAAGACACGGTAAAAGTTAAATTATCTAACTTAAAGTTAAATCTAAATGATAAGTTTAAAATTGATACCTAAACTTGTATAAATTATATTGGATGAGAGGATTTCGACCCCTACCCACCTTTTCTTAAAAATATATCAATTTGGAGCTATTAAAAAACGAATTTGACTTTATAATAAAATAATACTTTTTAGTTATTCCAAAGGTGCCCCTCTCCTCCCTTATAAAAGGGCACCTCCTCCCCCTCTTCCTCACACCACTTTGAGACATAAATCTCGGCCAACCCCTACCAATTTCTCCTCTCCACTTCCCTAGAAACATCCTAGAGGTTCTGGTCTTCTTCAAAGACCTATTTTAGTGCCCTAAAAGGAGGTCTCAAAGAAGCACTTCAAAGAAGAGGTAATGTCCATTACCAATTCTTTCATCTTTATTTTTTCTTCCACTTATTATTATTCAGTTGTTTCATTATGAAGTAATAACATCAGTATCACTCATATTCTGATATGTTATTATAAGTATTAAACTACCCTATTTCACCATCTATCCATCCTACGGAAAAAGAAATCACCGCGCGTGCGTACGTACGGAATACCGTCTCCACGCTGTGGTGTAATCTATTTTCCACCACCACCTTACTTGAATGGGTGTAATGGTGAACATAATGACTATATATGACTATAATAAAGTTATATTGATTCTGAAATAGTATACATACACTCCAATATAATTCCACAATCATATGAACTATATCATCACTCGTGCGTACGTACGGAATACCGTCTCCACGATGTGATGTGACTCGTTCTACATGATCATCCTTTCATAATGATTATATAAATGAATTGAATGAATGAATATTATATATATTACACTAATAACATTCTGGAAATGAGGTATCTATAACCTAAAGAGAAGAATAAGAATTTATTCGAAAAAAAACGCAAAAGAACAAAAAGTAATAAACACTCGAATAACAAGTAGTAATGAAATATTACTAATAATAAGCTAAGAATATGACCATATATGATATCATAAAAATAAGTATGATTCTTGAATAAGTCAATAACATTATTTAAATCATTATACAGAAGGTTCGGACACTTACAAAGAAAATCGGACCTAAGGTAAGGGAAATATCACAATCTCATTTTAATCCGAGATTGTTTATACTTTGGAATTTACTGGGGTGTATTTTATCATCCATATCCATGTTTCCTCAATATCTAATATTTATATCCTTCTACAATAGTTTATATCCAATTTTACCCTTCGGTTAGTTTTTAGTAAAAGATATGAAATGAATTTTTTGTCATTTTTCGTATGAGGTACTTTTTTGACTTTTCTGACAAAAGTACGAGAAGAATATTTTTTTAACTTATATGGAATGAATGGATTTTAAAAAAATATTTCCAAGAATATTCCTTTACAAGTTATCAAGTTTATTTTTAATCAACATCTTTTAGTTTAAAATTGTATGACATGTTAAGAAAGGAAAAAAAATTTGAAGAAAAAAGGATATTTTCCTCAAGAATGGAGTTCAAGAGTTTTATCAAAATCATATTCCATCTAAGATAATAAAGAGTTATGTCTCTATCCCTATTATTACATTGATCTGATTATGTTGTAATGGAAATATTTTTATGAATTCCTTTATCTTATATGAATTTTTTTATGATGTCCTGATGTTTAAGATTCCCATTTTTATTACATGGGTTATGCAATGATGTATGATTTATGATTTTGTGGCACACATAAGAATGGTATCATTATGAGATGGGTGGGACCTATATCTCCCTCTAATGCATTGGGTAAAGATTTTATATCTCATGAGATAGACATGGCTGAATGGTAGGTTATACCAGTTCAGTGAAACAGGACTGAAACGACGAGTGAACTCGGTTCAGAAATGGACATTGTCCACTAAAATAGTCTTGGCAATGAGTCTTGACTAATAAGAAATGATTCTCTATGATTATGTGTGTATGCCACATATTTTCCTATTTTATGTTATGATTATTGGGATTCCATTTCACTACTATGATTTATCCCATGTTAGGAAATTACGCTCTCTTTTGCAGGTTAAGATTTCCAAAAGTTATGTTCTTATGAATATGATGTGATTGATATTTCTTTTGTTTACCCTCACTGAGCATTTGAGCTCACCCTTTTTTATTTTTTATTTCCCCAGGTCAGCAAGAAGGTTATTAAGTAAGATATGCCAAAAGGGACTATAGATATGATGAAAGAAATGGGAGATAGTGTAGACGCTTTATGAACCAGTTGTTTATGTTTCCCAGTTTCTAAAGACACTATACATATACGGTCCTTTCTTGGTTTTGTTATATGTTGTAAAAAGTATGATTCAATTTTGAAGTATTAACAATGTATGTAAATTATGGGTCTTTATAGTTGGTATCAGAGGAAAGGTATAACCAACCTTTGGAAACTAGGATGTGAAAGCCTTAGTTAGAACACTAAGGATAAGTCTAAGCATAGAACACAGTCTTAGTGTTTTATAAATGGCCATGAATAACCTAGGATAAGACCTTAAGTGTGAAATTTTATTCTTGATTATGTGGTTTTCCTATTATAATTAGTGTTGATCACACTATTCTTCTTGGTTTTAGTCAATGGCTGGAACCCAAAGGAACCGTGTTAATGCGGAATGCGACGGGCAATGCAATGATTGTCCCCCTGAGCAACCAAATGTTATGGGAGATGGAATGAAAAATCTTGTAGCCATGCTTACACAACTTTCTCAAGCTATGAATCATGCAGGACTTCCAAACGAGCAAAGGAAGGAGCAACATTATGTTAAATCCTTCATGAGATAGCGTCCACCTTCATTCAGCGGATCTACAGATCCATTAGTTGCTGAACAATGGATTAGTAATACTGAAAATTTATTTTCAGTTCTTCAATGTTCTGAGCATGATAAAGTCATATTAGCAGTGTATCATTTGGAAGGTGATGCTGATCAATGGTGGAATATTATTAAGAATACGAGGCAAAGGGATGAAATTGAATCCATGGAATGGGACGAGTTCAAGAACTTATATTTCAATAAGTACTTCCCTCGTATTCTCTGAACAAATATTGAGAAAGAGTTTCTTAAACTGAAGAAAAAGGAGGATGAATCTGTTGGTACCTATGAAGAAAATTTTACAAGACTTGCAAGGTATGCTTCTGGTATTATTATCCAACCTGAGAGTAAGATCGAGTGCTTCTTTAGTGGCTTAAACCAAGTCTTTGAAGGGCCTTAGCCATAAGGGACTTCAATAGCTATGAGGAAATCCTTCGAAGTGCTCTCAAAGTTGAGATGGAGATTGGAGTAACCCATCAGTCATATGGGTTTGATAAGAATAGAAAAATGGAATTCAAAGGAAAATATAAAGAGCACACTGAAAAGAAGATGAGCTTTCCCTTATGCTCAAAATGTGGAAAGAAACATAGAGGGAGTTGTCTTAAAGAGACAAGTAAATGTTTCAAGTGTGGAAAGGAAGTTCATCGGGCATTTGAATGCCGCGATGATGGGAAGAAGATGTCTAATGATGCAAACAAAGGAAGGGATACACAGAATGAACCTACTACACTTCAATGTTTCAAGTACAAGGAGATGGTACATTATGCCAATAAATGCCATAATCCAAGGGTTGATGATGATGGTCGACATCAAAAAACTCTTAAGGCTAAAGACAAAGGAAAGCCACATTAAATTTCTATCAGTGATGTGGAGTACGATAACAATGTGGTGAAAGGTACACTTACCATCCACTCTAAAGTAGCTAATGTTTAATTTGATTCTTGATCCACCCACTCCTTTGTTTCTGAAGAATTTTATAAGGATATCACCATATTACCTCAACAATTATATGTTGAGTTAGCTGTGACAACCCCCAATGGCACAACAGTCGCATCAAAAGTTTATAATTCTTCTCCGATCGAAACATTGTGGGAAAGTGCTTCCTGCAAATCTTGTGATCCTTCCTATAGTGTAATTTGATGTGATTCTTGGCATGGATTGGCTTTCTTTATATGTATCTCATATCAATTTCCAATGAAGGGAAGTCACATTTCATATTCCATACCAATCTATGATCTTCTATCATTGCAAGGGTGAACATAACCTTCCAGTGGGAATTCCTTCTACCTTATGGGTCTTGATTACACTAAATTAAGGTTATTTATCTCAAATGGTTGGTGAGAAACTCACGATTAAGAATATTCCCATTGTACGAGAGTTTTATGATGTCTTTCCGGAGGAATTACCGGGTCTTCCACCAAATCGTGAAGTTTAGTTTTCAATAGAACTCGTACCGGGTGCTTTGCCTATTTCAAATACACCTTATAGAATGTCTCCAATTCAGTTGCAGGAATTGATGAAGCAACTCCAAGAGAATCTTGATAAGGGATTCATACGCCCTAGTGCGTCACCTTGGGGGGCACCTGTTCTATTTGTTAAGAATAATGATGGATCAATGAGACTCTGCATTGATTATCACGAACTTAACAAGATCACTATCAAGAAAAAATATCCTCTCCCATGCATTGATGACTTATTTGACCAACTACGTGGAGCTCAATACTTTTCCAAGATTGATCTTCGTTCGGGGTATCATCAATTAAGGTTCAAAAGGGAGGATATACCAAAGACGACTTTCCGTACAAGGTATGGACACTATGAATTTATAGTGATGCCATTTGGTCTTACAAATGCCCCTGCTATCGTCATGGATTTGATGAATATAGCCTTTAGAGACTATCTTGATCAGTTTGTGGTAGTCTTTTTAGACGATATTCGTGTATATTCAAAGAGAAAAGAAGAACATGAAGATCACTTGAGAATTATATTGATGACCCTGAGAAAGCAGAAGCTTTATGCCAAATTTACCAAGTGTGAATTTTGGCATCAAAAAGATTTATTTTTGGGTCACATAATCTCAAAAAAGGGGATATCTGTGGATCCACCAAAAACAGAGGTTATCGAAAGATGGTCGAGACCAACAACAGTGACTGACATCCAAAGTTTTCTTGGTTTGGATGGATATTATCGACGTTTTTTGAAAGATTTTTCACGATTATCTAATCCACTCACCTAGTTGACTCAGAAAGGAGTTAAGTTTGTTTGGACAGAAGAATGTGAAGAGAATTTCAAGGAGTTGAAAAGAAGGTTATCCAGTGCACATGTGATCACACTGCCTTGTAGTGGAGAAAGGTTTGTGATCTATATTGATGCATCCAAGAAGGGATTGGGGTGTGTTCTTATGCAAAATGATACGGTGAAAGCTTATGTCTCACGACGGTTGAAATTCCATGAGCAAAATTATCCAACACATGATTTGGAGTTACCTGCGGTAATCTTTGCATTAATGATTTAGAGGCATAATGTTTATGGAGAAAGGTGTGACATTTATACTGATCATAAAAGTTTAAAGTATATTTTCACAAAAAAGGAGCTGAATATGCATCAAAAAATCTGGTTGGAGCTGATTAAGGATTATGACTGCTCAATGCATTACCACCCTGGGAAAGCAAACAAGGTGGAAGATGCATTATGTTTGCAAGACAATGCCAGTTTATACATTATGAGTATCACAAAAGATCCAATATTTATGTATTTACAAAGGATGGATATTGGAATTATAATGGAAGGGGAAAATCTTATCTTTCTCAAATGAATGTTCAACCATATATACATTTTAAGATTAAATAGGCACAGAAAGAAGATGTCGAGTTACAAAAGAATGTGAGAAATGTTCCTGAATTCAACCTTGATTGTGATGGGATAATAAAGTTCAGGAATTGGGTTTGTGTTCCTCCCATCCCGGAATTAAAGAAGGAGCTGCTGGATGAGGCTCATAGTTCTTCATTCTCTATTCATCCTGGAAGCACGAAGATGTATAGGGACCTGAATGATTACTTCTGGTGGGATGGCATGAATAGAGATGTTGCTGAATATGTCTCTCGATGCTTGGTTTGTCAGCAAGTTAAAGATGAGAGACAAAAGTCTAAGGGGATGTTACAACCCTTACCCATACCCGAATGGAAATGGGAAAACATCACTATGGACTTTGTCACAGGACTTCCTAAAACATCCAAAGGCGATAATGTATCTGGGTCATAGTTGATCGTCTTACCAAGTCTGCACACATCATTGCTATTAGAGAGGATTTCTCTCTGGATCAGCTTTCCAGGATATATGTAAAGGAAGTGGTAAGATATCATGGAGTACCAGACTCTATTATATCAGATTGGGATCGGAGATTTACCTCGATGTTCTGGTGAAGTCTTCAGCATACACTAGATATAGAGTTGAGTTTCAGCACTGCTTATCATCCTCAAACAGAAGGTCAGTCTGAGAGAACAATTCAAACTCTAGAAGATATGTTGAGAGCATGCTCTATGGATTTGAAAGGTGGTTGGGATCAACACCTACCATTGGTGGAAATTTCATATAATAATAGCTTTCACTCCAGTATTCAGATGGCTCCTTATGAGCCTCTCTATGGAAAGAAATGTAGGACTCCAACTTGTTGGGATGAAGTTGGGGAAAGAAAGCTATTAGGACCTGATCTTGTTGATGAAATGGCAGAAAAGGTCAGATCTATTCAACAACACATAAGAGCAGCTTAGAGTCAACAGAAAAGTTATGATGACAACCGAAGAAAATACCTAGAGTTTGAAGTGGGTGATAAAGTGTTCTTACGAATATCTCCCTGGAGGAGAGTCGTGATATTTGGAAAGAAGGTGAAGTTGAGCCCTAGATATATCGGTCCTTTCGAAATACTGGATCATGTCGGGAATGTATCTTACCGATTGGCGCTTCCACATAATCTCTCTCAAGTACACGATGTGTTCCATGTGTCTCTCATGAGAAAGTACATACCTGATCCTTCACATGTATTCAGCTCAGAAGTTGTACTGTTGGAGCAAGATCTTTCTTATGAAGAATAGCCGATAGAGATTCTCGATCGTAGTGAAAAAGTCATACGAAACAAGACCACTCGCTTGGTGAAAGTTTTATAGAGGAACCACCAATTAGAATAAGCTACATGAGAGCTTGAGGATATGATGAGGGAGAGGTATCCTCATCTGTTTGTTACAAAGTGATGAATTTCGAGAGCAAAATTCATTTTAAGGGGGGTAGAATGTAACACCCGAGACTTTTATGTGAAATATTTTGTTTTTATGTTATATAAATCATCAAAGGAATCTTTCACTACACACAACACTAGCTTGGCTTTCTTTACACGCAACTGTGGCCTTCCTCGATCGCTTGTGTCGTACACAATACCGAGTTTCACTAAACAATGATATGCTATTAAAATATTATTAAAACTAGCCCTTATGAATAGTAATAACCACTTTTTGAAATTGTATAAATTTTATTTTTCAAAATGGACTTCATTTTTGGATTTGGAATATCGAAATTAGCCTAGGGTGAAATTTTGGTATTTTTCTGAAAACTTTCAATTTTTGATGAATAGTGAAACCACTAAGTGGAAGTTAAAAAACTGAATTTTTCATAAAACATAATTTTACCGCTTCTGTGAGTGGAATTTCAAAAATCCGATAGACACGGTTGATGTCAGTTATTAAAATGTGGTTCAATGAGATAAAAATAATTTTTTTGGTGAATAGTAACTTTTTACTTTTTTTGCCACGGTTAAAAGTAAATAGTGTAATTAAGGGTAAAAATGATATTATTATTACCCTAACACATGTACTAATTATATTGGACAAGTTTAATTCGACCAAAAACAACCATAGGAATAAAATATGACCATTTAGTCCCACTTGGATTAGATTAGGACATTTATTATTAATTTATTTAAAGAAGGGTTAAAATAGTTAAAATCAATGTTTAATAAGTAAATCATTTTTAATATGGGGTTATACATAGGATACAGTCGACTATAAATATTAATTAGAAAGCTAAAAAGATTTCCTCCATAATTATATTTTATTTTTAATTTTTAGACTTTAAATAAGTTAATTTATGTATGACACAAAGATGATGCAGTAATTATCTTATTAATGAAATATTGACATAATTGATGTTATAAATACCCAAATAAATGTAATTTGAGACTTTTTATGAATTAAACTAATTTTATAGGTTAATATGACATTTTATTATTGATTTAAGTAACTTGGTTCGAACTAATCATTCTGTTATGATTTTCACAAAATCAATTACTAAATAGTATCAAAATTCACATAAAATAGTTTTTAAAACAAATATTATATTATTAATTGATATTTTAGTCCTAAAAGTCTAAGGGTCGGCCAAATGACTTAGATAAGGTTATATATTTTAATAATAAACAACATGGGGTTCGTTTGTCTTGATATAGTATGTTTATTAACCTTATAGTGTAAGAAAAAAGAAGACACTGTAAAAGTTAAATTATCTAACTTAAAGATAAATCTAATTGATAAGGTCCAAATTAATAGCTAAACTTGTCTAAATTCTATTGAATGATAGGATTTAGACCCCTACCCACCTTATCTTCGAAATATATCAATTTGGAGCTATTAAAACCCAAATTTGACTTTCTAATAAAATAATAGTTTTCAGTTATTCCAAAGGTGCCCCTCTCCTCCCTTATAAAAGGGAACCTCCTCCCCCTCTTCCTCACACCACATTGAGCCTTCAAGCTCGGCCAAACCCTGCCAGTTTCTCCTCTCCACTTCCCTAGAAACATCATAGAGGTTCTCATCTTCTTCAAAGACCTATTTTAGTGCCCTAAAGGAAGGTCTCAAAGAAGCACTTCAAAGAAGAGGTAATGTCCGTTACCGATTCTTTCATATTTATTTCTTCTTCCACTTCTTCTTCTTTAGTTTTTTCATTATGGAGTAATAACATAAGTATCACTCATATAATGATATGTTATTATAAGTATTAAACAACCCTATTTCACCATCTATCCATCCTACGGAAAAAGAAATCACCGCGCGTGCGTACGTACGGAATACCGTCTCCACGCCGTGGTGTAATCTATTTTCCACCACCACCTTACTTGAATGGGTATAGAGGTGTACATAATGACTATATATGACTATTATAAAGTGGTATTTATTCTGAAATAGTATAAATAAACTCCAATTCAATTCCACAATCATAGGAACGATATCATCACTCGTGCGTACGTACGGAATACCGTCTACACGATGTGATGTGACTCATTCTACATGATCTTCATTTCATAATGATTATATAAATTAATTGAATGAATGAATATGATATATATTACACTAATACCATTCTTGAAATGAGGTATCTATAACCTAAAGAGAAGAATACGAATTTATTCGACAAAACACGCATAAGAACAAAAAGTAATAAACACCCGAATAACAAGTAGTAATGAAATATTACTAATAAGAAGATAAGAATATGACCATATAAGATATCATAACAATAATTATGATTCTGGAATAAGTCAGTAACATTATTTAAATCATTACACATGAGTTTCGGACACTTACGAAGCAAATCGGACCTAAGGTAAGGGAAATATCCCAATCTCATTTTTATCCGAGATTGTTTATACTTTGGAATTTACGGGGGTGTATTTTATCATCCACATCCATGTTTCCTCAATATATAATATTTATATCCTTATACAATAGTTTATATCCAATTTTACCCTATGGTGAGATTTTAGAAAAAGATATGAAAGGAATCTTTTGTCTTTTTTCGTATGAGGTACTTTTTTTACTTTTCCAACAAAAGTACGAGAAGAATGTTTTTTTAACTTATACAGCATGAATGGATTTTAAAAAAATATTTCCAAGAATCTTCCTTTACAAGTTTTTATGTTTATTTTTAATCAGCTTCTTTTAGTTTAAAATAGTATGACATGTTAAGAAAGGAAAAAAATTGAAGTAAAAAGGATATTTTCCTCAAGAATGGAGTTTAAGAGTGTTATAAAAATAATTTTCCATCTAAGATAATAAAGGGTTCTGTCTCTATCCCTATTATTACATTGATTTGATTATTTTGTGATGGAAATATTTTTATGAATTCCTTTATCTTATATGAATTGTTTTATGATGTCCTGATGTTTAGAATTCCCATTTTTATTACATGGGTTATGCAATGATGTATGATTTATGATTTTGTGGCACACATAAGAATGGTATCGTTGTGAGATGGGTGGGACCTATATCTCCCTCCAATTCATTGGGCAAAGATTTTATATCTCATGAGATAGACATGGCTGGAAAGGTAGGTTATACCGGTTCAGTGAAACCGGACTGAACCGAGGAGTCAACTTGGTTCAGAAATGGACTGTGTCCACTAAGATAGTCTTGGCAAAGAATCTTGACTAATAAGAAATGATTCTATTTGATGATGTGTGTATGACACAAATTTTCATGTTTTATGTTATGATTATTGGGATTCCCTTTCACTACTATGATTTATCCCATGTTATGAAATTATGATCTCTTTTGCAGGTTAAGATTTCCAAATGTTATGTTCTTATGAATATGATGTCATTGATATTTCTTTTTTTTACCGTTACTGAGCATTTGAGCTCACCCTTTTGTAGGTTTTCTTTCCCCAGGTCAGGAAGAAGGATATTAAGTAAGATATGCCAAAAGGGACTATAGATATGATGAAATAAATGAGAGACAGTGTAGACGCTTTATGAACCAGTTGTTTATGTTTCCCAGTTTCTAAAAACACTATTCCTATACGGTCCTTTCGTGGTTTTGTTATATGTTGTAATAAGTATGCTTTAATTTTGAAGTATTAACAATGTATGTAAAGTATGGGTCGTTATAAATCCCACATTCTCCATAGATAATAAATCGAACTCCTTGAAAATTTTATACTCTAGGATGCCTTTTTACACATAGAAAACATCTTCCCTTCCATTTGAGATATTACTATAGTTCTTTCTTCCAGACTTCATGATGAGTATTAAAATGAGTGTTCATTCCTCTATCCATTACTGCATTAACGTTCATAAAACACAATCTTCCATTTATTTTCTATGCTAGTAAGTTCATTTAAATTCATGTTATTAATCGTATATTGCAATAAATGATTAATCATAAACACAATATCGTTCTATCCAAAAATAATAATATTTTTTTTATTATATTAACTAAATTCTACATCATATTCAATGTTAACATGATTATTCATGGTTACATCAATTGAATAAAATAAAAAATCTAATTTAATAAATTCTAATAAAAATGTAAATCACATAATCAAGAAAAATTATTTTTATGATATCCAAATCATATCAACCATCTCATTAATCTATTACAGCTTAGGTTCACCCAAGGATATTTATAATCATCATCAATTTAAATTCTACTAAATGGTTATTATTTATTTTATAAACTACCCATGCATAACCACAAAGAGTTTAAAATAAGATGTGAAACAAGGGCCATTGTCATGCACCTATTCTCAAAAGATTATAGCTCAAGATAGTCTTTTTATGTTACTACCCGTACGTGAATTTGTGATAGAGGCACATTTACATGTAGTAACCTGATGGGGTTTTAATTCCTTATAAACCACTCTCTCAATCCTTTAAAAAAATTCCATCACATTTTACAAAACATTGAGTCATCCTTATACTTATCCTTAGATACATCACTAGGCATATCCATAGAAATATTCAAATGGGTCCCATGAAGTTTTCTCATCCTATTTTCAAAAGGTTCACTAAACCTTTACATTTACACCAACTATAACATACTTGGATTCCCATATATGGATAATACATTGTTTTTATTAATATTCATTACATTACATAATCTTATGCCCGGGGACCATAATATTTTAGTGCATTTGGAAACATGGAAAAAATATTCATATCTTGTGAACGATCATCACTGTTTCCCACAATGAAATTCACATTTAGTGATACTACATAAAACCATTCTTTACAATCTGGGTAATGGAAACATAAAAAAGGGGGGATTAGATTCTTAGTAATGGTAAACAAAGAAGATATGAAAGTATAACATGAACATAAGGGTATGATAACATGAACCTATCTTTTGAAAACCATACCCATCATATCAAAGATCATAGTCATGGGTCATGTAATAAGGATTGGAAATTCATAACTCAGAAACCATAAAGGAATAAAATAACATGATCTATGAGGGAATAATATAGGTATAAGGCATGTAATTTGTGGCATACACATGAAAATATAAAATGATATGTCAAAGATACCCACTATGACAATACTAACATGTAAATATTGGGATAACCACCTGTTATCCTATATTGGTATTAGGATGACCACCTGTGTACCCTCTTTTTCAGGAACATGTTGACCACTTGTATACCCTCACCTTTATGCTTGGGTAGAACACATGTGTAACCTTATCTTTGGGGTTGTTCTAATCCCACATGTACCATCATATTTGTGTTTGAGATAATCATTTATATACTCGTATCTTTGGGATTGGTCAAAACACTTGTGTACCCTCTGATCTCACATACTATTTATCATTACCATATGCATTAAATGGAAATAAGGGTCCCACACATCACATAATGAAATTGTACATATTTGTTTCATACGATCATAAAAGTTCATTATGTCATAACCCAGGAAATGAAATTTATATCATAAAAATTTCATAATCTCAAAACCCATGTAGAAGAGACACCTCTCATAATAATTTCAACATAGCTTATAACATGGAAAAAACGTGTCTTAAGAATCACGTCATCACAAACATAAACCATTAAAAAGGATAAGAATGGTATATTTAGATCATATATTCAGTAAAGTATAATTGTCCTCAAATAATGTCATCTTATATGTAAAATAATTTTGAATAAAAAATAGGGACATTTCTTGAGGAAAATATCATTTATTTGAAAATAAATTTTTACAATATAAAACATTATGAAAATGCTTTTCCTAAAAAATAACCTTGAAAACATGTAAAGTAAGCATCTAAAATTAATTTAAAATATTTCTGGAGTAAAATATCATTCCTACTTTAAAAAAAATATTTTTGAATCCTAAAATATTCTGAAAAACCTTTCCTTGGAAAATAACTTGAAAACGTATAATAGATGCTTTAAAAATCATGTAAGTCTATTTTTAAAACATAAAACAATTTTAAAATAATTTTAAATTAAAATTATCTTATATATTGTTTAAAAAATTTTAAAACATTTTTAGAAAATATTTTTATTTAATAAATATATCTCTAACCAAAGAGATAAATATGATCAGAGTTTTATAAAAACACTTAATTATATTAATTACAAATGGGTGGGAGAATGGTACTATTATATGAATATATATTCAATAAAAAGAAAATAATATATTTAAATATATTTCTTGAGATATGGGTCATATTATTATATCATTAGAATCATAATAATAAATAATCCAGATAAACGATGAGATTATACCATAAAATTATTACCTCTTTTGTAACCAGGAATCTAAAGACTCATGAAGGAATAAAATAAAATGGAACATAAAATATATTTTTTAAAATTAAATACATGATATTACTCATAAATGTTATATATATACATCTCATGAATTAATATAGCTTTAAGAAAACAGAATTCTTAAAGATGGAAAATTATGACAAAATCCTTTATGGATTTGGTAACTTTTGAACCTTAATAAATACGAAATATAGATACCCAAACACATTTATAAATAAAAATAAAATGTTTAATAATAATAATAAAATAAATTCATGTTATATTTATACAAAACATATAATAAGAGGTGGTGAATATATCATGTGTCTCACAAGAGTAAAAAATGATACGGAAATCCCTTACATTATGTCTTGGCAGTCAACGTACTTGTTAAAATTTAATTTTTAATAAATATAAGTTTATTATGAATCTTTAAAATAAATATATCAATATATATCATATGATATTTTCTTTTTATATGACCTTTTATTATGTTTAACAATAATTCCATGTTAATATTATGTTTTAGTTAATAACCGCTTTGTTTTTCGAAAATGTTTTGAATTGTAATATTTTTATTCTCTTAATTTAATATCTATTTAATAATATAGAAAATTATAAACATGATATAAATATCCTATATTTTCTTTATATATGTATTTATATTAATCAATACAATTTACTTATAGGAGACAAAATACACTTTTCGTAGTTAAGGTAGGTCATATATACCCAATAATGTTGTTTAAGTTTTCATGAAATATTGATATAAAGAATGGAAAATAATATATATATTATATATATTATCATAATAGAAGAAATAATATTCCATATATAAATAATATTTCTATTTAAACCATACCCAATTCATTCTGTTTATTGAATACACAAATCACATCGCTTCGTGAGGCGGTTCTTCGATGTACACACAAACAAAGTTATATTTTTTCAAAAAATGTAAACCATGATGATATGTGTTATATAATATTTAAAAAACAATAAATAGATAAAAATATCAAAAATAACATCTATAAAAAGTATATCCTTATTTATTATCACCCTGGAGAGGTGGTAATTAAAAAAAATGAACGACATCGGTTCATGAGGTGGTAGTTCACTATAAAAATAAAACATGATTTCCTAATCTATAAGTGTGTGTGGTTTTTGGTTTTACCCTTATAATAATAATAATATATTTTACATGGAAAATACATAGGATATTATATAATCATTATATAAAATAATTGAAGTGTTTTAAATAAAAAATAAAACAAGAATGTTTGATGACGAATATTATCTCTTTTTCAGGTATCTCCTTTTGGGTTTCACAAAATAAATTCTTTTGTTGGATTTATAACCAAATTAAGGATTATAAATTGAAGGGAATTAATTTGTGAGTTTATTTTATTAATAATTTTCCAAAACATGTTTCTTGATATTTTTAAAGAATGGGGGATACTGAGTTCCCTTTATGGTTGAGGAGGAGTGGAATTCTTGTAAATACTCAAAAGTATTTACAATTGGGAGGTATCCTTTACCACATGTGGCACCAAATATGAATAAATATGTTAGATATGGTATTTTTTTCAAAAACACCTCCAAAACAATCAAATGAATATATTTTTATAATTTCATTCCTAAACTTCATTGTTTCCATATTTTTACAATTTTGTTTTTTTATAAACGGAACTAATTTCCTAACATGTTTAATTTATTCAATAGGATTAAATTAAATTTATACATATTAAAAAAATTCTACCACTAATTAGAAAAATTTTATCTAATATATAAAATAAAAACCCTATTTGTGTTTGAAATTAATTTAAATAAAAATACATGTAACTCAAAAAAAATTTGCATCGAACCTTACCACTCTAATAAAGTTTTAACTACTTAGGGGTAAATATTTTCATTCTAAAAAGATAAATTGTTCCATTAAAGGTTCATACATTAATTTTAATAAAATTTAATTGTCACATTAAACAATATTTGATTTTTATTAATATTAAATCATTTAGTAAAATTTATTTTATTATAAAATCACAGTAATGTCAATTTGACATTATTTCTTTTTTAGTATTTAGAAATATCAATGAAATGGTGGAATTTGAATTAATTAAGTTCAAAACATAATTATATTATATATTAAGCTATGAAATTAATTTGAGATGATAATTCACTAAATTTACATCACTATTTATATTTTTAGTATAATTTGATTTAGTTAATTATTAACTAAATAATTCATGCATTGGTGTTCTATATCCATTTAAGGTAATTATCTAATCTCTAAAAAAATTATAATTATAAGAAACTTATTTAATTTTCAAAATAAATTTTATAACAAACATATAATGTTTTCCTAATCAAAAATCTCTATAATATTATTGGAAGGAAATGTTCTTTTTTTCTTTTTTCTTTATTTAAATTACAGTATAGGTCCCTTTAATGGAATATTATCTCAATAGTCATGAAATAGATCCTAAAGTGGTAAGGGATGAAATATTTCCATCCATGTATTGTTGAAACATTTGGTAGGTCATTTTACACCTTATATTTTATGTTTAAACACTTGGTAAACTTGTTTTCTACCTTAATCAATAAGATTATGTTTAACTGTTTTGACTTTTACTTTGGTCAAAAATTATGTTTGGATTAATAAAAATTATAGATTATTTTTATTCAAAATATTGAATCCATTTTCATAAATTCAATTCTTATAACTAGAACATTTAATTTAAAATTAATCTCATAGATGTGATGAGAAAGTGGGGTTGTCAGCAGAGAAAGATCAACATATTACAATATTTTTACATACTATTTCAATGTTAAATTACTTCCAATGAGAAAAAATCGATTCATTGATTCACAATTGAAATATTTCGACTTTAAAATGGATTTAAAATATTGTTTGAGATTATAAATTATTTAAACAAAAAGACGGTTTTCAATTAAAATTTATTATTTTATACTATTTATTAAAAATGAAACTTCTCACAAATATACCAAAATTTTAGACTAAGATATTTGTTTTATTCCACTTTCAAAAATGAATCTTATTTTATAAAATAAATTTTCAAAAAGTGATAAAATATAATTTAAAATTATGCATTTAAATAACGATCAAACCATCTTTTAGAAAAGAAATTTTTTTATCTAAAAGCATTTATTTTTCATTTAAATGACTCCATTATTTACAATAAACGGGTAACTAAAAAATATGTGAGAACTATATATTTTTATTTGATAGTTAATTTTATTCATTCCATCCATTACAAAATAAAGGTGATAACAATTATATTAAATAATAATAATAATAATATATTACAGTTTGGTACAAATCAGCTAGGCATAATATGTAGGCCATCAAAAGAACTTGTTATTGTGTGTAACACAAGATAAACATAGTGGTTTGTGTACCAAAATCTAAATAAAATGTTTCATCAAGAAAAATATTTACTTTTCATTGATTATAATGAATTATTAATTTGGTGTAGCATATAACACAATCTGTCAACTAATTTTAATTTATTCTATAAAAAACTAATTCAAAAAAACTCGGTGTGTTACATTAATTCTTAAAGATAATCCTCTATCAATATGGGAACATATTTATAAAAAATAGAACATTTATTATTTTTCATTCCATCATGATAGATCAGGTATGTAAAATTATGACTAAAACCATTAAAAATAATATGGTCATTGATTTCATTATATAAAAATTTACTCATATTGAAATATTTCATACATTGATATAAAATAAAATATTTTTTTTCAATATTTCATGGAGGAAATCCCAAAAAAAATTCAACCCATATCTCATATTCATCGATATTTATTCATGAAATAATCAAATTAAGGTAATTTAAATACCAAAAAATTAAAAACATAATAGATGAATAAATTGATACCTATAAAATTTTTAACATATATAAAAACATATAAAATTAAAAAAATATAACAATATAAATATATAAAAATGAAAACATATTTACCAAATAACATACATCTTAAAAATTAGTAAAAAATTAAAACAGGCCACTAATAAATATTAATTAATCGTAATAATAAAGAAAAAAAATTATAAATTAATAATAATAATAATATTTTCTAACATAAAAAAATTATAATGATAAAAAATTATAATAAAATTTCTCAAATATAAACTTTCTTAACCAAAAAAATTATTTATTATAAAAAATTATGACATTAATATTAATTAAAAAAATTAAAATGGGAATCAGATACATAAAAATTGATAAGTGGATGAATACACTTTATAAAAAATATATAATCAATTTAAATTCCAAAAAAAAAATAACTCACCATGTTTGTTGGTTGAAAATGGAAAATAGTTCTATAATTATGCTAAACAAAGTCTATGTTTTGGTGACATGTTGACTACTATAGGGTTGTAAAGAATCATGCATGGTAAAAATTAAAAAATAACAAATATAAACCACAAATATAGGTTATGTGTCGAGAGAATTTGGGTTCTAATGAACTAAATAATGTTGGGTATCATGGAAGAAGGATGAAGGATGGAATATTGAGGATAATGTTTTTAAAAATAAAGTTAAATATAGAATGAAATTGAATATTGGTTCTATTTAGGTGCAACATAGAGTTTTGAGAATGAGAATTTCAGAAATATTGCATTGAAAAAATGAAGGTATTTTTTTGGAAACTGATTGATATTAAAATCATTACATTGGGTTACTATAAAACAATTTTTCATTGGTATTCATTATATCCTTTAACATTGGTTTTATATAAAACTGTCGTTAAAGTTAATTTTGAATACTTTTAAACATCCATTTTCTATAAGAAAATTTATGTTAAAATATTCCCATATCACATTGAACATGTGTCTCTATAAACTCAATAATAAAACATCATAATTAAATCCAATTTTTCTACTAATGTGAGTCTATAAAAAATGGTGTTATATAGTTAAAATATATAATGGTACTGCTTGATTAAATCTATGTTAGGTAACTCATTTTTTAAATTCTAATTGAATTCATAATATTTTAGAGTTTTGTGGGGACACTCATAGTTTGAATTCTGTTGATGAATGTAATAGATTAAATTAATTCAGAGAACCTCATGGTTTAAATTCATATGGAAAAAATAATAATTTAATACATAGTGGTGACACTAATATATTAAATTCGATTGGAGACTCTCATTGTATAATTTTTAGTGGAGATAATCTATGTGAGGAATCTTTATAAGTGGGGAATCTGGTGTTTGACCGGGGTCGGTGAAAATGAGATTGATGTTAGGATTTATTCATGAAGAGTAGTTCAACATATTCCATTATAAACATGATTCAAAATCAATTCATTTTTAGTTTTAAAATTTATGTTCATGCGACCATAACAATGAAATCATTTTTATTTCCTGAGGTATGAAATCCAGTGTCGTGAAAGGGATGAAAAAAATAGTATATGGGGGGATTAAATATAATTTACCTAGTAGGTGAATGTCATACCCCTATTTAAGTTCCATTTGGTATGTGGTAACCCTTTTTTGTTTTCCTTTTTTATAGGAAGAGTAATGCAATGATGGAATTTAGTGGGTAACTATAATGGTGAAGTCATGGATTTGTTGTAATTTTTAGCATAAAACCTATCCTTTCTACTATTCACTAGAAAAATACATGATGTGTGATGAGAATAAATGAAATTCAATAGAAAATGGGGTGTGAACTACTATTTTGTCTTGCTGGTCAATGGTTCACATGCCACTTGTGTCTTTGTGTTTTTCTAGATATTACATTGAAATATTTTAGAAAAGGGAATAGAATGTTATATTATATTGGATTATCTTTTTTTTCTTTTTTCTATGGGATCAAGTCTAGTTGAGAGAGTTATTTATGTTATAACATAACATACCTTCTTGTTAAGACATTTTTTTTCAATTTTGTTAGTTTTTTGTTATATTATATTTTTTATCATCGTACTCCAGATGTATGCCAGGTTTTTCATAGATTCAGGAAACATTTCTATTTTCGTATTTTACCAATGTCGTTGGACGAACTAGTTAGAAGGGCCTGTATAACTGACCTGGGTTGCTTTGTTATAATTTTATATCATAATGAAACTCAGCATAAACAATGTTGGCACTAATTGAGTTTTGTTTTATGTATTTTTACACCAGATTATGGACCATTGAAATTTGTATAGTAGGCATAGAAAATCAGTAAGGCCAGCTCACATATGTGACTCAATTAGAGTTACCTTGGGTTTTTAAGTATTTTTAATAGGTTTGATACTTTGAAATTGAGGTCATTACAATGAAATTCATGTTATGTTTTTTTTAAATTTACATTCCTTTTTTATGAAGTTTTTCTCATAGTTTCTTTAAATTCATAATGTTTCAGTGATTATTTATCAATACATGATGTTGGCCCTATTATTTTGGAATTTTAATAGGAATTATTTATTTATTTATTTATTTTCGAAAACATCTCTGAGAATATATCTTCAAAATCCTAAAGAGGAATATTTGACATAGGTTTTGGAAGAGACCCCTCCAGTGGACCCAAAACTAGTATAATATTTTATCCAAACTATTCCGACATTGGATCAAGTGGTGGTCATGAACCAAGGAGGTGGCATATATCATTGTTCCAAATTCTCAAAGAATAATCCACCAATATTTCATGGTGGAATGGGACCTGAGAAATATAAGGAGTGGATTGAGGGATAGAGAGGATATTCAAAAAATTTGGAGACTCGTGCAGAATCTAAGGATTGTCTTTTCATGTATATTTTGTAGGTCCCAAGAGAGAGATAGTGGGACCCTATTTTTCTTGTTAATATTCTTTTGGATATTACCTGGTCTACCTTAAAGATAATATTCAACTATCTATTTTATTCTGATACACAAAATGAAAAAAATACACAAGAGTTACTGACCTCAATATTGGGGGAGTATACTATTCGTGAGTATTATACCCATTATGATGATTTAGTGCATCTGACATTGTTGATTGTCACTAATTATTACCTCAAATCTCAAAGGATTTAGTTTTTAATTATGCCAAATATCATATCTATATTGATAAGGATGTGCCATCCGACCATTGTAGAGGTATTTGAAAAAGAAATATTATATTTGGGTAGACATTTCTAGGAAGATAAGTTTTTAGAATGTGAGGTCCTTCCTAGAAAAACTGTGTGGAGGGCCCTAATATTTTTCATCCTTGTTGATTATATGGAGATTTATATCCCTTCATTCATCTTTTTGGATGATAGGACCGTCTACATCACATCTTTGTAAGGATATATCTAGGAGTAAGGGTTGGATCCACTCTCTTCAAGGGTTATTAGTTTACTATGATGCCTCTAAGGGTGGTGGTTCAAATCCTTGTGTCAAGGGTGATGTTCATGTGGCTAATATTAGTTGACATTATATAGTAGAGTATGATCATTTGTAATTTAAACACAAACTATTTACAATTAGATGTATGGTATTTATCTCATCTTTTATAGTCAGTGGACTAGTTTTCTTGGATTCAATGAAAAATAACTCATCATTTTATTATTTTTTTCAACAAGATCAGGTGGTAGACATGGATTCCCAACTCTTTAGTGGAATCCATTATGGGGGGAGACCTCAGGTCTGTGTTCTCTGTCTCCCAGAACATCTTTGTGCTTCTATATCATGTTAGTTGTTATGTTTTCCATGAGACATGAATTGTTGTATAGTGGAAACCTTCCTTTTTAATTCAAAAACCCTAGGTATACCATGGTATATCAAAACATGAGGTTTTGGTTTTGGTGGAAGGGCTTATATTTCCAATAGAGGATTTTGTTTCATGGTGTGTTACTTTTCATAGAAATAAGGTGATGCACCAGAGAACTATGAAGTTTTTGTAGCCTTTTACAGTTATCTTATGGAAGTGGAATGAGATTTATGTGGAAATTGTCTTTTGTTTTCCACATAATCATGGGAGGAGGCTGTGAATTCAGTTATTATTCATCGACTCATGAAACCTACACATTTCCAAACTATCAAGGAGTCAATTAAATTGGAATATCTTAGAGACATGTATGTTAGGGAGATTATGAGAAATCATAGGGTCCCTACAACAGTTTTCTCTGATAAGGATACAAGTTTCACTTCTACGTTCTACAATGGTTTAAAAAAGGTGATGGGTTATTGTATTAAATTAAGCACAACTTTTCAGCCACATGTGGTTGGATAAATGGAGAGGGTTATCAAGGTTACAGAGGATATTCTCTAATTCTGTGTGCTTGATTTGAGAGCATCTTTGAAAATGAATTTACCTATGGTTGGGTTTCCAGTAACAGTAGTTATTATACATTGATAATGATCTATCATGACAATGCTCTATATGGGCATCTATGTAGATCTCAATTATTCTTGGAAGATTTGTGAGATCAGTCCTAGGTTTGACCATGTGTTGTTACAGAGGTGACAGAGATCCTATAGTTGATTTGGAGGTGTTTGATCATAGAACACAGTCCTTAAAAATCAAAATTTTATCATTGTAAAATCTCATTGGAGTTTGAGGTTGGTGATTGTGACTTTTTTAGTATTTCATCACACTTGGGACATCACCAGAATGTTATGTCGGGTAATATAACATTGAGGTTTTTAGAAAAGGGTTTTATGGACTTCATTGAGATTATTGGAGGAAAGGGGAGGGTAGTATATTTGATACACATTCCATTTTGTTTTACAGATATTTATAATGTGTTTCATGTTTCCCAACTGAGGATGTGAATAAAAGATCATGCCCATATGATTATATGAGACGATGTTGAACATGATCTTAATAACACATTAGTTGTGTGGTGTGTACAGATTGAGGATCTCAATGGAAAGGTACTACGTGGTAAATCAATCCCCTTAGTCTGGGTACTATAGGAGAGTAGATAGGATATCCATGACATGTGGGAGCGTGAGTCATTGATGTAGCGGTGGCCTCCCCTATTTACAGATCCAGGATCCCATGGTATTTCGAGGGGTAGAAATCATTTAAGGTGGGGATATTGTAACAACCCTTTAACATCATGTCTTGGATGTTTTCTCCTTTTTTTATATTCATTATTTGTTGGTAGAGTAATGCTGAAAATGAATTAAGAGTATAAATATAATGTTAAGCCCAATATTTATAGGACTTTCCATCATAAAACATACATTTCCTCCCACTCAATAGTAAAATACATGATTTGTAATGAGAATACATGATAACTAATGGCCATCAGATAGAACCCTTGAACTAGATTCACAACATGATAATTTAAAACATCATGTAATGTTTACACATCATTTAATGAAAAATTAGTTTGTTATTAACAATAATGGGATGAGTTTTTGGGTGATTCAATCCTTCATGGGATACATGAAGTGTAATGGGATTACACATCATGTAAATGTCATGAGTTGTGGGTTTTAGGGTATTATACAGCTCATTTTCTTTTCATTTTCTAAAAATACTGTCTCTCTCTAACTAGAACTCTCCCAATGAGATTTTTGGCGACTCATTTCCTTCTAGATCTCAAAATTTAGAGTTGTATAACCATTGGGATTTTATTACTTATCTTTTGGTATGTAATTATATTAATTATTATTTGGTTTTGGTAATGTTTATGATTTTGGCTATGATTATGTTCAGATTTTGATTATATAGATTTTTCTATCAATCATTATTAGTTTTTGGCATGACTTGTCTTTCAATAGTTTTTGCCTTGTTTTCCAGTCACTATTGTGGAAGAAATTTAGTTTCTACCTTATGAGAGTTGGTTTTCAATATAATGGGTTATATTAATTAATTTTATATCATTTTTGAAAATCTAATTTTTTATTTTAATTTATTTAATGTGAAAAATTCATTCAAATTATTTATTTTAATGGAAAATGTTTTGAATAAGTAGTCATTTCTTGGAAAATAAAATTTCATTTTTTGGAAATGGGTTACCAAAATCCATGGGGAGAACCATGCAATTGAAAACACAATTATGAAATTTTGAAAATTGTTTTGAAAATTTAGTTTAAAATTTTAAATTATAAACCTTGGGTGTGGAGGGATAGATACATAGGTAGACTTATTATGTGCTTCACTATTAGGAGGTGAATTTTTGTGGTATCAACTAGAAGGACATGATATTATTTGGATCTATGTATTCCTATTTAGGCTTATGATTATCTAGTATAGATTTTCCAATAGTGTATATATCAATACTAGGTGCATTGTATTTTATCATTTATGGTTATTTATCACATGATTATTATTATCATTGATTATTTCTCAAATGGGTTTAAATGAAGTTGTATCACATAGATTCACATGATAGGTTATTTTATGGATTTGTGTTAACTTGTATAACTCTCTAGGAATGGATATGATTTCTTATTTTTATCACTTTTACATTTCATATTTATTATTTGAGACTATGAAAATTATTTACAAAATCCAAAGGAATAAAAATTGAAAATATTTTTAAATAGATTAGATTATAAAAATTCATTGTAAAAATATTTTTTAATCTATAATTTTTTCACTATGGTTATTATACCTTATATAGAAGCTATGGTAGAATCCTATTGAGACTTTTCTCGTGCTATACTTGTTTCTTTTGGAATTTTTAAATGTTTTTCCATGATTCATGTAACTGGAAGAGTATAACGTTGTATGTTATCTTGTCTTATTATTTTTTCAATTGATATGGGTTGGTCTTGAGGTTATTTTTGGTCATATGGCTAATTGAATCACTTTATATTTTTCCCTGTTTTTTCTTACTAAATATGTAGTTATTTGGTATCTTGTCAGTTTCCTCTTTTTGATTATGATGTATGCCATGTTTTATTTATATTCAGGACTGGTTTATATTTCATTGTTTTTTGTATATCCTATGATGGCCTAGATTGAGAGGCCTATCTGTCTGACCTAGTTTGGTTCATTATAGTGCCGGTTTATTTGTGAGTCTTATTCATGAGACACTCAACCCTTATATTATATGAAGGGTCCAAATATAAGTTTTCACCAATTTGTTCATACAAATAAATAGTTTACGTGAATCTAATAAATTTGGATGAATGGAGTTTCAACATTTCATCTTTCTCATAAATGGATTTTTCTGCAAAAGGAAAATATAATATAGGCATAAAAGTTTAGATCATATAGACTATAGGTTTTATGATACATGTATTCATGTTATGAAATATCCACTATGTGAATCATTTATTTCTTTAAGGGAGGGATATATAATCATCCCTCAATATTGTTTTAATTATTGAAGGGATAATGTTTGATGATTCTTCATGTGGTTACATATGTTTTGAAAGTTAATGTTGTGCTAAAAGGGCTGAATCATCAATAAATATTACCAAAAATCCCAAAAATTGAGAGTTGAAAATTATTTATAGGCCTTGTGTTCAAAAAATGTGTGTTGTATGCGGTTCTCTAAAACTGAGTTACACTCTCACACATCTTGTTTTTATGTGGTGTATCGTGTTTTATTCTGATGATACAAATTTTTGAATGAAAAAAATCATTTCACTTTCATTTTCAAGATCATTTTCATTGTAGATCCATGTTTTATATTGTAATGATTTTTTAGTTCTAACACATACACGAAAAAAGTTTCAATGTAAAATAAAAATAATTATACACTATTGTCTAATAATATTTTGGGATCAAATCGCAACCAACTTCCCAGGGTAAGCCCTTCATTCTACCTATTAACTAACTTCATCATGATATAGTCATTATAAATAATTAAACACATCAGTTTCCCATAATAAATAAAAAATAATATTCAAAAAAATATAAAAACTAGGGTGTCTCACTAAAACATCAGTACCTTTACCAAATAGACATTATTTTGTAGGATCATTATAGTAGCTCAATAGAACATTAAATTTTTAATTTCTCTTACTCATAATTTTTTATATTACATTTATCAAATTAAAATAATTTTCCTTCATAATCATTCATATATACATCCAAAATTATCCACCTTTTATATCACATTTCCACTCCCTATTGACCTTTAAATAAATCCACTATCGTTTAGTAACTAGTACCATAAAATATAATATTATTCTATGATTTTAGATTCTATAAAATATGCTGATATTTTAAAATTTTGAAAACTACTAGTTGATCTACTACATATAGTATGGTGTCTAAGGAAAAATTTTTAATCTGAAAAATTATTACATTGAAATTTACATCTATCAATAAAATATAAATTTATTTTATTCAATAAATTTTCATATTTGAATTAAACTATAAAATGTTGTTTAGAGAAATATTACATGGTTTTTTCCTCCTTGATTTTAATATATTTCTAAAAAACTATCTAGTAAATATTGAAAACTCGATACTATTCACTATGAAGTTATTATATTTTTTCTAAAGAAATTATTTAAATATCTTTTTTTACATCACTAATCCATTTTAACCAATAAAAATAGAATGTTGAGGTATTCACCATGATGACTACTATGTCATAGTATTTTCCTTACCCTTTTTTAAAACCAATCATAAGATCCATTAATATATTTTCTTAATAAACAAACATGATATATTACTTTAACATGAACCATAATAACAATCATAAAATAGTTCAAAATACCACATATTCAATGAAATTTTATTTGAATAAATGGTTTGTACTACCATTGAGGTTTTCACTCTATAATTTTTTTGGGGTTATGTTGCACCCCCAGACCCATGCTTCTTGATCCATGACTAAAATAAAATCAATTAAAAAGTCATCATTGATATATATCATTGATTACAATTTATTTCTCACATTTATAATCCAAATACCATTATATTTTGAGATTTGTAGATTTATATCAAATCATAAACTGGTAAATCATATGTAACCTCAACAAATGGACATTTGTTCTAGTATATAAAAATCTTATTAATCCATAATGAGTCTTCAACATCACCCGTAAATTATCATCACAAGATACTATTGTATCATTACAATACATACCATTCTGTTTCATTACCTAGTAAAATGGAATAACAATAATGGGTGTTCTCAAATCTCATTAAAATTAAAAATAATAACAAATTATAACATGAGGTACATGATTCATAACATGATATCATAATGAGGATGATCACAAACAAGGAATCATGTAATAAATAGATTTTATCATGGGTACTTTTATTATAACAATGGTCTTAACATAAGATAGTGGCATCATAACAATGTTTCAATAATAAAAACAAGGAAGAAAAAGAATATATCAAGGATCCATACCTCGTTAAAATATCATAGATGGATAGAATAACTACCCACACACCTATAATTGGTCTGTCTCACTACCCACACACCACAATATATCATGAGATAGAAACAACACACCATTCAATATAGGAAAGTGTAATTTTGTTACGACATTCCACCTGATGATATTCATACCTATTTGTTCCACATGGATACAAGAAATTTATCATAAAATACCAATGAAATAAAATGTGTTTTCTATTCGATTCAAGTTGTTATTTAACAAATCATTCCCAATTTCAGTAACAAGCATGACATAATTAATCCAATGAAAATAAATGGGAATCCCAAGATTTTAATCATTCTTATATATAAATATAAATAAACAATATTATTAAATTTATGTTGTTTTCACCATGAAGTAAATGTAATTACGATTTGGAAAAGTACTTCCCTAATCAATTAAATTAAGGGGAATCAATGTGAACACCATTAAATCATGTATTGGAATATAGGGAATTCCATGTGGAATGGCATCAGAAGTAACTCATTCCTATCTAAGTGGATATTTATAAAAGACAAAAGTATTGATGGATCATTCCATAAATTAAAAAGATAATTTTTTAATCCATCTAGATAAAGAATGTGGATGTCAAATTATTATTAATGTCCTTGATCAATAATATTATATATATGAATAACACTCTTTAAAGAAATAAGAATATTTTTTTCAAATTATTTATTTCCTTTTTCCTTTGAAATAATTGAAAAATTATTCTTTTATTAAAAATATTGAATAATAATTTCCATTTTTAAAACATTAAAGTGTAAAGAGGAAGTCAGTTATATAATTGAAAATGTTGGTGGAATGATACATTCACACAGAATGTATAAAAGAAATAACATCCAATGAAAAGACGGGTATAGAAAAATTTAAAACATTTTATTTGAATTTTTTTAATGATTTTCAATGTTGTTGAAAATAGACTTCATTTTTTTGATAAAATAAGTCACTCTAGAACCATTTGAAAATTACATTAAAAGGTATATTTTAAAAAAAACTAATCATTTAAAAAAATTTAAATCCCATTAAAACCATTTAGTGAAACAAACATCATAAAAAATAAAATAAAACAATCATTTGAAAATAACTGATGGGTAACTTCTAGGTCACAGAATAAGAAACCTATTTTCATTATAGATCACACACTTTATAGTTAAAACATGTACATTGAAGTAAAATAGTCATTATAAAGTTCACAAGTTGTTCTTGTAAATAACATTATTTTATTTGAGTATGACATTAATCAAAGGGGATGATATTATAAAATAGAATTTCTATACCCTGATAAAAAAGAAAACATACCATTTGGAAAAAAAAAATATTAGGAATAAATAAATATGGAAGATCAAAATAATTAATAGATTTCATGAATCATAGCTAAAAAGACTTAGGTCAAGAGAACAATTCTAACATGAGTAATATTTTAATCAAAACCCTCAAAGGGGAAATATCATGAGAATGAACATAAAATTACACGAATAAAATTTATTTCATGACAAAATAATAATTTATAATCATACAAAAAATAATTTTAAATTGTATTACAATTGAAACATGTCTCAATAAATAGTTTTTCAGAAGAAAATATTTTTTAGCTTAAGAAAATTCTAATAAAAAATAATTAAAAGAAATATAGATTCAATTTGATGTTAAAATACCATGAATATGTATAATTTAGGATAATAAATATCCAATAAAAATTATATAACCCATTTCAAATATATTAGGTATATAAAAGAATATGTTTCTCAAAGAAGGAAATTTTGTGATGAATCTCTTACCAATATATAAATGTATTTTCACATTCACTAAATGTCATAAATAATAAAATATTTTTTTTCAAAAAACATGAAAAAACCTTATCCATATATATCGTATTTAAAATTTTAAAATTTTAATCATAATTTTCTCATTTATTTAATAATTTCCACTTTTGTCAGATATTTATGGTTATTCATTTTACATTTACGAGAATCTCTTGGCAAGTTGACCATGTTGAATTTTATTATTAAAATTTCCTCACAAAATAAATAATATAATTGTTGTATGAAATATAATTTATATGTTTTAAATTAATTTAAAAATTCTTCTATGATTATCTCTAATATAAAAAACACAGCTCTATGTGGAAGCAATAATCTATATGTAGACAGGATGAATAATTTTATTTCTATTTAATGGTAAAGTGGTATAAAATAATTCATTTATTATTTTATAATAATAAAAAATTTATAAACATGCTAATTAATCATTGAAACCCCATTTTTAACCATTTATTCATGTTGGTAGTTAAAAATAGTACACATCGTGCATAGAGGATGTAGTCTGCACATACACATGATGATATTTTTATTTTTCAATTTTTTTAGGAGAAGGGAATGAAATGAATGTTTCATTAGTTTAAGAACATATAATTAATAACTATTTTATTGTAATATAATATATATATATATATTATTATATATAGTATAAGTATTAAATGGTAATAAATAAAGGTAATGAATGTTGTCATACATTCAATAAGCCATTGAACATTCTCTTGATTTTTTTGTTAATAATAGAAAAGTTAGGATATATAATAGTGAAAAGAGTCTTGGTTTTCTGTAAGTGAAATATTTTATATGGGAATTATGGAATATTTTAATGTTTAATTATAATTTTATGTGATGTGTGTATACGGTGGAAGCGAGCTCTTTTTATATTTGAAGAAAAATATTCATTCCCTGGAAAATAATTGTATGTGTTTGGTAAGAATGGAAGTTAATTAAATTTAGTTGAGTTAGGTGTTTTATGGGTGTACACACCTATGGTTTTGAATTTAAAACCTAAAAACGGTTTCTATAATTTTTAATGACCATTCAAACCTTGGAAAATTCATGGCACATCATATTACTATCTTAAACACTAATTTATCTTTATAAAATAATAATTTTAGTAATTAATTTATTACTAAATATATTAGTGAATCCATCCCAAAAAATTAATTATGAATTTATATTTATTCTACATTACATATAATTCAATTTATAAAATACATAATGTACAATTTTAAATTATAACATATAACATATCAAAAAACATCTTTTATAATAAAATAAAGCTTATGTTCAAAATTGTTAATCAGAGGTTTGTGAACATGATACATTAAATATATTAATTTAATAGATACTATTTTATAGTAAAATAGTTTCAAAAAATATTAAATTCATTCTTATATTATGGAAATATCATAATTAATGATACAGTTAGTAAAAACCATTATTTTTTATTATTCGACATTATTTCCAAAAAATTCAAAAAAAAATTCTAAAAAATTTATAGTATTAAAATTTTAAAAATGAAGTTTATTTTATTTATTTATATTTATAAAAAAACTATATATTAAAACATTAATTTAAATTAAAAAATATAAATAAAAAAATTAATTTTAAAAAATGACCTCCTTAAAAGTTGATTTTTTCTAATATTATTTCATATCATTAATATAGTTTAAGTATTATTAATATTTTATTTTATATTTATATATCTTATATGTTATCTTAATTACCTTTTAAAATGATTAATTTAATATAATAATGTATCATATCCTTCATTTTAGAGTGTGTGAATTGAAAATGTAAAACATTATATTATTCATAGAAAAAATATATATACATAGATATGAGGATGTCAAATTCCACCCCCCCCCAAATAAATTTTCCAATCACAATTTTTTTATAGATACATTAATTAGTGATTTCAAAAATATAGACAACAGTTAAGATAATATATCAAATGAGGTGACTTCATTAAAATCTTATCTAAAATTATTAGAAAGTTTTTTAATATATCATGTTTAGTAAATAGTTTATTTTTTCATATAATTTAAATGCATTATGTCCTTTTTTTCAACACACAAAACCATTTTTTATTTCATTTGAGACACACTTAAGTGTTTATCTTGCCACATTTTCTATATGAATAAAATTGGACATTTCTCCTTTATAATATTCATCAATGATCTTTCATGATACTCTATTCTTCTTATCTTTGGCGTGTTTTATACATTGACTATTTAAAATTTTTTAACCATATTTTTTTATAGTTTATTTAGATAAATAAAAATATTTCTCTACCAAATTATTTTCCCAACATATTACAGGTTTAGATATTCACTACACTATCCCCTGCATCTTTTTTATATTAAATCCTT
Source organism: Viscum album (assembly GCA_963277665.1). Lineage (NCBI taxonomy): Eukaryota > Viridiplantae > Streptophyta > Magnoliopsida > Santalales > Viscaceae > Viscum > Viscum album. Next base: position 417,736,018 of record OY728123.1, on the reverse strand, counting down.
CTTTTACAATAATTTTCATTAAAATAATCTTTAATTATGATAATACATAAATTACTAACATTAAAAAGGTAAAAATATGAACTTGTAATAAATAATTCATAAATTAGTATCATTCCCTAAATCATGAGTCTTTTGCTTTAATATTGGTCATTAATGATCATTTTACTATTTGGTTATCTAATATAGTTAACATCCATATAAGAATATATTCAAATACTATATAATTGTTTGGAATGAGAATGTAAATTTACACAATCATATACCTCAGGAGGGTATTACTCGGTGTGAAGTTAGTGCCCAATCATGGTGCACTGGAATGATGAGCAGGATACCTGACCAACTATTTTCATGGTTGTAACCACTAGATACATTTATCCCAAAATATCATCCACATTCAAATATCTATAAATTTTTGTAGGTAGTTATAAAAATATATAATTTCTACCCTAAAATTTTCCATAGATTCCCATATACAATCATTAATACCTAGGGGTTCAACTAATTATCTGTTTTCCTAATCCCAAATCAAAATAAAATATTACATACTAAAATCTCAAAGGTTTAAATATATCCTTGAAATAAATATCATCCTTAACAAATCTATTATTTATGTCATTTCTATATGTTATATTATCCTCATGTGATGACATATTAGGTACGAAAATTATCCAAACAGAATACATTTTCGAACCGTTCAACCCCCTTACCTTCCCTCTTTGATGTGGTGATGAAAATAACAAAATTAAAATGATGTATTTGATACATATCTATGATTACCCTATCTTTCCTATATTTACAATCAAATAACATTTATGGTATATTTTATGATAGTTAGGAAAAAGTATAACAACTAAATATCAAGTCCCCATAAAAATGGATATTTTTTCGAAACATGTGATGTTGATTTACCCATAATGTGTCCTCAATGTCTCATAAAAATATATATTGTTTGTTCTCCTCTAGGCATAGGATACAAAAAAAATTATTTCATAGTATTGGGAAAGGGAAAAATAAGAAGTGGTTTGATCAAATGATCAGTATGGCTAAACATAATAATCAATTAAAAAATAAGAAACATGAGGAAGAACATGATATCATAATGAGGATAATAATAATCATGGATACAAAGAATTAAGAGCTTATAGTCTATAAATATGGATGAAACAGTGATCATAACATAAGAGCACATAATCATTGGAATTTGAAAACTACAAAAACATGACCTCATAAGCATAATTAAGGGCTTCTAACCTCATTAACATAACTTAGGGGAATAGTATAAATGCTTAGGCACCATAGTTTTCATGGATCACTTCCCACTCACCATGATATATCATGAGAGAGAAACAATTCCAATTTCATTAGTGAGTTATATAATCCTAGGCTCACACATAACATCATTGAATTCTTATATATGTGTGACACAAGGTTTCAATCAACTTATCATACATACATAAGAAAATAAAATGGGGTTTAAATTATTTCAAGTGGTTCGCAAAGGAGTCATTCATCATGTCATCAATAAATATGAAATGATAAACCCCTGGAAAAAATGGATACCCAATGACTATAAGATTCATTATCTACATATTACCCTGAATAAATATGATTATGCATATGGTATTTATGTAGTATACGAAATTGATACTTGGTTTAGAAAAAAATTTCCCACATTCAATCGATGTAATGGGAATTTTGGTGAACAACCTTTTATAAATTAATGTAACAAAGAGCATTCACATAGGAATATAATTTGAAGTAAATCACTCATATACCAGTATATTATTAGGCAGGAAAAAATAAGTAATGGATTATAGCATATATGTAAAGAAGAAATTGATAATCCATCAAGATAAATATTCTGTATTGCATCATTTTTACAATACCCTTTATCAATAATACGAAATAGATGAAAAAAATCATCTCATCATTAAATAATTTTTTTAAAAAATATTAATTTTTTTGCTTTAAAATCATTTAAAAGGGATGATTTTTTTTAAACAATGGAATAACAAATTCTTTTTTGAGAACATGAAATCCTAGAGATGATATTTCACAAAAAAATGACAAAGGTGTAAGAAACATGAGTTCACATAGAAATAGGTAAAAGAGATTACTTAACTTAAAAATTAACCGTGTAGAAAATTCTAAAAATATTATATTTCAATTAATTAATTAAAAATTTATACCTAAAAATAACTTTTATTTTTTTGGAAGGATGAAATTTTAAAACATTTAAGAATATTACTTTCAAAGAATTTTTTGAATACTAATAATATATAAAATGTTTAAATCACATTAAAACATTTATTGAAATATATATAATCAATGGGAAAAGAAAACATTCATATGAAATGAGGTGAATGGAAACTTGAATATAACTTTCTATGAAACAGATTTTGGATATAGATCAAACTTTCAATTATTAAAACATGGACATTGAAGTGAATAATCTATCAGAAAGTATAAGAGTTATTTTTATCAACATTATGCATTAATTTGATGAGTAGTTTTATAAAATTGGTAGATATTGATGAATATAATTATTATCCTAATAGAGAAAGTTAATCTTCCATTTTGAAATATAAGTATGGAATAATTATACATTGAAGATCAAAATAAAAAAGGGATTTCATGACACACGAGTAAAGGGCTTGAGTCAAGAAAATAATTTTGAATTTATAATCATTTTAATTAATCCACGTAAAATATAAACAACTTGAAGAATAATTAAAAATAATATTAATAAAATAAATATCATGATAACATAAAAATTTTGTTTAATATACACCATATAAAACAAATTTGTTGAAAAATATAAAAAAATGATGGAGGATGCTGGAGACACAAATATATTTTGTCTTGAGAGCATCATTATAAAAACACTTGAAATAAATATATATTGAAATTGAAAATGATACAACATTAATTATGATAATAAATTATATTAAATATCTAATTTTCAGGATATACCCATTTTAAAATAAATTAGGTGCATAAAACTACATGTTACTTAATGATGGGAGTGTTAAGATAAAACAAAAACCATTTCTAAAAGATGTATACACATGCACCTAAATACTTGAATAGTAATAATAAATTCATTAAAACATTAATAAAAAACATGTTCATCTATAGCTATTTTCAAATGTATACTTTTCAACATAAGGTTCTCATTTATTAAATAGTTTCCACTTTTATCGGTTCTCATGGTGTTTCAATTGAGTTCCGCATGGATCTATTGGAATGTTGACCATGGTTATGTTTATTTTTTAAAAGTATTCACGTCCTATAGAATATAATTTTTTTAAAATATATTTTTTATAAATAAAAAATAATTATAAATGTCTCCATTGATTTTAACTAATGACAAAAAATCATCAGTATGTGGAGGAGGTATTCCGCATGTACACAGTGTTAATAATTTTTTTTTCAGAAAATAGGAGGGTGGGAAAAAATATAATGATTAATCCATTCAGATTCATAATATTTTTATAAAGAAAATATTTATTTCTTATGAACAAATTTCAACCATACATTTTAGGATGTAATAAAAATTTGGTGCATCCTCCATAGAGGCAGTAGTCTACACATACGTGTGATGACACGTTATCAAAATGGTTTTAGAGGAGGGAATTAAGGGGATATTAGATTATAATAACCATATAAAATATTATAATTAAAACCCATGTTATCTTAAACTATTTGATAAAAATATATTATAGGAGGTCTGAGGAATAATGAATAAGAACGAATGGTTATGAATGTTGTGATACAATCTATGAGACATCGAATATTCTCATGAATGTATTATTGAAAATGGATGAGTTAGGAAATATTACGGATCCAAGAGGTTTGAGGTCACAAAAGGGAATTATAGTAGAGTTGTTTAGGGTATATTTTATAAATTAATTCAAATTGGAGGTCAAGTATCGATGGATTTTAAGTGGTTTCCTTTTATATGTGAAAAAATGACACTTTCCTAGGAAGACAACGTTAAGGGGTAAGAATGAAAGTGCATGAAAGTTATGTGAGTTAGGTGTTGTATAGTTAGTGATAAAAGTGGATATGACATTCCAACTGAACAAATAGTTTCTATAATGTCTAATGATCATGTAAACTTAAGAAAATTCATTCCACGTTGGACTACACTATTTAATAGTAATTAGTCGCTATTTAACATTAATCATTGTAATTAATTTATTTCTAAAAATATAAGAGAACCCATCCCACAAAAATTCAAGTTGATGAATCTAATTTTAACCTCTGTTTAATCTATTTAAATGTATTACTTTTATATTAAAATGTATAATATATAAAATAATATATTTTATAATAAAATATCAATTATATTCAAAAACATTAATCATGGATTTGAATACATGATATATTATACATATATATATATATAGTGAAAATATGTTTCATAAATATTTAAATCATTAAATATTAATTATTTTTATTTAAAAAATTACCATAATAAATATAAAGTGTTTCTAATATTATCTCATACCAATTTTCTAGTTTAATGAATTTTAATATTTTTTATATACTTGTACATATATCTCCCAAACATGTTATCATATTGATCATTTAAAGATTATTATTTTTATTTATTAATGTATCCCAAATTGTTTTGTTATGGTGAAGAAAAATTATTGATTTTAGTATAATTTAATGGAAAAATATATAAACAAATATCAAACAATGTTATAGTTTACCCATAGTGTAGTACCCTCTAGAGAACTATTTATTTTCCCATTTTTTGTATTCCATAGACATAACATTTACAAAATCCCAAAAAATATGATGGTGGATTCATAAAAATGAAACGGTCTGCTTCATTATTTTATTTTCATGCCTTTATCAAAATTTCCTTACATTAATATCATTGATCCAAACAATATTAACCTTAAAAACAAATAAAATTATTATTTTTAATATCAATGATATTTTAAAAACACAATTTCCTTAAAAATATTCATTGCCTAACTCTACATCTTCGTCAATGATTTCTTCATATAACTCTAGAATAACATTGGTTATAAAAGTGTATTTAAGAAAGGTTTGAGTTTAATTTTTTTCTGGAAATGTTATTGGATTTTGGGACAAAAATGTTACATTATGTGGTCATCTAAATAATATGGTTGTGGTTATAAATTACAGTTTTTCTATTGGGTCAAAATCATGAAATAGAATTATTTTTTGAGGTTGTTGAGCATGTTATTTCTTTCCATTATCTTTGGAACTATCTTTTGATAATTTTAAGGAATAAATTCCTTTTTTAGATAATTTTTAATGAATCAAAAGGGGCTAGATGTTTCGAGAGGGTTTTGGGGGTTTCATGGGTCAAAAACCTGATTTTTCCTATGAAAAAATAGAAGAAAATAGTTTGGAAAAATAGTGAGGCCTCTAATGAACAACCTTGTGATCCTCCTTCTTCACTAGGCACAGTTTATCAAATTGTGTAGGGGGAACACAGTAAATAATCACCTCAACAATATTTAATAGGGTTATCATGCGTAGTTTGCATATAGTTTTTCGAAGTCTGTCCCTTGTCCATGTGAGGGTGGTGGTTGGATTGTGGGAACCACATGGTGGTCACATAGTTCTCTAAAACTTATGTCATATATAGAGATTTAAAATCATATATTTTCCCTTAATTTCATGATGATATATTTCCCTCTTTTTTCCTCTCATGGGTGGGATTCTCCTCTAGTTGATAAGGGAGGTCTCCTCTCCCCCTTTTAGTATTTCGTTTTATCTCTCTTTATGGGATCCATTTTGATTTCCATAAATCTCATTGGAAGAAAATTAGTAAGACCTTTGATCCTGTTGTATCTTTTCATCATTTCTATGGTCATATAGTGCACTAAATCTATGCAATATATTTAACCTTATATTTAGTGAATTGATGTAAAATTAATATTTCATCCAATTCTAACTTTATTAAAGGCCTATATCAAATGAGTGTCTGTCTACTAGTAAGAGGTAAGTGGTTCCCATATTTCTCATTGATTTCACTAATGTTTTGGGTTTTGTTATTGATAATGTAATTGTGTTGTATGAGAGAGTTTAAAATAATTTAATTATAATGTTTTAATTATTTAATTGAATACATAAGATGTCTATGAGAATTATTATACTTTATACAAATGGTTAATCCAACTTAGAGGATTTGGACCACCTTCAGCGGGTTGGGCCATGTGGCTTATTCAACTTGAGTTCAATTTATTTATTTGAATTACTTGGTTCCATGGGAAGGTTTCGGGTGTGGACTAAGGATTGATGTAGTGAAGAACACCTAGATTTAGGTGATGTAATCTATTAGTTTATGTGAGGCGTGAGATTGTATTAGTGATTTTGATAATAAGTTGGGTGATATAGACATTCGATTAAGGTGACAAGGTATTCCGGTTATGGTAATGGCCTGTGTAAGTTGGTATGTTGTTGACCATCGGGATGAGTGACATAAATGTATGGAACTGAGGTTTTGGGATGATGTGTCTTATGTTTTTTTGATCTTCTCTCATATTTATTGGATGAAGAGTTGTTAGATTCATGAGCTTCTAGATAAGACTTAGATGATGAGGTGGTGTTGGCCACTTCTTTGGGTAGAGGCCTCCGTTAGTTGTGGGTTCTGATGGCGTTTAACCTGAGTAAGGTTGAAAGTTCATTCTGTTGAAATCCATGTGGATAGTGTTGGTCCATCAATAGATAGTGTTGAGAAATTTGGTTTGGTATAGTGGAACACCATATATTGAGGCCGTTGGGCCAAGATTATTATGGACGATGCATATCACAATTCATTGGTACATTATCTTTGTAGCAAACTATGTTTGTTGTTTGTAAGAAAGATATTTTTTTATTGGATGTATGGATTTAAGTTGAATGGGATTTTCTGAGGTGAGGTTCTAAGGACCATGTATGTGTTTTGGGTCCCTTAGAGATGTCATGTAATTGATTATGACATGGTATCTATCGGTTGCATTGAGGTATCAGTGATACATTTACCGAAGGTTCCTAAGGGATGTCGAGGTTTTAACTCATTAGGGAACACTTGGGAATTTATTATAAGGATCCTATCAACTATATATATATATATCGATACATATCGATGTATTACATATTATAAAATGGGAAATGTGTAATACCCGCAATGAATGTAGCAAATCGTTGATTCTTTATGGTTGTTGAGAATAAGGGAATAAGGTTATTTATAGGATATTCACGTTTTGTTTATATGTATCTTGTGGAAACCTATATTATTAGTGATTTATGATACGAACATGTTAGTGGTTTCCTAATGGGATTTATTCTCACACTCTACATAGGCCCATTAAGATGTCTTTATACATTATTTCTCTACAATTAGGTAAGGGATTAGTCTTAGGAGATAGATCCTAGTGATCAGGTAGTACCATTTTCATTAGATAGTTATTAAGGGACCTTGGATCAGTAGGAGTTTATATATTAGTCTTCATTATGTATATGAATACTTAATATATATATATTTACAAATTGTCATCCATAGGAAAATATATTTTTTATCTACTATATTTATGAATTAATATGATATGGAATTCATTTTTTTAGATAAAAATGGTATTCTATTGTATAAATGTAATGTTTGGAATTATATTTATTGCTACTACTTCTTATTTTTCCACTGTGGTGGGTGGTTGTTTTCTCTTTTATATGGCCTTCTTAAATTGTGTTATTTTTATATAGAACAATATTATTAACCTCAAAAGAAGGTATAGTCTCCCTAAAATAAACTCTTTATGTGGTGAATCATATTTTATTCTCACAATACATATTATTTATGAAAAAAAGTTCATTTAACTTACATTTTCATGATCATTTTAATTTTCAATCCCTGATTTATATTGGATATGTTTTTGGGTTCCAACTCATACTCCAAATATGTTTCAATTTTCCATAAAACTAATTATACACTATTGTGTTACAATATTTTAGTATCAAATAAAAATAAACTTCCAAGGGTAACCTCTTTATTATACATATCCACTTTCATCACCAACATATAGTCCTATCATAGAATTAAACAAATTGGTTTCTCATAATAAATAATAATAATATTCAAAACAAAAATTTAAATTGGTATTTCTCTCATAAACATCAGTACCTTTATCAAATACAAATCATTAAGTATTTTCCTTATAATAGATCATTAAATATTTAGATGTTTTATTTCTCTTACTCATAATTTTTTAAATTACATATCTCAAAATCAACTAATTTTCCTTCTTAATCATTAATATACACACTTAGAAAATTATACCTCTTTTATGTCACTTTTCTGGTCTCCATTGAGATTTAAAAATATCAACTATAGTTGAGTCATTAATATCATAAAATATAATAACATTCTATGATTTCGAATTGTATAAAATTTGTTGATCTTATAAAATTTTGAAAACTACTATATGATATATTAAAAATAGTATGGTTTCTATGTCAAAATTTTGAATCTAAAAAATACATACATTGAAATATATATATCTATGTACAAAATATATATTTAATTTATTCAGTACATTTTCATATTATAATTTCACTATAAAATGGTGTTTCATAAAATATTACATGGTTTTTTCCACCTTGATTTTAATAGATTCTACAAAACAGATCTAGAAAATGGTGAAAATTCATATTATTCACCCCAAAATGATTGTATTTCTTCTAAAAATATATATAAATTTCTGAATTTTTCATCACTTGTCTATTTTAACCAATAAAACTCCAATATTAATTTCTTCAACTTGATGACTACTGTAGTGTAGTCTTTACTTCTCCCTTTTTTTAAAATCATCATTTGATCCTTTACCATATTTTCTTAACAAACCAATCTTACTTATTACATTAATAATAACCACAATTACAATCATAATAGAGTTCAAAATCCCATATATTTGAAGAAATTTAGTATTAACAAATTGTTTCTACTACCATTGTGGTTTCCACTCTGTAACGTGGTTGGTTTATTTTAAACCCCCAATCCCATGATTCCATATGCATGGACAAAATAAAATAAATTATAATTTTGGAATTTATATATATATATATGTGATTGTAATATTATTCTCACATTTATAAACCAATGACCTTTAAATATAGTGTTTTATAGAGTTATTCCAAAGTGTAAATAGCTAAAGATTATGTATTTTTAACAAATTGACAATTTTTATAGTATCTAAGAAGCTGATAAAACCCTAATTAGTATTCCACATCACCCATATATTATCCTCACAAGATACTCTTATATTATTATAATACATAATATACTATTTCATTACCTATGGAAACAGAAACACAATAATGGGTGATATCAAATCTCATTGACAATAAATATAATAACAAATAATAATATGGTACACATGATGCATAACATGATATCCTAATTAGGATGATCATAAACATGGAATCATGAAAAATGCATGTTATCATGTATACATTGATTAAAAATGATCTTAATGTAAGATCATGGATCAAAGGAATCTGTCAATCGTATCAGAATTCTAGAATAATAATACATAAATGTTTCCTACCTTCTTAACATGACTTAGATAACTATGATAACTACCCACACACCAATATTTCATTGAGATCACTACCCACATACCATGATATATCATGAGATAGAAACAACACACATTATAGTAGAGGGAAGTATAATTTTGGTATGACATCCCACACGATGATATTTATACATTTGTGTACCACATGGTTTCAATAAATTCATCATAAAAAAAAGGAAATAAAATATTTTTTCTATTATTTTCAAGTTTTTCTCTAAGGAATCATTCTGGATTTCATTAATAAACGTGACATAATATATCCAAAGAAAATAATTTGGTATTCATGAATTTAAATTCATTAATATGTAAATAACACTCTATAAATATGATTACATTTATGTTATATACACTATGTTATAAATGGATTTACTATTTGGAAAACTGTTTCCCTGATCATTTTAAGAAATGTGCCTCTAGGTGAACTCTATAAAATAATGTAATGAAACAAATGAAATCCAATGTGGAATGAAATTGGAAGTAAATCAGGCATATATAATGGCATAATTATGAAATAAAAAAATAATAATGGATCATACCATAGATTAAAAAAAATTATTCCATCATGATACTGAATTTTGATGTAATATTGGAAATATTATCCTTGGTCAATAATATTATTTAGATGAAGAACACTCTTATAAGCCTTTAGAAAATTTATTTGAGAATAATAATTGCCTTTTGTTTTTAAAAAATTGAAAAAAAAAATCATTTTCTAAAAATATAGAATTATGTTTTTTATTTTTAAATCATTATTGTGTATATACGAAGACAATTATAAAATGGTAAAGGTGGTGTAATGATACATTCACATATAATATGTAAATTATATAACTTCGATAGAAGAATACCCATATAGAAAATTTTTAAATCATATTATTTGAATTTTTTTGAAATAAATTCAATATCGTTGAAAATATCCTTAAAACAATTTGAAAATAAGTCTCTTTGGACCCTTTTATATAATTACATTAGAAGAAAAGAAAATTAAAACTAATAATGTTGACAACTTGTAATGTATATTAAGACATTTTGAGGAAACTAACAACGTAAAAAAGAAAATAAAACAATCATTTGAAAAAATGATAATGATCACATTATGTTCATATAATAGGAAACCTATTTTGGTTACAAATAATATTCTTGATAGTTAAAACATGTATATTAATGTGAAATATCCTTTATAAAGTACACAAGTGGTTCATGTCAACATCGTTCTATTATTTTATGAAGAAGTTAATCAAAGGGGATGATATTATACATGAGAATTTATATCCCCTGATAAAAATGAAAATATACCATCTGAAAATATAAAAAAAGTAAAAATAAATATGGGAGATAAATATAAAGAATAGATTTCATGACTCATGGTTAAAATGGAAAAATTCTATAAACAATTATGACTTGAGTAATATTTTACTCAAAACCCTCAAAAGAGAAATATCATGAAAACGAACATAAAATAACATGATTAAAATTTATTTAACTATAACACAATTTTTTGGAATCATATGAAAAATAAATTTATGTTGGTGTATAATATATAATGTGTCTTAATGAAGTGGTTTTGAGACAAAAATATTTTAGGGCTTAAGAACATTCTAATAAAATATTCTTTGAATGAAATATAGATTCAATTTGAAGTTAAAATTACAGGAATAAGGATAATTGTTGATTATAAATATCCGATTGGAATTATATACACTATTTTAAATAAATTAGGTTCATAAAAGAACATGCGTCCCAATGAAGGAAATTTTGATATAAATCTCTTACATTTGTGTGAATATTTGTTCCACTTTCACCAAACTTCATAAATAAACAAATAAAAGTTAGTAAAAAAAATTAAAATAACCTTATCCAAATATAATTAATTTCAAAAGGACTTACTACCAGCATAAGTTTCTTATTAATTAAATAATTTCCACTTATGTCAGTTACTTGGTGTTGTTCGGTTGACTTTTACATAAATCTCTTGGATTATCACCATGTTTAAATTTAATTTTAAAATGTGTTCACAATCACAATAATATGAATATTGTTATAAAAAACACTTATATACATTAAATGATGTTTAAAATTATTCCATGATTATCTTTAATTGAAAACAAAACACGTCTCTTTGTGGAGGCTGTAATTTGTATGTAAACACGATCGAATAATTTATTCCCCTAAAATGGAAAGGTGATATAAAATAAAGTATTTATCATATAAAATACGACTAATTTATAAATATATTATTTTCTCCTAAAACACCGATTTTTAAACATTCATTCTAGGTGATGGTTAAAAATAGTACACATCATGCATAGAGGGTGTAGTCCGCACACACACATGATGATGCTTTTATTTTTAAAAATTTTCAGGAGAAGGGAATGAAAGGGATGTTCCATTACCATAAAAAATATAATTAACAACGATTTTACCACACTATAATACATATTTAAGATATTATATTTTTTAAATGTAATAAATAATAATAAATAAAGGTTATGAATGTTGTGATACCTTCACTGAGACGTTAAACATTCTCTTCAATTTCTTTTTAAAAATAGAGAAATTTGGCTGTATAATTGTAAAAAGAGCCTTGAGATTATGTAGGGTTCATATAGTATGTTGTAATTAAGGAATATTTTAATGATTATTTATATTTTTAGGTGAAGTATGTATGGGGTATAAGAAGTCTACTTTTATATATGAAGAAAATTTCTGATTCCATGCAAAATAATTTTAAGTGTATGGTAAGAATGGAATTTAAGGATCATAGGTGAGTTAGGTTTGGTATGGTTCTGGATACAAGTCATTCGGAATTGAAAACCTAAAAAAGGGTTTCTAAACCACCTAATGATCATGTAGTCCAATTTAAATTCATGTCACATCAGATTACTCTCTTAAACATTAATTCGTCATTATAAAATATTATATATACTAATTAATTTATTATTTAATATATACGGGGTTCTTTCCCAAAAAAACAAGAAATTATGAATTTAAAATTATCCTTCAAATAATGTAATAAAATTTATAAAAAACATAATGTTCACATTGAAATTAAAACATATCATGTGTCAAAAAATCATTAATAATAATATATTTCTTATGTTTAAAAAAATTAATCATTGGTGTGTAAAAATGATAAATTAAATATACTAAATAAATAAATCATATTTTATAGAAAAATCATTTCATAAATATTTAATTTAGTCTTATGTTATGAAAATATAATAATTAATGATAAAATTACTCAAAACCATTATTTTTTATTGTAAACCATTGTTTCAAAAAAATCCAAAAAATCATTCTAATCTTATTATGGTATTACAAATTTAGAAATGATGTTTTTTTTTAATTATATTTCTTAAAAACTATACATAATTTCCTTATTCCAGGTGCTGCCCAAAGGTGCCACATACCAAGTTCGTCACATGGCCTCAAGTGCATTTCTCCAAATGCCAGAGTCTACCGACTAGTAGAGAGGGACTTTTGTGTGATAGTGGAGAAGTTATTCCCACATTGGACGAGTAACACATCGAAAACAAACAAATAAGAGTAGTGAAAGCAGTAATACAACACAATAAGTAAATAGTGGAAAACTAAATGTAAATAAACAACTAGAAAACTTATATAAATGATGCATGTCACCTATGTTTAATAAATCATCCGAACAATTCACAATTATGGAATATAGTTCTAATCACAATAAAATTAAAAAAAACTCCAATATCACTGCATGCCTCATCTTGGACCCATTCTCTCTAGCTCCACTGCAATAAAGTACGTGAAGTAGAAGGGCTCTTGCCCTTATCTATACCTGCAAAAATATTTTCTTTTTGGGACCAAAATCATGACCCAAATAGGTCTGAGATGTATCCCAGTAGGTAACCACCAAAATACATGTTCCTAACTTTCTTTGAATATAAATAATAGGAAAATATACAAAATAAAGTATTAAACAAGGAATTACACAAAGTAAACAATCCTATAGTTTAAACTACATTCATTTAAAGATACAAATTATTATAAAAATCAACCACCATTAACCCTATAGGATGTTCTTATAGTCTAAACCCTCTGCTTTAGCTTAATCATAGACTCTCTGAGGAAGGACTCACCATACATTACCCATGTGGTCTTTTATCAGTAAACTATAAACTCTCTGAAGAATCACTCAATTTCCAATTTCCCACGTCCTCTGGAAATGGTATATTACAGACACTATGAGGGAGCATTCAATATCCATCCCCACTATGTCCGTGCAACATGAAAGGCAATAGACACTCTGTGGAAGCCCTCATCTTCCATACCCCTATAGTCTCACTACGCCATATTCCCACAACCCAATGTAATAAAATTGTGCCCAAACAATATCTAGAAGACATTTTCAATGTAACGCCCCGACCCCAGTTACCTAGAGTCGGTGCATTATTTTAATACTTTGGCATGATTACAAGGAATAATGTCCCGAAGTACCAATCAGTTTAGCAGTCTTGGGAAATTGATTACATACACTTCTTGGAATCCTGGAAAAAATAAAACATAGAAAGGGGTGAGCTCAGAAGCTCAGTAAGGATAACAATATAGCGGAAACATTCATAAATAAGCATAAACATTTAAGGAAATGTATAACTAAAACAAAATCCTTTTAAACTTGAACTTCATCATAATATGGAAAAAATAAAATGAAATAATTCCATTTAGTTATTAACATGGATATTCTACTAGTTGAATAATCAGATGCAATATCAATAACTACATTCATAATGATGTAATGCATAATGATAGAAAATCATAACCACGTAGCCAAGGCCTCATGCCAAGACTAAAAATAATAGTTCGTCAAGGCCTTGGGCCAAGACACTAGTTTGTCTCATGAAACCTACCAATGCATCGAAGGGCTACAGCGGGCTCTACCCGTCATTTACTAAGTCCAATGCATTCCTCATATGAAAAGGTCTAAACATAACATAGACATTCGTATTAAAACTATCATATGAAATGTCAATACTTTACCCATAAACCATGAATGGTATAAAAATAATACATCCACAGTCAAACATATCACAAAACCTTCAACACAATATGGAAGATTTGTATCATTATAAATCAACTTCAAAACTATTTTAAAATCCTTTAAAGGATTTTGACGTTGATGAAAATGATTTGTAAAACTCATTAAGAGAAATATACCTTTTTCATGAAAACATTTAAAAGTCACATAATTTAGAAAATATGCCATTTAAAGAAATTTTTGAATCAAAGTGTCCCATACCACTTTGAATCTTTTGAAAGGAATTAATATTTTAAAAACATTCATGTCCATATAAATAAACCCTTTAAACCCGTTTTGAAGACATGGACATTAATGACAAATATTTAGAAGAATAAATATTTAAAACATTTGAAATGATGTTTTAGTAAAGAGTCCCTTAAAATTACACCTTTTAAAACTCTTTCATAAAACATTGACATGGATAATAAATATGTCCCAGTAGATACTTACGTAATAACAACCTCGGATAATAAAGAGATTGTGAAATTAACCCTTACCAATTTGGTAACTAACGAAACATACACCCCATTAAAGAGGTATTATAAAATTATTATGTAAATACAAATAAATAAATGTGTATTAAAAAAGAATACAATTATGGGCAGTACATACACCACACAAAAGGTAATAGTGGCAATATGGCACGAATCTCACGGGAATAAGGAGTGAGATGAAAACCCCATACCTTGCACCTTATTTTAGTCAAGGATATATTTAACCTCTTGTATGAAGACCATAGTATGTTATTAAATTATACCAGAACCATATTAATATTTATGATGACATACATTATTCATTTATGACTTTACACTACCCATTAATAATAATTTATATGTTAAATTAACATTTCGGATAACAATCACTTTCATTATCGTACAAGTTTTAACTTGTTACTCTTGATTTTATCACTTAGATAATGATTTAAATACTTCTAGAATATAAAACATGATTTATATGTCATTTATATTTAGAATATAGATATGTATTACAGACATATATATGAAATGGAAAACACCATTTTTGGAGACAGTAGTCCGTACGTACGCATATAGGCTGTTTCCGTTTTCATATCGTATTGAATGGAAATAAGGGAATAAGATATATGAATGTAAATAAATAAATACATATATATATATATATATCTCTAGTATCATTATTATTTCATATATTACATACTTATTTGTAATATATTTTTATAATCATCGATGAATGGTGGACTTGGGAATGAATATCACCGTGTCGTGGTGATGGTAATCCGGACGTACGCACAAGAGAAAATATCATTAGTTTGATATTAAAATAATATATAGTTGGATGTTATATAATATATACAGAATTATTATCATGTTATATTTATTATTTACATCAATTACACATCATTATTATACCCATCCAAATAATAATAAATTGAAAAACAATTACACCACGATGTGGAGACAGTAAGCCGTACGCACGCACGTATGGTGACATGTCATTCAAAGTATGGATAGAATAATGAATATGGTTGTAACATATCACAGTATATAGAAGATACTAGAGTTATTATTTTATAATGTAAATAACAAAGAAAGAATTAGTGGAAGAAGAAAGGAACTTGAAAGAGTGTGGTGAAAACATTACCTCATTTTCGGGTTCTTCCTTTTGATTTGGTCAAAAGGGATCCTTAGGTTGGCTTTCAGATCAAACTAAATCCTCTAGGTTGATGGGAGGATATTTGAGAGAATATTTGTGTATGTTTTGGCCGAACCAAAGGCCCTTGAAGTTATGAATAATTTTTTAGAAGTGATGTCCTTTTATAAGGGGGGGGGGGAGGGGCTATTTAGGAAAAACTTAAAGTATTAATTTATAATAAATTAATATTCGGTTTATAATGACGCAAAAGTGGATTATTCAAAGTCTAAGGTGGGGATGGGTTGAAATACACTCAACCAATCGGTTTTAGACAGGTTTGGGTCACATTATTAACATTACCATTTAGTTTTAACCCTTAGTTAATTAGTTTGACATTTACCATGTCTTTTTGTATTTTTATATTATATGGTTAATAAACATACTATAAACTTCGAAAAGACCCCCAAGTGGTCCATTAATGATTAAAATATCATGATATAAGTCCTTTGGCCAAACCTTATATTTTTGTGAAGAGAATATCAATTAATAATTTAATATTTGTTTCAAATATTAATTTATGTCAATTTTGACACTATTTGATATTTTTCTTTTGTGAAAGTCATCACAACAAGGTTACTTAGAAAAGGATACATTGAATCATCCCTAACATTTCATATTCACCAATAAAATTATTTTATGTCATCAAAACATTGAAATTAAATTTATTTTAATATTTATATTACCATTTATTTGATTCTTTCATTAATAAGGTAATTATTACATCATCATTCTGTCATAAATAAATTTAATTATATAATGTCTAAAAATTATAAATAAAATACCATGATGTAGGAAATATTTTTATATTTCTAATAAATTTCTATAGTCTAATTTATCTTATGTATAACCATATATTAAAAATGGTTTAGTTAATAAACATTGAAGTTAACACTTTTAACTCTTCTTTAAATTAAATAATAATAAATGTCCTAATCAAATCCAAGTGGACCTAAAGGGTCATATTTTATTCCTAAGTTTGTTTCTGGTCTAATTACACTTATCCAATAGAATTAGGACTTGTGTTAGGGTAATAATAATATCATTTTTACCCTTAATTATCCAATCTACTTTTAACCGTGGTAAATAAAAGTAAAAAAGTTACTATTCACAAAAAATTATTTTCATCTTATTGAACCAAATTTTACTCATGAAATTAACTGCCTCTCTTGGATTTTCGAAATTAAACTCACCGAAGTGATAAAAGTATGTTTTATGTGAATTTATAAATTCTCTTAGGAGGTGGGTAAAAGACAGTAAAACGTTCAATAAAATTTTTATATATCAAAAATTATTATAAACTGACTCTAATGAATTAAATTGAACTTATATAGGTATTCTATGTATATTTTTACATAATATAATATAATTAAAATAAATAATTAATTAAATAAAAATTCAGTTTTAAGCTATAACTCAATGTTCTTCACTATTCATCAAAAATTAAAAGTTTTCGGAAAAATACCAATAATTTACACTAAGCTAATTTTGATATTCCGAATTCAATAATGAGGTATGTTTTACAAAATTAAAAACATAGAAATTTCATTTATTAATTTAAATTTAATTCCCGCTGTCAAAACAAAAAGAGTGTTTTTAATAAACAATAACTATCAAAAGATTGACACTTGTTTATGTCTGGTTTAAATGTGAAATTATGCCCAATGAACAAAATTGGATTAAATGGTAAAAATATATTATAAATATAATTTAAAACCACTTAAATTCATAATTTATCACTATTAATTATTTCAATTAAAAATGTTGTTTTTAATTAAAATTTAGTATTTTTCACTATTCATCAAAATATGACAGTTATCAGAAAAGTACCAAAAATTCACCCTAAGCTAATTTCAGTATTCTAAATCCAAAAATAAAGTCCTTTTTGAATGATAAAATGTATAAAATTTCAAAAGGTGGGTATTACTATTCATAACTGCAAGTTTGGTTATGGTGTGTGTTAGAACTCGATATTGCGTACAACACACACTACTCTATTATTCAAAGCGAATCGTACCATGGAAGATTGGGGTGTTACATTCTCCCCACCTTCAATAAATTGTATCCTCGTAATTTATTCTCGGTATTGGAAACTTGCGGTTGACATTTCAAAATATCTTAGTTGAAATCCCACATGGAAAAATGGATTAATGAGGCCCCTATTTAAAATAACGAGTGGTAAGTATGAAGGTTAAAAAAATTAACACATACAAGGTTTCCATGTAGGATAATATGGATATGTATGAGAATTATAACCATCCTTATCTGATGGAGATTAGTAGAGAACATGGCTATGAAAAGGCCAACAATCCCAAAGCGATAAATTTTGGGTGATCTATGGTACCATCTAGGACAACATTTTTGTTCTAAGTTCCTTTTCTTAATGTTGAGGAATTTATTTATGAGATTGGATAAGATCATAAAGAGATACACTTACATTATAATTAGAGTTTTATCCATTAATAAATTTCTACCACAAACTCATCTTTCAACATAATACAACTCAAAAATACTCTATTTATCCAAATCGTATAGGGTTCCAAATATAATGAATTTATAATTCACATATCAAACCCTTTAAAAATAGAAACTACATTATATTATCTAGGAACATCACTTATTCTAGTGGTAGGTGATAAATCCCAATTTCACTATGGTTGTGGGTTCGATTGTTGCAGCTTTATCCGACGCGACGGGTCTTCACATGGGTCGTTTGTTGTCATTTTATAAAAATCCAAAAATAACATTTCAAAAGTAATCACTTATATCATTTAGACTTATCCAAAATACTTCTGTAAATTCTCAGTCCAAAATTTATATGAAATCTGAACATAATGTATACACTTTTTACCTCGTAATAGAATGTGAATACCTTCATCGTGTATTCTTTTAAAACACTGAAGCATCCTGAATTACCATAAAACCTTACTAATTATATTCATGCACCCTTATTCCTTAAAGAATACTTGATATACTTCATCCTTCCAAACTGTCGTAAAATCCAACAATTATGGAATATACAAATCTTTAATCAGTTTCAAGGAAGTCAAGAATATCCAATATAATTTACCCAAATCAACCATATCTTATTCCAAAATCAGTACCTCAATATTAGGACCATATTAAGGTTTATATTTCCTCCAAACATGTAATTTCAAAAAATATTAACTCACTATAGATTCACTTTTCTTAGTACCATAAAATATCAAATCCTCAATGAAATAGTACTACAGTACAATCCTTATTTATTTCCAGTACATCATTGATACAGCACTTTAATGAAATAAATCCAAAATAACAATATAAGAACACTAGTCATTCCTCCTCATATGTGGTAGTATCATAACTCGATTATTATCCAATAGCATCATTTGCGGCATAGTCTGATGACTGGGGCATTGGTTCGCGTAGTGTCCAACCTCCTTGCAGATGAAGCATTGTACATTTGAAACCTTTTTCTTACCCTTGCAGTCACGTACGTGGTGTCCTTGTTCTCCACACTTATAAAAAACTCACATTCCCTTCAAGCATTTTCCATGGTGATTCTATCCACAGTTATCACATATAGGAAGATCCTTCTTTTCCTTATTCTCTTTACCTTTCCTTCTCTCTACCATCCCCTCCTTCTCTGGGTTCCCTTCAATTCCAAAAGACTCCAATAATTCATTACTTAGCTTATCAACACATGATAATATTTCTTCATATGATAATAATATGTGGGAGACTATTTACCTTCTAAATTTTAACTTAAGACCATGAAAGAAATGATCTTTCTTACTCTTTGGATCATGCGTATTGCTGGAGTTCTCATTCCTTCTACTGGGAGACATTTCTAAACAATAGCATACAATGGATTAGTTTATGAATAGAAATACCTAATCCCAAACTTTTACAACACTTAACATAAATTAAACAGTTTATGGATATATTCAAAAATCATAAAAATTCCTTCTTTGAGAAAGTATATACTCATATACCATTCATAATGTTTTGTAAAGAAAATGAGAATTATCCTAAGCATATTCCCCGGGTGTGTCATAACCAAGAGTGCATCAAGGCCCATTTTCGTGCACCAGTTACCATTCGAGTCTAGCTCAGAGCGGTGTTTTTGGAATTTACCCCTACGTATATCTGTGCCAGAGCTTCCTCTACCTTCTCATATCCAGACAGAGATTTATTTTCTTGGAAAACTAACCAAATCTCTAGATTAACAAAATTCTAGGAAGTTCTTCTATAATAATCCTCAAAGTCTATATTAGGGTAATGTGATATAATCAGATTTTATCTAAATCCAGTTTCTAAGGTTATTGCTAAACTTCCTCTGATACCAACTATAATTCCCCTACCCCAATTACCAAGAGTCGGTGCCTTATTTTAATACATTGGCATGATTACAAGGAATCATGTCCCGAAGGACCAATCAGTTTAGTAGTCTTTGAAAATATATTACACACATGAATGTTACATTACACTTTATAACATACAAAACAACATAAATAATCTTTTATGAACTCCATTATTCCCTTGGCTTAACCCTGCATATCAATCACAATACACTTCTTGGAATCCTAGGAAACATAAAAAATAGAAAGGGGTGAGCTCAGAAGCTTAGTAAGGATAAAAATATAGCGAAACTTTTATAAATAAGCATAAACATTTAAGGTAATGTATAACTAAAAAAAGCCTTTTAAACTTGAAATTCAGCATGATATGGGAAAAAATAAAATGAAATAACGCCATTTAGTTATTAACATGGATATTATACTAGTCGAATAATAACATGCAATATCAATAACAACATTCATAATGATGGAATTAAAAATGATAAACAATCATAACCACGTAGCCAAGGCCTCATGCCAAGACTAAAAATAAGATTTTGTCAAGGCCTTGTGCCAAGACACTAGTTTGTCTCATGAGACCAACCGATTCATCGAGGAGCTATAGTGGGCTCCACCCATCACTTACTAAGTCCAATGAATTCCTCATATGAAAAGTTCTAAACATAACATAAACATTCCTATTAAAACTAGCATACTAAATGTCAATACATTACCCATAAACCATGAATGGTATAAAAATAATACATCCACAGTCAAAAATATCACAAAACCTTCAACACAATATGGAAGATTTGTATCCTGATAAATCAACTTCAAAACTATTTTAAAATACATTAAATGATTTTGACGTTGATGAAAATTATTTGTAAAACACATTGAGATAAATACACCATTTTCATGAAAACATTTAAAAGTCACTCAATTTGGAAAAGAAGTCATTTAATGAAATTTTTGAATCAAGGTGTCCCATACAACTTTTAAACGTTTGAATGGAATTAACATTTTAAAAACATTCATGCCCATATAAATAAATCCTTAAAACCCATTTTGAAGACATGGAAATTAATGAGAAATATTTAGAAGAATAAATATCTAAAAATTTTGAAATTATATTTTAGTAAAAAGTCCCTTAAAATAATCCCTTTGAAAATTCTTTCATAAAACATGGACATGTATAATAAATATGTCCCAGTAGATACTTATGAAAAAACAACCTCGGATAATAAAGAGATTGTGAAATTAACCCTTACCAATTTGGTAACTTAGGAAACATACACCCCATGATAGAGGTATCATAAAATGAATATGTAAATACACATAACTTAAATTTTATTACACAAAGAATACAATTATGTGCAGTACATACACCACAAAAAAGGTAATAGTGGAAAAATGGAACGAATCTCACAGGAATAATGAGTGAGATGAAAACCCCTTACCTTGCACTTTCTTTTAGTCGAGGGTACGTTTAACCTCCTGTATGAAGACTGTAGAATGTTATTAAATTATACCATAACCATATTAATATTTATAATATCATACATTATTCATTTATGACTTACATTACCCATTAATATTAATTTATATGTTAAATTAACATTTCGGATAATAATCGCTTTCGTTATCATACGTGTTTTAACTTGTTACTCTTGATTGTATCACATAGATAATGATTTAAATACATCAAGAATTTAAAAAATGATTTACATTTCATGTATATTTAGAATATAAATATTTATAATAGACATATATATGAAATGGAAAACACCGTTTATGGAAACAGTAGTCCGTACGTATTCATAAACGTTGTTTCTGTTTTCATAACGTATTGAATGGAAATAAGTGAATAAGATATATGTATGTACATAAATACATATATATATATATATATATCCAGTATCATTATTATGTCATATATTACATTCTTAGTAGTAATATATTTTTATAATCGTCGATGAATGGTGGACTAGGAAATGAATATCATCGCGTCGGGGAGATGGTAATCCGTACGTACGCATGAGCGAAAATATCATTCTTTTTATATTAAAATAATATATAATTTGATGTTATATCATATATACAGAATCATTATCATGTTATATTTATTAATTACATCAATTGCACATCATTATAATACAAATCCAAATAAGAATGTATTGAATAACAATTACACCGCGACGTGGAGACGGTAAGCCGTACGTACGCATGTATAGTGACATGTAATTAAAAGGATGGATATAATAATGAATATGGTTGTAACATATCACAGTATATAGATGATACTAGATTTATTAGTTTATAATGGAAATAACAAATAAATAAAATGTTGAAGAAGAAAGGAACTTGAAAGAGGGTGGTGAAAACATTACCTCTTTTTCGTGTTCGTCCATTTGATTTGATCAAAAGGGCTCCATAGGTTGGATTTATGATCAATATAAGGCCTCTGGGTTGATGTGAGGATAGTTCAGAGAATAATTGTTCAGGGTTTGGCCAATCCAAAAGGATTATATGGTATGAAGAATTGGTTAGAAGTGGCGTCTTTTTATAAGGGGAATGAGGGGCTCTTTAGGAAAAATGTAAAGTATTAATTTATAATATATTCATATTCGGTTTATAATGACTCAAAAGTGGATTATTAAAAGTATACGGTGGGTATGGGACGAAATCCACTCATCCAATAGGTTTTAGACAGGTTTGGGTCACATTATTAACCTTATCTTTTAGTTTTAACCCTTAGTTAATTAGTTTGACATTTAAAATGTCTCTTTGTATTTTTATATTATATGGTTAATAAACTTACTATAAACTTCAGAGAGACCCCCAAGTTGTCCATTAATGATTCTCCTATCATGATATAAGTCCTTTGGCCGAACCATATATTTCTAGGAATAGGATATAAATTAATCATATAATATTTGTTGCAGATATTAATTTATGTCAATTTTGACACAATTTGATATTTTGTTTTTTTGAAAGTCATCACATCTTGATTACTTCGAAAAGGATACATTGGATAATCCCTAACATGTAATAGTCACCTATAAAATTCGTGGATGTAATTAAAAATTTAAAATTATATTTATTTTAATATTTATATTACCATTTATTTGATTCTTTCATAAATAAGGTAATTACTGCATCATCATTATGTCATAAATAAATTTAATTATTTAGTGTCTAAAAATTATAAATAAAATTCCATGATGTAGTAAAAATATTTATCTTTCTAATAAATATTTATAGAATAATTTATCTTATGTATAAACATATATTGAAAATGGTTTAGTTAATAAACAATGAATTTAACACTTTTAACTCTTCTTTAAATTAAATAATAATAAATGTCCAAATCTAATCCAAGCGGACCTAAAGGGTCATATTTTATTCCTAAGGTTGTTTTTGGTCGAATTACACTTATCCAATAGAATTAGGACATGTGTTAGGTTAATAATAATATCATTTTTACCGTTAATTACCCTATCTACTTTTAACCTTGGTAAATAAAAGAAAAAAGGTACAATTCAACAAAAATTAATTTCATCTGATTGTACTAAATTTTACTCTTAATATTAACCGTGTCTGTCAGATTTTTGAAATTAAACTCACAGAAGTGGTAAAATATGTTTTGTTTGAATTTACAAATTCTCCTAGGAGGTGGGTAAAAGACGGGGAAAAGCCCAATAAAAATTGTATATATCTAAAATTATTATAAACTGACACTAATTAATTAAATTGAACTTATATAGGTATTATGTGTCTATTTTGACCTAAAATAATTTAATTAAAATAAAAAATTATCTACCTAAAACTTCGGTTTTAAACTATAACTCTGTGTTTTTCACTATTCATCAAAAATTATACGTTTTCATAAAAATACCAATAATTTACCCTAAGATAATTTTGATATTCCGAATTCAATAATGAAGTATATTTTAACAAATTCAAAACATAGAAGTTTAATTTATTAATTAAAAATTAATTTCTGCTGTCTAAACAAAAAGAGTGTTTTTAAGAAATAATAACTATTAAAATATGGAAACTTTTTTATGTCCGGTTTAAATGTGAAATTATGTACAATGACCAACATTGGATTAAATGGTAAAATATATTCTAAATATTATTTAAAACCACTCAAATTCATAATTTATCACTATTAATTATTTCGATTAAAAAAGTTATTTTTAATTAAAACCTAGTAATTTTCACTATTCATCAAAATATGAAATTTATCAAAAAAGTTCCAAAAATTCACCCTAAGCTAATTACGGTATTCCGAATCCAAAAATTAAGTCCATTTTGAAAGATAAAATCAATAAAATTTCAAAAAGTTGGAATTACTATTCATAACGGCTATTTTGATTGGTTGTAGTGTGTGTTAGAACTCGAAGTTGTATACAACACATGCTAATGTATTATTCGAGGAGAAGCGTACCATGGAAGATTGGGGTGTTATATTCAATCTCAAATACTACATGGATAAACAACTACAATTCATATCACAAGAATTTCGTATAATATCAACTTCGTCCTAAGAAAACTAGGCATAGAAAGCATAATATCCTAACAAGCAGTTCTAAACCCAATGGTCAATATCCAACAAACATGGGAAAACAAATCTCTGACAAGGTAATAAACCCTATTCATATTGAAATCATTTTTTCATGCAAATAGTCATAGCAGTTAAACAACAGGGTTAAATTTTCTAAACATGCAATACCCTAAACAAGGGTGTTATACACTTTTAGCACATTAATTCAAAGACTACTACAGAAAGGGACAAACCACCTACCTTGACATTGTACGATCAATATAGTTAAATATAGGCCTTTTATTTGACTTATAACATCGTTGATCTATAAAAATATCAAAAAAAATTAACCTTGAATAACTCACGATAGAGGAGAAAATGAGAGGAGAGGCTCTAGAAGAAGGAAGAAATCATCGAGGTGATCCCAATAGAATCGACAGTGTTTGATTTGGTGAATGAACTATAGTTCAATGCCTCAGAGAAGTTTCGGTGATTCCAGTCCGTCCATGATGAGACCGGGCCAGAAGAATACATTTTTGTGAAAGAGACACAACCCTAGTACATTTAATGAAATAAAAGAAAAATTACACTACGTATACTATTAATGAACAAGTCGTGTAATCACCTCAGCCGGCCCCCGACAATAGCGGTCTTCCAAATCTCCCCAGATGGTCATGTCATGACTGTTACACACCCATGAAGTGGTCATACGCAGTAACAGGTTACACGGCATGTACCCCAATGTACACAGCATGTACTCTTAAAATTTCCAAATACTCTGTGTTTCCTCAAAAACACCAGAAAAAAAGATCCATACCATAAAAGATGATCTGGATTTTAAAAACCTTACACATTAAAGTAATTCATCCCTGAATTTCCCTAATAAGGTGATGAAGAAGAAGAATCCTGGAACAGCTTCGGCCACTATGATCACACATCAGCCTCCTTCCATGTCTCGTCTGATACTAGCCCGTGTTTCCACAACACCAGTACCAGAGGATTGGACCAGCTATAGAGAACATTCACATTGTGGTCAAAAATCAAGATATGATTATCCTTGAATGATGTTTCAACCTCTAACTCAGCCTCCTTAGGTTGAAAAAAAATGAGATGGGTCAGAGAAGTAATGTTGAAACAGAGAAAAGTGGAAGACGTCATGCATAGCTCGGCACCTCTAAGGTAACTATAATCGATAGGAAACTGGCCCGACTCTCTCCAAAACCTCAAATGGCACAACATAACTAGGTGAAGGATTTACCTATCTCTTTAAACTCATGTCT
Source organism: Viscum album (assembly GCA_963277665.1). Lineage (NCBI taxonomy): Eukaryota > Viridiplantae > Streptophyta > Magnoliopsida > Santalales > Viscaceae > Viscum > Viscum album. Next base: position 417,709,550 of record OY728123.1, on the reverse strand, counting down.
CCAACCCTCGGTGTGAGATGTAGGAAAACCTGAACTCCGACATCGAACTCTAGAGGTTGTCTTTGTCGATCATTATATGACATCTATCGTGACTGTGAAGTAGCCATCCTCTTCCAAATCGACTCATCCTTCTCTATGTTCTCCGGCATAAGATGTGGTCCCATCATAGCTACCTATCCAACTTCTAGCCAACATAGGGGTGATTGGCATGGCCTACCGTACAATGCCTCATAAGGTTCCATCTGAATACTTTCTTGGAAAGTATTATTGTAGGAAAACTCTACCTGAGGTTTTTGCTTCTCCCATTAACCTCCAAAATCTAGGAAGAATGTTCGAAGCATGTCCTCCAACACCTGAATCGTATGCTCTAAAATTCCATCTTTCAAGGGAAGGTAATATGTACTCAAAAGTACTAGTATTACCAAATCCCTATATAGTGACTGTCAGACCTGGGAAATAAAACAAGAATCTCTGTCTGAAATGATGGAGTGTGGAACCCAATGTTGATGTGCAATCTCCCATATGTGAAACCTTCCCAGATCATCAACACTAAAGGACTCCTTTATCGGTAACAAAGGTGAATTCCTTTGAGTTAAGTAATGACAACTCATATGGCATCATTCCCTCGAGGTGACCTCGAAAAACCTGTCACGAAGTCCCTCGTGACATCATTCTACATCCACTCAGGAATGGGTAACTATTTTAAAAGCCTTGTTGGTTTTTTATTCCATGAATATAGATGCTGATAGGTGCAACACCTCATCACAAATCCAGTGACATATCTCTTCAAACCAGGCCACCAATACTGACGGTGTAGATCTCGAAACATCTTGGTTACACCAGGATGAACTGCCCGAACTGAAGAATGAAAAATCCAAAAAATTTCCTCACATATGTCTGCTGAAACCCATATGGTTCCGTATAATCCCAAGATATAATCTTAACCTATAGTCCATCCACAAATAGGGTCCTATCCTGAAACACACTCCCATAGAACTAGGCCCTCAGATTCTGATAGGTGCCTCATTTTCAATCGATCAAGAAGAGTATAGATAACAGCTACATAAGAATGAAACATCTTCCTCTATCTATCAGGCACCTCCCAATGAATCTTAGAGAACAGTTCCATAAGATTCCACTCACTTCTGACATCATGAACTACCTGTATCAGAGTCCTCCTTCTCAATGCATCTACCATTTTTTTCCTTTCCCATACGTGTAGGAAATATCAAGGTCAATAGACTGAAGGTACTCAAACAATAATCATTGTCTCAGATTTAAGTCACACTGGGTAAATATGTACTTGAGACTCTTCTGGTCAATGTACACCCAAAAATTATCTCCCATAAGGTAATGTCTCCAACAACGTGAGGATTGAACACTTTATTCCAACTCAAAATCGTGCATCGTGTATTTCTTCTTATATTGCCTCAACTGCCGACACCCATACGCAATGACGCCTTCCCCTGCATAAGAATTTCTCCCATCCTGATACCTAATTCATTATAGTAAAAATTATAACTCTTTCCTAGCATTGGAAATACTATTATTGATGTTGAAGTTAACCTCACTTTTAGATCCTGAAAGAATGAATCACGGGAATCTATCCATATTTACTCCACACCCTTCTTAGTCAGGCCCATTAGTAGTACTTCTAAGCGTGATAAGTAATGTATAAATCATATGTAGTAACTAGCCATACCTAGAAATCATTGTACCTCAAAGACTTCCTTTGGCTGCCCCCATGAAATTACTTCTCTCAATTTCTCTTGGTCAACTGATACTTCTGTCTCTTCGATAACCTGACCCAAGATTTGAATCTAGTCCATCCAAAGTTTCATTTTCAGAGCTTAGCATATAACAAATTATTTCTCAGTGTACTCAAAATGATCTCAAGATGTGTGGCATGGTCATGTCGAATGTAAGAGTACACCAATATATCTTCCATGAAAAAAACACCAAAGGAGTCCAATTATGGATAGAAAACATGGCTTATTGGTGCCATGAAAATAGTCTGCATGTTCGTGAGACCAAACGACATAACCACATACTCATGTAGACCATGCCTACACAGAAATGATTTAAGAGTTATATATGATGGTCTATCATGAAACCGATGATAACTAGATCTCAAGTCATTCTTTGAGAACACCTGGGCTCCTCTAAGCTGATCAAAGAGATCATCAATCATCGTAAAAGGATAGTGGTTCTTGACCATCAACTTCTGTAGCTTCCAATAATCCTGACAATGTCTGAGGGTATTGTCCACATTCTTCACAAACTTGATAGGAGAACCCCAAGGATTGTTACATGGTCGGATGAAAACCTTTGCCTATAACTTCTCTAACTACTTCTTGAGCTCCTATAACTCTAGTGTTGCCATCATATAAGGAGTAGTGCACACCAGTGCCACTCCTGGCATAGTATCAATAGGGAAATATACCTCTCGCTCTGTAGGTAAACATGAAAAGTATTTTGGAATGAAATCCCTAAAACAATACACCACTGGAACAAAGTCCATCTGTGAAGTCCCCTGGTCATCAAGATACAGACTACTAATCTAGTATATAACTTCTCTTAACCCATGATGCTTGGGTCCTTCCTTGATCCCCTTGACATCCAATTCGCCCTTATGTAGGGACAAACCTCCCTCTATTGATGTGAAACATACCCTATGGAAATAGAAATTGACAACAGCCTGGGCCTTCGTGCTATGAAATGGGTTTCCCTCTACCCAGTTAAAAAGAGGTCATTGATTTTATTTAATAATAAAATTGAGACTTCTTCCCCATCCTTTAAAAAAATAGTCCATTCCCAGAATGACATCATTCCCCCTTTATCTCAAATACATAAAGGTCCAATAACAAGAGTCCCCCACCAACCTTAAGAGGCCACTCCATGCACTGACACAAATTAGCTATTATATTCCCCAATGAAGCATTCAGTGTAAAGATATCGGTAGAAGTAAAGATATAGAGCCCAAGGCTCTCCACAATAGAAATTGATATGAAACAATGGGAAGCCCCTATATCAAAAACTGATGAAGCTAAAATTGAGGCAACTAGAATTGTACCTCTAACTGTAGAGGGTCAAAGATACTGCTGATGTTGGGTCTTCTCTCTCAAAAAAACCTGACCACCACCACGGCCATGTGTAGATTTGTGTTATCTCAAAGAAGAGCCACCCTACGGTGTCAAAAACCATATGTCTGACCACTATGGCTACGACCTCCACCTTGGACTGAATGGCCAAAAGAACTCCAGTTCCCTAACTGATGAGAAACTAGTTGTCCTGTTCCTGAATGTGGATCCATATCAGAACCACTATCACCAGCTGCTGGTGAGAAAAATTGATAGAAACACTGAAGTTGAACCATTTTTTCACAAGATCAGAACTCAAGTGGGTCTCTCAGGAAATGTGGCCTTGTATTCCCACTCGTCTCGCACTAGTATCATACCACCTGGCTACTTGAAGGAGTATCCCACCTACTCGGGTCACTATGTGTAGACTACCTATGGCGGTTCCTACTATTAGACGGAGTAATACCAACTCTGAATGATGAGTCTCCCTTTCTCACTGCTACTGAATCCCTCAAGTTATGCTCTGTTATCAGTGCATGTTTGACTATAGAAGTGAAGGAAGTCAAACTAAAGATGTTAAACTGAGATCAATTGTCTTGCCTGAGACCATCCTCAAACAACCTCTCCAAATATTACTACTCACCCCCAGAATGGGTGTGAAGTGCTGCATTTCTGGGAACTGAGAAGAATACTCCATAATTGAGAGAGTAACCTACTCCAAACTCATGAACTCTCGTGCTCAGTTGGCCCTCAAAGTCTTCGGGTAGAACTAATCATTGAAGGCATGATGGAACTCATCCCAATAAATTAACCTAATGGCGTACCTCATTTGATATCACATCTCACCATCTCAAGGAGGAATCCCAATGTATGTATGTTTTGAGAATCTCCCTCCTCTCTGGAGGTGTCTCCAGATGGTTGAAGAAATACACCATGGCTTATAACTATGACTATGTAGCTTGAGGTCCTCCATCACCTGAGAAATTAGGAGGATGTTGCTGCTCAAAAACTTGCATCAAATCTTCCACAGACGGGGCCAGGTTTGGTGCTCCCTGGAAGGCCTACATAAACCAAACGAATTTATCATGGAACTGTGAATCAGCACCTATATCTGGAATGACGATTGGTGCCAAGATGAGCACGATGGGAGGATCTTTTATTAGTCTCTAATATTCTATTTCTGGTGTATGATTTCTACCATGGATCTAGCATAAAACTGGAGGAAACCATTGTGGCATGACTCTACAGGGTCAAGCGCACACCTTTGGTCAAGATTATAAAGCACTGAAACATAAACGTGTAAGAGCAGAACAAGAGAAAGAAAGAAATGAATATTTATAAAACAAGGATACAAGATGTGTATAACCCCTACAAAAAAAGTTACCTTGATAATTTATGTGGTTGTGCACTTATGCCAATCCTAGTTGTGTAACACCCTTAAACACAACATGTTCATCCTCAGACACGATGTGTACTTGAATCATTCCCCCCTTCCCGATTTTTTCTACACTACTATACACACGGAAACTACCTGAGTAACTCTACATAGCACGTGCTCCCTAGAAATAACATGTATCTCTTAAGTCATAAACATATGTGTCATTAGTCACATGGTCGGTGACACTGTCGACTCAACATGGCGTGTACAACCTCAGTTTCATTCACCTGTGTCGTTGGTCACATGGTAGGACACATGGTCCTTACTACACAACGTGTACTCCTAGTACAAGGCGTGTTCCACCAAACAATTACAAACCCTAGGTTCCGGCTCATACAGTCATCCACACAGTTAAGTACTCCATGGAGTGTACATACAGTACACGGTGTGTACTTATGGGAGGTTTTTCCCTCTCGAAAATAAGGATAGATGGTGTGTATTCATGAATACACACCATGTATTCTGGATTTTTTCAGATAGTAAGCCTCATAAACTACTCTGGAACCCCATAAAATCACTAAAACAAACATTAAAGTGCAAAATTCTGATCTATGGCGAATCATACTCCCCTTGAATCAAAGCTTGGAATCATATTCATGTCACATAGTAAGTATAACAGTGAAATCAAACACATGATCCACCAAATTATGATCCTTTAGAGCCCATAACACATCTGGAAGAAAATATTGGCATTCTTTCAATCAAATCCATACACAATAAGTAATACCCTATCAAATAGTAGGTATTCTATCAAGGAATATATCACAATAACATGAATACCTAGCATAACTTCTATCACAACAACATGAAATCAATAATGCACCCTAAATGGCATGACAATAATGCATGACATGTGATCTATAGAAACTACTTATATGGTACATGAGATGGAATACCCTCATCTCATTGGGTTGTAATATAAATAGAACCTCAAAAACATCAATGTTAATAGAAAAAAACATTTGAAACACACAACGGTGAAATCAAATCAATTGTAGTGATTACCAAACCATAAAAAAATTGAAATATTCAAGGAATATTGGCTTTTTCCTCTACACGGGTAAGAAACTCTGGGGCAAAACTTTACTACCAACTACCTATTCCATCATACCCATTTATATAGGCTCCAAACAGTATGTCAAGATGAGAAAAATTACTCTAATACCAATTTGTAATGTCCTAGTTCCATGTGCTACCCAATGGTTCCCCGTACTCGGTTGGTCACATGGCCTCAAGTGCATTTCCCCAAATGCCAGAGGTGGCCGACTGGCAGTGAGGGTCTTGGGTGTGATAGTGTGGAAACAATGCTTTCATTGGAAGAGTAACACAGTAGAAACAAACAAATAACAGTAGCAGAAGCATTAATACCGCATAATAATTAAACAGTGGAATACTGAAAGTAAATAAACTAGTGAAGTAAATATATATAAATGATCCATGTCACATATGTCTAGGAAAGAAACCTAACAAGTAACAATTTTGGAACACATTACTAAACCCCAAAAAATAAAGCAAACAATCTCTATTAGCATCGCAAGCCTCGGCATGGTCCCATGCTCTCTATCTCCATAGCAATGAATTACCTGAAGTAGAAGGGCTCTTTCCCTTTTCTATACCTACAACAATATATTCTGTTTGGTCCCAAAAGCATGACCCAAATAGGTGTGAGATGAATCCCAATAATCCACCAACAAAAAAATATCCCTAAATGTTAGTAAATATATATAGTAGGAAACTATACAAAATGAAGTAATAAAACAGGAAGTACTCAATGTAAAAAATCCTATAGAATGAACTTCATTCATTTACTTTTACCCATTATTAAACAAATCATTCAGAAGAGACCCTCTAGAAAGTTCTCGCAGTCTAACCCCTCTGTGTTAGCTTAATCAAAGACTCTGAGGAAGCACTCACTGTCAATTCCTCTTGTGAACTTTTATCGGTAAATTATAAACTCTCTGAAAAAACACTCAACATCCAATTACCCTTGTGGTATTAGAACAGTATGTTACAGAAATTTTGAGGGAGCACTCAACATACATGCCACTAATACAAAAACAGTTTTTCCCAGTGCTAACATTTATCAGTGCTAATGAAAAAGCGCTGATAAAGGGACCCCCTTTTTCAGCGCCTTTTTAGTAGCGCTCATAAAGGGTCGACTTCAAGAAAAAATTAATGAAAAATAATATATTAATATATAAATATATAAATATAGTTATATTGATATAAATATAATATATAATTTTTAAATATATTTTAGATAAGTGTAAATATACATTTACAGTTAATAAAATTAATATATATGATATTTCATGAGAATGGATTATAAAAATTGAATAAAACATTTTTCATTAATAATTTTATAATTATTATGGATCACTAGTCATTTAATAACAATTTGAAGACTAAAAAAATTAAAAAAAAATTAAAAAAGATCCAAAATATGTAGAAAACACAACTCAAACTTCAGACGACCATAACTTTTGATCCGGGTGTTCGTTTGAGCTCTACCACATATCAAATCAAAGCCTGTGACAAGCTCTACATCGTCGTGACTTATGGGGACCCCGGTCAAGGTTTTTTCGAGGGAAAAAGAGGCCCAGAACGCCTCCAAACCTGATTTTTTAGTCGGGGTACCCCGATTTTTAAACATTTTGTGGATTTTCAGCCTCGTTTAATGGGGTATTATTGACTTTTTTGTGGGGACTGTATTTATTCCAAGTTATTACATTCATATTGACATTATTTCTTTGAAATTTCACTGTTTTTTATAATGCACTACTATTTATAACCAAATATATAACAATATATACATATTTGTTATATATTCACACCTAAAAATGTAATTATAAATATATATAATAAAATATATTTACATATAAAATATATTAGTTTTATCTAAATAATAACTAATATCCATATTATTTAAAATAAAAATATATGAATATATATATACCTATATATTAATCTAACTATATATATATATATATTAATCTAACTATATATATTAATATAACTACACATATATATACAAATATTACTATAAATAAATATATTAATATTAATATTAATATATATATTAATATCACTATAAATATATATATTAATATAACTATATATATATTAATACAACTATATATATATATTAATATAAATATATATTACTATATGAATAAATATAACTATATATATATATTAACATGACTATATATATTAATATAACTATATATATATTAATATAACTATATATATATTAATATAAATATATATTACTATACAAATAAATATATAACTAAATATATATAAATAAATAGAGATATATATTAATATAACTATATATATTCATATAAATATATATTATCATACGAATAAATATAAATATATATATATATCATAAAATGGAAAACAAATCAAAATAGAGGAGTGGTAAGGGCGTAGGCGCGCAAGGGGGAGGTCTCGAGTTCAAATCCTGGTGGAGGTAGGGGCGCGCGTGCATGGGGGAATATTGGAGAAACTGCTGATAAAGGGTGGAGGGGGTGCGTGGGGAACTGTAGGGTGGCGGAAAATCGCTGTAATTAGGAGAGATCAAGCGCTATAAAGGCACCCCTGATTGGCAGTATTTTTTTAATTTTTTTTAATTTTTTTAATTTTTCTTACTTTTTATCAGCACTAAAATGAAAGCGCTGATAAAGGAAGTGCTGATAAAGGACCCTTTTATCAGTGCTTTTTTCATCGATAAAGGATCCCTTTTATCAAGGCTTTTTTTCGCTGATAAAAGGGCTCTTTATCAGCGCTGATATAGGGGACCCCCACCCCTTATCTTCACCGGCTTTAACAGAGCTTTTCTAGCACTGTTAAAGGCCATTTTTAGCGCTGATAAAAATCATATTTGTAGTAGTGTCCCCAATATGGTCTCGCAACATGAAAGGTAACAAACACTCTGGGGAATCCCTCAGCATCAATTCACCCTGTGGTCACACTACATAAGGGTTCCCATAGCCCTTTCTAATAAAGTTTTTCATAAAAGAAATCCAACCACTAAATTAAATATCAAATTCTACATATATAAACAACTAAAATTCATATCATAATCATTTCATATAATAAAACTTGATCCAAACAACACAAGGTAAATAAATCATAATATCATAATATGTCGTTCTTGACCCAATAGTCAATATCAAACAAACATTTGAAAACACATCCACAACAACAAAATAAACCCTATTCTTAATCAAAATATCATTATGAAGAAAAAGAAACATTTATTGAAAATAACATGGTTAAATTTACTAAACACGCAATACCCTAAACTAGGTTATTTGTCGCTTTTAGTATATATAATTCAAAGACAACTACCGAAAGGAACAAAACACCTACCTCAACACTGTACGATCGATATAGTTTAATCTCACCCTTTTAATAAACAAATAATGTCATATATCTACAAAACCATCAAAAACATTCAACCTTGAATAACACACAAAGCAGGAGAAAACTAGAGGAGAGGATCTAGAAGAAGGAAGAACCCAACTAGGCGATTCTAATGCAGTCGATGGTGTTTGATTCGGAGAATGAATGGAGGGTCGGTGGCTCAGATAAGTTTTGGAGATTACTATCACTACTGGATGAGACGGGGCTAGAAGAAGTTGTTTTTTTAATGATATGCAACCCCGGTCCATTTAATGAAATAAAATAAAAGGTACACATTATGTACTGTTAATGAACATGTCATGTAATCTCCTCAGCCGACCCTCAAAACTAGTAGTCTTTCACATCACCCCACATTGCCATGTCTCAACTGATACATGCCCAAGATGCGGTCGTACGCAGTAACAACATACGTGCCATGTATTCCTAAGTACACAGCATGTACTCCTAAAATAACCAAAAACTCCACTTTTCCTCAAAAACACCAGAAACTAAGATGCATACTTGAAATAAAGATCCATGTTCTTAAAAAATCCACCATTAAAAAATTTGTCCCCAAATTTCCATAAGAAGGTGGTAAATAAGATGAATCCTCGAATAGATCTGGCCATTGTGATCGCACATCATTCCCCCTCTCCAAAGTCTCGTCTTGTACTCGCCCATGCTGCCACAACTCCCGTACTAGAGGAACAAACCGGCCCGATATAACTTTCTATCTATAATCAAAAATCCATATTTCGTGCTCCTCGATAAATGAATCCAACTCTAACTCAACCTCCTTCTGATGAAAACCATGAGATGGGTTTGAGAAGTAACTTTGCAACTGAGAAATATGGAAGGCGTTGTGCAAATCTCAGTACCTCTAAGGTAACTGCACTTGATATAAATCTCACCTAAATCTCTCCAAAACCTTAAACATACCATCCTATCTTGGTGAAATCTCCCATGTCTCATAACACTTCTATTTCCCAACCTTTGTGAACATTTAGGAAAACCTGATTTATGATCTTGCACTCTAGAGGTTGTCTCAATAAATCATTACAAAACTTCTATCCTGACTGTGCAGTAGCTATCCTCTTCTGAATCAACTCCACTTACTCTATGGTCTCCAGGACGAGACAAGGTCCCAGCATAGTGGTCTCTCCTACTTCCCGCAAACATTGGGGTGATCAGCATGGACTACCATAAAATTCCATATGAGGTGTCTTCTGAATAGTTTCCTAAAAACTATTATTTTAGGAAAACTCCACCATAGGTATGTGTTTCTCCTATGAACCTCCAAAATAATGGACACAAGCTCGAAGCATGTCCTCCAGCACTTGAATCGTATGCTCGGACTGGCCCTCTATCTTGGGATGGTATGTATCGCTTAAGTCAAAAACATATGTGTCCTTAGTCACAAGGTCCGTGAAACTGTCGACTCAACATGGCGTGTACAACCTGAGTTCCATCCATGTAATGACCCAATGCTTTTCAATGGAGAATTCCCTTCTTATATCTATGTCATAAAAACACAAAATAATGAACTACTAAGTGATAGGTAACCTTTAAACATAATTTTGTTACCCCTATGTTTGGAATTTTAAAAATGCAACATTCACGGTTGTGTTCAGGATAGTTTTTGGAATCCAATGAAACAAAAATAATTTTTGGTGAATAGTATCCTACCCTTATGAATAGTAACCTACCCTTATGAATAGTAATATGACCCTTATGAATAGTAAATAATAGTAACATTACCTATGAATAATAAAATAAAATTTAGACATCATATATAGTGATAATTTGACCTTAGTAAACGTTTTCGGTATTTTATAAGTCATAAATAATTAATTACAATTATTTAACTAATTTAAAAGAATATTTATTTTCCTGAAATATATTCATAAATTATTGAATCAATGTCTAATAGTTTTTATATAATTTTATAATACCCTAAGTAATTTTTGAAAGAACTGCAAAATCAGTTTTAATTTTAAAAACTGTTTTTTTAAGTAAAATATGATTTTAATTAAATATTAAATTAATAATATTTAGAAAATTATTTTTGAAAAATGGAATTAATTTTTGGATTCTACACATTGAAAAATGGTTGGGGTAAAATTTTGGGGTTTTTCTGAGATACTTGAATTTTTGATGAATAGTAGAATACATTAATTTATCATATAAATACATTTTAATTAAGTCCCACTATTCCTGACATCACAAGTGATGTAAGCACCCAAATCCCGAATTCACAAGTCTAATTTACTATTCTTAGTCATCCAAGACTCACTATTCCTTGTCTTTGGTGAAATTAATAAACTAATCAATTTCATATTAAGGAAACCTCTCTCCCCTCCACTATAAAAGCCACCCATTACTCCCTCATTTCCTCACACCTCTCAACCTCCATGCCTTCTCTGAATTCTACCCAAAAACCTTCCCTAGCTCATCCCCCACGTCCAAAATCTTCTGGTCTCATCAAAAGACCAAGCCCAGATTCCTTAAAGAGGATCTCAAGAGAAGGATTCTAAAGGTAATTTCTCTCTCTCTTCTCCTTTAATTTCCTTTCAAGTTCAAGTTCCTTTCTTGATATCTCCCTACTTATCTTCATCCAAACTGTTTTGTAAATCCAGTATTATAAATATACTGTAATATTATTATTCTAATGTTATATTATATCCCCCCACACCCTTTCCCCCTTCCTTTTATTTTATTAAAGAGAACGTTGTTCATGTGGTGATAATTTATCACCTTCAAAAACAACATGCTCTCTTCTTACATTTATACCTTCAATCTGGTCATGAAACCATTTTTATGGTTGAACTAGAATGTTTTATATGTATTATTTTCTATTTTAAGTTATGGAAATAACCTATGGCCTTATTACTGAGATAAATGTTAAAACAAGATCGTTGTGATCCAAAAACCGCTCAAATTAACCCAAATAACCATCATTAAATTTTTATCTAATGATTCATCCACTTGGATCTAATATAACTCATTATAAAATCATTCAAGCTTCTTTAATATCATTAATAACATGTAATATCAGTTCTGGGTGTTTACCCATGATCTACCCAAACATCAATTTAAAAATACAAGTGGACCGCTCAAGAAAACCATAAAAACGAACATCCCCGAACTATGTTTTTAAACTCTATAAGTCATCCAAAGGAACATAATATGAAATAATGAAACCAGAATGAACCCTATTAATGTATAAAAGGTTCTGGAATTTCTAATTAATGAATATAATGTCATTATACAGGACATTAAAGAGAAGGAGGCATTCGAGTACAAGGTAAGGGGAAATCTCGAACCCAATTTTCTTCCTTCGGGTTCTCCCTCTTTCACTCCATTTTTGATATGGTTACTCCCCAAAGGTCTTTTATTCATCTTTCCCTTTACTTTTCTGGGATATACATGTTTGTAACTGGTTTTTATGTCCATCAAAATGTTTTCCAAAAGAACTCTTCTTTCAAGATCTCACCTTTTACCTCTCATTCAAGGTTGATGGTTCTTATATCAAGTATGTTGTTCCCTCTTTCTTTTGGGAACCCAAAGTTTATGAATGTGTTATTATGAGATGAAACCCATTCCTTTACATGGGTTATTTATGTACATGTCTATGTGTTCTATGTGTCAAGAATGATAATGATAATGTTATGATGTGACGGGTGTTCCCGGAATTATATAGCGCAATATGAATGTTTAAATGTGATGGGTGTGCCCGGAATTATATAGCGCTCCAATGCATTGGGTAAAGTGATGAATATCATGAGTAAATGTGAAATGATGCGTGAACATGATGCTATATGTTTTCACAAGTATGTGTGGTAGTTAACCACTAAGACATGATGTTTCATTTTTATGCTTTGCCACATTTCAAGTATATTGTTTATGCTCCTCTAATGTTCAAGATCTTCTTCCTATGTCATGATTATGCTCAACCCATGCTATATTGTTCTTATCTATCCACTTACTGGGCTTTTAGCTCACCCCTTTTGATTTATATCCTCAGGTGGCTACATGTACTAAGGAGTGGACAAGTGCTACTAAGAAGCTATAGAAGAAGAGATTAAATGAATTTTTATGCTTGATGTTGTACTTGTTATGTGGGGTCCTAGTATTCCCAAGACACTAAACCTCTGGATCCTCCATGTGTAATACTATTATGTTGTTTATCTTTGAAATGATGTAATAGTAATTTAAGAAATGGTTGGGTCGCTATAGTTGGTATCAGAGGAATGGTTTAGTTAATTTGGGAATTAGGATTAGTGAACCCTAAAGAAAACCTCTAGCTTGAGACTAAGAACAAATATGAACACAAGGATATTTACCTAGGGATCCCATATGTCATGTTGTTGGTATAATTTTTTAAAAGGATAAGTTATTCACGACTTGTTTACTTATGTTTTGTTCTAACCTTTTCTATTTTAGAAAATAGTGGGAACCAGGAGAAATCAGGCCAACAACTCTTGTGAAGGCCAATGCAACAATTGCCAGAACGACATCCCCAATGATTTTGGAGGTGGAGTTCAAAACTTCATGGCGATGCTTACCCAATTATCCCGGGTTATGAATAATAACCATAATAATGGGGAACTTCCTCCTTCACCAAAGAGGGAGCAGCTAGCTATCGAATGTTTTATGCGGCAGTGACCACCGACGTTTTGTGGATCTTCTGATCCACTAGTTGCGGAACAGTGGGTCAACTCCATGGAGAAGATCTTTTCTGTTCTTCACTGTTCCGAGACGGAGATGGTGACTCTAGCCGTTTATCGTCTAGATGGAGAAGCTGATCAATGGTGGACTTTGATTAAGAACACCAAGCCAAGGGATTAAATTGAAGAGATGGAATGGGAAGAGTTTAAGATAATGTTTCTTAATAAGTACTTCCCAAGAACGCTTCGCATGAAGATGGAGAGAGAATTCATAGAGATCAAGCAAAAAGAAGGAGAATCTGTCACAACCTATGAAGAAAATTTCACAAGGCTCACAAGGTATGCTTCGGGTTTTGTTATCAACAATGATAGCAAAATTGATAGATTCTTTAGTCGATTAAAACCACATCTTCGAAAAGCTCTTGCAATTAGAGACTTTGGGAGTTATGAATAAGTTGTTCGGTGTGCTCTCAAAGTGGAGATGGATTTTGGAGAATTGTCCCATGGCTATGGTGATATGAAAAGAACGATGGAGTTTCATGCTGGTGGATCTAGTGATAAAGATGGGAAGAAAACACAACGACCCACTTTCCAAAAATGTGGGAAGTTGCATAATGGGAACTGCCTCAAAGGGATAGGGAAATGCTTCAAGTGTGGGAAAGAAGGAAACCTAGCTCACGAGTGTCGAAGAGACATGAAAAGGAAGGATAATGTAGCCGATGAATGGAGAGAACCCCTCGTGGTTCAATTCTACAACTGTAAGGAGCTAGGGCAATATTCAAACCAGTGCACTATACCTCGAGCTCTCGAGGGTAATCAGCACCAACAACCACCAAAGCCAAAGGAACAAGGGAAGGCTCATGCCATCACTACTGTGGAGGTGGAACATGACAATGAAGTCGTACAAGGTACACTTCCTATTCACTCAAGAATGGAAAAAGTCTTATTTGATTCTGGTTTTACGCATTCCTTTATATCTTGCAAGTTTTCTAGAACTATAGAATTGAAGCCCCGAAACCTTGAAGTAGAGGTATCTGTAAAAACACCAAGTGGTGCAATCATTGCAACCCAAGTGTTTGATTCTTCTCCTATTGACATATGTGGGAAGATTCTTCTGGCAAATCTCGTAATACTTCCCTTGGTGGAATTCGACGCTATAATGGGAATGGATTGGCTCTCATTATATAGAGCACACATCAACTGTCGGGAAAAGGAAATATATTTTCATATTCTGAACCATCCCATGCTCCTCTACAAATGCAAGGAAGATCATGAATCTCCTTTGAGAAATCCATCAATGGTGTGGGTGATGATTCCCTATGAAGAAGCATACCTCGCCCAAATGTTTGAGTCGAAGGAAAGTTCCAACCTTGAGGAAATGCCCATCGTAAGGGAATACGGCGATGTATTTCCCAAAGAGTTACCTGGAATTCCCCCGGATCGTGAGGTAGAGTTCTCAATTGAACTCATAACCGGAGCTACTCCTATCTCAAAGTGCCCCTATAGGATGGCTCCTATCGAAATGGAGGAGTTAAAGAAGCAGCTGCAAGAGCATCTGGGCAAAGGGTTCATACGCCCTAGTGCATCACCTTGGGGTGCGCCAGTGCTCTTTGTAAAGAAGAAGGATGGAACCATTCGGCTGTGTATCGATTATCGGGAACTCAACAAGATCACCATAAAGAACAAGTATCCTATCCCAAGGATTGATGACTTGTTCGATCAGTTAAGAGGAGCTCAATACTTCTCAAAGGTGGATCTTCGTTATGGATATCATCAAGTAAAGGTGAAGAAGGAAGATATTCAGAAGACTGCCTTCCGTACAAGGTATGGGCACTATGAGTTTTTGGTGATGCCCTTCGGACATACTAATTCCCCTGCAATCTTCATAGATTTGATGAATAGAGTCTTTAGACATTACCTCAACAAATTTTTGGTAGTGTTTATTGATGATATTCTAATTTACTCCAAGAGTAAGGAGGAACATGAAGAGCATCTAAGACTTGTGTTGGCGACATTGAGAAAGGAGAAGTTGTACGCCAAGTTCAGAAAGTGTGACTTTTGGATGAATCAAGTCACGTTCTTGGGACATGTGATCACAAGCGAGGGAATTTCTATGGACCCTTCAAAGACAAAGGCGATTGAAGAATGGCCCAGGCCCTCTAGTGTCACAGAAATCCATAGTTTTCTTGGATTAGCTTGGTACTACCGACGTTTTGTGAGAAACTTCTCACGATTTTCAAGCCCGCTAACTACGTTAACAAGGAAAGGGGTAAAGTATGTATGTACGGAAGAATGTGAGGGTAGCTTCAAGGAGCTAAAGAGAAGGATGATCACTGCACATGTACCCACACTACTGAAAAGTGGAGAAAGTTTTGTGATATACAGTGATGCTTCAAAGAAAGGCTTGGGTTGTGTACTCATGAAAATGTTAATGTGATAGCCTACGCCTCACGACAGTTGATGATCAATGAGCAGAACTACCCGACGCATGATCTAGAGCTGGAAGCCGTGATTTTTGCCATGAAAATCTGGCGACATTACCTTTATGGTGAGAAGTGTGACATATACACCGACCACAAGGGCCTAAAGTATATATTCACACAAAAGGAGCTCAACATGCGTCAAAGGAGATGGTTAGAGCTAATCAAGGATTACGATTGCTCTATTCACTATCATCCTGGAAAGGTGAACAAGGTAGATGATGCCCTAAGCATGAAAGAACCTGCTACTCTATCCATGTTGAGGATTGAGAAAGACCATATCTTCTTAGATATGCAAAGGATGGATTTGGGAATCGTAAGGGCAGGGGATACATCCTACCTTGCCCAAATGATTGCGCAACCATCCATCCAACAGAAGATTAAGGAAGCACAAAGGGATGATATGGAGATACAAAAGAGGGTGAATGCAGTAAAAGAAGGGAAGCTGCAAGAGTTCCATATCGACGATGATGGTGTGATTCGGTTTGGAACGCGGCTTTGTGTGCCTTCATCACCCGGAATGAAGAACGATATATTGGATAATGCACATAGCTCAACTTTATCTATTCATCCTAGAAGTACCAAGATGTATCATGATCTCTGAGAACACTTCTGGTGGGATAACATGAAGAAGGAGACTACGGAATATATATCAAGGTGCTTGGTATGTCAGCAAGTTAAAGCTGAGCGGAAAAAGTCCAAAGGTATGATGCAGCCATTGCCTATACCCATGTGGAAATGGGAAAATGTTACTATGGACTTTGTCATGGGTCTCCCGAAAACGTCAAGAGGAAATAATGCGATATGGGTTGTGGTTGACCGACTCACCAAGACTGCCCATTTTATCGCTATTCAGGAAGACCTCTCACTTGAACAACTTGCAAGGATATATGTGAAGGAAGTAGTGAGATTGCACGGTGTTCCACTCTCGATTGTCTCTGACCGTGATCCAAGGTTCACTTCTAAATTCTGGAGGAGCCTTCAACATGCCTTGAGTACTGAATTAAATTTCAGCACGACCTATCACCCCCAAACTGATGGTCAGTCTGAAAGGACTATTCAGACACTTGAAGATATGCTAAGATCCTGCTCTGTAGAATTCAAAGGTGGTTGGGATCAGCATCTCCAATTGGTTGAGTTCTCATACAACAATAGTTTCCACTCGAGTATTCAGATGGCTCCGTATGTAGCTCTTTATGGGAAGCGATGTAGAACTCCAACCTGATGGGATGAAGTTGGAGAACGAAAGCTACTTGGTCCCGATCTTGTTCAAGAGATGACAGAGAAGGTTCAAGTCATCCAGAAACATATCAAAGCTGCTCAAAGACGGCAAAAGAGCTATGCTGAAAATCGTCGAAGGGACTTGGAGTTCGACGTTGGAGATAAATCCTGCCTTCGAATATCTCCATGGAAGAGAGTCATGCGATTCGGGAAGAAAGGGAAGCTAAGCCCAAGGTACATTTGCCCCTTCGAGATCCTTGATCGTATAGGAGCCGTGGCCTATCGTCTAGAACTTCCACCGAATATGGCTCAAGTTCATGATGTGTTTCACATATCACTACTGAGGAAGTACATTCCAGACCCCTCACATGTACATAACTGAGAGGTGGTATAGTTGAAGATGATCTCTCATATGAGGAGCAGCCGGTAAAAATTCTGGACCGAAGTGATAAGGATCTACGCAACAAGACAACCCGCCTTGTCAAAGTGTTGTGGAGGAACCAAAAGTTTGAGGAAGCAACTTGGGAACTGGAAGAGGCAATGAAGGAGAAGTACCCTCACCTGTTTGTGTAAAGTGAAATTTCGGGGGCGAAATTTCTTAAGGGGGGAAGAATGTAACGACCCAATGTTTTTCAATGGAAAATTCCATTCTTATATCTATGTCATAAAAACACAAAATAATGAACTACTATGTGATAAGTAACCTTTAAACATAATTTTTTCACCCCTATCTTTGGAATTTTAAAAATCCAACATTCACGGTTGTGTTCTAGATAGATTTTTGGAATCCAATGAAACAAAAATAATTTTTGGTGAATAGTAACCTACCCTTATGAATAGTAACCTACCCTTATGAATAGTAATATGACCCTTATGAATAGTAAATAAGAGTAACATTACCTATGAATAATAAAATAAAATTTAGACATCATAGAAAGTGATAATTTGACCTCGGTAAACATTTTTGGTATTTTATAAGTCATAAATAATTAATTATAATTAATTATTTAATTTAAAAGAATATTTATTTTCCTGAAATATATTCATAAATTATTGAATCAATGTCTAATAGTTTTTAGATAATTTTATAAGACCCTAAGTAATTTTTGAAAGAACTGCAAAAGCAGTTTTAATTTTAAAAAACGTTTTTTTAAATAAATTATGATTTTAATTAAATATTAAATTAATAAATTTTAGAAAATTATTTTTGAAAAATGGACTTCATTTTTGGATTCTAAACATCAAAAAATGGTTGGGGTAAAATTTTGGGATTTTTCTGAGATACTTGAATTTTTTATGAATAGTAGAATACATTAATTTATCATATAAATACATTTTAATAAAAATCCACTATTCCTGACATCACAAGTGATGTAAGCACCCAAATCCCGAATTAAAAGGCCTAATTTACTGTTATTAGTCATCCAAGACTCACTATTCCTTGTCTTTTTTGAAATTAATAAACTAATCAATTTTATATTAAGGAAACCCCTCTCCCCTCCACTATAAAAGCCACCCATCACTCCCTCTTTTCCTCACACCTCTCAAGCTCCAAGACTTCTCTAAATTCTTCCCAAACACCTTCCCTAGCTCATCCCCCACGTCCAAAAGCTGCTGGTCTCATCAAAAGACCAAGCCTATCTTCCTTAAAGAGGATCTCAAGAGAAGGATTCTAAAGGTAATTTCTCTCTCTCTTCTCCTTTAATTTCCTTTCAAGTTCAAGTTCCTTTCTTGATCTCTCCCTACTTATCATCATCCAAACTGTTTTTTAAATCCCGTATTATACATATACTGTAATATTATGATTCTAATGTTATATTATATCACCCCACACCCGTTCCCCCTTCGTTTTATTTTATTAAAGATAATGTTGTTCATGTGGTGATAATTTATCACCTTCAGAAACAACATGCTCTCTTCTTCCTTTAACACTTTCAATCTGGTCATGAAACCATTTTTATGGTTGAACCGGAATTTTTCATATGTATTATGTTCTATTTTATGTTTTGTAAATATCCTATGGCCTTATTACTAAGAGAAATGTTAAAATAAGATCGTTGTGATCCAAAAACCGCTCAAATTAACCCAAATAACCATCATTAAATTTTTATCTAATGATTCGTCCACTTGGATCTAATATAAATCATTATAAAATCATTCAATCTTCTGTAATATCATTAATAACATGTAATATTAGTTCTGAATGTTTACCCATGATCTACCCAAACATCAATTTAAGAATACAAGTGGACCGCTCAAGAAAACCATAAAAACGAACATCCCCGAACAATGTTTTTAAACTCTATAAGTCATCCAAAGGGACATAATATGAAATAATGAAACCAGAATGAACCCTATTAATGTATAAAAGGTTCTGGAATTTCTAATTAATGAATATAATGTCATTATACAGGACATTAAAGAGAAGGATGCATTCGAGTACAAGGTAAGGGGAAATCTCGAACCCAATTTTCTTCCTTCGGGTTCTCCCTCTTTCACTCCATTTTTGATATGGTTACTCCTCAAAGGTCTTTTGTTCATATTTTCCTTTACTTTTCTGGGATATACATGTTTGTAACTGGTTTTTATGTCCATCAAAATGTTTTCCAAAAGAACTCTTCTTTCAAGATCTCACCTTTTACCTCTCATTCAAGGTTGATGGTTCTTATATCAAGTATGGTGTTCCCTCTTTCTTTTGGGAACCCAAAGCTTATGAATGTGTTATTATGAGATGAAACCCATTCCATTCCATGGGTTATTTATGTACATGTCTATGTGTTCTATGTGTCAAGCATGATAATTATAATGTTATGATGTGACGGGTGCGCCCGGAATTATATAGCGCTCCAATGCATTGGTTAAAGTGATGAATCTCATGAGTAAATGTGAAATGATGCGTGAACATGATGCTAGCTTTGTTCACAAGTATGTTTGGTAGTTAACCACTAATACATGATGTTTTATTTTTATGCTTTTCCACATTTCAAGTATATTGTTTATGCTCCTCTCATGTTCAAGATCTTCTTCCTATGTCGTGATTATGCTCAACCCATGCTATATTATTCTTATCTATCCTCTTACTGGGATTTTAGCTCACCCCTTTTGATGTATATCCTCAGGTGGCTACATGTACTAAGGAGAGGACAAGTGCTACTAAGAAGCTATAGAAGAAGAGATTAAATGAATTTTTATGCTTGATGTTGTACTTGTTATGTGTAGTCCTAGTTTTCCCAAGACACTAAACCTCTGGATCCTCCATGTGTAATACTATTAGGTTTTTTATCTTTGAAATGATGTAATATTAATGTAAGAAAAGGTTGGGTCGCTATAATCCACATGTGTCGTTGGTCACATGGTAGGACACATGGTCCTTACTACACAATGTGTACTACTAGTACATGGCGTATTTCACCAATCATTTACAAACCCTAGGTTCCGGCTCATACAATCATCCACACAGTTATGTACTATATGGAGTGTACATACAGTACATGGTGTGCACTTATGGGATGTTTTCCCTCTCGAAAATAAGGATAGATGGTGTGTATTCATGAATACACACCATGTATTCTGGATTTTTTCAGACAGCAAGCCTCATAAACTACTCTGGAACCCCATAAAAACACTAAAACAAACATTAAAATGCCAAATTACGATCTATGGGGAATCATACTCCCCTTGAATCAAAGATTGAAATCATATTCATGTCACATAGTAAATATAACAGCGAAATCAGACACATGATCCACCAAATTATGATCCTTTAAAGCCCATAACACCTATGGAATAAAATTTCGGCATTCAATCAATCAAAACCAAACACAATAAGTAATACCCTATCAAATAGAAGGTATTATATCAAGTAATATATCACAATAACATGAATACCTAGCATAACATCTATCACAACAACATGCAATCAATAATGCACCCTAAATGTCATGACTATAATGCATGACATGTGATCTCTAGCAAATACATATATGGTACATGAGATGGAATACCCTCATCTAATTGGGTTTTAATATAAATAGAACCTTAATAACATCAATGTTAACAGCAAAAAACATGTGACACACACAACGATGAAATGAAATCAATTGTAGTAATTACAAAACTAGAAAAAAAATTAAATATTCAAGGAATATTGGCTTTTCCCTCTACACGGGTAAGAAACTCTTGGGCACAACTTTACTACCAACTACATATTCCATCATACCCATTTATATAGGCTCCCAAAAGTATATCAAGAAGAGAAAAATTACTCTAATAACAATTTTTAATGTCCCAGTTCCATGTGCTGCCTAATGGTTCCCCGTACTCGGTTGGTCACATGGCCTCAAGCCCGTTTCCCCGAATGCCAGAGGTGGACGACTAGCAGTGAGGGCCTTGGGTGTGATAGTGTGGAAACAATGCTTTCATTGGAAGAGTAACACAGTAGAAACAAACAAATAATAGTATCAGAAGCATTTATACTACATAATAATTAAACAGTGGAATACTGAATGTAAATAAACAAGTGAAGTATATATATAAATGATGCATGTCACATATGTCTAGGAAAGCAACCTAACAAGTAACAATTTAAGAACACATTACTAAACCCCAAAAATAGAAAGCAAACACACTCTATCAGCATCGCAACCTCAGCATGGTCCAATGCTCTCTATCTCCATAGAAATCAAGTACCTGAAGTAGAAGGGCTCTTTCCCTTTTCTATACCCGCAACAATATATTCTGTTTCGGCCCAAAATCATGACCCAAATAGGGGTGAGATGAATCCTAATAATCCACCAACAAAAAAATATCCCTAAATGTCAGTGAATATATATAGTAGGAAACTATACAAAATGAATTAATAAAACAGGAAGTACTCAATGTAAAAAATCCTATAGATTCAAATTCATTAATTTACATTTACCCGTTATTAAACAAACCATTCAGAAGCGATCCTCTAGAAAGTTCTCACCGTCTAACCCCTCTGTGTCAGCTTAATCAAAGACTCTGCGGAAGCACTCACTGTCAATTCCTCTTGTGTACTTTTATCGGTAAATTATAAAATCTCTGAAAAAGCACTCAATATCCAATTCCCCTTGTGGTATTATAACAGTATGCTACATACATTTTGAGGGAGCACTCAACATACATGCCACTACTACAAAAATAGTTTTTCCCAATGCTAACATTTATCAGCGCTAATGAAAAAGCGCTGATAAAGGGGGGTACCTTTGTCAGCCCTAAAAAAGCACTGATAAAGGGTGCATTTA
This sequence comes from Viscum album, assembly GCA_963277665.1. Classification (NCBI taxonomy): domain Eukaryota; kingdom Viridiplantae; phylum Streptophyta; class Magnoliopsida; order Santalales; family Viscaceae; genus Viscum; species Viscum album. The sequence goes on along the minus strand of OY728123.1, from coordinate 417,686,984 downwards.
TCAGCGCTTTTTTAGCACTGATAAAGGGACCCCCTTTATCAGCGCTTTTTTATTGCTGATAAAAGGACCCCTTTATCAACGCTTTTTTAGTAGCGCTCATAAAGGGTCAACTTCAAAAATAATTAATGAAAAATAATATATTAATATATAAATATATAAATATAGTTATATTGATATAAATATAATATATAATTTTTAAATATATTTTAGATAAGTATAAATATACATTTACACTTAATAAACATAATATGTAAGATATTTAGTGAAAATGGCTTGTAAAAAATGATTAAAATATTTTTAATTAATAATTTTATAATTATTATGGATTAATAGTCATTTAATAACAATTTGATGATAAACAAATTATAAAAAATTATAAAAAGATCCAAAATATGTAGAAAACGCAACTCAAACTTCAAATGACCATAACTTTTGATCCAGGTGTCCGTTTGAGCTATACCACATATCAAATCAAAGCCTGTGACAATCTCTACATCGTCGTGACTTAGGGGGATCCATGTCAAGGTTTTTTTGAGGCCAAAAGAGGCCCAGAACGCCTCTAAAACTGATTTTTTAGTCGGGGTACCCCGATTTTTTATCATTTTGGGGATTTTCAGCCTCGTTTAAGGGGGTATTATTGAATTTTTTTTTGGCGGGGACTGAATTTATTCCAAGTTATTAAATTCATTTTGATATTATTTCTTTGAAATTTCATTGTTTTTTATAATTCCCTTCTATTTATAATCAAATATATACCAATATATACATATTTTTTATATATTCACACCTAAAAATTTAATTATAAATATATATAATAAAATATATTTACATATAAAATATATTAGCTTTATCTAAATAATAACTAATATCCATATTATTTAAAATAAAAATATATGAATATTTATATACCAATATATTAATCTAACTATATATATATATTAATCTAACTATATATATATATATTAATATAACTACATATATATATATATTAATATTACTATAAATAAATATATTAATATCAATATAAATATATATATTAATATCACTATAAATATATATTTTAATATAACTATATATATATTAATACAACTATATATATATATATTAATACAAATATATATTACTATACGAATAAATATAACTAAATATATATATATATATATAAATAGAGATATATATTAACATAACTATATATATATTAATATAACTATATATATATTAATATAACTATATATATATATGAATATAAATATATATTACTATACAAATTAATATATAACTAAATATATATAAATAAATAGATATATATATTAATATAGCTATATATATATATTTTAATATAACTATATATATATTAATATAACTATATATATATTAATATATATATATATTACCATATGAATAAATATAACTATATATATATATCATGAAATTGAAAACAAATCAAAATAGATGAGTGGTAAGGGCTTAGGCGTGCAAGGGGGAGGTCTCGAGTTCAAATCCTGGTGGAGGAAGGGGCGCGCACGCATGGGGGAATATGTGAGAAATCGCTGATAAAGGGTGGAGTGGGTGCGTGGGTCACTGCAGGGTGGTGGAAAAGCGCTGTAAATGGGGGGGATCAAGCGCTATAAAGGCCCCCCATATTGGTAGTAATTTTTTAATTTTTTAATTTTTTTTAATTTTTTTAATTTTTCTTAACTTTTATCAGGGCTAAAATGAAAGCGCTGATAAAGGAATCACTGATAAAGGACCCTTTTATCAGTTCTTTTTTCTGCATTGATAAAGTATCCCTTTTATCAGCGCTTTTTTAGCTGATAAAAGGGGTCTTTATCAGTGCTTTTTGGAGCACTGATAAAGGGGACCCCCCTATCTTCGTCGGCTTTAACAGAGCTTTTCTAGCGCTGTTAAAGGCCATTTTTAGCACTGATAAAAGGCATATTTGTATTAGTGTCCCCCATATGGTCTCGCAACATGAAAGTTAACAGACACTCTTGGGAAGCCCTCAGCATCAATTCACCTTGTGGTCACACTACACCAGGGCTCCCACAGCCCTTTTTAATAAAGTTTTGCATAAACAAACTCTAACCACTAAATTAAATCTCAAATGCTACATATATAAACAACTAAAATTCATATCACAATAATTTCATATAATAAAAACTTGATCCAAACAAAACAAGGCATCTAAATCATAATATCCTAATATGTCGTTCTTGACCCAATAGTCAATATTAAACAAACATTTGAAAACACATCCACAACAACATAATAAACCCTATGCATAATCAAAATCTCATTATGAAGAAAATGAAACATTTCATGAAAATAACATGGTTAAATTTACTAAACACACAATACCCTAAACTAGGTTATTTGTCACTTTTAGCACATATAATTCAAAGACAACAACCGAAAGCCAAAAAACACCTACCTCAACACTGTATAATCTATATAGTTTAATATCACCCTTTTAATCAACAAAGAATGTCGTATATCTACAAAACCATCAAAAACATTCAACCTTGAATAACACACGAATGAGGAGAAAACTAGAGGAGAGGATCTAGAAGAAGGAATAACCCACCGTGGCGATTCTAATGCAGTCAATAGTGTTTGATTCAGAGAATGAATGGAGGGTCGGTGGCTCAGAGAAATTTTGGATATTACTGTCACTACTGTATGAGACGGGGCTAGAAGAAGTTGTTTTTTTGAAAGATATGCAACCCCGGTCCATTTAATGAAATAAAATAAAAGGTACACATTATGTATTATTAATGAACATGTCATGTAATCGCCTCAGTCGGCCCTCAAAACAAGTAGTCTTCGACATCACCCCACATAACCATGTCTTAGCTGCTACATGCCCAAGACGTGGTCGTACACAGTAACAGCATACATGACATGTATTCCTAAGTACACGGCGTGTATTCCTAAAATTACAAAAAAACTCCACTTTTCCTCAAAAACACCAGAAACTAAGATACATACTTGAAAAAAAGATCCATGTTCTTAAAAAAACCCCCTTAAAAAATTTGCCCTCAAATTTCCATAAGAAGGTGGTAAATAAGATGAATCCTTGAACAGATCTGGCCACTGCGATCGCACATCATCCTCCCTCTCCAAAGTCTTGTCCTGTACTTGCTCATGCTGCCACAACACCCATACCAGAGGAACAAACCGGTCTGAGAGAACATTCTATCTATAATCAAAAATCCATATTTTGTGCTCCTCGATAGATGATTCCAACTCTAACTCAACTTTCTTTTGATGAAAAACATGAGATGGGTCTGAGAAGTTACTCCGCAACTGAGAAAGATGGAAGGTGTTGTGGAAATCTCAGTACCTCTGAGGTAACTGCACTTGATATAAAACTGGTCGGAATCTCTCCAAAACCTCAAACAGACCGTCCTTTCTTGGTGAAATCATCCCATGTCTCATAACACTCCTATTTCCAAACCTTGGTCAACATTTAGTAAAACCTGATCTCTGATCTTGAACTCCAGAGGTTGTCTCTATAAATCATTAAAAAACTTCTATCATGACTGTGCAGTATCTATCCTCTTCTAAATCAACTCCACCTACTCTGTGGTCTCCAGGACAGGACAAGGTACCAGCATAGTTGTCTCTCCTACATCCCGCAAACATTGTGGCGATCGGCATGGCCTACGATAAAAATACATATATGGTGTCTTCTGAATAGTTTCCTAAAAACTACTATTTTAGGAAACCTCCACTAGAGGTATGTGTTTCTCCTATTAACCTTCAAAATAATGGATGCAAGCTCAAAGAATGTCCTCCAGCACTTGAATCGTATGCTCGGACTGGTCCTCTATCTTGGGATGGTATGTTTTTCTCAAAAGTAACTCTGTACACAAATACCTCTATAGTTTCTTCCATACATGAGAAGTAAAATGGGAATACCTATCTTAAATTAGGGAGTGAGGAACCCCATGTAAATGTAAAATCTCCAATTTGTATAACCTTTCGAGCTTATCAACATGGAAGGTCTCCTTGATCAGTAGGAAATGTGGAACCTTTGTGAGTATATCAATGACAACACAAAATGGCATCATTCCCTCAATGAGACATCAGATAACCTTTAATGAAGTCTATTGTGACATCATTTCACTTCCACTCAGGAATGGTTAACTATTTCAGAATCCATGTTGGTCACTGATTCTCCACCATTACCTACTGACTCGTGGAACACCTCATCAAAATGCCAACGACATATCTCTTCATACCTATCCACCAATACAGATGGTGATGATCCCAATACATCTTGGTGACACTGGGATGAACTACCCAAACTAAAAAAAACCCACAATAGCTCCTCATGTATCTCTTCTGACACCTATACGCATCCATGGAGGTGCAAAATCCCATCCTCTCCTAGGGTCCATCTAGGAATGGGGTCCTCACCTGACACACTCTCCCATAGAATAATGTCTTCATAATATGTTACATGCCTCATTTTCATTCAATTATGAATATTATAGGTAACTGCTATAGAAAGAAACATATGTCCCTCTCTATCATGCACCTCCATGTGCATCTTAGAGAAAAAATCCATAAGTTTTCACTCACTACTGGCCTCCTGAATTACATGTATCTGATTCCTCCTGCATAATGCATCATCCACTACGTTGCCTCTCCCAGACATGTAGGAAAGTTCAAATTCAAAGGAATGAAGGTCCTCAACCCATCTTCTCTCTATCAGATTCAGTTCATGCTGGGTAAAGATGTACTTGAGACTCTTGGGGTCATTGTACACCACAAAATGCACTTCTAGAAGGTTAGGTATCCAAAAGTGCAAGCCATGAACAAAACTAGTATAAGAGCTAAATTTAACCTCTCAATAATCTCTTGAAAGGCTGAATCACAGGAATATATCTATAGGTACTTCACACCTTTCTTAGTTAGACCCATTAGTGTCACTACTAAGAATTAAAATTACTTTATAAAGTGTATGTATTAACAATCCTTCCCTAGAAAACTTTGTCCCTCAAAGACGTTCTTCGGCTGCTCCATGGAATCTACTGCTCTCACTTTCTTCGGGAATACTGATACACCTGTCTCTGAGAAAACATGACCGAAGAAGTGAATCTGGTCCATCCAAAAGTGGAATTTTGAGAGCATAGAATATAAATGATGATTTCTCAATGTACTCAAAATGATATCAAGATGTGTGGAATGGGTGTTTTGAGTCTGAGAGTACACCAAGATATCAACCATGAAAACAACCAAAAATAAGTCCATGTATGGATAGGACACTCAGTTCATCATTTACATCAAAACAGTCAGTGTGTTCGTGAGACTCAATGGAATAACCACATACTCGTATAGACCATACCATCTCCAAAAGTCTGTAAGAGGTTTATCTAATTGTGTAATGAAAAACTGATGATAACCGTATCTCAAGTCAATCTTCGAGAGCACACTGGCTCCTCGATGCTGATAAAAGAGATCATTTATCATCAGTACGGGATATCGGTTCATGACCATCAACGTTTTCAGCTTATAGTAATCCACACAAACAATGAGGGTATCATCCAAATTCTTGGAAAATATGAAAGGAGAACCTCATGGAGAAGTACTGGGTTGGATGAATCCCTATTCCTATAACAACTCTAACTGCTTCTCGAGCTCTTGTAACTCTGGTGTAGCAATTCTATTAGTAAAAATAGATATCATTGCTACTCCTAGCACATGATGAATATAAAAATCTACCTCTCGCTCTAGACATAAACCTGAAAATTCCTCTAAAAAGGCACCTCTGAAACAATCCACCACTGAAGAAAAGACCATCTGGGAAGTCCCCGGGTCATTAAGATATAGAGTAGAAATCTGGGTTGTAAATCCTCCCAACCCATGATGCTTGGGTTCCACCATGCTCGTCCAGACATCTCATTCACCCTTATGTATGATCAAACTGCCCTCTAGTGATGTGAAACTCACCCTATAATGATATAAATTGAGAAAATCCTAGAAGTGAACTAGCTAGTTCATTCCAAGAATAACATCACAACCTCTCCCCTCTAAGACATAATGGTCCCATAAGAAGTGACACCCACCAACGTCAATAGGGCACTCCTTGTACTGACAAACATTGGTCGTTATTGTCCCCAACAGAGTTTCCAGCATCAAGATATCAGTATAAGTAAAGATACAGAGCCCAAGGATCTCCATAATTGGAACAGATATGAAACTATGGGAGGCACCTATTTCAAAATTAAATAAGTTAAAATTTAGGCATCAAGAATTGTTCCACTAACTATAGTGGTTATGAGATCCTCTTCCTACGTGGTTTTCTCTATCACAAAAACCAGACCTTCATTGTGGCCCAGTGAAGATGTTTGTGATCTCTGAGCTGATCCACCTAGCGACTGTCGAAATCCCTGTGTCGGACCACTGTAGCCACAACCTTCACCTTACCATGAATGGAAAAAAAGAACTCCAATTCCCTGACTGATGAGAAACCGGTGGTCCTTCTCCTGATTGTGGATCGGTAGCAGAACCCGTATCACCAGATGCTTGTGAGAAAAACATATAGAAACACTAATGATGACTAATTTTTCCAAAATATTGGCTATCAACTGGGTATCTCGGGAATTGTGGCATCGTATGCCCACTCTGCCCACACTGGTAGCATACCACCAGGATACATTAAGTATTATCCCACCTACTTGGATCTCCACGCATAGACTCCATATCCTGCTTCCTACTATTATATGGAGGAATACCAACTCTGGATGTCGAGCTGTCATGGCTCATAGCTCCAGAATCACTCAAATTGCGCTCTTTGAACAGTGCCTAGTTGACTATAGAAGTGATGGAATTCAACCAAATGATATTCACCTAAGATCAGATTTCATTCTTGATACCATCCTCAAACATCCTTGATATAAAAAACTCATCACGCCCAGAATGGGTGTAAACTGATGCAGCTCTGTGAAGCGAGAAGAATACTCCATAACTGACAGAGTACCCTGCTCCAAAATCATGTACTGTTGGGCTTAGTCAGCTCTCAAATTCTCATTGTAGAAGTAATGATAGAATCCATGATGAAACTCATGCCAAGACATAACATGTTGGTTTGCCACATGTGATATCACATCCCACCATCTTTTAGTGGAATCCTAAAGCATCTAAGTTGTAAGATTCACCCTTCTCTCTAGAGGTGTCTCTAGATGCTCAATGATACATAACATGGGTTCTAACCATGATTATATATCTTGAGGTCCTCTATCCCCTATGAATGTGGGAGTATGTTGTTGCTGAAAAACCCACATCAACTCTTCCATAGATAGGGAAAGATGTTGTTCTCCCTAGATGGTCCACATAAACCCCTGGAAGTATTAACAGAATCGTGCTTCGAAACCTGTATCCATAATGATGGTTGGTTCCAAGATGGGCATGATGGTAGGATCTACTAGTAGTCACTGATCTACCATGTATGGTGTCTGATCGTTGCCCTGGATCTAGCGTATAATCAAAGGACTCATCGATGAGATCACTCTGGATGGTCAAGCACACACCTGAGGTCAAGATTAATTAGGACTGAAACTTAGAAGTGAAAGAGAGGAATAGGAGAAAGAAAACATTCAAGATTTTTAAAACATGGATAAACATTGTGTATAACCCCTACAAGTCATGTTCCCTTAAGCCTTTACATGGGCATTTACATCAGCCAAACCTGGTTGTGTAACACCCTTACACATGGCGTGTTCATCCTCAGACACTGTGTGTACTTGAATCTTTCCCACCGGCTCTAGTTCCTATACATGGCTATACGCACGTCTCCTACTTGGGTATCTCTATACAGCGTGTGAGGCATGGACACAAAATGTATCCCTTAAGTCATAATCATCTGTTTCATTAGCCACACGATTGGTGACACGGTCGACCGTAAATGGCATGTAAGAACAGAACATGGTGTGTAAAACCTATGTTTCATCCACCTATGACGTTGGTCACACGGCTGGACACATAGTCCATACAACACGGTGTGTACTCCCATTATATGGTGTGTTCCACCTAACATTTCCCAACCCTGTGTTCCTGCTCACAAATTCATCCACACAGTTATGGAATACACTGTGTGTACGTATAGCACACAGTGTGTACTTAAGGAATGTTGTTCCCTCCTGAACAAAATGATACATGGCGTGTATTCATGAGTATACACCATGTATTATGGGTTTTTATAGACAGTATCCCTCAAAAACAACTCTAGAACCCCATAAAAACATTTAAATGAACATTAATATTTCCAATTCCGATCCTTGGGGGCCATACTCCATAAGAATCAAATATTGGCATCATAATCATGTCAGAAAATAACTATAAGAACTAAAGGAAACACATGATCCACCAAATTCTGATCCATGAGGGCCCATAACACCTATGGGACCAAAATTTGGCATTCATTCAAATAAAACCTTACACAGTTAGAAATACCCTATCATATAGTAGGTATTCTATCATGGCATCTATCGCAACTGCAGGAATACCATTCACAACATCTATCAGTACAACAATAAATCAATAATGCACCCTAAATAGCATGAAAAGAAGACATTAAATGTGATCTCTAACATGTTCCTAAAAGATACATGAGATGGAATACCCTCATTTCAACAGGTTTCAAAAGAAATACAACCTCCATGACATCAATGATAATAGCACAAAACATGTGAATCACCCAACAGTGAAATCAAATCAACTTTAATAATTGACACCCTGAAAAAATTGAAATATTCGAGGAATATTAGATTTTCCCTATATATGGTTTAGCTGGTCTGAGACAAAACATATTACCAACTACCTATTCTTTCATATCCTTATCTATAGGATTCAAATAGTAAATCATGAAGAAAAGTATTCCCCTGATACAACTTTGTAATGTCCTGGTTCCGGGTGCGGCCTAAAGGTACCCCATTCTCGGTTTGTCACATGGTCTCAAGAGCATTTCCTTTAATGCTAGAGGTTTCCAACAAGTAGTGAGGGCCTTGGGTGTGATTATGGGGAAGATATTCCCTCGTTGGTAGAGTAACATAAGAGAAAAAACAAATAACAGTAGAAGAAGCAATAATACCACAAAATATGAAAATAGTGGAAGGAAAAAAGTCAATAATCAACTAGAGCACGTATATAAATATGCATGTCACATATGTCTAGGAAAGTATCCAAACAAGTCACAATGTTGGAATACAGTATTAAACCCAAGAACAAGAAAAAAAATAAACTCCAACAACATCGCAATCCACATCTTGGTCTCATGCACTCCAGCTTCACAACAATCATGTACCTGAAGTAGAAGGCTCTTACCCTTATCTATACGTGTAACAATATATTTTGTTTGGGCCCAAAAGGATGACCCAAACTTGTGTGAGAAAAATCCCAGAAGGCCACCTCCAATATACATCATCTTAACTGTTAGTGAATATATATAGAAACAAAATATAGAAAATGAAATAATAAAAAAGGAAGTACTCAAAGTAAACAATCCTATTATTTCAACTAAATTCATTTACATTTACCAATTACTCAAAAAATTAATCACAAGCAACCCTATGGGAATTTCTCATAGTCTAACCCCTCTTGTTAAGCTTAATCAACGAATCTCTGAGGAAGCACTCATCGTCAACTCCGTCTGTGGGTTTTTATCAGTAAAATATAGACACTCTGAGGAAGCACTCAACATCCAATTCCCATTTGGTCTCACAATGGTATACTACAAACACTTTAATGAAGATCTCAATGTCCTTCCCCCCTATGGTCTCACAACGTGAATGGTAACAGACACTATGGGGAATCCCTTAACATCCATTCCCCCCTATGGTCTCACTACACCAGGTCCTCATGACCCTATGTAATACAATTGTGCACAGATGATATCCAACATCCAAAGTAAATATCAAATACTAATTAGCTAAAAAACTATAGTGCAGATCACAAGCATGTCATATAATTTCAACTCTATCCTAACAACATTATGCTTAGAATGCATAATAGCCTAACAAGCAGTTCTAGAGCCAAGAATCAATATCCAACAAACATGGGAAAACACATCCATAGCAAGGTAATAAAACATATTCTTAATCCAAAATGCCTTTCTCAAGAAAAAAAGTATAGAATGAGAAAAATATGGTTAAATTAATTAAACACACATTACCCTAAACTAGGGTATTCGGCACTTCTAGCACATATTATTCATAGACAGCTGCATAAAGGCACAACCCACCTACCTCGATGTTGTACGATCGATATAGTAGAATATCAGCCTTTGATTCAACCGATAACATTTTAGATCTACATAAACATCAAAAATGTTCAACCATGATTAATTGCGAAGGAGGACAAAACATGAAGATAGGATACATAACAAGGATGAACTCGCGGAGGGGGTTCCAACTTAATCGTTGGTGATTGATATGAAGAATGAATAGTGGGTTAGTGGCTTGGAGATGTTTTGGATATTCCAATCACTCCAGGATGAGACAGGGCTAGCAAAAGATTTTTCTGTGAAAGAGACTTGACCGAATCCTTTTTAATGAAATAAATGAAAAATTACGCGATCTATGCTATTAATGAACATGTTGTGTAATCGCCTCAGCCAGCCCTCGACATTAGCGGTCTGCCACATCACCCCGCATGGCAATTTTTTGTCCTTTACACACCCAAGAAACGGTCGTACATGGTAACAAGGTACACCATGTACCCCTAAGAACACGACCTATACTCCTAAAATTTCCAAAAAACTCCACTATTCCACAAAAACACCAGAAACAAGATCAATACCTAACTAGAAGATCTGGGTTTTTACACTAAATATTTTTCTTCTAATTGAAAATAATATATATATATATATATGAAATTTATTTATTTAAAAAATGACCTCATTAAACATTGAGTGTTTCTAATATTATTTCATATAAATTTTCTAATTTAATTAATTTAATTATTTTATTTCATATTTTTATATATTTTATGTTCTCATAATTATATTTTAAATATGATTAATTTAATATAATATTTATTCACATCATTTATTTTAGTGTTTGTGGAGAGAAAATATTAAACATAGTATTGTTTTATGGAAAAATATATATACAACCATTTAAAGATGTTATATTCTCTCCCCCAAATAAATTGTGTAATCATAATTTTTTTAGATATACATCAATTAATTATATAAAAAACATAGACATATCTCAAGAAAATATTTCAAATAAATTTCCTTCATTAAAATAATATCAAAATTTTTAATAAAATTGTTTTTCCTATATCATGTTTACTAAATTGTTCATGCTTTCAGAGAAGTTATATTCTTTATGTACTTGTTTTCGACACACAAAAACATTTTCTAGTTCCTTTGAATCACTAACTAGTGCATTTATTACAATATTCTTTTCATGAAGAAAATTGAACATTTTTCATACATCATCTTCATCACTTGATCTTTCATGATAATTTATCTTCATTTTCCTTGGATTTTTTACACTTTTCCTATTTTAAAATATTTAATCATATTTTCTGATAGTTTATTCTGAAAAATAAAAATACTTCTAACTCTAATTAATTTCCCATTAGATTGTCGATCTGGATATTCACTGCATTATCCATTTCATCCTTTATTATATTGGATCCTTATTTCCATATAAATTTCATTAAAATAATCTTAATGGGTGATAGTATATACATTACAAATTTTAAAAAGGTTAAACTATATAATAATACTAAATAATTCGAAAACTATTATCCTACCCTAAATTATGAGTCTTTAGCTTCAATATTATTTATTAAGGGTCATTTTACTTTTAAGTTCTCTAAAAAGTTAACGTCCCTAGAATCATATATTCAAATAATGCATAATTATTTGTAAGGATAATGTAAATTAAACCAATTATATACCTCAGGATGGTATATCTAGGTGTTCAGTTAGTGCACAATCATCGTGCCCTAGAATAATGAGTGATATACTTGAATAACTACTTTCTAGGGTTTTAAAACTAGATACATCAATCCCAAAACGTTATCCACTTTCCAAATCTCAATAACTATGTAATTATTAGTGAAACTGTAGAGTTTCTACTTTATGAAAATTTCTATAGATTCTCCTACACATACACTTATACGAAGGGATTGTTCTATTTTTTTGTCCAAATCCCAAATCAAAATTAAATATTCAATACATTAATCCCAAGTGTTTATTTATATCGTTGAAGAAAAAAATCCTCCTTAGAAAATAATTTATTTATGTAATTTATAGATATTATATTATCCTCAAAAGATGAAATATTCACCTCTAAAATTATCTAAACACTATGAATATGCCAATTATTGCACCCCCTCACCCTCCCTCTTCAATTTAGTGTCAAAAACACATATCTTAAAAAAATGGATTTGAGATATATCTTTGATAACCATATAATTCTCACATTTACAATCCAAAAACAATTAATTTATAGTTTTAGACAGTTTGGAAAAAGCATAAAATACTAAATCTACAGTCCCCTTAATAAAGGGGTATTTTTTCAATGCGTAAGATATTGATGAATCAATAATGAGTCATAAAGGTTTCATAAAAAATATCCACAAAAGATACTCTTGTATGTGTCAAATACTTAATAAATTCATTCATAATATGGGGAGAGGGAAACATAATAATTGGTTAGCTCAAATTATGGGAATGGTTAAACATAATAATAAAACAATGAATGAGAAGAAAAACATGAGGGGTAATATGATATCCTAATGGGGATGATCATAAGCATGGAAGCATAGAATAAGGAAAATATAGTATACATATAGGGATAAAGTTATGATCATAACATAACAGCACAAAATCATAGGAATTTGGATAAAACATAAACAATACCTCATATTCATAATTAATGGATTCTTACCTCAATAACATAACATAGGTGTATAGGGTAAATTCCCAGCAACCATAGTTTTCCTGGCTCACTACCCACTCACTAAAATATCACAAGAGAACGAAAAATATAGAATTTCATTGGTGGGTTATACAATCCTAGGCTCACCCCTAACATGATAAACTTCATAAATATGTGGAATAATATTTTAATCAATGTATAATACAAACCAAATCAAATAAAATTTATTTTAAATTCTTTTCAAGTGGTTCCCAAATGAATCTTTCATGATTTCATCAATAAATATTAAATGATAAACCCATAAAAAAATGTACAATAAATTACTTTAAGGTTCAATATAGGTAAATTCCACTCAATTAATGTGATTTATCAAATAGTATTTATACTTCATAAGAAAATGATATATAGTTTAGAAAAAATATTTCACATTCAATCGATGTAATGGGAGTCTAGGAGAAACCCTTTGAATAAATTATTATAACATATAGCATTGAGATAAGAAAATAATTTGATGTAAATCATGAATATACATGTAGATGTTTAGGAAAGAAAAAAATTAGTGATGGATTTTACCTTATATGTAAATGAGAATTTCATTATCCATATAGATAAAGATGGTGTATTTTATCTTTTATAGAATACACTTTATCATGAAAATGAAGTATATGAAAAACACTCATATAATAATTAATAAATTTTCATTTAAAATTAGAATTTTAATTTTCCATTAGAATCATTTAAAAATTATTATATGTTCAAAACAATTAATAATTTAATTCTTATTCAAAAACGTAAATACATACAGAAGAAGTCACATGGAAAATAACAAAGGTGGAGGAGACATATTTTCAAATAGAAATCGGTAAAATAGACACCTTAATTTTATAAATAAACATATAAAAATATTAATATATATATATATAATTAATGAATAAAATATAGCTTAAAATAAAATTCATTTTTTGAGGAAGAGGTAACTTTATAACATTTTAAAATATTACTTTAAAATATAATATTTTTTGAAAAATAATCATATATAAAATGATTAAATCCCATTAGAACTATTTAGTGGAATCTACTGAATAAAAGGGAAAAGAAACATTCATTTAAAATGAGGTTAATGGATACATTAATTTAAATTGAGATTAAACATATTTCAGATATAGATCAAAACTTTTATAGGTAAAACATTGATAAGGGAAAGAAATATTCAATGAAAAATATAAGAGTTGTTCTTTTCAATATTATTCATTTATTTGATGAACTGTTTTATCAAATGGGTGGATATTGATGAATAGAATTAATATCCCTATATAGAAATGAAATATTATATTTTAAAAATTATTTATTGGGAAAAGGAAATAAGAATATCAAAGTCTAAACGGGATTTCATGACTCATGGGTAAAGGACTTGAGTTGAGAAAACTGTTCCCACCTCAAAATCATTTTAATAAAAACCCATGAAATAGAATGATATTAATGAAGAAATAAAAATACCATTAATAAAATACATATCATGATAACATAGTAATTTTTTATAATATGCAACATATAAAACTAATTTTGGGAATAAAGTCAAATTTTTCTCAGTGGAGGGAGTTTGAGAAAAAAATATCTTAGGGATTAAGAATTTTATTATAAAAAATACATGAAGGAAATCGATATTTAAATTGTAATTGATATACCATTAATAATGATAATAATGTATATTAAATATCAAATTGGAAGTATATACACCTTTTAATATAAATTATTGTCATAAAAATACATGTGACTCAAAAAATGAAGTATTGAGATAAAACTCTCACAATGCACGAAAGCATTATACACTTCCACATAACAACATGAATTATCAAAATAAATTAATTAAAAACATTAATGATAAACATATTCATCTATAATTTGTTTTAAAGGTATACTTATCATCACAAGGTTTTAATTTATTTATTTTTTCTGGTTTTATCAATTACACAGGGTGGTTCGGTTGATTTTGGAAAGCATCTATTGGCATGTTGACCATTTTTAAGTTTATTTTTATAAAGGATTCATAACCTATTTAATAAAAATTGTGTTATAAATATTATTTTCCAAACAATGGGAGGTTGGAAAAACTATAATGATTGAGTGGCCCGAATGCCTTTTTTATTTATTTTTGATAACCCCATTTCAAGGTTTAACATCCCAAGTAAATAAAAAATATGAAATTTTTATATTTATTAATATTTGTGAATAAATATTAATTTCCATTTAAATGGGATTGTATGTTTGATGGCATATGCGACACGTTACAATGTGTTTCTTGGAAATCTCATGTTGCACAAAAGACCGAGTCATATTGAAAAATAATAATATAATATTATTTTATATTGTAGTTAACTACAAGTCATTTTAGTTGTTGGAATGAACAAAAATAACTATAATCTTATTATAAATGTTTTTTAAATGTATTTACATTTATCCAAAAAATTTCAGAGGCTTAATATTTGAATGAATCCAATTTTAAGCATAAATAATCTAATATTATTTAAAAGGTCGATTTACATACTTTTGGTGGACAACCCTTTTTAAATCTAGTTTTTTCATATTTATATGTTATATTTGAAAAAAATTCTTCTTTAGAATCGGGACATAAAAATTTAATTTGGGTAAATTTTTGGTATTTTTTTGAAAAAGATTAATTTTTAATGAATAGTGAAAAATACAGTATTTTATTTTAAATCTGTCGTCTCATCTATTTTAATTATATAGTCATATTGTTATTTTAATTTTTTAAAATTGTAATTGGATTATAATTTTAAAATTTAATTCAATTCTGGTCATTTGAAGTAATTTTACTCTTAAATTGGACATAAACAAAGGAGAATCTTTTGATAGGTATTATTTCATAAAAGAATGATTTTTTATTTTGACAATGGGAATTAATTTTAAATTAATTTCTTCAAATTAAGTGTTTTGAATTTGGAAAATTGGATTCCATATTTTGAATCGAGGGGCCCAAATTGTGTAAATATTTATCTTTTATTTTTATACATTTTGAATATTTACTTTAGTAAATATTTTATTTACCATGGTTAAAGGGTAAATGTGGTAAATAAGGGTGTGAAATAATGTTATAATAAAATTAAATTACACTTACACTAGTCCTAATCCTATTTAATGAGATATTTATAACCAAGGGAATCATTGGTTCGATTTTGGGACCCCATAGAGCCACATGGGAGTGATAATTACACTTTATATTAGTTAATTTAAAGTAAATACAAAATTGACTTAAACATGTAGCTTTTAGTAAAAAAAATTGTTTACGGGTTTATATAAGTGTTCTCTTTGACTATAAATATTCATTTAAAATCTAAAAATATTTCCTGCATAATGTTATTTTAATTATAATTTTTAGACTTTAAATAAATAAATTTAATTATGATACAATGGCGATGCAGTAATTGATTCATTATTAAAGGATTCAAATATGTGATCTTATAAATAGTAAAATAAATTTTTTTGAACCTTTTTATGACATAAATGAATTTAATAGATTAGTATGACTTTATTTTTGAATTAATGATGTTTTTTCAAAATAATCAGGTTAGATTCGATTTAGTTTAAAATTCTTGATACGAATAGTTTATAAAATGACATAAATGTGTTTTTAAAATGAATACTATTGTATTAAATGATAAAATAATCATAAAAATCTAAGATTCACCCAAATTACTTATATAATTTTAAATATTTTATAAATAATCCATTTTTGGTTTCTTAAAATTTTATAGTAAATATATTAACTATATAGAATGAATATATAATAGGACATGGTAAAAGTTAATTTAGTTAACAAATGGTTAAATAAAAATGATAAGGATTAAAAAATATCCAAAACCTATCCAATTATTATTGGACTATTTTATTTTAACAAATATGTTTATTATATTTAAATTAAATGAGTTGGGGACCTTTTGAAATCAAAATTCTGTTTATAATAAAATAATATTTTCAAACATTTCTAAAGAGAACATCCTCCCTCTTATAAAAATCCACCACCTCTATCCCATTACTCACAACTCCCAAGCCCTTTGTCTCATCCAAACTATGATCCATGAATCTAACAACATAACTCTCTTCCTCATATAAGCCATACCATAGGCAGAAGTCACTACAAGAAATCATTTTTGTTCAAACCAAAGAAAGTTAACCGATTTAAAGGTAACATATTCTCTCAAGTCATTTTCTTTTATTTTCATTCTATAACCCCCTAAACTCCCCTTATTCCATTATTTTATAACAACAAAAGTATATAAAATATACTAGGTTTTTTTATGATTATTATTCTAACTACACATCCACACACATCCATCTAATGGATAAGGACATACAAGACAAGTCAGACTTGAAGTAAGGGGTTTTCATTTTACTATTTATTCTCATGAGATTCATGCTATATTTTAAAATATTTACTTTTATGTGGTGTATGTACTTCCCATTATTCTATTATTTGTGTAATATAATATAATTTATGTGTATTTACAACTTCATTTTATGCTCCTTCTTTCATGGGGTGTATATTTTGTATGCTACCAAATCGGTAAGGGTACCTTTCACCATCCTCTTTTTGTCAAATACTTCTTTTATGGTTTATCATTTAATTTCAATTTTAAAATTTTGAGATATGTTCTTATATATATCCTTATTTCTTTAAATTTTATGTCCTAGTGATGAGAGACCATTTTCTCTCACATCAACTCATTTTCTGAATTTTAAAGCGATGACGTTAGGCTGTCGAATTTTGGTAAGAGTACTTCTTAACACAATTTAAATTACTTAGCTTAAACATATACTTCTTGATTATGTCATTCTAGAAATATGTGTGAATGAACTATGATTGTTTTACACTTAATATCCACTAATATTTTGTGTATTCTTATCTTTCACACATAATTTTTTCATAGATTTGTACTTAATTTAAGGATGTCATATTTGAAATGGACATTGTCTCAATTTACATTCCATTGAGGCTTATTTGATTTTATACACCAATTCCCTTTTTTAGGGTGTATATACAACCCTTCTACATATTATATAATTAATCTATTTATTCTCATGATATTATAAGATTTGATTAATTTTATTCCTCAATTAATTGTATTCAACCATCTCTCATTTTTTAGGAACTCTTCAACAAAAATATCATTTTAAATGTTTTAAAATTTTATTATTCTAAATCAATATCATTAAAATCCATGTATTTAAAATGTTTCGAAGTTTTATTTATATTGACAGGAATCATTTGAAATTAAAATTTCTTTCAAAAGCTTCGAAGTGGTATGGGACACATTGATTCAAAAATAACTTTATTAAATGTATTAAATGGTTTTGAATATTCATTGATAAATCATTAATTATGACAATATCTTGAAATTATATATTTTTATTTCAATGTAGAAATTTTATCTTCCCTTTATGCATGTTTTATGATTTATTAATATGTTGTGGGTATTGTTCATTGTTTACCTATACAGGTGGATCCATGATAAACCTAGGGCTGGTGAGTCCGAGATAGCTCTTCAATGCCTTGGATAATATGATGGAGGTTAACTCCGTATGTAGCCATGAAATCTACAATGTAAGTATGTTATGGATTCACCATGTTACTTTTATGATTTATTATTTCGATGTGTTATTTATAAATCTTATTGTTTCTTGAGGTATTATAAAGAGATTATGTTTTAAGATTAAAAATAATGGTTTCTTTGATTTGTATATATTCATGGACTATTGTTTTAGTTCCTTATTTTAAATCCATTACTAATCTTTTTATGCTCGTCCCATGTTTTTAAATGTTTTCCATTAGACATAAAGATTAATAGGGTCAATGATGTGATCAAGGAAAAGTCATGCTATCTAAAACATGAAGCTACACATGTTTCTTTTTTAAGAGTATTTATTTTGTAAAAAAATTGGATAGAGTACAAGTGTCTGATTTTTATTTTTTAAAATGTTATGTAAAATTTACTACCTAATTCTCTATAATTATAAAACTGAAAAGACCCTCAATGTGAATTATTAACTTAATTCATGATTATGTAATGTGCATGGTCAGGCCCTTATACAAGGGATCATGGGGTACCCTAAAGTGGCCCACTGGATAAGAGAGATTACATTACTCATAAGTCTCCGAGGATATATCTAGACTATAACTAAATGGAACTACTCCTCCCTAGAATCTTCAATGTGATATCAGCTCTCCACCTTTGCATGGCCATTCGTCTAGGCTTCATGTGCATGCACACGCTAAACCCAATGGCTATACCATAACTTCTCTTTCTTCTCGTTTTGTTTTTAGCTTGATCTCTGGTTAATAATCGTGCTCTGGATCTTCATCTTGGGTCGGCTCCTTATAGAATCTTCCTTATCCATTATGCACAATTTCAGGTGGCCTGAAAGCCTTGACATGGCCCGAAGGCCTTGAGGTGGCCAGAAGGCCATGAGGCGGCCCTAAATCATTATGTTCTCACACATAAATAAAATATTTTTTTATTATAAACCATTTTAACCATACATGTTATGTGGTGATAATAATAGGACACATCCATCATTAAGTCGCTAGTCTACACATACATGTGATGAGATCTTTTCCAAATTGGTTTTAGAGGAGGGAATAAAAGGGATATTATAATGGTATATCCAAATAAATTAATATAAATAAAACCCATGTTATAATTCTCTCATTTATAAAATAGATCACGTGAGTTGTAAGGAATAAATAATAAGAATGAATGGTTAATAAAAATGTGATATAGTTGCAGAGAATTCAAATATTCCCATTAATACATTGTTCAAAATGGATGAGTTATGATATATTATGGTGACCAAAGGTTTGAGGATGCAAATGGGACTTATACAAGATTTAATGAAGGTTTATATTATAAATTAATTGAAATGGTATTAGAATTATGGATGGGTTTTAAGTGGTGTCCTTTTATGTGTAAAGAAAGTTTCACTTTCCACGGAAAAAACGTTAAGGGTTAAGAATGAAAGTGATTGAAAATTTGTTGAGTTAGGTGTAGTATAGTTATTGATACATGTGGGTATGACATTCCATTAGAACAAAGGGTTTCTATAATGACTAATGGTCATGTCAAGTTTAAACAAATTTTTTCCACATTAGTCTACTCTTAGAAACACTAATTAGTCCTTTTTACTATTAATCATGGTAATCAATTTGTTGCTAAAAATATTATGGAACCCGTCCAAAAAAAATTCAATGTGATGAATATAAAGTTATCCTCAATTTAATCTAATTAAATTTATTAATTTTAAATTAAAAAATATAGTATATAAAAAAATCATTTATAATAAAATATCTGTTATGTTAAAAAATGTTTTTCACGGGTTTGAATACAATATATATTAAACCTATATACATATTAATTTATTTATTTATTGAAAAAGTTATTAAAAATTACTTAAATCATTAAAGATATATCATTTTTATTTAAAAAATGAAAATCATAAATATATTTTGTTTTTAATATTATCTCGTACCAATTTTCTAGTTTAAGAAATATTAATATTTTATTATATATATATATATATCTTACAAGTTATCAAATTGATCTTTTAATGATGATTTTTCATGATCGAATAATGTATCACACCCTTTTTTGTGATTGTGAATAAAAAATGTTGATTTCATTTTTAGTTAAAGTACAAATATATATACTAAAATCATCAGATGGTGCAGTTTGTCCACAGTTTGGTACTCTCTATTACTCTAATTATTTATTCATTATTCTCTTTTATTGAATGTAACAATAAAAACCCAAAAAAAAGATGATAGTGGTTTCATAAAAATCAAACAGCCTACATCATTACATTATTTTCATACCTTTAATAAAAAACATATCCTCACATCACTAGCTTAACTCCAAACTATATTAATTTTTAAACTAGATAAAAGTCCTTCATTTAATATAAATTAAAAATAATTTTAAAATATAATACATCCACAAAAAATGATTAATTTATAAACATATCTTATCCATTATTGATTTCATCAAATATATCTTCAATATCATTGGTTCTAATAAGGTATTAAAGGATGGTTGGAGATTAATGGTATTTCTTTAGAAAACATAATGGATGTTGGGATAAAAAAGGTCCAATATGTGCTTATCTAAATAATATGGTTGTGTTTATAAAACCCAAGGTTTTTAGTTGGTCGAAATCATCAACCAATTTTTTTTGAGGTTTTTGATAATTCTAATTATTTTCTTGACCTTTGGAAACTAATTTGAGAGTTTTCATAAATAAATTACTTGTTTCTAGATGGGTTTTAATTCAAAAAATGGGACATATATTTTTCTGTGGTTTTTCAGTGTGCGGAGGATGAAACTCTATATTTTTTTGGGTGCGGAGATAGACGTAAAGAGTTTGGAAAATCCGAGAAGCCTCTCAAGAGAAATCATACAAAACTCATTTTTCACTGGGCATAGTTTATCAAATTATATATGGGTTGCACAGTCTTGTGTGACCTCCTCAATATTTAATAGAGGGATCATGCATATTATGCACATAGTTTTGAAAATTCTTCACCATTGTCATGCGTGTTTTGAGATTGGATTGGTGGATCCACATGGTTGGCACACAGTTCTATAAATCATGAGTCATATTTAATGATTCAAAATGAAATATTTTCCCTTAATTTCCTTAAGAGGTATTTCCTTCATTCTTCTTCCCAATAGTTGGATACTTCTCCATTATCTAAGGGATGTCTCCTCTCCCACTTCAAGGATGTGGAATCATCTCCACATTTGAGATCCATATTTATTTTTATCAATCTCATTGGAAGCTTATCAGTGGGACCCTTGATCCTCTTGTCTATTTTAATCGTTTCTCTCGCCATATTGTGTGCTAAAACTATGAAATATGTTTACCCGTATTCTCATGTAATTCATCTAAAATTTATATTTTGTCCAATTATAATTAGTATTGAGGATGATATAAATTGAGTATGTATATACCAGTAAGTGGTAGGTAGTGCCCTCATTTTTCTTTGATTTATCTAATGTTTTGGAGATGTGTAGTAGATAATGTCATTGGGTTGTCCGACAGAGGTTATAATAATTTAATTCTTGTATTTTAATTAGTTAATTAAACACATGAGATGTCTTTGGGAATGATCATATTTGACTGAAAATGGTTAATCTAGGTTAGATTCTTTATACCACTTCAACGGCTTATGCCTGGTGGGTAATTTAACAAAAGATGAATTTTTTTTATTTTAAATACTTGGTTCCATGGAAATGTGTTAGGAGTGGCCTAAGGATTAATGTAATGAATACCTCCTATATTGAGGTGACATAGTTAATTAGGTTAGGTGAGGCTTGATATTCAATTAGTGATGTTGAACACATGTTGGGTGACATTGTCATCGTATTGAGGTTAAAATGTCGTCAGGTTAAGGGAATGGCACATGGTATTTGGGATGATGTTGACCATCAAGATGAGAACCATTGACGTAGGGGATGAGATGCTGGGATGATGTGGCTTTGGTTTTTTTGTCATTTTTTCTCACAGTGATTTTATAATGCACCGTTGGATTCATGTTCCCATAGAAAACTACTTAGATGATGAGGTGGTGTAGACCACTTGTGTGGTTATAGGCCTCTGTTAGTAATTTTTATGATGGTGTTTACCATAAATAAGGTTGGAGGTGCATGCTTTTGAAATACATGTGGATAGCTATGAAACATCATTTGATGGTGTTAAGACATTTGGATGGGGAATGAGTCTTATTCTATATTGAGGTCGTTGGGCCAAGATTACTTGGGAGGAAAGTTATCATTATACCTCGAGAAAACATATTTTTAGCCAACTATTTTTATCGTTCATAGGATATATATCATTCTTTATCGTACATCGATCGTTATGTTTAAAGTTATTTTATGAGGTGAGGTTTGACTAACTAGGTAAGTGTTCTAGGTGCCTTCGATACGTCGGGTATTTGATTAAGAAATTGTATGTATCAGATGGTAAGAGGTGCTAGTGGTACATTTATTGGAGGTTCCTAAGCGCAATATAGTTTGTTACTCATCACTAAATTATTAGGAATTTAATAAAGGATATTATCCACTATAGTTAATATAAGGATACATGTCAATGTATTCCATATTATAAAAAGGGAAACACGTAATACCAATGATGAATATAGTAGGTGACTGAAACCTTGTGGATATTGAAAATAATGTAAGAAGGTTATTTATAGGATAATCATGTGTAGTTTATTTATATTTTGTGCACATGAAAATCATTAGGGATGTACATTAGGAACATGTTAATGCTATCCTACAGATATTTATTCTCACACAAAGAATTGGGCCTTCCCGATGTGTGTAGACATTACATCTCTGCGATTAGGTGAGGGATCAGGCCCAGGAGCCGAATCCTAGTGATAAAGTATTTCCTTTTTCATTGGATGGATTTTAAGGGACCTTAGATAAGTAAGAGTTTTATTTTTAGTATTATTTTTGTATCAGAACGATTAGTATATATTTTAACTAATGTTTATCCACAGGACACCTTATTTTATATCTACTCCTTTTATGTCCTAATATGATATGGAATTCCTTGTTTTTAATTACAAATGGTTTTTTCTACAATTAATTTTATGTTTGGATTTTTATTTATTTATACTACATCATATTCTTCCAATATAGTGGATGATTGTTTCATATGTTATATGGTATTCTTAAATTGTTTAATTTTTAAATAGATCATTATTATTATCACCAAATGAATGTATTGTATGCCAAAAAATCTCCTCTAGAAACCCTCACTACTAGTGGGTAGACTTTTTCACAAGGGGAGACGTGTTTATGGCCTAGTAGCCAACAGGACCTGATCTATATTTTGGTGGGAAAATGGTTCATAGTGCAAAAAATGGTATCATAAGGGTTTATTTTACCACCATTTTATTCTTATTATATAATATATAATAGGATGGATACTATTATGTAGTCATAATTGGGTTTAGGGGTCATGTTTGGGTGTCTCCAACCACAAGCATATTGGATATACCGTGTTTCCAAGGGTGGGAAATTAATGTTCTACTATGTTCTTTTATAATTGATTTAATTAAAAAATAAAGTAGTGAAATTGGTGTAAATATTATCTATTAAAATATGTGACCCTTGGGATAGTATGGCCTGAGGGGAGGTATAAACTCTTACTTCATAATTTCAAGGGATGATTGTTTATTCTTTCATGATAAGAACATATGATGATTAATATAGAAATATGTTCATGTGATAAATTTCATGAGACTATAATTGGGAACCAAAATTTTGCTAAGAGGGTATGGGTTGTTTAATGTGCCTTCAAAGGTTCCTAAAGAGTGTTTTCTAGATTAACCTCTATTTGGTGGAATTATACTCACCTATCTTCGGCTTGTGGTTCTAATGAAATCTATGTGTGATGATATGTGATATGTGATACATAAATATGAGTGCCTAAATCTAAACAGATATTTCTAGGATGATGATAGGGGGATTTTACAAAAATCCCACGAAGAAGAAAAACAGTTTTTCCTGATTAGCCTCGTTGGTGGCATTATTCTTATTTACCCATGATGTCACATTTAAATGTGATACTTGCCTCTGATATAGGAATGTAAGTGGCCTAGAGGTTGAATTTCATGTGACAAGGTTCCAATGGATGATTGTAAGTTTAGTGAGGTTGTGTTTATTGTTAGATCACTCTATATATGGTTTATTTACTTATATATATATATATATTGGTATGGATCTCTTACCATCCATATTTCTATTCAACATGATGCTACCCAGACAGCTTCCAATGCAGCATCAAGACAGATGCAATTTAGTGTCACATGATTGCACATAGTTTGATGCCCGAAAGGGTGGGGATGAGGCCCAGTAGGGTCAAAATGAGAATAAACCATAGGTATAGGGAAATGTATAGGTTCTAGTATATAAGGGTCAATGATGTAATATGGTAGCTTTTGGGAAATTTCCAAATGAAAGGCTCTGGTATAGTATGATTCTAGACATCTAAGGTATTGAATGAGGTGTTTGGGACCGGATACATCAATGGAATACATAGTCACAACACCAACCATTATTTCATGGTGTGGGTGGACCATAGGTGGTAGAAACCAGGATCGAGTCATCCCATACCATCTTGGAGAAGCATGATCCACCCCCCGGGTGGATGGTGAAGTTTTATATGTACATATGATCAGAAGAATGGAAATTCGCCATTTATACATACAAGTAAAGGAAGTATCATAATAGGGGCTGACCTAGGAGGAATTCAAAGCTAGTTTTATCGATCATTTCTACCCAGATATGTTGAGGGAGGATAGATCTCGGGGGTTCTTACACGTTTAGTAGGGATACTTGTTTTTAATGGATTATAAATATTCTTACAAAGACATGTCTTATATTACACTCTATATAGTGGGATATTTAACATATAGGGTGAGGAATTTCAAGGATGTCCTACAACATGTCATTTCAGTGTAGGAAAATATCTTCAGCCCAGAATCATTCTTAGAGGCAGTTAATTAGGTGCTGATAGCTGAGGGAAATTTGACAAACAAATAATACTCAATCAAGGTGATTTAATTGGGTAATATTAGTGGGGGTGCTTCTGATAGAATAAATCAATGATATGAGGAGTCCTAGTACGGGGACATGCTATATATTTTGGAATACCATTGTGAAGTGGGTCTTCATCATTTTTCATCTAGTTTATGAAACCAGGACATGTTTTAACTCAGTTAGAGAATCCTCCAAAGATGTCTTAGGCGTGTGGAAATATGGTCTATCTTGAGAGGTTCAATAGGGATCATTCATGGATCGTTGGGAAACAATGACTACTTCAAACATAGGAATCTGAGGATGGGACGTGGGATACCAAGAGATAGTTGTTGGGATTTAACTACACAAAGAGTTCATGGAAGAGAAAATGGGTCAGAAGCTATATGGTCAGTGGATGGTAGATGGTGTATAACTATAGGGAGGCCAATCCTTTGGTAGTGGGGGATCATCCCCACTACGGGCAGTGCAGTTTCTAAGTGCATAGTAGTATTAGGATCCAACTATAGTTAGAGGTATCATGTGATGACTATAAAAAAAGATGTACCCTTTTTTGTAATCTTCTGCTATTTTTGGTGTTTGAGGTGCACATGTGTCGTATATGGACTAAGAAACTATGGTTTAGTATGTTGGAATAATCTCAGATTGATGACATATATATATATATATCTATGTGTGTGTGTGTGTTTGTGTGAAAGAGTTTTATGGAACTGAAACTATTTATGGGAATCAATGAGACAAATCATTAATTTGAGGTGTGTTAGTGTTTGGGCATCAATCCGATATAGGTTTTATCTGTGGTGCATCGCACTAAGACTGTTTATGAAATTTTGGTGAGATACAGGATTTATGGGTACCATAACTGTCATAGGAATGGATTGAGACCATTATGAGGTGCATTAGTGAAGATGTGTTATGGGGGGAATTTTGAGTCCAGAGATGGTTAGTGCACAATTGGAATTTTTAGTTTTGGTTTGGGAAGAGACTAGGGTTGGTAAATCCTAATTTGGGGAGAACCTTCACAGATTTTACATGTGCATTTATTACTAGGGTTTTGTACCATATCTAGGTAATTATTTAAATCTTTAGGAAGAACTATGTTATGGTGGGGAGAATGTATTGTCTCGGTTTTTAAAAGAACTTTGCAAACCTAAACCCATAACATATTTTGAGTTTTCAACAATTAAAAATTATTTTCATGAACTTATAAAACTAAATTCATAGAGTTTTATTGACCCTATGCCTTTTTTATTTTGGTTTTAATTCACTGAAAATTCCAAGGGGTTTAAAGTGGGTTTTGGGAGTTCCACAAGCTGAAAACCCATCATTTCTCTGTGTGCAAATAGAAGCCTATAGTTTAGAAAAATTGTTTAGCCTTCATGGAGTAATTATTTATCCCTCATTGTTCACTGGTAATGGTTTTTCAAAATATGAAATAAGGGGCACATGGGAATCCAACTACTCTAAAATATTTAATAGAGGGATCACACATGATCTTCACATGTTTTTAGTCTCCACTTCCCTATAAACATCATTGAGGTTCTCTTCTTCTTCAATGACCTATTTTAGTGCCCTAAAGGGAGGTCTCAAAGAAGCACTTCAAAGAAGAGATAATGTCTGTTACCGATTCTTTCATCTTTATTTCTTCTTCAACTTCTTCTTCTTTAGTTGTTTCATTATGGAGTAATATCATAAGTATCACTCATATACTGATATGTTATTATAAGTATGAAACAACCCTATTTCACCATCTATCCATCCTACGGAAAAAAAATCACCGTGCGTGCGTACGTACGGAATACCGTCTCCACGCCGTGGTTCAATCTATTTTCCACCACCACCATACTTGAATGGGTATAATGGTGTAAATAATGACTATATATGACTATTATAAAGTGATATTGATTATGAAATAGTATACATACACTCCAATACAATTCCACGATCATAAGAATGATATCATCACTCGTGCGTACGTACGGAATACCGTCTCCACGATGTGATGTGACTTGTTCTACATGATCTTCATTTCATAATGATTATATAAATGAATTGAATGAATATATATGATATATATTACAGTAATACCATTCTGGAAATGAGGTATCTATAACCTAAAGAGAAGAATAAGAATTTATTCGACAAAACACACATAAGAACAAAAAGTAATAAACACCCGAATAACAAGTAGTAATGAAATATTACTAATAAAAAGCTAATAATATGACCATATATGATATCATAACAATAATTATGATTCTAGAATAAGTCAATAACATTATTTAAATAATTATACAGGAGGTTCGGACACTTACGAAGCAAATCAGACCTAAGGTAAGGGAAACATCACAATCTCATTTTAATCCGAGATTGTTTATACTTTGGAATTTACTGGGGTTTATTTTATCATCCACATCCATGTTTCATCAATATGTAATATTTATATGTTTATACAATAGTTTATATCAAATTTTACCATTCTATGAGTTTTTATTAAAAGATATGAAAGGAATCTTTTGTCATTTTTCGTACGAGGTACTTTTTTTACTTTTCCGACAAAAGTACGAGAAGAATGTTTTTTTAACTTATACGGCATGAATATATTTTAAAAAAATATTTCCAAGAATCTTCCTTTACAAGTTTTCAAGTTTAT
Source organism: Viscum album (assembly GCA_963277665.1). Classification (NCBI taxonomy): domain Eukaryota; kingdom Viridiplantae; phylum Streptophyta; class Magnoliopsida; order Santalales; family Viscaceae; genus Viscum; species Viscum album. The sequence goes on along the minus strand of OY728123.1, from coordinate 417,658,812 downwards.
TTTTAATCAACTTATTTTAGTTTAAAATTTTATGACATGTTAAGAAAGGAAAAATGTTTTTGAAGTAAAAAAGGATATTTTCCTCAAGAATGGAGTTCAAGAGTTTTATCAAAATCATTTTCCATCTAAGATAATAAAGGGTTCTGTCTCTATCCCTATTATTAAATTGATTTGATTATGTTGTGATGGAAATATTTTTATGAATTCCTTTATCTTATATGAATTTTTTTATGATGTCCCGATGTTTAGAATTCCCATTTTTATTACATGGGTTATGCAATGATGTATGATTTATGATTTTGTGGCACACATAAGAATGGTATAATTATGAGATGGGTGGGACCTATATCTCCCTCCAATGAATTGGGTAAAGATTTTATATCTCATGAGATAGACATGGCTGGAACGATAGGTTATCCCGGTTCAGTGAAACAGGACTGAAACGAGGAGTCAACTCGGTTCAGAAATGGACTTTGTCCACTAAGATAGTCTTGTCAATGAGTCTTGACTAATAAGAAATGATTCTCTATGATTATGTGTGTATGCCACAAATTTTCATGTTTTATGTTATGATTATTGGGATTCCATTTCACTACTATGATTTATCCCATGTTATGAAATTATGCTCTATTTTGCAGGTTGAGATTTCCAAAAGTTATGTTCTTATGAATATGATGTGATTGATATTTCTTTTGTTTACCCTTACTGAGCATTTGAGATCACCGTTTTGTATGTTTTCTTTCCCTAGGTCAGGAATAAGGTTATTAAGTATCATATGCCAAAAGGGACTATAGATATGATGAAATAAATGGGAGATAGTGTAGATGCTTTATGAACCAGTTGTTTATGTTTCCCAGTTTCTAAAGACATTATACCTATACGGTCCTTTCATGGTTTTGTTATATGTTGTAATAAGTATGCTTAAATTTTGAATTATTAACAATGTATGTAAAGTATGGGTCGTTATAATATGGGGTTGACAATTAGTAATGTTGGAGTTTCTTTCCATATAATGTAACATGGATAGTGGTGGACCATTGGATGAAAATTTCAAGACATTTAGATGGGGGTAAAGTATCACCATATATTGAGGTTGATGAATTGATATTAAAATGTTGGATGGATATTTCTATTCCTCCGGATGTCAGTTGATGATATGGTGGTGTTTATTATTTAGAGGATAGATATCATTATGCCTATGATATAGATATTTGAGCCAATGAGTATTTTATGAGAAGATGTTATAGGGACTAGATACTTTTTTGGATGTTCTTTGGTGATGTTAGTTACTTGATTAGGAAATTGGAGGTTTTGGTTTACATGATGTTCCAGTGATAAATTTTCTAGTGTTTCCTCAGAACTCTCCAAATTATTACTCGTTAGGGGATTCCTTGGGATTTATGATAAGGATTATCACCATTAAATTTATCTATATATATATATAGGCAAGTCATTTCATTACATATATATAAATAGGGACTTGTTGTATATTGGCGATGGTCGAAGCAAGTGATTTCTTCCTCGTGGCTATTGATCATAAGAGAAGAAAGTAATTTATATGGTATGTATGTTCTATTTATATATATTTTAGAGACACCTACATTATCATGGATATGATTTATGTACACATAGGTTGTTCCCTATTAATATTTATTCTCAGTCCTTACAAGGGTCCTTCATGATGCATGTAGTATTTATGTCATTGTGATCTGGTTAGGGATAGGCCTCAAGAGCTTGACCCAAGTGATTGTCTAGCACCTTTTTCATTGGATCTGTGGAAAGGGGCCTTGGAGGTTATGGTATTAACTGGAGTTTACTTTTGATTCTTCCTTCTATATAATAATTTTTATTATATGTATATAGTGATGTTAGGTCATAGGAAAAACATTTGTTTACCTATTATTTATATGACCTGATATGATATTTCATGCCTTGTTTTTAGTTACAAATGATGGTTTACTCTAAACTGTTTGTTATTATTTTTTATTATTTTTCCTTCTTATCCTTCCACTATGATGGGTTATTATTTCTTCTATTATCTGGTCTTATTACATTATAATATATTTATATACTCAATTATTATTTTAATTGAAAAAGGATATAGTCTACCCACAAAAACCTCTTTAGACCCTCACTTTCTAGATGGGAGTCTTTGGCATGTCGGGAGGCACTCCTAAGGCCTAGTGGTAAACCAACCCTGAGAACTATTTGGGAGGAAAAATTGGTCATGGCGCTATAGTGGGTGAAGCCTAAGTTTTTAAGGATGTTTACAAGTTTATCCAAGGCCACATAAAAAGGAGTGATATTTTTCATTTAGTATCTCATGTAGTGAATTATGGAGTCTAAAATGAGCTATAAGAATCACAAAGGAGAATGTTTTTCTATTTTTTTATAATTAAACATTTATAGTTTCATGTAGAAAATATGTATGTCTGATATTTTCATTATTGTGTGGGAGTAATGTATATTAATTAAAATAAACTAATAAAGAAAGTACTATTTTCTTGGATATTTTTTCGGGGGTGACATAAATAATGAAATTCAATATCATATTATTTTATTGTCATTAATGGTTAATATTCTATCATGTAATGTGATTCTTGGATTTTTTTAAGGTTTAATTAATAAAAAATTAGGATTTTTATGGATATTTTTAAAAAAATACTTTTCAAAATATGAAATTCTTAATAATAAGATACTTTTTTCAACGATCATGTATATTAAATATGTAATGGAAAAATATTTAAAATTGGATTTCTAAGATTTTTTAGTTTTCTAAAACATATAATTTAAAATTTGATCCTTAATAATAATATTTAATAATTATGTATTTATATTTTTCTCTAATTTGGTTAATTTTTAAATATTTATAAATATAAATGATAAATTATTTTAATTTTATTTATATGATTCTATAAATATTGAAAATATCACATCAATGTAGAAACAAGCCAATTATAGGTGATTTTTATGGTAGGAATAAATTCCTTTTTTTAGAGTGGCACATTGGAATTGTTGAATGTTTATTGGTATAATATTTTTTGTGCTTAATATGAATTATTGCTCGAGAAAAGTATATAATTTTCGATTTGAGTTGAATTTTTCTTTTTAGGGATGAAAATCACAATGGTGGGGTATATTTATTGATTCCTTGTATAATAAAATTAATTAGGAAGTTAATTTTGATTTAATTTTGGAAAATTATTTATGGGATCCCAAGATCCTTTGACTTTTGGGATTTTATTAGATAATTATAATGTTGGGTTTTTTATGAAATATAGAATGATATTTTAGAAAAGATGAGATGAATGAAAAATTCATATGATGAAAATTAACCACAATGTGGTAGCATCATGTGAGGTAAGTTGAATTGGAGGTCCACTAAAGCCCTAGTGGATTCTATCAGAGGTTTGGTGGATTTATTGGGGCTTTAGAACCTACTATTGGGAATCTGATGGTGGGAACCAGGACCCATGTGATAACACTCAATGTTTGGAGTGTACCACCAATATCTCAGTAGCACCTGGTATTCTTTCATTTTAACAACGGAAAATAAATCCATTCTCATGTTTCTATTTTAGGACACATTCTAGTTTCATTCAATATTTCTTGTTTGAATATAATTTAGATCTCCCTTTTCGTCTCTTTCTTCCCACATTCTCCACCTCTTGATACGTGGAATATAAGGATGATTTAACTCACTAGTATACAGTAAAAACATTCTCTTTATACTAATTTACTCTTATTTATATCCCTTACCTATTTTTTGGTTTTTCGTTTTTTATATGATTCCACTAAATCATGTTAGAATAACATTGATTGAGATGGATTTTTTATGATAGAGTTAAAGGCAACTACATATGTATTTTTTCATGTTCTTGCTAGTTATTTTGATTGTTTTTATTAGTTACATGTATTTTTTTGAATTTATATGATTTTATATAGACATAATTACTTATTACATTATATATTGAAATTTTTGGTGGTTTTATTATTTTTTAAGAGATGTTTATCGATGTCTTGATATAATATTTCTGTTATTTAAAAAAAATATTAATTATTCGGGTTTATTTGTTAATTAAACATGATTTATAAATTATTGGGGTAGCTTAGTGGTTTCATAATTAATATTGTTTTTCTATGGATTAGTATCATAGGTGTTGTCAACCCCCTTGTTGTTTAGTTGTGGTTTTCTGGAGATTTTTCTTCTACTTCATTTTCAAAAACAATACTAAAATTGAAAATGTGATTTTGGAAGTATATGGGATTATTTTATATAATTGAATTACCATGAAAATTTGAATATTTATTATTATAAATATTTTAGGGTATTTTATTTTTTTAGGTTATATTTGTTACTTAAATACCCATTTTTTAAGGTTTGGTTGATGCCTCAATTTATTATTAAAGCAAATACCTCTTTATACTGGGTATAGGGAGACCCATTATATAGCCAGAAGGCCCAAGGCCATGTGCCCCGAATACAAGGCCTGAAAACCCCTTTTGTCCTAAAGGACCCCTCTGTGAATAGTAATGATTTAGTAAAAGAGCATCTACAATACCTATTATAGTACCGCCACCACAACAGTACCTGTTACGGTCCCTCTGCAGCAATCGTGCTGCCGCTACTGCAGTTCCACTGCTGCTATAGTACTGTTGTAGTGCCTTTATACAGTACTATAATAGTAGCCCAAAAATTCACCCCCTACATGGATTTGATCTTGGTTCTTTTGGATGCCAAGTAGGAGCATGTACCACCATGGTACATGCTCATTGGTTGTTACTGAAATACCCTTTTAATGTTATCTTATGATGTTTTTAAATCATTAATAAAAAAATTATTATAAATAATTTCTCAAATTTATGATGAAATTTTCAATTGAATTTTTTTATTTAACATTGATATTGTCAAAATATTAGTATTACTATTTCATCTAGTATGTGTCAAGTTATTCAAGTAATTCTTTACATGATAATGGGTTGATTATAAACATACGTTCATTTGTATAAGTTATTATTTTTTAATCATGTTCTTCAGGTTTCATGTTATGATTCAAAGGTCTATAAATTACATTCAATTAAATAATATAATTAATTATACACAACTAGAAACCCTTTTAATTTTCATGATAGGTTTGACTGTTGGGGATGTAATTACTGGGTTTGATGAAATGGGGAGGGATTATTTATCCTCATAGTTTTTATAGAGTGAAATTTATATAGATTCTTGAGACATGAAATTATATAAAATGTTAAACCATATCTTTCTATGTATTTTTAATTTGGGTAAAATATTATAAATGGGTAATTACTAAAAATAATTAATATACCCAATGACTTAAGATAATCCCTTTATGAAAATAATTATAATGTGGTTAGTTTATTAGTCTAGGATCAATCATTTTCCACCCTACTACCTATTTCTTATTCTTTTTTACTTCGTTATGTCTTTGCATATTCATTAAATATATTTATAATTATTTCATTGTAGCATGATAGTTGTAGTTTAGATTGTTCCTCTACATTTTTTCTTTAGAATTATCTTGGGTATTTCTTTTCAAAAAAAATTTCCATTATCGTATTTTTTTACATTAGTCTTGTGGATAGGGGTTCATTATGGTTGGGTTAAACAGTTTGTGAATTTGATGATATTATCCATTTTAAATTATTTTCATAGTATCGATATTAATAGGAGTCCTTGTTTTCATATATATTTCTTGACGTTTTTTTCTAGATGATTATTTTATAGTTCATGGTTTAATTAATGGAAATGATCTAAAATTATTTCGGAATATATTGATATGGTTCATAGGGTATTTGGGTGAATGCCGACATCATATAGAATGTATATCAATAGATTTAGTAGGATATGGGGTTAATGAGAAGTGTCTATTTTTATTGTTTTATGAGATAGTTCTAGAGATTTCCTGGAGATATATAACAAGGTTTTTTATATCTAAGTTATTTAACTATAATTTTTTTCATTTTTAAATATTTTTATAAAAAAATTATTTATTTAAAAAAACATATAAAACCACTTGTTAAACCAACTTCTAGAATTTATATTTATTGTTTTGAATTAATTTTTTGATTTATATAATGTTTTTCCGCTATAATGCATCATAAAAAAGAAATCATATAATTTTTTCTCATGTTGTGGGGAAAAAAATCTAGGGAGGCCATTTGGGGCATTAGGAGGATTTTTTGTAAAACTTTATACATTTTTGTGGAATTTTTTAAACTGGAATGAAAATCACTTGTGAGAGAAAAGATACATCAAACACCAAGATTTATAAATAGGTTGATTATAACATTAGACATAAAAGAAATATCCCACACACAATATTAGGACATTTCTTATGGTATAAAAACCACTTGGATACTTATTTTTTCAAATATAGAAGGATGTTAAAATTGATTGGAGAAAAATACAAGGATAAAATTGTGTTTATGAAATAAAAATATATAAATTGAGTACATTTTTTGCTTTTATATATCCTAATAGTAAAATAATCCTTTAACATTATCAAACGGATCTTGAAATAAAAAAATTATACATTTACCATTATTTTTATAGAATCATTAGATTTTTCAATAATAATTTTTTTTCGGTTTTATGGTCGTTAACATTCTCCAAACCATATTATCTATCAATATATATTAGTCATTTGGGATTATTTTTCTCCTATATGCTCTGACTTTCACTTAAAATTGGTGTTTTCCAATTTGTAAACATAGGTTGTTGTTATTCTTGATGACCTTCATATTTCTATTTCAACTCAAAAGATGAGGTTTCATCAACCCTTCTTCTATGTGGGTTTTCAAATAATCTAATTTTCTAATATCAAAACCATAATTTATGAGAAAAAGTTCCAAATGTGACTATAAAATTTATTTTAAGGTATGTTTAATTTAACACCTTAAGACTTTATAGTTCATTTTTTTAAAATAAATCTGATCTCATTGATGTCTTTCAATACTCTCAATACTAAGTGTAAATGTACTGTAATATAGTATACCATTATGACCTAGCCGTTGAATTTGAGGATATGAATAAGACTAAAAAATTAAGAAAAATTATTTTTTTACACATTAACCTAAAAAATTTATTGGTAACAAATTTAATATAAATGAAAATAAGAATCTTTTGAATGCAAAATAAATGTTTTTACAAAAAATATATTTTTACGCATGAAATTTGTTTCTATCATAATAAATTCACTTATAAATAATTGTAAATTATTTTAAATCATATTATATATAATTTATTCAATTAATTTTTTATCAACAATCTAATATTTTTTTGTTATTTAATAAGAATAAATCAAGTTTTATTCTGGAGAACATAATTTTTCTGAAAAGTAATTTCGTCAAATTTTTATTGCTGATGTTAAATTTTATTTATTATGAATCAATAAAAATAATTTGAAAAATAAAATATAATTTTTGAATAAATATTTAAAAAATATATTTTAGTGATAATTTCTGACATTTTTCTGAAAATATTAATTTTTTAATGAATGGTGAAAATCAATATTTTTTAAAAAATTGTCATTACATTTAAATAATTTACATATATACATTTTATTTTAGAATAATTTAAAATATTAAATTAGATAAGTTATATTATTATTAATACAATTCATTCTATTTGAATCAATTTTATGTTTAACATTTATATAAAAACCTCTCATACTTATGAAATCATTTTCATTGAAAATACATTTTTTCATGATGATTATATGTTTACATTTAAATTATGTTATTAAAATTATATAATATGATTTTGATAAAATTAATTCCATTTTTCACAATAATTTATAGTACGTAATAAATTTAATTTAATTTTAGGTCATAATGAATAGTAAATGTAGTAAAAATCTATTATTGTGCTTATGGTTGAAATAGGTTTATCGGGGGTAAACTAAAACATAATGGTTCAAATGTCCTAGAAACGTTTCTAATTTCATTTTTATGGAAATATTTCGATCTTATATCATTTAATATTCATTAATGGTACATTTTTCGAGACATTTCTCCATGAATGTGATTTGATATTATTTTAAAACTTTAAAAAAGTATAAGTTTTCTGCTCACAACAATTACAAATGGCCACCTCCACTCCTCCCCTATTAACACCTATTAAACCTTTTATATATAAAAATACACAAAAATATCATAAAAATATAAATATTCACATTATATTGAAATTTTTATTCCTAAAATACCATGATTATGGTAATTAATAAGATATTCAGTGGGATTTTTTAAAATCCAAGGTAATTGTCTTCACCAAGATCGATCATTTTTAATTATTCTTTTACGACAATCAATTTTATCTTTAAATATCTTATATAATAACAAAATTATGGATCATATATTGAGATCTTATTACGTTCACGTTAGAATATATCCTCATCACCTCTTCTATCAAATAGGAAATGAATGTGTTTATCGGGTATGGAGAACTACCACCTCAGGAACCGATGAAATTCATTTTTCGGCATTGCCTCACATGGGTGGATATAATTATATATTTAAACTATATATAATATTTTTTATATGGTAATAATTATTTAATTATAATATCATATCTAACATCTTACCTTCTTACATATTGTAAAATGATAACATCGCTTGTGCGTACCTGTAGAATACCACCTATAAGAAGCGATGTGATATGTTTCCCCCATTGAATTACATAGATTTTAATAATAATAGATTTGAAAAATTTATATGATATTTATTATATAATAATTATTCTAAAAAGGTAAATTTTTATTTTTCCTTCATTTTTTCATCCATTGTAAGATAAAAATGGTGTTCATTTGTACGTACGGCATACCATCTCCATTAATAGTGTAATTTATTTTACTATCTATAACTTTTATAGATTACTATGAATATATATATATACATATATATATAAGGAATTTATATTATATTTATAACATGATTATAATTTTGGATATTATGGAATAGTGACTAATGTACAAGGACTAAAATTGTTGAACCAAAACATACAAGAAAATAAAGGAGTTATTATGGGGAATAGTAATTTTAACAAAGAATTGTTAATATATGGGTGATAAAATATTAAATTTAAATCATATTTTTTATGATATATATGATTATAATTCTATAATATATTTATAATAATCCTATATTTATTATAAAATAGGCTCATACATATATAAATGAAGTCAATCATGTGGTAAGGATCTGTTTCAATATCTCATCATTATTATAGATAATTTATCATAAAGTCTTTGTTAGGGGTATTATTGGATATTAATATATTAAAAATAGTATATTTCCATATCCTCTATTTATTTAGGTAAATTAAATTTTTTCATTCATTTAACACTCTATAAGTACTAAAGATCATAAAACCATAATTTAAAGGAAACCTGGCATTTTTTTCTACTCAGTCATGAATATTTTTCTTCAATATCCATATATTCATTAAAATGTCCCTAAAGAATATTTTTAATATTAAATAATGAATTATTAAATACAATTATACCCATTGTATACTATTTCAATGTGGGATAAAAAAACTTCATGTCATTTTTGTAATAAGTTACATTTTGAATTTTTTCAAAAGCGTGAATGGAATGTTTTTTTAATTACAAAAAATAAAGGGTACTTTCTTCCATCATTACTACTCAATACATTGAATATCACTTTAAATTTTCAAATTTTCATTCAAAATAAAAAAAATCCATAATATTTGTGCAATTCTAGAACTTTTAATAATTTATTAATAAATAAAAAGTATTTTTTCCTCCAGGAAATATTACAGTGATATTTTTAATGTAAATTTATATATGTTATCATTATTTCATGAATATTATCATTTATTTGGGATTTATTATTTTACCAATAAACATAGTACTATATATGGTTTATGATTATGGTTATTAAATGGAGAAATTATATCCATTTCATATGATTATTTTTCAATATAGATGTTTATATTGATTATCTTTCTCAAAATTCATATGATTAATGCATTGGACTTAATAAGTGATGGGATCAACCTTCTATATCCCATATATTCCTTGTTATGTCTCATGTGACAAAAAATATTGGTTATTTGGTTTAGGCCTTACCCATATATGTAATATATCTTAGCCTGACTCCTTGACTGTATGTTTCAAACTTCTAGAATTATGTATTTAATCATTATGAAATCGTTTAGTTATATATATATGTGTGTGTGTGATTATTTGATTATTTATGATATATATGGATAATTTTCAAGACCATGTGGTTATTTATATAAAATTATTTTATTATCATTATTTTTTTCACATAATACATACATTAATATATTTAGATATATTCTAACCCTTACTGAACATTAGATCTCACCACTTTATTTTTTTTCCTTTCTCCATGATTACAGGAATTCTATGATGATTTTCATGTAGGGATATTCTGAATGAAATAATGGTGTTCTCAAATAAAATACTATGTTGTATTTAATGTTTTCAAATGTAATTTGAAATTCCAAAATGTATCTAGTATTCCAGAACTACTAAACTATTTTAACCTTTGGAATTTAATCTCATGTATCCAATACAAATGTAATTAAGTCACCACCAACTCTAGGATACTGGGTTAGGTGTATTTACACATATTACCCAAAAAATAATCCAATATTTTATATTTATTTGAGATATATTATAATCCATTTCCTATATTCATGGTTCTCCTTCCACATATTTTTCATATACTGATGGACTAATCCCCGAAAAAATTAAGAAAAATCACATGGCCGATATATACTATGTCATATACTAAACTTCCAATTGATGAAAAATAAATAACTTTTTCTACATAGATCACCTCATCTTCTATTCAAATTACATTCCATTTTTTCAATTTGAATTTTCATGATAAGGGACTTGAAGTAGTTATATTCATTCAATGAAAAACACTTGATAACCTTTTGAATATAATCTCTTATAGAAATCACAAAACTCCAATTTTTATTATCACATTCAAAGTATTATACAATGATTATTCGTTTTATCATAGATATCCTTCATTTCAATAGTTTTGAAAAGATCACAATTCAATTATTGGATACATTGAATGCATAGATCCACCAATAAAAAATCACCAATATACCAAAGCCTAATGATAAAAAACTAACCTTCCACACCATTTTATATAAACAAATATTATAGTTACCTTACATGAAACACTTATCTACCATAAAAGTATCACATTTTCAATTCCATTTATGGGATGTTTTCTTCAAGTCGTAGTGACTACTTTTAAGCTCACACACTAGCTCATTATTTTAATTAACATCAAGGCTTGTTAGTTTCATCATATAAATATTTTATTCCAAATAGCCAAAAATAAATTTAGTCATTAGAATCATTTCTTATAAACAAAATTCATCATTAGTATCCAATATCATGACTTTTTAAATAGTGATACATTTTCATTCTGACGAAAATATCTTATAGAAAACCACTCCCTCTTTCTGTCAAAAAGTTATCATTATTAGTCTAGATTTATACCAATTGGTTCAATCATCTTACTTTCTCAATCACAAATGAAATATATTCTATTTGAATATAATTTATTATTTTAAATTTTATATTCTAATTGTCTATTTTCAGTATAATGAATCCATTTATTCCTCTATTACAGACTATTTATTTCTGGAATCATTGAGTGATGTCACTTCTTTGGGGCTTTCAGGAACTCCCATACCCTTTAAAATTATGTAATACAAGTAATTTCCATATATTTGTATTAATCCTAGGACTCTATATAAGCATAAAATTTTCAATATGTGATTATAATCTATCATATGGTACATATTGTTGTCCCAAAACATCAATAATATGAACATCCATAGCTCTACATAATGGCACTACAACTCTTTAGAATTCAAGTATAAACTATACACGTCTATCTTCCAGACTACCAAAAAAAGATCTGAATTCACTGAAATTTGAAAACATTCAATAATCCCATCCAATTAAAAAATTTCTTAAAAATTCAATTGATGAACCCATACAATAATTTGAAGTTGAATGATTCTCCGGAAATAATTACATGTGTTTCCACCATAACATTAAAACTTAAGTATAAATTACTACAATCTATCATTGAAAATAATGAATTGGAACCTCTAGAGACTATTCTTTTGATGCTTTCCTTCTATTCATTGTAATACATCTTGAGATTATCCCTCGTACCATAGTTCAATCAAGTATGTCAAATTCTATTATATTTAACTCTATATCCATCTATAGATTTCTTTTCATTATTTATTCTAAACATTTGGTTTGCTGAACTTTCTAAAATTTTATTATTCAACGCATTACCAGTAGGTTCCTAGATATCAAACCATAAGAGATATTTAATCAAAATTATGTTTTAGAAATTTTCAAAAACTATTTTTTTCATTATAATTAATTATAGTAATGACCTTCACCTCCTCAAATTTTATTATCAATGACCGAAAAATAAATTCATATAAATCATTCACGAAAATAGATTTCACTAAGTTCAGATTACTTGATATCATGTCGAGGTCATTAACATTGGATATAGCAAATATTATTTCTAAAAATATCATTCTCAATAACCTATCAACAATGAAATCACTCTCTCTAAATATTTCTCTTTTTCATACATTCATATTAGGGTATCCATCAATTCCATTAGTGTTATCAATTCCTACATGTTGAAGCCAATAATTCATGAAAAGTAAATCCACTTCAATTTGATTTTACTATTATCAATATACTCACATTTATCTTTCACCGCCTTCTTAGGTTTTCAGAGTCCTTGGGGATCATACAACCAACCTAATAGTGGGTAACTCAGTGGTGACAAGCTTTTAACAATTAATATCAACATAAAAAAATTCATCCTTTATGTTGAATGAACATATTTTAATTATTAATTTGTATATATATTTTATATACAAAATCAATAATTACACCCTTATACAATGCAGATAAATTAAAGAAAGCAACATACAATAATTTTTAAAAGGTTTTAACCCCATCTCATAAACCTACTCTTTTACTCTACATGAGATTTCCATGTAACATGTTCTTTAGATACACATAAATGATACAATGGATAAATACATCATCATTTAACCCATGATTAGTATTCAACCTGAGCTCAAAAACCAAAATATTAGGTATTTGGTTGAGCTATGTTATAAGAATCTATGTCTACCTTTTAGTAGGAATGATGGTGTCATTTGTACTTGAAGAACTAGTATGCAAGGGTAATCCTCTAAATTCCACATTGACATAAATTCAACTATAATTTGTACTTATACTCTAATATTAAATCATATAATCCTATTATATGTTTTTGGTATATGGATATTTAACAAATCTCATGACATCAAATTACAACATCCAAAACATATGTAAGTTTCTACATGAAATTAGTCTACCTCGCCACATTATAATCTTCTAAATCTATATAACTCACTAAATATACTGTAATATAAATTAAAATCTACTAAACTCATTTACCCAAACAAATTTATTAGATGTTCTTGGTTAGATACAAACTCTCATTTATTCCTTTAAATAATTTTTTAGTTTTCTCAAAACATTTTCATCAAGAAGTATACTCACTCCCATGATGTTACCCCTTTAGAAGGTAAGGATCGATCAGATAAATAAGGGTAACACATAGGCACCAACTTAAAATCCCACCTTATCAACTACTAAACTAACTACCTTCAATATCGTCTAATGATGTCCGGATTTAACAACATCAAAGATCTAGAAACACATAATAGAAATAATCTTCAACTCTTCAGTAAGACACAGTTAGAATCATGAACATCTTTTCATGAATATTATAATGTCGAATTTATAGCTCAGTATTGTCATAATTATTATGTATTTACAATTTTTATATGAATTTAGAGAGAGATATATAGTAATTGTAGCTAAAATTTTTAAACTCATAATTTTACCATTCTATAATTTAAAAATAAAAAACTATAGCCTTTGGTTCCCCCTTTTGGACATATATAAACTTCTAAAGATTCTTCATTTTGTCTTATATAGGATTGATCTTCCGATCAATCATGCATTGATCTTATTATTCAAAAACACTTCTTTTGGAAACTATTGTAACATTATGCATGGCATCTAGTCTTCTTTTGGTTCCAAAACACTTATTAGTTACATTATGTATCATCCATTATGCGTACTTCCAAACATGGTGATCATATTAACTTTTGTTAAATTTCCACATGTGAACCTTTTCATCTCATAGATATGTATGTAAATTTTGGACATCAAAATACTTGTATGCATGTCTTTAAAAATAATATATTCTTGAATACTTCATTAATGAACTAATATATCTAGTTATTATTTACATTCCATTCCTATATCTCTATTAATGATCACCATTATACTTCTTATGATCATCAATCTTGTATTCAATTAATTTCATTACATTTTTCTCATTTTATAAATCCGTTATCCAGCTTGATTAATATTTTTACGATAACATCATATTTTGATAATGTGTCTCATATTCATTTCTAAGTCCATATTTATAACGTATTGATGATAATGATTGTATCCACATCATCTACGCAATGTATCATTATATATCCTTCAAATAGCTTCCAAATATCAACTCATCTTTTAGTGGGCTTACAGTTTTTTATTCTAGTATCCTCACATATCCCATATTCTATGAGACTCACAAATAGTATTCTTGTAATCATATTTACTATTCAGTATTATGGGATCATTAAGAAATTCTTTTCAAACTAACATTATACTAGCTTATCTTCATCAATATATATCTTCAAAAAGATAACTTCAATTATAGAGGCCTTGGAACAATTTCTCATCTATTTATATCTATCTCTAGGGCTTACCACATGCATTGGATTAGAGGTGGGGCTTGATATCCATCTACAATAATTAATCCTTCCCTCCCCTTCTCCTCCTCCCATTTTTATTCATATAAGAACTAAAGAGGTTGTAGGGGTGGGAACTATTCCATATCATGGTCATTCGAATGAACAGGTCGATGGCTAGGCTCTAGTAGTGTGTTGGGGTCAAGTTATAAAAAGTATATGGCGGTGAAACTAGGATAAGTAACTTGAGAAATTTTCAGAACAAGGCTCATAGGTTAATGATGGTTTAATGAACACTCTAGGTAAAGTGGATGAGATTCCCTAAACCAGTAACGATGATGACTCACTGGTTATTATAGTCAATGTAATGTTATTGAGCCACCAATAATTTCAGCTTGATCTAATGCATGATGAAATGATAAAATAATATGAAGGATGAAGTATTGATCAAGGTTGAATGATGGTGTCTCCCTACACATGTACGTGATAGTGGCTACCTCATAGGTGTCTTCCAGGTCATCAGTAGCTCGACCTAGGCCAAATATGTGGTGCAGCTCATCGAGGATCCCCTCTTCTTTGGGATTATTATTGAACTAGAACTTCACTAGAAATTAATGTGATATTATGATGGAGTTTATGGGAATATATGATCTTGTATTATGGGTTTCATTTTTTGAGACAAGGTTATGTAGTTCACCTCGATGATGAAGGATTTCTTCATTTTAGATATATCCAAATGTTTTCATTCTTCTTATATGTTTTGAATATCTTTTTCTAATGATGTCCCTCCTTGATGGTGGTGATCTCTGATGGAAGTGTCTTTTCTAAGGATAGTTCTTATCAATAGGTAATGTATTTATTTTATAGAGGATGAATTCAATTTTTGGTTTTCTAGGTTTCTTATTTTTTGTCAGGTGATATCTTTTGTGGCATACAACTATTACTCAATGGCGGTGTAGGTGATCACAACTATACTTTAACATAAAAGTTCACAAATCAAGGTATCATTATGTAGTTATAATATTTATTTTATTAATTTTTAATCTAATACTTGTAGGTTCTATTTCTAATATAATTTTTCTGGTTTTTAAATCCCTCATCACCAATATGTTTTAGTGTTTTTTTTTTGATATTTTTTATTTTCCCACTCAACCACAAAAGTGAATTATTCAAAAAAAAAATTAAAATGATACCCTAACTCTCATTAAAGTTATGTTCCACTCTAGAAAAATAAATTAATAACCTTATAACTTTATAATCTCAAAAACTACTTCAAACACTTCATAGTCACCTCTTAATCTTATACTCTAACATGCTCTGTTTTCCATTTAAGTTTGTTTTGAATTCTCTACTTACCTTATAAATTCCTCATTTATAGACCAAAAAACTTATTACATTCAGCACATCATTAAATAATTAATCTTCTATATGGATTTTTCAATTTAAATTACACATAATGAATTTTTTATATTATTATTATAGATCTATTTGTAATAAATGATTTTGTTTCGATTGTCATGTATATTTTTTTAACTTAAAGTGGATTCATTGAGAATTATTCAATTATTAGATAAGCTTGACCTTCAATATATTTATCTTTTATAATCCTGGGTCCTTCTTTGTGGAGTAACATCCTTTGAATTTACCTTCAAGATTTCTTCGTTTCGTAGATGTTCAAGTTTCTTAATATTGTGTAAAATATTGTACACTAATATTTGAAATGTACTATAGATTCAAATATATGAAATATACTAGTTGGTCATCTTTCAATTAAATAAAATCATACATCTTAATACTCTTCATTATGGTATTAAATATACTCATTTCCTTATATTTATCATCTGATATATTTTCTTCATTCATCCCCATCAATTTCCTCCTGAAAGATGATGATATTACTTCTTCAAACATCAATACATTTTCTTTCTCTTAAATAATGGTTATAAAATACTCAGTTGTTTTATCTTCTTGATAAAAAAATTTGGGAAACATAATTTTTCACATCAAAATATAGTTTCTAGTGCTTCTAAATTCTTAATATGTAGTTATGAAAATAATGATTATTTGGGAAAACAATTCAAAAATGTGTGGATTCTTCTAGATATAAATATTTTCATTTATTTCTCAATCATCTGATAGTTGCATTAATTCCACTTTCCTATTTTAAATTCAATTATGTAATCATTCTAGCATCCAATTATGTTATTTTTAAATTCTTTATTGTCCACTTCCTGTAGTGGAACCTGCATATGTGGTATTCTAACTTCTAGTGATTTCATATTCTAGAGTATGAACTTTTAGTAGACTAATTTTCAAATCACTAATAGGTAACATCATTAGTCTTCAAACTGCTCATTTAGATTTTTATAATCTGTTGAAAATAAATAAAACAATCCATTATAATCCTACGATGGATAGTTTAATCTCTCACTTTGTGTTATTTTCTATCCAAATCCATTTTTTTACTAGAACCAATTTTTTAATGGACTGGTAATTGTGAAGCAGATGACAAACTATACAACAGGATATCCATAAAAGTAAAAATTCAAAAATTCATAATCAAAACAACTGGGAATAAAATTTCATATAGGTATAGGCAAAGATAGTTCCATAGCATGTTTTAATACTTACCCTATTGTAAAATTCAACATAGACCGACCCTCCATCGTCCATTGAAAAACAAAAATAATTAATTCTAAGGATTCTTAATGTCAGCGTAGACACAAACCAATAAACCACTGAACAAAACAAGATTGTAATAACACAACCATTACAGTATCATATTTTAATATTGTCTTCTTCTCCATGTAATTGGATAATCAAGATAGAATGTGGAATCCCTTTAGAATTATTATAATAATTCTACAATTACAAAAGCAATGTTGGAAATTATTTACAAAATATATCTCTGAAATAAGGAACCATCACCATCGTGGATTAAAATCCTAAAGGGGAACATATCCGCTTGATAACATCGATCACACAACAAAAAACAAAAAAAAACCATATTGGTTTGAAGTAAATACCCAAAAAAACACAAAGTAGGATAATGAATATAACTAAAACAAAAAATAAAGAACACAACCACACTATGAAAAAAATTAATCATTGAGGAAAAAATGGAAATTGAGAGAAAACCAAATATAAATGTCCACCAACCCTATATCTATCATCATCTCTCATCTTCCTAAACCTCCAATGTTATTTTCTAAAGAATGGGGTCATTTATAGTGTGTTAGGCAAAAAGTTAAAAGGAGGATCTTATGTCGAATGAGGTAGGACTAACAGAAAAGGAAATTGGGATATCGAGTGGCAACCAAGAAGGGGAATACAATGTCAATGATGGATAATGTGATGGTGGGTATTCACTGTACAAAAATGATATACAAAACCATAGTACGGAAGAAGATTTAAATGTACCAAAAATGTGAAATCAAAGTGGACCCTTTCATATTTTTTATCAATACCAATTTTATGCTTAAAGAAGATATTCTCTCTCTACCTCTTATTTATAACAAATTCATAGTCTCTAGGAAGAGGTTTCAATTTTATCTATTCTCTAATGATATAAATTTAAATCCCCCATATTGACATATTTTAGTGAATGAGGATATTTCTTCCAAAAAATCATCTTCCCCAATTTTATTCCATTGAAATGAAAAAAACCATGAATTTATTGATAGTGTGGTAACATCATTTTTTAAATGAACTTATTCTAAAATAAAAAAAAATCTATGTCGACTAGATCCACTATGAGGGTAGAAAATAAGATTAATTAATTTGAACATTAATGATACCCATAAAATTTACCAAGTGACAAAATGTTTTAAAAATTATTCATGTTAATGGAAAACTCATCATATTTACTTCTATATTACTTTCCTATATCCATCTCAAAAGATGGATAATAATCATTGAACACTAAAATTAGGTTTTAACCTTTTACAAATAATTTTCACTTTCTCATCAGATGAAAAAAATTTCTCCCCCTTTGAAATATAAGATGGATTTTCACATATATATATATATATATATATAAGGGAAATGAACTTAAATGTACATTAAGATGAAGTAAACTTCCTCTCATTGGATTTTTTACTATCCTGGAAATCATCATCATCCATAGTTTCATCCTCTACGTACATCTATCTATAATCAAATAGATTTTAAATATCTATTGTCTGAGTTCCATAAATTTCTTGAAATTAACCTTTTACATAAATATATCAATTGTCTAGAACTAATAAATTTTTCTTAATTTCAATGACCCCATAAATAGTTCCACATTAAACTCTCCATTTTTGTAGATTTAATCATTACTTCTAAGGGAAGAATTTGGGTCGTCTTTTTTCTTTTATTCGATCAATAGAGCTACGAAATATATCTCAAAATCGAAACATTATTTACCTTATATTTAATTTTCATCATAAATATACAATAAATTTTACAAGAATAAATCTAATTATGGAGAATGGTTTTCCTTTTATAGCTTGCATTAATTTTATTATGTGCAGTTTTATTCATTACATACACTAGTAGGGGACATAGATTCTTCTTTTATTATTCATCTACATTCCTTATAGATTCAAACTATTTTTGTCATACAACCACATAATCCTTTTGAATATGTTCATATTTTTCCTTATGATAGGTTTTCTTCTGAACAAAATCCTTTTTTTATTTCTGAATCTTTCCTATTTTTCTTCACCTACTTAATGTATCTGAATATCCATGTTTTGGATTTTTTATGAGTGTGTTTTTCCAAAATCAACTTTCTAAACAACTTATTATATTTTGGTAACTCAATCTTTATATGTAACATATTTTGAACCCCATATTATTTCTACATATATGTATTCTACTATTTTAATCCTCTCATTTCATTCTCATATAGATTAACTATTATTTTCATATTGACTTATTTATCTTGAATAGTCATATGATGTTCATATATTTCTAGGATGTGGCCTTTTCTTCCACAAAAAAATGACTTTTCATGGATTTTAAATAAATCTTTAAATTCTTCCTTAGATAAGGCTTTTGTTTAACATGATTTTCTTTACTTATTATGATATAATTATAGTATATATTATAATCATTTCCTTTTAGTTTTTATGGTCTCCTTCCATTAGATGTAATTGGATATTTATTAATCGATAAAGAGAAACAGTTATCATTAACATATCTACTCTTTGCACAACTTCCACATAACAATAGAATATTTTAATATATATTAGATTTCAACAGATTTTACTTTTTTATGCCCTATTGTATAGATCTTCTTGGACTTTCCAAACTTATAATATTATTACAAAATTCAATAGCTATGTGTTTAAAATTTCAACGACACCAATAATAGGTGATTGGACATTCATTATTCCATTGAATTTAGTTTTTTCTACTAGATGAAACATCATGAGCTTATTCCCTTGAAACACCTTATAGGGGATATTTTCCCACATTCTTTATTTAACCTTCATGTAAGTGGTGGTTCTCTCCATATTTTCCATTAAACACATTTTCCTAGTGGTTGAATTGAATCCTTTATGCGTCAACAAATTTTAAATTGGGAAAATTGTTTTATTAGAGAATTGGTTTACTTTATTCTTCATTTTATAGAAGGATGGGACATCCAATGATTTTATATTATTCATTCAAGTAGAGTGAATCATCTAAGAGGTAGTAATTTTCTTTTGAATTTCATCAGTGAATCGTTCAACGGCTTCATATGTGGTTTCCACAATAGTATCTTTCGTCTTTATCAATGTCAACCCCAAATCAAGGAACTATAAATTTAAATTATTATTTTAATACTAGTGACAACTAACTTTATATTCACATTATACTTTTATCATTTAAATATTTTATTCATGTAACATACTGAAATAATTGAAGGAATTACCTTGTTCCTTTACTCATTTCTCTTAGATCTCCAATGGATATTTCTTAACATTAAAAACCCCCTTTTGAGTATACATTATAACATAAGGCTTTCATGAAAACTTATTTTAACATATCATCCTCACAAAAACTCCTTTATAAGGATTTTTATACAATATATAACTTTTCTTCATTGGTTGTTACTGGTAGATAATTTAAAATAGAAAATTTTGAATGTTTCACAGATATGTACCTTCTGAATTTTTTCTCCATCTATTTTATTCTCATTTAATATTACTTTTTAGGATCTTTCATCCTTCTAGTATTTTCTTCCCACTAAGATTTTTTGAATTAAATTATTGATATTATTAAATGGATAACTTCTTAAAAACTAATCTTTTAAAAGTGAATTCTTTCAAAATATTTTCCAACTATGGAGAATCATTATCTACATAATGTCACAAATTTTCCATTTATTTCAACAAGCCCTATGAGGGTTTTTCATTTTAATTACTTCTTTTCTAACTAATATTTTTTCTCATAATGTTCTAATTAAAGATTATATTATTTTTATTATATTCCTTTTATATATGAAAGTATATATGTATCAATTTCAACAGAAAAATTCTGTATATAGCCCTTAATTTTAGAGTAAAAAATACACAATAGTTTTGGTATATTTATACTCATTGAAAAATAAACATGCCTCTTACATAGGATTAATTATGATGTATTTTCCAATATAAAATCCACTCTACTTCCCTTATTGTGATAGAAAATCCTTATACAACAAAATTTGAGACAACACATTTTTCCTCTTCTACGATAATTTATTCCTATGATTTCTAAATTTTCTGGATCGAACCATTACATTTTCAACTTGAGAAATAAATTATATACGTTTCATATGAATAATAACATCCATATCATCCATATAATTATTTCATTGACTTCTAGAAATTTTAAATTCATATAAATCTATTAAAAACATAAATCAGAATAAACTTATAGATATATTAGAGGGATCCTATACTCTGTATAAATTATGAGTCCAAAGGGATCATGATTTCACATTCATGCGTATTTTAGGGATGAAAAACTCTTTTTGGTTGCGTTAAAATTATAAATAATCATTTTATAAGTTGATGAAAATGTTTTAATAAGTTAGGATATATGAATTATTGATAGTATCCTCAATAATTACTGTATCCTGAAATACGGATAATGTAAAATAAATAACACAGAATAATTTTTACAAGTCTTGCCCCTAATGAAGGAATACCACTCCTTATTGTTTATGGGAAATCTGAGTAACAGATTCTTCACATTATAATATGTGTTACAGTGGTGAAAGGAATTATAAATTAGCCTTTGAGTAGGATTAAACCTAATATATTAAATCATAATTTTATGGATGTGGTTGAGCTATATCCCAAAAATATAATTTTTCCACCTAGTAGGAATGATAACATTGTCTATATTTAGACCACTGATTGTAACATCCTAGGAAAATAAAGAATATGATATTTTCATATTTATTAATATTTATGAATTAAATATTAATTTTAATTTGAAGGGGATAATTTGTTCAATGTCTTTCCTGACATGCAAAAATGGGTTTCTCTAAAATCTCATATTGCACACAATGTTGAGTCATACTAAAAAATTATAATAATATAATATTATTTTAAATGGTAGTGAACGCTTAGCCATTATATTGGAGGGAATCATCAAAAATAACTAAAAAATGATTATACATGTTTGTAATTTTTTTTACATTTAACCAATAAATGTTAGAGGCTTAAAATGTTAATTAATCCAATTTTAAGCAGAAATACTCTAATATTCTTCAAAAGGTAGATTTACCGCCATTTTATGTCGAGCCCTTTTTAAATCAAGATTTTTTCACTTTTATATGTAATATTTTAAAAAATATTATTATTCATAATAACCGGGACATCAAATTTTACTTTGGAAGAAAAATTGGTATTTTTCTGATAATGTTCATTTTTTTAATGAATAGTTAGAAATACTACATTTTAATTCAAAACTGCCTTTAAATCTAATATATTTATATAGTAAGATTATATTTTTAATTGTTTTTAATGATTAATTATATTATATTTTTACCATTTAATCAAATTTTTTTAATTGTAACTAATTTCATAATGAAATTGAACATAAACAACTGTCAATCTTTTGATAGTTATTATATCTTAAAAGCACACTTTTTGGTCTTGAAAACGGTAATTAATTTTAAATTAATTTCTTCAACTTCTGTGTTTTGAATATGGAAAAATGGATTCTATATTTGGAATTATGTTGCCCAAATTTTTTAAATAGGTTAATTTATTTTTTAGACATTATGAATAGTAACTTCAGTAAATATTTTATTTACCTTGGTTAATAGGTAAATCTTGTAAAATAAGATTAAAAAGTAACATTATAATAATTTAGAATTATCCTAACACATCTCCTAATCATCTTGGATGATACATGTCGGACCATGGGAATCCTTGAGTCGATTTGGGTACCCCATAGAGCCACTTGTAAGTGAAAATGACACTTTTAAAAAATTAATTTAATGTTAAGGAAAATATAACATAAACAAATATCTCTTAGTAAAAAAAACTTTATAAATGGTTATATTAGTTATATTTATGATGATAAATAGTAATTAGTAATCTAAAACTGTTTCCTAAATAATATTATTTTATTAATAATTTTTAGACATCATATAAATAAATTTATTTCTGAAATAATTATGATGTAATGATTACCTCATTAATGAATGTTTTACATAATTGAGATTATAAATATAAAAATAAATTTATATTGAATATTTTTATTCTATTCACAAATTTTATGGATGATTAAAACTTTGTATCTTCGAATTAATGTAGTTTTTTTTTTGAAAGAATCAAGTTTTGATATATTTTTTAAAAGACTTGACATGAATAGTTTATAAATTGACATAAACAACTATTTAAAATAAATACTATTTTACTAAATAATAAACTAATCCTAAAAATATAAGATTCAAAAAACTGACATATATGATGTTACAAATGTCATTATTGATCCGTTTTTGGGTTCTTTTCATTTTATAATAATTATATTAATCATATAGTATGAATATACAATAAGACATGGTAAACGTAAAATTAGTTTACTAAAGGTTAAATCTAAAAGATAAGGTTAATTTTATTCCCTAATCATTTCTAGAACCCCATGGATGAGAGTATTCCAAACAATACCCACCTATTCTTAGAATTAAATGATTTTGGACCTTTTGAAATCAAAATTCAGTTTATAAAAAAATAATATTTCCAAACATTTCTAAAAAGCCCCTCCACCCCCTTATAAAAAGAAATCACCTTTAACCCTTACTTAAACCTCTAAAGCCACTTGGATCATCCAAAGTTTGCTAAAATAAGCTACCTGAATCCCTGTCTTCTACCTAGGGGAATTACTTGGTGTATAAGGAAATAAAATAAAGCCTTTTGGTTCAAACCAAAGTGAGTTACCCAATT
Source organism: Viscum album (assembly GCA_963277665.1). Taxonomy (NCBI): domain Eukaryota; kingdom Viridiplantae; phylum Streptophyta; class Magnoliopsida; order Santalales; family Viscaceae; genus Viscum; species Viscum album. The sequence goes on along the minus strand of OY728123.1, from coordinate 417,634,509 downwards.
AAAAGGTAACGTCTTCTCTCATGTTATTTTTTTTTTCCCATATCTAACCCCCTAAAATATTTTTATTACTTTCTTATTTAACAACACCCGTATCATAAATATACTAGGATGTTTTCTGAAATGGATTCGAACTACACTTACACATACCTCCTTCTAATGGATACAAACATATTGTTTCTATGGACGGAAAACTATTACCTCACCAAACGATGATTGTTCAATTATCTCATACCGCCTCTTATGGTGGCCATTAAGATGGAACTGTATTTATATGTGATATATATTATATTTATATTGTCTCTAGGCTTCTTTATTTATCAATTATATAAAACCTTTATGGCTTCTATAATGGGTAAATACAATAATTTCATTTGAGGAACTGTGGACAACTGCCCCCTCAAAGTGACATGACTCGTTCATGCCATTTGTGGAACGTATAAAGGATAGAGTTGCTGGAATTATATATGATATAATAATGTAATTATAATATATATATTTATCATTATGTTTTCATTCAATTAAATATGAAATATGAATGAAAGTTGGATTCAATCTTACGTACGGTTTACCGTCTCCAGGAACGATACATTTCATATTTAATATCCAAATGTTATGTACTATTATAAATACAAATATATAATTGATATATATTATATATATGATATATAAATCATGAATATCATTATATATATAATTTAATTTTTACAACATCGACAACTTGTAATTATAATAAGTTCATTTTTGACACAAGTAACAGATTTCGATAAAATGTCCATTATTAACTTAAATGATTATGTATTGTTTATAATGTGGTAATAATTCATATATAAGTAATAATAAACATGAAAAAGGTTCTTGAGGAAATATAAATTAATTTTAGTTTATTATTCAGGAGATTAAGGAATTAACGATTCAAGTCGGACACAAGGTAAGGGAACTTCTTAACCCAATTTCTATTCTATGGGTTAAACTTGTACTTTTATTTTTGTCATGACATGATTATGTGAGATATTACTTTTGATATCCTATCTTGAATATATAATTTATTTATGTTTATTTATAGTGAATACACATAATCAATCTATTTTATTTTCAAAATGATCTTTGTAAGGGAATTTCATGACCTAATTTCCATTCATTGGGTTAATCTTCTACCTCTTGAATATTTCAGGCTATGATTACTTAAGAAATGAATTTTGATATCCTATACTGTATTTATACATTACTAATGTGTACTCATAGTGAATACACATAATCAATCTATTTTATTTACAAAATGGTCATTTAAGTGGCTTCATCTCTATCTCCTTTCATAAAGGAATATTTTCATTTAAACACGAATTTTATTTATTTGGTGTATAAACCCCTTTGACGTTGACTTTTTACAAAAGGAATCTATTTTCTACTAATCAATTTACTAAATTACAAAAAGTGAATTGTTATTTCTAACTTATGTGGTGACAATGAACTTTCCTCTATGGCGTTTATTATTAGATCTTTGGCTTCTTTAACAAGCCTTAGTGTTTTTTTAAGATTGAAAATAAATACCATATACTACATATTTTGTTATTTCCAATGGTTTTGATAATGGATTGATTATATCAATATACCAAAATGATATATTTTAATTGAAATGTGGAAATGTTATCCTTCCCTTATGCTTGTGTTATGAGTTATGATTATCTTATGGTTCTTTGGTATTGGCTTTGTATACGGGTGTTTCCTTGATAAACCTAGGGCGGGTGAGCATGAGATGTCTCTCTAATGCATTGGGTAACGTTACGGAGGTACAAATTAATGTTTCTCCTAATATATTTAGGTAATGTACTGTGATGGGTATTTTAAATTTAACTTTCTATGTAGATGTCAAAGATACAATGTAATTTCGATATAGATGCCATAATTTACCTTTATTATTTATGATTTCTATGTGTTATTCATAAATATTTTTATTTCATGAGGTATGTTAATGAGATTATGTTTTTTATGTTTTTATGGTCTAATTTTTTCATTCGTTATTTTATAATCCTTACTGATATTTTTCTGATCATCCCATGTTTTTGAAATGTTTTTCACAGGAAATAAGGCAAGGTAAGTGAAAGGAAGAATTCAAGAAGATTTATATCAAGAAAATAATTCTTGTTTTATTTTAGGAATTATTATTTTTTGGAAAAAAATGGATACTGAGTAGAAGTGTCTACTTTGTAATATTTGAAATGTAATCTAAGAGTTATGGCCTATTTCTCTAAAATATATACTTGAAAAGATCATCAATATGAATTATTAACTTAAATCAAGATTTTGTAATGTTCAAGGATAGGGCCTTATAGTTGGTATTAAAGGTCATTTTACACAACATTAGGAGTTAGGGTATTGTTAAATTAATTTAAATAAATTAATTTATGTTATGATTGAAATGATATAGCATTTACAAATAACCATGTTGCTTCGATAGAGATATTTCATTGTTCAGAATGGTTTTTCCATAGAGGAAATAGGGCAGCTATACTAGGAAGACATACAGAGGTGAATGAACTTCCAAATCTGTATCCTGAGATGGTCAGAATCATAATTGAACAGTTTGCGGCAGTGATGGCTCAGTTGACCCCTGAATTGAAAAGAAGATTGGTGAATGGTCCAGTTTTGGCTCATCCTTCCAGAGATGGTGAATTTGGTTATCTATAAATATTCTTCATTAAAAGGACTTGGTTTTTTCCTAATGTAGAATGATCAGGTAATTTCATATGCTTCATGTTAGTTGAATATTCATCAGTTAAATTACCCTACACGTGATTTGGAATTACCTATTATTGTTTTTGCTTTAAAATTTTTAAAGCATCATCTGTATGGAATAAAATATGAAATATATACTGCCAAAATAATTTTAAAGTATATATTCACTCATAAAGAATTGAACAACAGATAAAGGAGATGGTTGTAATTAATCAAGGATTATGATTGAACAATTCATTACTATCTAAGAAAGGAAAATAAAGTGGCTGATTCTTTGAGTGGAAAAATGTAACGCTAAATTAACCATGTTATGTTTGGAATAGGATCCTTTGATTAAAGATTTGTTGAACTTTTCTATAGAAGTTTTTGGTGCATAAAATTAAACTGTTTTGTTTCAGGTGTCAGTGAAATCATCTCTATCAGATAGAATTAAGAAAGCACAGATAGAATACAATGAGTTTTCGAAAAAGGTAGTGTTGGTTTAGAATGGTAAGTTGAACGATATTAACATTGTTAATGATTGTATTTTTGCGATTTCGGAAGAGATTATGTGTGCCTTGTAATTCAAAATTGAAGAATGATTTATTATGTGAGGCACAAAGTCCTTTGTTTTTAGTTCATCCCAGTGGTACTAAGATGTACAGAGTTCTTCAACAGAATTTCTGGTGGGATTGAACCAAAAGAGATATTGCTGATGTTATTGGGAAGTGTTTGACTTGTCAACAGTTTAAAGTGGATAGGTAGTTACCAAAAGGGATAATTCAGCATTTACATGTGCTAGAGTGGAAATGAGAAAATGTTTTCATGGATTTATTTATAGGATTAGCAAAGCTTATTGAGATAATAATTCATTTTTGGATATTGTTGATCGATTGACTAAATCTGCTCATTTCCATCCAATTCAAGATACATTTTCTCTAGATCAAATTTCCTGATTGTATATTAAAGAGATAGTCAGGTTGCATGGATTTATCCACTCCATTTTATCTGATTGTGATATTAGGTTTACTTCTAACTTCTAAAAGGGCCTTCAGAAGTCACTGGGAAATGAATTAAATGTTAGTACATCTTTTAATCCAAAATTAGATATGAATTCAGAATGAACAATTCAAACATTGGAAGATATGTTATGAGCTTTCTCAATGGATTACCAAGGAAACTGGGAATAACCTCTTTTTTTGGTTGAATTTTCTTATAATAACAGTTTTCATTCCATTATACAGACATCACCATTTGAGGGATTATATGGAAAGCGGTGTCAAAATCCAGCTTTTTTTAATGAATTTGGTGAAAGGATGTTGATGAGACCAGAATTGGTAGAAGAGATGGTATAAAAAGTTATGTTTATTCAGAAGCTCATTGGAATAGCTTAGAGCAAGAAGAAAATTTATGCGGTTAATCAGAGGAAGTATCTTTCATTTGAGGTAGGTGATCACATATTTCTCAAAGATTCTCCAGGGAAAATTTTGATGCATTTTTGCAAGAGGGGAAACTTGAGTCTGAGGATCATTGAACCCTATGAAATCTTGGAGTAAGTTGGATCATTTTCCTACAGAGTGGATTTACCTCCATGTTTATCCTAGGTAGACAATTATTTTCATGTTTCACTGTTGCGAAAATATATGCCAAATCCATCTCATTTTTTAGTCCCGAGATAGTTCAGTTGAAAGAGAACTGATCTTATAAGGAATAACTATTCTAGATTCTGGACCATAGAGAGAAAGTATTGCGGAAGAGGGTAATTTTTCAGGTAGGTTTTTGGTGGAAAAACCATATGGTTGAACAGGAAATGTGGGAATCTGAAAATTTAATGTGGGATAAATACCCCTACTTATTTGTTAAGTGAATAGAATTTTGGGGACGCAATTCTCTAAAGGAGGGAAGGATGTAAAATCCCATGTAAATAAAGAATATAATATTTTCTTATTTATTAATATTTTTGAATTAAAAATTCATTTTACTTTAATGGAGATTCTATGATTGATGGCGTACCCAACATGCAACAACGGTATTCTCTAAAATTTCATGCAGCACACAATGTTGAGTCATACTGAAATTTTTTTAATAATATAATATTATTTTAAATTGTAATTAACACCTAGTCGTTGTATTGATGGGAATCAATATAACTAACAAAAATATGATTATAAATGTTTGTTAATTGTTTTTACATTTAACCAATAAAATATAGTGGCTTAAAATGTTAATGAATCCAATTTTAAGCATAAATACTCTAATATTCATCCAAAGGTTGATTTACGCACTTTTGATGGAAACGCATTTTTAAATCAAGTTTTTGTCAATTTTATATGTTCTATTTTACAAAATATAATTATTCTTTATATTCGGGACATCAAAATTTACTTTGGATGAAAAATCGGTATTTTTCTAATAATGTTCGTTTTTTAATGAATAGTGAAAAATACAGGATTATATTTCAAAACTGCCTTTTAATCTAATTTATTTATATGGTTAGATTATATTTTTAGATTTTTTTTTAAGTTTAATTAGATTATATTTTTAACATTTAATCCAATTTGGTAATTGGAAGTAATTTTAAATTGAAATTGAACATAAAAAAGTGTAAATCTTTTAGTAGTTATTATTTCATAAAAACACGCTTTTTGGTTTTAACAACGGGAATTAATTTTAAATTAATTTATGAAACTTCAATATTTCGAATTTCGAAAAATGGATTACATATTTTTAATTAGGGGGCCCAAATTTTTTAAGTATGTAAATTTTATTTTTAGACATTAGGAATAGTAACTTTAGTAAATATTTTATTTACCGTTGTTAAAAGGTATATACGGTAAAATAGGGGGAAAATAATATTATAATAATATTAAACTACGCCAACACTTGTCCTAAACATATTTGATGATACATGTACTACTATGGCAATCATTGGGTCATTTTTGGGACCCCATGGAGCCACTTTTAAGTGAAAATGACACTTTATAAAAATTAATTTAATATTTTAGAAAATATAACATAAACATATATCTCATAATAAAACAATTTTTATAATATGTTATATAAGTGATATTTTAGACTATAAATAGTAATTAGAAATATAAAAATATTTCCTACATCATGGTAATTTATTTATAATTTATAGACATCATAAAAATAAATTTAATTATGAAACAATGATGATTTAATGATTACCTCATTAATGAATGTTTTAAATAAATTGGATTATAAATATTAAAATAAATCTATTTTGAAACTTTTTATGCCATAAAAAAATTTACAGAAGATTATAACCATTTTTATTTGAATTAATGTAGTTTTTTCAAAAGAATCAAGTTGTTGTAGGTTTTTTAATTGTCTTAATATGAATAGTTTATAAATTGACATAAATGAGTTTTTCAAATGAATATTATTTTATTAAATGATAAAATAATCCTAAAAATATAATATTTGGCCAACTGAAATATATGAAATTACTGATTTCATTATTGATCCATTTCTAGTATTCTTGGCAATTTATAATAAATATATTAACCATATATTACGATATACAAGAGGACATAGTAAAAGTTAAATTAGTTAACTAATGTTTAAAGCTAAATATATGTTTACTTTTTTCCATAAACATTTCAAAAACCCATTTGATGAGATTATTTAGAACAATACTCAAATTATAATCGAATTAAATGAGTTGGGGACCTTTTCAAATCAAATATTAGTTTATAAAAAATTAATATTTTCAAACTTTCCTAATGTGCCCCTCCTTCCCCTTATAAAAATCCATCACCTCTAACCCTTACTCACACCTCTCGTTCCCTTTGGATCGTCTAAAATCTACTCCAATATGCTCCCAACGTACCTCTCTTCCACCTATAGGACTTAATTTGGGAGGAAGGAAATTCAAAAATGCCTTTTTGTTTAAACCAAAGGGATTTACCCAATTAAAAGTTAACGACTTCTTTCAAGTTCTTTTTTTTATTTTCCTTCTCTAAACACCTAAACTCTATTATTCAATTATTTTATAAAAAACCAATATCCTCAATATACTAGGATGTTTTTATATGATTTATTATAACTAAAAATCCACACATCACCTTCTAATGGATACGAACATATTATTTCTATGGACAGCGAACTACTGCCTCACGAAATGATGGTTGTTTAATTATCTTCTACAACCTTTTATAGTGGCCATTAATATAGAACTATATTTATATTGTCTATATGCTTCTGTAATTTTCATTTATAAAATACCTTTATGGATTCATAATGGTTAAATATGATAATTTCCTTTGAGTAGGTGCGGACAACCTCCCCCTAAAAGTGATATGACTAGTTCATGTCATACGTGGATGGTATAAATGATGAAATTAATGAAATTATATATTATATTATAATTGAATTATAATATACCTATGTATCATTAAGTTTTCATCCACTAAATATGAAATATAAATGAAAGTAGTGTTTATGCGTACGTACGGCTCACCGTCTCCATGAACGCTGCATTTCATTTCTTCTCTACAAATGTTATGTACTATTATAAATACATATATATACTGGATTTATATGATATATATAATATATAAATCATGAATATCATTATCGAGATAATGTACTTTTGACCACATTGACAACTTTTAATTATAAGAAGTTCATTTTTGACTCATGTAACAAATATCAATAAAACGACAGTTATTAACTTAAATGATTATGTAATGTTTATGACGTGGTAATAAGTAATATAAAATGAATAATAAACTGGAAAAAGTTTCTTAAGAAATTATAAATTAACTTTAGTTTATTATTCAGGATATTAAAGAACGAATGAGTCAAGTCGGACACGAGGTAAGGGAACTTATTTACCCAATTTCCATTCATTGGGTTAAACTTCTACTTTTTTATTATCTCGTGATATGATTATGTGAAATATAAATTTTGATAAACTATCTAGTATTTATAATTTAATTATTATTAATTATAGTGAATACACATAATCGATCTATTTTAGTTACCAAATGATATTTATAAGAGAACTTCATAACCCAATTTCATTTTTTCGGTTAATATTCTACTTCAAGGAAATTTCATGATATGATTATGTGAGAAATGATTTTTGATATCATATATTGTATTTATACATTACTTATGTGTACTCATAATTAATACACATAATCGATCTATTTTATTTAAAAAATTGTCTTTTTAAGTGACTTTGTCTCGATCTCCTTTCATTAAGGCATATTTTCATTTATACACAATATTGTTTTATACGGTGTATAATCCCCATTGACTATTACTTTTATACAAAATGAATCTTTTCTTAATGAATAATTTGACTAGAAAAAGATGGTTTATTTTTAACATACGTGGTGACAATGACCATTCCAAAGCCGTGAGTATTATTGATCTTTGGCTTCCTTAACAAGATATAGTGTTTTTTAAAGGAATATAAATACCATATACTCTTTTACATATTTTGGTATTGATAATGATTTTTATAATGGATTGACTATGTTAATATATTGAAATGATATATTTTTGTTGTAAGGTGTAAATTCTATCTTTCCTTTATGATTGTGTTATGTGTAATGATTATGTTATGGTTCTTAGAAATAGTATTTTTATATGGGTGATTCTGTGATAAACCTAGGGCAGGTGAGCCTGAGATAGCTCTCCAATGCATTGTGTAATGTGAAAGAGGTAAATTTTGTTGTTTATCCCAAGTGGTTTAGGGAATATATTGAGATAGGTATTCCAAATGTAACTCCCTACGTAGTTGTGAAAGCTACAATGTAAGTTTGATATGGATGCCCCAAATTAACTTTATAAGTTATGATTTCTATGTGTTATTCATAAATATTATGATTTAATGAGGTATATTAAAATTCATATGTTTTATTTGTATTTACGGACTAATGTATTCATTATTTATTTTATATCCCTTATTGATCTTTTTATGCTCATCCCAGAGAAAATAATTCTTGTTTTATTTTAAGTGTTTTTATTTTAGGAAAAAAAATTTATACTGAGTAGAAGTGTCTATTTTGTAATATTTGAGACTTAATGTAAGAGTTGTGTCCTAATTCTATAAAAATCTAAACTTGATGAGATTCTTAATGTGAATTATTAACTTAATTCAATATTATATAATGTTTATGGTTGGGGCCTTATACCAATCATCAAGTGTTCTCCCCAAACATCTTCATTGATGGAGAGTCAACTTCCAAGTGACCATCTTTATACTAAATATTCATGTGCTCTTATCTTGTTCTTCCTAAAAACATATCTTTTATAGCTCTAACAACTTAAAAAAATGTAATCCAAACCGTCAATAGTTTGGTGTGTTATGTAGTTCTAGGTTGAATCTGTCTATAATTATGACTCCATATAATATAATAAAAACATCCTTACATTGTGTTCTGGTCAAGTCAGCACTTAAACCTAGTATATCTTCTTATGTGTTAGTTTTTTGGACTCTTTCCCTCTTTTATACATCAAATTAATGTAAGTAGCATTGTCAAAACATTCTCATATATATATATACTCACATGAATGATGTTCCCCCACCGTATAGAAATTATTCCTTATATAAATATAGGTAATTAATGGAATTCAATTTTAAATTATCTTGATATCAACTCTTAAATTGACTACCACTAATATATTCAAAGGATTGTATGACCTGGATCTAAAATGTTCTCAAAAACTCGGAAACAAAGTCATTAAATCTTCCAAAAAACTTAACTGGAATCATGAAATTCCATTAATTAATATTACAATGTTAAAATTATATCTAAAAATTCCCATAATTGTTGTGAATTCAAAATGATTATGAGAAGCTACTTTCTAAATTCTAGTGATTTTACTTCTGATGTATATACTTTAGTTATATATTTATTTATTTTTAATCAAATTCAACCTTTGGCCTATGGTTCCTCCTAGATATCTCAATTTTTATGATAATTAATTTTTCTTTACATAAGATCGATTTTATAATAAATATTTTTCCAATGTTATTAGGTTCCTACTCATCTTTTATCCACTATTATTACACCATGTATGGTGTTTGTTCTACTTTTAATTCCTTAAAATTTCTTAATTATATGTCTCATTATATAGAATATGTACTTCTAGTCACGGTTCCTAGATCACCATATATCATGTTTTCTTGCTTGCCCCTTTTAATTATGTATCTACATTTGTTGCATCTTCTCACATTAACAATTATCTGTATTCATATGAAACTCATATCTTCCTAAATACATCATTACTAAACTTATAATTATGGTTTTTTTCATCCATTAATTAAAAATTATCTAAAAATTTTCCCCATTTCTTTTTCTAATGATCATCAATATTTTATGTTATTTTCTTCTAAAATTTTTTATATCTGATCAATTAATCATTCATCTTAGCTAATAATTCCAAAAAAAAACTTATTATTCTGGTAAGATGTCTCTTGTTATTCTAAAATATAATCCATATCACCCTTTGATGATAATTATTTTATCCACATTACCTTCACAATGTTTTATTGTATCTTATTTATATGGATTCAATTAAATATTATCTTCTAATAACATTATGACTATTTTTTTAGGTATCCCCATTGATCAAAAAAAATTTAAAACTCAAAAATATTATTCCTCCAACATTATTCTAGAGCATAATCATTCATGTGTCTTCAAATTCATCTTGTTGACTTTTCATTTGAGCAACAGAGAATTTTTCAATTTTTATCTTCCATCAAATTCATCTTTCACCCCTGAACCACTTGATCAAGCATCGCATGACTTAATTAACACTCACTCGGATTCAAACACTTCCTTGGATTCCCACATTGTAGTGATCTAACATACACTCTGAGCATTTATAGTTATCTTGGGCTTCTCTACCGACTCTGCCTCTTCATCTTCTAAAGAACATTGGAAATTTCAATTTATATATATCTTATGGTAACGTTGTTTTTACAAGTGTATATCCATTTACAATTCACACCAAACATTTTCCAAATTCATGATGGGGATCTCCTATTAATGATGAGAGTTCCGTATGAACCTTGGTGTTATTTTAATGAACTCAATCTGGATTCAGTGAGAATTTTTCATTTTTTCGATAAGATTCACCTTTTTGTGATCTATATTCCATACTCCCTGGTCTTTATCCACTAAGTAAATTTTGATGGTTTACCATTAGGATTATTTTCCCATGATATTTTATTATATTTTATTATTGTTCATTTACTAGTGAAATCATATCTCAGATGCACTATAGATTTATATCTATGAAAGGTAATAGCTTCAGATAATTTAATGGAATTGGAACTTAGGTCATCAAATTATTTTTTAGGGTTTTCAATCTCCACAGTTAAATAACTTCATCATCTGATGGGATTTCGTAAATATTTCACATAAACTAACTCAGTATTAGTGTATAGAATACTTCTTTAACCTTTTTTACTTTGACTTTACCTTGAAAAACAATTTTGTATTCATACAATATTTTATATTCCAGACCTCAACCTCTTGGAATCTTAAATCTTTAATATAAAATGTAATAAATTAAATTTATATATAATTCCACACTTATCATAGATAAAACTAGGTTCATTGTAATCAATCATCTTATGTCTGGTTACTTTTTGATATAAATATTTCCATGTATTTCTCATTCATCAATCAACAGAATTAATTCCAATTTTTATTATTACTTTTCATGATAATATCCATCCATAATTGAATTATGTTATATGGAAATTTCTTTAGTTTCATCTTCTATTAGTAGAACATGTATCTATGATATTCCATCAAATGACGTTTGTAACTTATTAATTATTTAATTTTGGTAGACTAAATTCTGAAGAAACCATTAGAAACTCCATTTCACATCATTTTTTTCATTGTATTTTTTAAAAACAATTATCAAAAAACCATAATTCATCACCATCATCAGATGGGTACTTCAGTTGGGACCCTAGTTGATGGAATTTAATGGTCGTTTTGGATGAGATAATATTCAGTATAAATCCTCAAGAAACCAAATTATATCCCATAAAACATTTCAATATTTATATTCAGATCTTCCAATTTCATTATAATGATGAAAAAACTCCCCAAAATTAGATTATATCAAGGAAGAAATTGAAAAAAAGATACCTGATTCTGCTAAGAGTAATCCCTTATCATTAGCTAGTATTTGATGCCATTTTTTTGGAAGAATATAGGTGAATAAAATAAAACCAATGGAATTTAATGCATCTAAAATGAGATCATATATACAATAGATGATTAGAAATCCCTAAACTCCATGCGTAGTAACATGACATGCCACCATAACTAAGTGCTTCATATCTTAAAAATATGTTCACCCTCTAAATCACCACAAACTATTCCTTTCTAAAAACACCCAAAGATGCATATAAACATGAAGAGTAAATCATAAAATTATAGAACACTTTAATTTTACATGGTTTGAATTTTAATCCTTTACCCATGTGGGAAAACGATAGATAGTATATTTATTTTGATGTAAAAATAGTAAAAATAAATATTGTTCATCAACATGGATCATTTAACCAAGTAATCACATCATATTATGACACAGTATGTAGTATAACATTATATTTATTGTGGGTTCTTGCTGATAATCTATTTTCTAAAACCTCATTCATCCATGATCCGATGTCCATGGAAAAGAGTAACAGGAGATATCCTATATAAATATTCCATATGACTGAGTGGTTCACCTTCTTCTGAAATTGTAATTCCATAAGAAATTCCTCCCAAACAAATTTTTTTATTTTGGAGTCTCAATTCCTTATACCTCTTCTAGTGATCTAAATCATGAAATTTTGATGAACTAAATCAAGAGACTTAAAGACACATAATAATCCTAACACATTAGGCTTTTAAAAATAACCCATGGGTTAACATAAATGTTAACCATAATATTTTATCATGAAGAGACCTTCCCCCACATAGATACTCCCACGCTATCAGTCGTTCATGGTATAAACACAATCGATTCCATATAAAACTCACAGTATTCCACAATGAGTAAAAATTCGAATGAAACCCACTAAAGTCAAAAGTTGTGAAATACATCATACAATCACATATATTCATTTATAATAATTGGTTTAGGTCAGCACATCATCATTTTTCAAAATAGAAAATTCAAAAAAAACCCTAATGTGGTTGGAATCATCAATCCAATTTATCTACAACATAAAATAACTATAGGTCACCCCCCCCAGAAAACTATCTATTTATTGTGGTAAATTTATAGATTTATAGATTTATAACTGTAATTACTAATGGTTTCAAACATTGGCTATTGAATAACAAACATGATGAACCATATTATGATGGATTTTTCATCCACTATTTAAAAACTAATGTTAAAAACATGTTTTCAATGTCATTTATCAATTAAAAGATATAAAAAAATTTCATGACAATGATTATTGAATAAATTAAGTCTAAAACCATTAAAAAATTAAATAAAAATCCCTTATTTAAATATTTTCAGTCAAACAAACCATGTTGATTCCATCCAACTTTTTCAATAACTAAAACCCAAACCATATTTAGTTTTGGCCATCCTTTCCATCTCTATCCTTTGTCATCCATCAACTACCACCTTTGTTCATTCTTATCCACTTTTAGTCATCCTCTAATGATCTTGTTGATCATTCTTTGTACACAATCTTCATTCTCGAAGGCTAAAGTGCATTACTTTTTTCATTTATTTTTGAATCCCAAAATATGAAACAAATGAATATATTAATTCATTCAAAATTTATAAAATATATATTATATGTATTTTTTTCATCGGTTTTATGTTTTGAATGATTGAATATATTCATTTTTTTCTATATATATTGAATTTTTTTATTAAGCATTATATATATTTTGATCATATATATTTTCTAATAAATAAAAAAAATTATACAGTTATACAGTTATTCTTAGTACATAATCATTTTATGAAATATTGTTTCAAATAAAATATAATTCATAGAATATTATTTATTTTACCCCTTTTTATGGTAGATAACATTATCACTATTGTTTTAATAAATATATGAAATATTTTTTATAATTAAGAACTATTTTAGGAGATAATTTTATATATAACAATTTTTTATTTTTTTATACATCAAAATGGTTTGTTTTTTATAATGAAACATTTTTTAATTAAATGTTTTCTAGTTTATAAAAATAAATATAATTTAATGTAAAACAAAACCTTTCTAGGGATGGGAAATTATGTTTCTTATATTAATAACTGTTAAATTTGTTTCTTTTTCACACTTGTATTAAATAAAACAATATATTTAACATTATTATTATACTAAAAAATGTCATTTATGTTTTATAACCCAAAGAAAATTTTCTAAAATATTTTATGAGTACATTTTTATGTTTAGCATTTTATAAAACAATATAATTTTCATTTAATTTATTTTTCAATTTAGAGAATAATTTTCTATTTTTTAAAAAGATTGATAATTATTTATCTAAATTTTATGAAAAAATTATATACCCATTTAATAATTTGAATTTTTTTCTTTTTTTTAATTAACACCAAATCATATTATAAAGAATTAATATTTTTTGTAATATATGCTTGATAGTATGGGAGAGAATATTTATTAGTAGAATATTTTCAAGATATTTAAATATAATGTTGATTTCAACCTTAACACATTTACATAAGCGTAAAATATTTTATGGATTGTTAATAGTGATATAAATTACATATAAATTTTTTCAATTTAGAAAAATATAATATTTTTATTATTAAAATTAGTTTTTTTATCAATATGGTTATTTATTTTTAAAAAATTATTATGAGTTGTGATATTTAAAATTGAATTTCAAATTTCAAATTTATAAATTCAAAAACTTATATTCAATACTTATATGATGATATGTGTTATATTGAATTTTAGTTGGATTATTTCATGGTGAACCAATGATAAATTTAATAAAGTGTTTGATGATTTTTATGAATTGGAAAAAAATTATGAAATATAAGAATCTCATTCCTCTCAAACACAAAGTCCAAAAATATAGTAAAGCTCTAAATCATTGAAATAAAAAATAATTACATTTTCAGAGCTTTTAATCTCAGTTATAGTCTTCAAATCGGTCATGGAATGATTATGAAGGATTTGAGATCTGATGATGGGGGTATTTTAAAAATAATGATTCTTATCAACTTGGATAAATGATCTGTTATAGTAAATGAATATAATTGACAAAAAAACAACAATAGAGTGGTTATATAGTGATTATAAAACCATAGTGTCTAGGTTATATGAAATTGATGATTTTATCAACAATGTAAAATTGGTTAAATTGAAATCTAAGAATTGTTGGAGGGAAAAAAGTTTTATATATTTTTTACAGCTTTTCAATAACAAACTACATAAAGAAAACAACCTTGTAAGTACAAAATATAATGAGAAAAAAATATTAACCATGATGGCTTTTGGGATATAATAAGATATATGCATTCTCCAGTGATTTTATTTTATATAGAAAAAAAGGATTCTTAGGATGTATTAAAAATAGGATATCATGATATAAGTTTCTTTAGAGTGGGTTCCCTAGAACAAACTGACTATATAATTTCAATTACTAGAATGTTTTACAAAATGAATATTAATATCTTATCACATGATGATTGTTCGTCTACATAACATTAATATGATAATGTACAAATAGTATTTTCCACACTAGAATTTTATAGAAGTTCAACGAAATTCTTAAACTCATATCTTATGGACTAAAACACATATCTATGAATGGAAATTTGTTCTCTCATTATATAAGGTGTTGGATGTATGTAAGTGGATGAGAATTTTTTTCATAATGTTTCACACATGGTAATCTCTAATAGAATACATTATTATGACTTACTCACCAATAATAATTCCACATGTCATATGTATCATCAATTTTGATTGTTTATGGTTTTTTAATCTTCTATGCATTTTATTTGTTGTTATAATTTAAATTTTTTCATTATTTAATGTGAATATAGAGATAATATAGTTATTTGGAAACATATAACCAAGATGATGCTAATAATGGATTAATAATTCAGGAATAACCAATTCATAGGTTCTTTGGATTCTAGATATATAAAAAATGCAATTTACATTTATAGGAAAACTACATGTTCTATTCCCTTGGAAAACCACCCCAAGACGTTCCTTGAAATTTATGCATCATTATGTCAAGAATTTGTATGAAACATTAATACACGCTTCATATTTAAGTCCAATTGTCATATAACATGACATGGATTACACATAATGTAACTTATGTCCACCTTACATAATGAAACATGATTTATCCCATTGAAAAACAGGGAATTTGTGTCATCAATGTTTTCAACATGTAACTAATAGACACTATTTATTGATGGTAAGTCGACCGAAATGGAACTATGTGAAGTATAATACATGTAACAGGTTTTATACATCATGTAAAAAATAGTAATCCACATTAGATTCATTCCATGACCCTATGTGTGTGGTGATGGTGGCTAGTGACAAATCACCCATTGTATAGAAATGTGTATACACATTGTAAGCCATTATAAATCATTTATGTAACATGTAACAAAAGAAGTGTCTTGTGAGTTAACACATGTAAAGAATAAATTAATTAATGAAAAACTAAATTGTATGGTCTATATCTAGTTGTACAGAATGGTTGATTTAAATGGTTCATGTGAGATATTAAATAATTTGTTAAAAATTATATAATCATTTTATTGATATAGTACATGCATGATTCTCTTAAATTTTGTGTACTACATGATCATCACTAGTGGTACACACCAATTGAATTCCTGGAAGGTCGTGTAGTCATACATGTTTTCATAACTATGCATCTTGACTCAAGGAATAAAATTCTACATTTATCATGATACAATGTGTAAGAATAGATGTCATGTAAGTACACTATACACAATAATGACCATGTATAATATTAATCGCATGTTGACTTGTGTCTTGGTTAATTCTATGTAAAAGTAAAACTAAAAACAAAGGTCTAATAGGAATCTAAAAGGTATATATCATTTCACCTCCAGTACTCACAATGTACATAATTAATTTTTAGCTAAAATTAACTTATTTAAAATTATGGTGTATGTAAATCTCAATGACCTTTTATATTAACAATTAATATAAATGAATTAATTCATTAATATGACAACTAATTTATTAATTTGATAAATTTATCTTAATGGAGAATGAATTGAAATGAAGGTTAGTTATTTAAAATGCATATTCATTTCATTTGTGGACTATCATGTATATTGTAATACTATATATGTGTTTCGTTTCTATTTAATATAATTATGTTTTCATAATTTTGTTCGATAAATATATTATTAAATTAAATTTGATGAACTAAGTATCATAAATTCCTTCTTATTACGTACAGGACTTCGTTTCCGTGGTTTATTTTTGAAAACCCTAAACCTTAGGTTCCCCTCACCATCATGTAAGAAATAATATTAAAAATAAAGCGATCTCATGCATGAGGATGCATATAATGAAATGGTTGAGGCAAATCTGACACAAAACCTGGCCTAGCTCACTGAAAAGCCACAAGCGCACCTCCCCATAGGCCAGAGTTTGTCGAATGGAAAAGAGGGATTACAATAATACATAAAGGAAATTATAACCTCATATTTGAGTGTAATAAAAATGGAAAATTAGAAAACACATCCATATCAAAAATAATTAGTCTCTGTAATATAAATATTTGAAGAAAAAATATTTTAAAATAAATGAAACACAGCAAACAGAATCGTGATCAGGTTGATTAGAAAATAAAAATACATATTTTAATTACATTTTAATGGTATTAAATGTTCAACTTTGATATTATGGGCCTGAGTTGGTGGATTTTAATTTTGAACATATATTTTTATTATTTGTGCACTTCATTCCTAATGTACACCAATTTAGGAAAAATGATTTATCTGATTTTAAGGATTCTAATTATAAATCTTTTAATTTGATATTTCCATAACAATATCTACATTTAAATATGAACATTTTTCATTTAGGGATCAATGGAGGATTCATACATGATGATGGATATATTTTTTGATGAAAGGAAGGAATTCTAGAGAAGGCAGATTGGACACCAACCAACTGATTAGAATGTGGGACCCACAATACAAACCCAATGAAGACCAAATTTCATAGGATGATAGAAGAAATATAGAGGAAAAAATAATTCTTTAGGAGATATTGCTAATCCGGCTTCCATTATGGAAATTCTGGTGGACCAATTATAATATCAAAATCTAAGCAAGAATCTAAGGCCCAGAATATTATCCCAATAAATTGGACATAACTCCTGATTCACATATCCAAATGGGCCCAACGTGTAAAGATGGTTAGGTGATATCCTGAGATCCATTTTATTCTTCTACGAACCACTCTAAATCATCCATCTAGAAGGTCATTTGGATGCATCTATTCGGTGGTTGCAAGCTGGCTGCCACCTTGGGTCAAGAGTGGAAAACTCCAAGTTCCACAAGATTTCCACCACCCTAGGCCTACCATAATCAAGTGGGATACTTTGTACTATCAGAGACTCGACCAAAGGCTCCCAATTTTCATTTTTAAGGTAGTGGTGGTGGAGGATTTTATCATCTTTGTGCTTTGTTTTAATCTTAATGTTTTGTTGCCAATTTGATGTTGTAATCGCATTCCCTCAATTGTAAGTTCCTTGAATTACATTAGCTTATTTATAAAATATAATAATCTTCTATTTTTCAATTATTATTCTTCTCACTTTGATATCATTGCCTCATGGTGTGAAATTTTTCATGCCAACCCTTATGAGATTATCACACAACGGTGGAGTGATTGTTATTTCATTGTTTTCTTTAATTCTTCAATTACTCCCTCATGAGTCTACATCCCGCTTCCATTGAAACCATAGCATCAATGGAGGGATAACCCACTTATTGTTTGATCCAAGGGACTATCAAGGGGATGGATGGGATGTTATTTATCACCCCATTAATGGATAATCACTTCTTTAATGGAGATTTTTATTTGATGACTTTCAAAATCCATCATCCTTGTTGAATTTAAGGACACACACTTCATGTTTTAATACGAACCTTTACCTTTATGTGCTCAAAACATTGATCATTAAATTGTATAGGTGATTATTATTAAAGGGTGTAGGTATAAAACTAGTAAGTTATGATGTTTTTTGATCTTCTTAAATGAAACCATCTCAAATATAAGAAATTGAAATCATTAAAAAAGGAATTCATCCAATCCACCCCAAACGATAACCTAGGATCAAATCATTATCTTAATTTGAATTAAATTAAATATATCAGTGATAACTTAAACCCATAAAAAATAAACCCATGTTGGAAACATAATATACAAAAGCAATCCAAAGAATGTATGTTTCTCTAGGTTACTTCTTAGGTCTCTGAGGATTCGATAACCCAAGCTAAACTACAAGGACCGTTATACCTTAATATCTTGGGTAAATTTGATCATGAATAAAAATTTTGCACCATTTCCGGGAACCCAAGTAACTCATCTCAACAACCATTCTATTCTCCACCATTTCTTCTATTCTCATCCAAGATCTCTTATCTTCTCTTTCTCGTTTTTTTCTTTTGGCACATGTCTGCCTACACCCGCGATGAAACAAACCGTCTAGTTAGGGTGGAATGTACTAGGGTTGGGGGGTAAGTGAACCTAGGGGATTGTTTCCATTATATCCTAATCCTATTGATATTCTAGAGTCCAAAATTGATCACATTTTAATGTAATTTCTTCAAATAAACCAACTCATAAACCCAGGTGGAAACCAAAATGGGAATCCAAATGAGGCAGCCCCAAACTTGGGGAATGTGGTCGATCAAACCATGAATGACTACCTCACACCTTCATGTACCAGTTCCCCCTGATTCATTAGAAACAATTCCCCAGGAGATGCCAACTACATCTTTAAACCCCCTATCCCAAACCACCTTCCCACAATCCTTGGAATGGAGTCTCAGATGCCCAACCTTCACGTTAAGGAGTTCAATAACATTATAGAAACCCTGTGTTCTGCACATCAGCTAGAATCAGCTAAGTTGAGGATATTTTCTTTTTATTTAAAGGATCGATAAAAAAATTGGCTAAAAAATTTGAGACCATCATCAAAAAACTCTTGGGACCAATTACAAAGATATTTCTACAAAACAATATGTTCCCAACCACAAAACAATTGCTCTTAAAAATATAATCCAAAACATTTTTGAAAAAGAGGGAGAGTCATTCAATGAAACATGGGAGATTTCCAAGGACATATAAACATGGATCCACACCATGGTTTTTCAATTCCTGAAAAAGTGAGAATTTTCCTTGAAAGGTTGGTTCCGGGAAACAAACAATTCATTGACATGATGTGTAATGGAACTATTAAAAAAAAGCCTCAAATGATGCTTACGAGTATCTTGAAAGCCTTGATAAAGAAAACCAAACATGGGTAACTTCACAATATTTTGAAAATCCACAAAGAACTACTGGTATATGTACACTTAGAGAAGTGGAAAGCCTTATGGCTAAACTCGCAGCACTCTCTATGAAGGATGAAGAGATAGACCTTAGGAAAGTCCATGAAATACAAATTGTAGACCCTGTTTATAAAAGTTTTGACAAACATGACCATAAGATAGACAACTACTCAACCATTCCATCCATAAAGGACATTCTTTTAGGAGGACCCCCAGTGGACGTAAAATCATTGAACTTTCAAAAGCATCAATACCAAAACAACTTCAACCCAATGTGTAATGACCACCCAAGCTTCCACTGGAAAGATAACCAACAACCTAGCCAACCACATGGGACAAATCCTTACACACATCATGGCTACCTAACCCATAACTAGTTACAAACCCAACCTATTCAATACCAATAGCCACCAGTGCATTTTTATCAATCCATCCCACCTCCAAAATATCCCCCTCAGATAAACCAATTTTTCAACAAAAAACCCAAACTATTAGACAAAGCCTACTAGAACAACTGTGAAAACAAATGGAAAGGATGAACTCTGAAGTATATTCTAAAAAACAAGATCTTAAAACCATCAAAACAAGAAAGTCACCCATTCCTACTCAGGTGGTACCATACTATATTTCAAGGGGAGATTCAAGTTGTACTCAAACAACCCATGAACAACTAAAGGCTGTGATTGTTTTAAGAAGTGGGAAATAAATTGAGAAACCTGAACAAATATGTCAGAAACCTTGTGAAGCTTCAAAATATAATGAAAATTCAAATGAACCACAAGATCAAATTGAGGAAACTAATAATAATGTGGATGAAAAAACTCCTCAACAAACAACCCCACAACCTGCACCATTTCCTCAATGCATGAGGGGGAAAACCCAGCCTGAATTGAGTGAAACATTGAGGGAAATATTCTCACATGTCAATTTGAACATTCCCCTTCTCGATGCCATCCAAACGATAGATTCCTACTAAAAGTACCTTAAAAACCTATGAAATTTTAGAAGAAATTTTTCACATAAAAACCAAGTCCTTTTAGTTGCTAATTTCAGTACCACCATTCATGGGAAAATTCCTCCTTTGTTAAAAGACCTGGTTTTCCCTTACATCAATGTTGAAATAAGAGAGGGAAAAATTTTCAAGGCCCTGTGTGACCTTGGTTCTAGTTTCAATCTCATCCTATATGTTGTGTACTACCAGTTAGGACTAGAATAGCTCCAAACCCACATTTTTCACCCTTGAACTTGCTGATCAGAGCCTTAGTATTCCAAAGGTGATTTTAAAGGATGTTTTGGTAATGGTTGAAAACATCATCTAGCCTACTGACTTCATTGTCCTTGAAAACCATCCAAACATAGGAAATAAGGAACAAACCCCAACCATCCTTGGTCGTACTTTTCTATCAACAATCAACACTGTTATCCGAGTTTGAAACTGGAACATGACCATCACCTTTGGAAACATGAGTCTAGATTTTAACACCTATAATGAAAGATCACAAATAGGGGATGACAAAGAAATTAATGAAGTAAACATGATGGTAAGCATTGATAATGAATCCATAGAACATCAAGTAATATTTGATGGATGTTTAAGTCAGGATGAGATTGATTTACTTTGTTCATAAGAAGGCAGTTTAACTCCTTGTCTTGAATCATTTTCAAATTGCTCTTATGATGAAGTCTTAGGTCCAACAATCAGGGAAACCTTTCAGGAAACCACTTTCATGGAGACCACTCCAACTTCCTTCCCCAAATCTGATCAAGCCAATCCAGTAGATGAACCTTCTACATGTGGGGAATCAATCCCATGTAAAACTCTAGGGAACAAAATTGATCTTCATCCAATGTCCCAATATTCTACTAAAATTCTGGAATAACCAGATCTTGAATTGATGGAACATCCCGTTGCACTCAAGTATGCCTTCCTAGGGGAGAATCAAACACATAAAATTGTCATTTCTTCTTCTTTTGAAGCCAATCATGAGAGGATGCTTCTAGATTTCCTTAGGAAACATAAAAAAGCCATTGGTTGGACCCTGTATGATATTCCTGGGATTATCCCACTTATCGAGACTCATAGGATTGTTCTGGAATCTGATTCAATGCCATGTCGTCAACCTCAATGGTGACTCAATCCTAATATCATTGAAGTAGTGAAAAAAGAACTTCTGAAATTTTTAAAATATGGTATCATATATCCCATAGCTAAGAGTTAGTGATTCAGCCCAATCCAAGTGGTTCCCAAGAAGGCAGGAATCATAGTGATAACCCATAAGGATGGATAGATTCTTCCAAATAGGGTGAGTAGTGGATGGAGGATCTGCATTGACAATAGGAATCTAAACTCATTCACTGAGAAAGACGGTTTCCCCTTTCCATTCATTGACCATGACCTTGAGAGAGTGGCATGTCATACCTTCTACTGTTTCTTAGATGGGTACTCGGGGTATAATCAAATTGAGGTGTCCCTAGAGTATCAAGGAAAAACTACATTCACATGTCCATTCGGCACCTTTTCTTTCAAACGCATGCCCTCCAGGTTATGTAATTCCCCTGGAACCTTCTAGTCGTCCATGATGGTAATACTCTCAGACATGGTAGTGGATTTTCCTGAGGTCTTCATGGATGACTTCTCTGTGTTTGGGGATACATTTGAGGGATGTCTAAGGAATGTGGAGAAAGTATTGTCTATATGTGAAGAAAAGAATCTAGTCATAAACTAGGAAAAAATCCATTTCATAGTAATAGAGGGACTAGTTCTAGGCCATATGGTCCCAAGTAAGAGGATTGAATTTCATAAATCCAAGGATGAAACCATTCATCACCATCCATCACCAAAAATTGTCAAGTAAGTGAGGACTTTGTTAGGACATGCTAGTTTCTATAGAAGATTCATTAAGTACAATAGTTCAATCTCCCATACCCTTTGTGCTCTCCTAGTAATGGATGCTATATTTGTTAGGACAGAAAGATGTGAGGGTTCATTCTCAACCCTCAAATTCTCTCTCACCTCTCCTCCCTTTATGAAATCTCTAAATTGGAACATTCCTTTTGAACTTATGTGTGATGCCAGTAAATTTGATGTTGGAGCTGCGTTAAGACAACATTTTGATAAAACTCATTATGTCATTATGTATGCAGGAAAATCCTTAAATAATGCCCAAATCAACTACAACACCACTAAAAA
Organism: Viscum album; assembly: GCA_963277665.1. Classification (NCBI taxonomy): domain Eukaryota; kingdom Viridiplantae; phylum Streptophyta; class Magnoliopsida; order Santalales; family Viscaceae; genus Viscum; species Viscum album. The sequence continues at coordinate 417,611,030 of OY728123.1, read as the reverse complement.
GGAGTTACTTGTTATTGAGTTTTCCTAAGAGAAGTATAGGTCCTACCTCTTAGGATCCCCCATCACTATGTTCACTGACCATTCTGCACTAAAATGCCTCATCCAAAAACAAGATTCTAAGGCTAGATTGATTAGGTGGGTCATTCTCTTATAAGAATTTTACCTCAAAATTAAGGATAAAAAAGGCATTGAAAATATTGTTGTTGATCACCTCCCTATGATGGAATTCAACGATAACTCAAATCACCATTCTATGTCTGATTCATTTCATGATGAACACCTATATTCTTTGAGTGACATCCCTTGGTTTGCCGACATAGCCAATTTCTTAGTTATGGTAGTCATTCCAAAATTCATAGAGACTCAAGCTTGAAGGAAATTCATTTATGATGTTATAGACTGTGTGTTTTATGATCCATACCTCAATAAGTTCTACCCCGACCAAGTCATTATGAGGTGTGTCCCAGATTCTGAACAAGAGTCCATCCTTAAATTATATAATAGTGAGGCATGTGGTGGTCCCTTTTCCTCTAAGAAAACATCTACTAAGATTATTTAGTGTGGTCTCTTCTAGATCACCCTCTCAAGGGACTCATACACATTTTGTCAAAGCTGTTCTAAGTGTCAGCAAGTAGGGTCAATCAAAAAAAGGAATCAAATTCCACTCACTCCCATATTAGTGATTGAAATATTTGACTACTAGGGAATCAATTTCATGGGTCCCTTCCCAGAATCTAGGGGATACATCTACAACATATTCGTTTTTTATTATGTCTCAAAATGGGTTGACACCATTCCCACCATGTCTAATGACCATCATGTTGTGATTTGATTTATGAAAGAGCACATATTTTCTCGATTTGAAATTCCTAGGGCTATAATCAGTGACTGAAGAACCCATTTCTACAATTTTATATTCTATTCACTCATTTCTATGTATGGGATTTCTCATAAAGTTTCCATAGCATACTATCCTCAAACAAATGTTCAAGTCGTGTTAGCAAATAGGGAGATTAAGAATATTCTTGAAAAAACTAGAAATTCTTCTAGGAATGATTTTTCTGAGAAACTCTCAAATACTCTTTGGGAATATCATACAGCATACAAAACCATCCTAGGAATGTCACCATATAGGTTGGTTTATGGAAAATCATGTCTTTAACATATAGAAATTGAGCATAAGGAATTTTGGGAAATTGAGAAAATAAATTATGACCTCTCATTAGATAGAAAAAAAAGGAAATTAGATCTTTATAAACATGAGGAACTAAGGATAAAGGCATAAGAAAATTCAATGATCAATAAATCCAAAGTTCAAGCCGACCAATATAGGAATATCAAAGCCAAACATTTTGAGCCGGGAAATTTTTTTCACTTTTATAGTTCAAAACATAATTTACACCCACAAAAGTTAAGGTCTAGATGGTTAGGTCCTTTCATAGTGCATCATGTGTACCCCCATGGAGTAGTAGAGATTCAAGATCCCACTATTGTTCACATTTTCAAGGTCAATGGTCAAATGTTAAAACCATTCATTGAATCAATCAATTAACAAGAAACAGAGGTTGAGTTAACTGATCCTAACTATGAACTAGGAACAAATTGATATATTTTGGATCCATGTTGAGCTAACGACGTTAAAAAAACTCTGCATGGGGGGCAACCCATGGTTTTCAAGTTTCCAATCATTTTGTTGTTTTAATCAACTTTATATTTTAAATAGTATTAATTAATCATTTTGATATTTAAAAAAATAGACTCCTGACCTATTCTTCTATTATGAGTATGGATGGGTATGAAAGGGGAGCACAATATTCATCCATGTCACGTGGTTTGATCCTTGAATAATACCTTACATAGAAATTTAAAAAGAAGACAATGTATCATTAGATCATTTTATTTTTATGTGTTTTTCGGTTAAAATAAAAATACAAAATAAATAAAAATATATTAATAAATAAATATAAAGGACACTTCATAGGTCATGGTTCAAACCCCGTCACAACCAGCGATTCCATGGGGAATCGAACCCGGGACCGAAGGGAGACAGGGGCGCGTGCTTACCATTGACCTATGAATTTTTGTGATTCCTTATTCTATAATTTTTTTAAATATCCTTATATTTTACATTATTTATTATATAACTACTAATATATATATATTTAGTTTCTTTTTTAATGTTTTTCCACTAGGTAATTCTCAAAGTGACATCGAGATCAAGGGATTAAAAGGGATTAGTAAGAATTTCAACTTCAACCACCGGTTGACTTCATTACATGATACTCATTTTCAATTTACTTTTTGAAATCTCATTCTCTACCTCTACCCCCTTCTAAATGCTATTTTCTTTAAACACTGGGGATAGTGTTATTTTATTTTGGGGGGAAGATAAAATAAAAAATGATTTTTTGTCAAAAAAAATGAATGATTTCAAAAACAAATGTGTGTAAATGGAAGGAAAAAATTCCTTTAACTATGAACATGGTAATACACATCCCACATTTTAAAACTGAATATCAAATAATTTATCATGCCCTGATTCTAAATTTAATCCTTGTATAATTTCATGAGGGTAGATTTTGGAAAGTGTGCCTGTCCAATGTGATATTTCATCATTTATATTTTCATCCAAATAAAAAATATCACAATGCACGTCCACTGGATAGTGGGGTATTAGATTGATTTCATGGGGTCCCCCAAATAAATATCATAGGTTTGGTGATCATTTTATTTTTAATATGAGTATTCAACAAAAAAATTTAAAAAAACAATAAATTTGCACGTAGAGTAATGAAATGACCTAATGTGTGGCTTTCGGCACTTGGGGATCATGAATCTATAGTTTTCTAGCCCAGAGCTAGTAATTTTATCTCTATTTTTGTAATTTTAATTTTTTTTCTGATTTAACTCGAGATGATCCCCGAGTATGTGGGATTCACTTGGTGCCCGAAGCTCTTTGAGCCTGGTAGTCATCGGCAAAGTCTCGCTACAGGGGTTGACTCTTTTGAGTGCAATTTAAATTACCATGATAAATTTGAAAAACAATAAAAAAATAAAAATTAATATAATAAAAAAATTGAATACTCATCTTAATACTGAATTGTGATTCCACTTAGTGCTTCTGTCATTTCCCCCTTTAATAAAGATGAACCGCAATGTCTATTGTGATACCCAACACCTCCTTATACTTAATTGATATTTGATGAAATATGGCAATGAATTTGAACAATGGAATGGGATTGGGATTGGAATCTTCTTATGAAACTACATTTTGTTAAAATATATTGATGGGTTTCATGATGGGTTGGTATAAGGGTCTTTGGTGATCATTGCATATTAAAAAGTTTTTGGAAAAGAGAATTCAAATTTCATATTATTGACATACATTTTTCTCTGGACTACAAAATCTAAAGTTGGGGGTGTGATTACCGAATAAAAATACATATTTTAATTACATTTTAATGGTATTAAATATTCATTTTTGATCTTATGGGCCTGAGCTAGTGGATTTTAATTTTGAACAACCATTCTTATCATTTGTGCACTCCATGTCTAATGAACACCAATTTAGGCCCAATGATTAATCTGAATTTAAGGATTTTAATTATACATATTTTAATTTGATATTTTCAGAACTATATCTAAAATTAAATATGAACATTTTTCATTCAGGTATCAATGGAGGATTTATAAATAATGATGAAGATATTTGGCGAAGAAACGAATAAATTCGGGAGAAGGCAGATAGGACACCATCCCACAGATGAGAATGTGGGACCCGCAATAAAAACCCAATGAAGCCCAAATTTCATGGTATGCAAGAAGACATATATAGGAACATATAAATATTTAGGAGATGGTGCTAATTTGGCCTCCGTAATGGTAATTATGGCAGCCCAAATAGAATATCAAAATCTAGTCCAGAATCAGCGGCCCCGAATATTATCCCAATACATTGGACATAACTCCCGATTCACAACTCCAAATGGGCCCAAGTCTTACAGGTGGATAGGAGACATCTGGAGATCCATTGTCTTCTTATATGGCCTAATATAATTCGTCAATCTAAAAGGTCATTTCGAGGTGTCTTTTCGGTGGTTGCAAGTTGGCTACCACCTCAGGTCTAGAGTGGAAAAGTCCAAGTTCCACAGGCTTTCCACCACCCTAGGCCTTCCATAATCAAGTGGGATGCTTTGAACTATTGGAGTTTCGACCCAAGGATCCCAAATAACATATTTAAGGCAGTGGAGGTGGAGTATTTTATCATATTTGAGATTTTTTTCATCTTAATGTTATGCTTCCAATTTGATGTTGTAATCGAATTCCCTCAATTGTAAGTTGCTTGAATTACCATAGCATCTTTATAAAATTTCTTCATCTTATCTTTTTCTATTCTTCTTCCTATCACATTGATATTATTGCCTCAAGGATTGAACTTTTTCATACAAAGCCTTGTGATATTATCACACAATGGTGGAGTGATTGTTATTTCATTGTTTTCTTTCCTTCTTCAATTCCTCCCTCATGAGTCTACTTCCCACTTCCATTGAAACCATAACATCAATGGATGGATAACCCACTTATGGGTTGATCCAAGGTAGTAGAAAGGGGCTGTATTGGATGTTATTTATCATCCCATTAATGTATAATCACTTCTTTAATTGAGATTTTTATTTGATGATTTTAAAACTCCATCGTCCTTGTTGAATTTAATGCAACACACTTCAAGTGAAAATACAATCCTTTACCTTGAAGTGTTCAAAACATTGATCCTTCATGTGTATAGGTGATTAGTATTAAAGGGTGTAGGTATTAAACCAGTAAGTGATGATGTTGTTTGATCTTCTTAAATTAACCCATCTCAAACATAAGAAATTGAAATCATTAAAAAGGGAATTCATCCAATCCACCCCAAGAGATAACCTAGGATCAACTCGATATCTTAATTTGAGTTAAATTAAATCTGTTAATAATACCTTAAACCCATCTAAAATCAACCCATGTAGGAAACTTCATAGCAAAAAACAATCCATAGAATGTATATGTCAGTAGGTTACTTCTTAGGTCTCTGAGGATTCTATAACCCAAGCTAAACTACAAGGATCATTCTACCTTCACCTCTTGGGAAAATTTGAGCGTGAATCACAAGTTATAAAATATTGAAAGTAATCACACACATAGATAATAAAATTTATAAGATAGAAAAAATAAAAAATGAAAGACGCATGTCTATACTACTATCTTTGATTCATACCTCATAACAATTCTCCAATAACTATTGAGTTGCATCATCCTAATCCAGAAACTCCATAGGAGCATTATATCTCAATCATGAAACCATGGGCCTCCACCCTATCCACACTACATCTTATGATCAACCAGAAACCAAACATAATGGTCTTTATGCACATTTTAGAGGGTTCATAAGGGGTTACAAATAAATCCATGTAATCCAACCATAATGGTGGTACCCAATATCTATTGTCACAGATAGTGTGTGCACATGGGATATGCGTAGAATAACAAAATAAAATCAACTACCATACAAATTAGAATAAATAAAAATCATATATCCCCATTTCCTAACACCACCCGAGATATACCAAACTTGATTTCGCATATAGTAGAAAACTATAAACAGGAGGCACACCCACTCCAAAAGACACAACACATCAGGAGTGCCCACAAAATCAAAAGGATGATTTAGGAAGAATTACACACCCACATGCAATAAATTTTGAAAATATGGAGAAATCATATGCTTCAATGACAATAAAACAAACTTATACTAGTCCATATGACTCTAATAACATAATATGAAAATAGAAGTAAGAACTCTACTCAAATTGAGAGAACCTATTTAGGATAGGTACACTTGTACGAATAAGTGGTCTATTTTAAAATCAGAGTTCTCAAATGCAACCCTCAACCCTATGTTAAATTTTTGGGACTATGGAACAAAATCCTCAATAAAATAAAATTCCTACCTAGTGCAGTTCACATGTACAAATCTTCAATTATCTCCATAGTCCTTCATAACAACAACCATCAGGAAGTAGAGACCACTGATCAATCATAGGGATGATTCTCCATCCAATAGAATCATAAAATCTACCCTCATATCTAAAATGATTAAATAATAACCTCAAATATTTATATAATAATCCATAAAATAATATTGTTAGGTCAATTCCCAAACAATTCTCAATAAAAATGAACACATTTGGAAAAAACCAATGATCTTTAGGTCTAAAAAAATACCCAAATTCACTAGCGTTGAAACCATCACATACCATCTCATGCAAAACACAACATGAAGAACCTATAGACCCCAAGATCACATATATCTCAAAATATGGTCCAATCACAATATTTAAAACCACATATTTTGAATTTGGCACTTGAATCATCAAACCCCATCACCTCCCCAATAAGGACATCCTCAAGTAGCACCACACCCATGATGTAATATTCAACAATCCTCATGACCCTATATTGAATAAGATACCCTATAAGGGTCTCATCTTCAATAAGAATAACTTTTGGATAAGACTATCATAAGAAATCCCCCGCCAGGATCCCAGGTATACAACTTGTCTTTGGGTGTCATCACTTTTCCTATAAGAGAATATAATAGGGTCCTTTAGAACCATTTCAACATCAATATAATGAGACCCTATCATGCCTAAGACACTAATGTTTCACCCAAAACTAAAATATCTAATCCCAATAAACCTGAAAAATTTTGATTAAGAGATCCCATCTAAGATGTTACCCAATTACAAATTCCACGAACTATCCAAATAATACCATTTAAACAACTTATTAGCTTCATGTAGTTGAGAACAACTACTTAATGGCTCTCTACCAAGCATCACAGTCTATTCACCACAATTATTATCACTCAATTTAATCTTTATTGGTCAATAATCTCTCATGCTATGAACCCGACCATTAGTAAAACTCTGATTGGACTTACCCTCCGATCATATCTTATTTGTCCTAGGTTTACTGTGAGAACTCGTACTCCACTATGCCTCTGAATAAAAGACCATAATCGATTACATTCCTATGAGCCACCCACATTTTGATTAAACGCATTTTCTAAAATATGATGCCACCTCGACCATGCAACATCAGATCACACCATAACCCTAGTTCTTCTAGTTCGAGAGGAATTCATCTACCACTAACCAAACACAAACCACCATAAGAGTACCCTCATCATCACCCTAAAACTATAACAATAAAACCACACACTTTTTATCACCCAATGTAATTTTTAGGTATGGCTAAGTCACATATATCTTAGTTCCAACACATAAACTACAACCAGCGCATGTTCTCAACTCACTAGTAATGACATCTAGCATGCTCAATAACCCACATAAAATGAAGATCATATCCTCCAATAGAATATAGATTGATCCATATAATGAAGTTTCCTTTACACCAATCCTAAAGCACTAACCTCAATAATTACGCAATGGTGACACCACTCAGGGTTTCTCAAGACTCGATGGAATAAAACAGACCCACTAAAATTATATTCCACTAATCCATTAACCAACCAACTTTGTTCTTAAATATCATATAAATCCATTCACATAATGAAATGTTTTTCTAAAAAGACGCACCATACACCCCTCTACTCCTTAAGGTAGATTGATTCTGTATGAACCTCTCAAAGTCTCTAACACTCCAATATACTTATGCCACCAAAGAACAAATGTTGCATGCACATATACAACCATATTTTTGAAAAAGACTCTCACTCACATGAACAATTATTAAAGGAACCGATGATAACACACCTAAATTGATAACAATTCTAATCACATAGGTATATTACCACTATTATTATCATCCTTGGTGCTCTTCTTTGTTGACACTCCTTTCGTCACAGAATCTAAAGATCGGAAAAGGGGAATATATGAGCTCAAGATGATTCAACCTTTGAAGAAAACATCAAAAATTGACAAAGGGATGATCAAGGAAAACTTTTCCCCTAGGCCGCGCAAGTTCCTTCATGGTCGCGCAAATGGACTTGCGCGACACAACTTGGCGCGCAAGTGACTTGCGCGACCTAAGTGAAAACTGCCCGGTAACTGCCCGGGGTCTTCTCCTGCCTATAAATAGACCCTGTGGGCCCCCCATTCGAGAGGATCTTTTTCAAAAAACACGGATTGAAGCTCCCGACGCCCAATTCTCTTCTAAAAGCTTCCGGAACACTTCTAAGGTAATTTCTTACCTAGAACGGAGGATCTAAAGAGAGGGAGGAAGACCTAAGTGTTGAAACTCATCAAAACTTGCGCGCCTGAGTGGCCAGCCCTTAAGGGAAGTGGTCACACTTGCGCGCCGCCTCATTCCTTAAATAGAATTTGCGCGTCCCTTTTCTGGAAGAACCTCAAGAGGATTCTAAAGGGTTTAATAAAGAGTTGCTCAAGTATTTTAATGCTGGTTGAAATCACGCAAGTACCCCACATGTCGCGCAGGTATACCAGCGCGCCCAATACTTGCGCGCCGCCGCAGTACCTGCGCGCCTTCCAAGACGTGCGCGCCCCTTCCTTTTTGGGTGCCTTTCTTGCCCATTTCACCCCTCTTAATCCATTTCACCTTTCCTATTCAAGATTTAGTCTTCAAGATACTCTTCAAAGCCATTTATGGCATGATTTCTTGATTCAATTTCCTTATCTGAAAGGAATTCGGTGAAATATCTCTCAAAACCTAGTGATTTACACATATTTATGTCACCAAAGGTTGAGAGTTCATTCATTAAACCTGATCCTTTAAAATGAGAGAATCCTTAACCTGGGTCTCCTTTTAAGGAATAATCCCTAGTTATAAGTCCTTTAATCTGGGCATCTTCCTCAGGAGTAAGCCCCAAATTCTTAAAGTTCCCAAATTTGGGCATCCTCCTCAGGAGTAAGCCCCAAACCTTAATTCCTTAATATGGGCATCCTCCTTAGGAGTAAGCCCCAATCATAATCCTTTAATTTGGGCATCCTTTTCAGGAATAAGCCCAAATCTCACAATATGGGCATCTTCCTTAGGAGTAAGCCCCAAGTCCTCTAATTTGGTCATCCTTCTTAAGAGTAAGCCCCGAGTCCCTTAATTTGGGCATCCTCCTCAGGGGTAAGCCCCAATCTCAAATATGGGCATCCTCCTTAGGAGTAAGCCCCAAACATTAATCCCTAAACTGGGTCTCCTTTTCAGGAACAAGACTCAGTTGTAATCTTGGGCTTCCTTTTTAGGATTAAGCCCCAAGTCCCCTAACCTGGGCTTCCTTTTCAGGAATAAGTCCCAGTTATAATCTTGGGCTTCCTTTTCAGGAGTAAGCCCCAAGTCCCCTAATTTCTCTTTAACCAGTCCTAAATTACGTTTGATCTGGGATTCCTTCTTAGGAGTAAAACCTAGTTATCAATCCTCTCCTAATTTGGGCTTCCTTTTCAGGAGTAATCCCCAAGTTAGAGTATTCAAATCTCTATGAAGCACATATACCTTTATGGACCATGTTCCTAGATTTTCTCCCTAAAGTAAATCCTCTGGGCAGTCATACATACATAAGCCCCAAACCATTTCTTATGATTGCATCTTTCATGGAACAATTGTCTAATTTTTACCAATACCTCTTATTTCTCACACCGAGCATGACTCACGTGAGATAAGAGTGTAAAAGTAATTGTGACATCCTGCTTTGAGCCATCAATCATAAACATCATACTCCCTTACTCGAACTACGTGGGTTCTGATTCCTTTTTCAAAACAAAGGATACGTAGGTATCCCATTTATGGGTTCGATCCCAACTTTGAAATAATCTATGTCCTTCTGAATAACGATAAACTTCAAGTGCCCCACTGAGTGGCTTTAAAACCAGCCTGGTCATCATAATGACCAAGAGACTTTTATAAATGTTTTGAAGGATACCATTGACCAAGAATCTCTAAATAGATACAGATGATTCTCTATTGATGAAGAACCTCGAATACATATAAAAGATTCTATAAATTTCCTACATATTTAATCATTGTTTGTTAAAACTAAAGGAAAGCACATTTTATACTTGGTAATGTAATAAGGATTCACAAACATAACTTAAATCTATAAAGAGAGTCCCGGAGTAGAAAATAATTCCCCTCAAAAAGGTGTGATGAGTCCGACCTCCCAGCCTCTCGGCCAATGCAAATTCCAAAGCCTCATCAGTCCACAAGCTAATGAGCGCCTACCTTTGGAAATTAGGTCCAAATGGATGTGGAATCATTGGATGTTTCCGGTTCTACGAACAAACCCGCTAGAAACCGATCGGAACGTTTGAATCTCCCATACATGAGGTCATCCCTGAATTCCGTGCAAAACAAAAATGGTGAACCCAACGTGAATCTTTAACCAAGTTAAAGTGGTGTTTTACCTATTTGTTAAAGCCCCTATTTAAAACTCAATAAGAGGGATAACAAAAACAATCATTGACATATGTGCTCATCCAAAGGATGAAGTGGCTGAATTTTATCTTGATTACGTCTGTTATATCAAACAGGCACCCTTTTCCAATATCTTCTATATTTTCATAATGGCTGCTCTCAAATTCACATCTGTGAATACTACTGCTACAAATACCACTGCTGCTATTCCTACTGGATCGTCATCCGCTCTGAGGATTTCATCACCTACTCAGCGTCTTCAATGCTGGGTATCAAATGCGCTGGTTAAGGAGTACCGTCAACACGGTACCATCCCAACTCTGGAGGCTGCCCGACAGGCCATCCAAGTGAACAATTCACATAGGTCGTCCGGAAAATGACGACCAGTGGTCAAGAGGCAGGAGGTGCTGACTACCGTCTCCAACCGTTTCGGGTCGTTATCCCCGGAACGAAATTTCCATTCGCTCCCTTACTCTGAGGTAGTGAATGAGCAGGTCCCTCAGGGCCTTAATTCAAAAAGACCCGAGTCCTTCCCAAGGGATCCCATCAACAATCACTGCCAGACTCGTGTGGAAGTGCACCCTCAACATGATGAGGGTACCAACTCCAGGCATTCAGCTCAGGTTCCTCGAACCCGAGCAGGCATGATGAACCGCCAGAGATGGAATCCGGTTAACAATGGGAAGGGTTTCATCCCTGCCATCTCCGGAGAAGTCCACCAACCTAACTTGCTGGCGAACAATGAGCAGGCACACACACCTGCCCGTTTTAATTCCGATGTCCAGCAGACTCGTCTGGCAGCATTAAGCCAATCCGTCCAGGAAATTCCGGCGGAGTACTATAGGCAGGAACATACACCTGCTTATACATCACCAGTTAGTCAGCAGGCTCGTCTGACTACATATGATGGATCTCTTCAACCGCATTTGGCGAAGTGTAATCAGCAGGCACATACACCTGCTAGTACTAATCAAACCTACCAATAGTCTCGCTTGGTAGCACACGGAGAAGTCAGTCGGAAAGCTCCGACGACAAACAGGAGGCAGACTCAACTCTCTGCCTCCACACTTGAGTACTGTCAGGATTCACTAACAAGAAAAGGAGGACAGTAGAAGGCACATACACCTACTCCAAACCTGGAATGGACGTATATTCCCATTCTGGCGGCTGAAGTCACCAAACATATTTTGTTAATGGTGAAAGAGCAGAATCAAATTCCGGCTCATATTCTGGATGCTTGCCAGGATATCATAACAACTTCAGCATCATCTCAGGTAAAGACACATAAATCTATCCCTGGCAGTGGAGTGACACATCAACGATTCACTCCGGAACAGACACGCACATCTGTTCCAGTCCAATAGGGTTATGGGGAATACTCCCCCATATCATACGGACAACCAAGTCAGGAAAATACACCTGATTTGAGTGGAGATCATTAGCCTAACCTGACCATCTTTCCTGATCAGGCACATACACCTGCTAAGAGCAATCACTTTCATCATCAAGTGGTTTCTAAAGCGAGTAAGAAGGCATATAAGAAAAAGATCGGCCCAGCACAGTCAGGAGATCAAAGGCCAATCTGTAACCAAGCCTTGCTCGATGCTGGAGTTCTTGAAGCCCTCAGACATTTATCTGTCGGAATTCAAGATTCTACTCCCTCAGTTCCTAATAACGGGAACATTAATTCTGAAGGTCTTCAACAGACACTTCCTTATGAAGGATTGCTTCATGAAAATTCGGTCAATCTTGATGTTTCTTCTTCAGATGAGAGCCACAGGAACCCTCTGTGTGGTCAGAAGACCAAGGAGCAAGAGATCTCATCTTTTGTTGTAACCCATTATGGTGGTTCTCCCCATGATGATGAATTTCGCTGCGAAAGTCCTCTCCGCAGTAGTGATTCACATTGTCTGGAAAATACTCCAGTAGACAATGTAGTGCCGAGAAAGCCCACTTATCTTGAGGCACTTGCAAATGCGAAACCAGTCATGTCTGATGCTTTATCGCTAACAAGTGAAATACTTTCTCAATCAGAAGATAGTCCAGGGTGTAGGTCATTCTCCGAACCACCCCTAAGCCATGCATCTTCTAGTTTGATCAATGATCTCTCTACCAATCTTGTTGAATCCGATGAAGCAACAAGGAAACACCAACTCTGGTCAAAACAGGTAGAAGAATCTTCATTTAATGATAAAGAGGAAATGCTGAACATGAGGAAAAAACTGGAAAAAAGTGAAGTACCAGTCATGTTTTGGCCTTTGGCTGACTCCCAGTACGACATTCCAAAGATGTTGACGGATGATGGAATCCATGATATTCGTCTCAACATATGGAAAACTCTTTGTCAATTGAAGAAGAAGGTATTATATTATGATGAATATGAAAATAATCTTAAGAGAATAGAAGGGCTACAACGTCAGATTGATTTGGCATCTCTATCAGTATCTCAGTATCCGAAGGCCGAAAAGCAGCAGATAACCCTTCAACGTTCATGCCTTGGCGCACTAAGAAAATTGCATCAGTTAATTACCAATGCTCCATCTGGTGTTCATATCAGAGGATGGGGTGTTCACGGAGCACTACATTTCACAGTGCTTTCCAGTCAGCAAAGCCCGCTGAAAATGGTCTCATGCATTGTTATTGCCCATGGCTGGCCACAGTCAATGGGCTTTGTTCATAATCAAAATCTTTCTCAAGAACAGGCTTCAACTATTTCCTCTCAAAATCAAGCATATAGAGAACAAGTTGTTGAGTTGCTCCTACATCAAGCAGGCGAGAATATTGCACAAGCCTCTCGTATGGAGCAAACACGTCATCAAATGACAGAAGTTTCGGAAATCATCCAACGGTATGTTGAACCAGGTGATAAAAGTGGATACAGGCTAATGCATCCAGCTAATTTTTGAACTAAGTTTCGCAAGATCAAGAGATCTTTTAAGAAGATCTCAGACGTAGCATGTGAAGAGTCACCCCAGCTTTCCAGAGTGGGGACTCCTTTAACCCAACCCTCAGAGTCAACAAATGGGATTCGAGGAGTTGAGCGGAATCAGCAGGAACATCCCTAGTTCACAAGACTGGGGACTCTTTCAAATCATCAATCCCCTTCTCAGAGAATGTTGGTCTTTTCTCGATTGGGGAAGAAGCCCCAAGAGGAACGAAGAGCCAAATTATCAGGAGATTCCCTCCAAATTATAGCTCGTCAAGAAGTTCCTAAAGGATTGAATCAATAAAAGGCAATGTCTCATCAACGATATGAAAGAAGACAATATCACAGAAATGTTGATAGAAGGGATGTGATGCATTATGCATCAATCAATGTCATCAATGCCATTTTTTCTAATCCACCAGAGGAGACTCACTCAGGGGACTCATATGAGGTGCGTCCTGCTCAAGAAAATGTACGCACTGATACAAATGAAGAAGGTGTGCGTACATGAAGTCAAAGGATTACTCAGAACCTAGGTAATCAACTTCCTTCTCTCCAAAAAATATCCAACAAAGGGAAGGGAAAGAATCAGGTTACATATCCTTCCTTGGGAGAAGGTCGATCGCTCTCATTAGAGAAAAGGTTTGCATAATAAGAGGAAGAAATGAATGAATTAAGAAGGTTGAATGAAGAACTACTTCAGAGTAGTCTTCTTCTTATAAATGCTGAAGTCTGACAGCCGAAGGAATTTTTTGCAATTACTGAGATGGATCAAGAATATCCTCCTTTATCAGTACACCCTCAGAGGTCTATTCCCGTGGGTCAAGCGCAACAACGGTTGGCAGTGCTACCATCAGTGTTAGCACCAACCACCACATCTGTCCAAGCTCCATTCATTGCACCTACTCAAGACCAGATTCAACCCGATGTTTCTCAAAAGTTAATAACTACTATTGAGTCATTAACAGCTCGGTTAGAAACTATGTAAGGGAAAAGGGTGCAAGTTCAACCAGAAAAGCAAGTTTACACTGAATGGGTAGATTTAATTTCTCCACCATCCAGTTTTGGAAACCCTGTTTTCCCTACTTTCAATGGATCAGGAGACCCTGAACAACATTTGACGCATTATGTGTCTTGTTGTGATCCTATGATGGGAACTCCATAACAGCAAGAAGCAGTGAAACTCAGATGCTTCGTGCGAACCTTGCAAGGACCAGCTTTTGTCTGCTATACAAGCTTGCAATCCCGGTCAATCATCGGATGGGAGGATCTTCGCCAAAAATTCATTCTTCAGTTCCGCTCAACTTTTCCAAAAATGACAGTTTTCGATCTTACAAACTGCAAGAAAAGGGGGAATGAAAGAGTCTCTGATTTCATTGCTCGCTGGAAGGGATTAACATATTCCCCGAGTTTAGCACTCCCTCAGGAGGAACTGTTTCCAATCTGTGTGGAAAATTTGCGTGACGAATTACACACGCCATTAATCCCTGTTAAATACATAGGAGGGTTTCGTGACCTTACTTCAATCACTCAGCAGATTGAAGATTCCCTTATACAGGCTAAGGTTAAATCTCGTGTAATTCCATCAGCTTCAGGAAGGAGAATGGGTAAAGCATAAACTGCTACAGTTATGCTTAAACAATCACCTGTACCTATTTCTACTTCAAAACATTCATCTTCTCGAAGGGCTCCACCTCCTGAACGCCAAAAACAAAGGCCGTTTCGTCCAAATGATCAAAGAGATCAACGACGAAATCAATTTGAGGACATGAAGAGTATAACATACTCTTTCTAAAATGAGCAAGTTCTGGGTTACATCATTTCAGATCTGGAAAATAATTTGGTTCAATTACCAGTGCCCAAGAAGCCAAACAAAGAAGGAGATGAAGACCGTCCCAATTATTGTCCCTTTCATAAAATGTTGGGGTATCCCATCTAGGAGTGTTTTGTCTTTAAATACCTCTTGCAAAAGATGGTCGACTTGGGACAAGTCAAGTTGAAAGGTTCTTCGACTCAGGTAGCATGTGTTACTGCTACAGTTCCAGAGGATGAGGGTGAATGGAAAGAAGTCAAAAGCAGAAATGCACAGAAGTATGATGATTGGATGGTCAGAAAGAAAATCAATCAGACTCATGCCATTTTGTGAACACAATTAAAGAAACCAATTGTGTCTTCTACCATGAATATTGCGGTAAAACCCTCTTCGTTAGAGGGAAAGTCCTCAAAGAAACGGTTTGATTCAAAGAAGAAAAAAGAATCAGAAGAAGATGAGTATGTGTCAAAGCCTAAATCGTCTTTGAATCTGGCAGACTTTATACCATCTACTTCAAAACCACGGGCACCGCCCCATCAAACGGCACAGCCTAAACAGGCTAACCAGGCAGAGTCTTTATCAGACGAAGAGTTAATCTTCGGTTCTGTTAATATGATTCAATTAACAGATCCGTATTCCAGTCGTAATTTTGATGAGCCTGAATTCCATGTATCAAATAAGGGAATCTGAGGATGTCCCAGAGGTTCAGGATATAGGGGAAGGCGTGGATCTTTCCGAAGCCACTACTCCAATTCTACCCCTACTAGCACTGTGTGTGCAGCAGAAACTCGTGGTAGAGCCCTTCAGCGAGCTCAAAAAGAACAAGCAAGTTATTCTGCCAATAGTAAACTCAGTCTTGGAACAGTTATTTTGGAAGACCGATTGGAAATTACATCTTCTTTATCTCAGCAGGTAAATGGATCTTATCGGTCTAATATTCCAAAACCAAGGATATTGCCAACTTCTATCCCAATACAAGATGCATCAGCTTCTAAAGCATCTGCTTCCAAGGTACCCGCTAAACCACATATTCTTGTTGGGAAACGCAGACCTTTAGATCAAAAGTATGATATATTGAAACACTTGGCCCATGTACCAGCCAAGTTATCAATTTTGGATGCTTTGAATCTGTCAAAAGATCTTCGGGAAGCACTCATCGAAGCTTTGTCAAGTCCTCAGGAGTTTGAAGCTGAAATTGATGCAGCTAAAGTCTATCACATAGAGAATAATCCTGCAGAATGCCATGCAGTGATATCTTTTACTGATAAAGATGAAGATGATGTTGTGCATGGGCACATAAAACCTTTGTACTTATCTGGAAAAGTCAATGGTGTTGATATCTGAAGAGCTTTCATTGACAATGGTTTAGGAGTCAACCTCATGCCCATCAGTACACTTCATCGATTGGGCCTCACGGAATCTGATTTATCTCCTTCTACCATGATGTTACAAGGATATGACAAAAATGAACAAGAACCACTGGGCGAAGTTACACTTAGAACCCAGTTTGGAGATCTTGTATCCAATTCGGATTTCATGATTGTTGATCAAGACTCAGCTTTCAACATCTTGCTTGGAAGACCCTGGCTACATCAGCATGCAGCTATCCCTTCATCATACCATCAATGTCTCAAATACTGTTTCAATGGTCAAGTTGGAACATTGTATGGTGATAAGGCCTCATTCAAGACATGTGAGTCTCAATACATTGAGGCAGAATTTTATCACATGAAGGGAAGAGAAAAATCTACAATGAAGGAAATTACCAAAGTTAATGCTCCATATGGTTTGGAGAAAAATCCAATTAATCCATTTACACATGTGAGTATATATTATGTGTTATCTATTAGTAAAATTGAAAAAATAGGCCCAAATCTAAATAATCTTATGGAAAGATCCATAATGTCAATTATGGCAGTTGAGCCAGAGAACATGGGAGAAATTGGTAACCTACCAAACAGTGATGAAATCCTAAGTGGTGATGTTTTCATTTCATCTGCTGAAGTCCATCAAGTCTATAATTCGCCAATCAGGCCAGAAGAAGTTAAAACAACACCAGAGGTGAATAATGATGTCGATTCTCAATCCATCATCTCCTCTTTATTTCACAAAGAAGGCCCTTTATCATCAATAAGGTCAGAAATGGAAGCTTCTTCTTCAAAATGTGAAAATTTTGATATCTCTTATGATCATGAGAATTTTGTTTTGTCATCTACTTTGCAAGTAGAAATGGAAGAAATATCACGTAATGAAGAGGAAGAGGAAGATCTTAGAGACACTCCTCCAGCATTTGAGGAAGGTATCTCTACCACTGTGGATGAACTCAGAGAAATAAATCTGGGTACAGAGAAAGATCCACGCCCCACTTTAATTAGTGCGTCCATGACCCTTGAAGAGCAAGAGATGTATATTTCTTTTCTAAAGCAAAATAAAGATATTTTCGCTTGGAACTATACAGAAATTCTTGGGCTTGATCCTGATATTGCTACTCATCATTTGGGTTTACCAAAAGAACATCTAGGATTTAAGCAAGCCGCGAGAAGAACACACCCAACCTATGCTTCCAAAATTGAAGCTGAAGTAGATAAGCTGATCAAAGATAACTTCGTCAGAGAAGTTCAGTATCCCAAGTTGTTGGCTAATATTGTCCCTGTAAAGAAGAAGAATGGACAAATTAGGGTTTGCATCGATTTCAGAGATCTTAATCGGTATTGTCCTAAAGATGATTTCCCAGTTCCGATTACAGAACTCTTAATTGATGCGACGGCTGGCTATGAAGTACTTTCCTTCATGGATGGATATTCCGGATATAATCAGATCCGAATGGACCCAGAAGATGAGGAATCTACAGCCTTCAGAGCCCCTCAAGGTGTGTTTTGTTACCGGGTGATTCCCTTTGGTTTAAAGAATTCAGGTGCAACATATCAACGCGCCATGCATCGTATCTTCAAACCTTTCTTAGGGAAGTTTGTTGAATTCTATGTAGACGATTTGGTGGTTAAATCCAAACAATGTTCTAATCACTTGGCTGATTTGGAATTCATATTCCACAATCTTCGACAACATAATTTGAAGATGAACCCCTTAAAATGTGCTTTTGGGGTAACCTCAGGAAAATTCCTCGGCTTTGTTGTACGCCATCATGGTATTGAAGTCGATCCTGAGAAGACCAAGTCAATCCTTGGTATGTCACCTTCTCATAATTTGAAAGAATTAAGAGGACTTCAAGGACACTTAGCCTATATTCGGCATTTCATCGCCAATTTGGTAGGAAAAATTTAACCCTTTACCAAATTATTGAAGAAAGGAGTCACTTACCAGTGGACTGAAGAATGTCAAGAAGCATTTGATGTTCTCAAGAAATACCTCTTGAGTCCACCAGTACTCATGCCACCTGTTGAAGGTAGACCACTTATCCTCTATGTGACAGCTCTAGAGCGATCATTGGGTGCCTTTCTCGCTCAAAAGAATGATGTTGGGAACGAAAATAGCTTCTACTATCTCAGTAGAACTATGCTTGAAGCAGAAACCCGGTATTCAAGTTTTGAGAAGTGCTTCCTGGAATTAATCATTGCAGTTCAGAAACTGAGACACTACCTGCAACATCACGAGGTCCAATTGGTGTCTCGCAATAATCCTCTCAAATTCATCCTTAGTCGTCCAATGCCTGCAGGACGTCTAGAAAGGTGGGATGTTATTTTGCAGCAGTTCGACATCCAGTATGTATCTCAAAAGGAAATTAAGGGCCAAGCTCTGGATGATTTCCTAGCTGAACATCCTTCAGTGGAAGACACGTCTTCAGATATTGAACTCCCAGATGAGGAAGTTTTCTCTATTCAAGAGAGTCCTCAAACATGGGAAATGTATTTTGATGGTGCTTCCAGAAGTCCAACAGGGAAGAAAATGGAAAATCCTAAATTCAACAAAGTTGGTTTAAGAATTGTACTCATTTCTCCAGATAAGCCATTGTTACCTTATTCCTTTTTATTGTGGGAATGTGGTACCAATAATGAATCCGAATACCAAGCTCTTATCACAGGCTTGGAGTTAGCGCTTCAAGCACAAGCGAATCACTTAAAGGTGAAAGGTGATTCAGACCTGTTAATCAAACAAGTCAATGGGGATTATGCCATCAGAAAAGAAGAATTAATCCCTTTGTATGATTACGTCTGAAAGTTAATGGCGGAATTCCCTTCAGAACCGTCATTTTCTTATGTCCCAAGATCACAAAATGCTCAAGCTGATGCACTGGCTAATATAGCCACAGCTCTAGAAGATCCAAATCAGGACGAGACAACCATCAGTATTGCCCACCGTCGTGCAATTTCACCTTATGTTCAAGCCAGAACAGAGGAAATTAATGAAATTAGTCCCATTCCTGAACCATATGGTCATACTACAGGATGGATGTCACCTATCAGGGAATACCTTCAAAATGGAACACTTCCACCTGATAGAGCCGAGAAAGAACAAATCTGGCGATGTGTGGTCAATTTTACTCTTTATGATGGCCCAAACCACCTAGAGAAAATTCTTTACAAACATGGTTTTGATGGAGTTATCTTCAGATTTATTGATGGTGAAGAGACAATGGATGTCATAAAAGAAGTGGATGCAGGAGTCTGTGGTGCCCACCAGTCTGGACATAGACTGTCTGATCAAATTCGAAGGATTGGATACTTTTGGCCTTCAATGATACAAGATTGTGTTGATTTCACAAAGAAGTGTCATTCATGTCAAGTACATGCCAACTTCATTCATCAAACTCCAGAGTTTCTTCATACGGCTAAATACTCATGGCCATTTTCCACATGGGGAATGGATGTGGTGGGACCTTACCCTTCAGCTATGGCCAAGCAGTTTAAGTACATTCTTACTGCTACTGATTTATTTTCCAAATGGGCAGAGGCAGTACCTCTCAAAGAAGTCAGTTCTAAATGCATTGTTAACTTCATCAAGCCTAACATCATTACTAGATTTGGTTTCCCTCATACCATATTGATGGACAACGGCACCAACTTCTGTTCTTTTGAGGTGAAGAAATTGTATCAAGAATACAACATTAAATCCAACCATTCATCTCGGTATCATGCGGCAGCCAATGGCCAAATAGAAGCCTTTAACAAGACTCTTTCAAATATACTACAAAAGATGGTGGATAACGATAAAAGGTCATGGCCGGATAAACTCTTTCATGCTTTATAGGCTTATCGGACTACTACCCACAATGCAACGCGGTCAACTCCATATTCGTTGGTATATGGAACAGAAGCAGTCTTGCCAATTGAAGTTCAATTTCCCTCTCTCAGAGTAGCTATTTGTGATCAGTTATCTACAAAAGAGAAATCCCAAAAGCGATTGATTGAATTGGAACGGTTAGATAATAAAATATTGTGCACTTTTCACCACTTGGAAATCTATCATAATCGAATAGCACTATCTTTTAACAAAAAGGTTCGTCTTCGCTCATTCATTCAGGGAGAATTGGTATTAGTTCTCAGAACTCCAATGATACCAGGAAAGAAACCTCCCAATATTGAGCCAAAATGGGAAGGACCTTATTCAATACATAGGGTCTACTCCAATGGAGCTTATTCATTAATCTCGATGGATGGAGAACTCATTACTACTCCAACTAATGCCAGATTTTTGAAGAAATATTTTGTATAAAATACAAAGTATTCGTATATTGTCCCCGCAACATGACACTAAACTGTGCGGCACTAGTTCGTCCTTTCTATATGACGCTAAACTATACAGCAATGGTCCAGTATGACCTTAAACTACAACTTCGTCCAACATGACGTTAAACTGTAGGAAAGTCCCTTACATTCGGAAAGACGTTAAACTACATAAGCACTTAAAAGTCTAGTATGACTTTAAACTGCATCATCCACGGTCTATGCATATGACCTTAAACTATTTGCACTTTCTTCCAACATGACGTTAAACTATAGAAAAGATATCCCGGCAACATGACACTAAACTGTGCAGCACCAGTTCGTCCTTGGTATATAACGTTAAACTATACAGCAATGGTCCAGTATGACCTTAAACTGAAAACTTCGTCCAAGACGACGTTAAAATGTGAAAAAGTTCCCTAAATAGTCTAGTATGACCTTAAACTACATCATCAACGGTCCATGCATATGACCATAAACTATTTTTAAGTCCCTTACGTCCAGCAAGATGTTAAACTGTGACGTCCTAACTACATGACGCTAAACTGTATAAAAGTCCCTTACGTCCGAAAATACTTTAAACTATATATTCATCAAAGGTCCAGCATGACATTAAACTGCACCATCTACGGTCCATGCATATGACCTTAAACTATTCGCACTTTCATCCAACATGACGTTAAACTATGGAAAAAATCCCAAATGCGTCCAACATGACATAAATGGTGTTTTATTTTGTCCTTACTGTATGACATTAAACTGCACAGTCCCCCTTTCGTCCAATGTAACGTTAAACTGTATTGTCCCCATCATCCTAACTACATGATGCTAAACTGTACAGAAAGTCCTTGATATGTCCTACATGACATTAAACTGTTATTTTTTCCCTGCTACATGACACTAAAATGTGCAGCACCAATAGTCCTAACTGCAAGACTTTAAACTGCATAGTCCCTTTTTTATGTTCTACATGACATTAAACTATGCATCGTTAAGGTTGTTGTTACCTCTTGTTTCTCACACTGTGTATGACTCACGTGAGCTTAAAGAAAACATCAACCATAACACTCTCTTTGGGCCGCTAACCATGTGTAAGTCCCAACAACATTTTTATTAGATCGTTGTCCCCAAGAACAACTTGATCATTAATTGATTCTTTAATTGAACTACACGGACTTTGATCCTTGCCTTCCAGGATGGGTATGTAGGCAACCTCCCAATGTTTAAGCCCAAAAAACAATCTCTTCACATCGGTTCACCACCATCTCATATGATGTTGATTCGTGAAACCGCCCCTAGAATCAATATCTTTACATTGATTCACTTTCATCCTTGTTATATGACGTTAAACTATGCAACACTTTTGTCCGGTATGACAATAAACTAAAATATTCTTTGATTTCCTCATTTGAGAGAGAAATATTATTGACATTGATTTTTTTCAATCATGTTTCATTTCAAAAGACTACGTGCATACATGGTAATACCTAAACTTTTTGTCTCAGGTTAAACCATCATTGCACTAAAATCCCCTTTCACCCGTACGAACCAAATTTGTACAAAGGGTAATTCTAGAACTACGTGGACTTGATTCCCTTCCTTATGGGATACGTAGGAACATTCGAGTATCCCTCGAATACAGTCCCAAGTCTTTTGGGCCTAACCCCAAATTTCATTTTCAGTCCCTTAGCTGAAAAGTCCTAATGAAAACACACATTGTGTATTCATTATCATGGTCTGAATTCTATGACCCTAAACTAAGATCTCTCATACTTTTGTCCTGCACGACGTTAAACTGCATTTCAAGAACTACGTATGGCTTGATTCTCATTCTTATGAGATACGTAGTGAAGTCCAAAATTTCAATTCAGGACCCAGACACAACATGATTATGGTTATCATTGACCTATGTATCTCTATATACATTAGACAATACCCATCTTTATGTGTTATAATCCTAACCTTAAATATTTTCAGATCTTCATAACCCTTTTCATGACTTCTAGTCACAAAAATGTCAAACTTCTGAGAATTCTTTTGCCTGACTATGCAGCACGTGCCCATAGGTGGCCTTGCATAAACAGTCCACATAACAGACTTGTCAGCCAAAAGATGCTATTTATTTGACCATGCAGCCAATGTCCTTAGGTGGACCTGCATATTTCAACCCCCTAATGGGTTTTTGTCAAATAATAGTAACTTCATTCTTGGGAAGAATGCCAATTTTGTCCTTATTTGTCTAAAAATGAAGGTATGTAGGGATCTGCAAAAAAAATAGTCATCCTTAACATATTTTTCTCATAACCTTTTTCATGATCTGAAAGTATTCAAGTCTATGGTTTATTCACTTTCCCTACGTTTGGGTCAGACCTTCGTAGGAGTGATATTCATCCAGTTCTTCGATAATCATGTCCGGAAATATCTTCTCCATATTCAAGTACCTCTTTCCATACAGCAAACTCTATACTTTAGAAAATTTGAATCTCCATAAACTTTCACTGGATTTTAGCACTAGGAAAGTAAACTTCTGAGAATTCTTTTGCCTGACTATGCAGCACGTGCCCATAGGTGGCCTTGCATAAACAGTCCACATAACAGACTTGTCAGCCAAAAGATGCTATTTATTTGACCATGCAGCCAATGCCCTTAGGTGGCCCTACATATTTCAACCCCCTAACGGGTTTTTTGTTAAAAAATAGTAACTTCATTCTTGGAAACTACTTCTTCTAATGCCTTTTAGCTCTTTTTCATATCATTCCTCAGATTCAAATATTCTTAATCCATAGTTTACATATTTTCCCTCATAATTGAGTATGGTAGTATGTTTTCAGATGAACTTTCAAGGAATTGTGTCAATTCTGAACCATTTCGATCCAAGCTATTTCGACCTTAAACATTAGCCCCTTTATGTCCGGCGTGCATGACATTAAATTGCCCACAAAAGAAAAAGGAACTATGAATTAAAGTCAAGTTCCATCTCACTAAACATACATTCTGTATGATTTAGGTAATATTGAGCAATTAAAAGATTCAAAGTTTGTAGGGTTATTTGTAATAATCCTAGTAAATATCAAACTATGCTTACTAAGCCCATTGGCTTAAGTAAATTTGAAGCAGGTAGTGAAAGAATGCAGGTACAAATTATTGAAGATGAAAGTGTTTTTCATTGATACACAGGAGATAGAAAGACATCCACAAACTGGAGTCTCTTCTCTTTTTCAAGAATTACAGAAGAATGTCAACATAAGTCTTCATTCGATATATAGCATCCTAAGCTTTATCAGTAGTTACTTGAAGCTTGTGCACTTGACCAGCTTCACTCTTTTCAGCTTGTTGAAGTTCCTTCTTAGCATCTGTGATGGCTTTCATGCCATTCATTTGAGTTTCATCCAATGATTTATTAAGCTGATCAAGTTCCCCAGTAACAGCATCTAACTGTTGCTGGAGTTGCACCTGCTGGACGACCTTTTCTTTGATTTTTTGCTTCAGATCCTTCATCTTGGCAGCATAATCAGCTTCATCTTGGGATACCGCAGCCTCAAATTCGCCTATGTTGACTGACAATTTCACTCTGGTCAAATCTTCGTGACTTTTCTGCAGTTTCTCCCTCCTGAAAATGAGTTGTTTCACCGCGGCATGGATCTTTTCATACCCAAAAGCCATGTATTTATAGGACAGGAGGCCTATATGGGCGCCTTACCCAGTGCGCTCAAGGCCTGCGCGGAGAGAACTTGTGCGCCACCCTCTGTGCCCTGAAGACTTGCGCGCCCCCTTTTCCTTTGGATGTATTCAATTTCCTCATAGTCAAATCCTCATTTCTCTCCGGATCCAACTCTGAGGGGGGACTTTTGTTGATGCGCCTTTCGTCACAGAATCTAAAGATCGGAAAAGGGGAATATCTGAGCTCAAGATGATTCAACCTTTGATGAAAACATCAAAAATCGACAAAGGGATGATCAAGGAAAACTTTTCCCCTAGGCCGTGCAAGTTCCTTCATGGTCACGCAAATGGACTTGTGCGACACAACTTGGCGTCCAAGTGACTTGCGCGACCTAAGTGATAACCGCCCGGTAACCACCCTGGGTCTTCTCCTGCCTATAAATAGACCCTGTGGGCCCCCCATTCGAGAGGATCTTTTTCCAGAAACTCGGATTGAAGCTCCCGACACCCAAGTCTCTTCTAAAAGCTTCTGGAACACTTATAAGGTAATTTCTTACCTAGAACAGAGGATCTAAAGAGAGGGAGGAAGGCCTAAGTGTTGAAACACATCAACACTTGCGTGCCTGAGTGGCCAGCCCTTAGGGGAAGTGGTCACACTTGCGCGCCACCTCATTCCTTCAATAGAATTTGCACGTCCCTTTTCTGGAAGAACCTCAGGAGGATTCTAAAGGGTTTAATAAAGAGTCGCTCAGGTATTTTAATGCTGGTTGAAAATCGCGCAAGTACCCCACATGCCGCGCAGGTATACCTGCGCGACCAATACTTGTGCGCCGCCGCAGTACCTGCGCGCCTTCCAAGACTTGCGCGCCCCTTCCTTTTTGGGTACCTTTCTTGCCCATTTCACCCCTCTTAAGCCATTTCACCTTTCCTATTCAAGATTCAGTCTTCAAGATACTCTTCAAAGCCATTTATGGCATGATTTCTTGATTCAATTTCCTTATCTGAAAGGAATTCGGTGAAATATCTCTCAAAACCTAGTGTTTTACACATCTTTATGTCACCAATGGTTAAGAGTTCATTCATTCAACCTCATCTTTTAAAATGAGAGAATCCTTAACCTGGGTCTCCTTTTCAGGTATAATCCCCAGTTATAATTCCTTTAATCTGGGCATCTTCCTCAGGAGTAAGCCCCAAATTCTTAAAGTTCCCAAATTTGGGCATCCTCCTCAGGAGTAAGCCCCAAACCTTAATTCCTTAATATGTCCATCCTCCTCAAGATTAAGCCCCAATAATAATCCTTTAATTTGGGCATCCTTTTCAGGAATAAGCCCCAATCTCAAAATATGGGCATCTTCCTTAGGATTAAGCCCCAAGTCCTCTAATTTGGGCATCCTTCTTAAGAGTAAGCCCCGAGTCCCTTAATTTGGGCATCCTCCTCAGGAGTAATCCCCAATCTCAAATATGGGC
This sequence comes from Viscum album, assembly GCA_963277665.1. NCBI lineage: Eukaryota > Viridiplantae > Streptophyta > Magnoliopsida > Santalales > Viscaceae > Viscum > Viscum album. The sequence continues at coordinate 417,585,064 of OY728123.1, read as the reverse complement.
ATCCTCCTCAGGAGTAAGCCCCAAACCTTAATCCCTAACCTGGGTCTCCTTTTCAGGAACAAGATTCAGTTGTAATCTTGGGCTTCCTTTTTAGGAGTAAGCCCCAAGTCCCCTAACATGGGCTTCCTTTTCAGGAATAAGTCCCAGTTATAATCTTGGGCTTCCTTTTCAGGAGTAAGCCCCAAGTCCCCTAATTTCTCTTTAACCAGTCCTAAATTACGTTTGATCTGGGATTCCTTCTCAGGAGTAAAACCTAGTTATCAATCCTCTCCTAATTTGGGCTTCCTTTTCAGGAGTAAGCCCTAAGTTAGAGTATTCAAATCTCCATGAAGCACATATAACTTTATGGACCATGTTCCTGGATTTTCTCCCTAAAGTAAATCCTCTAGGTAGTCATACATACATAAGCCCCAAACCATTTCTTATGATTGCATCTTTCATTGCACAATTGTCTAATTTTTACCAATACCTCTTGTTTCTCACACCGAGCATGAATCACGTGAGCTTAGAGTGTAAAAGTAATTGTGAAATCCTACTTTGAGCCATCAATCATAAACATCATACTCCCTTACTCGAACTATGTGGGTTCTGATTCCTTTTTCAAAACAAAGGATACGTAGGTAGCCCATTTATGGGTTCGATCCCAACTTTGAAATAATCTATGTCCTTCTGAATAACGATAAACTTCAAGTGCCCCACGGAGTGGCTTTAAAACCAGCCTGGTCATCATAATGACCAAGAGACTATTATAAATGTTTTGAAGGATACCATTGACCAAGAATCTCTAAATAGATACAGATGATTCTCTATTGATGAAGAACCTCGAATACATATAAAAGATTCTCTAAATTTCTTACATATTTAATCATTGTTTGTTAAAACTAAAGGAAATCTCATTTTATACTTGGTAATGTAATAAGGATTCACGAACATAACTTGAATCTATAAAGAGAGTCCCGGAGTAGACAATAATTCCCCTCAAAAAGGTGTGATGAGTCCGACCTCCCATCCACTCGACCAATGAAAATTTCTAAGCCTCATCAGTCCACAAGCTAATGAGCGCCTACCTTTGGAAAGTAGGTCCAAATGGATGTGGAATCATTGGATGTTTCCGGTTCTACGAACAAACCCGCTAGAAACCGATCGGAACGTTTGAATCTCCCATCCAGGAGGTCATCCCTGAATTCCGTGCAAAACACTCTTAAATAGAAATGAGTATCCTTCAAATCAAAGAAAAAAACATGAAAAATACCTACCCAGACATCATACAGACACATCAAGTGTCTTCTCACACTCAGAGCATGCCACCAAATATTAATCCAATAATAAAAAGGGAAATACAGTTAACTTAACATACCCTCTCAACTATTATCAATACTAAGAGCACTCACATCACTCCACTACTCAAGCCCAGGGCATCCACTTAACTAACCACAAGGGAGCCACATTACACAATAACCCATATGTTGAAAACACCACTATGTAGACCAAAAAATGTAATATCATCTATAGCCTCTAAATAACCCTTCAAGATAGAAATTCCTCAGGACACTACCACATGAATCAACAGATAACACATGGGTAGAACATACCCCCTTCCCAATGGGGTTCTATATGCCTATGTATCATCTAAACCCTAGAACTTCTTGGAAACGAAGTAATGAAGGTAAATTGATCTTGATCCAAACATCTCCCTAGCATCATTTCCCACATCAATCCACTACTAGGGCATCCATATCTTGTACCTCCCAACACAAGCCACATTTCATCCCTTAATGAAGGGAATGCATTTCTATCAACATAAAAAAATTCATCATAGATCCAAATGACCTATCATAAATGAAATATCAATCAAATTTCAATTGAATATAATTACATTGAGAAACTATATGGGACAACACCATATATATTTTTAGACAATTAAAAAACTCTACTGCCATCATCAATGAAACCAAAAAAGATAGATATACAAGATGTGAAACCTATGTGACTAAAATGATTCATGTATATATACATTACTTTTTCCAACAGACTAACATAAATAAACTAATGAAACATAAATCAGAAAATCATTTTCAACACATGGGGTGAAATCAAAAAACCATAAAAATGGAAGCACGTAATTGTAAATCCAATCACCCTGGTAACTGTGAATTTTCATCAAAATTGTTTTCCATGACACACCATCCCAAGGTCCATAAAAATCTACAAAACATCCCAAATCCATTAGTCTAACAACTCAAAATATAATAAAACATGATAGGGTTTTGTACCATTTATAAATATATGGAATGGGTTCATCTAACAAATCAACTGATTTACCTCTTCATATGGCCTCAAGATTACCTCCAATACATTCCAAAGGAAACAGAATAACAATGTAGGTCTTGAAAATATATATTGAAGACAATAACATTATCTCAGAGTATAATAATAATAGAAAATTACTAAACACAACCACATCCACAATCATCAGAGTGTATAATAAAAATAACAGAATAAATATATATGATATAATAAATGGAATGTATCATATAGACTCATGGTCATGTTACCACAAAAAACCCAAAGGATTAATCAAATACACAAGATTAATAAATGAAAATAAAATACAAATGGAATAACTACCAACTCTGAGTCATACATCATACTCGGTCTCCAACCATTGTTCAGGAACACCATCCTGATCCCGACACATCACATTATCAATCCAGCTCAATCATGAAACACTAGTCCTCATCCCTATCCACATTGTATCATATTCTAAACTTAAAATAATATATAATATTATATTTTCACATTCATGTTCACTTATAAAAGTTGAGTAATACATCCTAGAATGCCACCCCCAATTATGGTACCAAACATCTATTGTTAAAAGAACTGTGTAAACACATGATATACTTATCTTAGTCAAATAAAGACCACAGGAATAAAAATAAATGACTGAAAATAGACCAATGACTTCAAGAAAAATTTACTAATTCCACTTGAGATCGACCAAACTTGTTTTGACATATATCAAAAAACATCAAACGGGTGGCTCACCCAATCCACATGACACAAACCATTGTGTGTGTCTTCCAGATCATAAGGAATGTTATAGAAGTCAAACACACCCCCATTCATAAATACTAGACCATAGGGAATAACCATAGGTATCATAGAAAAAGAAACATTCCACTATTAGTCTCTTGGAACCTAATAGACAGATCTAAAACTGGTAACATGAACACTATTCACACAAAGAGAAACTGTAAAATCCCCCCATAGTATTGAAAAAATAACTAAGCTCTATTCTGATCATAGGGATTGATAGAAACCCTACCCATTGTCTAAATTTTCAATAAAATATAAAGATATCACTATACTAATTGAATCTTAACTAATAGTGTCCACACATCCAGATTTTCTTTTATCTCTATATTCCCACCTATGAAAAAATAGACAGTTGAGTAGAGAACAATATCATTCTTTGAGCTAAATCCAAATCCAATATACTCCCAAAATCATCCTCTCACATCCCAAACCTAGGAAATAAAAACCAAAAAAATATATAATAGACCATAAAGTAACATAGGTTACTCAATGACCAATCTAATTAGTGTAATCATGGACACAACATGATCAAACCACTGTTCTATGGGTTTGATGGTGAAACCTGAAGTCTCCAATGTTGAAACCAGCATTGATCCACTTATGTTCAACAAATCACAAGGAACCACCAGTCCCAGAAATCATGTTCAACTAAAAACATGGTCCAATACCAACCAATAAAACCACATATAGTGAGTCTAGCACCACACCCATCCACAACCATACCATTTCCCATAATTGAATCATTATGCCTCATTATTACCATTAGTCCATAACTAAAAACCATCTAGATTTATGTAAGAATGGGGAATCCTACAAGGGACGCCATTTATAAAAGAAAAACAGCATGCCAAGAACATCGTAATAAAACATTATTTGACCACCCTCAAACACAACCTTTCTTTTAGTATATTATCAATGAAAATAAGGTCAACCTCTACGACCATCATACCCAACTCAAAATTTATTCAATATAACCCAACCATGACTAACAATCCATAGTTTCAACCCATCCTAAGGTATCCAACCAAAATAAAACCTCATGATTTCATATTTAGAATTCCTATCCATTGCACTACTTGATACTGACATCCAAGAACCACCCTAATAATCCAAAAAAACACCTCATGATCCTCAAGACAAGGTGACCAATAGGTTCAAAACCAACACCCAATCCTCATAACATAATCCCACCCTTAGGGGGATTATCAAAACACAAGGAAACATCCCATCAAATCTGACATAAATAAGAATACCTCTTAAGGAACTTTTAAATGATAAATGGATTCCACCATATCATTTTATAAAAAAACACTCTGAATGAGCTAATCAAAATACCCTTTCATACTCTAGATAAAACAAATAATGAAACACTACTAATAAGGGAATACATATAAGGTACCACTTGTACGTGATGTGAACATCCAATAGTCCTCCATTTCATTATTCCACAACCCCCTCATCAGGCAATTTCTCTGACCATAATTCGAGTATTAAACACAATGGGTTTGTAAGTCACATATGGTACCATTCCATTGGACTCACAGGGGGCTACACAAAATACCCTATATAGCTTATGATAGTATCCCACCCATGGGTTATGGGAATCCCCTCAATCAAAAAGAACAGAAGCTAAAATTGAGGTTACTAGGATCGTACCTTGAACTATAGAGGTTCTAGGATCCTACTTCTTCTAGGTCTGCTCCGCTTCAAAAGTTTGACATGCACTATGGCCCTACGACCATGCCTGACTACCTGGAGCTAATCCATACTATTGTTGTAGAAAGCATGGTGACTGGAGACCATAGCCACTACCTCAACCTTGGCTAGAATGGATGAAAGGACTGCAGTTACATGACTGATAAAAAACTAGTGGTGTTGCTCCTGGACGCATAGTCATAGAAGATCCCATGTCCCCTGTTGTTGGTGAGAAGAACAGACAGAATCACTGAAGATGGACCAACATTCCATATTATCGGCACTCCACTGCGTCTCTCAGGAAATGTTTCCACATATGCCTACTCTTCCCTCACTAGTAGCACACCACCTGTCTACTAGAAGAAGTGTCTCGCCTCCTCTGAACCCTGCGTGTAGACTCCATGTGGCACTTCCTACTATCAGTTGGAGGGATACCAAATCCGAATGTCGAACCACCCTAGATCACCACTCCAGAATCCCTTATATTGTGCTCTGTGATTAGTGCCTGGTTGAATATAGAATGATGGAAGTCAACATGAAGATGTTCACCTAAGATTTAATGTCATGCCTGAGAACATCCTCAAACTTCCTTGCTAGAAATAACTCATCACCTCCTGGAATAGTAGTGAAGCTCTTCAACTCAGTGAAGTGAGAAGAATACTCCATGACTAAGAGACTACCCTACTCCATACTCATGAAACCTGAGGCTCTATCAGTCCTCAGAGTCTCTAGGTAGAAGTAGTCATAAAAGGCATGCTGGAACTCATACCACACCATAACCTGCTGGGGTCTCACCTGTGAGATCACATCCCACCATCTCTTGGCAGAGTCCAGAATCATATAAGTTGAAAGCTACACCCTCTTCTCTGGAGGAATCTCCAGATACTCAAAGATAGATATCATGGCTTCTAATAATGACTCTGTAGCCTAAGGTCCTCCTTCCCTTGTGTCGGTGGGAGGATACTACTTCTCTAAAACCCACGTCAACTCTACCATAGAAGGGGAAGGGTGAGGTACTCCTAGTTAGGTATGCATAAACCACATAAAAACCACTTGGAACTATGCTCCAGTCCCTTTGTCCGAAATGGAGGTCGGTGCCAAGACTGGAACAACTGGCGGATCTGCTGGTAGTCCCTGATCAGCCATATCCAGTGTCTGATCACTGCCCTATAACTGGTGGACAACCAGAGGACATCTCGATGGCATGACTCTGCTAGGTCATGTGTATACCTGAGATCAATATTATAAGTACTGAAAAGTGCTAGAAGGGAATAGAAGAATAAAAGTATTCAATTTTTTTCAAAACATGGATACATGTCATGTATAATGCCTACACGACATGTTCCCTTTAGCCTTCACATGGGCGTGTAATTTCACAAACCTTGGTCGTGTAACACCCCATACACACAACATTTTGTCCAAACACATGACATGTACTTGAATCTTCTTCCCCTACCCAATTTCTTCTACATTGGTAAACCACACAGTTTCCCTAGTACAAGACAACATGGCCTCTTTGTGCCAGACATGGCGTGTACTAGAAGAACTTCCCCGACCCATGTTCTTAGTCATATGGCCTGTTACTCGATTCATTCTACATGGTGTGGTCCAGATAGACATGGCGTGAACTTAAAAGATTTCACTGACCTGTGTTGTTCGTTACATGGCTGGATTCAATGGTTATACTATACAACGTTTTCAATCTTGACACGACATGTATAACCTAAGTTTTATCCATCTGTGTCATTAGTCACACGGGTGGACACATAGTCTACACAACATGGTATGTATATAAGGTACACGACATGTCCCACCAAAGATTTCCCAACCACGTGTCTCTGCCCACAAAGCCATTGACACTATTAGAGACAACATAGCGTGTACATAAGTACACAACATGTACTTAAGAAAAATAGTTCCTTCTCGAACAGAAGGACACATGGTGTGTATTTATCATTACACATCATGTATTCTGGGTTTTTCAGGATTATAATCCTTATAAACTACTCTGGAACCCATAAATCACTGAAATAGACATTATGGTGCCAAATTTCGATCTGTGAGGGGCCATACTCCCCACTAATTAAAGCATGGAATCGTATACATGTCATACACAAGGTATAACAATACAATGATCCACCAAATTCTGATCCATGAGGGCCCATAACACATCAAGAACCAATGTTTTGTGTTCATTAAAACAAAACCATACACAATCCAATACCCTATCAAAATAGGTATTCTATCAAGTCAGGTATCACAACATCATGCATATCTAGGATGACATCTATCACAACAACATGAAATCACTAATGCATCATAAATGTCATTACAATAATGCATGAAATGTGATCTCTAGAAAGTGCCTATATGATCCATGAGATGGAATTCCCTCATATCGTCATGTCACAACTGAAATAGATCCTTAATAATAACAACAATAACAAAACAAAAAATTTGAATCACCAAACGGTGAGATCAAATCAACTATAATAATTGAAAATCAAGAAAAATTGAAATAACAGGGTAAATTGGCCATTCCCTATACAGAGGTTAGATACCCCCAGGCACAACTTATTACCAAGTAACTATTCTATCCTATCCCTTTCTATAGGCTCCAGTAGTTAGTCAAGAAGAAAATAGTTCCTCTGATACCACTTTGTAATGTCCCAGTTCCTAGAGCCGCCTGGAGGTTCCCCCTACCCAGTTGGTCACAAGGCCTCAAGCGCATTTCCTGAAATTACAGAGGTTGTTGACTAGTAGTGAGGTCCTTGGGTGTGATAGTGGGGAAAATAAGCCCTCATTGGCAGAGTAACACAGGGGAAGTAAAATAGATAGAAATAGCGGAAGCAGTAAAACATGCAATATGAAAATAGAGGAAGACTGGGAGTAACAACAATGGGGCACATATATATATAAGATGCAAGATACATATGTCTAGGAAAGCAACCAAACTAATCAAAATGATGGAATAAAGTACCATACCAATGTACAAAACAGAATCATTTAAACGTATTCATATCCACACAAGCCTCATCTTTGTCCATTGCTCCCCAACTTCAGAGCAATCATGTAGCTGAAATAGAAAGGAGATTTCTCTTATCTATACTTGTAGGAATATAATTTGTTTGGGCCCAAAAGCATGACCCAAATAGGGTGTGAGACTAATACCAGAAGGCTACCACCCAAATATATATGCCTAATAGTCAATGAATATATATGTCAGAAAGTAACAAAAAAGAAGTAGTAAACATGGAAGTACACATAGTAAAAATCCTACAAATTCAATTGCATTCATTTTCATATACAAGTAAGAAGCCAATCAAAAGCTGGTAACCCTATGGGAATTACTCACATCCTAACCCTTTTGGTTTAACCAATCATTCACAAGAAACCCTTTGGGATGTACTCACAGTCTAACCCCTCTCGTTTAGCATTAGCAAAGACTCTATGAGGAAGGACTCACAGTCAATTCCCCATGTGGTCTCGTATCAATAACTAATAGGCACTCTAAGGAAGCACTCAACGTCCAATTCCCCCTTGTTTCCCAGGTCAAGGAAACTACAGACACTCTGAGGGAGCATAAGGTACATCCCCCCAATGGTCTCACAGTGTAACAGCAAAAAACGACACTCTAGGGAAGCCCTCACTGTCCATTCCCCCTGTGATCTACAACACCAGGTTCCCACAGCCCTGTGTAAGTCAATCGGGCACAAAAAACACAAGAAAGTCAAAGTAAACTTCAAGAACTACTTTGATAAACAGTCTACAACATATCATATCATGTCAGATGACAGTCCTGCATCCTAACAATACAAGGCATGGAAAGAAAGATGCATAACATGCAAGCTAGACCAAACTGTCAACATAAGAAATCATGGGAAAACATCCATAGTATAGAAAGGTTAACCCTATTCACAAACAATTATCCTCTATCCAAACAGACAAGGCATAGTAGGTAATAGCAGGGCTAAAAACCATAAAAATGTAATATCCCGAATGATAATACTAGGCAGTTTTTCACATGAAATTAAATGATTCTTTACAAAAAGGCACAAACCACCTACCTCGGCAGCGTGAGATTGATATACGTGAACCTCGGGACATGAATCACTCGATAATTCCATATATCTATAGACATGTTAAAAAAGTTCAAACGATTATATCTCATGAAAGAGGAGAAATACAGAGATGAAGTTGATAAAGAAGAGAGAACTCACAGATGTGATTCTGCAGCATCCAACGGAGTTCGGATCAGAAAACCGATGATGAGTCAGAGGCTCAACGAAGATCTGGTGGTCTAATTCACTCCCAAATGAGATAGGTCCAGAAGAAGATGCTTCTGTCTATCAGATGTGAACCTGGACTATTTAATAAAATAAACAGAAACTACATGGTGTGTCCTTTAAAAGTACACAGTGTGTACATGACATTTCCATCCTCCGCTTTAGGCGGTCTCCAGGTCATCACACACAACCTTGTACTCATCCTTTACACATCTAGTACATTGCTACCCATGACAACAGAGTACAAGGCGTGTACTTCTAAAACTTCCTAAAACTCCTCTTTTTCTCGAAGACAACTAAAAAAGAAAAAATACCTAAAAAGAAGATCTGGGTTCTTAGAGCCACAGATGCTCTAGTTTATATTCCTATTTTATGAACCCTCCAAATTAAATTTTCATACACTTGATAAAATATTATTCTACATTGATTATGAAACATTGTGGCATTCATCATCATATTCCCGAAAATTTCACTCAATGATTAGGTCTCGGTTCACAATCCCTAAGATTATAGTCACATAGAAGACATTTACCAATGACGGGATAGGATTCTTAACCCCATACTCGATAAATCTCAGTCATAATGCCTCTTCATTGGTGATGGATGGTGAAAAAACTAAATCTTAGTAATGTGATCTATGTAATCCATAATTGAGAGGGACCCTTTCACCAGATGCATAAATTCTCTAGCTAAGTCAAATTTTTGCATATCTAGAAAGAAATAGTCATAAAATTCCAACTAAAAATATCTCCATAACATATCTCGATGATAGTATATCTGAGTAAAACCAACACCTCAATACTTGGTATAACACAATGTAATATAAGTATGGATCTTGACCCCCCCCCCCCCACTTCAATGGAATATCTATATGATCAAAGATGGAAAGCATGGACATCGTCCCTGCCTCAAAAGCCTAGGGGATACCATACCCCAAAAAAGTAGGTGGATACAAGTATTAGACATATTTGGAATTCTCTTCTATTATAGGGGCAGGTCATGGGAATCCTAACATTATTAACAAACATTATATTAAACAATCTATAAACTAGGAATTGGCACCCAGGTCATGTATTACAGGAGGTTCCACCGGTGGCACTTTAGGTGAGTAGGAGCCACCACCTTAGGAGAATGGTTTCTCCACCTTCCGGGTGCACATCCTAAGGTATTCATGGATTCATATATCTAAAAATTCAAAGAACAATCCTCGAAAGCCAATAATAACAATAAATAAATAAATTCTCATGGTATAAGGATAAGCATAAGGACTACCCACCAAAACCAATCCAACCAAAATACCAAAGATCTAAGATCATGCGATTGGAAATATTTCATGTTTTAATCATATACTTTTCATTATATAGATTGTTAATTATAAGTTATAGATGAAAACACCCTTTAGGTATTAACTAGAATCCTCATTTAGCAGTAACCAATTCTATTAAAATATTGAACTCAATAGTTCATAAGTGATTCAATGTGTATAAATATATATATATATATATAGTTCTTCCCCCATTACCATGTTATAAAAACCTAGACACTATAAGTTGTAAATTTTACTATAAGTAATTTCTAAAATTATTTTATGATGGATCAATTAAATATATCACAATTACTTATTAATAGAGGCACACACACACTTTAAATTGCAATTGGAATCCATATAATTGTAACCGAAAAATATTTCAACTTGTGTGAACAATCGTCCATAGATCATCAAATATATAATTGTATAATTAAGGTCCCACCATCAAGATATATAATAAAATAAATTTTTGGTTGATGAAAGAAAATTTAATTAATCAATTTATTTTACAACTACAGGAAACATTAACACAATCTCAAATTTATCTTTCAAGGAACTGAGAATATGAGGTAAAAATACACATGGTAAGTAAACATGCCATGAAAAGATGCACAAAATATCAATACTAATGTTCTTATAATGATGCATGAGACACTACATCCTTTCCAAATTGGGCCATGAATAATGATAAAATCCAAAATAGTAACAAATTTGATAAATCATATGCATCACCCATCAGTTAAATTAGAACAACCATAATAGGTATAATCAATAACACCAAATCAGATCCAATGAAATTTTAATATTTTCTAATACATGGGTTAGCTACTATAAATAAATGGATCATTTCAAAATTACAACACCTAAGAATATCCTATCTAACCATTCCCAAATAGTGTGACAGTAAAATTAGGTTCTGAAGCCACTTTAGGACATCTCGGACCCAATTCACTCCTAATTCACCAAATTCAATTAGCGTCATGACCACAATAATGCCTCTGCATATGCCATTGATTTCTGACTATTAGTGATAGTCAAGTTTTTGTCTAGTAGGACATTATTCCCTCATTTAATAGTGTAGCACAATAGAACAATAGAAACCCAATAAATAGAGGAAGCATAGGTATGATCAACTAGTGTAGAAAAAGACATAAAAATACAAATAAGATAAAGATAATTAATAATTATAATCAACACAGTATAAAAAATAATTACAATGTCATGATGTTATGAAAACGAAGCGGCATTAAATTCATCAGGAATACATTCAATTTTTTTTTATCAAAAGTACAAAAGACCAAAACTGTCTCAAATAACATCATGATCACACACTCATACCTATGCTCTATAATCCATGATATATGAAAATAAAACTTCCCATGGTCGGATCAATCGTGTGTCCTTGTATAAATTAATTAAGTCCATCATGGTACCAATCAACATCCCAAACAGGGAGAGAGATATACTAAATAGGACATCCCCAATGGTGTCAATTACAATTCTAGTATGTGTGAATGAATGTAAAAACCTATATTTAAAAGAATAATTAATTGAGAAAAAATTAGAGAATAATAAATATATTGGGATCATCTGCTTATGGGAAGCTCATCTTACCATACCGTTTTCAGCTAAATACAGAGGAGTCTAAACAGGGGATCTGTAAATGATTAATGTCTAAACAATGTAACTAGTGTCTCTATGTAAAATAAATAATAATTTATGACCCAAGGTATAAAAAAGGCATCCAATTATGGATAATTGGAAGATAGGACCCATGATGAAGATAAGCCTTCCTTAACTGTAGAAGGTCAATCCATATCACATCTATAAGGGACTGTGTGTAATCCAATGGGAAAACCTGATGTATTCCACTAGAATATAGTCTAACAGTGTCCAAGAAATATTTCTATCACTAATCATGGTCTAAACCTGACTAGGGCCCAAGGGAATAATCCATGGTGCCTCCTTTCTGGGGAAATCAAGCTGATTCCAAGGAGTGTATCCAAGACATCCAAATTTATGGATATGAAGCACGTGAATCATTGGTACAAAAAAATAAATTTTATAACAAAAATAAAGTATGAATTCTAAGGTGGGTATATCTCTTGGAAAATGGCCCATGGAATTGGGATGGCATCCTCTGAGTTCTCATGGCATTCCCTTGGGAGTCCAATTCTAGTAAAAGTATCACCACTCATTTAAAATGGGGAAAGACCATAGTATTAGCAATCACCTTATATTATCAAACATTCAAACCCCACGTGAAACCCATTATAGTTCATTGAATTTATTTAATTTAATAGACTTTTTTTCATTCAACAATGATAAAGGTATATAATAGTTATTATACCATTTAACATTTCATTTCTAGTACATAGTATCAAAGTGGGACATATATTCTCAATTACATGGTAATCAGTTAAAACAATTAATTTAATAAAGAAATATGGAAAATTGAACCAAGCACACCAAGGTTCATTTTGGTTAATAATATAAAAATAGAACAAGGGGTGCCTCACATTGAAATCATTGGTCTCTAATAATATTAAGGGGTCTATTAGGGTGTTTAGGTTATAAATTTGGAAAACAATTTAGGGAAGATCAAATTTAGGTGTAAAGTGCATGTAAAATAGATATGTTTCATAATGGTGACATATATAAATTATGAAACTTGAGATAATGTTATGGAACAACAACATTATGGTGGTTGATAAGCCCAAATATAATATCAACATTCGATTTGGGCTAGAGCATCAAAAAAATGAGAAATAGACAATAGGCTTGAAAATGGGGAATATTAGATTTCAGAAAAATTTCATTGAAGATGGAAAGATAAACTGATAGGGGAGGTGACAGATTTATGAACCTACTGATATGCTTCTAATATGACAAACAACGGCTTGACTAGATCTCCAAAGAGGGAGAGGCTTCAAAGCTAAGGTGGATTCCATGGTGGATCTCCAATAGATGGAAGTGTTGTGAGAAAAGAGGAAAGGAAACAAAGGGGGTGACGGGTTATAAATACGTCGAGGGAAAAGGGAAATTTTAACTTTTTTAAAGGGGTGCATAGTTTTTCCATAGATTTGGTCAAACCGAGTGCCAACCATGCACCCACACTATCCAAGGCAATCACACCCTTGTGCTATTAAGTGTGTGGTTAGAAAATCCATATGCTAATCGTACATTTTATCTCGGTAAAAATAATATTATTTATCACATGGTTTTCTGTTCAACCATTCATGGTTTAGGAAACTTTTCATCTCCTTATACTGGTTCGTACAGTTGATTCATATAGATACTACTAGACATGCACCAACCATGTGCCAAACATGAACCTTCGAATGGTTCTCTCAAAACTAGTGCTCTGGGATCTTAACAAGACCTATATGCTTCAGAAACCTTTCTCAATTCCTTGGTAAATTCCATAAGAATTAAAATAAATATTTTTAAGAAATAAAGTATCCATACTTCATAAGAAAATTTCTGATCTTGCATCCTACCATACTTAAGACAACATATCCTATAGTTTCCCTTCAGATGGTGGAAAAGCATCATCAGAAAAAAAATATAGATATTCATCATTTATGTAAGCATTACTCTCCTTATTCTATTATTTTATACTACCTTCCAACAATAGAACATACAATAATATGACTGGCCTTCCACAAAGTCCCATTATTCTCTTATCAACAATATGAATAGGGCGCTCCTTAGAAGAAATGGCATCCCCTAAAATTATATCCATTGGATCAAAGGTATGGGATTATTCAGAATGATATCGGTGAATCTAGGATATATATGAAATACATATTCCATGAATAAGTACCTATGAGGTAACTATAATTGATAGTGTACTAGCCCAAATCTACCCAATACCTAGAAAGACCCAACAAGCCTAGGTGTAATTTTCCCTTGTCTCCAAATTTTTTGATGCCCCGATCCAGGTGAAACACACAAGAGGACTTGATCCCCAACCTCAATCCCTAGAGCTCATCGATGATGATTAGTATAATACTTATACAAAAACTAATTTTATTCCATGTACCATCTAATAAGTTTTACCAAATTTGATGTATCCTAAAAAAGATGAGGTCCCAGTAGCACTACCTATCATGCCTCTATCCACCACAAGGTTAAACAGAACAACCTACTGTATATGGCCTCATAAAGATCCATGTTTATTGGAACCTAAGAGATATTATTATAAGATAACTATAAATTAGGTATGTTATTTTCCTAAGAACCTTTCAAATTATGGACACATTCTCTAATCATGTACTCTAATTAACGATATATAATTGTAATACTAGGGTGTACCACCATACTAGAATCTTAATATTTGTATATCAACTCCTCATGAACATTTTTTCCCCCAAAATCCGGGGATGACCGCCTTGATGGGAGGTTCAAACATTCTGATCGGTTTCTAACAGGTTTGTTTGTAGAACCGGAAACATCTAATGATTCCACATCCATTCGGATCTACTTTTCAAAGGTAGGTGCTCATTAGTTTGTGGAAAGATGAGGCTTAGGAATTTTCATTGGTCGAGAGGATGGGAGGTCAGACGCATCACACCTTTTTGAGGGGAATTATTGTCTAATTCAAGACTCTCTTTATAGATTTAAGATATGTTTGTGAATCCTTATTACATTACCAAGTAAAAAATGAGCTTTCCTTCAGATCTAACAATCAATGATTAAATAAGTAGGAAATTTAGAGAATATTTTGTATGTATTTGAGGTTCTTCATCGATAGATAATTCTCTGTATTTATTAGAGATTCTTGGTCAATGGTACCCTTCGACACATTTATACAGAACTCTCTTGGTCATTATGATGACCATGATGGTTTTAAAGCCACTCAGTGGGGCACTTGAAGTTTATTGTCATTCAGAAGGACATGGATTATTTTAGAGTTGGGATCGAACCCGTATAAGGGCTACCTACGTATCCTTTGTTTAGAAAATGAATCAGAACCCACGTAGTTTGAGTAAGGGAGTATGATGTTTATGATTGATGGCTCAAAGAAGGATGTCACAATTACTTTTACACTCTAAGCTCACTTGAGCCATGCTCGGTGTGTAAAACAAGAAGTATTGGTAAAAAAATTGAAAATTGTGCCATGAAAGATGCAATCATAAGAAATAATGTGAGTCTTATGTATGTATGCCTGCCCAGATAAATGAAGGTTAGGATTTACATTAGGCAAGAAATCTCGGAACAAGGTCCATAAAGGTATATGTGGTTCTTGGAGATTTTGAATACTCTAAATTGGGGCTTACTCCTGAAAAGGATGCCCAAATTAGGAGAAGACTTATGATTGGGTTTTACTCCTGAAAAGGAATCCCAGATCAAAGGTAAATTAGGACTGGTTAAGAGAAATTAAGACTGGGGCTTACTCTTGAAAAGGAGGCCCTGGTTAAGGGAATTAAGGTTTGGGGCTTACTCCTAAGGAGGATGCCCAAATTAGGGGACTGGGGCTTACTCCTAGGGAGGATGCCCAGATTTGGGAACTTTAAGAATTGGGGCTTACTCCTAATGAGGATGCACAAATTAGAGGATTTAGGGCTTAATCCTAAAGAGGATGCCCATATTTGAGACTGGGGCTTACACCTGAAAAGGAGGCCCAGGTTAAGGATTCTCTCATCTTAAAGGATGAGGTTGAATGAATGAAATATCAATATTTAGTGACATAAAGATGTGTAAATCACTAGGTTTTGAGAGATATTCCACAGAATTCCTTTCAGATAAGGAAGTCAAATCAAGAAATCATGCCATAAATGGCTTTGAAGAGTGTCTTGAAGACTGAATCTTGAATAGGAAAGGTGTAATGTCTTAAGAGGGGTGTAATGGCCAAGAAAGGCACCCAAAAAGGCAGGGGCACGCAAGTCCTTGCAGGCACATAGGTACTGCGTGGACGCGCGAGTCCTGGTCGTGTAGGTATGCTTGCGCGACACATGGTGTACTTGCATGATGGTTAACCAGTAGGGTAATACTTGAGTGACTCTTCATTAAAGCCTTTAGAATCCTCTTGAGGTTCTTCCAGAAGAGGGGCACACAATATCTATTGAAGGATTAAGGTGGCGCGCAAGTGTGGCCCTTTTCCCTTACGGGCTAGCCACTCAGGCGCGCAAGTGTTGATGATTTTAAACACTTAGGCCTTCCTCCCCCTCTTTAGATCTTCCGTTCTAGGTAAGAAATTACCTTAGAAGTGTTTTGGAAGCTTTGAGAAGAGACTGGGGCACTGGGAGCTCAAATCTGAGTTTCTGGAAAAAATCATGCCCCGAATGGGGGTCCCACAGGGTCTATTTATAGGCAAGAGAAGACCCCGGGCGGTTATCACTTAGGTCGCACAAGTCACTTGTGTGACCATAATGCGTCGCGCAAGTGAACTTGCGTGACTATGAGGAAACATGCGCGACTTATGGGAAATATACTCCTTGTTCATCCCTTTGTCGATTTTTGATATTTTCTTCAAAGGATGAATCAATTTGTGTTGTGTTATTTCCCATTTCCGATTTTTAGATTCTGTGACGAAAGGATCATCAACAAAAGTCCGCCCTCAGAGTTGGATCCGAAAGAAATTAGGATTTGACTCTGAGGATATCGAAGCCATCCAAAGGAAAGGTGTCACGCAAGTCTTGATGGTGTAGAGGGCATCACGCAAGTGCGCATCGCGCAGGGCTTGGGCGCACTGGGTGTAGGCACGCAGATAGGCCTCCTGGTCTATAAATATGTTGGCATTGGCCACGCTTCGCATCTGATTCCGAATTTTCGAACTCTCATTGTGCAAGTCATCTTCTTTCCACTGTTTCCTCTCCATCGTGCAGCTGTCAAGGTAATAGGACTTGCGTGGTGAAAACTCACTCGACAAAAACTTGTGAGACACATTTAACACTTGCGCGGAAAATGCATACTTTTGCTCCTTAATTCCTTAGCCATTTTTCAGAATTTCATTCACAAAGTTTATGAAAAATCAATCCATTTAATAGTTAATTTATTCAACACTTGTGCAGAATCAATTGCTATTAGACCTGGAATAGTTGATGAACTGGCTAGCAAGCGGATAGATTATTTGATGGACATCATTGGCCATGATTATTATACTGTCAAAGATAGAACTCTTCAGTATTTGGCTATGTATCTGAAGAAATATCATCGTGACTTCCCACAGAGAACTTATCTGCCTTTGTATGGATATGGTCATCTACGAGAAGTCACCATTCCAGAAGCAAAGAATTCCCTTCCATTTTCGTAGTTCCAGAATTACACCAACTATTCTTCAGCAAATATCTCAGGTGGAGGAGTATTTCTAAGTGATGGAATAGTGGAGAAGGCCTACGTGATGCATCATAGCCCTTGCACACCATATCTAAAAAATCAGACACCTGAGCTGCAACCACATTGTCATCCTTAAATCTTCCGAAATGCTCTGATGGATCAATCCAAAGGCTGGAAGAAAAGTTGGGACTTCCGTCTTGGGGGAGGCGTGAAGCCAAATTGGATGTGGGAATACTGGGTGCGACAAACATGTGCAGAGTTTGTCGAGGATCTGAAGGGAGCTGCAATATACGAAGCTGTCTGGGTTGGGCAAACATATTTTTACAGACATGATAACTTTGTGTCGGAGATACTCAGCCACTAGAGCCCAACAACTAATTCATTCCATCTGACTCATGGAGAAGTTGGCATCAGTCTGTGGGATGTCCACAAGATCTCAGGGGCTCCAATTTTGGGTGATATGTATGATGAATTCATTCCTCCCAAGATGACTTAGAATGATTCAGAGAAAACTCCTCCTTTAGCTCGGGAATTATTTAAGATCTTCCATAGGCTCAAGAGTTCAGAGACCTCATTAACTCATTCTAGAAAGGATATTCATCCGGAGGGATGGATGCATATATTTCGTATTGAAAAGAAATAGAGGGAGACAAAGGAGAAGGATCCAAAAGAAAAAGGATCCAAGAAAAATAAATCCAAGGATAAGAGGCACAAACGTCCTACCACCTGCCAAAAACCACAGAAGAGGGGTTCTCCTGGAACATTCTGGCCAACTCTAGAAGTAGGAGAGTTCGAGAAGTGGGGATATAAAGTGAATCAGAGAATCCCAAAGAAGACTCGTCTAGAGGGCTTCTTGGAAATGTGGCTTAGTGTTTATCTCCTTCCATTCAGGGATTCGAAGGGAGGCATCAGGCCAGGGACCTTCACCATTGCGGCAAAGACGGCTGAGGGAAAAATGGTTGGGTTGGCTACCCCCATTTTAGCAATGATTCACAGGAGTTTACTTCATGTCTTCTTGGGTAAATATCCTTTCAGAATAGTGGGACCATTCCATGTTTTATGGGGATTGATTTCCACTCACTTCAGGACATATAATGTATAGAATGGATTAAAAATTACTGGAAGTTCTTTCAGGCCGTTAGTGCAAGAATTCTCTGGAGTTGCCCCATTAGATGTTAATGCCTTTGACATGAAAGTGAGGCTGAGAATGTTTAATAAATTAAACTTCATTCCTTATGGAAGTCCGCCAACTGGGAGGTTTGTTGATGATGGAATAGCCCATTTGGATTTGAGGGCATACATGCTAGCTTGTAGGGATGGTGTTCTAGTTGCCAGGATTGACGTAGAAATCATATGCAAGGCCTATGGTCCATATAGATTTGCACGTCAATTCATATGTTTGCAACAGATTTTTGTATCTCCTCCAGTACATGTCAGGTTAGAGCAACATCTGATGGTTTCTCGGTAACTATGGTTGCTGACATCAAGGGAGAAGACTGGGGCAGTATTTGATCTATCAGTTGAAAAAGTGGCACATAATTTGACTACATATTATGCCGAACACTGGATAGAATCATACCCCATAGGGATATTGAATCACCCAGTTTATCAGGTTGGGAAAAGGAAGAGGACTGTAGATAAAGAAACCCTTCCTCGTAATGGTGATGCTTCCCCACCTGATGTTGATTCGACAGACTCCTCCTCTAGAACTGATTCACCGGATTCCCCTGATGTGGATGATGAGGCACAACCAGCGGCAAAGTGTTTTCATGCCCGATATAATCCTCTGGTTAGAATTAAAAGACCCAGTCCATCAACTCTTGGTGAGTTACTTCACTGTATTAATTTAATCAATGCTACTTTATAAAGAAATAAGTCTTACTTTATTATTCTTTATCTGTAGTTGCAGGAGTTGGGAAGAAATTGAAGTAAAAATTTGTAGGACCTTCCTCACAGCCTTCATATCTAAGACCAGAGGTTGTTCAGCTATGGCAGAGTATATATTGTGGTTCTGAGACCGCTTGGCTGGATTTGTGTGAGGGCCTACAACTTCCTGGAATAGGGAATCTTATGGATTCTACAAATCTTCAATACGAGGATAACCCCAATGAAGTGCAGGCTTACATCAGAGAGCTCTAAATGCTCATATATGCCACTGATGAGTCTGTTCCTGTCACCAGGCGGGTGAAGGAAATGATTGATCGTGGCGCCACTGTGGGGGTTGGTGGTTATGGAGATGAGGAGTGGCATGAGTATGTGGCTCCTGAAGATGTAAGTTTTCTTTCCTTATTTTCATTGCAACTTGATTTCAGTCGAAGCATTGTTACTTAAGGAAGTTATTTTTTTTATCTTGCAGCTTGCAAAGAAAGGAACTGGGGTTCCTTCGCCACAGTATAGCCCTGGTGGTACTGCCATCGGGGTTGCTGCTGATTCTACTCGGGAACCAAGCGAGATATCTCCAGGCCAGCAGGCCATGAATGAGGCGCTGGACATAGCCTTCCATTCTCCAATCCAAGTACCATTAAGGGAGACTACCGATACTGCCAAAAAACCAAAGAAGCAAATGCAATGAAGGAGGAAGTCCATAGCTAAATGCTTTATTAGCAGTGGTAAGTCCTTCGAGTAATCATCAGTTTATACCCATGACCACATGGTTACTCATATTTCTAAGGATTGCAGGGGCTTCTTCAATTTCCCCCTGAGGGAAATGACTGATCCTACTTTAAAGACCATGGAGGGTGCTGTGAAAAAAACACAGATCAAAGCTGACTTGGCTGCTCCTCTAGAAGAGCTAGAATCTATTCCATGTATCCCTCTTTCTGATGTTGCATGAAGAGAAGAACCTGTATCTGGTAAGTCAACAATGCTTCATAAAAAATGTTGAATGAAACACCGACTGATTTCCATTCTGGGATACTTCAGGTTCAACTCCTGCATTAGAGCTTCTTACGACTGTTGCAACTGATGCAACTGAGGCTGTGATTTTACCCAAAGATACTGTCCAGGGTCAGGGGATGCAGGATGTAATCCGTCAAGAAGACACACCAAACGCTCCCACTATTGAGACTAACCAGGATTCTGAAATATCATTGGATGAAATGATGAATCAAGGCATGTATTTTAAAAAAAATTATGATCATGCTATGTTTTCCTGTGATTTAGAAGACCTTGGGCATGATTGTTATCCTTCACCCAGTAAATTTTCATATAATTTACACTTCTAATCATGACTGAGAATGATATGCAGTTCCATCCCTAGAAACTTCTGAACTTCCAATGCCTGAAGAGGGTGTGGACATTGATGTCAACCCTACCATTGCAGAAACATTATCTCAAGTAGAGATAAACCCAGTAAACCCTCTTGAGACCCGTCTTGAAGATCCTGTTGAGACTAGGAAAGATGGGGAGGAGTCTTCTCAGGTTGCTGACCCACCGTCGGGTAAGGGATAACAATATTTTTGATTGTGCTTAATTTTCAAGACAACTGATTCTTTTGTTATCCTTTGAAGCTAACCAAAGATTTCAATTAATTATGCAGGGTTTTCAACTACAGTGGCTATGTCTGGAGGTGAAGCCTCAACCTCTTCCCCCACGGGAATTGAAAGCGAAGAAGCACAAGTTAGGGGGAAATAACAGAACAGGGCACTTCCTTAAGTGCATTAATCCCAGATTACCTACCCCCCTGTGATGATGATGTTGAATCAGAACCAGAGATGCTTAAAGCATTCAGCTTTTCACGATGCAAGGCATGGAACAACATATGGAAAATCATATCTGAGGTGCCTTTAGAAGAGTTATCATCGAAAATTCCTCGATTGCCCTCCCAATTTTTCATACTAGGACTTGGCAGTTTTGGATATGAAAAGATCCATACCACAATGAAACAGATCATCTTCGGGAGGGAGCAGGAGCAAAAGTGCCGCGAAGATCTGACCAGGGTGAAATTGTCAGTTAACATCGGAGAATTTGAGGCTACGGTTTCCCAAGATGAAGCTGATTATACTGCCAAGATGAATGATATGAAGCATAAAATCAAAGAAAAAGTCGTCCAGTAGATGCACCTTCAGCAACAGTTGGATGCAGTTACTGGGGAACTTGACCAACTCAATAATTCACTAGAGGGAGTTCAAACGAATGGTATGAAGACCATTAGGATGCCAAGAAAGCACTCCATCAGGTTGAAAAGTGTGAAGTTGGTCGAGTGCATGAGCTTCAAGTAGCTACTGATGAAACTCGGGATATGGTTCATCAATTGAAGACTTATG
This sequence comes from Viscum album, assembly GCA_963277665.1. Taxonomy (NCBI): domain Eukaryota; kingdom Viridiplantae; phylum Streptophyta; class Magnoliopsida; order Santalales; family Viscaceae; genus Viscum; species Viscum album. Next base: position 417,563,129 of record OY728123.1, on the reverse strand, counting down.
TTGAAAGTCTCTTGTAATTCTTGATAAAGAGAAGATACTCCAGTCTGTGGATGTCCATATAACTCTTGTACATCAATGAAAAACACTTTCACCTTCACTCATTTGTACTTGCATTTCTTTTGCTACATGCTTTAGATTTTACCTAAGACAAAGGGCCTAGTAAGCATAGTTTGATTTTTACTAGGATTAATATAAATAACCCTACAAACTTCACACCTTTTAATTTCTCAATGTTACCTAAATCATACAAAATGTATGTTTAGTGAGCTGGGAACTTGACTTTTATTCAGAGTTCCCCGGGCTTTTGTGGGCAGTTTAAAGTCATGCACATCGGACATAAAAAGGATAATGTTTAAGGTCGAAATAGCTTTCACCGAAATGGATTAGAATTTACTCAATTCCTTGAAAATTAATCTGAAAACATATTACCATACACAAGTATGAGTGAAAATATGTAATATATGACTAAAGAAGATTTGAATCTGAGGAATTATATGAAAAAGAGCTAAAAGTCATTAGAAAAAGTAGTTTCCAAGAATGAAGTTACCATTATTTAACAAACCCGTTAGGGGGTTGAATTATGTAGGGCCACCTAAGGTAATTGGCTGCATAGTTAAATAAAATAGTATCTTTTGGCTAATAAGTCTGTTATGTAGACTGTTTATGTAAGGCCACCTATGGGCACGTGCTGCATAGTCAGGAAAAAGAACTCTCAGAAATTTACTTTCCTAGTGCTAAAATCCAGTAAAAGTTTATGGAGATTCAAATCTTCCAAAGTATAGAGTTCGTTGTATGGAAAGAGGTACTTGAATATGGAAAAGATATTTCCAAACAAGATTATAGAAGAACTGGATGAATATTACTCCTACAAAGGTCTGACCCAAACATAGGGAAGGAGAATATAAACCATATACTTGAATACTTTTAGATCATGAAAAAGGATATGGGACAAATATGTTAAGGATGGCTATTTTTTCGGATCCCTACATACTGTCATTTAAGACAAATAAGGACAAAAGAGGCATTCTTCCCAAGAATGAAGTTACCACTATCCGACAAACCCGTTAGGGGGTTGAATTATGCAGGGCTACCTAAGGGAATTGGCTGCATAGTCAAATAATAGTATCTTTTGGCTAAAAAGTCTGTTATGTAGACTGTTTATGCAAGGCCGCCTATGGGAACATGCTGCATAGTCAGACAAAAGAACTCTCAGATGTTTTACATTTTTGTGACTAGAAGTCACGGAAAGGGTTATGAGGATCTGAAAATATTTAAGGCTAGGATTATGACGCATAAAGATGGGTATTTTTCAATGTATACGGAGATACATAGATCAATTCTAACCATAATCATGTTGTGGCTGGGTCCTGAATTGAAATGTTGGACTTTACTACGTATCCCATAAGGATGAGAATCAAGCCATACGTAGTTCTTAAAATACAGTTTAACGTCAAGTGGGACAAAAGGATTAGAGATCTTAGTTTAGGGTCATAGATCTTGGACCATTGTAAGAAATACACAGTGTGTGTTTTTATAGGGACTTTTCAACCAAGGGACTGAATAATGGAATTTGGGGTTAGGCACAAAAACTTGGGACTAGATTTGAGGGACACTCGAATGTTCCTACGTATCCCATAAGGATGGTAATCAAGCCCATGTAGTTCTAAAAATACCCTCTGTACAAATTTGGTTCGTACATGTGAAGGGTGAAAGGGGACTTTAGTGCAATGATGGTTTAACCCAAGATAAAAGGTTCGGGCATTGCCATGTATGCACGTAGTCTTTGAAATTAAACATGATTGAAAAATCAATGAAAATAATGGTTCCCTCTCAGTTAAGGGTATCAAAGAAATTTGTAGTTTATTGTCATACTGGACAAAAGTGTTGTATAGTTTAACGTCGTATATAAAGGATGAAAGTGAACCAATGTAAAGATATTGATTCTAGGGGCAGTTTCACGAATCAACATCTTATGAGATGGAGGTGAACCGATGTGAAGAGATTGGCTTTGGGCTTGAACCTTGGTAGGTTGCCTACATACCCAGCCTAGAAGGCAAGGATCAAAGTCCGTGTAGTTCAATTAAAGAATGAATTAATGATCAAGTTGTTCTTGGGGACAATGACCTAAAAAAATGTTGTTGGGTATTACACATGGTTAGTATCCCAAAGAGAGTGTTATGGTTTATGTTTACTCTAAGATCACGTGAGTCAGGCTCGATATGAGAAACAAGAGGTAACAACAACTTTAACGATGCATAGTTCAATGTCATTTAGGACATATAGAGGGACTATGCAGTTTAGAGTCTTGCAGTTATGACTATTTGTGCTGCAAAGTTTAGTGTCATGTAGCAGGGAAAAAATACAGTTTAATGTCATGTAAGACGTATCACAGACTTTCTGTACAGTTTAGCGTCATGTAGTTAGGACGATGGGGACAATAGATTTTAACGTCATGTTGGATGAAAGGGGGACTATGCAGTTTAATGTCATGTAGGGAGGACAAAAGAGTACACCATTTAACGTTATGTTGGATGCATTAGGAACATTTTCAGAGTTTAACGTCATGTTGGACGAAAAAGGGATGATACAGTTTAGCATCATGTTGGAAAGAAGTGCGAATAGTTTAAGGTCATATGCATGGACCGTGGATGGTGCAGTTTAATGTCATACTAGAAAAAAGTGTAGTTTATGATCATACGGGACCTTCGATGATTATGTAGTTTAACATCTTTCCGGACATAAGGGACTTTTATATAGATTAGTTTCATGTAATTAGGATGTCACAGTTTAACGTCTTGTTGGATGTAAGGGTCTTGCAAATAGTTTATGGGTCATATGCATGGACCGTTGATGATGCAATTAAGGTCATACAAGACCTAGTTGTAGTTTAGGGTCATACTGAACCATTTTGGGAACTTTTTCACAATTTAACGTCGTGTGGGACGAAAGTAAAAATATTTTAAGGTCATATTTATGGACCGTTGCTTTATAATTTAACGTCATATAGAATAGACGAAAGAGGGACTTTCTCAATTTATACAAAATACTTCTTCAAAAATCTGGCATTGGTTGGAGTTGTGATGAGTTCTCCATCCATTGAGATTAATGAATAAACTCCATTGGAGTAGACCCTTCATATTGAATAAGCTCCTTCCCATTTTGTCTTAAGCTTGGGAGGTTTCTTTCCTGGTATCATTGGAGTTCTGAGAACTAATACCAATTCTCCCTGAGTGAATGAACGAAGACGATATTTTTTTTTAAAAGATCATGCTATTCGAATCTGATAGACTTCCAAGTGGTGCAAAGCGCACAATCTTTAATCATCTAACCATTCCAATTCATTCAATCGCTTTTGAGATTGTTCATATGTAGATGATTGATCACAAATGGCAACTCTGAGAGAGGGTAGTTGAACTTCAATGGGAAAGACAACTTCCGTTCCATATACCAATGAATATGGAGTTGACCGAGTTGTAGTGTGGGTGGCAGTCCGATAATCCCATAAAGCATGAAAGAGTTTGTCAGGCCATGACCTCTTATATTTATCCACCATTTATTGCAGTATATTTGAAAGAGTCTTGTTAGAGGCTTCTATATGGTCATTGGCTGCTGCATGATACCGTGATGAATGGTTGGATTTGATGTTGTATTATTGATACAACTTCTTCATCTCAGATGAACAGAAATTGGTGCCATTGTCCGTCAATATGGTATGAGGGACACCAAATATAGTAATGATGTTGTACTTGATGAAGCTAACAATGCATTTAGAACTGACTTCCTTGAGAGTTATTTCCTCAGCCCATTTGGAAAAGAAGTCAGTAGTAGTAAGAATATACTTAAACTGCTTCGTCGTAGCCGAAGGATAAGGTCCCACCACATCCATTCCCCATTTGGAAAATGGCCATGAGTATTTAGATGTATGAAGAAACTCTGGAGGCTAATGAATGAAGTTGGCATGTACTTGGCATGAATGACACTTCATTGTGAAATCAACACAATCTCGTATCATTGAAGGCTAAAAGTATCCAAGCCTTCAAATCTGATCAGACAGTCTATGTCCAGACTGGTGGGCACCAAAGACTCATGCATGCACTTCTTTCATGACAGCCATTGTCTCTTCACCATCAATGCATCTGAACAGAACTCCATCAAAACCACATTTGTAGAGAATTTTCTCTCGGTGATCTAGGTTTTCATAAACAGTAAAATTAACCACACGTCGCTGGATTTGTTCTTTCTCAGCTCTATCAGATGGAAGTGTTCCATTTTGAAGGTATTCCCTGATAGGTGAAATCCATCATGTAGTATGACCATACGGTTCAGGAATGGGACAAATTTCATTATTTTCCTCTGTTCTGATTCGAACATAAGGTTAAATTGCACGACGGTGGGCAATATTGATGGTTGTCTCCTCCCGATTTTGATCTGCCAGACCTGTGGCTATATTATCCAATGTATCAGCATGAGCATTTTGTGATCTTGGGACATAAGAAAATGTCGTTTCCAAAGGGAATTCCACCATTAACTCTCTGAAATAATCATACAAAGGGATATTTCTTCTTTTTGGATGTCATAATCCCCATTGAATTGTTTGATTACCAGGTCTGAATCACATTTTACCTTTAAGTGATTCACTTGTGCTTGAAGTGCTAATTCCAAACCTACGATGAGATCTTGGTATTCTGCTTCATTATTGGTACCACCTTCCCACAATAAGAAGGAATAAGGTAACACTGTCTTTTCTGGAGAAATGATCACAATTCCTAAGCCAACTTTGTTGAATTTAGGATTTTCCATTTTCCTCCCTGTTGGACTTTTGGATGCACCATCAAAATACATTTCTCATGCCTGAGGACTTTCTTGAATAGAGAAGAATTCCTCATCAGGGAGTTCAATATCTGAAGATGTGTCTTCCACCGAAGGGTCTTCATCTAGGAAATCATCCAGAGCTTGTCCCTTTATCACCTTTTGATACACATACTAAATGTTGAATTGTTGCAAAATAACTCCCCACCTTGCCAGAAGTCCCGTAAGCATCAGACGACTTAGGATAAATTTGAGCAGGTTATTGCGAGATACCAATTGGACCTCGTGATGTTGCAGGTACTGTCTCAACTTCTGAACTGCAAAGATTAATGCCAAGAAGCACTTCTCAATACTAGAATATCGGGTTTCAGCTTCAATCATGGTTCAACTGAGATAGTAGAGACTGTTTTCATTCCCAGCATCATTATTTTGAGCAATAAAGGCACCCAATGATCTCTCTAGAGTTGTCACGTAGAGGATAACTGGTCTTCTTAAATAGGTGGCATGAGTACCGGTGGACTCAAGAGGTATTTCTTGGGAATATCGAATGCTTCTTGACATTCTTCAGTCCACAGGTAAGTGACTCCCTTCTTCATCAATTTGGTAAAGGGTAAACTTTTGCTTGATAAATTGGCGATGAAATGCCGAATATAGGCTAAGTGTCCTTGAAGTCCTCTTAATTCTTTCAAATTTTGAGGAGGTGACATACCAAGGATTGACTTGGTCTTCTCAGGATCAACTTCAATACCACGATGGCATACAACAAAGCTGATAAATTTTCCTGAGGTTACCCCAAAAGCACATTTTAAGGGGTTTATCTTAAGATTATGTTGTCGAAGCTTGTAGAATATGACTTCAAAATCATCCAAGTGATTAGAATGTTGTTTGGATTTAACTACCAAATATTCTACATAGCATTCAACAAAATTCCCTAAGAAGGGTTTGTAGATACGATGCATGGCACGCTGATAAGTTGCACCTGCATTCTTTAAGCCAAAGGGCATTACCCATTAGCAAAACACACCCCGAGGGGCTCTGAAGGATATAGATTCCTCGTATTATGGGGCCATTTGGATCTGATTATATCCATAATATCCATCCATGAAGGAAAGTGCTTCATATCCAGCTGTTGCATCAATTAGAAGTTCTGTAATCGGAAGTGGAAAATCATCCTTAGGACAATGCCGATTATGATCTCTGAAATCGATGCAAACTCTAATTTGTCTGTTCTTTTTCTTTACAGGGACAATATTTGCCAAACATTTGGGATATTGAACTTCTCTAATGAAGTTATCTTTGATAAGCTTATCCAATTCAGCTTCAATTTTGGAAGCATAAGTTGGGTGTGTTTTTCTCGCGGCTTTCTTAAATCCTCAATGTTCTTCAGTAAACCCAAATGATGAGTAGCAATATCAGGATCACGCCCGGGAATTTCTGTATAGTTCCAGGAAAATATATCTTTATTTTGCATTAGAAAAGAAATATACATCTCTTTCTCTTCAAGAGTCATGGCCGCACTGATTAAAGTGGGGTGTGGATCTCCTTTTATACCCAGATCTATTTCTCTGAGTTCATCCACAGTGGTAGAGATACCCTCTTCAATTACTAGAGGAGCATCTCTGAGATCTTCCTCTTCTTCTTCTTCATGTGTTATTTCTTCCATTTCTACTTGCATAGTAGATGATAAAGTAGAATTCTCATGATCTGAAGAGATGTCAAAATTTTCATATTTTGAAGAAGAATCTTCCATTTCCAACCCAATAGATGATGAAGGGTCTTCTTTGGATAATAAAGAGGAGAAGATGGATTAAGAATCGACATCATTTTTCACCTCCGATGTTGCTATAAATTCTTCTGGCATAATTGGTGAAGCATAGACTTGTTGGATTTCAGCAGATGAAATGAAGACGTCAGTATTTGTGCTTTCATCACTGCTTGGTAGATTACCAATTTCTCCCATGTTGTCAGGCTCGATTGTCGTAATTGACATTATGGATCTCTCCATAAGAGTATTTTTATTTGGGTCTATCTTGTCAATTTGACTGATAGGCCACACATAATCTGTACTCACATGTGTAAATGGATTTACTGGAATTTTTTCCAAACCATATGGAGCATTAACTTTGGTAATCTCCTTTGTTATGGATTTTCCCTTTGCATCATGTGATAGAATTCCGCCTCAATGTATTGAGAATCACATGTCTTTAACGGGGCCTTATCACCATACAATGTCCCAACATGACCATAGAAACAATATTTGAGACATTGATGGTATGATGAAGGGATAGCAGCATGTTGATGTACCCAGGGTCTTCCAAGAAAAATGTTGAAGGCTGAGTCTTGATCAACAACCATGAAATGTGAATTGGATACAAGATCTCCAAACTGAGTTCTTAGTGTAACTTCACCCAGTGGTTCTTGTTCATTTTTATCATATCCCTATAGCATCATGGTGGAAGGAGATAAATCAGATTTTATGATGCCCAATCGACGAAGTGTACAAATGGGCATGAGGTTGACTCCTGAACCATTGTCAATGAAAGCTCTTCGAACATCCACGCAATTGACCTTTCCAGACAAGTACAATGTTCTAATATGTCCATGCACAATATCATATTCATATTCATCAGTAAAGGATATTATTGCATGGCATTTTGTAGGATTATTCTCTATGTGATAGACTTCAGCTGCAACAATTTCAGTTTCAAACTCCTGAGGACTTGAAAAATCCTCGATGAGTGCTTCCCGAAGATCTTTTGACAGATTCAAAGCATCCAGAATTGATAACTTGGCTGGTACTTGGGCCAAGTGTTTCAATATATCATAAATTTGATCCAGAGGTCTATGTTTCCCAATAGGAATACGTGGTTTAGCAGGTACCTTGGAAGCAGATGATTTGGAAGTTGATGCATCTTGTATTGGGATAGGAGTTGGCAATAATCCTGGTTTTGGAAGATTAGACTGATTAGATCCATTTACTTGTGAAGAGGAAGAAGATGGAACCTTCAACCAGTCTTCCAAAATAACTGTACTAGGACTGAATTTGCTATTGGTAGAAGAACATGATTGTTCTTGCTGAGCTCGCTGAAGGGCTCTACCACGGGTTTCTGCTGCGTACACAGTTCTAGATGGGGTAGAATTGAAATAGTGGCTTCTCAAAGATCCACGTCTTCCCCTATATCCTGAGCCCCTGGAACATCCTCTGATTCCTCTGTTTGATACAGGGAATTCAGGCTCGTTGAAATTGAAACAGTGACTGGCATATGAATCTCTTAATTGAATCATATTAACATAGCCAAAGATTACCTCTTCATCTGATGAAGACTTTGCCTGATTAGCATGTTTAGGCTATGCCGTTTGGTGGGGCAGTGCCCATGGCATTGAAGTAGATGGCATGAAGTCCACCAAATTCAAAGAAAACTTAGGCTTTGACACATACTCATCATCTTCTGATTCTTTTTCTTTCTTTTAATCATGCCGTTTCTTTGAGGAATTTCCCTCTGATAAAGAGGGTTTTGCCGCAACATTCATGGTGGAAGACACAGTTGGTTTCCTTAATTGTGTTCACAAAATAGCATGAGTTCGATTGATTGTCTTTCTGACCATCCAATCATCATACTTTTGTGCATTATTGCTTTTTTACTTCCTGTCATTCATCTTCCTCTTCTGGAACTGTAGCAGTGACACATGCCACCTGGGCATAGGATCTTTTCAATGTGACATGTCCCAAGTCGATCATCTTTCGCAGGAGGTCTTTGAAAACAAAACACTCCTAGATGGGATGCCCCAACAATTGATGAAAAGGGAAATAATTAGGATGGTCTTCATCTCCTTTCTTGTTTGGCCTCTTGGGTATTGGCAATTGAACCAAATTGTTTTCCAGATCCGAAATGAAATAACCAGGAACTTGTTCATTTCGAAAAGAGTATGTTTTGCTCTTCAGATCCTCAAATTGTTTTCGTCTTTGATCTTTTTGATCATCTGGAAGAAATGGCCTTTGTTGTTGGCGCTCAGAAGGTGGAGCCCTTCAAGAAGATGAAGGTTTTGATGTAGAAATAGGTACATGTGCTTGTTTAAGAAAAATGTAGTAGTTTCTGCTTTACCCATTCTCCTTCCTGGAGCTAATGGAATTACACGAGATATAGCCTTAGCCTGTATAAAGGAATCTTCAATCTGCTAAGCGATTGAAGTAATGTCTTGAAACCCTCCTGTGTATTTCATAGGGATTAATGGCGTGCATAATTCATCACGTAGATTTGCCACACAGATTGGCAACAATTCTTCTTGAGGGAGTGATACACTCAAGGAATATGTTAATCCCTTCCATCGAGCAATGAAATCAGAGACCCTTTCATTGTCCCTTTGCTTACAGTTTGTAAGATCGAAAAATGTTGTATTCGGAAAAGTTGAGCTGAACTGAAGGAGGAATTTTTGGCAAAGATCCTCCCATCTGGTAATTGAGCGGGATTTCAAGATTGTATACCAAACAAAATCTGGTCCTTGCAAGGTTCGCACGAAGTATCTGAGTTTCACTGCTTCTTGCTACTATGGAGTTCCCATCATAGGATCGCAACAAGACACATAATGTGTCAAATGTTGTTCAGGATTTCCTGATCCATTGAAAATAGGGAATACAGGGTTCCCAAAACTAGATGGAGGAGAAATTGAATCTACCCATTCAGGGTAAACTTTCTTTTCTTGTTAAACTTGCACACGCTTCCCTTCCATAGTTTCTAACCGAGCTGTTAATAACTCAATAGTAGTTATTAACTTTTGAGAAACATCCGGTTGAACTTGGACTTGGGTAGGTGCAATGACTGGAGCTTGGACAGATGTGGTGATTGGCACTGAAACCGATGGTAGCACTACCAAATGTTGTTGCACTTGACCCGTAGGATTAGACCTGTGAGGATGTACTAATAGAGGAGGATATTCTTGATCCATCTCAGTAGCTGCAACAAATTCCATTGGCTGACTGACTCCGGCATGCTTAAGAAGAAAACTACTCTGAAGTAGTTATGCATTCAACCTTCTTAATTCCTTCATTTCTTCCTCTTGTTGTGCAAACCTCTGCTCTAGTGAGAGCGATTGACCTTCTACAGAGGAAGGATATTTATCCTGGTTCTTTCCCTTCCCTTTGTTGGATCCTTTTCGGAGAGGGGGATGTGGGTTACTCGAAGGATTACATAAGTTCTAAGTAATCCTTTGACTTATTGTACGCACACCTTCTTCATTTGTGTCAGTGCGTACACCTTCTTGAGTCGAAACCCCTTCATCTGAGTGCCCTGAGTGAGCCTCATCTGGTGGATCAGCAACAATGTAATTGATGAAATTAATCGATGCATAACTCATCACATCCCTTCTATTAGCATTTCTGTGATATTGTCTTCTTCCATGTCTTTGATGAGACATTGCCTTTTTTTTATTCAATCCCTTAGGAACTTCTTGATGAATCATAATTTGGAGGGAATCTCCGGATAATTTGGATCTTCGTTCCTCTTGAGGTTTCTTCCCCAATCTAGAAAATACCGACATTCTATGAGGAGTGGATTGATGATTTGAAAAAGACCCCAGTCCAGTGGACTGTGTTTGTTCCTGTTGTTCTCGCTTAACTCCCCGAATCCTTTTTTGTTGATTCTGAGGGTTTGTTTAAAAGAGTCCCCAGTCTGGCGAGCTAGGGTGGTTCTTGACATGCTATGTCTGAGACATTCTTGAATGTCCTCCTGATCTTGCGAACCTTAGTACGGAAGTTAGCTGGATGCATTATTGTGTATCCGCTTTTATCACCCGATTCAAAAGACTGTTGGATGATTTACGACACTTCTGTCACTTGGTGACGTGCTTGCTTCAAACGAGAGGCCTATTAAATATTCTTGTTCGCATGATGCAAGAGTAATTTGACAAATTGTTCTCTATATTCTTGATTTTGAGAGGAACTAGTTGAAGCATTCTCGTGGGAAAGCTTTCGATTACAAACAAAGCCCATTGACTGTGGCCGTCCATGGGCAATAACATTGCATGAGACCATTTTCAGCGGGCTTTGCTAACTGGAGAGCCCCGTGAAATGCAGTGCTCCATGAATACCTCATCCTCTGAAATGAATACAAGATGGGGCATTGGAAATTAACTGATGCAATCTTCTTAGTGCGCCAAAGCATGAACGTTGAAGGGCTCTCTACTGCTTTTCAGCCTTCGGATATCGAGAGACTGATAGAGATGCCAAATCAATCTGATGATGTAACCCTTCTATTATCTTAAGATGATTTTCATATTCATCATAAGATAATACTTTCTTTTTCAACTGACAAAGAGTTTTCCATATGTTGAGGCGAATATCATGAATTTCGTCTTCTATCAACATTTCTGGAATATTATACTGAGAATCAGCCAGAGGCCAAAACATGACTATCACTTCACCTTTCACCAGTTGTTTTCTCATATTCAGCATTTCCTCTTTATCATTTGATGAAGCTTCTTCTACCAGATCTGACGAGAGTTAGAGTTTCCTTGTTGCTTCATTGTATTCAACAGTATTGGTAGAGAAATAATTGATCAAACTAGAAGATGCATGACTTAGGGGTGGTTCGGATAATGACCTACACCCTGGGCTATCTTCTGATTGAGAAAGTATTTCACCTGCTAGCGATGAAGCTTCATACATGACTGGTTTTTCATTTGCAAGTGCCTCAAGATAAGAGGGCTTTCTCGGCGCTACATTGTCCACTGGAGCATTTTCCGGGCAATGTGTATTACTACCGTGGAGAGGACTTTCGCAGCAAAATTCATCATCATGGGGAGGACCACCATAAGGGGTTACAGCAAAAGATGTGATCTCTTGCTCCTTGGTCTTTTGACCACACAGAGGGTTCTTGTGGCTCTCATCTAAAGATGAAACTTCGAGATCGACCGAATTGTCATGAAGCAATCCTTCATAAGGAAGTGACTATTGAAGACCTTCGGAATTAATGTTCCCACTATTGGAAAATGAGGGAGTAGAATCTTGAATTCCAACAGATAATTGTCTTAGGGCTTCAAGAACTCCAGCATCGAGCAAGGCTTTGTTACATATTGGCTCTTGATATCCTGACTGTGTTGGGCGGGTCTTTTTCTTAGATGCCTTCTCAATCTCCTTGGAAACCAACTGTTGAAGAAAGTGGCTACTCTGAGCAGGTGTATGTGCCTGATCAGGAAAGATGGTCAGGTTAGGCTGACGATCTCCTCTCAAATCAGGTGTATGTGCCTGACTTGGTCGTCCATATGATATGGGGGAGTATGCCCCATAACCCTCTTGGACTGGAACAGATGTGTGTGTCTATTCTGGAGTGAATTGATGATGTATCACTCCACTGGTAGGGATATATTTATGTGTCTTTCCCTGATATTCCACTGAAGTTGTCATAATATCCTCGCAGGCATCCAGAATATGAGCAGGGATTTTCTTCTGATCTTTCATCATTGATAGAATATGCTTGGTGACTTCAGCTGCTGGAACAGGAATATACGTCCATTCTGGGCTTGGATCAGTTGTATGTGCCTACTCGTGTCCTCCTTTTCCTGTCAGTGAATCCTGACAGTACTCCAGTGTCGGGGCAGAGATTTGAGTCTGCCTCCTATTTTTGTTGGGGCTTTTCGACTAACTTCTCCGAATGCTACCAAGCGAGACTGTTGGTAGGCTTGATTAATACTAGTAGGTGTATGTGGCTCCTAATTGCACTTCGTGAAATGTGGTTGACGAGATCCATCATATGTAGTCATACGAGCTTGCTGACTACTAGATGATGCATAAACAGGTGTATGTTCCTGCCTATAGTACTCCACCTGAATTGCCAGGAAGGATTGGCATGATGCTGCCAGACAAGTCTGCTAGACAGTGGGTTTAAAACGGGCAGGTGTATGTGCCTGCTCGTTGCTTGCCACCAAGTTAGGTTGGTGGACTTCTCCGGAGATGGCAGAGATGAGAACTTGCTCACTGTTGACCGGATTCCACCTCTGGTGGTTCGTCTTGCTTTCTCGGGTTTGAGGAACCTAAGCCGAACGCCTGGAGTCGGTACCCTCATCATGTTTAGGGCGCACTGCCGCACGAGTCTGGTGGTGATTGTTGGTGGGAGCCCTCAGGAAGGACTCCTATCTATTTGAATTATGGTCCTGAGGGACCTGCTAATTCACCTCCCCAGAATAAGGGAGCGAATGGTGATTGCGTTCCGGGGATAACAACCCGAAACGGTTAGAGACGGTAGTCAGCACCTCCTGCTTCTTGATCACTGGTCGTCGTTTTCTGGACAACCGATGTGAGTTGTTTACTTGGAGGGCTTGTCGGGAATCCTCCAGAGTTGGGATGGTACTGTGTTGATGGTACTCCTTAACCAGTTTTTTTGATACCCAGCGTTGAAGATGCTGAGTAGGTGATATCGTCATAAGAGCGGACGACGATCCAGCAGGAGTAGCAGTAGTGGCATTTGCAGCAGCAGTATTCACAGGTGTGAACTTGAGAGCATCCATTCTAGAAATGCAGAAGATCTTGGGAAAAGAGTGCTTGTTTGATATAATAGACGTAATCTTGATAAATTTAGCCACTATATCTTCTAGATGAGCACATATGTCTATTATTGTTTTTGTTGTCCCTCTCATTGAGTTTTAAATAGGGGCCTAACAAATAGGTAAAACATCATTTTAACTTGGTTAAGGATTCACATCGAGTTCACCATTTTTGTTTCCCTCAGAATCCGGGGATGACCGCCTTGATGGGAGGTTCAAACGTTCCGATCGGTTTCAAACGGGTTTTTTCATAGAACCGGAAACATCCAATGATTCCACATCCATTCGGTCCTACTTTCCAAAGGTAGGTGCTCATTAGATTGTGGACTGATGAGGCTTAGGAATTTTCATTGGTCGAGAGGATGGGAGGTCAGACTCATCACACCTTTTTTAGGGTAATTATTGTCTACTCCAGGACTCTCTTTATAGATTTAATTTATGTTCGTGAATAATTATTACACTACCAAGTAAAAATTGAGATTTCCTTCAGATCTGACAATCAATGATTAAATATGTAGGAAATTTAGAAAATCTTTTGTATGTATTCGAGGTTCTTCATCGATAGAGAATCATCTGTATTTATAAGAGATTCTTGGTCAATGGTACCCTTAGACACATTTATACAGAAGTATCTTGGTCATTATGTTGACCATGATGGTTTTAAAGCCACTCAGTGGGGCACTTGATGTTTATTTTCATTCAGAAGGACATGGATTATTTTAGAGTTGGGATCGAACCCGTAGACGGGCTACCTACGTATCCTTTGTTTAGAAAAGTAATCAGAACCCACGTAGTTTGAGTAAGGAAGTATGATGTTTATGATTTATGGCTCAAAGAAGGATGTCACAATTAGTTTTACACTCTAAACTCACGTGAGTCATGCTCGGTGTGAGAAACAAGAGGTATTGGTAAAAAAATTAGACAATTATGCCATGACAGATGCAATCATAAGAAATAATGTGGGGCTTATGTATGTATGACTGCCCAGATAAATGAAGGTTAGGATTTACATTAGGCAAGAAATCTAGGAACAGGGTCCATAAAGGTATATGTGGTTCATGGAGATTTTGAATACTCTAAATTGGGGCTTACTCCTGAAAAGGATGCCCAAATTAGGAGAAGACTTATGATTGGGTTTTACTCCTAAAAAGGAATCCCAGATCAAAGGTAAATTAGGACTGTTTAAGAGAAATTAAGACTCGGGCTTACTCCTGAAAAGGAGGCCCAGGTTAAGGGAATTAAGGTTTGGGGCTTACTCCTAAGGAGGATGCCCAAATTAGGGGACTGGGGCTTACTCTTAAGGAGGATTCCCAGATTTGGGAACTTTAAGAATTGGGGCTTACTCCTAAGGAGGATGCCCAAATTAGAGGATTTGGGGCTTACTCCTAAAGAGGATGCCCATATTTGAGACTAGGGCTTACTCCTGAAAAGGAGGCCCAAGTTAATGATTCTCTCATCTTAAAGGATGAGGATGAATGAATGAAATCTCAATCTTTAGTGACATAAAGATGTGTAAATCACTAGGTTTTTGAGAGATATTCCACATAATTCCTTTCAGATAAGGAATTAAAATCAAGAAATCATTCCATAAATGGATTTGAAGAGTGTCTTGAATATTGAATCTTGAATAGGAAAGGTGTAATGGCTTAAGAGGGGTGAAATGGGCAAGAAAGGCACCGAAAAAGGTAGGGGCGCTCAAGTCCTGGTAGGCACGCATGTACTAAGTGGGCGCACAAGTCCTGGTCGCGCAGGTATGCTTGTGCGATGCATGGTGTACTTGCGTGACGGTTAACCAGTAGGGTAATACTTGAGTGACTCTTCATTAAAGCCTTTATAATCCACTTGAGGTTTTTCCAGAAGAGGGGCATGCAAGATCTATTGAAGGAGTAAGGCGGCTCGCAAGTGTGGCCCTTTTCCCTTAAGGGCTGGCCACTCAGGCGCGTAGGTGTTGATGAGTTTCAACACTTAGGCATTCCTCCCCCTCTTTAGATCTTCCGTTCTAGGTAATAAATTACCTTAGAAGTGTTTCGGAAGCTTTGAGAATATACTAGGGCGCCGGGATCTCAAATCTGAGTTTTAGGAAAAAATCCTCCCCCGAATAGGGGCCCACAGGGTCTATTTATAGACAGGAGAAAACCCCTGGCGGTTATCACTTAGGTCACGCTAGTCACTTGCGTATAATACATCGCACAAGTGGACTTGTGCGACTATGAGGAAACTTGCGCGACTTATGGGCAATCTTCTCCTTGTTTATCCCTTTGTCGATTTTTGATATTTTTTTTCAAAGGATGAATCAATTTGTGCTAAGTTATTTCCCTTTTTCAATTTTTATATTATGTGAAGAAAGGAACATCAACACACGTTTCTTGGAGCACAAAATTCTTCATGAATGATTTGTATCTTCTCCCCAAAAATGATGTATACTATTGGTGGTTCACTGCATGAAATACTCTCCCTTAAGAAAAATAACTCAAGGTGTAAAAGTTTTCTCATATTCACTATATCCAGAAGTGAAGTGGTCACTACTAAATATTTTTGAATAGTCATCCTAAGATACTCTTATTCCTCTATGTGCATCTCACATAATAGGGGAATCAACTTCCACTCACTACTAGAATCCTTTACTTTCTTTGTCTAATTCCTCTATCTCAGAGTATCGTCCATAGCATTTTTATCCCCATCCGTAAAGAGAAGCCCAAATATTGAAGAACTATACGTATCTAATCCACCTTCATTATATTTTATTCAAATCAAGCTACATGAATATATATTTATGGTTTTCATGGCTTGTAAGCTCCAAAACCCACTCTCCAATATGCTAGGTATAGATTATATGTTGGTTAATTAAACTTGTGTGGCCTGAACTAATGTGAACTGTATTCTTTGACATGATCTCCCTACATCCAAACATCTCTTCTCCCAATACTAGATACTAAACAATAAAATTTATATCCTTTTCCTAGATCTGGGTGAATCAGTATTGGGGTTGAAATAAATATTTATCTCAACTTCTGAAAGTCTATTTTTTTCTTTAAACAATAAAAATTTAACTCCCATAGTATTCAAACTCATGAGAGGTGTATCTATGTATGAAAAGTTGTAATTAAATTATATTAATTTCTAGATAACCCTTAGAATCTATGTATATCAAATAACTTCTTGGAATTATCCACTGAAAACATAGTAATCATGCTCTATGGTTCCATTGATACTGTTGTCTCTATGAAGATCTAACCGAGGAAGTGAACCTTGTCAGACCAAAAGTAGAATTTTCAAATATTATCACAACATTAGTGTTTTATTTTGGTATTAAATATTATCTCAAGATATTTGGCATGCTCATCTCAATCATAAGATTACATAAAGATATTTTCCATGAATACCACCAAAAATGAATCCAAATAAGGATGGAAATTATAATTCATTAAGGACATGAAATGTTTGGGCACATTCATCAAACCAAACAGTATAACCATATACACAAAAAGTTTAGAACTACCTCGAAACATAATACAGGGTATATCTAGGGGAGTAACTCATACCGGATGAGAGTATTCCCCCAAATCAATCTTCAAGAAAACCCAAGAACCTCAAAGGTGGTAAATGAAATGTTCTATAGGAGTTAGGGGATACGGGTTATTGATTTTAATTTTATTTAGTTTTTGGTAATCCATTAAAATACTAAAGGTACCATCCACCATCTTAGATAAAATCTCAAGTGATTACCAAGGAGAATTATGGTGTTGCATTAAACCCTTAGAATCCAAGTCCTCTAATTTCATCTTGAGTTATTTGATCTCAGTAGGATACATCTAATAAGGTGGGATAGATACAAGTTCAGCTCTTGAAACCAACTCAATAGTTAAATCTACCTCTCTCTCTCTCTAGAGGTAGTATGGTAACTAATATAGTAAGACATCCTTAGAAATATCTACTATAGAAGGAAAATCCGATTAAAGTGTCCCCTAATCATCCATAAGGAGACTAGAATTCTCAGTAATCACTCTTCTATACCATTTATTTTCAAGTACGACTAGACTAGCATGGACATCCCATTCACCCTTATATATATTTATAATTTCCTCGTGTGATGAGAAAGACACCCTATAAAGATAAAAAAACTTATGGGAATCATATAAAAATAATTAGTTAATCCTAATAACTATGTCAAAACTCATTATATCAAGGATGAAGATGTCGCATGTGAAGAAATACCTTCCATCCTCACGGGGGAACTCTCTATATGGTGTACACTCTCTAATTGTACATTGAATGAATTATCCATAGTCTTTACTCCATAAAAAATCAAAATCTTGGCCCCCATGCTTTAAATGATATTGAAAAAGATAAAATAATGAGATTCAAATATATCAAAAACTTCATCTACTAAAGAAGATAATAGAAAAATCATAACTCATATTGTAGATGTCCTGGAACCCTTCTCCTCAAGTATTGACTATAATTCATATGGGTAACATTAATAGAGTGTCCATTATAAGTTATAGAAGAATATTACCTTTAATTTTTAATTTTCATCATCATTTAATGGATATTAATTCCATTTAAATTTATAACTCAAGAGTTCATAAGTGTGGAAATCTATATATCCCTATATATACAAATATCAAGGTCCAGTTAGATGCATCTATCATTCCCATATTTTAAAGTCCTATGCTTTATAGTTTTTAAATTTTATTACATGTGACTATAACTATGCTTTTACCATTGTACAATCATATGGATAACTATTTCCAATTTATAGATGTAGAGAAAAAATTTAAATTGAAATTGGAATCTAGGTAATTATAACCAACGAATGTTTCAATTCATGTGTCCAATGGTCCATAGAAAAAATAATCTATAATTGAATAATTAAGGTTCCATCATAAATATATATGTGAAAAAATATTTACGATGATGAAAAAACAATAATTAAAAAATGATTTTTTCCCTAAAAGAAAAAAGAGCACAATATAAAATTTACATTTTATCAAACTAGAAATAAACAATAAGAAATTCATGCAATAAGTAAATGGGCATGACATGATGAATGAAACATCAAACCTCAAGAACGTACGATGGTTCATGAGATACGTATTCCTTTCCATAATAGTCCAAGGATAATGATAAAATCCACAATAATAATAATAAATCCAAAAATCATGTGTGTCACCTAATCATGAAATCAGTTTAACCATAATAGGTACAATCCATAGCATCCAATCCCATCTTGGGAAATTTTTATTTCCCCAAAATGTGGGACAAAAACTCCTAGTAATAGCCTCATTACCAAATTATAACACTTATAAATCAATTTTCTAACCATTGCCCAATATTAGTACAAGAAAATGAGGCTCTAACTACACTTTATGACTTCTTAGACTTGGATCACTCTTATGTAACAGAACCTGATTGGACACAAGGCCTCAAGAATTCCTTATCATATTCTCTAGGAAACCAAAAAGTAATGGGGTCTATGGTGTTTCTCTAGGGATAAAATTCTCTCTAATCAAAGTGTATCACAGTGTAAAAATAACAAAACAAAAATATTTGAGGTATAGGAATGATCAACTAGTGAATCAGAGACATAATCATTCATATATGATAAATGTATTGATTAATAATAATTAAATCTATATAAAAAATGATTTCAATGTCATGAAGCAATAAAAAATCAACATAAAATTAAGTATTCATACATACAGAACATGTATATTAAAAGGATAAAGGACCAAAAATGTCCCCATTATCATTGTGATCATATGATCCATGTTTCACTCTATCCTCCCATTATATATTAAAATCAAACATCAAAGGTTTGGAGTTATCCCATGTCCCAACATGGATCCCTGAAGTATATCTGGTTACCAATAATCAGTCCAAATAGTTCATTTGAAATACTTATTATAACACCAATAATATTGTTTATAACAAATCCAATCTGTTTATATAAGTTTAATTGTGTACAGGTATTAGAATAAGATCTGTAAAAAAATGAAAAAAATAACAAACTTTTCATCCTCAGATCCTCATGGGAATCTCATCAAACCATACATACTTCCACCTGAGATTGAAGATTTTGAACCAGGGAATAATAAATGGTATCATTCTAAATAACATAATCAATGTTTACAAGTATAATTAACTGTAAAATTGGACTCAAGGTGTATCCAAGGAGTCCAAGCTGTTATGATAGGAAGAGAGGAACCTTGGTGAAATCAAGGCATCTTTGACCTTAAAAGGTTGATCAATCTTATAGATGGTAACAATGAAGCCTAGAAAAGTGTTCTTGGTGTAATCAATAGGGTACACATAAGGAATTCCACATGAAAAGGTTATGAGTAAATGGAGCATACCACGAGTAAATTCCATTATAAACATGAATATGGACAAATAAAATAAGCCAATGCACCTCTTATCCAAGTACACCAAGTTAAATCGAAGCAGTGTATCCAAGGAATTATAATTTCTATATATTAAGTGGGAGAATCATTGATACTACACTGAGTCATTATTTTACTAATAAGATAATGACATAATTCCATGGTGGGTATCTCCCATGGAAAGCTACTCAATTAATTGGGTGGCTTCCTTTGAGTGATAAGGAATTCCATCGACAATCCCAAAATATATCATGTTTTACCACTATATTAAATGTAATGTGGTCCATGGTATCTATAGGAACCTCACATTTATAAAAAATCAGTGTCCATGTAAAAACTCTTATATTTAATTCCCATTATTTAATTCAATCTACTTGATTTTCATTGAATAATAATAAGGGTTATAAGAGGTGTTATACAATTTAAAATTTTATTGAAAATTAATAGAATCAAAGTGAAACAAACATTCCCAATTATAAGGTAATCAGTTCATCCATTTAATTTAATTAAAACACTTAAGAAAAAATGAATCAAACATACCAATGGTCAATTTGGTTAACAATATTTCAAGCATCACATTGGAATTTACATGGAACCCCAAATGGGTGGATCATGTTGAGATCATCAATAAAAAGTAGTTATAAGGGGATTTATTAGGTAATTTAGGTTAAAATTTTGATAATAATTCATGGATTGTGGATTTTAGTTCCAAAGAGTACGTAAAATATATGTGTTGTGCAATGGTGATAGATATAAACGAAGACAACTGAATTAAATTTAAATATTTTCTATCGTATTGTAGTAGATAAACCCGTGTCAAGAATCATATTTCAGTTTGGAATAGATCAGAATAAAATAAATAAATTCACAAAAACACTAAAAATAGGTATATTATCATGTGTAGAAATAGTTCTAATGATGGTTAAATAAACCAATAAAACAAGCTAATGGATTGAAATGCAAATCGAAACACTTCCAAAGTAATTAATAGTGGTTTGATCAGAGCTCGGATTATGCATTGGATTTAAATCCTAGGTGGATTCCATGGAGAACCTCCAAAAGAATAGGGTGTGGTTTATTAAGAGGAAAGGAAAATAGGTTTAAAATTTATAAATATATCATATAAAAAATGTAATTTTTACCCTTCTTTAATGGAGCTCACAGTTTGGCTGCACAGTTTTCCCATATTTGTCATAATGATTTTCCAACACTGTGTAAGGGAATCACCCAATAAAAAAGTTAGGAATATAGTCAAACAAACCATGTGATAACCATGTATTTTAGATCTACAATATGGCTTCAACTTATTACAAAATATTTCCTACTACCCTTTATGATATAAAAATCCATGAATATTCACTTACTATGTCACATGTTTGTACTGCACAGCTAAAACTAATCGTGCACCAACCATGCACCTTAGGCAGTGTCCCTAAAAACTAGATCTCCAAGCTCCAAACAACATCCAGACACTCTTGAACCCCAGCTCATTCCCTTCATCACTTCCATTAGTTTGAAAAAATATTATTAAAATAAAAATTAAAGGATTAGTTCCTCATAAGAAAAACTATGAACCTACAATCATAATAAAACAACAAATTAAGTATACCAAATATATTCAAATGTTATTTGGATTCTGAAATAATCATTATACACCCTCTCTTCCCTAAAATTTGAATTAAAAGTTTTATTTGTTCATATGTGTGACCTGCCATTTTAATATAAGGATACAAATCAGTTTCCATCAAATTCTTTCATGGATGGATATTATTATGGATTTAGTTTATTGTATATAATATTTAATTCATGATTATGCTTCTATAATTTTAATATCATATATACATTCTACCTTCCCAACCATTAGAAAAAAACAATGTTTCATATTTGTACGTATGGACTACTACCTCTAAAAAGCAATGTGATTCATTTTTCATTTCTGATTTACATAGATGGTAATAATTGTAAGGACCTAGGTTTAAATTATACATAATCCTATGTTTTTAGAAAATAACTCATTCTATTAAATCCTGTAGGACCTATTCAGTTTATATTTTTGGAGAATAATTTTATAAATCTTAGAAGACAAACTAATATATTAAAAAGTGGACACAACTACTCAGGGTCCATTTTATGCATAATATATATAATATTTAAAACAAAACATTATTTTCTTCATGAAAAATGTCTATGAATTTTTCATGGTAACATCTTTTCCTTTAACAATTCTCAATCCCTATCAAAAACATTTTAAAACAATTAATAACCACAAAAAATCTTAATACTATAAATACAATGAAGAAATAATTTATTATCCCATGAATACATAAAAAAATTTCCTTTATCAAAGTAATCTTTGGGTTCAAAATATATATTTTATTACGAAAGAAATCTAATTCACTAACCAAATATTTTCATAAAAAAATTATATATAATTATTAAAAGGTAATAAATAAAACTCATAAAGGTTTCAATGAAATCAAGATAACCACAATGAAACTTTTTCAAGATGACATATTCTTAACACATAAGAAGAAGTTTATGTGTTCCCTTTTAAAAAAAATATTTTCATTGCTTACCTTTTTCAAATCATGAGATTTACATTGATCTCATATCAATCATAGATAATTTATATAAGTAACATGAGAAATAATATTAATATTACATACACAAATAGAATAACCATATCAGAAATTAATTGAATAACCTTCATGGTTCAAATGGAATAATAGTCATGGTTATACATGGAGTAACCATCATAGTTACACTTGAGAAACCCATTGTTTATATAGTTGGAAAACCCTCATGGTCCACATCCAAACAAAAATCTTACCCAATGAATTTGTGGTATATCATGGTCCTGTCTATCCTTGATTTATAATTAAACCACCCATACATGGTATATAATTGAACAACCCATTATTATAAACAAATAGTATGCACTCGTGAGTATGCCAGAAATATTGAATGAATAGTTTTAACCAAATAGAATACTATTTTTAAAAGTTACCTAATAATATTAATTTTTATAAATTTATTATCAAAAAGTATTGGTACATTATAATGGTACAAAATCTGATTGATTATGGGCACACCAATAAAAAACAAGAATAATGGAAAGAAATAGACATAGTAAATACTGGTTTTGGGGGGAGATTTCATTGTATTTTCATTTGCATTCATGTCCTGTTTTTTATTCATAGTTGGTCAAGAGAATAAACTACACACCATTTGCATAATCATTAAGGTCATACAAAGTAATGAATGTAGTGTAATTAAAACTAAAAGACATAATAATTGTATGATTCGTCGCAATAACAAAAAATGTGAACTCCGCAAAGGATTCGTTTGAATATAGAATGATAAAAATCAATTTTTTAACTGAAAAATATTTTATGTAATTCATGTTAGGAGTCGTGTTACAGATAATTGAAGTTGAAATGTCTTTAGAAACATATTATGGTTAAAAAATGTCTTCAGATTATTTATCATCCAGGAAATACATCCTATAGATGAAAATAAAATTATATACATTAATAAATAGTAATGAATATTTAAATATGAAAATCCAATTTATCAGGTAAATAGAATATTGTGGTTGTAATATTAATGAATGCTCTATAAATGCACAGTATAGGGATCATACGATAGAAATATATTATGACATAATTCATAACTGAAGACATTTTTTGTGATTAGAATGTATAAAAAACTATAAAAATCATACAATATAATTTAATTATACTAAAAATTTTGTAAATTTTGTATATTTTATAAAGATGGCTTATTTTGGTAGTAAAGTTGCAGGAAACAGAAACGAAAGTTCGTTTCAAACAGAGCGGGTTTTTTAGTACCTCAAATATAGCCATTATAAAAAATAGAGTTAGATATCATGGCATAAAATGTAATATATTTTATATTTTCTATTCAACGAAACATATTTTTGGAATATGTAATGGCCATAACATTTCCAGCATCCTAACAATTGAAGAAAAAATTGGCCTAATGAATGAAACATGCTAACAATGAATGAAAATAATGTGTGTATACTAAAACTAGATGTTTTAGTATTACATACTAATAGTTACTTTTTGTATAGGATGAAAAAAGGAATAATAAATGCACTGAGGTATCAAATAGTTCATGTTTATATTGTACACTAAATTAGAAAATGAAAATTATAAATATTGAAAACTGGAAAAATTCATGGTGCAATGGTTTCTTCAATGATACAGGATATACTAATCATATAAAAATATAGAATGATTATAAGAATACATTTTAAATTAATTGTTTATAATGTGTCTAATGTAATACACATTTCACCGCAAATAGTAATTCTAAAAACAAAAATGAAATGATTTTGAAGAGTGAAGATGAATGATTACCTATTATTTGTAGCATCAAAATTTCAGTTTGTTTTTTCAATTTCCTATTTATATTTCCCTTCGGTTTGGTTTGTAATTTAGTAGATTGACTTATTATTGCCACTCTATCGAGAGATGTTTGGACGTTATCTTATAAACCATCCTCACTATAAAAATAACACGGCATATTTTGATACAGAGATTATTGTTAGAATAATTTTAAAATAGAAACTACAACAGTTGAAATCATTGAAAACCAAAAAAGATCTTTAATAGTAGAGTGTTATTTAATAGAACAATGATGTAGTTTGAAAAAAATGATTTTTTATATATTTAAAGTATAGAATATCTATGTATTTATATCATATGTCCTTATAGTAATGGAGATATTTTATAAGAAATGATAATAGATATATACTCGAGTAGAGAATGAGATCAAGGTTATAGTATCTAATCCAGTGTAAATGTTTAAAGTCCCTGGAGATTACTTAATAGTTTGATGATCCTATTAGAAAATTTTAAAAGGAATATATCAGTAATATGTTATTCATTTTTTAGAAAAAAATACTAAAGAAATTGATAGTTATTTACCTGGATATAATGAATGGAACTGCGTAATCTAGAAGACCCACTGCTTTGATCAGCATGTATATTATTGAAGAAAAATGAAATGTATTCTAATATATTGTTATCAGAGATAATCTATAAAAATTATAGAGTTAACTGTTTATGTTATATGTTTTAAGTAAATATATCAATGTGCTTCTCATTGTCATTGATATAGAAAACATTGTAATTATTTATTCAGATGAATGATGACGGTTATGAAGATTTTACTTAGTGACATCAATTGCTAACAGAAATTTCCTTGACTTGAAGTAGTTCAATTCTCAAAGGAAACTGAACTCATCATTACCCTAATTACAAAACCATTGGAAATGTTTCTTACAATCATTCATAATTATATATTGACCTGATATAAGTATTTGGATTCACTTGTATCAAATCCACTCTCTGTCATGTAGTTTTTTTATTTATATATTTCAAGACTTGTTTTTCAAATAAGACCACTAAAAATGAGTTTTTCTTGTCAGTAACCATTATATGAACTCTAAACCTATTGGAATTATTTTTATGACCACACTTTCAGTCTCATTTAGACTTCATAGCATAAGTGTTGGTGTAGCATAGTGATACTAAATAATTTATAAAGAAACAAATATATTTTCACCTCGGAGTAATGCAAGTAGGTCAGGAGTTTCAGTACTGGCACCAAATGATTCCATTTATAATTTTCTCTTTCATCAGGCATGAGGGGCATGATTCATCGACCAGTTGTGAGTGCTTTTAATTTTTTAAACTGTAGCCGAAATTAAGAACCCTGTAGGCTAGAGTAGATCGATTACATATAAATATATAGATAATTATTGGAGACTAGAGAATAGTTAATAAGTTTAAATAATCACATCTAAAAAATAAGGATATATTGCTGGATTGTTGATATTTTTTCACATATGAAATGGATTTCTTTTTGTTCCAATATAGTATTTCCATTGAGGGGTTGGGAGTTTATGGTGATGGAGTATGTAACTATGATGCTATTATCACCCCAAACCAGATAAATGCATAGTAACATACACAAGGTAAACTGTAAGTACATGTGGGTAGTACATTTTTGACATATAGATAAGTAAATAATAGTACTACACAAGTATGAGTTGTTACAATGAAACTTGCTTCTAAAGTTGTAAACTACTAGAATGTCTTGGTTATAAAAAATTTTTGTTTCATTAACAATTTTTGTGGCAAGAAAATAGGCTGAAAAGAGTTTCAAGTCATTATTATAGAGTTTAATATTGAAGTGACATATTAAAAAACGTTATAGAAAGATAGAAAATTTAAAATGTAGTTAGAAACTATAATGGTCAATATATTCACCCGGATGAGCTATAATATCAAAAGGGTTGATGGTTCTCTATTATTTTCCACGTTACATGATATTTCATATGAAAATTAACCCCATAAACTACAGGTAACTTTCAACCCTCTCTAGGGAAATAAACATAGCCTATGGGTAAATGTTTTTGGTTACTGACATGTAATGTAATAAGTCAACATAAATGACCTGTCAAAATCTAGAATAATTTGCATCCAGTTGTTGGAATTACCCATAGATTATAGTGGATTTGTGTAACATATAACTCCAATTAGTTTTAAAATAGAGTATGCATATACAAAGTTAAATTTAATAAAATATGTATGAATTAAAATACTTCATAAAGATTAATTTAACACAACATGGTAAATAAAACTATATCTATGTGGTATTAATCAAATGTACCTATTAGATGTTCTTCTGGGACATTTTTATGATTGATGTCATCATATGAAGTCAAAAGAAATCTAAAAATAGGAAGTTTAACTTCACATGGATGAAAAAAGGTCGTGGATGTGAACATGATTCGAATTGGGTGTCTAGTTCCAATGTTACTTTCTTGGTTTGATGATATTTGGACGTTTTTTATAATATAGTAGTGTCTTTCACACAAGAGATGTTTGTAATTATTGATAATTTGATGATTTGTAATCATACATTGAATCTTGTTTCCCTACTTAAAATATGTTAAAATGTCATATAATATGAAATGAAAATATATGACATACAACGTTGAAAGTATATATATATATATATATATACTGAAACTTGTACCAAACATAATATAATAGTAACAAAATTAAACACACAGAATTTGTTTCTTGCATATAGTAAGTTAAAATGTTCAAAAGTAGGCAAATAGTCTAAGAACACTGAATAATAGTCAAAGAAAACAGATCCCAGACGATGTAGATAGTATATATATATATATACTAACATATATATGAAAAACTTGAGTAGTGAAGGAAAAAACACTTAGAAATTGTTCCACATAGATTGTATGTTAAAATGTTGGATAATATAAGAATAGAACAGATCACATACAATGTAGGCAGTGTGAATATATATATATATATATATTATAAGATGTTTATAGAATATTTGATAAAAAATGAAAAAATCTATCATGAGTTGTTCTAACATAAAGTCACATGAATATCGCATAGTATGAGATCAACAGTAACAACTTTATTTGAGTTTTTAGAAGACAAATTAAACCACATTTTCAAGACACGAACCTATATCTACAGTGTTTCATCATCCTCTGGGGTAATCTCATTCAGCAGGGTTATTGAGCATGACACTTTTTTTACTCTAAATAATCAATCAGTGTACAAATAAAACATATTATGCTGGTAAATAATTCATGATAGTAAAAAATTCGGAATCCAGACCACATTAGAATATATAAAATTTATTTTAAATGATACCAAAGACAGATTATCAAATATTTCATTGTACAAAATATTCTCTGTGTAATCAAAGGATGTATTACTGTTACCATCAACTACAATTTTCAAACCATTAGCTGATGTGACCCTAGATACGACAAAATATAATTTACCATGAGAGAACACTGGTTTGTGAAGATATAACCCAAATGAAGACTATTATTGACCCTAAATTTTATTAATAGTCATAATTTAGGAACCTGTCAAAGGATATTGTCTTCATTGTAAATTGAATGGCCATCTAACATTAGAGTGAGTCACAATTAGTCATGGAATGAATGCAGAATACCCTGAATGACATCCACTTAAAACTTTTTCTCCAATGACATGTTCACCCAACTATGTAACTATCATACGAGTCTTGTTACCCAAACCAAATATTGATATACATTTTGTAGTAATATAATCAGAACACCAAGGTGTTGATTAATTTTGTGTGTAGCTAACCCAGAGACGTTTATACCATTTAACATGTCTGATTTGTAAATATTTTCTGGCTTGTTTGGATCATAACTTGCACTGAAAATAGAGTATGAGATGAAGTCATTTTGTTTTCAGATCCCATGCGAGTCAACATATATTCATTTAGTTCTTGAATGACATCTCAGGTTCGAGCTAAAGTTTCACACACTTTCAGATAGGTTTGGTCTCCATGTTTGTTACTGAAACCTGGATATGTATCGTAGACAATTCTATCCATGGATTTATTGGTGTCGGTAAGAAGATACGATGATGGAATTTGAATGAGTGATTCACCATCATTAAGCTCTCCAATCCAACCTTCACCAATATCTAAGGTCCGTTTAGAAAACTCATGTAATGCAGCTACATCATTACTATAAGTAGTACAATGCAATCTCATGTTCCTTGTAAGAGATAACACCCGACAGTGTTTCCATAGATATGATGACTTAGCACTTGCAAATACAATGTCATATCTCCCACCTCCGTTTATAACAAGAATTATTTTCCTGAAATATCCGCCCAAATAAATAATTATGAATCATAGATTCCTCATCCAAAATGATGAGATTTTCCAAGTGTAAAAGTTCTATAACATCACTCCCTTACTGAATATTGAAACTGAAGGTTCAGTAATGGAAATTTGAATATGGAATTTATAATGTAGTGTTTTTCCTCCATGAAGTAGTACTGATGCTATTCCACTCAATGTAATTTCAAGTAAAATCATTACCAGTGTCTACAAAAATGAGGTTCTTACTCTCCAGATTAAGGTTTTACCTATACCTCCATATCAATGAAAGTAGATGAACCCCCCTCCCCCCAATCAGTAGTCTGTGAAGACATAATGACATCCATCAACTCATTCTAATAATCTACTAGAATACTATGTAAACTATTTTACTCTTACCTAAGTGATTATTTATTGATATTTATTTATTATAAAACTAAATGATTTGGAATGGTATAAAAAGTAGAAAATGGAACTGACAAAAGAGGATATAACAAAAGAACTCTTCCATTGCACTATAAAATGTGTTCTATTTCTCTCAAATAATTTGTATTTATCTGGTGATCTGTGACTATCAAATCTATAATGTTGGAGAATATTGTTACATAGCAATACTAAATAACGTCAACACCATCATTAAAACAGTTTAGAGTAAATTATACCTAGAAAATACAGTGGATAATGAACTTTATAGAGAGAACCCAGTAGTATTGATGTGTTCTAGTCTGCATTATATGGAATTATTAATCTGATGAGAGTTGTATTAAAAAAATTAGTTATTATTAATATGTGAATATAAATGGTGGGAAATTTTTGTACTAAAATATAGTAAATACCACAACATAGAAGTATATTGCTGTAATTATGAATGATAGAAAGTATGGTGCAGATTGAAGTGTTATATGAATAATTGATATATGAAACATTGGAATACTTTTATAGAGGATTACAGAATAAAATAAATGATTTCAATTAGTAGTAATATGTGAATAGTAATGGTGGGACTTATTTTTACTGCAATATAGTCATTAATTCTACATTAGATAACTATTTTACAAAATGATAGCATGTACTGGTCAGTTTGAAGTGTTATGTGAATAAATGATCTATGAATCTGTGGAATTCTTGTACAGAGTATTAAAGAATAAAATAAAAGAAGTCATTTATTATTAATATTTGAAAATAAATTATGGTGATTCTTTGTACTACAATATAGTAAATATCACAGTAGAGAAGTATATTGCAGAAAGTCCAAATTAAAGCAAGTAAAATTCATATTGAACTGTTATCTAAAGAAATTATCTATGAAAATGTGTTGGACCTTTAAAAAGGATTATAGAATATAATAAATGAATTCAGTTTGTATAAATAAGTGAACAAAAATGGTGGGATTATTTTTTACTACAATATAGTAAATAGGAGGGACAATGTTGTACTGCATTATAGTAAATATCATAGCAGAGAAGAACCCTCACGGTCCACATCCAAATATAAATCTTACCAAATGAATTTGAGGTCTATCATGGACCTTCCTATCCTTGATTTATAATTTAACCACCCATAATTGGTATATATTGGAAAACCCCATTATTATAAACAATTCCAAAGAAACATAAAATAATGATTACAAAGAAAATTTTTCATCATAAACACATTATATTCACCTACCAGAAATAGTTTTTGTATATTTATATATCCCATTTCCTTGAAACCCATTTTTCAAAACTGAAATTCCTAGAATAATCGGAAATTGATTTATTCTATTAAGAAAACATGTATGATTATAAAGGAAGTAAAATATCAAATAATGTTAATGGAAATGGGATAATTAATTATTATCATTTATGTTACAATAGAACAATGCATGTAAAAACCTTGATTTCATGAAATTCAACCTTTATATATGAATTTAATGTATATATAATGATTTGGTTATGTTTTGCGATGTTTTTTGGGTTTTGGAACTTATTGTATTCTTTTTTGGAGGTTCATGGTTTGAGACCGGTTATTAGAAACCTAAAACACTTCTAAGAAACCGTGTAAATGGAAAAAGTCCAATAAACAAGTTCACGATTAGTGCATGGATTGGCCAAACCATGAGATTTCAAGGAGAAACCATGAAAACATCCAATCAATTGATACATTGGGTAACACAATTCTAGATTTCGGTTTGTCTGATTATGTGAACTAACCATGCAAAAGGTGGCATAAGGCAGTATAACCCACATGTTTGGTTCCCTGTTTTCAAAACTGTGTGGCCTAAATGTTCAGAGTATAGGTGTCCCCCATTTAATTTTGGATATAATCTTAATTAGAACCTTAACCACTCTTTTTCTTCTAACCCTCCGATAACCAAAAATCTATTTTCTCCCAAGTCTAGATAGACCATTCCTCTTGATCTGAGAGAAATCCGTTGGTGAATCTTGGTGTGTTTGAGGAATAATTCCTTGTTAAGTTCTTATTCTTGGTGGTTTCCCTTATTCTTCTTCTTTTTAGATATCTTGGATTCGTGCATCTAATCCCTTTTGTATAGAATCATGTTTTTTATGACAACAATGATGTATTATGGTTGTTTTTTTAAGGGTGACAAGATCTAAGGACATTTAATGTTGTTTTATGGTGTTTTTTTAATAATTTGTTCCATTCATCCTTTTTTCCTATGTTATGAGGTAGGTTGATTCACTAATTAATCCTCATGGTTAGAACATGAATTATTTATTTAAAATTTATAGAATTAATTGATTTCAACAATGAAATTTATGCTTAAATTTTGATGGAAACCCTCTTTGGTGATGGTCTTTTTATTTATAGGAATTGGTTTTTTATGTAAGGAGGAATTGATTTTATAATATTAAACAATAATTTTAAAATGGTGGTGGGTTTTGATGCATGGAAATTGTTTTTGAGAAAAAAAAAGAGAAGAAATGTTTAATTGAAATGTCTTGGAATCGGTTTTGGCATACATTGGTTAGTGTGAGTTCATGATTTCAAAATGACCCTGAATAAGATGTGTGTACCATTAGGGTATATGGAAAGTGACCATGTATAAGGGGTGTGTTTCATTGGGTCATAATAAGAATGGAAAAATAGTGACATCTTGGTTAAGGGAAGAGAAACCACTCATGAGTATGTAAGTTTCACTAGAGCATGCATGTGTGGGTTTGTTTGAATCAAGGAATCAGTATGCCAATTGGAAATGTGAAGTGGTTTAAATAATTTTTTGGTTTCATTCCCTGGAAATGGTTTTGGTTTAGAAATATTTTTTATTCTTTGATATAAAGTGTTTTAAATTTAGTTTTAAACAATTTTGTATAAATGTTCTATCATGTTTTATCATAATGGGATGATTTGGGATGTCCTTGTGGATATCCTTTTGGGTTTTGTACTCACCCCCTACATGGTAGCCATGGTAATTCAGTAGACTCTGTATATCGAGAAACATGTAAAGGAAAAGTATTATTAGTATTTAGTGATTCATCTTGATACTATAGGAATTGCTTGTCGATTTAGAGCCTTAATCATGTTGGGAGTTGTGGAGTTTATGTCCTAGGTGTCTTTGATATTTTAGTGGTTGGTTGTATCCTTGTATGCTGATATTGTGGTGTGACTTGGTTATAATTTGTTTTGTATTTCATTAGACTCATGCATCATATAATTTTTATTAGTTGTGTTTATCTAGGTATGATTGTTTTATTTTCTATGGTCAAATCATCCCCCAATTTTTTATGAATCCCTTGTAATTTAGTTCTATTATTTGGTGTCTTCGGGATGTCACCTAAGCCCTAGTAATGTCCTACCCCCATCTTAATCCAATGGTGAGGGTCAGAATTTTACAAACAATATCAGTCTTGCTCAATCCATATATCATTTGGGGAAAATGGTATCTTTTTGTTTCGTCCAGGAGATTAAATTTAGTTCCATTTAGTACTTGAGATGGATTGGTATCTAAGATTTGGATTTTCGAAACGTAAAATTTATAGAATAAAGAGGTGAAGTTAAACTATTTATGTTTAACTCCATGTTACTAAAGCATCTTGGTACCTGAGTGTTTTTATACACTTCGAGGAGTTGTAACCTAATTTCTATGGGCTCACCCAATGAGAATATCATGACATTAATTAATACAAAGTACATCCCACTAGGGGTGTATATTTAATTTTGAGTAATTATTTTTTATTTGGTGCAAAGTGTTGATTTTTTAAAATGATTGTAAATCATTTGATTTTCAAATAGAATTATGGAATTTTCAAAAATGTTTTGAAAATGGAAATTTTTGAATTTAGGAATGAAATTTTGTGGCATTTGTGATATTGTACATTTTAATTAATATTCCATAAGTTGGTTGTGAGTGATAAGTAATGTATATTTCTATTGGTCATAGAAAATTTCACTGGTTAGACCATATAGAAACCAACCATAATAGACTACAAAAAATGTGATTGTACCTAAGCCACAGATGAACCAATAGCTGGTTCAATGTGTCGTCCAAGCTTTCTATGTTTTATATAGAGAGAATAAAAGTGATTAAGCATGGATAGTGGGCCATTCCATTCAGTTATAGAAGACAAATAAACCAATATTTCATGTGATTTAGAAAAAAAATAATGGGTGTGGATTAATAGGATTAATCGAATCATTAATGTCCTAGACACACCAATTGAGCTGAATGTAAAGTTGGAAACATATATATGGGAGGTTCTTGCACCATAGTGGTGGGGTATATCAGTTCAACATAAATTGTATAACGTTATATCATGGGAGGATTTTGAAATATTGTTTGAAAAATAATTATATCCTCACATATTCAAGATTTCTAGAACAATGATCAATTTTTCTTGAAGAAATAGAATCTATCGGTGAAATGTTTTATAGCTAAATTTATGAATTTGGTCTTATTTTCACTTAAATTATTACAAGTACATCCTTAAAAGCACACAATTTTTAATCGGGGTTAATTCTATAGATTTTCTTATATATTATCATTATTTTTATAATAGATTATACGGAGATGGTCAATAGAGTGAAACTGGATAAAAGAGACATCTTAATAACTATATGTGGAGGAACCACGTTGATACATATGGGAAATGGTAGGAACTATTATGTTTCATATTAGAGTAAGTGGGACACTTATTTCAAAGGTAGTGGAATGACTCAGAATCATACCGATCGAATGGTGAATCTTACCCCTAAACTAATGAGCAGCCCAATATATTTTTAATGTGACTCTTCAAATCATATGAAGTAAGATTTTACAAGATTTCCTAGATCATTCCATAATTACCACCAAATGGGACATATTTAGAGCTATTTACATAGTTCTCTAAGGTTTTTAGATTAGGGAACATATCATTTATCAGAGACATCATAGATTATAAGGGATGAGGGAGGAATAGTTATTCTCATCAGTAGATCCAAGATATCCATGGTGATCCGAGAAATACCAAATCCTCAACCAGTTCAATATCAATAGGGTAAAAAATAATCAAAAATCAATGAGTAAGATAGAGGATGTGATATCTTTTCAAATACCAAAAGATATATCTGAGATAGAAATTTTCCTTTCCCTAGCTTGTTATCACCAATGCTTTTTTCTTGACATTTCAAGATTAGATCCATCAAAAATATATTTTAAAAGGTAAAATGTTCCATTCAAATGGGTTAATGAATATCAGATGTATTTTTAAGAGATTAATGTCTACCTTACATTTGAATTTATCTAGATATTTCCATAATGACGATAAGTTTATGTGGTGTATTGCGATGTTTTGGTATCATGTCTAGGGTGTATTATCATATAATGAGAACATGTTGTTTCTTATGGATTATTGAAGTTATGGTTACATGAGAAGAACTAACCATAAAATGATTGGGAATTTGATAATGTAGTACATTCATTGAATACTTTGTGGCATTGCCTCTTTGGGGATAAATTCACATTGTTTATAGATTATATTAGTTTGGAACTCATTTTCCCACAAAGATATTTGAATCTAAGACAAAGAAGACATATGAAGTTTCTCCAAATGTTTGAATTCGAATTGATTTATACACCAGGTAAAGTAAATTTTTTTGGTGGATGAATTATGAAAAAATTCATATAAATATTTAATGAAGAGGCTTCAAAATAGTTGTATTTTATGTCAATGGTAGCTGAAAATAATTTGGATTTTTAAGATATATGTAGTGATTTGTTTTTCTTCCAGGTTACTCTTGTTCCTGATTTGTTTGAGAAGGTTCAAGAGGCCTAATATTCCAATTCAGAATGTGTTTCTATGAGGTTAAAACATAATGGTTGGGAGACCATTGAGGTATGAAATCTTAATAGTGGATTAGTTTTGTGTTTTCATGATCAGATGGTCATACCTTTGGCTTGTTATGAACAACATCTTCATTCATACCACCATTCGAGGGGGTTTTTCATCCAAGAATAAAAAATATGTATAAGGTGATGAAAGATAAATTTCCATGGGTTAGAATAAAAAAATGCATTGTGTTTTTTATGAGATGCCTCATCTATAAATAGGTTAATGTAGAGCAGCATTGGACGATGGTTTTGTTCCGTTATTTAACTACTTATCTTTAAAAATGAGATAATATAGCAATGGATTTTTTAACTGGTCTCCCAAGGGTGGTTCATAAATAGAATACCATATGAGTGACAGTGGAACAACTCACATGTTTATCCCATTTCATCACTATTCATAGAACTCATATGGTGGAGGAATTCTCAATATTTTATATCGAATATGTGGTAAATTTTTATGGCCTACCAATTCTGATAGTATTTGACCAATATTTGTTGTTTACATATCATTATTGGAAATACTTATACTAATCCCTATGGACTCAACTAGATATAATCATGGCATATCATCCTCATATGGATGTAATATAGGAAAGGAGGATAAAAATGTTGGAAGACATGCTCCAATACTGTGTAATGGATTTTGGTGCCTTGTTAAAGGTGCACATACCATAAGTGGAGTTATTTTATTATAAAATTTATCAAGCCTCAATACATATGTCTCTTTTTTAAACATTGTATGTTCATCATTATAGTCCTACACTTTTTTAGATTGAAACTAGTGAGACTTAACGGGTTGGATAAATCCTTATGAAAGAGACAATATATAAAATTATATTCCTTAGTAAGAGAATGAAGATGAGTCATTGTCTTTAGAAATATTATGAGGATCATCATTGATAATTCTAATTATTTGAGGTGAGTGATCATTTTTTGTTAAGAACCTCTCTCAGGAATGGGATTTTTTCGAAACAAGGGATAGTTATCTCTTTAATACATAAGACCTCTCAAGATACTTGAATGGCTTGGTGAGGTGTCATATTGGTTTACTTTTCCACAAAATCTCCGTTGTATGCATAATGGGTATCATGTATAATCTTACCAGAGAATTAAAGATACTTTTAGAGTCCCTGTTTAGTTATAATGAAATATTTTTTAACCTTATTTTCATAGGATATTTACAACAAAATGTAATGAAATAAGGTTTTTCAGAAATATGCCCCATTTATATATATAAATTGTTCTTATACTAAATTTCAATAAAAAATTAAATTCAAAACCATAATTGGATTATTTTTCATAAAAATGAACTAATTATATTTTTAAATTAATACCAATTAAAATTTTACTTTTTCAATAATTTATAAGAAAATTGAATTTTCAATAAATATCATCATTTTAACCATTCCTTACAAAATTATAAAAATTAACAAAAATTTCTCCTATGATAATTTTGACATTCTAAATTAAAAATTAAAATTCATTTTTTAAAATTAAATTTATATAATATGGAAATTAAAATTTTAAATAAAACCATATAATTCATGAAATTCCTATTTAGTTATAATTAACGATTTCTCATTTTGATGGAAACATTTCTTAATATTCTTATAATGAATTTAACTCTATAAAATTTAACTATGGAATATTAATAAGACATTAAAATTATTTATTATTACCTTACCAGTGTTATTAAAGTAATGATATATTTAATGAATTTATAATATATATATATATATGATATTATAATGATTAGGGAATGGTAAATTATTATTTATATTTCTTCCATTTCTTCCATCGAAAAGTGAAAATTGAGTCCATGCTTATGTATGGCCTACCATCTAAAAGAACGGTTTAATTAAGTTATCTATCTTTTCATTTTATTTATGAATCTATATACATATATATATATATATATATATATTTGATTAATGGATATAATATTTATATCCTAGGTAACATTCTATATATTATGTATCCATGGTCAATGTACTTGTATCATAATTACCAAACAGAAATTCTCAATTAAAATAAATTATTTAACACAACGAAAAGATGATTTTAGTAAGGAATTATTAATAAATTGGTGTTTAAATGTAATATATCAATAATATAGGATATTATATATATGTACATGATTATATTATATAATTATAATAAATTTAAATTTATTATATCCTTGGGGAGATTTCTTTCAATGTAAGTCAAACTTTAGATAAGGGATTTATTTTACAGTCATGTTGTTTTTTGGCATTGGTTATTATCAAGATAACAATGATAATATTTTATGATCTAACTACCAATAAATCCATGAATTTTCTTTTCCTATTGTAGTTTTTAGAGATTTCACGTTTTCATTTCATTTTCCTCTCTTTAAAGACTCAATATAGAGAAATAACGTTTTTAAGAAAAATAGACATTATTTCTCTCTTTAATTTAAAATAGTTTTTCTTCCATATCCATGTCTCCAAAAAATGTATTCAATAATTTTTTACTATTATCATACTATTTCTTAAATTTATTTTTACCTGTGTTAAAAAATTTAAGAAATTATTAAAAGGAGCCTTGTTTTCGAATTCTGAATAAGTTACAGCTAACATTTTATTGAAAATGTGAAAGGGATATTTGTTATAATGTACACATCATGAATGAAATTTCATGAAACCATGACTCCTCAATGGTCTGATGCTTCCATTATAGGTTTACAGTATTATTTTCAATGAAAATTTTTTCCAAAATATTTGCGAAATTGTTATATTTTAAACTCGTGGTATCAAATTGAAGTTGTTATTTTTATCAAGAAATGTTTCAGTGCTCTTTTTAAAGAATTTTTTATCTATGATAACATCCATTAATATTACATTTTATTTATGAGGTATATTATCCTATCATATAATCCACATTCATTTTTGGATGGATTATAATGATTATGATTTAAGGATGATTCTCTGAAACCCATTTCGTTCCCTCAAGTTAATTATTTTATGATTAAACCAATATGAAATACATTTATTTCCCACAGATTATGCTATGATGGGATGATTAAATGTTTGTGAAACACATTTCCTTTATTTGAGTTATACTATGATGTATTTTTTATGTTTTTTCCCAGATTTTGTTGATTTTCATTATATTATTGGTGGGATTAATATTATATACCCCTCCAATGAATTGGGTAAATATAGATTTCTAATGAGATAATATGAATTGGAATGGGTAAGGAAATGATATAACACTATTTTTTTGATTATTTTATCAATAATAAATGACATTATTTCATCACATTGTGCTAAATATATTCATTTATGAAATCTTGGGGATGAGATCGTTCATTTGAAAATTGGATGAATATTCTAGTTTTTCCCTTTTAAAATGCCCTATAGTATTTCACAAAAACATATTTTAATATGACTTATTTGAACTTACAAATTTGTAGAACCATTCCTAAATTTCCTTGATACAACTTTTATTTAGGATTCTAGAGCTAAAATGTGCATTTGGATGGAGTAAATGGGCCATTAAGTCAATGGAGGGTTGGACTCACCATAATTGACAAAAGTTCTGTAGCTGGTCCATAACTTCTTCATTAATACTTGGATTATGCCAAACTATTGTGTTGAGGTTGGTAATTCAATCTCTCATAAATCATCTTTATGGAAGGAGAGCTGATTCACGTGTTTTGGTGGTCAAATTGGCGCTGAAAGTTGGATTAAAATATTTGACGAATTTCCTCAATCACACGTGAAACCACTTGTAACCTAGCCTCCCCTCCACTGTATAAATTACTATTTTTCTCCTTTAGTGGGATTGGGGATGTAAAATAAGAGATTGGAGGCAGATGAGAATTGGTTTGAAGGAAATTCTCCAAACATTATAGGAGGGGTAGCTCTTGAAGTAAGGATTCCCTCATCGAAGCCTTCATCTCTTCATCATGTTGTAATGTTTCATTTTTAAAAAAAACTTCTTTTTTCTTCTTTTATTTATTCTCTTTTCTTATATTTTGTTCAAAGTTCTTATTCTATTATTATTCCTAATTGGGATTGAATCATGAGAGTATAAGATATTGGGTTCTACCCTTTCAATACTTTTCTCATGCAAAACATCTCCACGATGACCATGCTACCCATGGAAGAGTAGTTTTCTAGTGATCGATCTATCTTCTACCCTATTCATTTAATTATTTTGAATCATTGAGATAATTTAATTCATATAATAGGATCCATTAATTGAGTTCTTAAATTAAAATAAACATTCAAATAAATTGAACAATTAACACGAAAACACAGGAGGTCGAGACTTTATTAAAATTTTGAGAGCACAAACTTAATCGGTAATACAAGACCACACATGAAAAGTTTTTAGAATTCATATATATTCTCTGAACACAATTCGGTCTCATTCTCTAGAATGGAAATGTGACTTAATTTAACACTGACCAAAAGCTAACCTTAGAACATCTATCAAAGTAGGGTGCTACGATTGCATGTTCTGAAGTTAGCCTAGGGTT
Source organism: Viscum album (assembly GCA_963277665.1). NCBI lineage: Eukaryota > Viridiplantae > Streptophyta > Magnoliopsida > Santalales > Viscaceae > Viscum > Viscum album. The sequence continues at coordinate 417,523,864 of OY728123.1, read as the reverse complement.
TAATTCACTTCATCTTTGTGGTAAAGTTAATTCTCGTAGGATTTGGGATTTAACAAATTAAGAGATCACAATTAATTGAATGTTAATTTAAATGATATTGATAAATAATTTAGTGAAGCGGAAGATTTAAATTGATTAGGACTGTTAAATATTGTCTAAAAAACATCTTCTTGTTGAGTATTTTTAAGCGAACTTCATTTCAAAAAAACAAAAAAAAATGCAGTCTTCTTCCAGCAAACATCTTTGAGATTTATAAACAATAAACAAACCCATCCTTTTATTCAGTATTCTTATTTCCTTTTATTATATTTTACAAATACTTTTAATATGTTGTTAAATTTAATTCCTCCTTTGAGAGATGACCTTGGTCAACCACTCTATGGCACCTAAGTAACCCGAAACCGAACATCATTTGAAAGCACTCTCGACAGCCCCATTCAAATTGGTTCCATTTTCAGAGGGGAATTTAATTTATTCAAACAATTAGAAGAATTTATTTTATTTTTAATTTAATTCTTTTCTTCTCCTCTTTCTTTATTCTTTCCCCTTTCTCGTGTTTTTTTTTCTCTTACTCTCTTCTTTTATATTTATCGGACCAACTCAAACTTCTTTTATTTTTATTATGGTACACGTTTCATCATTTCCTTTTTACCTTTCATTGATTTAGGAAATGAACTAATCTCGAAGATCTCTTAGATCTTGACCCTGAGATTGAATGCAGCCTAAGGGCGCAAATCAGACATTCTCAGTCTATAGGGAAGTTTCGACATTCAACCAATAGGAGATTTCCTCCACTCCAAGATCATTAAAATTGGAATCAATTGAAATTCTAACATAAAAGAAGAAACAAAGGCTGAAAATAATGGAAATGAACTTATTGTAGCCATTCTAGAATTGGCTACACCTAATATCAATTATCAACCAAATTGTATTGCATACTCAAATCTCGAATCAGACTTTGAACTGAAATCTGTATTAATGAACCTTCTTCCAAAATTTCATGGATTATCTTGTGAGGATGAAAATAAACACCTTAAATAATTTAATGTGGTTTTATCAACCTTTAAAAAAAGAATTTTTTCTGAAGATCAATTCAAACTAATAGCATTCCCATTTTCACTTGATGGAACAGTGAAAGATTGGATGTATTATTTATAACCCAAAGATGTAACTTGTTTGAACAATTTGAAATTTCTTTTCTTGCAGATATTTTTTCAAACATCAAGGACCACTTTGATTCATTATAAGATCTCTAGTATAAATCAATCCCAATGAGAGTCAATGTATGAGTACTAGGAGTGATTCAAAAAGTTGTGTGCAAGCTTCCCACATCACCAAATGAGTGAGAAACTCCTCATCCAATACTTCTACTAAGGATTCACTTTGACGGAGAGAATCATGGAGCATTCTGTGGCTGGAGGAGTCTGGGTGGACAAGACACCAAAAGCTGCACGTGCATTAATTGACAAGAAGGCCCAAAACTCCCAAAAATTTGGTGATCGAGGTATACCACATGTTCGTGGAGTACATCAAGTATGTTCTTCTCTTGAAAGTCATTTGATTGATACTAAGTTAGAAGAATTGACCACTATGGTGAGGCAGATTTCATTGGCTCAAAATAAATCCCAACCCCCTCCTTCAAGGCCTTGTGGAATTTGAACTAAGACATGCCACCCAACTGACTATTTCCCGCAATGATAAGAAAAAGAATATTGTGCCACAGTGTTTCTTGGGAGACCATATCTACAGCCGCAACAACCATATCCCCAAATGAAGTTTGAATACTTTGCACAAGCATACAACCAATTATGGAAGAATCAATCAGACATGAGGTATGGCTCTGGACAACAACAAAGTCCCCCTTTCAAAAAAACTTCTAGCAGCCTCCGCCTTACCTGTAGGGTTTCCAACAACCCCAAAGGTGATTTGAAATTCAAACATCAACAAGACAAAAACAAGGGAATCACCCATACAAGGTATATTATAACACTCATGACCTTTTGAAACACATTTTTTGTAATCAACAGAATGAGATGAAGAGTCAAGGTTCAGAGGTGAGGGTGTTGAAGACTCAAATGATCCAGGTTGCCACTTCCCTCCATGTAGTGGTAAGTAAGAATTATGGAAATCGACCATACCAACCTACTCCAAATCCCAAGGGGAATGTCAATGCCATCACATAGAGAAGTGGAAGTAAACAACTTATACATCTACACCTATCATTCCACCAGGATTCATCTTAACTACAGAGAAGTTGCATTCCATACCAACTGATGAGCAGTCCAAAGAGAAAGATAAAGGTAAGAAAAATACCAGTGATGTTCCTCCTAAACCCCTTCCATATCCATATAGATTTGTACAAAACAAGAAGATGGCTGAATAGGCTATTCAAAATATAAGTTTTGGATACATTCAAATGTGTGGAGATCAACATCCCTTTACTTGACGCCATCAAGCAAATCCCACGTTACGTGAAATTCTTAAAGAACACTTTACCAATCGAAGAGTGGTTATGGGAATTGGGAGGATAAATATTGGAAGGAATGTGTCAGCACTCATTACACCAACTCTATCAATGCCAACAAAGTGCAAGGATCTAGGGACATTCACCATCCCAAGATCCATAGGGGAGTTTCACTTTGTGATTTGGGAGCTTCCATAAATGTGATGCCTCACTCTGTATGATCTTCTTTGTAGGATGGTGAGTTGAATCCCACGAAGGTAGTGGTGTAGTTGGCGAATAGAGCTAAAGTATATCTAGCGGGAGTTCTTGAGGATGTACTTGTCCAGGTAAGAGACATGATATTTCCAGAAGATTTATATGTTCTTAACATGGAGGATGATCTTGTATGTTCTCATTCCCCAATTATCTTAGGTAGACCCTTCTTCAAAACTGAAAAAAAAAATCATAAATGTCAATGAGGGTACACTTTCCATGGAGTTTGGGGATGAAGTTGTGATATTTAATATTATGGAATCCAAGAAGTACCACTCAAAGGAACATTATGAATTTGTTATCTGTCATTTTAAACCACCAAATAAAAACCCCATGGAATTTGATTGTTCTATTTTTAGCGAGAAAGTGAGTATTGGTTCTAGTTTGGTGTATAAGAGTTATTCCACACCAATTTATAATGCACAAGACTTTTATATTTGATTTTGAAATGGAATCATATTCTGATTTTGATCGTGTAAACTCAAATTATGACATGGTTGTTGAGTATGCTGATGGATTTGATGCATTATTCTATGATTTTGATGATGTATATTCTGATAATGATTCTCTATGTGCCCATATTTCATTTCCTTCTATGTCTCCATCCATACACCACCCCCTACACTGGAACTCAAGTCATTGCCACAAAATCTCAAATACTCATACTTGTTAAGTGGTGAGAAATTACCTTTTATCATTCCTAACAAGATCCCTTTTGAACATGAAGAAAAACTTTTGAATCATTTGAGGGAGAATATCTGGGAAATTGGGTGGACCTTGGGTGAAATATCAGGAATTAACCCCTCCAATTTCATGCATAGGATTCTTTTTGAGGATGGGGCTAAACCATTTAGGTATCCATAAAGGAGACTCAATCCAGCACTTTTGGAGGTTGTTAAAAAGGTGGTTGAAAAATTTCCCGAGGTAGGTATAATATATCCCGTTTTAGATTCCCATTAGGTGAGTCCTATTCAATTTATACCTAAGAAGAGTGGAGTTACAGTTGTAATGAGTGATAAAGAGGAGATAGTTCTGATGAAGGTATAAAATAGTTGGCATGTGTGTATTGATTGTAGGAAACTAAATCTGTCCACTCACAAAGACCATTTCCCCCTCCCATTTATTGATCAGATACTTGAGTGAATTCCGAAGAAGACACAATATTGATTCTTGGATGAATTTTCTGGATATTTTTCGGATCCTATAGCTCTTGAGGATCAGGAGAAGACTACATTCACCTATAGCTTTGGCACGTTTTCCTACCGAAGGATGCCATTTGGACTTTGCAACACCCCAGGTACCTTCCAGAGATGCATGGTGAGTATTTTTTCTGATTTTATTGAGACCGGAATGGAGGTATTCATGGATGATTTTACAGTGTATGGGGCTTCATTTGACGAATTTCTAAGTAGTTTGGTAAATCAGTAGAATCTTTGTATTTTGAAGAATCTGGTCTTAAACATTGAAAAGGGTTATTTCATGGAAGAGAAAGAAATTGTCTTAGGGAATGTAGTGTCAAAACATGGGATAGAGGTAGATATATCTAAGATATACATTATTTGGTCCTTACCATATCCTTCATGTGTGTGTGATGTTAGGTCTTTCCTAGGGCATGCATAATTTTATCAGTGCTTCATCAAATATTTTAGTAAGATTTCTCTTCTTATGTCCCGAATACTTCAAAAGGATTCTGATTTTGGGTTTGATGATTCTTGTTGTACTTCCTTTGATGAGATAAAGAAGTGTCTGACCACTCCACTGACCATACATCCCCCATGGTGGGAGATTCCTTTTGAGATTATGTGTGACACCTCCAACTTTGTAGTTGGAGCAGTCTTATATCAGAGGGAGGAGGGACGTTCACATGTGATTGCCTATGCATCGAGGACACTAGAATCAGCACAATCAAAATACACAACCATAGAAAAGGATATTATTTATGTCATATTTTCTTTAGATAAATTCTGTTCATATTTATTGTTCTCTAAAGTAGTTGTTTTTTCTGACCATGGAGCTCTGAGGTACCTCTTGAAGAAGCCAGATGCAAAGCCCAGGAAAATACGATGGATGATCCTTCTTCAAGAATTTTATATTGAGATAAAGGAAAATAAGGGGACAGAAAACTTGGTGGCATACTACATGAGTAGGCTTACTCACACACTATAGGATTACACCATTGACTAGGTACCACTTTGGGACAGTTTCCCCAACAGGAATCTTTAGTTCATCTCAGGTACGCATCCCTGGTATGCAGATTTAGTTAACTACCTTGTTAACTCTAAAATCCCTTGAAATTTAAAGAAACATCAAGTACATAAAATAAACAGTCAGTCCAGATTTTATGTGTGGGATGATCCCTACTTATGGGGCATGTGTAGTGACCAAGTTATTAAGAGGTGTGTTCCTGATCATGAGTTTGAGTCTATTTTTCAATTATGTCATACACTTTCTTATGTTGGACACTTTGGACCCCAACAGATAGATAGTAAATTTATGGACTCTATATTATATTGTTGAAGCTAATTCCATGATGCCCATGTGTTTTGTAAGTCTTTCTCACATTGCCAGCACATGGGAAACATTTCTAGGAGAAACAAGATGCCCCAACAACCCATACTATTGTGTGAAATTTTTTGTGAATGGGGCATCGATTATATGTGTCCTTTTTTTAGTTCATTTGGTTTCCTATAAATTTTGGTTTCCATTGATTATGTAAGAAAATGGGTGGAGGCTAAATCCCCTAGGACTGATGATTACCATGTTGTTGAGGACTTTGTCAAAGTGCAGATTTTATGCAGGTTTGGAGTACCAAAGGCTATCATTAGTGACCAGGGGACACACTTATACAATTAGAATTTGTCTTCCCTCCTTCATAAGAATGGAGTGACAAAAAAACATCAACACCATACCACGCCCAAACAAATGGCTAGGTAGAGGTTTCAAATCCTGAGTTGAAACAAATTTTGGAGAAAACTATGCAGAAAAATAGGAAGGACTAGAGAAAGCGCTTAGATGATGGGATATGGGCATATAAGACATCATAAAAAACTCCCACTGGTATGTCCCCATTTTAGATTGTTTTTGGGAAAGCATTCCATCTCCATGTGGAAGTTTAGCATCGAGCCTATTGGAATATAAAGAAATGAACATGGATTCGGCCCAAGCTGGAATCCAAAGGAAGCTGCAAATTCAAGATATTGAGGAGATTTAATTGTTTTCATATGAGAACTCAAGGCTCTACAAGGAAAGATAAAAAGTATCTCGTGATAAAATGATCCAGAAAAGTGAATTTCAAGTTGGTGAGAAATTATTTCTCTATTGTTCAAGACTAAAGCTAATCCCTTGTAAGTTGTGTTCATGGTGGTTAGGTCCATATGTTGGGACTAATGTTTTTCCTTATGGTGTAGTTGAGATCACACAAGAGGACACTAGAAGGAGATTTATAGTAAATGGGAGACATTTGAATAAATACTTTGAGGGACTTCCTACTGATGCAGTGGATTTCATCACACTGCATAACCCCATCATCACTTGAGCATATCGGGTTTTTCTTACCCCTTTCACTTTTTTATTCTTTGTCCTATTTGAAATTATACAATTCATGTGCATATATCATCTAATGGATTCACATTTACGACAACGCAATATTTTAATCTTGGGGGAGGGAACCTTTTAGGTTAGTAATTTCAATTGTATTCCTGTTTTTCAATGATTTTCAAAAAAAATTGTTTTTAAATTTTTTTGTGTTTATTTTTCCGTTTTTTGTGTGTTTTTGAATCTTTTGAGAAGAAATGATTCTCATAAACATTTTTAAATTCATATATATGAGTGAAACAATTTTTCCCATGAAACCGAGCTTAAATGAATGTTGAAAATAACTTTGTTTCATGTTCAAATCTTTAGTAATTTCATGAAAAGTACTCTGAATTTTGAATCCCTTACCACATCTCACTGTCTTTATATTTGAAATCACTTTCTTATGAGGCTTCTAAACCATTATTTTAATATTATTCAAATTCACCTTACTTCTTGATAGAACCAAACCATTTTTTGATTTAACAAGAATATGATTTATTCCTGTCCAAACTTGAGGGTTTGAGGTATTTATGTTTTAAATGATTGAGGAATTTGTTTGGTATTAAAGCCCATATTTCAAATAATAATTTTTTATAATAGCCTACCTTGAACATTTAATCCTTTTATCCCTTAAAAGCCATGGAAATCCTGTTAGGTTATCCACATTACAAGCCAATTTTCCCTGTCCAACCAACTCTTGAAATAAAATTTCATAATCTAGATGAACTTAAGTGTGGGAAATGTTGTCTTGTGTTGTGCTACCACATTTTGTGATACTTTGGGCGTAAAATTAAATTTTGAAGAGATGTTTTTCTATTAAATAAAATCCTCATATTGAAATTTTTACCTTTTCTAGAGATTTCATGAAAAGTGATGTTGTTACTTTCTAAAGCTTCTAATAGAGAGAGAAAGTTATTCCTATCTAGAGCTTTCAAGGAAGTAATGTTTGAGAATATTGACATTTTTACTACTGAAATTTTGAATGGTGTGCAAATTCCTTTATTTTTCTTCATGATGAACATGTGTCCATGCTATGGGTATTGATGAGGAGATCATATTAAAGTGAAAATTATATTACTGCAATTTTTCTTCAAAAAGAGTCAATCCCTCCTCATTCAGCCTTGGAATTTTTCACATCTTAATCCTACCAATCAAAAGCCACAAAAAACCATGAAACTTCCTCATGAAAAACATGTGTCCTTTCATAACATCAGGTGGTGATGTAATAATTTATCAAGCCTATGGTGTCCCTTGTATGAGTTTGGATGATAAAGACATTTCTAAAAATTGACATTTTTGTGACAAGAAAAAATTCAATAGAGGTATGTCTTTTGTGCATTGGAGGATAAATAAAGAGGAAATATATTGAATGATATAAATGGAGAAATTAAAATATTGTTTTTTTATGAGGCATGATATCTTTTTTTTCTTGGCGTGGAATTGTTGTATCTCAAGGATATGTGTTTTAAAATTTGTTTTGATTTTATATTGATGCTTACCTGATATGAGGTTTTTCCTAGGAGTGAAAAAGGGTAGTGTGGGGGAGTAGATAAAAAACAATTTTTTTTAATATTTTATTGATAGTAAATGACATAATTGCCTCACATTGGGCTAAATATATTCATTTATAAAATATCTGTGATTAGATCATTCATTTGAAAATTAAATGAAAATTCTAGTTTTACTATTTTAGAATTCACTATAGTAATTCGCAAATAAATCTTTTAATATGACTAATTTAAACATAAAATTTTATAACAGGGTTCTCAACATAATTTTATACAACTTTTACTCAAGAAAAGAGAGCTAAATAGTGCATTTCAATGGAGTAAATGGGTTATTAATTCAATGGTGGGCTTACTCGCTAGAATGGAAAAGAGTTCTATATTTGGGCGACAACCACTCAATCCCTACTTGTATTAGGACCAATTCTTGAGAGGATCTTGATAATTAAACTTCTCTAAAATCAACCTTCTAGAAGAAGAGCTGATTCAGGTGTTTTGGTGGTCAACTGGTCAGTGAAAGTTGGATTAAAATATTTGACCGAATTTCTCCATTCACACTTGAAACCACTTGTTATATAGCCTCCCATACACTATATAAATTAGTTTTTTTTCTCATTTGGAGGCGTTGGGACTTGCATCAGTATTTTGGAGGTAGAGGAGAATTTGTTTCACCCAAATTCTCTAACCATTTTAAGAGGGGTATCACTTGAAGGAAGGATCCCCTCATCGATGCCTTTTCTCTTAATCATGTTGTAATGTTTTCATTTGTGTAATAAAATTCATTGTTCTTATTTAATTTCTTCTCTTTTCTTCTTTTTTGTACAAATTTATTCTTCTCAAAATCTTCCAAATTGGTGTGGAATAAAGAGTGGATATTAGATTGTGTTCTACCCTTTCAATCCTTTCCTCATGCAAAACATCCCTGCGATGAACACACAGCACAAGGAAGAGTTGTTTTCTAATGATCGATCTATAATCACCCTTTTCATTGAATTATTTTGAATAATTGAGATGATTTAATTTTAATAATATTATCCATGAATTGTTTTCCTAAATTTTATGAAACTAATAAAGAAATTGAACAATTTACACAAAAACAAGCAAGGTTGGGGTTTTGATTAAATTCTGAGAGTGCAAACTTAATCGGTAATACAAGACCACAGCGGATAAGTTTTTAGAGCTCAAATATATTAACTAAACACAATTCATCATCATTCTACTGAATGGAAATGTTCATTAAATTACCACTGACCATAATTTAACCTTATAACATCAATCAAAGTAGGTGATGTGATTGCATGTTCCGAAGTTAGCCTAGGGTTAAATTCACATCATCTTTGTGGTAAAGTTAATTCTCGTAGGGTTCCGGATTTAACAAATTAAGGGATAATAATTAAGTGAATGTGAATATAAATGAAAATGATAAATAATTGAGTGAAGAGGTAGAGTTACATCGATTACGCCATTTAAATATAGTCTAAAAAACATCTTCTTGTTGTGTATTCTTAATCAAACGTCATTTAAAATAAAAAAACAAAAAAATCAAATCTTTTTCCATCAAAATTATTCTAGATTTAAAAATAATAATCAACCCCCATATTTTTATTTAGTATTATTATTTCCTTTAGTTCTATTTTCAAAATACATTTAATATGTTGTTAAATTTACCTCCTCCTTTGAGAGACGCCCTTGGTCAGGCACTCTGCTGCACCTAAGTAACCCGACACCGAACATCATTTGAAAGCGCCCATGACTGCACCTTTCAAATTGGAACCGTTTTCAGGGAGGCAAGTAATTTATTCAACCAATTAGAGGTATTTATTGTATTTTTCATTTTATTCATTTCTTATCCTCTTTCCTTCTTCTTTCACCTTTCTCATGTTTTTTCTCTTTCTCTATTCTTTTATTTTTACCAGACCAACTCAAAATTATTTTCTTTTTATGTCGGTCCACATTTCTTTATTTTCGATTTACCTTTCATTAATTTATGACATAAACTAATCCCAAAGAACTCTTTGATATTGACCCTGATATTGAACATAGTCTTAGGGCTCGAATCAGACATTCTTAGTCTACAGGATGTTTTAACATTCAACCAGTAAGAGAATTCCTCCACTACAAGATCATTGAAATTGGATGAAATTAAAATTCAAACATAAAAGAAGAAACAATGGCTTAAAATAATGGAAATTAACTTAATAGAACAATTCAAGAATTGGATTCACCTGATATTAATTATCAACCAAATTGTATTGCATACCCAAATCTTGAATCATACTTTGAACTAAAATATGGACTAATTAACCTTCTTCCAAAATTTCATGTATTATCTAATGAGGATCCAAATAAACACCTTAAAGAATATAATGTAGTTTTCTCATCCTTGAAACTAAGAAATGTTTCGGAAGATCAAGTCAAACTGAGAGCATTCCCATTTTCACTTGATGGAGCTGCGAAAGATTGGATGTATTATTTTCAACCTGAATATGTGACTTGTTGGAACGATTTGAAACATTTTTTCTTATAAAGATTTTTTCGAGCATCAAGGAACACTTACATTCGTATGGAGATCTCTAGAACCACTTAATGAGAAACTCATCATCCAATACTTATATGAAGGACTCACACCAATGGAGAGAATCATGGTGGATTATTCAGCTAGAGGAGCCTTGGAGGACAAGTCACCAGTTGCTTCACGATCATTAATTGACAAGATGACCCAAAATTCCCAACAATTTTTCCCAGGAGTGCAAAATGGTAAGTGTGAGGGAGTTGACAAAACACTATTTTTTTGACTATTTTATTGATAATAAATTATATAATTTCCTCACATTGTTCTAAATATATTCATTTATTAAATATTTGGGATGATATCATTCATTTGAAAATTAGATGAAAATTCTAGTTTTACCCTTTTAAAATACACTATAGTACATCGCACATAAATATTTTAATATGACCAATTTGAACTTTAAATTTTGTATCATTATTCATAAGTTAATTTTCTACAACTTTTAACGAAGACAATAGAGCTAAAGGGTGAATTTGGATTGAGTAAATGGGGCATTAATTCAATGGGGGGATGGACTCGCCAGAATGGACATGAGTTTTGTATTTGGGTCATAACTTCTTCTTCCGTGCTTAGATTAGGCCCAAATTTGTAGAGGATATCGTTAATTTAATTACGTACAAAACATCCAACTCAAAGAAGAGATGATTCATGTGCTGATGTGGTCAAAGGGGTGGTGCAATTTGGATTAAAATATTTTTCCGAATTTCCTCATTCACTCATGAAACCACTTATAACCTAGCCTCCCATCCACTCTATAAATTTGTGGTTTCCTCATTTTGGGGGGTTGGTTATGTGAATTATGAGATTGGGGGTAGATAATAATTTGTTTCACAAAAATTCTAGAATTATTTTAATCGGGGTAACTCTTGAAGTAAGGATCCCCTCATCGAAGCCTTCTTCTCTTCGTCACGTTGTAATATGTTCATTTCTATAATAAACTTCATTGTTATTCTTTTATTTATTCTATTTTATTCTGTTTGGTTCAAATTTCTTCTTCGCTTAATCTTCCTTATTGGTTTTGAATCAAGAGTGGAGACAATATTTGGTTCTACCCTTTCAATCCTTTGCTCATGAAAAACGTATCCTTGATGACCACACCGCCAAGGGAATAGTTGTTTTATAGTGATTGATCTATCTTCTACCCTTTTCATTTAATTATTTTGAATCATTTAACTACTATAATTTACATAATATGATTCATGAATTGTGTTCTTAAATTATAATAAACTAAGAAATAAATTGAACCATTAACACAAAAACAAGCATGGTCGAGGTTTTGTTTAAATTGTGAGAGTGAAAACTTAATTGGTAATACAATACCACATGAGATAAGTTTGTAGAGTTAAAATATATTCCCTAAACAGAATTCATCCCTAATATCCTGAATGGAAATGTGTTTTAATTTACCACTGACTATATGCTAACCATAGAACATCAATCAATGTTTGGTGTTGCGATTGCATGTTCTGAAGGTAGCCTTGGGTAAAATTTACTTCATATTTGGCATAAAGTTAATTCTTGTAGGATTTAGGATTTTAAAAAATTTGGGATCATAATTAAGTAAATGTTAATTTATGTGATATTGATATATAATTGAGTTAAGAGGTATAGTTAGATCTATTACGCCTTTTAAATATTGTCAAAAAAAACATCTTTTTGTTGTGTATTTTTAATAGAACATCATTTCAAAAATAAAAACAAACAAAATGCAATCTACTTCCAAAAAACATATCCTAGATTTATAAACAATAAACAACCCCCATACTTTTATTTAGTATTCTTATTTACTTTTATTCTATTTTAAAAGTACCTTTAATATTTTTTTAATTTTACTTCTTACATTGAGAGAGGACCTTGATCAGCCACTCGGTTGCACCTAAGTAACCCGAAACCGAACACCATTTGAATGAGACCATGACAACACCTTTCTGGAAACTAATTTAGTAAGAAGAATTTTACAAATGGAGAGTCTTGGGAGTGAACCTTAACTAATGATATAATGTAATGAGTAGTAATCCCAATCCACTATCTGAGTCTTGGTTCTGATCCTTTGATTGAGGACATGTTTTTCCTTGCTTTTGTGTATGCCACAAAATTATATCTTATTTCAATATTATGATGTTTTGTCTAAGGTTCTATGATTCCACTATGATTCACGTCGTATGAACTACTATACATTACATCAAGACTCAATATTATAATATATGATATATTGGGTATTATTTTCAAATGTTATTCTAATGTTCTCCTACCCTTATTCTCTTCATATTCTTTAGTGAACACTGATATATCCTTTGTTTACTAACCAAATGGACCAACTCCTAAGTCACAAAAACCTCCACCCACAAATACAAATGAAACACCATTTTGGTTCAAAACCACTGGCCTCAAAATACCAATGACTTAATGTCCCAAATCATGATCCACACCTAGGGTGACCAATAAGCATTCTCATCATCTGATGCTACCTCAGCTAAGTCTTTCATTTCAACACATCATTAGTCAGATGTACTCCATTATATAAAGTCCTCAATTTTTATTTTTGTAACTACCACCACATTTTATTCCCATCAACTGAGACAATCTTCCTAGCCACATATTTTCTTAATAATCATCATAAACAACCCACACTCCTGCATGAACCAAGTGCAAGTTCAATGGAAACTAAATGGTAGGCCACCTTTTCCCTCAATGGAAAAAAAACATTGAGAGGTCTGTATATTCATGAAATGACCCATCCCAATGATGTTTACCTGGGAAATACCCATCATAGGTTCTTATAATGGCAACCTAGGAAAAATATACAATGATATTGAATATTTATATATTAATATTAATTACATTTCCAATTAATAAACTCCCCAAATCTATAATTTCATACTATATTTAGAGTCTACAAATGTAATTAACTTATTTCAAGAATGATCTTAGTCCTCTACAAAAAATAACTTTTCTCAAAGAACCCTTCTAAGACAAACACTAATAATAATATTTCTTCATAACCTCATTAGAAATGAAACATAAAAATGGGTGATATCAATTGCTCAATAAGGGTAAACATGGGAGATATCAATTAATGGGAATTTTAATAAATAATATAAGGGTATTATATCTTGATAAAATCTTATGAATGTCCTACATAATCAATCATAGGTTATAAAATATTTTTCATGGTGTAAAGAATTAACATTTTAAAATTCATGACTCATAAGTGCGAGGAATCGTCATTATTTCAACATGATGAATTAGATATATCATAAGCGTAAGAAAATTTCATATTAGGATCAAATCAGATGAATATAAAATCATTTAATTAGTTAATTATCATTATTGATACTATAATATTGTAAATACTCTCATAGTGGATTGGGTTCACTCCCCATTCCATTATTTCATTTGTCAAGGTTCACACCAAATATAATCATAGTGGATAGAGTCCCTTACAAAACATTTTTCACTCTATATTCAAGTCTATATTATCTCAAGAGATATCATTCATTACCCAATAAAATAAAGGGATTAAATTGTCCCAACTTCCATATAATAAAATAATATACACACATGTTCCATAAGATCAAAAAAATATTCATCAATTCATCTTAGCATACCCCATATAAAAGAAATTTGTGTTAAAATAATATCATTATCTTATAATCATAATCATAACATAAATATAATATGGAGGTTATAATAAGATCATATCCCTAGTAAATCCTAAGAAACATCAATTTATATTGAAATAGATGAAAAATACCATTAAAATAAAATTTGAACATTTATTTGAAAACATGGGGAAATATCATTTTCCCTTCACTATATTTAAAACTAAAAACTAAAAAATATTAAGAAAAATAGTTTTTGAATAACCATTTTCATTTTTAAAGGAATATTAAAATAAAACTAAAGTCAAGATGGTGGAAAAATTCATTTATTTGGTAAACATTAAAATAAATATTCCTTTCACACTTTTGGTAAGAAGTCCAAAAGTACCTTATTCAGAAAATGACAAGAATACTTCTCTTAAAACATTGACATGAAAGTCCAATATTTATCAAAATAAATTTAATTAATAATTTTTTCATAAAAAACAATATTCTTCATAACATTTTAAAGAAAATGGAAATGAATGTAAATTTCCATCGACCAAAAATGAATGGAGGCCAGATTTCCATAAAAATATTTATAATCCTTTTAGGTAACAAATAGTAGAGAGTGAAATAAAAACAAGTAATAATCCATCAGTAAATATAGGAGAGTAAAACAGATTGGTTTCATGTTATAAATATCATATAACCCCCTTAAATTATATCCATCTATAAAAACCACAAATTAAATATGAGATGGAGACATAAACCCTTACTTCATGTCCAGACATTCTTTATACACTCTCATAAGTAAATATATAATAAAATTAGATATATCACACATGTAAACTACCACCATTTTGATAATTATCTTAAATTATATAATTCATTTATAATTTCAAATTATATACTTTTATTACTTCTTCATTAAAATCAATATTCCTTTTAAAGATGGTCTATATTCAATGTGTGTTTCTGTTCAACAATTCCAAATCTTACACCTTTTTTATGGATTCATTAATTAAATCATCTCAAAAACGTTATAAGTATCATATTTATTCGTTATATATACGTTTATATCCATTTATATAAGTTGGTTATGAAAAATTAATAACATTACTTCATGGTGATGGTAATCTGTACGTACAGACAAGTAATTTTTTCATTTTCTAATGATTTGAATTAAATAACGGTAAATAATAATATATATTCATATATTCTTAATTATATAATAATTATCATTTATAATCATTAAACCCATCCATATGACCATCTATTTATGGAATAAATGAATAGTGAATCACATCATTTCGTGGATATGGTTGTCCACATGTATGCTCAAACAACATTATCACTTCTCTTACATTTTAATAGAGGTGTAAAATTGTTTTTCCATTGAAATAAAAACATTATATTCATAAATTATACTGATTTTACAATTTCAATATGGTTTTAAAATATTTGTAGGTGGTAAAGAAATAAAGAAACTAAAAATAGATCAAGAAATATAATTAAATCTTACTTGGAAAACCTCTATTGGAATACACCTTAAACCATCAACATGTCATATTTTGGAAATAAAAGAACCATTGGGATATGGTAAAGGATGTTAGTAAGGTATTTATGTATGTTTTTTCTTATATATAGGGCTGAGAATGAGTGAATAAGTGAGGAGTTAACCACCTTCTATAAGTGAGGCAAGGGGTGAATTTGTAAATACATAAAACAGTAAAATATCTTAAAGTCATATTAAGGTGAATGTTGTAAAAAAATGAAAAAAAAAATTGATATAAAATAAATTAAGCTCAAAATATTTTCACCAAATCAAGTTTATACAAGCGTAATGGATAATATAAACCTTATATTTTAGTTTAATACCCTTGTTAAAACTTTTTACCATTAACTGAGGTGACACATTTTTACAATAGTCACTATTCATTGTGACCAAAAAATAAAATGAAAAAATTAAAAATAATTGGGTTTATAATTTTATGTACAAAAAATATTTATCAAATTAAATTTATAAAATTGGTAAAATGATTTATATTATAAGCATGAAAAATAAAACCAAAACATTTTTAATAAAAATTAATTTATAAGAATAAAATTAAACTTAATCTAATTAATTTCCTATTAAAAATAATGAGATTACTGGTAAAAAAATTATTTAATTTATTGTAATAAATTTTCACTGAATTCATTAATCAATAATTATTATTTTAATTAATTAGGATAATAACACCTTAAACACATAAAACATGTTTTTCAAAAAGGAAATACTGTTTTTATTTTCAAAAAATTTTATTTTTAGTTTATATTAAATTGATAAACACGAACATAATATTCTATATGTGTTAAAAAATGTAATTTATTTATTCCTATTGATAAACTTAAATCTATCATCTTTGTGATAACATACACATTTAATAATAATATATTAATAGTATATCACTGCACATTTGAGATCAGAGTTTCATGTAAAGTAATCTATCAAAATCATTGATCTTATTTAAAGAAAAATATATCATAATCTATATTGTTTTTAAACTCTAATAACTTATTATAATTTATACCCTAAAATTATGCCACTCCAATATAAACAATTGATGACACCCCCACTTCATCATATATGTGGGTTCCCACATAGCTTCCTCATATTTTGTATTCCTCAAGCTAACCGTAATATGGATAGAATTATTATTCCACATATATTTATCCATATGATACTATATTTCACTACTTATTATTCATGTTATATATCATGATCTAATGGTATAACCATTGAGTTATGTATGTGTGAAGGGTCTGTTATGTACTTCATTGTAATAGATACATAAAAATTATCATAACCTTTGGGGAGGTTTGGTGGAATTTAAAACTAATAAGATACAATGAAAATTTGATCTAGAATATCACAAGGACCAATATACCTATGGATGAACTTCCCATTATTTCTAATTCACATTACCTTCTTCTAAGGATATATCTGTAGGAAAAATTTCTAACCAACATTCAACTTTATATTCCATCCATGATTATGAAAAAAACTTTTCTACCAACTCTATGATGATATGACATGTTGTTTAATGGATATAACATTTCCAACCATTTCCTCATCTAGATATGGTCCCAATAGATTTATTTCCCCATTTTAATCCCAACATTTTGGGGAGATTTATTTCTTTGTATAGATGGATTCATAATGAGCCATCGGAATGCTCTATTGAAAGATATTATTGTAATGAAACTCTACTAGAGGAAGTTGTTGGACACTAAATTCTTTGAAATTCATATAGAAAGATCTCAAAATATGCTCTATGGTTTGAGTGGACCTCTTTGACTGAATATCTATCTGAATATGATATGAAATACTAAAGATCATATTTTTATTGAAAGAATACTTAAGACTTCTCTATAAATTTTTGGTAAAACTCATATCTTGATTAGATACAATTGAGAGTGATATGCTATGAAACCTTTCCACTTCCTTAAATTTTATCCTAGAGATCTGAATGAGAGAGACATATTTTTTGATAGTAATGAATAATACTAATTTTTTATGGTGATCAACTATAACCCAAATATAATTAATCCCTTCAGATGCCTTGGAGAGTCCCATGATTAAAACCATAGTGATTGTTTCTCATTTCCACCAAGGTGTGGGTAATTTTTGTAACATCCCCACAGAATTATATCTCACAAAAATAAATTTTTGTAATACTAAGCATTGAGATTCATACACTAGAATATATCTATTTATTTTCCCCTCCATAAATGAACTATCGTATCTCTATACATCTTTTCACATTAGGATGGATAGAGAGTGATAAACTTTGAGCTTCATCAAGGAACTCCTTTAATTATACTATTAAATGGGAAAATGCTCTACTCTTAAACCTAATAATTTAATTATCATAAAGGTTTAACATTATAATAATCATAACCATATCCTTTATCTCATCATCTTCCATTTCACCTATTCAATCTTTACATGAATAAATTGTTAAAAAATTTGTCACACCCTGGACTGAAATAATAGGTCTAAGTTGGGATGTCGTATGAACTCTATTTTTCCTCCCCATATGATAGATTTTTTAAACTAGTTGCATGGGACGAAGGACCTTCATTGGGACAATATGCCCACAGTACTACATAAATATCAAAGTAAAATAATATAAGTGATATAAATAAATCGAAAAATAATAAATAAATAAAGAAATCATCAAAGTAGAATTATAAAAAAGGTACCAACCTGTAAGAACTGAGTTTTTATTTGAAACAGATCAAATCCTGACCCTGTTTAAACTTTTGAATGGTTTTTGAAAAGTCTGGAAAATCTAGGCGGTTTATGGAAATTTCCAGACTACACGCCGTGTACTTTAAGTACACGCCATGTATGAGTTACCTGAGTGACCTGCCATGTGCTTGCCGAGTACATGTCGTGTGAAGACCATGTATAAGTTTCTTACTAAAAGGAGTGTATTTATAGACACGCTATGTATCCCTTATAGTGAGAGGACAAGTACATGTCGTGTGGTTCCCAGGTGTAAATTTCTATCCACACGGCGTGTATTCTTCCTTGGAATGTCGTGTACCTTTGTCCCGTGTAGCGGCCAAGACCCTAGTCGTGTGTCGACTGTGTACCCGGTCCAGGCCGTGTGCTAGACTCCGTTTAAGTCGGAGTATGGAAACACAGATACAGGGTGTGTACTTTGGAAGTACATGCCATGTACCTTTATTTTTATTTGAGCGATTGAGACGCCATCACGTCTAATTCCCAAGATTCCCTTCTTATCCCCCTTTGGACGAACAGTTCATCCGAGAACTCCTGGAAAACTCAAACCCTTCCAGAATCTCCATATGACCTCCATTATTCAATCCTTCAGTGGCATCGGGACCACATCGGAGAGGCTAACCCCGCGCACCCTTCTTCATCTTTGATCCCTCACCTATTCCTCTGCAGATTCCATCCGAACAGAATTGCTAGATTTGACGGAGACGCAGATCTACCACGATTCAGTCCGATTGAGAGGATGAAATAAAAGGAGTGTCATCGTACGAGTACGACGTGGGTGGTGCATACCTTCTTTCGTGTTTTCGTAGACAATTTGGGGTTGTGGCCACCGAGAACGACGTCGGGTGTTAAGAGAAACCTTGTTTGTTTGATTTTAATTAATTATCTGCATTTTGGGATGCCTATGGGTATTCCATGACCCTTCGTATTCTATAGAAAGGCCGGGTGGGAGGTCATGGCTCGTTTGGGGAAATTTGGCTGGGGGTTCCGAAATGCGTATGTTTTGGACCAGTATTTAAACTGCTGATTTAGATTGCTTTTGTTGATGTTAGATTAAACTGCTGAGTTTGGTATGTTATAAGAATGCTAGTAATTTTTTAAGTAAATTAAGACCTTAGGTACTACTATAGATTTGCGTAAGTTGGGGAAATTAATTGTTTAGTAATTTCATGTTTCAAGTCATGCTTGAGTAAAGTTATGAAACGTGTGATATTATCTATGTTGTATTGACCGTTGTGTTGTATGTGGCCCAGATATTTGTTGAGTGATGAGGATCACATTTTGGGGCTTTGGCTCGGGTTACATTGGGTGGTTTCTACCACAGGATTGGGTGTCATGGACGTCGGTTGAGGCAGTTGGACTGTCAGGTTGGCGTTGGCCCGGGTTACTTAGATGGCGAGGCCATCAGACTTGAGTGACAGGTTCGCAGGGACACGAGCTGTCAAAGGTGTTGTGGATTTGGACATGATGAGGTGATTACCACTCACCGGGTACTTTTGAGTAGTGTGCGCACAGATAGACTCCGAGATGAGGTGGTATGACCACTCGATGGGTAGAGGCCCCCGATAGTTGTGGTTAGGTATTTTGGTTTGGGGGTGCTTACCATTGGAAGCCACATGGAAGGTGAGGAGCCTTCGGGAGACAACATTGAGGTGGTCAGGTTGGGGGCAGAGGCTTGCCGTGATTTGAGGGCAGACATCGTTGTCCCTCTGGTTACTATTTGAGGACAGGTATCGATCTTCCTCCAGATGTATTCCATGGGCAGGTTGAGCTTTCGAGCCGGGATATGACGGTTAGGCCTGCCTTTGGGACGTCGATGCTTGAGACACATGGTGTCAGGTGGTTTATTGGCTTTTGATAGGCACATTTTTAGGGTATTTCAATTTCATAATTGCATGTATGAACTATGAAGTGATAATTCCATGTGAATGAAAAGCAATTGCCATGCTTCTGTGCTTATAAAATGTGAATAGGTGAAATTCCTGATAGAATTGTCTTTTTAGTCGCAATGTGATATGCCATGATTTAGATATTTGTAAAATTGTATACTGTAGGATTTTGAGTGTGGCTCTTATGAGAGAAGATATGTACTATGGTTGAGGCAGTGTAACTGTCAGGATTGGGTAACTCGGTCGTCAGTTTGAGGCAACATGAGTTTTCGGGACGGGCATTGCCCGAGGTAATTTTGATACCTGGCTCTATTGAGGGAAGGTAAGGAGGTCATGACGCCGGAATGCCGTGGGGAATGGGTTGCAGTAAGGGGGAGTAAGGTTTGTTGTTATGCACTACCTTTTACTGCTTTCCTTATCTGCGTAGAATCTATCTTTATATATATATGGGACTTCTGTACATTTATGGTATTCAGCAGGTTACTCCTTTACGACTCGATGGAGCGTCAGGAAGTAAAGGATGCAGTACTGCATGATCAGGTTCAGAATATGGTGCAGGAAGAGCATGAGCCACAGGTACAGGCTCAAGGACAGGATCAGGTTTAGGATCCAGTACAGGCAGGGCAGCAGCCAGGTTTTGCAGCGTTCAGACCGTGGCTTGATGAGCAGCTCCGAGCTATCCAGGTACGTGTCTTGAAGGGGATTGATAGAGGTGTGTCGGGTGCAGAGCCTTCTATGGCATACCTGATGCAGGAGTTCCTGTCACAGCACCCGCCGGTTTTTAAGGGTGAGGGTGGTCTCAGGCGACAGATAACTGGATAGAGAGTATTCACATGATATTCGAGCAGCTCGAGACGCCTCCAGGGTGGAGGGTCAAGCTGGCGACGTACATGCTGAGAGGACTGGTGAAGCATTGGTGGGACGTACGGGTTCAGGCTCATAGGCACAATGGAAAGGCATGGAATGACTTCGAGGATAGGTTCTTTGAGCACTTATATCCAGAGACACTGAGGGAAGAGAGAGCTTAGGAGTTCTTGAGTCTTCAGTATGGAGATATGTCAGTCGTGGACTACGCAGCTACTTTCACAGTGTTTTCCCATTTTGCACCAAGTATGGTGAGCGATGACGCAGCTAGGGTGAGGTGCTTCGAGGACGGATTACGACACGCCATTTGGGTTTAGGTAAACATCTTTAGGCTGGGTTCCTTCTCTGAGGCGGTGAACTAGGCACTTATAGCAAAGGGCAATGAGAGAGAGAAATCTCATTTTGGCAGGGTGACAGCTTCAGGTGGCGGTCTGAACTGCAGGAAGTGAGGGAGAGATGAGTTCTAGTAGGGCGGGAAGGCCAAGGACTCTGCTCGACCACCTCGTGGTAGTTCAGTGGTGGTTTGATTTCAGTGCGGACAGTTGGTACATGTTCGGTCTCAGTGTGATAGGCTCCCGAAGGAGTGTTGGGCGTGTGGACAGGTCGGGCATCTCAAAAGGTTTTGTAGGCATCCTTCTCAGACAGTTGGCAGGCAGGGACCAGGACAGACTGTGGCATCAGGAGTTGATTCAGGTCCGGTACCAGGAGAGGGTAGCCGAGGTTCACTGCATGTCGGGGACGTGACAGAGATATTAGGACCCAGTTGAGGGGATTGTGGCCAGAGACTGGAGCAGCACCGCAGGGAGGTCAGGCATCAGGCAGTCGGGTTTCAAGCCAGGTGCACGCTATGGAGCTTCTAGGGATTGAGCAGGCTGGAGAGATGACGATGGTGGCAGGTACACCGCGGGTGTGGTCGTGAGTTTCATTGCTTTCTATTGGCATGACCTCTTGAGGTGTGTCTGGTTGAGTGCACGAGTTGCACAGGTTACTTTTGGACTGACTAGAGACTATTTAGTGGGGTTGGAATCATATCAGATGCTTTATATTTTTTTAAATATTTGAGATGTGTGGCATCAAGAGCATCAAGGATGCAGGTTACTTGAGGTGTTGTGGGCATCAAGGCATCGTGGATGCGGGTTATTTGAGGTGCATGGCACCGGGTTTGATTTGAGCATCTATTAGATGCAGGACCTCTGGGAGGTGGGAACCGATGCGGTGAGGGTTACGTTGGGTGTCAGAAGCGACACGTGAGCACCAAGGAAGTACAAGGGTGACGATGTGTCACGGGAGGACCATGGGTCCAAGAAATAGGTTGTTGGGCCTTACTTGTTTATTTTATTTTCTTTGAGATTTTTTTGGGTTGAGACTGAGTAGGCAATTCCTAAGGTGGGGAGCCCTTTTAGGAATTCATTCAGAACCTTAAGCCCGAGGTAGTCCGGGTTTCTTAACCGGGATGGGAGTGTTCGGTGCCATATCCTAGTTTCGTTCGGTAGCTCGGGGATGATCTACGTTAAGGTGGGGAGTTTGTAAGAACCGGGTTTTTTAGAAACTGGTCAAATCCCGACCCTGTTTAAACTTTTGACTGGTTTTTGAGAAGTTTGGAAAATCTGGGCAGTTTCTGGAAATTTCCAGACTACACGCCGTGTACTTTCAGTACACGCTGTGTTTGATTTACCTGAGTGACCTGTCGTGTGCTCGCCGAGTACATGCCTTGTGAAGACTATGTATAATTTTCTTACTACACGATGTCTATTTATAGACACGCCATGTATCCCTTACCGTACGAGGCCAAGTACATGTCATGTGGTGCCCAGGTGAAATTTTCCATCCACACGGCGTGTAGTCTTCCTTGGCATGTCATTTACCTTTTTCCTGTGTAGCGGCCGAGACCCTAGCCATGTGTTGACCGTGTACCCAGTCCAGGCTGTGTGCTGGACTCCACTTAAGTCTGAGTACGGAAACATATATACACAACGTGTACATTGTAAATACTCGTCATGTAATTTTATTTCTATTTGAGCGATCGAGACAGTGTCACGTCTCATTCCTAGAATTCCCTTCTTCTCCCCCTTTGGACAAACATTTCATTCGAGAATTCCTAAAAAAACTCAAACCCTGCCAGAATCTCCATACGACCTCCGTTCTTCGATCCGTCAGTGGCAGCAGAACCGCATCGGAGAGGCTAACCCCACACACCCTTCTTCATCTTTGATCCATCTCCTATTCCTCCGTATATTCCATCTGAATAGAATTTCCGGATATAACGGAAATGAAGATCTACCGCGATTCAGTCCGATTTAGAGGCTGAAATCAAAGGAGTGTCATCGTACGAGTACGAGGTGGGTCGTCCATACCTTCTTTCGTGTTTTCGTAGACAATTAGGGGTTGCAACCTCCGGGCACGGTGTCGGGTGTTGAGAGAAACCCTGTTTATTTGCTTTAAATTAATTATATAATTTTTGGGATGCCTCTGGCTATTCACTGACCCTTGTTGTGCTAGAACAAGGTCGGGTGAGAGGTCATGGCTCGTTTGGGGCAATTCGGTCGGGGGTGCCGAAATGCATATGTTTTGGACCAGTATTTTAACTGTGATTTAGACTACTTTTGTTGATGTTGGATTAAACTGCTGAGTTTGATTTGTTATAAGCATGCTCGTAATTGTTTAAGGCATTTAAGACCTTAGGTACTGGTATAGATTGGCGCAATTTAGTGAAATTAATTGTTTAGTAATTGTCTGTTTCAAGTAATGCTTCAATATAGTTATGCAATGTTTGATAATATATGTGTTGAACTACTCGTTCTGTTGGTCATGGGTTTGAAATTTGTTGAGTGATGAGGATCACAGGTTGGGGATTTGGATCGGGTTACGTTGGGTGGTTTCTACCATAAGATTGGGAGTCATTGACGTCGGTTGAGGTGGTTGGACTGTCAGGTTGGTCTTGGCCCAGGTTACTTGGATGGCGAGGCCATCAGACTAGAGCGACAGGTTCATAGGGACACGAGGTGTTAGAGGTTTTGTGTCTTGGTACATGATGAGTTGAATACCGCTCACTGGGTACTTTTGAGTAGTGTGTACACATATAGACTCTGAGATGAGGTGGTACGATCACTCGTTGGGTAGAGGCCCCCGATAGTCGCGGTTAGGTATTTTAATTTGGGGGTTCTTTCCATAGGAAGCCACATGGAAGGTGAGGAGCCTTCGGGAGACAGCTTTGAGGCAGTCAGGTTGGGGGGTAGAGGCTTGCCGTTATTTGAGGGCAGACATTGTTGTCCATCCGGTTACTATTTGAGGACAGGTATCGATGTTCCTCCGGATGTATGCCATGGGCAGGTTGAGATTTTGAGATGGTCTACGAAGGTTGGTCGTGCCTTCGGGACGTCGATGCTTGAGACACGTGGTGTCATGTGGCACGAGGTATCAGGCTACGGACCAGAGATTCCAGTGTTGGCCGAAGTAGGTGACACTTTCTGGTGGCTGCCGAGCACCAGTGAAGTCTTTGTTTACTTTTGGGAATTGCACTACACTGTTACTATTTTTCTTATATAAGAATGTTTGCCTAAACACTTATCTTAGGTTTGCACCATTGGGTGGTATCCTACTTAGACTTGTCTCACACCCTACACAGCCGCTTTGGGACGCGTGTAGACTTTATGAAATTGCGTGCAGGTAGAGAGCCAGCCTCAAGAGTTTGACTTTAGTGCTGTTGGCATGGAGACTAGTATGGACCTTGAGGTCGTACTTGCTGGAGTTACCTTGTTTATTTTTCCTTTTTGTATCATGATGCTTTATTATGTAGCAACGGTTGGTTAGCTATTGGCACCATTATATATATATTGATCTGTATGAATTTTTTCGATGCATGCCTTTTTTGGTTATAGTAGTAGTTTCTTGTATTCTTTAGCATGTTGTTCTGTTTACTTTCCACTATTGTTGTTTCTATATTTTTTTCAGTGGTTTATTGATATTTGATATGCTTTCGCTCTGTTGGTCTGGTTCGAGTTTGATGATTCATTTATTTCCACTGCATATTTAGTATTCTACTTGTACCAGTGCCATTTTATTCTTCCGAGAGGGTATATCCTCCCAACTATACCCATTCAGACCCTCGTTGTTGGTCAGAAGCCATGGGCGTTCAGGGGAGGTGCACCTAAGGTAGTGACACCCGACCCGTTTGGCACTGTTCAGGTGGCTTGCTGGGTCCAGGTCATTACAAAACCCATGTAGTAATAATATTGAATTTCAAAAACATCAAGTAAAAGTAATATTAGATATCTTTTTAGGTTTTCGATCAATGTATGAGGTAAAATATTAAACTCAAACATTTTCAACTATCCAGCCTACTGTCTACCAAAAAATACTTTTATCCTCCTAATAAATTTTAGTAGTAGTACACCAAATGAACACTTCCTTTTCCATATCTCTGACCATGAAATCTATACATGAACAAAAATAAATGAGTATGGTATGAGTAAAAGACTTAGTAAGGCTTGTCCCATAACCTTAAACAAAATGTCATAAGATATGTGGTTTAATTTCTTGCAATTAAATAGATAATTGAAAAAAGCAGTTATATCATGAAAAAATAAAATATATCAATGATCCTTAGAGACTAGATATACTTTCTTTGGCTGTGCGTTGGAAGGAACATCGACTATTCACCAGACACATCCATTTGATGGGATATCCTAAAAACAAAAGTGACATATCCCACTGATTGGCATAGCCCTATTATTTAACAACCCACATATTTTAATTAATTAATTAATCAATTTTAATTTTTAACTTAATAATGGTATAAAATATTTTTATAAAATAATAAGATTTCATTTAATAAAAATGAGATTTTTTTATTTTTATTTATATTATTTTTCTACATGTAACTTTTTCAATAAATATTGAAATAATATAAATTAATTATACATTTTTAAAATTTAGTATATTGACAAGATATTTTCTGATATATTATTTTAATAAATAAAGATAATCCATGTAAATATTGAAGGTAGAAAATTTTGTTTAAAAGAAACATAATATTATTTTCATTATAGTATATATTTATAAATTAGGTTCGTATTTGTAAATTATTTTTACAATATTATATAACATATTTTTATTCAATCAGAATGATGTATTTGAGATACATAAGTAAATAAAATGTTTTTAACATACAGATGAACTTATTTAAGACCAATTTATTTGGAAGTTGTTATATAAACATATATATTACAATTCATTGTGTTAATGTTTATATAAATACTCATATTACATTAATAATAATAAATCCTTTTGAAATTAAAATAAATAATAATGTTATCATATAAAATCACATATATGTTTTAAATATAAAAATTTATAATATTTTTGTTTTGAAACCATGTTAATTATGGCTTAAATAAACAATTACAATAAAAACATGAAATTAAGAAGAATAAATATTGATATATATATAATGAAATAGTAAATATCTTAAGATAATTTTTTTATTTGGTTAAATAAAAATGATAAATGGTTTTATATATATGAAAGAAAATGTAATTTTAAAAAAATGGTAAAACACGGGATAGGGTTTTGAGTCAAGCGGTGGAGGTGGTCGAGGTCAGGTGATTTCGTTGAAGAGAGGAGAAGTTGAGAACAGCATCATTGGCTTCATTCGATCTTCATCCAGGAGACATCACACTGATGTGAGGGAGACCTCTTTCAGGTCATCGCACATAAGTGTTCATTGGGAATCGATGACTGGTGTTGTGGAGTCGAAGCCGAACAAGAGTCCGGATTAGGAATTGCGTTCAGGTGATGGTTTTGATTTAGTGTTTGAAGCGCGATTAAGGTTTGTTTACACCTGATCTGTTTTATGTTGTGGTATCCGAACGAGTGATGGATAAAATGACTTCTGTTATACCATATATCGTCCAGTTTTTCATGTGGGTATTAGTTAATTTCAATACTTATCTGTTGAACATATTTCAGAATATTAAATTAACTATTATCTGCAAATTTATGAAAAAAATCATATCTATTTGAATGGATGTAGTGTTTTGATTTCTTTTATTGTCGTATTCTGTAATTTATCCATTTATGATGTCGATCCAGATCATTATTCGTTGTTTCAGGGTTATCACATACCTGGTTTCCATCGTTTTCAGTATATTAAATACATGTTCGTTGTCTTTGTTTATTGGTTGTTATAATTTTATTTTATTTTTTTTCAATAATTTTCGGATCATCTTGTGTGGTTGTATATTGATGCTTTGTGAAGAAGCTCTGATTTAACTAAATTATAAGAAATACAATGCATCTATCACCATTTGTTGGAATAAATAATTAATTTCCTTTGATCGTTGTTTTCTTGCTTGTTGCTGTTAGGCTTATATTTTATATGTCATGTGCAAGCAGAGTTATTTGATTAACACAGATTTAAATAGCAAACAATTTTATTGATGAATAGTAAAATATTGGCTCTATATAATACATCCTTTGGAGTTCTCTTAGAATATCATCTATAAGCCATAGAGTGTGGGAATTAGAGAGACATATTCGGAGATATGAAGAAGAAGTTGAAAAGGGTCTCCTATACAAGAAATTCGTAAGGGACTCTCTATTTCATGCAATCTTTTTCTTATTTACACTTTTTATTATATTGAAATTATTTTCACTTAATTTCAACATGTATTTGAATTATCATAACAAATCAAAGTGTTTAAATTTCAAAATTTTATAAGGGATTATGTATTTTTGAATACTTTCTATGAAATTGCATATTATTGTTTTTGTATGGTAACTTTCATTATTGATTTCAAATTTATTTGTTCAATTTTTGTGCAACAGAAAATATTTGGATTTCAAATATTTAGTTTTATAAATGTATTTTATATTAAAAGATGATTTTGATGGGGTTTTGTTTTTTTAATCTATTTAATTTCTAGTAAGGTAATTTTGTTTATACCTTTCAATTTATAAATTCTATTTTCTAATTTTTCATATGGACCTTTGTTTATTTATCTCAAGTTATAACATCTATTTTTCTGATTTCAAACAATCAATTATATCGAAATTAATTTTCCCCCTATTGATCATGTTAAATTATGTCATTTTATAATTAAAATGTGTTATTTTCCAAAATTAGCGAGATATTATTTAGTCTAAATTTATGATTATATGTTTCAAACTTATTTTGTAAGGTTAAAGATTATGTATTATATGAATAATAATAATTATTGTTTGATTAATTATTTATTAAAATATATATATATAGAAATTGATTATTTATGGAATTTTATGAATTTAAATGATGGATCTACATGCATGTCATACTCATATCACGATTATGGCCATATATCGATAAGTTTTCATACATGTGTACGCATGTATATATATATATAGGTATATACATACATACTTTATCATTAAAAAAATTGCAAAAATGGATTTTTATGACAATATGGATGAAATTTTGTGTTCGTGGATGTTGATTAATCTATCGTGTGATTATACAACGTCATGTATCATGAGATTTCGTTATACCAAGTCGAATATATAAGTTTCAGTAAATATTAGTATTTATTTGTTCCAAGAATGATTATAAATATATTTTCAATACTAAATCACTAGTGAAAATTATATGTGTATAAGGCAAGATAATACAAAAATGTTTTATAAAAAACAGGTACATGAACTTTGTAAACACGATAGGGAATTGGATAGTGAATCCATCCCTCAAGTGTGTATGACCAAGATAGCTTTCAGAGTTTTGAGTGGCCCCAGTTGTTTTGTTTTTTAAGATCTTTCTTAATATTTTTAACTGAATCGTTGGATTTGTATTAAAATCATTTCCAAAATATAATTAATTTTCAAAGAATTATTGTATTTTGTAAAGTTTGTTCCAAAAAATTATTTATAAATTAATTATCCAAATGCATTTTCAAAAGAATATTTTCATGGGATTTATCAATGGTTTTCAAATCCCCTTACAGGGCATCTTTTGTGCTCACCCTAAGTTTTTTAAATGTTTTTCACAAGTTACCTTGAAATTATTAGTTGGTCATCTTTGTTGTAGCACGCATGGAAGCCTAGTGGACAGTTGTTTTATTTTACTATTTAAACTCTGATAAATTTAAGGTTTTGTCTAATCCTTGAGAACTAAGACTGGTAAAAGATCCTTGTTAGTATAATGTGTTGTGTAATGTTTACGTTTCTTTTAAAAAAATTACACAACTTTTTTCAAGCACCAAGTCCAAAAGAGCGGGCTCGGGGAATTATAATTGGTATCAGAGGCATGGTCTAGACAACTCTAGAGATTTGATGTTATCTGTAGAGGAAAAAAATCTACGCTTTGGAATTTTCTTTTGATAGTTAAGTCCACTTAGTGTTTCTCTAATTCTGAAGATGGAAATTCATAATTTTTTTAAGTCCAATGAATGAATTGGGAGGGAACAATTCATTTAAGGGGGGAGAATGTAACAACCCAGATATTTTAATTAATTAATTAATTAATTTTAATTTTTAAATAAATAATGGTATAAAATATTTTTAAAAAACAATGCGATTTGATTTAATAAAAAGGAGATTTGTTTAATTTATTTATATTATTTTTCAACAAGTCACTTTTTAAAAGAAACATAATATTATATTAATTATAGTATATATTCATGAATTAGTTTTATAATTTTAAATTATTTTTATAATGTTTTATATCATATTTTTTTTAAATCAAAATGATGTATTTGAGATACGTAAGTAAATAAATTTTTTTAAACAAACAGATGAACTTATTTAGGACCAATTAATTTGGAATTTATTATATAAACAAAAATATTACAATTCATAATGTTAATGTTTATGTAAATACTTATATTACATTAAATACAATAAATCATTTTGAAATTAAAATAATTAATAATGTTATCATATAAAATCACATATATGTTTTAAATATAAAATTATATATGATTTTGTTTTTGAAATATTGTTAATTATTGATTAAATAAACAATTGAAATAAAAACATGAAATTAAAAATAATTAATATTGATATATATATATATATATAACAAAATAGTTATATATTAAGATAATTTTTTTATATAGATAAATAAAAATGATAAAAGGTTTGATATAAATGAAAAAAACAAATGAAATGTAAAAAAAATGGTAAAACACTGATAGGGTTTAAAGTCAAGTGGTGGAGGAGGCCGAGGTCAGGTGAGTTCGTTGAGGAGAGGAGAATTCAAGCACAACACCGTCGGGTTCTTTTGATCTTCATCCAGGAGACGTCACACTGTTGTGAGGGAGTACTCTATTGGGACATCATGTAGTAGAGTTCATCTGGAACCGATGACCGGTGTTGTGGAGTCGAAGTTGGACATGAGTCTGGTTCTGGAATCTGGTTTTGGTGAGGGTTTCGATTTAGTTTTTGAAGTGCGATAAAGGTCCATTTACACCCGATCAGTTTTTCATTGATGTATCTGAATGAGTTATTGAAAAAATGACTTCTGATCTACATTCTGTTGTCTGGTTTTGGAAGTAGGTATTTGTTTATCTGAATTCTAATTGGTTGAACTGATTTCGGCATATTTAATTCATTTTTATCCGAATATTTCTGGAAAAAACATATCTATTTTAATGGATGTGGCATTTTGAGTTCTTTTGTTTTCAAATTCTGTAATCTATCCCTTTATGATGTCGATTTAGATCATTATTTTTTTTAGGGTTATCACATACCTATTTTCCATCGTTTTCAGTATATTAAATAAATGTTCATTGTCTTTGTTTATTAGTTGTTATAATGTCTTATTGTTATTTTTTTCAACTATTTTCAGATCATCTTGTGTGGTTGTATATTGATGCTTCACGACGAAGCTCTGATTAAACTAAATTATACGAAATACAATGCATCTATCACCATTTGGATGAATAAATAATTATTTTCCTTGGATCGTCGTTTTCTGTCTTGTTGCTATTATGCTTATATTTTTTATGTCATAAGAAGGAAGAGCTATCTGATTAACACAGATTTAAATAGAGAACAATTTTATTGATGAATAGTAAAATACTGGCTCTATATAAGACATCCTTTGGAGTTCTCTTAGTATGAAATTTATAAGCCTTAGAGTGAGGGAATTAGAGAGAGAGATTAAGAGATAGGACGAATAATTTGAAAAGGGTCTCCTAGACAATAAATTTTTTAGGGACTCTCTATTTCATGTTATCTATTTCTTTTTGCACTATTTATTGTATTGAAATTTTTTTCCCTTGATTCCAACATCTATTAGAATTATCCTGTTAAACTAAAGTGATTTAATTTTAAAGTTTTGTAAGGGATTATGTATTTTCAAATAATTTATAAGAAATTTCAACTTATTGGTTTTGTAAAGTAATTTTTATTATTGATTTCAAATTTATTTGTTCTATTTTAGTACAAGGGAAAATATTTTGATTTCAAATATTTAGATTTATAAATGAATTTTATGTTAAAAGTTGATTTTGATGGGGTTTTGTTTTCTAAAAATCTATTTAATTTCTAGTAAGGGAAGTTTGTTTATACATTTCAATTTATAAATTCTATTTTCTTCTTTTTCATACAAACCTCTGTTTATTTATCTCTAGTCATAACATATATTTTTTGAATTTGAAACAATCAATTATATTGAAATTAATTTTCCTTATATTGATCACGTTAAATTATGTCATTTTATAAATAAAATGTTCAATTTTCCAAATTTAGTGAGATATTATTTAATCAAAAATTTTGATTTTATGTTTCAAACTTATTTTTTAAGGACAAAGTGTATGTATCATATGAATTATATGAATTATTGTTTTATTTATTATTTATAAAAAATATATATTTAGAAATTGATTATTTCTGGAATTTTATGAATTTAAGTGATGGATCTACATGAATGTCATTCTCATATAACGATTATGGCCATATATCGACAAGTTTTCTTACATTCATATGTTTATATATATATATATAAATATATATTAGTATATACATATATACTTGATCATTAAGAAAACATTACAAAAATGGAATTTTATGAAAATATGGAAGAAATTTTATTTTCATGGATGTTGATTAATCTTTCTTGTGGTTATGAAACATCATGTACTGTGATATTTGATCGTACCAAGTCGAATATATTACTTTCAGTAAATATTAGTATTTATTTGTTAAAATCATGATTACAAATATATTTTTGAAATAAATCACTAGTGAAGACTATATGTATATAAGGCAAGCTAATACAAAAAATGTTTTATTAAAACTAGTACTCAAACTTTGTGAACATGATTGGGAGTTGGATAGTGAATCCATCCCTCTAGTGGGTAGGCCCAAGATAGCCTTCAATGTTTCAAGTGGCCCCATTTTTTTTGTTTTAAGAGCTTGATTAATATTTTCAACTGAATCACTGGATTAGTTTTAAAAGTGTTTTTGAAAAATATTTAATTTTCAAATAATTATAGTATTTTATAAGGGTAGTTCTACAAAAGTATTTCCAGGTGAATATTCCAAATGCATTTTCAAAAGAATATTTTAATGGGATTTATCAAAGGTTTTACAAACCCCTTACTAGGTATCTTTTGTGATCACCCTATGTTTTCGAAAAAAAAAAATCACAGGTTGCCTTGAAGTCCAGAGTTGGTCGTCTTTATTATAGCGCATGCGAAAGTGTAGTTTGAAGTTGTTTTATTTTAATGTTTCAACTCTGATAAATGTACGGTTTTATCTAATCCCCCAAAACCTAGACCGGTAAAAGATCCTCATTTATATACAGTGTTCTATAATTATTACGTTTCTTTTAAAAAAATTACACAGCATTTTTCAAGAACTGAGTCCGAATGATCGGGCTCGGGGCGTTATAATTTGTATCAGAGGAATGGTCTAGAAAACTCTAGAGATTAGATGTTGTCTCTTAAGGAAAAAAAATCAACACTTTGTATTTTTATCTAGTAAGTAAAGTCCTCTTATTTTTTCTTTAATTCTTAAGATGGAAATTCAGAATTTTTGTAAGTCCAATGAAATAATTGTGAGGGTGCAATTCATTTGGGGGAGAATGTAACAACCCATCTATTTTAATTAATTAATTAATTTTAATTTTTAAATAAATAATGGTATAAAATATTTTTATAAAACAATGAGATTTCATTTAATATAAATTATATTTGTTAAGATTTATTTATATTATTTTTCAACATGTCACTTTTTAAATAAATATTGAAATAATATAAATTAATTATACTTTTATGAAATTTAGTATCTTGAAAAGATATTTTCTGATATATTTTTTTAATAAATAAAGATAATCAAAGATAATATTAAAGGTAACATATTTTGTTTAAAAGAAACAAAATATTATTTTCATTATAGTGTATATTTATGAATTAGGTTTATAGTTGTAAATTGTTTTTAGAATGTTATATAACA
The DNA here is from genome assembly GCA_963277665.1 of Viscum album. Classification (NCBI taxonomy): domain Eukaryota; kingdom Viridiplantae; phylum Streptophyta; class Magnoliopsida; order Santalales; family Viscaceae; genus Viscum; species Viscum album. Next base: position 417,490,438 of record OY728123.1, on the reverse strand, counting down.
TATTTTTATTAAATCATAATGATGTTTTTGATATACGTAAGTAAATCAATTGTTTTAGACCAACATATGAACTTATTTAAGACTAATTTATTTGGAAGTTATTATATAAAAAAATATATTACAATTCATAATGTTTATATTTATAAAAATACTTGTATTACTTTAAAAACAATAAATAATTTTGAAATTAAAATAATTAATAATGTTATCGTAAAAATAACATATATGTTTCAAATATAAAAATTTATAAGATTTTTGATTTGAAACCATGTTAATTATGGCTTAAATAAACAATTATAATAAAAACCTGAAATTAAGAAAAAATGAATATTGATATATATATATATATATATAATGAAATATTATAAATATTCATGCAATTGTTTTCTTTAGATAAATAAAAATGATAAATGGTTTTATAGAAATGAAAAAAACAAATTAAAAGTTAAAAAAATTGTAAAACTTGGGATAGTGTTTTGATTCAAGCGGTGGAGGAGGCCGAGGTAGCGTGAGTTCATTGAAGAGAAGAGAAGTTGAGCACATCGCCTTCGGGTTCTTTTGATCATCATCCAGGAGATGTCACATTGATGTGAGGGAGTCCACCGTCGATTCATCATGTAGCAGTGTTCATTGGGAATCGATGACCGATGATGTGGAGTCGAAGACGAACAAGAGTCTGTTTCTAGAATCGCATTCAGGTGAGGGTTTCAATTTAGTGTTCAAAGCGTGATTAAGGTATGTTTACACCCGATCTGTTTTGCGTTGAGGTATCTGAATGTGTTATGGATAAAATTACTTCTGATATACCATCTATAGGCTCGTTTTACTAGTAGATATTTGTTTATATGAATCCTTATCTGTTGAACCGATTTTGGCATATTAAATTCACTGTTATCCAAATATTTCTTTTAAAAATCTTATCTATTTAAATGTTTTTAGTGTTTTTATTTCCATTTTTGTCGTATTCTACAATCTATCCCTTTATGATGTCGATTTAGAACATTATTCGTTGTTTCAGGGTTATCACATACCAGTTTTCCATCGTTTTGAGTATATTAAATACAAGTTCATTGTCTTTGTTTATTAGTATTTATAATTTTATTTTTTTATTACTATTTTTTTCAAAGATTTTCGGATCATCTTGTGTGGTATTATATTGATGCTTCACGAAGAAGCTCTTATTTACGTAAATTATATGAAATAAAATACATCTATCACCATTCAGTTGAATAAATAATTGTTTTCCTTGGATCGTCATTTTTGAGCTTGTTGTTGCTTTTCTTATATTTTATATGTCATGTGCAAGAAAAGCTATTTGATTAAAACATATTTAAATAGAAAAAAAAATTTATTGATGAACAGTAAAATATTGCCTCTATATAATCCATCCTTTAGAATTCACTTAGAATGTCATTTATAATCCCTAGAGTGGGGGAATTATAGATAGAGATTAGAAGATAGGAAGGAGATGTTTAATAGGGTCTGCTGCACAAGAAATTTTTAACGGACTGTCTATTTTATGCTATCTATTTTTTTGATTTGCAATATTTATTGTATTGAAATTTTTTTACCTTGATTTCAAAATGTATTTGAATTATCATAATAAATTACAGTGTTTTAATTTCAAAATTTTTTAAGGGATTGTGTATTTTAAACTACATTATATGAAATTGCATATTATTGTTTTTGTAAGGTAATTTTTATTATTGATTTCAAATTTATCTGTTCTATTTTTGTGCAAGGGAACATATTTGGATTTCAAATATTTAATTTTATAAATGAATTTTATGTTAAAAGATGATTTTTATGGGGTTTTGTTTTTTTGAAATCTATTTAATTTCTAGTAAGGGAATTTTTTTTATACCTTCCAATTTATAAATTCAATTTTCTTGTCTTCCATATGGACCTTTTTTTATTTATCTCAATTCATAACATATATTTTAATGATTTGCAACTATCAATTATATTGAAATTAATTTTCCTTATATTTATCATGTTAAATTATGTCATTTTATAATTAAAATGTTTTATTTTCCAAATTTTGTGAGATAATATTTAATCAAAAATTATGATTTTATGTTTCAAACTAATTTTTAAGCATAAATATTATGCATCATATGAATTATTATAATTATTTTTTGATTAATTATTTATTAAAATATATAGAGAGAGAGAAATTCATTATTTTTGGTGTTTTATGGATTTAAATGATGGATCTACATGCATGTCATACTCATATCACGATTATGTCCATATATCAGTAAGTTTTCATACACGAATACTCATATATATATATAGGTATATACATATATACTTCATCATTAATCAATCTTTACAAAAATGGATATTTATTGCAATATGGATGAAAATTTAAGTGTGTGGATGTTAATTGATCTTTTGTGTGATTATGAAACGTCATGTATCATGAGATTTGATCCTACCAAGTGGAATATAAAAGTTTCAGTAAAGATTAGTATTTATATTTTTCAAATAATGATTATAAATATATTTTAGAAACTAAATCACCAGTGAAAATTATATGTATATAAGGCAGTATTATAGAAAAATGTTTTATAAAAACCAGTAATTGAACTTTGTAAACAAGATAGGGAATTGGATAGTGAATCTATCCCTCAAGTGGGTAGGCCCTAGATAGCCTTCAAAGTTTCGAGTGGCCCCAGTTGTTTTGTTTATAAGAGCTTTCTTGATATTTTCCACTGAATCACTTGATTAGTTTTAAAATCATTTTCACAATATAATTAATTTTCAACGCATTATAGTATTTTTTAAGGGTAGTTCTAAAAACGTATTTCTAAATGAATATTCCAAATTCATTTTCAAAAGAATATTTTAATGGGATTTATCAATGTTTTTCAAAACCCCTAACTGGGCATCTTTTGGGCTCGCCATACATTTTCGAAATGTTTTCCACAATTCACCTTGAAATACAGAGTTGGTCATCTTTATTGTAGCATGCATGGAAGCGTAGTGGACAGTTGTTTTATTTTATTATTTCAACTCAATTAAATGTAAGGTTCTGTCTAGTCCTCCAGAACCTAAATCGGTAAAATAACCTCATTTGTTTAATGTGATTTGTAATTATTATGTTTATTTTAAAAAAAATTACACATCATTATTCAAGCACCAAGTCCGAAAGAGCGGGCTTGGGGCGTTATATAGTATGTTCCAACCAATGTTTGGAACATATCACTAAGAGGATAGTCTAATAGGTGCAACCTACATTATCGGCTGAATATAATATAATAACAACACAAATGATATAAGATATTGATGATGAATCGAAATCACATAATATCATGTGGGAAATATAACCATCTCAATCCATATAAAATAAATACAAGAACATGCCTCATAGGCTACGCACGAACACCTAATGTGATCAAACATAAAAAATTGTTCTTAAGGTTATATTGATGCATGCCAACATCTATTCTAGAAACCAATATAAAACATGTTATTTTGGAGTTCTTACCTTGTGTAAAACAATGGTCAATAGAGAGGGTCACCTATGGAGTCTAAAAGAACTAAAAAATTGTATAACCAAAGATGAATATGAATGATTTTGAATAATAGGATCAAGTTTAAGAATAATCCACACACTAAAGGTATTATAAAGTCAAATACATCATAGAATATCCACTTCTCATACTGATCTAGTTCTGATTGATGTGTAAATGCCATGTCATTAAATTCCTATCCTAAATATATCAATGATCAAAAAATGACTTTTAGAACCATCCAAATACCTAATATTCCATCAATGCATAGAAAATATTATTTTGTTTTACCAAGGAAAAAATATGGAAGTTAATCTTGATCAAGAAGGTAACCACCAAATTAAGAATGTAAGATTGACCCATGGTTTAGGCATAGAAATGAGGTGTTGGAGGGGAGGATAAGGCCTCAAAAATACTACAGAGGGATCCAAGCTCATTGGTATTTGACATAGAAGAAATATAATGAGGAAAATTGAAATGATATTAGTTTTTGAAAAAAATACACTTATTAGATAAGTTTCATATTTGGGATCCGACTGCTTCCACAAGAGAGATAGTTACATCCACTTACTTGATTGTAGCCATTAGGAGGATTTGGATCTACTCTGGAGCCCCACTAGCTATTTAATGGTCTATACTATCTATATGGTGGATTCTGTAGAGAATCACATCTACACAGGAAACTCACTGGTGATTCTATGTCTTCCCACTAGATTTTGGATGGGACGTATATATCTTAAAAGACTATATCATGTCCAACAACACTACTCAATCTGGCTCTAACCACCCAAATCACTCAAAATTACCACTAAATTCTTAAAAATACTCAAAATCTATTTTCCTGTGAAAAAAAAGAACACAAAAAAAGACGTGTCAAATTTCTCCCACTCTTATGACTTCTCAACCTCAAGAAGATTCCCCATCGGGCTGCTCGAATAACTCAGTCCTCTACAATGGAATGACTAGTTCCCAGCCCCATGTTAGTTCTTGAAAACTCATGTGATGTCATAAAACATGATCAATAGAAACTATATTTTCCCAGAAAACCATCTCACCACATTACACTATCTAAATTAGACTCTCCACAAAAATGTACCCAGCAATATATCAACATCCTAACATTCGAGCACATTCACAAGATCAAACTCATGCCTCAAAAATATATTACATATAAAAAAAATTATTGGTACCTATATAACATGAAAAAAGATCCAACTAATAGGTTTCTATTATATTGACTTCTAAAATCAAAAATTTACCAACATACCCTTGTGCTGAATTCCCTTACCACATCAAACATATATGACCTAACCCATGGGACACACACAAGAAAATATTTTCACATACTGTAAACTATAAGGATCATGTAAATTTATCATCATATGATATGCACATATTTCTAGGCATAACTAGTCATTTTTTAATCAACTACATCCACTCTAAGACTTCCTATATCATAGTCATCCAAAAAAATGAAGATTCACCTGTCTCATTCTTGTATAGTTGTGAATGATATGGTCGTCTATACAGAGCCTCAAATTGGAGAATCTGAATTGACAATTAAAATTTGTTATTTTAAGTGAACTATAATAGATCCAATTGATTGTCCCATAAACAATAAAATGTTGAATAAATTCTTGAATAATGTCTTCTAATGTTTGGATTATTCTCTCTAACTACCCAAAAGTCTGATGATGATAGGTCCTACTCCACATTAACTATGAACCCACTTCCTTTTTAATTACCTTCCAAAATTGTGACATGAACATGGAATATCTATGAGACACCTTATTCAAAGGCACTCCATGAAGCCAAAAAATCTCCCAAATATATATTTTTCCTACCTCTTCGACTGATTCCATATCTAAGATTGGTAGGAAGTGATCTACCTTGGCCAACTAATCCTCCACCACTGAAATGGAATCCCGACCTATTGGCGTCTAGTAAAAACATTTCAAGATGTATTTTCTTTACTTCAGCTGGCTTCCATATAGGTACTATAATCAGTTATATTAACTGTCTATATCTATTGTTCTTAGCCTCGATCTTTATACAAGTCATGCAATAAGATATAAATCTCACAATGGATATTTTTCTGTTAAACCTCTGGAACTATCATTTGATATCATCATACATTTTGGTCATTCCAGGTTTCACTACCCTATTTGAATCATGGGAGTAATTCATTAGATACTCTCTCATAGAAAAAAGGAACCATCAGATTACCATGAACTATAGTCACACAAAAAAGGTTCAAATCCCATCCTCAAATGGAATCATTTTCTGCTAACCAATCATGCTTCCCGACACACGTAGGGTCAAGCTTCTAACTAGTCTTCACTGATTCTAACAATGAGGATGTGATCACCGTGGTTTGATAATCCACTTCCCCTTGATCATATGCTACTCACACCTTCCCTTTCTCCAAAAATCCTTGACATTTCACTTTTATTCCGACATCCACACTCCCACATCATATTTCATCATGTTAATTACACTTAGATCTCCATTTGTTTCTCATGATCATATATCATATCAAAGTCAAAAACTTGTAAGTACACTACCAATTTCCTCTAATAATAAATACGGTCACACTATTAGAAAAAGTATTTCAATATATTATGGTCATTTAACTCAAAAACATCCAATCCAAATAGGTATTGTCACAAACATTATTGCAAATGAACCGAAACTACTAAATCTAATTCACAAGTAAGGAAATTCAGCTAAAGGATTCACTGCTGACAAGAATTATAAGAATCAACCTTGCATATATATATTAGAAAAACACACATGATAACACCAGAGATATCCTAATATACTTCATACCAAATATAAGGATTAAGAAGAATAAAAAAATGGACCTGACACCAACATCCTATGGTGCTATTCTAATATCTATTCACACAATTATGTCTATTCAAGATTAACTCCCTTCTTGGTCAGCAAGATCGAGGGAACATCCTGAAGATAGACACCATCAATAAACCTCTTTTGGTACCCATAAAAACCCAAAAAACCATGAACCTAAAAAAACCCTTGCTTGTACCCAATAGATGACAACATAAACCTTATTCTAGTCAACTAAAATTCCCACTTGAGAAACCATGTTCTGAAGAATTTGAACCGCTTATATCCAAAACTAACACTTCATATCTTGGCATAAAGATAATGTGCATGAAGACTACTAAATATGACATGATGTTCCAAAATTTGGTTCCAATATAAGGTAATATATTATGATATCATCAACAAAAAAATGATGATGGAGTCCATGTATGGGTAAAATATCTTGTTTAAGAGATCCAATATCCCCACATGAGAATTTTTCTATCCAAATGGCATAATGAGAAACCCATGAAACTCATAGTTTATCCTAATCTCTCTCTTGGATATTTCATATTCTATTACTTGAATATGATGATAGCTCAAATTTAAATCAATCTTATAAATCCTTTGGGATCCCATTAATTGATTAGAAAAGTCATTAATTATCTTCAATGTGTACCTATTTTTTATAGAGATCTGAATCAACATTCGATAGTCTATAAAAAGATGGATACTACTATCTTAATTCTTGGAGAAAAATTTTGAATAAATGAAAAGATAAGTTCTCAATATAAAAAATCATTTAGAATTAAGGTCATCCAGTTTCTCCAGAATATTTTTTTACTCATCTAGTCTCATGTGATATGGTGGAATTGATATGGTTAATGAACCATGTACAAGCTCGGTCTCAAACAAAACTACCTTATGTTGAGTTAAAATTGATAAATCCTCTACAAATACATATCGTCAAAATTATACCACTATAGGGAAAGACAATGGTTTCATTGCCTAATATAATTCTAGGATAATATTATCCACATGTAATGAATTATTTGACTTTTATGAGGGTATGTTTCTACCCTTATTTCCCTTATGTCTTTTTTATAGGAAAACACAAACTAATCCCATTTAGGCTATGTGAAATTTATTGAAATTCTATAACAATAAATGTGTGAAGAGTAGCTAGAAAACCATTAAATTGTAAGGATCTTGTAAAAACATTTAATTTCAGTAAGTCTGATGCACCAAACATGAAAAATTTAGAAAACCAAATAGGAAAGTCACGATAGATATAAAGATGATCTACTTTCATTTCTAGTGGTGTATCAATAGGCAACATCCCACAAGAGGAATTAAGAAGTAATTTTATCCAAAAAATCACTTCGCTAGATATGAATGAATAGTATACACCAATATGAAACCAGGGAATATATTATGTAGTTGAAATCTAGATCATACCATGATATTTGGAATGTACATATCCACTATTTGTTAATGTCTGATCAAATTCATATGTTCTTCCCAAAACCACTCCATGATGCGCCACTGGAACCAGATTCACCTGATTCACTGGACCTTGTGGCATAGGCACCTAATGTTGTGGTCTTATTCCTACCCTTGTTGTGAAAATCCATAAATATCTATTACAAAACCACTTCACATGATATATGTTTTAACACCGCTGGAAAATTTAGTGAAAATATGTATGCTCCTTGATAAACCATCCCATCCTCCCATTGTTGTATCAGCCAATAGAGTCACCCACCAAAGATGGATTCATAGAAACCCTACAATTCATTAAATTATGACCAATTTCTATGAATCTATCCTCTTACATCATATTCCTAATCCTAGAATAAGAAATTTGAAATATGATTGACATTGTACTTGTCGATCCACTAATATCTAGAAGAATAATTGTAGGTCTTTCTACATCAATACCCTTACTTATAGTCAGCACCTTCAAAATAACTGCAGTATAGTTCATTAAATCATAGTTCTTGACCCTTCTATTTTTGATGAAAGTGAAGGAAGGTCTCAAAATCATTAGCCTTATATGCCTCATTACACCAAAGAAGATGACTATAGTGAAGCAACTAAGTGAAACATGATGAGAAGGAAAACGTTGTAATCATACCCAATAAAATATCTAAAAACTCATGAGAATAATCCAACATCCATTAATCATGGAAGAACTACACCAAAAAATATTTTATGGAAGATTTCCCATGTCAGTCCTTCAAATAGATAACCTTGTGGTAGGACATCCCACTGCCATCGAGTTGTGCCTGGAAGCTTAACGGTTTCATGATTAACCATTTTTGTCCTCTAGTGTTTCTACCCGATCAAATATATTTTCAATGTCCTGTAACCAGCCCTCCACATCTATATTGTCTTTTGTGACCAGAAAGGATGGGGGTTTCTACCTCTGTAAGTTTCGATCAATATCAACCATCATCGGCCTATCCCTATGGGACCTACTTCCATAAACAAGAATTAAAAAAATTTCTCGGATGGATTGTTTATATATCCTAACCCACAAGATAAAGAAATGGATCATGATCTACTATATCGTATCAATGAATCAGTGGTGCAATAGACTATGTAATATTTAATTGGGGTTACTTTTCCCATATTTCCAAATCAAACAATTTAGAAAGAATATATCTCAAAAAAAATATATAACAAAGTAAAACACAAGGTTTCACAAAAATATATAACTAAAGAAGAAACCAACAAGAAAAATTCATATCCCCAAAAACACTACCCATAACCCAAGCTAAACTTATGGTACATTAATGTTAGTTACAACCACATATATACAATCAAGCATATATTTCAGAAGGACAAATAAAAATAATGAATGAAATAATGCACAAAAATCACATATCATAATTTCAATTGGAATTTTAATATTTTATCTCTATCTAATTAAAGAAAAATTTATATATAATCTGATCCTAGATTCCTAACAAGATGCTTGAACACGCACCAAATTCCATAAATCAGTATAAAAATATCATGCGCATCAATCAAGGTGAATTTTAAATATAGGTAACATCAAATATAAATAATTCCAATTATCTCATACACAAGAACTGACATAGATTCACCATCCCAGTCCCAACTATCATATAACCATTATATTATTTCCTAAATCAATGAAAATATAAGAAAAAAGTTAGTGAACCCATTTCTCTGATACCATTTTGTGACACCCTTCCAAAACCACCTTGTTTGAGTTATGATTCTATAAAATCTCATGTACCCCTCTCTATATAGAATTGGTTTACAACTGGTAGGTGGTTCCAAATAATAATCATAGGTAGAATACTTCCTCTGTAATAGATAATAAATTGAGTGAAATAATTTATGTTATATAAAAAAATCAACAAGGAATGAATGAATAAAAACTCAGAGTATTAGCATAAACAAATGGTACCAACCCATGAAGTATCATTATGGCATGTCAGACACATAAACTAGAACTAATGAAATATATCCACATAGGTGTTAGGTTAAATTAGAAGGTAAGGTAACTAAACAAAAACATTAGATACTATCAATCCTAAGGTCCATCATGCAATGCCAGAATCCCCTATTAATCTTGTTTAATCTTCCACCATGGGTAACTTACCCTTCACCAGATATTTGACCATAAAATTTATAAGCACACCAAAATTCCGGGGTGGGGGTCAACACAAGTCTCAATAGGAAACCAACAATTACATTTATCAGAGGTTCAAAGATATTTTTTTGTATTCCATGAATGTTAACATAGTATATATAACAAAAAATATTTACCAAAATCACAACATATATAGTGGGTCCTCATAGACCACCTCAACATACATCATCACTATAACAAAAATAACATCAACCATCCGCCTAACACATCATACTTAAGGGGATATCCCAAAAACACATGTAACACATCCTGTTGGATGGGATATAAAAATTATTTTGAGAATAATGTATGAAACATTCCTCTTGGGTGATATACCAATGAAATTAATATATATTATCAACTATAAATGATATAAGAGTATTACATGTGGTTCAAGATACAAATGATTGATAAAAATCACAACATATAAGGTAGGAATCATAACAATGAAAAACCACATGTAATAAATTAAATCACATGACCCACTCACAACACACACACCTCATGTGTTCAATCATCAAACATAGGTCTCATGGAGATATATAGGCATGCCAACAATCAATCCAAGAAGTCATATAGAAATTGTGCTAATTCCAAGTCACTCCTACCTTGGTTATAAGAATAATCAACAGAAAGGGTAGTTATCCAAGTATAAAAGAACCTTTTAATCCCAGAACCAAACCCAAATTAGAATTATTTATAATCAAACGATCTTGGTTATGAATAAAGCACACCCTAAAGGTGTCCCAAGGTCGCACTTTTATGAAAATATCTACTATCAATAATAATTTAGGTCTTATTGATGCCAAGATGGAAAATCCTTAAATTAGGGTGTCAATTCTATTAACCATTAATGAATACCCAGATAAAACTTTCCAAAACCATTATATTTTATTAACGCATTGATATTTTAATTGGACTTGATCGAGGGTAAAATACTAAAATCCATCAAGATCAAGAAGGAACTCAATGGATTAATAATGAAAGATTCATTCATTATTTCATTTTTTAATGGATGATTTTACAGAATAATAATTCCCAAACCCACTAGAGTGGTCCCCAAGGATTCTAGGAGTCATGAGATAACATATAGAATGAGTAAAACTAAAGAGATGTTGAGTTTTAAAAACAGTCATTTATGCTACGCATTGTTACTTGGTTTGAACTGACACAATCATCCAATAGGTGTTCGCCACTAGTTGGATGATGTCTACTAGTCATATATGGTTCTACCCAGGGGATCCATTAGTAGGCCAGTGGTTTCTAGGAAGAATTGATTCTTCCAAGGAAACCCACTAACCTATCAGTGGTTTCTCACAAGCAGGTCGGTGGGACTTTAATAGCTTAAAAAAACTACGTGTCCACAAGACCTATCTCAACCCATTTATAACTTCCCAAATTCCTCTAAACCAACTCAAAACAGATAAAAAATTCTTAAAATCTAAATAAATGTTAAAAATAGGGGTACCTGAAGTATAGGTTTCATAATTCATTTGGGAAAGATAAGACCATTCTATATTCCTTATGATATTAAAATCCATCCTCTATATATTCCAAAGTATTGGATCCCATTGAATCCTCATTATAAAAAACATTTTTTTGTACTTCCAAATCAAATCATAATCCACCTTGTTCTCCTTCCCATAGTGGTATTGTTTTTTGAATCCATAATCATTAATTACTTCAACTATCCCCTTTATTTAATATTAAACTCTTTCTATGTGAATATTTACGTCAATAATTTAGGATCCTTATATGTTCCACACCACTAAACAAATAGATAATTCCATTATTTATTAAAATTAAATATTACCGATGCCCATTCCAGATCATTATTTGGGGAATTGTTCTCATGAACCATAATATGGATTAATTCATAGGCTACTACAAAATCACTCTGCATGATATCATATGTTATTCCATTATTTGATGAATCGTTAGAGATAAAAAACTCCTATGCATTTCTGGGTAGTGTGGGTGCAGGTTCACTAACCATCCATCAATTTGGTACCTTAATGTTTTCCTCAAATTTATCTATTTGAAGAAACTTTGCGAACATCCATATCAACTAGGTTATTGGGTTTGATATTCTTGATAAATTTTGGAGAAATCATCAATAGTATCTACATAACTGAAAAAATTTATGGACTTCAGCTAATGTGGCTGTCCATTCCATTATTCAACAACTTTTTCCTATGGACGATCTAGAAATACCACCTTATTAACAATAACATGATCTAAGAATAATACTTTTTATAGCCAGAATTCATATTTCCAAACTTTGGTATATAGATTGTCTTTTTTCAATGAGTTAAAAGAAATCCTCAAATGATATTCATGAAATTCCCTACTATGGAAATATATGAGAACATATTCTATAAAAACAACCAAAAATTGATAAAGGTGATACCTAAGGACTCTATTAATTAAATCTGAAAATATAGAAGGATAATTAGTAATTCCAAATAGAATCAGTAAATATTCATAGTGTTCACACCTCATACATATGGTTGTCTTGGATATTTTCTCCTTTTTTACCCTTAAATGAAGATATCCATATAAGTCTTCAATATTAGAAAAACATTGATCCCCTCACAATTGATTAAAAATATCATAAATATGGGGTAGATGATACTCTTTCTTGATAGTAATCATTGTAATTACCTGAACATTTATAAATAAAATTCCCCTTGTCATTTAATTAGTTGTATTATAATGGAAAATGGATATAGAAAAGACATGAACTTATTTGGTTTTATTAAATCATATCATATATAAATAATTTTTAATCATCTTTACCACTGATAATATAGTCGTCGAATAGTGATAACATGATTAGTATAAATATTGGCTTTTAAAAAATCTTTTTAATGCAAACAAAGAGAGCAGTGGCCTCAACCAGTAGGATTGTACCCAATGATGTCCATTTATCCGAGCTTCCCAGGGAGATATAATCTCTAGTATTTTTCCTTGACCAATCCCAAGATCAGTTCCAAAAACTAATTCATGAGTGAAACCATCTATGGGAAAAGTTCAACAACATCGTGATCATGTCCCAAACCATATACGCTGAACCAGCCCATTAAATTCCCACCATCACACACCTTACCCTTAGGGTGTTTTTTGGTGTATTAAAGGTTTGTGTATGAATACCCTATAGATATGAGTATTTACATTATTTTTTATTTAATAACAGATATATTATTAGATAATTATTATTAATTTATGAATTCTTTTTATTTCTATACAACAAAAAATAAATAGTATTTTTTGGTAATATTAATATTAAATCACAGAACTAATTTTTATGAATCACAAGATTTTTTAATTAAGAAATATTTTAATAAAATATTATTATTAAATAATTTTTATTAAATTTATACAATCATATAATTTTAATGAAGTCAAATGTAATTTTATAAGGGTTCAAAAAGTGTTATAATCAAAAAACCCCATGATTTCATAGTAAATGATAATATTATATTAAAAGTTTAAATTCACATATTTATAAAATTAGATAGATAAAATGAATATTATTTTTTGGTTTTAAAATGTCAAAATTGTCAAATGGTAAATGTTTTATAATTTTATAATATTGTCGAATGGTCGAGTAAAAACATAATTCCATACAAATATACTTTGTGTATTATTACATAATAATGACTAAAAAGTGATGTAATAAATAATATAAATGTTACCCATGACCAATTATTTTTTTACCCTATCAAATAATGAGAGTTTAATTTTATTAGATTAATTTTATAAATCCATTATGATTCCTCCAAACCAATTAATATATTTAAATATTTTAAAATTGTTTCATTAAGAGTATGACTCACCTCCTCATCAGAAATGGTTTTATTTTACTATGTTCTTCACTTGGACTTATAAAATAATGTAAAAAATTAAATAAAATTTAGAAAATGTGGTCATAACCCATGGGTAGGTTTTCGGTTTTTGTTATTTTATTATATTGAGTCCAAAACCAATTTATGAGAAATAATAAATAAATCCCCAAACATTTCCTATATAAAATGACCAAAACTCCAATTTCAATTCAATAAATCTCCCTGAAGAATGTCCTTACTCAGACCACTTTTCTACAGAGTCCTCCCACAGTGCCCCGAAGCTCTTGTGAATCTCCTCCCAGACATTTGGAGTCACACACCCAAGTAAGAGATCCTCACCTTCTCTTCTTTTTTCAAGTTTCCTAATTATCTAATTCTTTAGATTTCGAATTACTAATGTTGGAACATGAATTTAAATTTCCAAATTACTTCCCATTTTAATTCAAAATTATTAAATATGCCTTTTTCTTTCATCAACCAATTTTATGAATTTTTATGTGATATTGTTATGCTGTCGAAATTTCAACGTAATTTTCCATTATAATAAACATGTGTAGTGAATTCCACACACATTTTTGATCAAGGGTGTCGACCTTTAAAAAAATATAGCTATTTTACATGGAACTTACATGTATATATTCCAAACTCTATTTCATATTAATAAAATTTGATCATAAATGAATCCATGTATTATGATCTATGTGGCACACATAAGAATGAGAATAAAATGAAAGTGACTGGTGCACATGGAATTATATAGAGCTATAATGCATTGGATAATGTTTAGTCTCATGAGATTTCATTTTGGGTTAGGGTGCGATCCTAATTGTTTTATGGGGATTTTTCCAAAATGATTTTTTAGAAGTTAACCTTAAAATATGTTTATGATGTTAAGTTTTATGTGTTTCCACATTTACCATGTTATCATATTTTCCATGTTTTCGTTACGATTTTCATTATATGTAATGCTTCATTATTTATGTTTATTATTCTCACTCTTACATTCCTATTTTCTATCATGTTTTAATTTATTCATTTTATTAATTTTTTTTATTCCCTTACTAGGATTTGTTTCTCACCCCTTTCTTATGTTTGTCCCTAGGTTATACCATGCGGTTTTAATTTTGAGAATGTTGAGAAACATTTCAACAAAGATAATATATTTACTATTTAATTTGTTATGTAATATACCAAATTCTCAAATAAACTATACTTATCAATATTTTGGGTTTTATTAGCTGTATTCTTATGTAATAAATCATGTATTAATGTGAAATAAATTATAGTTTTATTAATGTTTGTATCAATGTTAATGTTTGGTTATTTTTAGGATTAGGACAAGAAAAATGCAGTGAAAGTCGTTGATATGAGAGTATAAGAAAACAAAAATAAATTTTTGTAAGAATAGATTAATTGTTTTCTTAAGAAAATACATCTGTTTCTGGATACTACAAGTGGATAGGGATCTGGCACCGATATATATAGAGGTAACAACTCGGATAAGGTGCATTGGGCCTGATATGACGTAAAATGGTACACAACAATGGGCCTTATTGTGCTCCTATTTTGACACTCCCAAGGGATATGATTTGGTAAAATTAGAAGCATGTAATGAACAATTATTATGGGAACATAAAACCCCATATGTGTATAATTTTGGAAATAGGTCACAGATAACATAGAATAAATCCTATAAATTTAAAATTTAATGAATTAAATTTAATTTATATGTTATAAATTTAATGCCATTTAATTTCCATTTATGTGTATAATAATTTAAAAAACCTATCCCTAATGTTACCTTTATTCTATCTATTATCCAAAAATATGAGTAATTGGGTAAACAATAAGTGTGAAAGGAAATTTGATGACTATCCTAATGAGATACCCAACCAAATAGGAGTGGGAATCAAAAGCATTATGATGACACTCTCTTATCAAACTCATGTTTTGAATAGAAAATTTAATCATGATTAGTTCCCAAAACACCCAAAGAAAGGGAAAGCTACAATTGATATATTTATATGACAAAGGCCTCTAACATTAAATAGATCATCCAATCCAATATTCATTGAACAAAGAATCAAGTCCATTGAGAAGATATTCTCCACCTTTAAATGTTTTGAACAAAAGAAGGTTCTCCTAAATATTTATCATTTGGAGGGTGAAGCTGATTAGCGGTGGACATTGATTAAGAATATGAAGCCAAAGTAAGAGATCTAAGTGAAGGGGTTCGATGAATTTTGTAAAAAAAATCAATAAATATTTTCCCCACACTTTCCAATATAGAAAGGAAAGGTATTTCCTTCCCCAAAAAATGATGGTGAATATATCAGAACATATGAGGGAAACCTCACAATAATTTCATGATATGCCTTCTTCTTCTTTGTTACCCCCAAATGGAAGGTTGAACACTTCGTTAGTGGCTAATACATAGTCTATGAAAATCATTGAGGATCCCTGAAGTTGATAGTTATGAGAAAATTGTCTAATGTTTCCTAAAATTTGAAATGGATATTAGATAATTTCAATCATATCATGGGGATAACAAGTGTAAAGTTTAGTTTAATTATAGAAGTCTGATTGAAAAATAAAATGGTGCCATGAAATTTCAACATCCAAATTATAAAATGTGTGATAAGAAAAACCCAATAATTTTCCTAAGGGGATTCAAGAAATTTTTTAGGTGCTGGAAGGAAGGACGACTAATTAGGGATTACTAACAAGAGAAATCCACTAATGAAATAGAGGAAAGGAATGATCGATTAAACTATGATCACATTGTTCATTAATTCAGCTATAAGGAACCCAATAACATTCCAATCAAATACAATAAGCCAAGGATTTTTTGAGACAATTAAAAGCCTCTAAGGTAGTAAGGTACATCTTTTTCCATCACAACCACCAAGGTGGATCCCAAAAATAAAGTGGTGATAGGTGTGCTAGTTATTCATTCAAAAATTGAAAATATACTTTTCTATTATGGTTCTATGAATTCCTTCGCATCCTGAAATTTTAGTAGAACCATTCAGACACCACCACGCAGCGTGGATGTAGAGATATCATTGAAATTTTAAAATGGAGTAGTTGTTGAAACCCAAGTATATAACTCATCCCCCATCAAACTTTGTGCGTTGAACACACCAACCAACCTTGTAATACTACCTTTGGTGGAATTTCATGTAATTATCAGAATATATTGGATTTCCCTATATAGATCCAACATAAATTTTTGAGGGAAAGAAATAACACTCTATATTGTGAATCATCCTTTGATTCTATACTAGTTCTTGGTGGATAATGTATCTTCCTTAGAACCATCATCTCAATCATTGATATTATTTCTCTATGAGAAAGACTATCATGCTCAAATGAATGAGTTTGAGTAAAATATAATCCTTGAAGACATGCCCATTTTGATGGAATATTTTGACGTGTTTCACGAGGAATTCCCTAGACTTCCTCAAAGATGAGAGGTCAAATATTATACTGAGCTTATACCTAGGCTATTTCCATTAACCAAGACACTGTATAGAATGTATATTGTGTAACATGAGGAGATGAACAAACAACTATAGGAGAATCTAGATAAATGGTTCATACACCCAAGTGCTTCACCAAGGGGTGTAATAGTCCTATTCATCCTGGGGAAAGAACTGTCAATGGGCCTTTGCATTGACTATCATGCGCTCAACAAGAGCAGGATAAAGAAAAATTATCCTCTACAATGGATTGATGACTTGTTCCATCTTCTTTATAGATCAAAATACTTCTCCAAGGTGGGTCTTTGGTCAAGATATTTCCATGTTATGTTGAAGAAGTTTGATAACCCCAAGACTACTTTAAGTACAAGGTATGGGCACTATGAGTTCATATTAATTCCACTTGAACTTACTAATTCTCCATAAACATTTTTGGATGTGATCAACATAGTATTTATAGATTAAGATAATAAATTTTTTATAGTATTTAGATATGATTCTCTAATATACTCCATATCCAAGTAGGAGAATGAGGAGTGTCTGAGAACTATGTTAAAGACCATGGGAAAGGAGAATCATTGTGAAAATTATAAAAAATGTGATTTCTGTTTGAAGGAAGTCTCGTTATTGGAACATATTATTAGAAGAAATGGGATATCTACTGACCCTTAAAATATAGAATCAATTTAAGGATGTAAGAGACCAGAATCTATGAGAGATATCCATAGTTTCCTTGTATTATCTATGTACTTTAGTCAATTTTTGAGAAATGTGTCATGATATTCAAACCCTATAACTAACATAACCTAGACCAGATTCATGTTTTCTTCGAATGATGAATTTGAAGAGTGCTTCAATGAGTATAGAAGGAGGATTATCATAACCACTATCCCCACACTAAACATAAGTGGATAAATTTTCATTGTATTTAGTGATACTTTGAAGATGGGCTTGGGCTATCAGTTATTTTAGAATGAAGAATTCATAGCCTATGCATCAAGGTAGTTAAAATTTCATGAATACTACTACCCAGTGTGTGGTCTAGAGATGGATGTAGTGACATTCTCTTTGAAAATATGTCGGCAGTATCACTTTGGTGAGAAGTGTGAAATATATAAGGATCACAAAACCCTAAAGTATATATTCACAACAAAAAAGATGAATATAGACCAATAGATATTGTTAGAACTGATCAAGGACAATGACTATTCAATTCAGTATAATCCTAGGAAATAGAATAAATTTTAGGATTCTATAAGTACAAAGGATCCATAAATAGCATCATTTATGAGAATTGGGAATGATTTGGACTTATTATATCCTGAAAGGATGGAAAAGGTAATTATAAAGGAAGGAACACCATCAATCCTTCCATAAATGATTTGTCTGCTATTAATTCTAGAGTGATTAAAGTATTCTCAAAGGGATGATATGTGAATTAAGAAGAAATTGGAAACCAAAAGAAAACGTAAATCCTTGGAGATCAATGTTAATGAGGAAGAAGTTGGGAGATTGGGTTCATGACTATCTGTACCATCAATTCACGATTTAAATAAGGAACTCTTGGATGATGCGCATAGTTTGAATTTATCCATTTCACTAGAAATCAAAAATATGTATCGAGATCTCTGATAACACTCTTTGTGGGACAATATGAAGAAGGAGATTGCAGAGTATACATTAATATGTTCTAAATTTCATCAAGTGAAATCGGAAAATAAAAAATTCAAAGCGGATGATGAAACCCTTACCCATACCAACATGGAAATGTAAAAAATAACCCTAGTATTTGTCACCGTACATCCGAAGATATCCAGGGGAAACAATTCTATATGGTTTTTTCTGGATCATCTGATAAATACAACTCATGTTATAACAATTCGAGATGAATTCTCAATGTATAAACTTTCAGGGATATACCTCATAGAAGTGGTAAGGCTACATGGAGTACCACTATTAATTGTATCTGATTGAGATCTGAGATTCACCTCCATGTTCTAGAAGAGTCTCCAAAACAATCTTAAAATAATTCTTAACTTCAATACAGAATGTAATCCAAAAACTGATTTCCCATCTGAGAGGACTATTCAAATAGAAGAATACATGTTATGAGCATATTCTATGGACATCCAAGGAGGATAGGACCAACATCTACGTATGGTCGAGTTATCTTACAACTGATGTTTCAACTCAATCATCCAAATGGGTCCTTGTGAATCCCTTTTTGTGAAGAGTTTTAAAACACCAACATGTTGGGAAGAAGTTGGGGAACAAAAATTTCTAGGTCCTGAAATGGTTTAAGAAATGGTGTTAAAGGTTAACACCATTCAGTAGCACATCAAGGATTCTCAGAGTCAAAAAAAATACCTATATTGATAATGTTCGATGAGACCTATAGTTTGATGTTAGATACATGGTTTTCCTCCACATATCTACATGGAAAAAAAGATGAGATTTGTGAAGGGAAATCTCAGTCCAAGATAATCATCCCCTTTATGATCCTTGATCGCATCAGAGAGGTGGCCTACCAAATTTCACTCCCACCTAACCTATCTCAATTACAAGATATATTTCATCTACCCTTCTTGAAAAAGTACATACTATACCCCTAACAGGTACTTAATCAAAATTTGGTACCATTAGAGAATGACCTTTCTTATGAGGAATAGTCTGTGAAGATCTTATATCCTAAAGACAATGTTCCACGAAATAAGATAATGCACCTGGTCAAAGTGTTTTAGAGAAACCATAAGTTTGGAGAAGAAATGAGGGAACTAGAGGAGGTGATGAAATAGAGTTACCATTATCTATTTTAATTCGGGAAAAGAAAATTTGGGGGTAGAAATATCTTAAAGGGGTAACATTATAACGACCCAAACTATTATAAATAAAATTCCCCTTGTAATTTAACAAAATGTATTATTATAAAATATGGGTATAGAAAGCACATGAAATTTTTTGGTTTTATAATATATTGTAAGATTTAAATGACTATTAAGAATATTTAGCCTTAATAAAATTGTCATGGAAAAATGACAACATGAATAGTAAAAATATACGTCTTTTAAAAATCTCATTCTCAAAGAAAAAGGAAGTGATGACCACAACCATTAAAATCACACCCTATGATGACCATTTATTATATCTTTCAAGGGATATAACAGCACTGGGATTTTCTCTTGAGAGAAACCAATCAGAGATCCAACGACTTATGAATGACCAAAATCATTTATGGTAGAAGTTCATTCTCATAGAGATCACATCCCAAACCACGTATGATGAATCACCCCATGAAATTCCCACCATTACTCAGCTTACCCATAGGGAATTTTTAGGAGTATGAAAGGGATTCATATCAATTCCCTAGCTATAAGATTATGTAAATTTTTATTTATAGAATAGTGGATATATTTTCATTATATTATTTTCACTTTGTAAATTATTAATATTTTGATACAATAAAAAAATAGTATTTTTGGGTAATATTCCAATTCAATTAAGGAACATATTTTGACCAATTAAAAAATATATAATTAATTTTTTGATAAAAAAATATTAGGAAATAATCTTTATCAACAATAAATGATCATACAACTTTTATGTAGTCAAATGTAATTTTTATAAGGGTTCGAAACTATTATTGTCTAAAAACCCAGAATTTCTTAATAAATGTGAATTATCATACTAAAATTGATAATTCAAATATTTATATAATTATTTAGATATAATGAATATTATTTTTTGAATAAGAATGTCAAAATAATCCAATGGAGGTTTTTTTCATGATTTTCTGAGATATTTGATTTTTTTGGTAAAAATCAAAGATAGTTTCAATATACATTGTGTATTATGGCATCATAATGACCCAAATGTGATCTAATAAATAATATAAAATGTATCGATGACTAGATATATGTTTTATATTTAAAATAATGATATTTTAAGTTTATTTTAATAATTTTATACAGCCAAAATGACGCATCTGAAACCATTAATATCAATTAAGAATTTAAAATCATTTCTTTAAGAGTATAAATCACCTCTATAGAAGCAAGGGAATTATTTTATTAATTTTGGAACATGGAATTATAAAATAATTATAAAAACTCACAATTTATAGAAACCATGGGAAAATCATTGTACGGTTTTTGGTTTTGGTTATTTTTTTATATAGAGTTCAAAACCTAAGTTTCATAAATAATAAAAAAACCCCTCTACCTTACTTTTTAAACTAATACAACCTATAATTTTTCAACATTAAAAGTATATTAATAAAATCATTACTCCTTCATCTCATCTATAGAGTCCCACAAAGGTACCTCCATGATGTCACGAAGCTCATCCCAAGAATTGGGAATCACTCACTCAAGTAAGGGATCCCAAATTTCCCTTATTTATTCAAGTTTCTTTATTATATTATGACTTCCATTTCTAGTTACTAAATTCGGTACATGTATTTATATGCCCCTATTATTTCCCATTTTATGTTAAAATTATGATAGACCAATTTTTAGCTCCCTAACCAATTTTATAAAATTTTAATTGACGTTTTTATGCTGCATAAATTTCACAATGACTTCTCCATGCCAAAACAATTGTATAGTGAATACCATGCCCATTTCTTATCAAATGTATTAACCTTTATACACATATACCTATTTTACTTGGTAATTACATGTATTTATTCCACATTAAATTTTTCTGGAATAAAATATAGTGATAAATGATTCCATGTATTATGATAAATGTGTCATACTTAAGTATGAGAATGAAATGAATGTGATAGGTTCAATCACAATTATATAGCACTACAATGCATTGGGTAAAGTTTAGTCTCATGAGACATCATGTTGGTAAATATAGTGAATCTCATTCCTTTATGGGATTTTTTCCATCATGATGACTTGGTATTTAGCCTTGACATATGTTTATGATTCATTGCTTTAAGTTGTTGGTACATTTCATATATTACAAAATTTTCCATGTTGCCTTTATAATTATCATATAATGTCATACCTCATTTTTCATGTTTATTATTAACACTCCTACATGACTATTGTCTATCACTTTTCAATTTTTTCTTGTTATTACAAGTTTATTTCCTTACTTGGCTTTATAGATCACCCATTTCTTTTGTAAGTCCCCACGTTATCCCATTCAATTTTAAGTGACATCATGTGAAGTACGTTTTCAATAAAATTGATGTATTTCATATTTCAGTTTTTATGTAATGTAAATAATTTCCAAAGAAACTATACTTCATGATCTTTTAGGTTTTATTAAGTGTAATATGATATAATAAAACATGTATTAATGTGAAATGAAGAGTAGGGTTTTTTTAATACTGTTATGTTCTCGATAATCAATGCGAGAAAAAAAATTGCCCATTTTTATTCCCAACAAAAACGAATTGGAGGACTCCATGGGGATACACTTAGCTAAACGAATCCCTCATCTAGATTATCTTAAATTCACTTCTTCAGTTATATTAACCCCATCAAGTAAATATTATAATGAGTCATTAAAATAGGCAAAGAAGCTAGTATGAGTTCTATTAAAAACTCATCATCACAATTCAGAGAAATATTATACAAATATTCATGAAATATTTATTTATATTATAAAAAAAATAGGCATATATTTGTTGCTAAGTTTATAAAGAACCATTTGAGATAGATACACCTCAAGAATGGGTAATAGGACAAATAAAATATAAGTAGTGTACATTTGAATTTTATATACATCCTAGCACCAATATAAAATAATTAGTTAATTTTATATATCACATGTGGCTTCTCATCAAAGGTGATTGATTTGGACTCTATATGAAGAGAGTTAGTCTATTACCAAAAATCACATCAAATTCCCCCATAGGGAGAATAATAATATTTTAAGGAATCTCATTCCCACAAAATTCTATCATAGGGAATAAATATACTTGATAAGTGATCAACAAACCATTATAGGTTTTCAATAATAATTAAACATTGATTAATTGATATGGGAATATCATAACAATTTAAAATTCTATAGATATGATATATCCTGTAAAAAATGAATCACATAAGATATTTTTAGTTCTCATGTGGATGATAATTAAACCTCTCACCACCTTGTCCTCAATACACACTACATTAATTATTATTTTATGATTTATCGCATTATCATTTGCCTTAATTAGTTTTGGACACTAATATTCATGAGTAACCATTATATTGAGGCACCAGTTGGAAGAATTCCAAAACTCTTTATAGTTATAGCATTGTAGTGTGGGTGGTGCATTAAACTTATCTTACTCGTCACTATTTTCACTTTGTTTCCTCTTTAAATCTCTTTGGTGTTCACTTTCTCGATGGACCCCCTTTCTATACTTGTAACATTTACTAGTACCATGGTGATAATTTCCACAATAATACTTTCCACACTACTAAAATAATTGATGATTAATTTTCATTACACAATAGTTTCTATTATTAAAACTTTTTTGAAAATAATATTTATCTTCATATCAAAACTATGATAATTATGGGAATATATGTTCTATATTTCTACATTGAGATCAAAACAAATGATTTTTTCATGGATAATAAAGTATGTTATGGCTAGATCCTTTTGAGGAATTGGTTTTAATCCATTGAATAATCGAACAATATTATTTCAATATTAAAGATAAAAATATAAGTGTACCTATAAAATCATATAATGTTTTTCTCTTGGGTACTAATTTATTCATAATCCTTCTTCTTAATCTGAATGAATTTCTATTATTTTTTATTGTGAAGAGTTAAAGGAATGTACTTAATGAAAAATTACATTTTAAGCTCAACCAATTCAATGAATTCTATTGCATAATTTATCTCATTTTATTAATAAAATTACACCAATGATATATTTATCCTTACAAATTATTTACTTCAAGGAAAAAAGTTTGATCTGATCACTAGATAATGGGTAATATCATTTCATATTTGCTGATCCATTGGTCTATAAAAAGTTCATAAAAGGACCTAATGAAAAAATATATATGCTTTATCATGAAATATAATTTGGTCATCGTTACATTTGATTCTCATTAGGAAGCTCAATAATATTCACACAATGAGCTATTTTCATGATTATAATGGAATTATTTTGAATGCCTTCACCCATGAAAAGTTTGAAACATAACATAAACATTCATATTAAAACTATAATATAAATTTAAATACTTTAACCATAAACCATGAATGGTATAAAAATAACACATCCACAGTTATACATATCACAAAACCTTCATTACAATATGGAAGGTTTTATCATAATAAATCAACTTCAAACAAGTGTAAAATCTATCAAAGTATGTTGACATAGATGAAATCAAAACTGTTTGAGAGAAATACCTCTTTCAATTTTGAAGTAATTAAAAAGTCATGTAATAATAAAAGAAAACATTTATTTTGAAAATATTCTTATAATATTTTAAGGGAATCTTCGAAAGTGTTATAATGACAAAAAATAGTTTGACTCGCCGTATAAGTTAAAAAAATATTCTTTCCTTAATTTTGTCGAAAATTTCATAAAGCACCTTGTTTGGAAAACAACGAAAAGATTACATTATAAAAATTTTATAAAAATTAAAAAAATTGGTATAAATTACTTTAACCCATAGTCTAGGAAATAGAAAAAATATTTTGCAATGAATTTTTAAGAAACACTGATGTAGATTATAAATAGGTCCTCGTAGATACTCACGTATAAACAACCTTGGATAATGAAGAGATTATATAATTAACCCTTAACATTTAATTTATCTTGGTAAAGGGTATGTTAACCTCTTGTATAATAGTTAAATAATTGTTACTAAATTATACTAGAACCACATACAAAAATATTATATCATATATGATCTTCTAATATTTCTCTGTTAATAGTATTTTAGTAGTATCATTGTTTCAGGTGTTAACTGATTTGTTTTCCTGTATTTATTTTATTATGTAAGTCATGTTTGTTATGAATATGACGTATTTGATTCATATCTAGAATGATATTAAGTTCCTAAACATTATTTTTAGTCATAAAATGAAAATTATTCTCAAATGGTTACGATGGGAAATGAATCTCATCGCGTTCATGAAGACGGCAATCCGTACATACACACGAGAGGCAATATAATTATATTGATGGTGAAATCATATATAATTGGAAGATATATCGTATATAAAGAATTATTAACATGTTATATTTATTATTTACATCAGTTATACTCATTATTATACCTATCAAACTAATGAAGTGATTGAATAACAAACTACACCACGACGAGGAGACGGTAAGCCATACGTATGCATTTATGGTGACTTTTCATTCATAAGATGTATTGAATAATGAATATGGTTGTACCATAATTATAATAACATAAAAGTATGTATAAGGTACTAGAGTTATTTTTTTTTTATGGAAACAACAAAGAAATAGAAAGTGTAAGAAGAAAATAACTTTGAAAGAGATGGTGAAATTATTCCCTCTTCTTAGGGTGATTGCTTTTGAGTTGATCAAAAGGGATCCATAGGATAGATTTCTGATCAAATTAAGGCCTCTAGAAAAAAATTTGGGCACTTTGGTAGATATTTGAACTATTTTTTGCAGATCCAAATAGATTTGGAGGTTTGATTTTGAGAGAAGGGAAAGTGCTCTTTTATAAGGGAGGTGAGAGTCACTTTGGGAAAAGTTTGAGATATTATTTTATTATAAAATCATATTTGGTTGATAATGGCTCCAAAATGATTTATTTCGAGGATATGGTTGGGATGGGTCGTAAACCTCTCAACCAATAGGTTTTAGAGAGGTTTAGGTCACTATATTAACCTTATCTTTTAGATTTAAATCTTAGTTAAATAGTTTAACTTTTACCATGTATTCTTGTATTATTATAATAAATGGTTAATAAACATAATATAAATAGCCATGAGAACCAAAAGTGGTTAATTATTATTATATCAAACCTTATATAATTCCATTGGTTGAATCCTATATTTTTAGGAATATTATATCAATTAATAATATAGTATTTTTTAAAAACTCATTTATTTTTCCACTGTTTGGTATTTTTTTTGTGAATTTAATAAAAACATTATCAATTCAAAAAGAATTATTTAATACACCCTAACATGTCATATTAACCTAAAAAATTATTGTAATTCATCATAAGTCTCAATTAACATTAATTTGGATATTTATAATATCTATTATTTTAATCTTTCATTAATAAGGTAATTACTCCATCATCACTGTAAAATAAATAAATTTAATTATTTAATGTTTAAAATTAATTAATAAAATAAAATTAAGTAGGAAATTTTTTTATATTTCTAATTAATAGTTATATTCTAATTTATCTAATATATAACCCTATATTCAAATTGTTTAGTTATTAAACATTAAATTTATCACTTTTAAGTATTCTTTAAATAAAATAATAATAAATGTCCTAATCTAATACAAGTGGACGAAAAGGATATTATATTATTCCTAAGTTTTATTTTCGTCTACATACACTTATCTAATAGAATTATTACATGTTTTTGGGTAGTTATAATATAATTGTTTTACCATTAATTACCCTATTAACTTTTAATGGTGGTAAATAAAAGTCAAAAGTTATTATTCACCAAAAATTAGTTCAATCTTATTAAACCTCATTTTACTTACTAATTTCAATCATGTATCTCAGATTTTTGAAATTCAATTAACAGAAGCAATAAAATTATGTTTTATGCAAATTTACAAATGCACCTAGAAGGTGGGTAAAAGACGGTAAAAAGTACAATAAAAGTTTATATATCTAATATTCTTATAAAATGACTCCAATGAATTACATTGAACATATATAGGTATTATGTATCTATTTTTACCTAATATAAATTTAAATAAAATAACTAATTATTTAAATAAAAAGTCGGTTTTAAACAACAACGCATTATTTTTTTCACTATTCATCAAAAAATGAAAGTTGATAGAAAAATACCAAAAATTCACCCTAAGCTAATTATGATATTCCAAATCCAAAAATGAAGTCCATTTTGAAAAATAAAATTATAAAATTTCAAAAAGTGGGTATTACTATTCATAACGTCTAGTTTGACTGGTCGTGGTGTGTTAGAACCTGAAGATGCGTACAACGCAAGCTATTGCATTAGTCAAAGAGAACCATATCATGGAAGCTTGGGGTTTTACATTCTTCCCTAATTTAAATAATTTCATCATAAAAATTCCTAAAATATTACTATATAAAAATATTCGGGTGGCACTTCATCATAAGTTCCCCGGGTTCCCATGTTTCATCTTCCATCTTATGGTTTCTCCATAGAACATTCACCAGACGTGTCATCTGGTTCCTCAGCACTTGTTTTCTGGTATCATAATCCTGAAAGACTCTTCACAATAAGACATATTGGGTTCTATTTCTATTTCTTCATAGGTGAGTAAATGTGTTGGGTCTAGCATATATTTTCTTAAGAATGACACATGGAACACATCATGATCCTTGGAGAGACTTTAAGTCGTTTCCAAACGATAATCCATAACTCCAATTCCATATATAATTTTTAAAGGCCCGATGTAACTAGGACTTAATTTTCCCTTCTTACCAAATCGTATAACACCATTCCATGGAGATACCTTCAAGAAAACATGATCTACTACTCGAAATTCCAAATCTTACCTTCGGTTATTGGCATATATCTTTTTCCTACTTTGAGTATATTTGATGTGGGTTTGGATAACCTTCACCTTTTCCAATGTTTCCACAACAAGTTCTAGGACTACGAGTTTTCTTTCACCAACATCATCTCAAAAAGTTAGTGTGAAACATCTCTTTCCATATAATGCCTCAAATGGTACCATGTGAATACTTGAATGGAAGCTATTATTATCGGAAAATTATACCAGAGGAAGATATTGATCCCACATAACTTGAATATCAAGTAATAAATATTTCAACATATGTTATTTGGTTAGAATAGTCTGTTCTGATTGTCCATAAATTTGAGTGTCGTAGGTAGTGCACAAAAGAAGATCAGTATCCAGGGTCTTCTAAACACTTTTCTAGAATCTTGATGAAAAACGGGGATAATGATCAGAAACAATTGATATGGGTACACCATAAAGTCTTACAACTTAATTAATATCTATTATTCCTAAACGTTCAATTTGTAAATCTTCTCTTATAGAAAGAAAATGGGATGAACTGGTAATATGATCAATAATTCCCCATATTGCATCATTCCTTATAGGAGTATTTGGTAGACCCATGACAAAGTCCGTCATAATATCATCACATTTCCACTGAGGTATGGGAATAGGTTGCATGAATCCTCCAAGATGTTGTATTATAGCCTTAACCTGTTGAAAAACCATATATCTTGACACATAATCAACAATATCCCTCTTTATGTTGCCCCACAAAAAACGTTCCTTCAAATCTCTACACAACATGGTGATCGTAGAGTGTATAGAGAAACTGGAGCTATGAGCATCATCCAGCAATTCCCTTTTTAGATCAGCTATATTAGGAACAAAACGTCTCTTCCCAAATTTCCAAATTTCATCTTCATATATGACGTTAATCAATCTCCCATCATTCATAGCTTTTATTTTCTTTTGAAACTCCTCATCATCAGTCTGAGAACTTTTTATCCTTTCTAGTAAAGATGGATTGTCAACCATTTGAAAAATTATTGATGTTGCACCTTCCATGATTATTCTCATATCCATCATTACTAGATCCATTAACATAGGATACCATTAAACTCTCATCTTGTTCAAAACTCCATGATCCTTTCTACTCAAAGCATCTTCCACCTTATTTTCCATCCCTAGGTGGTATTGTATAGTGAAATCATAATCTTTGAGTAGTTCAAGCCATCATCTTTGCCTCCTATTGATTTTTTTATGTGAGAAAATATACTTCAAACTCTTTTTATCAGTGTATATCTCACATTTTTCACCATAGAGATAGTGTCTCTATATATTCAAAGAAAATATTATTGCTTCTAACTCAATATCATGAGTGGGATAGTTTTGTTCATGAATTTTTAGCTATTTTGATGCATAATCAATAACTCTATCATCCATTATAAGGACACAACCAAGTCCCCTCTTTGAAGCATCACAATAAATAACAAACACATCATTCCTCGATGGTAGAGTCAATATATGTGAATTGACTAATCTTATATTGAGTTCTTCAAAACATTCTTCGCAATCTTTTGTCCAAACAAATTTAACCCCTTGACATGTGATCTTTGTTAATGGGTTTTCCAATCGTGAAAAATTCTGGATGAAACACCAATAATAACATACTAATCCAATAAAATTACATAACTCTGTTATGCTCGTCAGTGTTGTCCATTCTTGTATTGATCTTATCATAGATGGATCAAGTGAGATTCCATCCTTTGAGACAATATGGCCAAGAAAAGAAATTTCTTGAATCCAGAATTCACACTTGCTAAACATCCCATATAATTCATTTCCTCTGAGGGTTTTCAGAATAGTGTGTAAGAGACTTTCATGATATTTATAAATATTGGAGTAAATCAAGATATCATCAATAAATACCACTAAAATGTCATTAATATATTCCGTGAAAACATTATTCATTAGATCCATGAAAAAATATGGTGCATTAGTCAGTCCAAAAAAAATAATATAAAATCATAATGCCCGTACGTGGTTCGAAATATTATTTTCAGAATGTCTTCCTTCTTCACACAAAACTGATGATATCCAAATCGATGGTCAATCTTTGAAAAATATTGGGCTCATTGAAGTTGTTAGAATAAGTAATCAATGTGTGGTAGGGGATACTTGTTCTTAATTGTTATAGCATTAATCTCACTTTTGTCAATACACAACTTCATAGATCCATCTTTCTTCTTAAAAAAAGAACAGGGGATCCCCAAGGAGAAACACTAGGAAAAATAGATCATTTATTACTCAATTCCTCTTGTTGTTTCTTTAGTTCCACTAATTCTAAAAAGTACATTCTATAAGGGGTCTTCGATATAGACCTTGAATCAGGAATAAAATCAATGGAAAACTAAATTTCTCATTTTGGAGGATGTCCTGGTAAATCCTATGGAAACACATCAATATATACTTTCACAGTAGTTAAATCCTCTATTTGAACATTCATATCCTCACCCACAGTTATTTCATTCTATTCCTCCCCAATAATTGAATTTATTTGAGCTACTCGGGGTGGATCTATATAAGAATCAGGTGGTGACATTTATTCTATAAAGATAAGGTAATCTTTATTATCATCGAAAATAGTAACCTCCTTATTCTTACAACAAATTTTCACATCATGGTATGAAAGAAAATCCATATCGAGGATTATATCAAATTCAATCATGGGTATGATGATGATATCAGCAGATAAAGAACATTTATATGCCCTAATGGGGACTGATTCACAAAACATCATTGTAATGCTACTTCCCTTAAGAGTTTTGACTGAAAAATTCCTTATTAAATCAAATTGGAAATATATAATTTTAATAGCAGACTGGGAAGATATAAAACAACGTGATGATCCAGAATCAAATAAATCATTTGATAAATTTGAGGAAACTATTAAATTCCCTGCCACCACGCCATTCGGAGCTTCAACCTCAGTAGTAGTGATCACATAAGCTTGGCCTTTCTCCATTGGCCTTTTCTAAGGTAAGTTTCCATGGTGCTTAGGAAGTTCATTTTCATAATTCCACATTTCTCTACAATCATAAAATTCAATACTGACAACCTCTTTCATACCCTTACAATCACGATCTCAGTATCCTTTTTCACCACAATTGTAATAGAATCACATTCCATTCTGGAAAGTACCAGGGGCTTTCTTCCCACATTTACCACATGATGGAAATTAAACATTTCCCTCCTTCCCCTTATTTCCATTTCTAGAGTGTTCAGTAGATCTCTTCTTCTCTTTCTTTTCTTTAAAGTCATAAGACTTGGAGAATTTATTTTCATTCTTGATGGAACATAAAAAATATATTCATACGATGAGAAGTATTATGAGACTAATTCTCGATGGAGAAATGGTTTTAACCCATCGAATAATTGATTAATCATACTCCTTGGGTTGCGTGTATGATTTTTTTCATGCCTTGATAACATTGTAATGTTAGCCTCATACTTTGGGCCATTCTCATCATCCTTTTTCCTTAGACTCAGAAATTGTCTTTCTATATCCACTTGATGGTAATGAGGAAAGTATTTTTCTAATTAAATCACTTTAAACTCTTTCCATTTCCATATTTGATACTTCTTCATCTTCCTTTAAGTTTTGAATTAATTACCACCATTGATCTGCATCTCCCGTGAGGTGATAAACTACCCTGACAACTTTTCTCTTTCACTACTCCCCAAATCATGAAATATTTTCTCTAAGGAATATATCTATTGCTTTGCTAAAATTTATTTTTAGTCCCATTGAATGTTGGTGGTTTTTTCCTCATTAATCATTCTAACATTGATCCTCCGTATTGTGGATCAGGGTGCTCCATACATGTAAGGTTATTATTCATTACCTGAGTGAGTTTTCCATGAATGTTGATAAGATGATCAGCACTAGTCTCATCACAAGCTCTACTATAATTATCTTGAGTAGGAGGAAAATCCCTACATAGATTACGTGCATTGATATGGTTTCCATTCCTTCCACTTGGCTCCATTTCTAAACAAAGGCATACACAAGATTAGTTTATGAATCAAAATACATAATTCCAATCTTGTAAAAAAATTAACATAAATTGAATAGTGTATGGATATAATCCATAATCATGAAAATGTTTCCTTTTAGGTGGTATATACTCATAAATCTTTCATAATGGTTTTTATGGAAAATGTGAATTATCCTAAGCATATCCCCTGGGAGTGTTGTAACCAAGAGTGTAGCAAGGACCATTGTCATGTACTAGGATACCCTAGGTCAAGCCTGAAACTCCTTGCCAGAGTTTTCACTTATAAGTACATTTGTGCCAGAGCCACCTCTACCTGATCGTATCCAAATAGGGATTTATTTCTGGGAAAACTCACAAAATCTCTACATTACAAAAATTATAGAAAGTTCTTATATACTAATCCTCAAAGTCTATATTTGGGTAATTTTCTCTGATCAAAGTTTTTCTAAATCTGGCCTCCAAGGTTTTTAATAAAATTACTCTAATACCAATGGTAATGCCCAGACCCCATCTACCTAGAGTCAGTGCATTATTATAAAACATTGGAACGATACAAGGAATCGTGTCCCGAAAGACCGACCAATTTAGTTTACTTGGAAGTACTAGATACATACATAAGTTTTACATTACATTATAAAATGAAAAACAACAACAACCTTGTCTCCTTTGACAACATTCATATACTTAGACTATCCCTACAGGTCAGTCATAATATAATTATCTTTATCGTGGTAAATATAAAACATAGAAATGGGGGATCAGGTGCTTAGTAAGGATAACATAATAATGAAAACTTTTATATATAAGTATACACATTTAAGGTAATGTATAAGACTAAAACAAAAGCCTTTTAAAGATAAACATCATCATAATATGGCAATTATAAATCAAATAATTCCATTTACCTATTCACATGGATATTCTACAATTCAAACAATGACTTGTAATATCAATTTACAATTTCATAATGATGGAATGCATAATGTCGAACGTCATAACCACATAGTAAAGGCCTCATGCCAAGACTAAAAATAAGATTTTTTTTCAAGGCCTAGTTCCAAGACACCATTTTTTCTCACTAGACCTACCAATTCATCGTGTAGCTATTGCGGTCTCCACCCGTCACTTACAAAGTCCAATGCATTCCTTATATGAATAGGTTGAAATATATCATAAACATTCGTATTAATACTAGCATACAAAATGTAAATACTTTAACCATAAACCATGGATGGTATAAAAATAACACATCCATAGTCAAATATATCACAAATCATTCAATACAATATAGAAGATTGTATCATAATAAATCAACTTCAAACAAGTGTAGAATACACAAAGGATGTTGATATAGATGAAATCAAAATAGTTTGAGAGAAATATCTCCTTCAATTTTGAAATCATTTAAAAGTATTTAAATTATAATAGAAAAACATTATTTTGAAAATATACTTATATGATTTTAAGGGAATCTTCGAAGGTGTCATAATGGTGGAAAAAAACTTCACCTGCCGTATAAGTTAAAAAAAAATTATTTCCTTAATTTTGTCAAAAAGGTGTTAATGGAATTTTTTTGGAAAACGACCGAAAGATTCATTTATAAAAAATTTATAAAAAATTAGATCAAGGGTATAAATGACATTAACCCATAGTCTAGTAAATAGTTAAAAAAATTGAAATACATTTTTCAGAAACACTGATGTTGATGATAAAGAGGATCCAGTAGATACTCACATATAAACAACCTCAGATAATATAGATATTATAGAATTAACTCATACCATGTAATTTTCCATGGTAGAGGGTATGTTAACCTCATATATAATAATTAAATCATTGTTATTAAATTATACAATATACACATACATAAATATGATATCATATATGATCATCTAATATTTCTTTGTAAATAATAATTTAATAGTATCATTGTTTTGGGTGTTAGCTGATTCATTTTCCTTTATATGTTATGTTATGTAAGTCATGTTTGTTATGGATTAGATGTATTTGATTCATATCCAAAATTATATCAAGTTCTTAAAAATTATTTTTAATCCAAAAATGAAAATTATTCTTTAATGGTTACGATGGGGAATGAATCTCATCTCATTCTTGGAGATGGTAATTTGTACGTTCGCATGAGGAACAATATCATTCTATTGATTGTGAAATTGTGTGTAATTGGATGGTATATCATATATAAATAATCCCTGACATATTATATTTATTATTTACATCTGTTATACTCATTATTATACCATTCCAAATAATGATGTGTTTGAACGACAAACTACACCATAACATGGAGACGGTAAGCAGGACATACGCATGTATGGTGACTTGTCATTCATATGATGGATAAAATAATGAATATGGTTGTATGATATTTATAATAACATCACAGTATGTATAAGGTATGAAAGTTATTATTTTGTTATGGAAACAACAATGAAAGATGAAGTGGAAGAAGAAAAGAGGTAGTGGAATTATTACCTCTTCTTCAGGTGTTTCCTTTTGTGTTGATCAAAAGCTCTCCTCGAGTTGGCTTTCTGATCAATGTAAATCCTCTAAGTATAAGTTATGTTAGTTCATAGGATATTTGAGTAGGGTTTGGCTGATCCAAATGGATTTTTAGGTGTTATTTTGAGAGAAGGGTAAGTACCCTTGTATAAGAGAGGTGAGGGTCACTTTTGGAAAAGCTTGAAATATTATTTTATTGTACAATAATATTTGGTTTAAAATGGCTCAAAAATGATTTATTTCTAGGATAAGGTTTGGATGAGTCGCAAACCTCTCAACCAGGCGGTTTTATACAAGTTTTGGTCACAATATTAAACACATCTTCTATATTTTACTCTTAATTAAATAGTTTATCATTTACCATGTATTCTTTTATTATTATCATAAATGGTTAATACACTTGAAATAAAAATCCATGAGAACCCCAAGTGGTTAATTATTAATATATATAATCTTATATGAGTCTCTTTGACGAAATTTATATTTCTTGAAATATTATATCAATTAATAATACAGTATTTATTTTAAAAAACACATTTATGTCAATTTTGACACTATTTGGTATTTTTTTTTGAAAGTCAAAAAAACATTATCACTTCAAAATAAATTTATTTAATCAACCCTAACATGTCATATTAACCTATAAAATCATTATAACTCATAATAAGTTTCAATTTTTATTTATTTGGATATTTATAATATCAATTATGTTAATATTACATTAATAAGGTAATTATTGTATCATCATTGTATCATAAATAAATTTAATTATTTAATTTCTAAAAATTATAAATAAAATAAAATTATGTTTTGAATCCTTTTATCTTTCTAATGAATATTTATAGTTGAATTTATCTTATTTATAACCCTATATAAAAAGTGGTTTAGTTATTAAACGTTGAATTTAATACTTTTATCTCTTCTTTAAATAAAAGAATAATAAATCTCCTAATCTAATCCCAGTGGACCAAAAGGTTCATATTTTATTAATAAGGTTGATTATGGTTTAAATAAACATATCCAATAGAATTATGACATGTGTTTGGGTAATTATAATATCATTTGTTTACATTTAATAACCCAATTTATTTTTAACCATGGTAAATAAAAGTCAAAATTTACTATTCACCAAAAAATATTTTAAAATTATTGAACCAAATCTTACTTACTGGTGTCAAATATGTCTCTGTGATTTTTGAAATTCAATTCAAAAAATTGGTAAAATTACATTTTATGCAAATTTTCCAATGCGCCTAGAATGTGGGTAAAAGACAGTAAAAAGTTCAATAAAATTTTATATATCTAATATTATTATAAAATGACTCTAATGAATTACACTAAACATATATTGGTATTATGAATATATTTTTACCTAATATAAATTTAAATAAAATAACTAATTATTTAAATAAAAATTCGGTTTTAAACAATAATGTACTGTTTTCACTATTCATCAGAAATTGAATGTTTTCAGAAAAATACGAAAAATTCACTCTAGGCTAATTCTGATATTCAAAATCCAAAAAAAAATTCCATTTTGAAAAATAAAATTTATAAAATTTTAAAAAGTGGGTATTAGTTTTCATAATGGCTAGTTTGATTGGTCGTGGTTTGTTAGAACAAGAAGTTGCATACAATGCAAGCTTTTGTATTATTCAAAGAGGAGTGTAGTGTGGAAGCCTCGGATGTTACAATATATAAATATTTCATAAGTTTTATGAATATTTAATAAATTTTACAAAAATAAATGCCCCAAAATTGTAAATTTTTAGTATTCATAGATACATGATGAATAATAAATTTATTTTAAAAAATATATTCCATATCTCCAACAACTTTATTGTCTTATAATACCCGTATTAAACATATCCTACTTAAAACCTTTCTTTATAACCAGTGTAAAAATGAATCATAAGAAAGGGTGAGATCTGATGGCCAGTATTCGTAAACTATGGACAAATCAATCAATTATAATATGAAATAATAATATAAGGGTATGAGAGAATGATCAATACCTAAAAAGTTTATAACCAATTAAATATAGATCATAAGTCCAGATTCATATCATAAAGATTCAACATTTCAAAAGATATGAGTCATAAGAGTGAGGATCATCATTATTTAATCACGAGTCAGGATATCATATCATAATCATAAGAACACGTAATAGAAATTTTGGCATAAATAGAAGTATATAATATCATTTCATTAGTCTATGATCAGAACCCAGACTGTCATAGTGGATAGAGTCCCATAGTGGATTGGGTTCACTCCTCATTTAATCATTTCTTTAGTGAGGGTATAATTGATATATTCATATACTAAACTAGGTTCACACCACCATTAAATTTTATATTATCTAATAATATACCAATAATTACCCAATAAATTGGATTAATTTAACGGTCCCTCCCACCACATAATGAAATCCCATACATATGTGTGTCACAAGATCATAGAATCCTTAATCAATTTATTATAATATAACACATGGAAAAGAAACAAGTTTCATAAACATTTCATCATCCCATTTTCATAGTCCATAAAATAAATAAAATAGATGGTATCATTATTTCATATCTTCAGCTAATTATAAGAAACATCAAAGGATTTTGACATAGATAAAAAATGCCATTAAAAGTGTATTAAAACTTTTCATTGAAAATGTCAGAAAATGTAATTTTCATTTGGTATCTATAAAAATTATATTATCTACAATTTTAAGAAAAAACGTTTTTCAAAATAAACTTGGAATCATATAAATTAATCATAAAATAAAAATATGGTCATTCCTGCAGGAATAGTTATTCGTCCAATAAATAGTAAAACAAATATTCCTTTCATTATTTTTGTAAAATTTCAAAAAGGTATTCAAGCATAAACAATCCTAATTAAAAATGAGAGTGAAACATATACTCTTAACATAAGTCCTGTATTTCTTCATATATGATCTTAACTTCCTATATAGTAAATTTTTATTTATAATATATCTATACCAAAACTATATTCATAGTTATCTTAAAATATATTAATCCTTTATAATTTTCAGCTACCCTGTTATTAATAATTCTTCATTAAAATCCATTTTCCAGTGAAAACTAGTCTGTTTTCATGTATGATTCCATTAAATGGTTATAAACCATCTAGTTTGTTCATGGTATCATCATAATTTTATAAATATCATATCTATTCATTATATATACTTTAATAACCATTCAAATATGGTGAGGATGAAAAATTAAAAACATTACTTCCTGGAGATGATAGTTCATATGTATGAATGAGTAATGTTTTCATTTTCAATGGAATGGAATGAAAGAAGGTAAATAATAATTTATATTTCCATAATCATAAAAATATAATAGATATTAATTAAACCCATCCATATGACCATCTATTTATGTTCTACATGAAATATTAATCACATCACTTTGGGGAGTTGAAAGTCCACATGTACACCTGAATGATGATATTATCGCTCATAATATGAATAAGAGATAATAAATGCATATTATAATAACATAAAAACATTTTGGAATAATAATTAGACCTATTAAATAATTTTATATAGTAATAGAAGATTTTTATAGGGCTACAAAAGAAAATAAACTCAAAATAGATCAGCAAAGACAATGACCACTTCTTTGGGAAACTTCCCCTATCTTACACCTTAATCCATCAATGTTTGGTATTTTGTGAAGAAAGAATGATATAGATTGTGAGGAATAATGTTACAGAGTAATTATATTAGAAATTATCCAATATAGATGGCTCAAAACGTGTGAAGGGATGCATGGGAGAGGACCCCATTTTATAAGTGAGGTTGGTGAAAAAATTATAAATACATAAAACATTAAAATATAATAAAGATATATTCAAGGGATGTTATAATAAATGGAAAAAGGATCATTGATAAGATAATTTAATGTTTAAATATCTTCTACCTATCACATTTATAAAAATTTAGGTGATATTATAAACCTTATTTTTTAGTTTAACTCCATCGATAACACCTTTTAAAGATAACAGTAGTGATACATTTTTACCATACATTCTATTCATTATAACCAAAAATGGAAGTGGCCTCATTAAAAAAATAGAAATGAATATTTAAAATATTAGAAACATTCAATCGTGTTAAATTTCATAATATTGAAAAAATTTGTTTCTAAATAATTAGACAAAATGTAATGAAAAAAGTTTTTAGAAAAAAAATACTTTTTTGCATAACACTAAATTTAACACAATTTCATTCCAAGTAAAACTTTTATATGGATGCTAAAATATTTTTTTCAATATATTATCTACTCATTTCTTTTAAATCATTTAATAATAAGGAATAATTTAATTTATTAAAATAATAACACTTTACATGCATTAAAAACGTTTATCAAAAAAACTTATATTTTACTTTCAAATGCATTTATTTTTCATTTATAATAAAATGATAACCAGGAATTAATTTCCTAAATTTATTAAAAAAAATCATAATTTATATGTTAATATTTATACCCTGAATCAAATAGTTATGTTATAATATCCAAATTTATTATTAATATTTCAATAGTATGTCATCATTTTTTTAACCATGGGGTTGTGTGTAAAGAAAGTAATCAAACATAAAAAATTTATAAAATGAAAAATATATAATAAATTATCAAGGTGTCACAATTTTAAAAACACTAAACTTTGAAAAGTAACTACATACTAGTATTTAACTACAAAATAAACTACTCACCTGGTGGTCGGTCTTCAATTACCTTTCCAGAAACCAAAGGTTCCTCAAATCTTGCAACCCAATACAATTTCAGAATGCCTCTTCCACAATACCACCTCATGTCATGCTTCCATACTATCATGTATCGTTTGGTATTTACTACACTAAGGAACAAGTAGATGTCTCATCTCACTCTAGGGACCAAATCTAGATTCTAATCCAAAACTACAAGATAAACTTCAACCTTACCCATACAAAGCCTAGAGATGAGTCTCACCAAAATACCATTCAGGGATTGAAGTCATATATAATTCCATGAACCAAGATAGTAAGTATAAATTCATTCTTTACATTGAACAACATAGTAAAACTCACTCTCAAGATATACTGAAGGCCTTAAGAAACCAAAAATAGGTTAAATGCTATGTCCCTTACTGATTAATAATTTCCACTAAAGGACTTCATAGACTCATACATGAAAAGTTTCACACCTTGTACCTAAAACATCTCACTCACTTGAGTCTCACAGAAAGTAGAAAAACCAACTCACATTCCACCAAAGGATAAAAATACCCAACCCTCTCACTAACCGAAATAGAACCAGTCGACAAAAAACACAACAATTATTCTATCTTACTAATTTCTCGATTCTCACACTTAGATTCACATATCAACAAATCCAAGAATAAACATATAACAACCATTCAAAATTAGGGGTATCTACCCAAATTAAAACTAAACTAGAATAGCCATTGAAGCATCCAAATCTAACCCAAGGTCTCATATAGCCATTTTTTTCTATAACCACGTACTCACTCAATAGTGATCCAAAAATATATCACAAGGAATCTTATAATCCAACCATCCTCTCATGAGGTTCTGTCACAAACAAATAGTCCAATCCAAACCGGCCATCACATCGGTTCACATCCCTTACAAGAGGTGATTCACAAACCCACACAATATAAACCCTTTGATCCTTTATATAATTTAAACATAATAACTAAGGGGATCACAAAAGGGAATCACACAGACATCATAAGAACCCATTTTGGATATGAAACAGGACCACATAAAATACATGGGTAAGTACACCATGTAACTCACACCATTGGAAATTATATTTCAATCCACATTTCCAACAAAAAAAATTAGGCGAATCATATTTATATCCATTTCAAATCCATTAAAATATAAATTATTCATTTCATTATAAACAACATAATAAAAAACCAATATTTTACATATTTAAAACCATTTCATAAATACCATATCCTTGCCATGTTTAGGGACTAAACAGTGCCAAATACCTTTTAAAATCCCTAATCCATTAAAAATAACCCATTTCGTAGCGCATGGAATTCAAAAATACCTTTAGAAACAAAATAAATTGAAAAAAATGGAATAAATTTTCCTAAAAAGTGAATTTTATTTTTAAAAACACTTTAAAAACATAATCATAACATGATAAGGAATGTAACATACAAAAATATTTACCTTCCTACTCAGTTATTGAGTATATCCTGTCAATACCAATGCATTATTCATAGCTATGATTACAAAAAATTAATCCTCGTGATATAATAATAAAATGTCACTAATAATTTAGTTAGAAAAACATAAAATATATTATTAATAGAATTTAATTAATGTAAACATATTTCAACCATAGGTAACCAAGCTCATGACATGTTTACTAACATGTTTATCCATGATGCAAGAACTCACCCACTATTTCTAATTAATCCAAACAGAAAATATCAAAAATTAAAACAAGAAAATCATGTGTATCACCCTAGGTTAACTTAGTAAATAGTAAATGTGAAAAATAAATTAGTAATCCCATCCCTATGAACATGTACTTCACTTATACATGTTTTAGCTACTCCAAGGCACAAGTTCCAAGCAACAAAATCACTTTCTGGATACTACATGTGGATGTGTCTCTCCCAAAGTTGTACCTAGGCAAAATAACCCCAAAATGGAAATATAGGCCTTTGACTCAATTGTCACATAATAAACAACAGAGTATTTTTTGCACACCTAGTTTGAAACGCCTATGTTATATGTTATGTTTTAATCAAAATATCTTTACAAACCATTACAAAAGAAAATAATTCCCATAATATATTATGTTAGGAATTATAACATGTATAACATTGATTTAAACTAGTA
This sequence comes from Viscum album, assembly GCA_963277665.1. NCBI lineage: Eukaryota > Viridiplantae > Streptophyta > Magnoliopsida > Santalales > Viscaceae > Viscum > Viscum album. The sequence continues at coordinate 417,448,956 of OY728123.1, read as the reverse complement.
AATTCATAAGTTAAGTGATATATATAATTTTTGATTTATCCCTTAAATGTTCATGGTTTTCCTTTTATGTGATTAACAGATTGAACATTTTCAAAAATAATTCTACCTTTATTTTAATCAATGGATGGAAATTGGTGGAACTAAGTTAACAACCAATTGGAGGGGAAATGTTATCAACATCCAAAAGAGATGTCCAGTCCAGTGGGAGAGGGATTGGTGAATTTCAGGAAAATAATTTATTAATTAAGCCATTTCCTCAATAGAAAATTAAATAATGAGGAAAACCCACATCCCACTAAGAAAGATAAATTTATTATTGAAATATTAATGCAACAAAGGCATCTAATTTTTATGGGATCTTACAGTGTATTAATCATGGAAAAGTGGATCAAATATATTGAAAACATCTTATTTTTACATCAATGTTATGATTAAGTGAATGTAAATATGGATATTTATCATATATAAGGATATTTTTATCAATAGTGTATGTTGATAAAATTATGAATCTTGAGGAATAGATCAAATAGATGTAGTAGAAATAATTAAGGAAAAATATTTTGATAAATATTTTCCTCACACTCTCTGATTGAAAATAAAGAGGGATTTCTTTATCATTGAGAAATGTTTTGATGAATCCATCAGGTTTTATAAATTGAACTTCTTAAGATATTCATTATATTCCTTCAGATAATTCATTGACCTCAAAAGTAAATGTAATAACTTCTTTGGGAGGAAAAATCCTTGTCTACAAAAAACATATAGATTCAAAACCATGGGAAAATTCTCTGATGTTCCATCAAAGTAAAAATGGACATCGTTGAGTCTAACTATTCTAATGGGTTTGAAGATATAAAGTAGTAAAATGAGTTTAATTATGAATTTTTTATAGAGAAATTTCATATTTGAAATAAATTTTAACATCCCACTTGTCCATTGAGTGGAAAGAAGCATCCAATAAATTAATTTGAGAGAAAAATGAAATTTTTTATGTGTGGAAAAGTGGGATAGATAGTTTTTTAATGCCAATAAGAGAAACACACCAATATGGTAGAAGAAAGGGAAACTCTAGTCAACCTACAGTCTATTTTCTAATGTTTCAACTATAAGGAACAAAGACACTATGAGATTCACTTCATGAATACATGGGTTTTCATTGATAATTGATTCCCATTCCAACCAAGTCCAAGATATAATATGTGAGCTTAGGTCACCATAACTACTGAGGTGTATCCCAAAAACAATGTGTTGATAGGTATGGTAGTTATTCATTTAAGAAATGTGACCATGATATTTGATTTTGGTTATATGCATTCTTTAATATCTTGCATGATTAGTAAAACTATTTAAACACCACCATAAAACATGGATGTATAGATATCTTTGAAAATGGAAAAAAGGGAAATTATTTTACCTCTTGAATATAATTTATCCTATATCTATATTTATGGCATAAACATTCTGTAGAAACTTTTGATACTCCATTTAATGAAATTCTATGTAATTATGGGTATGGATTGGATTTCTCAATATAGAGCTGACATAAAGTGTCATGAGAAGGACATTACCCAATATGTCATGAATTTCCCTATAATCCTATATATGTAAATGAAGGAGGAATGAATATCATATGGTATCATACTCTCATGAATGGATATTATTTCCCCATGAGAATGTGTATCGTTCTCAAATGATTAATACTAAGGAAAATATCATCTATGATAACATGCACATTGTAAAAGAAAGTATTTATGTGTTTTCTAAAGAATTACTTAGTCTTCCTCTGAACTATGGTGTTGAGTTATCAATTGAAAAAACAACATAAGATATGAAAAAATCCAAGAATCCATATAGAATTTCTATTTTTGACCATCAAGATCTAATGAAGAAACTAAAAATTAATTTTGATAAAGGGATTATATTCCCATGTTCATCAGAAAATTTTGAGTGGGTCCTCTTCATCAAGATAAACTATAGAACTATGTGCATATGTATTAATTATCATTTTCTCAGAAAAATCACAATAAAGTACAAGTATCCTTTTTCAGGGATTAATTAAATATTGAATCACCTATGTGGATTCTAATAATATTCTAAGGTAGATCTTCAGTTAGGTTATTGTCAATTAAAGGTGGAAAAGGAGGATATCCTTAAGACTAACTTTCACACAATGTATAGGTATTGTGTGTTCATAGTGATTCTATTTGGTCTTAATAATTCTCCGTACATCTTCAAATAATAAATACATAGATTTTATTGGGACTACCTCAAAAAAATTGGTAATCATTAAAAAAGATATTCTAATTTACACCAAAATAAAATAGGAGTATGAGGAGAATTTGAATATTTTACTGAAGACCTTGTGAAAGGATAAGTTATAAGTGATGTAAAGTAAATTAATGTTTTTATAGAGAAAGTAACATTAATGGGGAATGTTACCATATGTAAAGGGATATTTATAGATCCGTTGAAAATAGAGGATATTGAAGGATGGTTCATACCAAAATATTTAATGGAAATCCATAGTTTCCTTGGACTAGTTCCATACTATCATTATTTTTTTAGAAAAATCTCATGCTTTTTGAGACCCTTAACCAAGTTAACTCAAAAGGTAGTAAAGTTAATATATACTAAAGAATGTAGAGAAATATTTAAAGAGTTAAATAAGAGTCTAATCATTGTACCTATTCTCACATTACCCAATAATGGGGAATTATTTGTGATCTAAAACGACGCATAAAAAAGATTTTGTGTTCTTTTCTCGTATATGATAATATTGAGATATCTTATGCCTCCCAAAGAACAATGATTCATGAGAAGAACTATTAAACACGTGATTTCAAATTGAATGTAGTGATATTTTTGTTAAAGATTTTGTGACAAAATATATATGGAGAGAAGTTAAAATATAAATTAATCATTAAAAAATAATGTATATATTCACACAAAAGGAGTTCAATATTCACCAACAAAGATGGATAGAGAAAATAAAAGATATTATTTTTCAATCTATTACCATCAAGGGAAGGTGAAAAAAGTGAAAAATCCTCTGAGTAGAAAAGTGCTTCAATTTTATCCATGATGAGGATTTAACAGGATCCAATGTTCACTAAAATTTAAAGGACGTACATGGGAATCAAAAAAATAACATCATCTATCCTTTAATAAATATCTTCTTAACCATCAATTATTGAGAGGATAAAGGAGTCCCAAAATGATGATGAAGTGCTATGTAAATTTTTAGAAAATATTATAAATTTTAACTTTTCTAAACTGAGAGTAATATGTTTTGGAACATAGATATGTGGTCGATAAAAAACAGAGTTGAAGAGGGAAATTTTGGATGATGCAGGTAGTTTATCCTTCTCTATTCATCCAAGAAGAACAAAAATATATAGAGATCGGATGGAAACCTTTAGGTGGGATAACATGAAGAGATAGATTTCAAAAATTGTATCCCAATTATTGGTATGATAGTATGTCAAGGATGATTAAAATAAGTATAAGGGTATGATGAAAGTATTTTCCATAAAATATAGAAATTGGAAAACATGGCCATGGATTTCGTCATAGGACTCCCTGGGACATCTAATGGAAATAACACCATCTTGGTAGTATTTGATCACCATAAAAAGTCAGTTTATTTAATTAATATAAATTAATATTTATCTCTTAATGAACTATCCGAGATATATATAAGGTAAGTGGTAAGTCTATAAGTATTTACACTATACGTTGAATCTGATAAATATTTTAGGTTTACCTCAAGTTTCTAGAGAATCCTTTGGCAAGTGTTGGATGTAGAGTTTTGTTTTTGTACTTCTTATCACAATCATAAGGATGATGATTCTATGATAACCATTTAAAATATAGAATATATACATATATATTGTTATAATATTTTACAAGGATGTTGGGATCAACACCTTCCCCTAGTGGAATTATCATATAACAATAGTTTCCACTCTAGAATTCAAAATGAAATATATGGGGATTTGTATGGGAACATGTGTTAGACTCCAACATACTTGGAATAAATAAAATATAGAACCATTATGGGACCTAATATTATCCATGAGATAACAAATATGTTTTAAAATATTAACTTTCATATGAAATCCACATAAATTTGACTAAAAAGATATATGAAAATCCACTGATAAGAGCAATAGTCTATGATCAGAGAGAAATTGTTCCTTAATATATCCCCATGGAATAATGTCTTGATATTTTTGAAAAATATAATTATTATTCCAAGATAGAGTGACCCTTTTTAGATCTTTGATCACATTGGAGCAATGGTCTATTAAAAAAATTTCAACTAACCTTTCTTATATACATGAAGTGTTCCATGTATCCTTCTTGAGGAATTAAAAACTAGAACCATCACATGTACTAAATTTAGAGTTGGTACCCCGTTAGAAAGAAATTTTATATAAAGATCAACAAAGGATGATATTATATTCTTGAGAAACATTCTATGAAATAAGAAAACTCACATGGTGAAATGTTTATGTAGGAGCTTTAAGTTTGAGGATATAATTTAGGAACTGAAATAGGGGATGAAACCAAAGTAACCATATTTTTTATATAGGAAATGAAATTTTGAGTGTGATATTTTATATGTGGGGAATAATATAATGACCTTAACATTTATAAATGATATTACATTTGGAATATACAAATTCTTTATTAAGAAATCCAGTTATAGAAAATTCATGAAATTTTATTCATATTTTGGTTATTTGTTTCCTATCAATTTTAAAATACCATTAATCATTATGAACTTCGATAATATATCTTTTTTATAGTGGCCATTAAGATTAGTATATATTAAGTGTTATAATATTTTCTTATTTAAATTGACATGATAAGTGTTGTCCTCAACCAGTATGATTATTCCCTATAAATCTCAATTACCAGAGATTTTGAGGGATATGGAATCATTATGATTTTTAATTTCCAAACCCAAGAAGATATCTAATAATTGAATCATGATTCAAACCATTTATCAGATAAATTCAAGCTTATTTGGATCATGGCCCTAACTATGTTCATCGAACAACCTCAAGAAAGTCCCACTATCACAAAACATACGCTTAGAGATTATGTTGTTTTAATAGGGGTAATGTATCTATATTTTAGTAGTATCAGTTCATATATTTTCTTTTTTAAAAAAAAATTATTATTATATTTTCCATTATCTTTTTTAAAATTTTCTACGAGTTGATGAAAATTGGACCATAATTATATTTTTTGAAAATATATGCTTTTATTTAAAACAAACATTTTGATAAATTCATGAATTTTAAAATAAAATTAATTTTTATATAATATTATTATTAAATAATATTTCACTACAAATTATAATATAATTCAATGATTTCTAATAAAATATTTATAGGGGTCAAAAAAATTATATTCATAAAAACCTATATTTTTTAATAAATGAGTATTTTAATTTCAAAGTTTAAATTATCATATTTAGAGAATTATTTTGGTAAAGAAAATATTATTTTTGAGAAAAGCACAAAAAAATTATCCAATGGTTAATTTTTCATAATTTTCAAATACTATCGAAATGTAAGATAAAAATTAAATATGATATAAATATATGGTTTTTATTATGACATCATAAAACACCTAAAGTGGTGTGACCAATATAATTATATGTATCTATGACTAAATTTTTTTCCCCTTTTAAATAATTTTTCCTCAAACTTATTTGACTAATTTTATAATCCATTAATTAATACTTCAAAACCAATATTATATTTTAATGATATAAAATGAATTCTTTATAAACATGAATCACATAAAAATCATAAATGGTATTATTTGAATTATTTTGTTTCTTATAGTTATAAAATATTGAAAACCACTCTAATTTGGAAAAAACCATGGAAAAACCATGTCAGCAATTATGATTTTATTAATTTTATTATATAGAGTCCAAAACCTATGTTTAGAAATTAATTAAAAATATCCCTCTTGTTTTCTATAAAACCCCACCCTTCCACTCATTCCTCTTCACTAAAAACCATTTGAGATTGAATTTACATTACCACTAACTATTTAGATAACCTTGAAGGTGTTATAAATCTCTTAAGTGGTAAGGGGTCATCTCCTCTTTATTCAAAAGCATTCATTGTGTTATGCCTTTTTATTTCCAATTATCCATATTGGAATATGTTATCACGCACCCAATTACAATCATTATGATTTCCAAGTAATGAGGAACCACTCTTCACTCTCATTAAAAACTTTTATAATTTTGTTTGTACACCTAATATGTTACTAAAATTAGCCTATATGTTTTCCATGCCAAACATTTTTATAGTGAATAGCCATCCACAATTCCACTCAAGGGTGTTCACCTAGGTATATCCTTGTATTTAAAACATCATCCTTAATCATGTTATTTATTGGAAATAAATATGTTTTTATGTTTTATGGCCGATGTGTTTCAAAAATGCATGTACATTTTATGAATGTGACGGTTGCTCCTAGAATTATATATCCCTCCAATACATTAAGTAATGTTTTTATCTCATGACATACCATATATGGTTCATAGTAGGTTATCCTATGAATATTAATGATATGATTTATTGATGAATAGCCTTGAATTATGTTTCTGATAGCGCATTTTATATTCCATATAAATTATTATGTTTCTTTGATTTTATCATGTTATTTCATGCTTAGAAGTTCATTTTTATTATTCTCACCAGGTTATATCACCTTGGTATTTCTCTTGAATCACGTGTATTACTTTCATAATTTAATGATTTGATTATTCCCTCACTGGGATTTATATCTCAGCACTTTCTAATATACATCCTCGAGTTATCCTATGCAGTTTTTGAAGATATGTGGAATATAGTCTCTTGTTATAGATATATGAAATAATTTCATTACATTCTTATGCCAAGTTATAATTCTACATATCTAATTACCAAAAGACATTATGCCTCATGATATTTAGTGATTGTATTAAGTGTATCATTATATAATAAACCCTAAATTAAGGTGTATTAAAGATATAATTTTCCTTATAAAATCACACTATCCCATCTTCACAGGTTTTTGGGAGCCTGCATACAAGTTTCAAGCACATACATGATGTGAAAAAAGTCACACAAACAATAAAAACTATCTTAACTATAACAAAACCCAACATATCACTCTTGATAACCATAATCATAACAATAGACTGAACCATCTCACTCACAATTGTTATCATTTCATGATTCCAACCATGAAATATCATTCATGACTAATATACATTATCACAAACACCTAACATCCTCAACCCACATCATTCTAAATATTCATGAATCTAAAAAACATTCACCTAGCATGTTTTCCTATATACACATCCCTACCTTTATACACCAGTTTAAGGTTCATGATCTTCTATTCAAGTGAACAAATAAAGTGGATTTACTACCTCAACATCTATTTCATTTATCCCAACTATTTTATCCTTAACTAATCCAAAACGACTCATTCAATTCCCAAAACACCAAATGTTAGTCCCTATGATTTTATCCTTTATGAGGATCACATTAAATTTTTTCACATTATAATTGTCACACTCCCCCTATAATAGACCAGTGGATTCAATACAGGTCTCACCCCCTAATGTTTTCACCAAAAATGGTCCAACTAGGCTATTCACACATGGATATAGATAAAGGCATGAATTTTATATAAATTTCGTTGCATGGTAAAAAAATATCACCCCAATATTAGTGGAACCAATCGCTAAGTACATATTATCATATCAATTCTAAGAAATTTAATCTAAACAATTATCCTATAAATAATAGGATTGTGGTTTTGGAATGTAAATCCAAATAGAAACAAGAATCATGGGAAAATACAAGGCTAGACTTACTTAGATGGTCCAACTGAAACTTGAGGAACTTTAAACACCAATGAAATGAAGAAGATGGAGCCAAAAATAGGAAAGACGGAGACCCCATCATTTTCTGGAAATATTGGTTTTGGGAGAATATGGGAGGTAAATAAGTGAGTTTATATTGTAAAACATGGCTTTTCCCCTTTAAAATGCATCCCTGAAAACAATAAAAATGTGAAAGGTACTCTCACAATATGAAAACTCAATCTAACACCCCTAGGAATACCTGGATATAGTTTTCATTGTAAAGGCTCCATTTATACAATAAAACCCTTCATAACACTCCACAAATTATCTAATTCTCTCCCAATCCTCCTAAATATGTTCCAAACCACCCCCAACAACTCCATTATCCATAAAATTCCTTGATATACATTTCATGATAAAAATTAAACTCATTATGAACCTCAAAACTTTATGGGAATTACATTTTATAGAATTAGTTATTTCAATAACCAATGTAAAATATTTTTTCAAAAAAAGCTATATAAATAGGTAAAAAAACTCTTTTTACAACATCACTTACATTGAATTCTCTTTATAAGTGATGTTAAAAATAAACAATGATGTTTAAATATCATTTAAGCACTAGTACCAATTTCATCTAATTTGTATTAGGAAATATGTACATAGATATATAATAACACTATTATTTTTCTTAGTCTGGTCACCTACATGAGTAGAGTAATATAATCAAACATATATATATATTCTAAAAACTTGAGTTTCTATTTTTCAAATAAAAAGTGAATCATGTTTTCCAAATAAAAGTAAACAATTGTCCATTATAAAAATATGATCCAATTATATATAATTATTTGATATAACCAACTTTTAAAACCTCTAAAATATTCTTCAATGAGTTAACTATATCATCAAATTAATGACCAATTAAATGTAATCACGACTATATATAAAAATAAAAATTTACTTTACAAAAAAATATACATATCTTATTTACATGATAGAAAAAACAAAAGATGACTTAAAACCCATGTAGAATCTCTAATATCATTATTAATTTGATAAAATATATTGAATTTAAATACCATCACAACACAATAACTTCATTCAACGATATTATTACAATAACTCATTGTATAACCTAGTATCATTCTGATAAAATTCCAAGCCAAAAAAAATTAAATGTTTCTAGAAATTTTTAATAAATCATTCAATTTTATCATTGAACATAATGATCAAAACTTAATACTCCCAAAAATTACATAGAAACTTAAGGTGAATAAATTTGGTATGTTTAATCTCATTAGACCTCATCATAAATTTCACATAGTTTATATCACTATGTCAAATGAATTAATTAAATTTACACTATCATTAAGATAAAAATATGAACATATTTCTTTTTGGACAAAACCAATTATATAAAAATCCATTAACTAATTATTTATATAAGTATCTATATCATCATCATAAGGAAAATATGATCTTCAACTTAATCCATAATGCCTTTAAGAAATATTTATCGATACACACATCTCTATAAATGACTTAGATTATATACACATGCATAAAAATTATATATGATCACTATTTAAACACATTAGTAACTAAAAATAATTTTATAGTTATGTAAAGTCAGTAACACCTATATATCGCATGGTTAAAATGATACACATTTAGGTTTTAATGTAGTGACGTATCATCATAAATCAATGTGATTGTACTAACATCTTCAACATACAATATGTAGGGAAATAATTACCCCACCACTTTACCATCTATAATTTAAAAAAAAATTAATCACCATGCACATTTTCTAAAAATATACATAAGATTTAAATTTTGAAGCTACTAACTTTTTTAAGTAGTCCTTCAATAAATATTCAACAATTTATAATGGTATGGAAATTTTCAGGACTTATTTAGAAAATATTTTATGGGGGTTATATAACTAAAAAACAATTTTCTCACTACTATATTTCATACCTCAAACCATAATTCTCACATATTAAATATAATTTTAGGAACCTATGGAACCACATATAAATAATATGACTATGTTTAAAAATTGGTACCTACACTATCAACCTCATACCTTATAACACTACCAGGAAAATGAATAGACTCCAACCAAAATCAATACTTATTACTCGTCCCCAACCACTTTCGATCCGAAACCCATATTCAGAGGGTTATTAAATTATTATTAAACATAATAATAATTTATCGACAAATCTAGTTTTCTCAATGTTTTTAATTTACTCAGATCCATCAACTCATTATATTTTCTTTATAATGTTCATGTCGAACCTCTATCTTTGAACCATTTATTATTTAATATCCTATGAATTCCACTAAAGGGTCTCTAATGAATATTCATACTCTAGAAATGATCGCAAAAAAATAAAGATAATGTAATCGTTAAACAAACTCTCTCTTCTATGGATCAATGATTAACTGAAATGATTTCGATCAAAATCCTTCATCTTATACCTCAATATAAATTAATAGATCTAAATGAAATCTATATTAAAACAATTGGAATTCATGCTTGTATTGATGATTTTATTTATGTCAATCTCTTGAAAACTTGAAATCCCAAAACCCCTCACATTAAAAACATCGTTAATAGAAATAAAAAATAAATATAAAAATGCATATCTCTTACAATTAATTTCTAACTAACACAAATGGAAATGTAGTAAAAAAACAAAATGATTAATCCAAGTCAAACTACTCACCTCCTTTTTGAAAAATGATTTTTCTTCCCAATAAACCTTAAAAAGATAAAATAATATCATCATGGAACAAATAAAACCTTTAAAAAAAATTCAAAATTATATATAACCTATGCATTATCTCATTTTCCTCCAATATCAAAACATAAAATTTTATAATAAATCATGATCAAAACAATAATCTCAAAGATAGGATATCACAATAATATCAAACATTCTATCATGTAATATTTAAAAACATCCGAAAGGGAATTAAAAATAAACAATCAAAAAGAGTATAACTATAAATGATTATAACATGAGATCACTCTTCCCATTACTAAGAAATATAAAATGATGTTCATAACATATCTATATTAAAACCTATGTTAATACCATTTTAGAGTAACCAATTTTACACATACATTTTTTTCAATGTATGGTATCTCATTCTCTATAATGAACATAATTTTTATACTCATATCCTTAAATTAATACCTCATTCTCTTTATGAACAAATCTATGTGTAACTATAATAAGTGAAGACACATTATTTTCAAAACATGAATTCCCATAGAATATTTCATATGATTCCATATTATATTTGTGAAAAAAATAAAAAACATGAGACTACTTTGAAGCATGGTAGTGAGAAAATATATAGTCTCTTATTAGAGTCCCCACATTATGACTGATCTACATAAAACCCATAGGAGTAGAATGAATATTATGCAATCAACCATAATAATAAAAAGTAAATTTATATGAGTTCTATATAAGAATAAAAAATCTTGTATTCAAAATTGGACTTTATTTATTCCATTATATTATTTAGTTATTTTATTTATACAAATTTATTTCGTTATTATTTAATTAATTTTAATTGAGTGTTTTGAGAAAAATATGAAAATATTAGTTTAATATAAACATGTTTTCCAAAAGGGAAAAATAATAATATCCACAAAATTTTTCCATGGGTTGGAATTATTTCAATTAATTATTCCCCAAGGAAAAAAAATTTATTCAGTGGTTACATAATTTAATATTAATCATTGAGGAATTATGACCTAGCTTATCTAATTCCTCAAAGATTAAAGTCACAACCCCACATAGATAATATTATAATGAGAATAAAATATATAAGGAAACCCTGACTAAGTAAAGTCATCCAATAGACCAAACTATCAAGGGGAAAAGTAGAATGATGTATGGATATTGGAAATGTGTCTCTTATAAAGCATCAAGAATGAAGATGTTAGTGTTTTAGAATCATTAGAGGCTCTTATTGGAATTAGGTATACAAGTGAAATGATATGTTTATTGTGAAGGGAGGCTAGGGTTTTGTAGGGAAGTTAGGGAAGAAGGAATCTCATTAGTAAAACTAAAAATTGAAGTTAACCATATCGCAACTCAAATATTTTTTTCAAAAATGGTACTTACATAAGAGATTGAAATTTTAGGAAATGGTAATCCTAGTTACAAGGGAATCTAGCCTATAATAAATTTTTTCAAAATAATGGGTTATTATTATGGTATTATAAAAATTTGTGTGAGTGTAAGAGAGTAAATGAACTTCCAAAATATATTAGTTTATGCTTTTGAAATATGGTTTCTAAGGTCTGAGAAAAATAAACAAAATTATTTTAGACTCATGGCAGGCATATACTACCCCTACAAAATATTAAATATTATATTTATATAAATTTTTATATAATTTTTATATTTACCCATTTCTGAATATTCATTATAAGATTGACTCATGTGAATAATCAGTTTCACTTATTTTCTTATATAAACTATGATGGTAATGTTTTAAATTTTATTTGATATCATTCAATGGACTATTTCAAAATGTTCAAAAAATTATCAGTGAAATAAAAAACTACAAGCCCTGAGAGATTTTTGAGAGTATTTTTTTAACTCATTACATTGATTAGAACAAAACAATTCCTTATATTGTGTCAACTATATGGCCTATGACTATGCTATTTTAAAAATAATATTTGGGACATGGATGGGTATAAGGGAACTTTGGTGGTTTTTTTAGGACTATGACACATAAGGATATTCCGGTGGGACCCAAAATCAAGGGTATTATTACTAAAATTCATTTTGAATATATGTTTAGCTTATTATGAAGTTTGGAATACATTATTGGTTATAAGTATCAAGGGAATTATATAAGAAGATATGGTGATTAATTGACCAATTTAATTAGAATATAAATAAAACATAGTGATTGTGGCTTCCTAAAGTATGGAAAATGATAATGATGAGTTGGTCTAATTATCAGTTGGATATCAATGTTGTGATACTCATCTAATTTTTATTGAGATGATAAAATGATGATTCTGTGACGTGTTACCATCGGATACTAATAATTAGAGAGTATGATGAGAGTTTTTTTATCAAGATTATGACATTCAATATGGGATGGAGTTAAATTTTTTATGAAAACTTATTACTTCTTTTATATAATTTTAGTATTCCACCACCAAGGGATTTATTCATGGCATGACCCAAAAACCAAGATGTGGGTTTCACTAGTTATGAGTTGGGATTCATGTTGACATATTGGTTCATGTACTCTATAGATCAATATCATTCTTGACATAGGTATGGGGTTAATTATTCCCTTGTTCAACACCACGAACAAAATGAAGTGGGTCATCCATGTGAGATGAGGTGTTAGGAACTCCCCTAGTTTACTCCAATATTGATATATACTTTTTCCATAATATAAGAAATGCGGTTAACTACTCCCCCAATAAATTTATATTTCGTGATGAGATAAAAATCCCCCTTCAGGGGAGTAAGGAACTCCCATTAATTATGAATACCCTTAGTGAGGTACAAGTCCTCTACCGTATTTAAAAATACTTAATCATGTTTTTTTATTTAAAAGAATTTATATTCTTGAAAACAAAGAATGTTATTTGTTTTGTGAACCTATTTTAGTGTGTTTGTCTTGGTGAGATATAATTTTTGAGGATTGAAGTTTACATTATAATTGGGAACATTATTCTAAGATGATAAGGATTAATAATGAAAGAATGATAAGCTTATGGAATTAGTTATGCTTAAATTATTATATGATGAGACTTTAAGGATAATTTAGTCTCCCATTATATGTTTGGAATAGATTATCCATGGAGATATTTATTTGTGAGGTTATAAATAAATATTTTGATTTCATATGATATAATTATTATGAATGAACATGTTTGGATTTAGTGTTAATCAATACCTGGTTTATCCTACTAGGTTAATGTATTAATACTTCCATAGGAATTTGTAGAATAAAATATTTGTGGTCATGTAGTCATTTTTCTATTTAAAAGAGTATGAAGTAACATGAAACTTGTGGTTTTTGGTTCATGGGGAAAAATCTGGTGGTAATGGCTTATGGTGTCTTCATGTGGTATTTTTCATCTATCATTGAGATGGTGACCCATTATTATATTTATTGGTATTTAAAATCCATTTTATGTTAATTACATTACATATATTATTTTATGACATTGATTATGAATCATAGTACACATTATATGTGGTATGTAAATTATAGACATGCGAATTTTAGTTTACATAAGGATGTTATTGTTATATAATATTTTTTAGGAGGATTACTGTGATTTTATAGTACATTTTTTATGGAAAATTCCTCCGAAATTATTTTTTCCCCACTTGGAGATAATCAAAAAAATCATAGCCTGTTAGTGGAGAGATTGTGGAGGCACGCCTAATATTATTTCCTACCATGTTTGGTTCCTAATGTATAAGGTAAAATAATAGTGGTGTCAATGCCAATTTTCTATTTCAGATAGAGTTTGGATTTTGTTGCCTATGAAATTTTTGTTAGAGAAATTAGGGAAACAATTTTTTCATCATTTTTAGTTTAGTTACCAAAAAATGAACCATTTCATTGTGTATGTATGTTGGTTCATTCTTCTACAAGGAATTTGATCCTTTAATAACTCAATTGAGTAATAATTGATGGAGTTATTTCTCTTGAACCAACAAAATATATAATTAAAATTACTTTGATGCATATATATATATATATTCTTATCATATAGTGATTATTATTCCATGTAACATTAATATGATAATGTCTTTATATTACTTGGAGCATTAATAAGATATAGAAAAAACATTTATAATGAGTACTAATATATTCTGGGTAGATATTCTAAAATAAGTATATTTTATGTTTTATATGTTATAATTTTAATAGATGTAGATGATGTCTCACTATAAGGTTCTAGGGAATTAAAAACATTGATATTGTTCTCTTGAAGTTCAAAATGGGCGATCTTCATAATGTGAGGTCATAAATACATACTCCCCAATATAAAAAAACTCATGTTTTAATTTTCAATGGAATTTTTTATCTTCAAACATGTATATTGGTTCCTAGAATATAGGAAAATATTAATTGATATTATGGTTCACATCCATTAATTTATAGAAGAAAACATCGTTGACATAAAATCATGGATAGGTAAAATACATTGTGTGTGAAATAAGTGATATGAAATTAGTTGAATAGTAAACAAACAATTCTTCTCTTATATATTAATGGAAGAAGATATCTTTATCCATTTTATTTAAATGGAACAATATAACTAATTATATATCAATGTTAGTCTGTAAACAATTTGAAAAAAAATGAACGAATGAAAAACTGAGAATGTAAGGTGATAATACAATTATGCATCATCCTTGATGGGATATTAGTTAGCGAAGGTATTATATTAAATAGTTTCACTTATAAGAAATTTTTTATAGTTATACCACTAACATAATTCTTTATTGGTTCTATGACATGTTTCTAGATGACGATCTTGGATTTTAGGAAAGTCACACATATTTCCACTAAAAAATGGTTCTAAATGATCATGCACTAAGTGAATATTGAATCTCAATAAATACAGTTGAATTTAATTTTAAGAACAAATTTATTACTTTTTCTATGGAATATTATTTATTCATGTAAAAGATCATCTTAGAAATTAAATCATAATATATTCACATTTAAAATATAAAAGTTGGATTTTTTGTCTCTTTTTTAATCATTCAAAGGCTAATGAATATAATTTTTTTTTTATTCACATGTCTAATTAATAGATTAAAAAAATACTTAACCAAGTTACATGAATATTAAAAAATTTATTTATTTAAAAATTTATTTATTTTCATATTTATTTAATTTGATCAAAATAATTTATTTTATTATTCAATATTTGATAAATTGAATGGGAGAATACGGGTTATGTTTAATGATCAGATGTAAATGATATATATTATTTAATATCATTTAAATAAATGGTAATTATTTTTAATTTTGATATTATATGATATTTATCATAGGAAATGGGATATAATAGAATTAGTTTTATTATTATTTGGATGTTTTGTATAACTATGGTTACATAAATAGATAAGGATATTTTTTAGAATTATCTGAGTTTTAACCTAGGTAAAAGTATAAATAAAACATGTTATACAAAATGTGACATAATACATAATTTTATCAATTCCTATAGAGAATAAACCCTTCCTTTATCTTTAAAGAAACTGGATAGAGAATAAGACAACATTTTTATGAACAAAATAAAATAGTGAAAATCACATGATTCCTTAACACTAGCACCTAGGATATCAAGAATGTCATTTAGATATTCTTTGAGAGTGTGTGTATAAGTCCATAGGAATACTCATATGGATTTTATATTAAAATGGAAAAAAAAATTGTGGTTTAATATGATGAACCAAAACATTTACACATATTAATACATTATTTTTAACATAAATATCAATTAAATATATCTAAAGGATCAAAAATCCTAAGGTATTGGGAAGACCAGGTTCATAATTTCTTAAAAGAATATAAAACATGGTATTTTTATTTAATTATCAATAATGAGCTCCCATATTACATTTATCTCCTAAAAGATCATAGGATATCCTGGGAAAATACAAAACAAAGGGGTGAGCTAAAAATCCATGTAAGGGAATAAACATGAGAATGAATCATATCATATTAGTCTGAAGGGATAACATATTAACATAAAAGTAAGGGATAATGAATAATCAAATTTATTCATAACATAATGAATATGGAATCATAATATCATTGAATCATAAAAATTTGGTAGCAACATAAAACACGACATGGTCCTAAGTTAAGGATAATTGTTAAGACAACATGATGTTTTAGATAGAGTCACTTCATGGATCAGTTCCACTCCCAAATCCAATACATATCACCTAATGAAACTAAAACATTACCAAATGAACTATAGAAATATCTAGAAATATCCATAATAATATGTACATGAAAATTTGATCCAAATATCAAACCAAAGGCCTAAACATATGGATTACCATGGAAATAAATGTGTTTCAAAATCATGTCATAAGCCACAACCAACCAGCGCACCATAAAAATTTCAAAAAATTAAGGGATTAAATTATTATTGGACATTCATAAATTAAAAATAATCATATAATATTATTAATTATTTACAACATAATTAAATACTTGTAAAAGGGGTTAGGTAACTTTTGAAATGTGCCACTAAAGTGGGGTTTTAGGGAAAAGAGTAAAGAGTCACCAATAAGACAGGAGCCTAATAATTCTCACAGGACTAAAAGTGAACTAAAAAATTTACTAAATAATAATTATTTTTATAAAACATTTAGGTTTTAAAATTTTTTATTGAATGTTACATTATAAGAGTAAATGAAAATTGAGAAGTTCCCTTTAATCGGCTTTTTGAAATAAACTATGAAGGGAACCTTTAAAACATGTATATCCAATATAAATTAAATGTTAAATAAACTTAGAGAAATTTACATAGATATAAATAATTAATAAAAAATAAGTATACAAGAATAATGAAGAAGTGAATTGAGGTAAATAGATAGAAAATATAACTTAAATATAATAGAGTTGTTCAAAGAGATCCATTACCTAATGTTCCCAAATCATTTCGTACTTGCTCATAATCTCCTAAATAAAAAAATTAGAATAATTAATTATTTAATAAAAAAAAAATTATATTTATATTCAATTTATTTTATTTTTCATCTTCATTTAAGGCCATTTCTAGGATATA
Source organism: Viscum album (assembly GCA_963277665.1). NCBI lineage: Eukaryota > Viridiplantae > Streptophyta > Magnoliopsida > Santalales > Viscaceae > Viscum > Viscum album. Next base: position 417,431,224 of record OY728123.1, on the reverse strand, counting down.
TTATGTTATGTTTTGTCATTCTGGGTAAGTTGGTTTCTTGGTTTACGGGGAAGATCAATAATGGATAATTATTAAAGTTTTTATTCAAATGGGACTAAAACTATATAATTTTAAAAAATGGTATTAATGTACTTAAATAATTTTAAATGGTCCCAAACACCCATTTTTGTTTGAATATAGTTATAATTCATTTAATAAAATGTTGATGTTAAATGGTTAGATCATTTTGGTCATTTTACCGACCATCACTAACATTATTTTTTACATAATTAAATGATTATTTAAACATTAAATAATGTCCAAAAACATATAAAATAATTATTATAATCATGTTTTATAATAATAATATGTTTATAAATATATTTGAATGGTTTCAATAATAATTAAGTTCATTGTTTATGGAGGAGGTGAAACAACACTATTTATTAACAACCTATTCATTTATGAATAAAAATAACGGAGGGTATAATATGGATATCCAATTTAAAAAATAAAATTTAAGTATATTCATAGTAATGGGTTCATTATATTAATATGGTAATTTCAGTATAGGGGAAGGTGGAAGAAGAAAATAATTTGAAATGGGTAAATTGATAATATAACCTCTTAATACATTTCTCCTTGAAAAACACCTTAAGGATACTTGAAATTCTATGTAGGTGAGACTGTAAGAACTAAAACATGGGTAAGAGTATTGGGAGTGAAATTTCATAGAATTTAGGAATTTTACAATGCTTACTTGTTGTGAGGAAAAGAGGCGGCGAGGGGTGGTATTTATAAGGGGATGAGTTAGTTATTTTGAAAATTATATTGATTAATTTTTTATTTTCGATCAACGAAATCAATATTATTGATTCTTATGAATATATAAATTATATTATTTAGTTTATTTCGAAAAAAATTTCACTTTCATTATATTTGATTAAAAATTTTGATTGTTTTTCCTCTAATAATAAATATCACGATGCACTGTATTTCCCAATTCTCTAAAAATTTAAATATTTTAAAAAAATACCAAAAAATAACCCTAACCATTTATTAATATGTATATCTAAGATAGTAAATCCATTTTGTAAAAATAATTTTAAAAATAGGAGAATTTTATTTTTAAATTAAAATCCCATTTTTTTCGAAAAACCCCTATTTTAATATTGTCATCTATTTTTTAACCCTTTCAAATATTACTTATGGTCTCATAATTTTATCATATAATTATAGTAAAACATAATATTAATTTATAATTCCATTTTATGAATATAAAATTCAATTAAAAACATTTTTTATTATAAATGTGCAATTAAAACATTTTTGTTTTATAAAAATACAACCATTAATTTTTCATCTTTAAAAAAATATTAACATGTGCCATGGTTTAAATATAACATAATTTAATTTTAGAGGATACCTAAATATTATTTTTACAATTACATAGGTGAGGTTTTTAGTCTAATGTTTAGGTTATTATACATAACGGTCAGATTACTATTCCAATGATTTGATTACTAATCCAATGATCATATCTGCAACAGTTATATGGGTTCCCTAATTTCAATAAATAACATACAATTCCTTCATTTTTTTTAAAATCTATTTTCTCTCATGGTTATATATATATATTCATTGTCAGGATGAATATTTGTTTGCTGATACTTTGTATTATCTCTATAGTGTTGTTCCTGAGTGTAGTTATTATAGAAGATCGAGTATATCCAAATTTTCATATTTAATTAATCTTATTTTCTATGTTTCATCCGCATATAATTTTTTCATTTATTAACATCATTTTTATAGAATTAATTTGATTCTAAAATAAATTTAATAAAAACAATTTGGTTTCAACATGTGTTTCATGTGCTTTATAATACATTACTAATGAGTAAAATTTCCATAGGTAAAATTATGGATCGTTATATTCTTATCCTTTAAAAAAATTCCCTAAAATTTTCATTTTACATACTAAGTTTAAAATTGGTGATGGTGATTTTACTTCATGGCTTCCTCCATTTCCCATGTTTCCTCCTCATATTTATGATTTCACCATAGTTCACTGACTATGTGAGTTATCTTGTTGCATTGAACATTATCTCTATAGTCCATGATCTTAAACATCTTATCCTTATAAGAGAGATAATTTTCCAATTGTAATGAAAATAAATTTAGTAAATTCGAGGGATTTGATATGTACATAGTCAATAGGGATACTCAGAATACATTATTTACTTGATAATTTGTTGTAGGAAGCGCTAGTTGATAGGATGCACCTCTGAAGTGATCAATAATATAAAATTGGTTTATGTTTATAGGATTTAACATTAACTTCTTCATAAATTTCCAGAATCTATATCATAGAAATATGAATAGGAATAAAATTTATCTAACAAAAAATTATGGGTCATATCTTTGATTTCAGAAAAACTCTTTTGTCAAATTTGAAAAGCAGGATGGGTTGTTGATTGGGCTTGACCATTTCTTACATTTCCTAGATCATTCCAGGTCCCAAAATCTTGCATTCACCAACTTCATCCAAGAATTCAAGTGTTATATATCATTTCTAATAAAGGTATTCATATGGATCCATTTGGAATCTTTATTAGAAACTGTAATTGTATGAGAACTCTACTAAAGGATGAGGATGATATCGTCCACCTTTTAAGCCCATCGGGCATACCCTAAACATGTCTTCCAGTGTCTCTATAGGCTTCTTAGATTTGAAATATGTTGTGGGTTATAGGAAATAGTAATTTTCAACTTACTATTTGGATCATGTTTTATATTCTTCTACAACATGAAGATAAATCTAGGATCTCAATCAGATATAATTGATAATGATATTCCAAGCAGCCCCACCACTTTTTTGATGTATATCCTTGCCATTTGATCGACTAAAAAGTCCTATCAAATTAAAATAGGATGATTTATATTTTTAATATACTCCATTAAATCCCACAAAACATTATATCCTCTAGATTTCTTCATAAAACTGGTGACAAAGTCCATTGTGATGTTTTTACATTTTCATGTAGGAATGGATAATTGTTGCATCATCTCCTTAAAAATTTTCCACTCACCCTCCACCTATTGAAATTCTAGAAACATTTATGTATACTATGCAATCCCCTTCTCAATATTGTTCTACTAATAGTTCTCTCAGATATCTCGATGCATCTTTAAGCTCCATCAGTATATGGAGAAGTTCAACCTATATGAATCATTCAAAATATCATTATTTATCTCAGGATTTTATGTTATGTATAGTCATGGAAAAAACCTTACAACTCCTTCCTTATAAAATTTTTAATCCAAGGATTTTCTATTTCAAATAGCTTTTACCTTGTTCTGAATTTCCACACAATCAATTTGAGAATAATTTATAGTTTCTATAAGGGATAGTTGATTAGTCATTTGAGAAAGAAAAATAATGTTATTTATTTTATGATTCCCTTTTCCATCCTTTCCAAGTCTAAGAATAATGGATCTCTTTCAATTCTTGTCATTGATAATGTTTTTAGACCCTTTCTTCTTATATAATATGCCACTTTGTTTTCATTTCCAGGATGGTAACGAATTGAGAGGTTATAATCCTTCATTAGCTATAACAATTTTTTTGAATATTAATATTTTTTTGTCAACATATATTTCAAGCTCTTGTGATATGTATATATATCACACTTCTACCCATAGTGATAATTAAACATGATTTTTAGTGTACAGATCATATACGCAAACTCTAGATCATGCATTGAATAGTTTTTCTCATGAAATTCCAACTTCCTTTAGGAATTGACTATGAATTTATAATTTTTCCTCAATTTATATCCTAAGTCCTTATTTGAAGCATCAATATATTCCACAAATATTTCAAAACTTGTGGGTAGAGTTTTCTTATGGGACATTTTCCATCATGATGTATTTGAAGTTAGCCTCAACCTATGATTATGAAGGAGTGTTTTAAGTTGTTTCCACATTTTCCATGCTTCCTTTATGAATATCATGTTATATAATGTATCGTGTTAATGATTAATATTCTTACACCTTTTGATATGAATATTTTATAACATTTGTTACTTTATAACATCTCCATTCTCTTACTGGTATTTAAATCTCAATACTTTCTTATGTATGTCCCAGGGTTATCCCATGCAGTTTTGAAATCCTTGGAATTTTAGAAGCATGTGAAGGAAATGTTCAATAATGATGTTATATACCATGTTCAAGATGTTATCATATGTACTTAATTAAAAATACACTATACTTATTGATCTTCCAATTTTTATTTTGTGTAATATCATAAATTAAATCATGTATTAATTTGTAAAAAAGAGAAGCGTTATTATAGTTGGAATTAAAAGAATGTTTTGTTATTTTTTGGAATTTGAATTGGAAAACTCTAGAAATATATTTTGGGATAGTAAAGTTTATAAGAAAACATCCCAACATTTTGGTAAATATATATTATGTTTTTTATGAGGAAAATAAATACTTTTCTGGATCTTGAAAGTGGATGTGGCTCTAGAAAATATGTACATAGGGGTCAAACATAAAAACACCATGTTGAGCTAGACTTGACTGGGAACTAGTTAATGACAACGGTCCTTGTTTCAAACATATATTGACACTCTTGGGGGATATGATTTGGTAAATTTATAATCTCATTATGAACAATTATTTTTGGAGTAAAAATTCTCATAGGAGTCAATGTTATGAAATAGATCATAGATAACATAGATTAAATCCTAAAAATTCATCAATTTAAGAAAATACATGTAATTTATAAGTTATATCAATAATTTCAATGGATTACCTTCTATTTATTTAATATTTTAAAAATAACCATCCCTAATTATTCCTTTATTCTACCTAATGTCTAGAAATAAGAGGAATCAGAGAGACAATCAATTTGATTGGTAATCTGATGACTACCCCCAATGAGATTCCAAACCTAATGGGAGCATGAATTTAAAACATTATGATGATACTCTCTTAACTAACTCAGGTTTTGAATAGAAACCTGGATTTTTAGGAATATAGAAATCCACCAAATAATGATCAAGCTTCTATTTATGGATTTATGTGAAAACGTCCATTGAATTTTGACAGATCATCTAGTCCCTTAATCGCAGAACAATACATTAACTTCATTTAGAATATATTCTCCATACTTCAATATTCCAAGAATATGACGGTTCTTTTTAATTTTTATCATGTGTAGGGAGGTGCTAATCCACAGTGGACATAGATCAAGAATAAAAATCCAAAATAAGATATCGAAGCAATGGGATGGGGGGAATTTCATAAAATGAAATTGATAAATATTTTTATCATACTCTCCATCATAAAATGGAGAGGTATTTCCTTTCCCTCAATAAAAAACTATTAAAATATCAGGTATTATGAGTAAAAATATACAAGACATTCAGGATATGCCTCTACATTTTCTTACCCCTAAATGAATGGTTGAACACTTCTTTGGTGGGATAAAACAATGTTTACAAAAAGATCTGTAGATCTGTGAATTTTATAGCTTTGAGGAAATTGTCCAATGTGACCTCAATGTTGAAATAGAGATCAGTGAATCTAAAGGGTATCATGGGAATAATAAGTGTAAATTGGATTCTAATTTTCGAAGTCTACTGGAGAAATATAATGATTCTAGTAAATATAAAAATCCCACTCATCAAAGGTGAATAAATTTGAACCTCATAAATTTATTAAATGGATAATTTTCCTAAAACACCTCTCAAGATTTAATCACATCATCATGCATACCTACATAGAGTCAAACAAAGTGGTAGATAGTCTTTCCAACAAAGGTGCTGACATAAATAGTACATTCATGGAGACCCTACCTGCTAATATCACCCCTATTTATTATAGTGGTTGTTTTAAAATATCCACTTTTTGAATTTTGTAATTTTCTCTTTCATTTATTCTAGTACCTTTTACAAAAAAATGGTTTAGGTGTGGGAAGGAAGGGAACCAAGCTAGAAATTATAGAAATTAGAAACACTTTAATGAAATGGAGGAAAATAATGATCGAGTCATCCCTCAACACATTTCTCATTAATTAAACTACAAGGAACTAGGGCACTTTTCAAACCAATGCACTAATACAAGGGTTTTTGTAGACAACCAATAACCCCCAGGAAACAAAGGGTGAGATTATTCCATCAAAAATAGTGATTTGGATCCTAAAAATGAAGTTACGATAGGTATTCAGAGTATTTATTCAATAATAGAAAAGGAAAATTTGACTCTCGTTCAACGCATTCCTTCATTTCATAAACTTTTAGTAGAACTACTCAAACACCACCAAAAATAATGGAATTAGAGTTGTGAATAAAAACGGGAAATGGGGTTATTATTACATCAAAATTTTATAACTCCTCTTGTGTCACAATTCATGGGATGAACTTACCAGAAAACCTTTTCACACTCCCTTATGTGGAACTTGATGAAATTATAGGTGTGGATTGTCTTTCACTATATAGAGCCAATAAAAATTAATGTGACAAGTAAATCACTCTTTGTATTAGGAATCATCCTCCAATTCTATACAAGTGTACGGATGAGCATGAATATTCTTTATAAATAAAATCATTGGTATGTATATTATTGACCAAAGATAAATAATATCTACCTCACATGATTGATTCCATAGATAGAATCATCCTTGAAGACATGACTATTATGAGGGTATATGCTGATGTGTTTCATAAGAAATTTTCTGATCTTCCTCCTATCTAAGAGGTTAAATTTTCAATCGATCTTGTAACATGGTTGTTTCCATTATCAAAGACACCATTTAGATTAGTTGGTTTGGAACATGAAGTGATGATAAAAGACTACATGAGAATCTAGTAAAGGATCCGTACATCCAAGTTCTTAACCATGGGATATACCAGTCCTCTTTGCCAAGAAGAAAGATAGGTCAAGGCAACATTTCATGGATTATCATGAGCTCAAAAATACCATGATAAATAAAAAGTGTCTTTTTCCACGAATTGATGATTTGTTCAATCAGCTACGTGGATAACAACACTTATCTAAGGTGCATTTGCGGTGGGGATATTATCGAGTTTGGGTAAATGAGAAGGATATCCCCCAGATTATGTACAAGGTACATGCACTATGAATTCATTATAATGACATTTGGTCTCACTAATCATCAAAAAAATCATCATGGACTTGATAAATATATTATTTAGAGATTACATCAAAAACAATTTGGTATCCTTAATTGATGATATTCTAATATATTCCAAAATTAAAGATGAGCATGAGGAGAATATGAGTACTCTACTAATGATATTATGAAAGAATAATATTTATTCCATGTATATAAAATGTGACTTGTGGTTGATGTAAGCCTCATTATTGTGGCACATCATCATAAATAATGGGATATCGGTGGACCCTTCAAAAATAGAATCAATTGAAGGGTGGTTAAGGGAAAAAATTTTGAGAGATATATATAGGTTATATAGATTAGCTGGGTACTATCATTGATTTTTCAAAACATTTCCCACAACTTTCAAGCCCTCTAACCAATCTAACTTGAAAGTGAGTCATGTTTTCTTTTAATGATGAATGTGAACAGAGATTCAATGAGTTAAAAAGGAGGCTTATCACTACCCTTATGCTCACACTAACTACAGGTGGTTAAATTTTGTTGTATTCAATGATTATATAAATCCGGTTTTGTGATATGTGTTGATTCATAAGGACAAGGTGGTATCCTATGCTTTAATTAAGTTGAAATTTCACAAACAAAACTAAACAATGCATGATCTGGAGTTGCCTGCAGTTGTATTTACTTAGAAAATATGGTAGCATTGTCTCTTTTTGGAGAATTTTGAAATATATATAGATCTAAAATCCTCAAGTCCAAATTCCAATATAAATATTTTAATTTGAGGCAACAAAGAAGGTTAAATATTTTCAGGAATTATGACTACTCAATTCACTACCTTCATAGGAAAGCGAATAAAGTGGAATATATTCTATGTATAAAGGATCTATCAATTTTATCATTGATGTGAACTGAGAAGGATCCAATTTTCATAAAATTGAATAGGATGTAAATGGTAATCATATTGTAAATAACGTCATCAATCCTTCCCTAAATGAATTCTCAACCTACCCTACTGGAGAAGATAAAGGATTCTCAGTAAAAAGATAGGTTAATTTCAAATAAAGTGGAATCTATAAGGAAAGAAAATCTTCATAGTTATATTTTAGTGAACAAGGAGTTTTAATATTTCTATCACGGATATATATAACCTCAAATCCTAAGTTAAAAAACAAGATTTTGGGTGATTCACATAGATTATCTTTCTTTATCTATCCTAGAAACATAAAGACGTATTAATATCTCTGAGCATGCTATTGGTGGAAAATATGAATAAGGGGATCATGGAATATACATCAATATGTCTTTTGTATCATCTAGTGAAAGAGAAAAGGAAAATATATAAGGGGGTGACACAACTATTACCCATACCTACAAGGAAATGGGAAAACATCACCGTTGAATTTTTTCCAGACTTCTAAAAAAACTAGAAGAAACCATGCCATCTTGATTGCGGTGGATCATCTTACAAATACTGAACACTTTTATTGTGATTCTAAATGACTAATCCCTCAATAAATTTTCTTCTATATACATTATAGAATTGGTGGTTCTATAGAGATTACCACTATCAATTGTATCCAATAGAGGTCCAAAAATCACCTCTAGGTTTTGGAAAATTGTTCAACATGATCTAAACAATAAGTCGAACTTCATCATAGATTATCACCCCCAAACTGATGTTCAGTCTGATTAGACTACCCATACACTTGAGGAAATGTTGATATGATTCTATATTGACTTAAAATGAGGATGATTCCAACATATACCTCTAGATGATTACTCGTACAATAAAAGTTTCCACTCAACCATCCAAATGGATCCCTATGAAGCTATTTAGGGGAGCGGTGGCTTGTCTGTTATCACTCTAACATAACATATATCAAGAACATGACATATTACATGAACATTTTTTAAGAATGTAGATACCAAAACCCTCATATGTTCTCAATCAAGAGGGGCTTCCACTGGAGAATGATATTTCTTATGAAAAGAAACTAGTTAAAATCTTAGATCGTAGAGACAAAGTTATATGAAATAAGACAATGCACCTTGCGAAAGTGTTGTGGACAAACCAATTTATTGAATAAGAATTTTGGGAACTAGAGGAGGTGTTTAAATAGATTTACCCTCATCTCTTTTATTTTGGGAAATAAAAATTTAAGGGAAAGGTTTCTTATGGGGGGGTTATTGTACCGGCCTGAACTATTATAAAAAAATACCCTTGCAATTTAATTAAATGTCATGTAATGTAATATGGTTATTGAAAACACATGAAATTATTTAGTTTTATTATATCCTATTAGATTTAAAATACCATTAATCATATTTACATTTGATGATATATCTTTCGAATAATGTTCACATCATTAGTATAAATATAAGGTTTTAACAAAAACAATTGACTCAGACAAAGGTAGTGAAGGAATCAACTAGTAGGATCATACCCAATGAAGCACATTCATCAAAGTGTAGGATGAAGACAGAGTCACTGGGATTTTACCTCAACAAATTCCAATATTATATCCAATATCATTATATTTTGTTAAATCATTTATGGGATAATTTCATGCTAATCAAGATCAGGGACCAAACCATGTTCCCAAAACTGCCCTGTGAAAGTCTCATTGTCACACACCGTACTCTTAGTGAATTTTCTAGTGTATTAAAGGGATTTTTACCATGACACTATATATGTGATTATCTAATTTGTTTTTTATATAATAATAATTTTAATGGCATCCTATTATTGTTACTTTTTAGGGGATTTTTATTTTTATAAAATAAAACACAAATATTATTTTTTGTAATATTCAAATTCAATTAAGGAATTTATTTTAATTAATCAATGTATTATTTCAATAAATATTATTTTTTTAAAATATTATTTTTAAATAATTTTTATTAAATATTACTGATCAAATATTTTTTACAAAGTCAAATATAATTTTTATAAGGGTTCAAAAACTATTATTGTGAAAAAAACCTAACATTTCTCTATAAATGATGATTATTATTTTATAAGTGAAATTAACATAGATATAAATTTATTTTTATAAAATTAATACCATTTTTTTAAAATATAACATCTAAATTATCCAATGTTTAATTTTTCATAATTTAATGAGGGAGTCAAATTTTGTGATAAAAATTAAATATCATATAAATATACGATGTGTATTGTGACATCATAATGAACCAAAAGTGATGTAATAAATACTATAAAATGAATCAATGGAAAATATATGTTTTCCCTTTAAAATAATTTTATTTTAAGTTAATATGATTTATATTATAAATCCATTATGAATCCTCCGAAACCAATAATATATTTTATATTTTTAAAATCATATCCTTAAATTTATGAATCACTTCCACATAATCATGGGTATTATATTATTAACATCATCCATTTACTTTACTAAATATTTTAAAACACTCCCATTTGGTAGAAACCATATGAAAAAAACCATGGGATGTTTTAAATTATTGGTTATTTTATTATATACAGTCCCAAACCTATGTTTGAGAAATATTAAAGAAATTCCCACACATTTCTTTTATAATCCAACCCATTATTCAACTTATGCTCAATAAAAACCCCATTTATAACATCTTTAATCTTCCTTCCACACTCTAGAGTCCCCCCAAGGTGCCTCCAATTTCTCATGAATCTCCTCTAAATCATTTGGAATCGGACTCTCAACGAAATGGATTTCTCTCTTCTCATGTTAATTTGAGAACCTATTTTATGTTATGTCTCTAAATTTCCATTTTCTCATGTTGGGATTGGTTATTACATTTCCCACATATTTTGAATTTTATTAATATATGATGATAAACCCATTTCACTATCATTAAACCCTCCCATGAACCATTATATATACCTCTTACCAAGATGAAATTTAGCAAGGGGTCCTCTCATTATCCTATTTATTGAAGTTTATTTATTATATTTTAAATTATATTTCCTTTTAAAAGAGTTTGGATATGTATTTCCATGTCCCTGTTACTTCCCGTTTAATTTACAAATGTTAACATACCCATTTCTATCTAAGAAACCCTTTCTCGAAATATTTAAGGGACATCGTTTTTCTCCCAAACATTCACTGGGATTTTCCATACCAAAACAATTGTATAGTTAATACCATACCCATTTCCAATTAAGGGTATTTTCCTTTGTCTACTTATACATATTTTACATGGTATATAAATGTATTTATTACACACTCTTTGATCATGTAATAAATAATGAGGATGAATGAATACATGTTGTATGATCTATGTGGAACACTTAAGCATGATAATTAAATTAAAGTGAGGGTTGGTCCTGAAATTATATAACACTCTAATGAATTGGGTAATGTTTATTCTTATAATAAATCATGTTGGGATAGGGAGTGGAACTGATTCCTTTATGGGAATTTTTTCATCATTATGTCTTGGCAGTAATTTTTGAATTATGTTTATGATGCATAGTTTTAAGTTGTTGCCACATTTCCAATGTTTCCTTTATGATTATCATGCTATATCACATCTACTTGTTCATGTTAATGGTTAATTCTCCTTTTGATATTTTTAATTTCTATAATTTATTAACTTTTACCATTTTTATTCCCTTGATGATATTTTTATCTCACCCTTTCTTATGTATTTCCCTAGGTTATCCCATTCAGTTTTAAAATCCATTGAATTTTAGAAGCATGTTAAGAATGTTATTAAAAATGTTGTTGTATCTCAAGTTCAAGATGTTGTAATATGTACCTACTTACAAAGACACTAGAATTATTGATATTACATGTTTTATTGTGTGTAATATTATGTAATAAATCATGTATTAATGTGTCATAAAGAGCAGTTTTTTTATACCTCATGCTCATCCTTTATTTTGGTGTATAGAAGAATATAATCTATAATTAATACCCAAGAAAATTCAGGTTAATATATAAATGCACTATTCATTAAGTCCATAAATTTTTTTGTATAATTATTGAGTCTTTAGGGAATAATTAATAATTCACCGTGTTTATAACTCATTCGAAAAGTATTATCGGTTATATCATGCTTCTTCAACATTAATTAGTGATTTCCTGACTAAAAGCCCACCATAGGTAAATAAAATTCCAATGTAATTGTTGAAACAAGACATATATCTATAGAAGGGGATACTTATTCTTTATCATGGTTTTTTATAGCTGATGATAATCAATGAAAAGGATCATTGATCCATCCTTCATCTTAAAAAAGTGGACTGTTGCACCCCTTGGTGAAGTAATCGGGTGTATAAAACCATTGTCTAGATTCTCTATTATTTTTTTTTATTTATTCAAACTAAATTGTGTCTATTTCAAAGTTATTATTTGATATGGTTAGATATCCAGGTATAATTTCAATTGAAGATTCAACCTCTCAATTGGTAAGAAGATCGGGAAATTCTCTAGGGAATTTGTCTATGTAGTCCCTCACAATGGCCATGTCGTGAAGCTTGATTCTCACATTTTTCTCATTAATTTAGCAAATATATGATTTAACATAAGGAAATATCTTCAACACTTGTTATGAATATCATAATTGAGATTCATGCTCCTCCATACACTTGTACAAAATTAGAGGATGACCATGGATGCGAAGAGTGATAACCCTATCTAGATAGTTGATTTTCGATTTTTATAAGGATATCCAGTATAAGAACAATATAGAATCAACCTCCATTAATGTAATATGATATTTTATAGAGTATTCAGTTAACAAACATTGACTTGGGAGGATTTATATACCTGGGAATAATTATTTTCTCTATTTCCTATTCTCACATATAGATTAACCCCTTGTTTTGAGGTGTGGTTTGAACATTTCTACTAAACATGAAAAATATAAATGAATGCATAGAACTAGAATAAAAAATTATGTCATATATTCTATAATGAATAAAAAATGTAGCTATATCCTCATAATTTTTGATATCCAACTAAATAGTAGTGATAGTATATGTATTTCCTTGCTACATTGGATGTTGTTGTTGTTGATTGTATTTGATAACCCTTGGCTTAGGTAATAGGTTTGAGTAAATCCAATGTTCCTGGGAATTTAAACATCAGACAATAAATTTAGTGTTAATATAAACCTTCTTTTCTTTCATCACATTTGTGTGATTATTCATCTCCATTCAGGTTTGATTGTCTAAATACCCTTCTCTTCCACATTTTAAGCATCTCCTTATTCCCGTGTTACTGTTTCTAGGATACTTCTTCCCACATTTTTAAAATTTGGTGTGTTGGGTATTATTTTCACCATCGAATTTACTCACTAATCCAACTAATGAAAAATATATTTTACACTTTTTATGTTTAGGACCATAATACCATTGAAAATATCTAATAACTATATCGACCATGAGAGTAAAATAGAAAATCTCTTCGTAGTTATCAAACATTTGAATCCCTCACTCTTTTAATAGACTTGAACCTAATCCATTGAAGAAAAGGTATAACTTCATTTTTGATGTTGATGATGGATCCATATGAATACCTTAAAATAATTGTGTTGTTTTCTTAATATGACCTTATAGACTCATTTTTATTTTTCTTTAGTGCGTAGAACCCTCCTTCCATTTTAGTATCATGATTTTAGGGAAAATATTTAGCAAAAAATATTTTATTGAACCCATCTGATTTCATGTAATTAATTTCCTCATTGGACTTTATTTACTTGATCAATTTCCACCAATAACCAGTTTCCCCAACAAAATGATGGAGAGACAACATGAATTTATATACTTTTGAGAATTAAAGCGTAGAGAATATCTTCTCAATGGGGTTAAACAATTATCCTATAATGATGGGATCAGATGATCCACTAAAACAAGATGAATCTTTTCTCATAATGGATTTGATCACAACTTTATATTTCTTAGGGTAATGAGTTCATTCCATTGGATTAAAGATATTTTTCAAAAATTATGTTAGTTGAGCTTGTACTTCCATGAAGTTATCATATCCATCTCCCATCATGTCCCTTATATCATTTGGAAAATCACCACATTGATTATTATAATGGGTTCTCTTATTTTCGTCCATTAACTATTAAATTTAAAAATAAAATAAGGAATTTGAAAACTTGACTAATGAGCATATAAAAATGAATCTTTGAACTTAGAAGGAACAACTTATAAAAGAATGTTATTTCCTAACATATGAGTCTATAAGTTTCAATCTAGTTTATCTATGGAAATTTTCCTATTAGGATTTCTATCCTGACAATATATTCATGTCATTAATAATGGTTTGTAAATATTTTATGAATTCTCCAAAAAAATCCCATGGGAGTGTCAAAATATGTTTATTGTAAGTCCCCTTTACCATGCACTAGGTAATGACTGATTCAATGAAAATGTTCCCTTTTAAGGGTTTTACCCCTATTTCCATTAAAAATATGGTTTTCGATAGTTGGTTGTCGTGGGTTTGAATTTTGGACAATCATTAACATCAGGTTCATCACTTTTGAACAGCTTAAAATAGGTTTTTTTGTGGATTAAGAAACACTCAAAGGTTCTCATATCGATGATGACTCATGGACCTTATTTATAAAGGTAGGTTCTGATTTGGGAATGGTTCCAATGATACATAAGAACTCATATTGGTCGATATGATGGGATTTCAGACTCATAACACCCTTTTGGATGGAATTTTTTCCTACTCTAATATTCTTTTATAGATTTAAGATGTTTTCAAAAATCCTTCATTCATTCCTAAGTATGACTTGGGTCATCCTTGAATTAAAAGTAAATTACTATCATGTATGGAATTTATAATCATCTATATATATATGTGGTTCCTCATCAATGGAGCAATCTATATATATCTGAGGTCATTATTCAATGGTCTCCTCTTATGTACTGATTATAGATTATTTCATTGTTATTATTGTTAAGGTGGTTATGTGCCACATGGTGGGGTGCCCACTAGTGTATCATCATCCAAATAAATCAGATTTATTTTGATGTTGAGATAAAATACATGAGATGGGATTCCTACATATCCTCATGAAAATAATTAGAGCCCATGTAGTTGTGTACCACTTAATGTGAAACATCATACCTTTTAAGTTCATGTGATAAGGACCAAACTGTGTATTTTAACATAATGTGGCAAGGGCGTCTATGTGAGAGGTTCCTAGTGAAATCTTAGTGTGGGACTTATGCTAAATCAGGCTGAGGGGTCCTGAAAGTTATTTTTCCTCCCATGTTGAATAAGACCCTACTAGGAATATGGGAAAGGGAGAATTAAGGTTGATTTAAGTTGATGGGTTTTAAACTTATTGAGGCTTCATATGTATCCCATTTGGATGGGAATTAATGTCTAGGTAGTTATATTATGAGGACACGTGCCTTTGGAGACCCTGTAAAGGTTTGTCTCACATGTAATGGGGTTCATTGATAGGATTTAGTTTTCTCTAACACCGTATTGGAGGATTGAATATTTTTTTTGGAATTACACTTTAAGTGATTACCTTGTGGTTGGGTTTTAGGGATCACAACATTCATGAGGATTTCTTAGTTTTGTTATTGGGGATTATACTCTGAATGATTTATAAAGTTGTTTGGTATTATATAGATGTCGTGATCACCACCAACATCTTTTACCACATGATTCGTGCTTGGTGTGAGAAATAAGAGGATTTGGTAGATATGGGAAACCACATAATCTTATTTGTGTACTAAGGGATGAATGATGGATCCCAAATTTAATGATAATGAGGTTCTAATATTCATGTACCCTCTATTTTGGTAACAAATATAATTGAATAGACTCCCAGCTACCACTCAGGTAGATGAATATGAGAAATAGTGTTTCCACCCATAAAAAATAATAGTTTCTTACACTGTGAGGGATGTCCATAGGCTTGATTCATGGCTTTCAGGACCCACACCTATGGAGGCCCTTTAAATAATGTTGAGAGAAACTCCAGGAGGAATATTCTTGTCCAAAACCTGAATCTTACCAAGTGTATTTCATGATCATATATAACCTCTAACCCCACATGACTCATTCTTGAATGTGAGAACAAATAGGTAGCGGATGATCCAAAAAACCACACAATCATTCTCCCACTGGTGGAAGTGGTTGGGGATACGAGATAAGATGAAAGAGATTTGGTGATCCCCTTCCCTCCCTTCATTGTATCAAAGATATTCAAGAATGACTGCCCACCTAGATACACCATAGGGGCATGGAGAAGGAATAATTAATGTATAATGAAAGGTCCTATAAGAAATACTATAGACTTACTCCCAGAGGTATTCCCTTAAACTGGTTCCTGGGGAAGAGAGGAGGATATGACAATGATATTTAAAGGGAAAGGAGATCATAATCCACTCCCTCCCTACTATAACCAAAGGTTCATAGTATTAAATACAACTAGGTGAGGAAATAGTCCTAGCCCTATTATCCATAGACCAGGAAATCATTGAAAGCACCCCTAGGGTCAGGGCCCTCATGAACGAGGGAATTCAAATCCACATTCTTCCTGATGACCCTACTCATCTGGTAGAGAATGTGTGTGACACCTATGACTGAAGGATGCATATCCAAATCTGAGACTTGATGATGGTCCTCCTACCATGTTTTTTAATGTCTGAAGGATTCAGTGGAGGTTTAAATTTTACCCCCTTGGATATGGAATCCATAAGAAGAGTAGATCTTCCATTAGTAGCCTGAAAGAGGGATCAAAACTGTATCGCATAGGTCCTAGATTGATGAGATGGAGGTGCTTCATGAAGGGTCTATGAGGAAATATTAATGAATCGTGTAGGGGGTAGTCATGTGTCAGATGGATATGCCCTGGGAAATAGACCACCTAGTCAATGAATCTTAGGTGAGGACTCATCCTAGGGACCACGAGTCTCCTTGGGTGTCCCCAGAATGGTCTCGTACCGGACCCTGGTTAGGGAAGGGTCTTTCTCTCTAGTGGTTTTCATCTAGGGGAGAAGAGATCTTCACATAAGTTTTTTTGTGTTTGAGAACTTGGAGGTAATTTTATCTCCCAATACCAATTATTTCATCTTCTATTAGGTTTTAGAAATCTACCTAAGGTATTTTTAGAGGCCTGGGTGAAGGGATTGCACGAACGAAGATTGGGAGCTTCTTCTAATTTCTCATTTCATGAAAATGAGGATCTTAATGGACATTTTTATAGGGAAATATGGGACATTAGGTTAATATGTTGGCTCATGTAGGTCCATGGAATTGGTACCCAGTACAGGTACCTAGCACAGTAGTGTAAAAGGATTCTAATCTTTACAGCTGGGCCTAAGCGGGCATTATGTGTAGTGGTGTATTTTCCTTTGATTCCATCTAGGTGGTACTGTTTTGGACCTCTAGCATAAAATATGTTTTCTTGTAGTACCACTTGGGTGTAACACCTTGGAAAACTCACAATTCCATAACATGGTGGATGTTCCCCCAATCCCTTTCTCAAGATCAGTGTCGGGCTGTGGTCCCAACCATTCGGACCATTCCCTTTGCTACCATTATTTCCCACATGAAAACTAGAGAGTGTAAATGTGAAATTTCTAGGCTGGTTCAGGCACTATTTTGATCATTACACTTGAAATACATTCTTATCCTTCTCCTAGCAAAAATACATATTTATACTCAAAATTGACATTTTGTGTATAGGTGAGGAAAACATCATCAATTTTGTGTCAAAGTGCATGGAGAACCTTTTCACAGTATCAAATACCCCTAGGTATAATTGTTCTAGATCCATATCCACTATTATTAACTAGAGAGGGATGTTATTTCTTTGAAACAACTCACTATATAATTCACCACAATTCTCAGATATTAAACTAAACTAAGACATGTCCTTAGAATTATCCCAAGAGTTTTCACTAAATTTTATTATTCCTAATCCCCAAAAATTACTATACCATTCTATAATACCAACTATAGTAATAAAAACTATTTACAAATTTTATTACATTATTTTAAACAAAAAATCCATTAAATACATCAAATAATTGAAGAACATATTGTCTTTGGAATAATAGGTTCATAATACGTCAAAGTAAACAAAAACATGATATCTTTAATTTATTATATATAATGTGCTCTTATATAAATTTAACCTCCTAAAACATCCTAGTATATTGTGGGGAAATACATAAAGAATTCGGTGGTATAAAAATACTAGTAAGGCGATAAACCTGGAAATGAAGCATCTCATATGAGTTAGATGGAATAACATGAATACATAAAAGGAATTTATGATGAATAATCAAATCGATTAATAACATAATGAAAATTGAAACATAATATCATGGGAAAATATAAATTTGACTGGTATATAAAACATTAAATAAGCATAAGTCATTTATAACCACCTAGACAACATCATGTGGTGGATACAGTCTCATTATGGATTAGCTTCAACACCTAATCCCATATATATTGCCTTATGAGACTATAAAATTATTCAATGAATTAAAGTTCAATCTAGGAACACACATCATAATATTTAGATCCATATTTTTGTTACATAAAGAAATAAAATATATTTCATAAACATAAGGACTACTCATGGAAGGAAATGGTTTTCATAATCATTTCAGAGGACATAACCATAGGGGGAATCATCATGGTATCCTTGAATTAAGGGGTTAAATCGTTCTTGGACATTTATAAAGTAAAAAAATAACCAAATATCTGGATAAGTGATGTAAAAAATAACTGAATATGTGAAAAATAATGTTTACGTAACATTAGAAATGTGCCACTTAAGAAGGGTTTTAGTGAAATGAGTAAAGATTATTTAAAGGGGGAGGGAGAATAACAATTTCCATTAAACTGTAAGTGAAATAAAATATATTTCCATGTAATAATGAGTTTTTATCAACCATTGAAATTTGAAAACATATCATTGGATAGTACAATTTAGAGGTAAAGAAAATGTGGAAGTTACCTTTAATTAGATTTTCCAAAGAAGCTGTGATATATAAAATTTATAGAAATAAGATTTAATATTATATATGCAGTAAACACCGTGTGACCTTTGAATTACCCATCATATATTAAATTAATATAAATTTAAATTTTTACTTATTTTTTTCACTTTATAATAATCTATGGAATTTTTAAAATTTATAAAGGACTTAAAAATTGGAGAAATTAAGATAATGAATTAATTTATTAATTTGTGTATTAATTTATTCATCCAAGTTAATTTAATAGAAAGGAATATATATAAATTCAATACTACCAAAAATATCCATGGTTTTTATTTCATGTTTTGAATGATTATGATAATTGACAAACCAACCATATGTGTTGGATTTATTTATTTAGTTTAATTATTTATAACATAGTTTATTATTTGATAGTTATTATTAAATTAAATGTAATGACCAGAGAACCATACCACCCACCTTTATTATATATGGGATTGTGAGTCCAAGGATCATTTAATATAAACCTAAACACCCTCTACACTATAGTTCCATGAAAATAAACCTTTTTAAAGTATGGAGTTCATGGCCAAAGGAGTTCTTTTAGGACGTTAGTTGAGATGAATTAAAATTTGGAAATATATAAGAGAATATTTGTTTTTGTAACTTGATCCTTATTATGTATAAAGGATTTACTTCCCTTAGGGTGTTGGTTTTTTCATAACTTCTTGATAAACCAAGAAGTAAATAAATCTATAATCATTTCACATATTTATTTAATTTCACCATTTCAAAGTTATTTATTTATTTATGTGATGCATGGTTTATTTGGATGATTAAAAAATATCACATTAATAAAAAAATTAATAGCTATGATTAAATAAAATAAAATAATTTGTATAAGTTAATTTTATCAAGTATAGTAAATTTATTATGTAAGTTCCCACATAATGTAATTTTCAAGTATAAACTGGCTAAATTAAGATATCCAATCTAAGTAAAATTAATATGTGAAAATTATTCTATCACACATATTTAATAATTTAAATAATTATGACATAAATTTAAAAAACCTATGATGAATAATAGATATTAAATTTACTCATAAGTCAATAAAATCCATCAATATAAAATATTAAGTAATAAAACAGCTTACATCATTTGAGTTTTAATATATCCAATGTTCAAAATACCTTACTGGTCATCATCGGGGTACATTAAATTATCATGGAGTACTAATGAAATTATTTGGTTTAATTAACTAATTTTGTATGAAGAAAAGTTTACTTAGAATTCTAGGTGAAACCTAGAGGAAAGTGTGGAGGAACTATGAGTGTTGAATTTTAGGATCCCAGAATCCACTCAATAGATCAAGGAGATTTGAGTTAATAATGTAGTAAATAATGAATCCAACTCAAAATACTTTTTAAAATTGGAAATATCCTCCTTATAGTAATGATAATGGAAATACATATCCATTCCTATAAAATATCAGAGCGTCCTATTACTCTAAATCAAATAGTGGGGGTTGCGGGATTGGAAAAAATAATGTGATGCCAAATTAATTCATTAATTATGTCACAATTGATAATCAATATAAAGTAATAAAATATAATTTTATTTTCTATAGATAATGTTAATAAAGACAAAAAAAATCACTATCATTGTGATCAATCTTAGAGAAATAAAATATTTTAACTCATGCAAACTTCCCATAGTCGTATAAGTATTTAGACAACATATTATTCCATGAAAGAAAGAAATATTCACTAAAGTCCCATATTACGTGTTGATACTTCTTAGGAAGTGAAAGTGTAGGTTATGTATGCCTTCTAGATGAAAACTGGAAATTCATTACATGTATAATGTCTTATGTTATCATATGTGTCTAGTGATCTTCAGAATCATTATAAAGAAATTGATTATTACATCGTGTCATCTCATTTTTGTAATCTTTATCAAGAAAAATCCAGATAATAGAGGTGTGACATATATAAGTAAATATCTATGTATATTTTAGGAGGATTCCATAGTGGATATAATAAAGAAAATATTATTCTATATGTTGAGTTTTTTGATATTTTTGAAATTCATGTTTCATAGAAAGCTATGAACAAACATCATCATATCCTCTCTTCCCCAAAGAATCTATATTTTTATTTAAAATTTAAAAATTTAAAATATATTGAAGTTACTCCCATATTTTATGAATATTATTAACCACGTGGATAAATACATGAATCATGTTAATTATTCTCTCCTTATAGTGATCTAAAAAAAGATAAGGGAAAAATAGGGCTACTAGAAAATGAATGGTGTATGTTGATGTTAAAGAGTATGAAATTTATTGTGTTTCTAATAGAAAATAGGGCTACTATAATAACAATTTCCCATCTGTGAATAATCAAGGGGAAGATTTTGGTATACTCATTATCAAGTGTGATATTTCGATTTCTACAATTCATGTATATGATACAACTAATGTTAACGAATTTGTATCCAAATACAAGAACCAAGTTGGTTTTAGAGGATTTTTAAAGGTTACATGGATCTTTAAGATATAAATGGAATAAGAATACTTAAACTATATATATAAGGCTAAAAAATCATATTTCTAACTATTATTGTTATAGTTTTGAATGACTATTATTATTTTCCCAAATTAAAAACATCATTTTTATCTCAGTTTTATAGATAAATGGATTTATTTTCATATTTGGAAATAAAAATTGAAACATTTATAAATATATCATATGTTATGTTATGAAATATATGAATAATTGAATTTAATTACTAGAATATAAAACTTAAATCTTTGAAATTGATTACAAATCATGTTCACATGACTCATATTACACCTATATATGGAATCATTGACATAGTCATGTAAACTAGAATAATTGGACAATACAATATCAAGATAATTATTTGGATTATTTTTTTAAAACCCCTAGATCTATTTAAGTTTTATTAACATAAAAAAATGAAGATACCTACTATTTTTTTAAAACGTGAGAGTGAAAAAAAGCTTATATAGTTAGTACACATAAATGTATGTGTGCCTTTTTTTGAAAGATGAAACAAGTGGATTCTGAATCACAATTACTTTTACTAAATATTTAAATAGATATGGATATATCTACATAATGAAGTATAAGTCTGATATCTTTGAGAAATTTAAGGAATAAAATAATGATTTTGATATGCCAAAAGGATAATGTCATCACACTTATAGCGGGGAGAATCATGTGTGACTTGTTAACTGGATTATTTTTCATTTCAAACCGTTTTCACCTATTAGAATGATTGGATATTATATTTAATGAAGAAAGTAAATTGAAACATAAAACACTATATTTTTAAAATGTTTGGAAAAAACACCTACTCATTTCCATGTTGGTTACTCTCCCAAAATTAACTATCCACTATATCATAATGTTATTAAAATAGTAACTAGTTAGACCAACCAATAACAAGATGGTTATACTCTCTAAATCCAATAAAACTTAATTAACAGTTTCTCAAACACCCCAACACTACGTTATTCATAGTGATGGCTTGATCTAATATACAATGATCTTTTTATCTTCCTCCATGAGCTCATTGAATGTCACTTTCTCGTGTACACATCTAGTACCTTTAAAAATATGTTGGTATTTATCAATTATGTCTTATCACCCATTTACGATTATTTTCCTCAGTACAACTCCACTCGGTAAATCCCTCCTTCTATTAAAGTCCTGACCTCAATAACCCACTACCTCCACAAAAGCTGTGTCATATCAAATTCTTCAGCTAGTCTCTCCAATTAATTTCACATAACATAACATATATATATTATTTTTGGAATCAAATATGTAATCCATCATGATTCCTTGTATAGAACTAGTAACTATTAATAACTAAAATCTTTCTGCAATACAATGTTTGTAAATAATAAGTGTGTGTAAGATCATCACCTTTTCATAAGATCATGGTGTCAATGCTTTACATGAACGTTATTCTTCTTTAAAAAAACTAGGTATAGCTTTTAGATCCTTGTTCCTTCTTCATATAACAAAAATCATTACATTTTTCTCTATTCTAAGTGTGTTTGATCACATGGGATATCTTCTTCTTCTTGTTTCATTTCTCACATGACTATTCTCTCTCGATATTTTTTTAAACAATATATATATCAGTATATTTACCTCAATGGAAAAGAATCATACAATCATCATAAACCTTATGTTGTCATTAATGGAATATTTCTCTCTCTCTAAAAATATTCTTTAAATGGAAGAAACATGCCCTTTCACTTCTTAATTAATATTTATATGTATTTTATTTTTTCTTCAATGAAGGGTGAACCTTGTCCACCCACACTTGTATGAGCTCCTTTGGGACTATATGTTGACCACTCATAACCTCTACCACCATACCATGTTGGCTAGAGGTTTTCTGACCACCTTGGTAGTGGTTGTAGTTCCTTTGGCTGGCTAAGTGTTCTTGGATAATTTTTTGAGTGAACTAACAAAAATGAAAATCAATGTATAAACCAGGGAATTCTAAAATACCAAGCCATAACTCATCTTTATTTTAATGCAAAAATAATATGTATAAATATTTTATATAACCATATTCAATTTACTTCAGGAAAATAAATATTTTCATGTTCTTATTCAATTTTCTTTGAACATTTTTTACATCATCAAATTGCTTTTTCACAGGTCTTTATTATTTAAAATTAGTTCCAAAATTATCAAATTTATAATCTTCTAAAACTCAAAACTTTTAAATATATTGTCCAAAATCATTATTGAAATTAAATTTAATTCACTCAAAGGGTACTTCAGTATCCCCCTTTGTATTTTTTCAATACTCAAATATCAATATATTATTTTTATTTCTCCCCTTTATTGAAAATAAAATGAAAAGGGTGAGTGTGGTCATTATCAACTCATGAATTTTCCCATGACCTTTTCTTCTTCTTGAAATGATTGTTTCTTGAATATTTATGGGTGCGTGATGATATCACATGGTTCTCTTAGAAAATATCCATTATTTAATATACTATATGTCTAGGTGGGCTAAACTGATGTAGAAAATAACAGAAATATAAAAAGGATGTATAATATTTCCATAAACTACCTTGCAAGTGTAATAATCAAAGTAAATTATCATTTTTTTATTAAGTGGTAGGAAATAATCATACTTATAAATGAAATGATAATTCCTACACACACTTCAACAAACACATCTGATGTTTCAGGTGAAAAAGATATAAATCCCCCCTTTTCTCATCTTTTTATCAACCGATCACTCCCCCTTTATTAATATTTTTCATATAATTAATAATCAGGGAAGGAAGTGTTATTAACATACCTCATCTTCCTATATTACAAGAGTGTTTATAATTTCCACATTCACTAGGTAGTAAATATTTAGTATTAAGATCTCATAAATGCTCCCCCTTAATGGTTCATCCATCCCCATAAATTCCTAGTACCTTAGAAAAAAATTCATATATCGATGAATAAAGAGAAACCACTTGGTCTCTAAAATATAACATTCATACTAAGAGATTATTCTCAATATAGATTTCTAATTATTCCCCAGAATAGTCTTTCCTTTTTTATGTTTCCTTTTCTATAATATTCATTTGAGAACCTCATGCCTTGGGTTCGTTCATGTAAATTTAAAACAACACCCACTATTAAGGTAGAATCTACATTAAGTAGTGTGGACCATGTCTGGATTTACCACACCTTTCACACAAGTCACCATCATTTTTTATGATTCCAATAACAATAATATTCACTTATTTATTTGAATTCTTGAGTATTTTTTAGCCAACATCTTTTTTTCTTTTCTCCTCAATAAATATTCATCTTTTGAAGTCACATGACTTCCATTAGCTTTATCGCTTCCTACAACTTTCTCTTTTAGTCTCATAGTTGTTTCTATAGGTCGAATTTGGAAAATATATTCCTTAATAGACAACAATAATACCTTGGAATACATCTTCATTGTTGTATTAAATTACATATATTCTTCCACTTCCTTCATAAATAGAAAAAACGTCATATTTTTTTTACTTTCATATTTTTCTTCTTTTCCTTCAATATAGTTTCTGTGAGTTTTCATATTTTGGTGCCTAAAAAAACTTTTATAGATACACATTTTTATATTCCAAAACATTAAACATATTTCATATCTTAATCAGTGTTTTTACAGAATAATTTATTCCCTTATAATTCATAAGATTAGAGTGTCTCCATATGGCTTCATTACCCTTCCATTAATTACTAAAAGTGAAATACATTTCATTCTATATAAGGTTAGAAAAAATGAAACATTTACTAAATAATTCATACCTCATTAGGTCCTTATTTGTTTGAGATTTTGGCACTATTGAAGTTCTTCTACCATCATTAAGCTTGTTAGATTCAACACAACTAATCCGAATATTCTAATATTTTCTACAATAAAAACATTTTAGTTCTTTTGTGGAGATCATCATTTTTACTTTAAAGGTGTTCATATTCTCCTTAAGGTATCTTATTTTCTTATTTTAAGATAAATCCATCTTTGATTGTATTCTCTCATCAAATTAAATGTTGAATGATATGATGTTTTCCTTTAACACATTTTCTATGGCCATTTTTTAAAATATGTTGGGAAATATCTTCAATCATATCACTTTTTTCCATTATCTTGGTTCCCATTTTATTTTTCGTGATATTAAATTCCACATACTCTCTTCTAAGTCTTTTATTTTCTAAGGATAATTATTTCACATTTGAATAGTAAATTTCATGTATCATTCTCTATTAATATTATTCATCATTTTAAGAGCATTCATTGGAATAAATATTTGTTGTTGTTGCCTTTTCATCACCAAAATCACTTTTCATTTTCAAATCCAAGGGTGGCTCTTTAATTTCACATTATTTCTCTAAAAAAAGTTTAAAATCGGATATAACATTAGGTTTAGATTTTAACTCATCTTGATAGCACAATTTTTGGGATGGATTCTACATTCTCTTCTTGTGAAAGAAAGGGATATTGATTTCATCACTGAATTGGGATGAAAAGGAAAAATCAACTCTATTATTTACATTTCCAAATTTCATTACCTTACCATCTTTAAACAACCTTTCAATTCCAGCCTTGGTCTCACTAAAATCCTTATAAATTCCGTCTTCAAAAACTATTTGGATCTCTTAGAGGTGACCTTTTCTTCGGTACCGATTGAAGTAAAAAAAGATCGTAATGTCACACTAAAACGGGGGTGAATTAGGTGTGACTTATTTACTAATGTTTTTTTTATTTCAAACCACTTCCACTTATTAGGATGATTGGATCACGTACACAATGAAAATTGTAAATTTAAACATTAAATATGATATTTTTAAAAGGTTCGGTAGAAAAACCTACTTATTTTCATTTTAGTTAGTCACCCCCACACAGATTCTTCACTATATCAGAAGGTGATTGCAACCGAACTAGTTGGAATCTAGAATTACAAGTTATTTATGGTGTCCCCCACTTTAATTAACCATTAATAGTTGGTTATACACCCCAAATACACCTTTTTCGTTGTGATGGGTTGATCCAATATAAGATGATATATTGATTTTCCACTCCATACTTGATAAATCACACTTTCTCGGGTACATGTATAGTATATATTAAATAATTTTGGTCTTTCTCAATGATGTTTGATCACCTATGTATGATTAGTTTCCTCAGTACAAATACTCTTGTGAAATTACTTCTTTTGATGAATCCCCGATATCAATAACTCATAGCCTTCACAAAATCTATGCAATATAAAATTATCTTGGAAGAATATATTATTCTTTGTGAATATATATATATATATTGTTTATAGAAAAATAAATGTGAACATTCATGATTATATTTATAACACTATTAACTAGTGATCACTCAAATCTTCGCACAATGCATTATTTGTAAACAGGTACTATGTGAAATAACTAAATCTTTATAAATGAGATTGGTGGGAATTATTCACAAGAACCTACGTATTATTCAAAAAAACAATATATGGCTTATAGATCCATCTTATTTCATCATGCAACAAAAACCATTCATCGATTCTCTCTTATATGTGTATTCGATCACACAGGATACCTTTGTATTCTTGCTAAACATCTCAAATTAGCATTCTCTATATATATTTTTAAAAAATAAGATATTTATCTATATATTATTCTTAATGGAAGTGAATCATACTCTCCATGGTTTCCTTCTCCTCTTCATTAATGGAAGAGTTCTCTTTCTCTCTGAAAATGTACCTCAAATGGAAGAAACCTACTCTGTTGTATCTTACTAAATAATGTACATGTATTTCCTTAGTTTTTTAGTGAATGGGTGACCAAAATAGATTACATGAGAATATATATAATTACATATTTTCATAGAACCACCCCACGATCATTGTTTGATTCAATTTATTCCATGTGATATTAAAATTTTTGAGATATCTTAAATATCTCAATTCTCACTTCAACAACCTTTATGAATTCACCTACACAGTGAAAATGGCTATGTTAGGCTCCCCAAAAAATCAGTGATGAAAGAAAACTTGGAGATTCATCTTCGTTATACTCTTACAAAATTAGCTACATAGTGAAAAGGTGTAAGTGAATGATTTTCATATATTGTTCTCTTTAAAAATTGCTATGTTTCTTCTCAGTAAAAATGGATATGTGATTTTATTTTCAGATATAGAAAATAAGCAACTTGGATGTGCTCATTGAATTAGATACATAGTGGACTTTTTCTAATTTTCAATATAGTTTTTATCAAAATTAGAAACATCATTATTCCTATATAAATCGACTACAAGGATTATTACTTCCAAAACATGAATATATAAAAATGGTTATCCATATTATCTATTAATAATTTTGATTATGCTTCATTCATGAGAGTGAATGTGCATGAACATTTCATTTCAGTCATACCATAATCACATGTGTCCAATCTATATCACATATATTTGTGAGAGGCTTCAGACAGATAGTTCATAAATAACTCAAAGGATTTATAGATATAAAATGATAAGTAGTGGAGATTGAATGACATTAATGCTCCAAATTAGGAAGAAATATCAATATGTTTTAATACAGATAAAAAATAAATTTCATATCAAATCCCACATTGATTTCACACACTACAATAAAATCCCCACATAGTTGGGGAAGTTTTTTTAAATGGCAGCGGTTTAAACTGCCACCATATTCTCCTATGATGGTTTCATAAAACAGATGTTAAATCAGGTGTTGGCATCCAACAAAATGCAGTTTCTTCAATTTAGTGGTGGTTTCTAGAAGTTGTCGTAGTAAACATATTTAGTGGAGGTTTTGGTGGTTTTGGTGGTTGTTTCATGTGAAACAATTAATGTATTTAACGGCAGTTTTAAACATAGCTAAAAAATTTCCATTTTTTAAATTAATACCACATGAAAAAAAACCCAAACTACTGATAAATAATAATGCGCATTTATTTACTTTTGGTTTTACAATTGCTGATAAGAAAATATCAACCTATTAAGATAGTTAAAACCATTGATAAATATGGTCCATTTCATTTGCGGTGGTTTAAACCATGGCTAAATGTAGATTTGAAAATAAAAAATGATGGAAATTCTATATCCCCTATATCGGTACCTCGAAAACCCCATATGCAAAGAATATATAATAGAATAATCTAAACCGTCAAACAATTTTCAATATTCAACAATCTTATAGGGTTTCATAAAAAATCATGTATAGAGATGTAACGTCATAACCTAGCTAACCCTTGAACCGTTTACCAGACCAATCACTACATGACCTCAAGCGCGTCTCCCCATATGCTAGAGGCTACTGACTATCTTTGAGGGTCTCAGGATTGTCATTGGGGAGACTATACCCTATTATCAGAGTAGCATAGCGGTATATCAGAGTAAATAACAATCAATAGCGGAAACGTTAATATATAATTGAAAAAGTAGTAGAAGACAGATAGTACTCATTTTATAAAAGTTCCCAATTCCAATTTTACAAAATATGAATTCATGTCATGTTATGGATACATAATTGAACGTAAAAAACAATACGACATGCTCTACATATCAAGTAAGAGATGGATTAATTAGCGGGTATACCCTTTAGATGTATTGAATGGATTTAATGTGATTAATTTTCTTGTGAATTAATTAATGAGTGTGGATAATTAAGGGATGTATTAATTATTAAAATGTGAATTTTGAAATAGTTTCTTTGGTTGAATATTGTAAATTTTGAATTCCTCAAAATTACTTCATAGGATATTTATCAAAATATGAATGGTAATTTGAGAATAATTAATGGGTAGATTAATTTAATACACATTAATTTTGATATTGGAGAATTAATTGCTGAATCGGGTAATGTGATGTGATTATATTTTTTAATCGTTGAATTAAATTATTGGCAAGAATTATTCAAATTTATGAATTAATTAAATAATTGTGATGATTTGAGAATGAATAAGATAATTAATTGGTAGAATTAATTATGTTTAGTCAATTTTTAAATTTTAAATGTGATATCAGGATAATTGATTTGTAAAATAATTACTTATGTAAATGAATGAGAAGTTAGGATAACAAAATTTTGAGTTATTTGTCATGTTTTACTTTTGTGAACTAGAATAATTAATTGGTTAATTAAGTATTGAATATTGAGATTTTATAGGTTTAATTGATTGGGGAATTAAATAACATGAAGTTCATGATTTAATTTAGTTATTGACCTAATTAATAGACTTGATTAATTAATTTATGAATTAATTAATGAATGAGATTTTGGGTGTTATACATGGTGGTCTTCACCAGTCAGATTAAGTGGTAGACATGACGATCGACATGATATCTGTGTGTGTGTTTGGTAAATTGGCTGTGAGACAGGGAATGATGCTCCAAATTATCATGGGGTGATAGACATGGAGTTATACACATAGTATGAATGAAAATTTTATTTTATGGGATAGGGACTGATGATCCAAATACCCATGGGTTGTGAGATAGGGACTGATGCCCCAAATGCACATGAGCGTTCTAGACATGATGTTCTACACCCATTAATTGACATTAGACTATGGATCCTATAGATCATACATGATTTTAATTAAATGGATAATGGATGATGATGTGATATGATGATTTGTAATTGAATATTATAAATGGTTCAATCTCCATCATGACCAATACAATTGTTGGGATAGGGGTGTCCAAGGGAACCTGGGGATTTAAGTTGTTTAAAAAAGAAAATCAGAAAATGTGTTAAATAGTTTATTTATGTTTTATATATATAGTTCAAGTTCAGACAATTATTTTTTGCTACAAGATGAAGCAGGTATCTCTGTCAGTTGTCCCTTAGGAACCTGGATGGGTTGTATTTTAGTTATTTGATTTTTTTGATACATCGTTATACATGTACACAATTTATTTATATTGCATTGTCAAGAATGAGACAGACACCAGTGGTGCTGGCCAACTGAGATTTATATCTCACACCCTACTCAGGCCGCCACTACACTAGGGTACCCGAGTAGATCTTACTTGTTTGCAGGGCCCTGGACCTTTCTTGTTGATGATGGCTTACCAGGAGTTAGGAGCAGAGGATCGAACAGAAGCTCAGGATGCTCGATGAGATCACCCTCAGGGATTTGAGTCATTTTTTATTTTTTATTTTTTATGTAAATAATGAACTATTGATTATTGTTTTCATAGTTCTACCATTATAAAATTCATGAATTGTATAACATAGGAATTGGCCATTTTGTATTATTCAAGATTTATAAAATCTACATTCTGATGCTTTATCATTTATTATATTACTTCCACTATTTATTGCTTTTGTCTATTATTGAACTCTAATATGAAGGTATAGTCTCCCAACTAACTATCTATAGAACCTTGCTACTAGTTAGCATCCTCTGGAATATTGGGAGACGCACTTGAGTTCATGTGGAGACCGGTCCAGCCACCGGTTTAGGGGTAAGATGGGTCGGGACGTTACGTGAGAACATATAATTGAATAATATAAACTGTATCATCTCAAACATATAAAAATGTTTCATAGAACTAAATCTAAGACATCAAGCAATATAGAACCAATGTCTGAGATGTAAACCTTAAAACTACATAGAACAAACTTATGATCAATAATAATTTAAAATACATATCCAAACATTGACCATCTTGATCTACTATCTAACGATCATGATAATTTAGCCCTTTCCTGTCAGGACTTTCTATTCTAATGACGTTCATCTACCACACCGATTTTCAAAACTATTTATGGATGGATTATATGTTTCATGGGATCAAACAGATTTGAAAATCTCATATATTACTCCCATCCCAAACAATGACCATACTTAGGGCCTTCCCCTTGATAATGGGGTTGAATCTCTATTATATATAGGCTCACTAAATGTGCTCAAGAACAATGTGGTGTATCTCCCAAAGCATTGAAATCTGTTCAAAAATCACCTAATGTTTTGCTCCATAATTTAGGTCTCCCTAAATTTGGATCCCCATCATCCTCCATGTATTATTTTCCCATATATTGATGGAACGTGGCCAAAATAGGTTCGCCTTCCATCTAGGGAACACACCTCAAATGGATCACTTGTGAGACGTGATTATTACCATGTTTTGAATGTGTTCAATGGTTGAACCAACATTTTTGGGGCCCATCCTTGAATGACATATCTTTGGGGCATGTGTCTCCAACATGAATAAAATAAATCAAAAAAACAACATGATAGTTAGTCAAAAACACTAATATACACATCCTAACATAAATCAAATGAAAATATTAAATATCTTCATCTTCCATGTAGAATATTGATTAAATAATACTCCACAAACTTCATACTCCACCAATTCTAGACTCACTACCTTACTGTATCATCAAACCATATCAGATTCCAATTGCTTTATCAAGCATGGGAAATAATGAAAATGTTAGGTCATGAAAATGTTAGGTGACTACTCTGTGCCACACATGATACAAGAACAAACCCTATGGTTCCATATGTTTCCAACATATCAACCAGACCACTAATCATTGTATGATGATGAACACTACTTTCCACCCTATCCACATATATCTCTACTTCTTACTTCTATCACCTAAAAAAAATATTGAAAATTAATTAATGTTGTATATTTATATTTAAACTTAAAACCAATAAATGTTTTCAAACTAAATTATTTTTAATTTTTGTGATTTACCTACTCAACACTTATCATCATAGAAATATCACCAAGGATAGATCTGGTTGTCTTCTGATATAAATCAACCAACGCTTTCTAAAAAGAAGATGTCTAAGCCCCGTGTTCATGAATTGTGTTTTGAATAGAAACATAATCTCTCTGGGCATCTCAACTACAACAAGGAGTAGACATAGCTTCAATCCCCAATGTCCAGCTAAAGACCTCAGATGGTTAGGGCCCCAAACCCATCTCGCACACCCGACTAGGATTCTCCTTCCCAAGTACTTTACCAACTGGGTCATTCTGTGAGGCTGAGTAGGACTGTGTGGGATTGGCATCCCTTAATTAGATAATTTTTACTTATAAATCAAATATCCTTTATATTATAAGAAATATATATTCGCATAGTCACAACTAATAATAATTTATTATACTGAAAAATGAATTCATACCCAAACTTCTTTGCATGTTCATTAATCAAACTCCCATTAGATTTTTTATGAACATCCAACCACACTTCTGTTCAGGATTCCTAGTGCCCTAAAATATTTGAATACATTAAGAAAAACTAAATAAAAAATTTAATATATTAAATTGATATTATTCTCTTATAAATATTTAAACTAATGAAAATTTTAAAAGAGTCAATCGGCTTCTAGAAAAACTCTTTGACCCCGCAGTGTGGGGAATGAATTTCTTAGACCATCTCGATGCATTCTTCCTTGAAAGGTCCTAAAATAAATAATATGAAATTTAATATTAATGTATGCAATGTCATATCCCTTACATATACATTTATAAATGTAAAATGATATTAATATAATAATATATATTTAAATACCATGTTCTTATCATCACAATTTCTTACAATAAAAACATTCCATTGCTCTCTAGGTACCACATTATGTACCTAGTCAAACATATATTGTCAGATCAATGAAGTTTCATTGAAATCACTCCATGATCTCTATTTTAAGTCTTTCCATTTCGTTCCAAGATTTTTTAATGCCTACTTTCGTGCTATCACATCTGCAACCATAAAGTAGAAAAACATCTGTACAAAGATATTCATTTTTAAAATATTAGGATTTAATAACATAATGAAATTCAATTAAACCATAATTTATAAAAATTTCCTTTATTTATGAATAAAACACCATTTTTCTAAGATAAAGGCATATGCCTCCAATAATCATTTGTAATCGGATAGTAAACTGGCTCTATGGCCAGCTAGCCTAGAATCTAGCTAATTAATCCCGTGGCGTCATCCATAGGGACCCCATAGGAATTAAATATTAAAACTATCTTTAGTCCAGTCAGATTCCATACATCTTAACTTTTCCAATTTTTCTCCATAGTTTCATGGTTTCCATCATTTATAAAAAACATTTATTATAAAAAAATTGAAATAAATTTACTCATAGTAAAAATTGTTCTTATAAAGTAACCCTCCAATATCCCCATGAAGATCAAGGAGTGGTGTCCTTTTCCCACAATAATAAGGCTACTGAATGGGAAGGTTTCAACTGAGCGGCAGATGGGACGGTCTTAGAGGGTGTGAGAGATGGTGCAATGGGGAAATTAAATGGTGCCTCAGATGCTGTACGGAGGGAGACTAAGGGATCATCATATGTCAGTGTGGTCTATGGGATAGTATAACACTTCCTCCTTAGAATTCCTTTCATTTAATCAAATAAAATTAAATTCATAACAAATATAAAAAATAAATTATGTAGAAAAAATTAGAAATGATAACACATGAATAGTACTAACACAGAAAATATACATATCAATGATAAATAATGAAACTTTTTGAATAAGTTTTTTTATTTCTTTCTTACTACAACAAGTTGTATATACTTATCTTGAGGATGCCTACCCAATATTTTTTGTATTTATTAAATATCCACAATTGACATAGAATGTTTTCTGTGTCTAAAATGAAGAATCAAAGAAGTTTTCGTTCAACATGTTTATATATAGTTGAAAATGACTAAAAAAGGCATGACACCCATGGTAAATGATGAAATAGTTGATAGGTGGTGTATAATATAAAAATATACCAATCCAAAAGGACTATGCCCATGGTGTGAAGAACTTGGAAGGCCTAACAGTTAGCTATGATATATATTCTATACATAGTGTGAGGAAGTGTTGTAGGTAACATAGAAATATAATTGGGTTTTACCATGATACAATAATGAATACAAGATTTCATACACCATATTTTAATGTGGTTGGAGTAAGATGTAAAATAAATAAAAAAATTCCATATATAATGGGATGTATTAAAACCATATTTTCCACATTTCATGATGGATATAAAACTATATAGGATAGTACTATTATATTTAGTGGAAATATAAATTCATGTATCACTATGAAATAATGAAATTTTTCTGTTTTAAGAAGAAAATCCGAGTTTCAGAGGTTTCAGAAAACATTACATGTCTATTCTCAAGTATTAGAGTAAGTTGTCTTATGAGTAAATGTTTATTAGTTAGACAGGTCATCATGTCCAAGTAATAGAGTAATATTTTTTATGATAAAATGTTTTCCCCCTTTTTTTCCACCATTATTATCACATTAATTCATAGGTTCATAAAGTCCTATTTTAAATTTATTTATTCCATAACCCTATATTCTATTGATAGGTGAAGGTCCTCCTAGTAATACTATTTCTGTTGGTTTTAAACCCTCGAGTGTCATAAAAACCACTCTTTGGGGGATCAACATAGGTCCATGAATTATGACCATAAAATATTTACAACACCATAGTCCATGGTCTAAAAAATTACACTAGGATTCGTATTTCTAGCATTATGACCATTGACTATATGCAACCCTATGGTCCAAGTATTTTTTACCCTAAACTATTTTCAACTTCTTAGTTCAACTTGTATGACTACAAAGAACAGATAGAAAGAGGAAAAAATGTATGTAAGGTTTCAAAACCATAATGGAAATCTAAGCTAGAGTCAAAATCCCCATGTCAAGTCACTCCCATTACTTAGGAAATAATAAGGTGATTTAGGAAAGATGTAAAAATTCAATAAGGACCCAATATATACCACTATAAAATCTTGGCTGTTTTATTACAAAATTTTATAAGACATATAGAATAAGGAAATCATAAATGAATAAATACAAAATAATATAAACCATTCCCCATGTATAGAGTAAATGGAAATGTAACTATGATAATCTTCAACCACATACAAAAATTATATATTAGTAATATATGAGAAGATTCATTTGTATACATTGTTAAATATCTCACATAAGGTTAATCATATGTAGAAATATGTCCCAAAAAATAGTAAATAAATAGATACCTGATCCACCAAAATATTACTCAGTGTCAAATCCTATTGTTCCCTTCACACTCATCTTTTAAACTTTCTTTGAAATCCCTCTTTCATCATTTGAAACTTTCCTTTATATGAATCATGATATATAAAGTTTACACAAACAAGTAAAGTTCACATGTTGGGTGTGGGTATAAAATACTCAAATAATTTCCAATTATCTCTCCTGAAAATCTTCATTGGTACAATAATATCTGCATATGTAAGAATCGTGTAGTGTTTCATACCCATCCTATTATATAATGATAGAAAAATAAAATCAATTCCATACTTGGTGATGCAAAAAAAATATGTTTAAAAACACTATAATTCATCAATGTTCTTATTGGGAACCATATAACTCATACTTATGTGAATCATGTCACTCCTATGTTAATCATATAGACCAAATATAATTTTATAAGGTAGCCTTTTCTCTAAGTCCAGCAAGGGATGGCGAGGCGTGGCACGACAAGGCGAGGTGTAGTGAGGGCCGATGAGTAGTGGCAATGGGCGGTGATGGGTGGTGATGGATAGTGATGGGAAGTGATGAGGCTGGTGTTTTTGGGAGTTAGTAAGGTGTGGGTCGATGAGGTGGGGGCCCGGGGTGTCGGGGAGGTGGAAAGTACTGTGTTTGTAAAATTGTTTAATTGATTAGTAGAAGTTTATAAAAAAACCACCACAAAGTTATTTTAAAAAAATAGATGTGTCTTAGTAAACTGCTGCTAAATTCTCAGTTTGGTGTAAGTCA
The DNA here is from genome assembly GCA_963277665.1 of Viscum album. Lineage (NCBI taxonomy): Eukaryota > Viridiplantae > Streptophyta > Magnoliopsida > Santalales > Viscaceae > Viscum > Viscum album. The sequence goes on along the minus strand of OY728123.1, from coordinate 417,394,792 downwards.
ATCCATTCTTTCATGAAATAATTAATCTACAGCATAGCATGCTAGAGCAGACAATGTTGGATCAGCACCAACACACACCACACTCACACCTCACATGTTGCATCACTGCTGCACTGGACCATCGACACGAGCCCAAACCCTTGTGTTCCCATATAGGGGTGAGCTCCTTCGGGCTTATACATGGACCAATAATAACCTATTCCATAACATAATTATTTCAATAGGTTTAATATCCACCTAGTTAGTGGATGTAGTCCCTTTGGCTAGCAAGGTGTGGTTGGATAATATTTTGATCAAACTCTCAAAAATGATTATCCAAGTATAAACCATGGAATTTAAAAGTTACAAGAAATAATTCAACTCATTTTTATTGCACTAATTATATGTGTTAATATTATTGCAAGTCCAACTTCATATTTCATCATTAAAAAAATATTTTCACGATCTTATTCAACTTTTTTTGAACATTGTGAACATCATCAAATTTCCTTTACAAAAGTCATTAATTTTTAATATCAACTAAAAAATGGAAAATTTACAATCCTACAAGCCTCAAAATGTATTGAACTTTTCTCCAAAGTCTATATAGACAACAAATGAAATTAAATCAAAGGGAACTTGAAATGTATAGAATCATCATGGTGAGAAGATAAATAATCTCTGATTAGATAGAGGAGGAGAATATCTAAACTAAGAGTTCAGCGAAAATATAAAATATCTTTGTGTACTATCTCAACTAACTCCTCCTAATGCACCATGGTGTAATGGTGTCAACTAAGGGATAAACCACACCTTATTAGACATAATGAGATTCATAATGAATTATGAAAACGTCCATTATCATTTTGGGGATATTTATTATAATCCAGTTAATAGACACTAAACCTAGTTAAAACCAAAGTTGTAAGAAAAATACTAGATGAGATACGATATGGGAATAAATCCGTTTCAACACATATATTTTTCCAGGGGATTAAAAAAATTAAGGCTAATTTTATCAAAAAAAAATTGAATCTTGATGCATAAATTGTATCTTTATATGATATTCTAAAATTATCAGAGGATATAATCTATATAATCGATATGATAGACAAATAATTGCGGTAAGACATTCCAAGTTTCTATAAATAGTTAATATCTCTAAAGGATATAGTGGAATCATGATAGACATTGATGAAGTCGATTCTCAAGGGTTTAAATTGTAAAAAAATTGATTCTAAAATTTATTTAATTTACCAAAATCAAGTTTGGTTTTTGATAGATCATTTTCTTGATATCAAGCACTTTTTGGGGAAAATTGGTATTTAATATGAAAGTAGATATATAAGGTTTAGCTAGTACCTCAAAGTCATTATTTGTTGTTAATGTTTTTTATACCTCAAGGCAGAGACTGTGGAGAAACATTTCCAACAATTAATATAATAAAAAACTTTAGAAATATACTTTAATAGTAGCTTACCACGATTATGAAATTTTCAAAATATATCTCAAAACCACTTTCATTAAAGTGAATATTGTTGATTATGTCCAAAAGACACTACCATAAGTGTATTTGACATGAAAAGATCTCAATATGGTATGCAAGTTAAAAAATCCATTTATGGGTTGAATAAATAATCTAGATAATAAAATGTTCAATTCTATAAATCCATAAAAGGGTTTGATTTATTTAGAATGGATATGAGAATTGTTTCTATAAATGGTTTAGTGGGAATTTTATTATTTTCATTGTAATATATGTTATTGATATATTACTGATGGGAAATTAGATAGTCGTCCTACAAACAGTAAAGACATGGTTGAATAAATGCTTATACTCAAAGGACTCGTGTAAAATACCCAATATTTTAAGGATAAAAATACATTAAGATCAATCTAAGAGGTAGTTTGTACTATGTTATGGTACATATATTGGTGTGTTTTTTAATGGTTATAATGTTATGAAATTTTATAGAGGATTGTTTCTTTTATCACATGATACACAAATCACTGTAAAAATGTGTCCTCAAATACAAGATGTGAGAGAAAGGATGAATATAATTCCTCAAATTTCATTGATTGGATCAATTATATATGTTACTCTACAATCCAAGATTGATATTATGTAATCCTTCAGTATGGTTGGAAACTATCATGTATATCCAAAATATCAAAATTGGTTGGATATAAATATTATCCTATAGTACCATGGGCATACAAAGGATATATTCATTTTTTAGGGTGAGATACATAACTAGTTGTGAGGAGATAGATATATGATAGTTTTCTAATAGATCAGAGTGATCTAAAATCATAAGAAAAATATGTCTTTTATTTTATTGGAATAGTTGAGTGCTATAAGAGTTATAAGTAGTTATTGATCAGTGATTCTATAGTATATTCTAAATATATTGCTTTATATGATGCCACTAAAGAAGTAGTATGGATATATAAATTTTTATATAAACATGGTGTCATACTATGAAATTTATATGCCATTACTTGTTATTTTCAAAATACTATAATAGTGGTTATAACTTAGGGGTGAATATCATATCAATGAATGAATCATATACATCAATTGTATTAACTCATGATGCATTTTACTAAGAGAAGTGAATTCATAGTTTGCAGAGTATCCAGAGAGGAAAATTTGGTAATACCATTGACTAAAATTATACCTCAATATAATTATGATCATAATATTAGAGATAGATGGTTAAGAGTTTCGAGAAGTGGGATCAAATGAAAATGGGATTCTATTGAAGTGGATGACCTAAAACCAACTAACATTGTACAATCGATTATCTCTATACATATATACATATATATATATATATATATATATTCTTATCAGATAGTTATTGTTCTTCTATATAACATTAATTTGATAATTTTATTTTAATACTGATAATATAAATTAATTATAGTAGTTCTCCACAATAAAAGGAACCTAGAGACTCCATGAATATATTCTGAAAAAAATGCCTCAGATTGTATCAACATCAATTTAACCAGACATAGATGATGTATAAATATCATATGTTTTGGGATCATAATCACTGAGAATTATTCTCATAATGTTCACATTTGGTGATATCCATGAAGGGATATCATAAAGATAGAACCGCTAATCTTAATACAACATATTTATATTTCATTGGAAATTATTATCTACAAATGTGTGTATTTATACATGGACTTGAGATTATTATTAATGTGTATCATGAATCACCTAGTTTTTTATATGGATGAAAACCATTATTAAATATTCTAATATTGAGTTATTATACATTGGGTTCTTTATAAGTGCAATGGAATTAGTTTAATGTTCAATAAATGATTTATTACTTCTATATTAATGGATAATGATATCTCGATCCCTCGTATTGAAATGAAATTGTCTGAAAAATACCATGGCTATTCTAGTTTAAACACAAGTTAATTTGAAGAAATCAAAGAAATATAAATTTATCACATAGGGCAATCACACAATTATTCATCCTTCTTTGTGATATATCAGATATCAAATGGATGATATTACAAAATAGAATTTGTAAGAAGGTATTTTGAGTTTCTATACTAACTTATTTCTCTATGATTTCCTTGAGATATTTCTATAAGCTAATATTTGACTTTATGTATGTTCCACTTAATTTCCATTGAGAATGGTTCCAAGAGGGTCACATGGTATCTACCTTTTGAATATCACTAAATTATACTGATTTTATCATTAAGAATAAATGTATTCCCTTGTTTCTAAAATATTATTTATTTAATTAAAACTTTATTATAGATATTTAATCACATGATATTCATGTTTAAAATAAATTATTTTAAATTTATCTCTTATTTAATAATTCAAAAGTTAATAATATAATATTTATTTATTTATGAGTTCAACTAATAGTGTGAAAGAAATATTTATTCAAGTTACATTAATATTAAAAATTAATCTTTATACACGTATTTAAAGAATATAATATTTATTTTATTTTATAAAATAAATATATTTAATTATTTTTGGTTCGATAAATTCTTAAGTGGGATATGAGTCATGTTTAGTAATCTGATGGAAATGAATTGTTTTATGTAATATCATTCCAATGAATATTTATATAATTTTTTATGAAATTATATTATATTTAATGAAACTAAAGGGATATAATAATATTATTCTTACAAATATTTTGATTGGTGGTATCACTATAGTTTAAAAAAATATAAGGAAATTTTTAATTTATATCACTTTTAACAAATTTATAATATCTAAAATATGTCATTTTTTAGGAACAACATGTGAGATACAATGTGATATCATCCTCAATTAACTCATTCCATAAAGATAATATTTTATTCCTCCCTCTCTCAAGAAACGAGAAAGACAAAAAGGAAACAATTTTTTTATTAAAAACTAAAACATAAATAACATGATTTTTCTTTTCAAGAACCTAGGATATTAATAACCCCATTTACTAACATGTATAATACTTGTAGAAACAAATAAACAAATCCTCTACTGGTTTCTCCATCAAAATAGTGATGTATTAAGAGTTATAATGTAAATATGATCAATAAAGAATACCACAGATAAAAATATTCTATATTAAAATTAATAATGAATGAAATGGTCTTGATATTTTTATGTGGTTATTGGTAAAAATTATCTAGTTATTATGATTTTTCCATATATCTTAATGAAAAAAATGACCTCCACCAAACACTTTTGTTATACCCCATAACCTTCACCTAGATCATTATTTATGGGGTATTTGTTGGTTGGTATATGCATCAAATAAAGGTTGGAAAATGATATACGTGCATGATTCTAGTGATAGGGGAGAAGTTTTTGGATTTATAGTTGGTGAATTAGAATAATATTTTAAAAAAATTGCATTTCATTATATTACTAAATGATTAATAATTATGAATTATTTCTGAATATAATAAATCAACAGATAGAACCCTCTATATGATGTTATGAGTTGATAAAAAATAAGGTTTCACCTATAATAGTTCCACATCTTGATGGTCATGAGGATGGTAAGGATTTTTCCTAAGGATCCAAGATCTAGGTACTTGTACTTACTTCCATTCCATGGTTTTTTCTTATTATTGTGGTGGATATATCTTGTGTTCATGATATATTATATGAATATCCACACATGATGAAACCTGTGTGTTTGGGTGAGCCTACATTTAAATGGTAGTGCATAGGTCAGATGATACTAACTAGGTATTTCCCCTTTGATGATAAATTAAAATATTTAATACTGATTTTTATTATAATCTTGATTTATGGTTTCCATTCAAATGGTGAAGGATAATATTTTTAGATCATGTGATTAGTATATTGAATTAATGATAGTGCATAATATTATATTGACAAGAGATGTTCAATGGTTTTTATGATGTATATATTACATAATCTATGTGAAACATGATAGAGTTACTTTCTTACAATAGAGAATATAGCTTCAATTGAGTATTTATTTTATTCTTGTGAGATATTGAGTGATACAATTATAATGAATCGTCCATATGTGCACTGAATTAGGGATAATTAGGATATGATATCACATATCGAGTCACTTAGAGGGTTCAAGAAAATATTTATTTATTGAGAACTACTTTGTAGGGTAGGGATTGACAATATAGTGAAAAATAAGTTTTTTCATGACAAATAAACTCTAGTCAATTAGATGAAACCAATTTCCATGATCCCAATGTAGGATTTTGACACTAATATAATTTCACAAGATATGTATATAAAAGGATGTACAATGATAAGAGAATTTTTAACTTGATGTATTTATTTATCATCATTACAATTATACAATTTTAATATTCATAATTTATTTACTGATATAGCTTCTGTTGATGTTTAGTAGTAGTATAGGAAGGAATAATCAAATATAAAGATATGGTCATAGGTTTATTACATGTAGTGGAAGATTATGGTTTTCCAATATAGGATATATTTCAAGGAATGAGTTATGTTCTCCACTACTAGGATATAATATTTATTCACACAATTAACACCCATTTTGGTTTGATATTGATTTATTTTATAAAATTACATATCCAAGTGGACGTATCAAACTTAGATAAATGGTTAAAGATTTTTTTTTGAATGATTAATTAATGATTATGTACCTTTTTGAATGAGGTAAATGAGCTTATTTACTTGAATTTTTAATTCTATACTAAATATATCATTATGATCACATGAGGTGTTGGAAATGATAATGTGATTTTTTTTAAAGTAGATGAGGAATAATAAATTATAATTTCTCCTAAATATATTTTCTCTTTATAGAAACTATTATGGGTAATTGTGGAAGGTTTAAAGTGATTTTAATATCTTATGTATTTAAATTTTGGTTGAAGTATCTTGATATGATATGTGTCATCTTGGGTTTCGAGGTAGATAATTTTGGTTATCTACTTATGGATAGGATCGTCCATAGTAGATCTGTTGGTATGGATATCTAATATGTTTTTTTATATTTATAAAGTAAAAGTGTAGTATAATAGTAGATAGTTTTCATCATTATCTATGTTACAACGTCAATAGAAACCTTGGAAATAGTAGTGGTAATGACTAAACTAATTTCTATGATAAATTATCGATGAAACATCATGGGATAAGGTAAATAATTTGTGAATTATGATGTTTTTGGGATTATATATAATATATTGTGAGATATCCGTTAATATTTCTATGGTTGGGGGGATGATATTTTATAAAATTAAAGGGATTTTTTTCATTGTGAAGAGAATTTAGAATTTTCTATATGATTATATTGACTTATGATGGTGATGTACAATAGTAAGACTTAAAATTATGTTATCATTGTATTATGGGATGAAATATTGTCATTGAAATGAAGTTATTAGTAAATATTGATTCATTAGAAACCATTTTAATTAGAATGAAAATGTAATTTCAACACCCATGCATATGTTGAAGGTATTTTCATTATATGTGATTGTTATTGAAATAAAACTACCTTTTAATGTGAATAATGTAATTTTATTGTGGAACTTATGATGGTTATTGAAAATTCATTTTTTAAACCCAAAAATCGTTATCATCTATGATTATGGACATGATAGAATATTGATATTTCGATTTCAAAGACTCAGTGTTGTAAGCTTTCAGACTTATTATTTGAGCATAGTAGATTTAATTAGAATTGTTGATATTTACTTTATATGAAACAAAATATTTTTCAAATAATATTATTCTATGTTACTTTAATAGGTTGGAGATATAAAATCCTCCCAATAAACTGAAATAAAATGTTATAAAATTCAGAAAACAATTATTTGGTGAGGTTCATACATTTTAGTTTGAGAATTACCTTGATATTGTGACATTGTACCATGAGTTCTGGAAACAAAGTTATTGAATGGTAATGTGAAGTATCACCAAGTTACTAAAAATAATTTGAACCTATTATCAAAAAAGGTTTGAGTGATGAATCTATTTATATATTTTGAGTGTACCCTGGATTATCTCATAATGGAATTGAGAAGAAAACGTAGTGGGTTTTGTAAAAAATCATATATAATTTAACTAAAGTTCATGACATTACCTATGTGATCATTTTCATAATTGTATTGTATACAATTTTCTAGATTTTGTTTAAGTTGTAATAAAGGGATATATCATACAATATTATGTTTTTGAGTTCATGCTATTTCATGTGATACTATTAGTATTAATCTATGTTCATGATTTATCATTCAATCATATCAATATTTGAGTTATATGACATATTAAATGGTTTATAATTAGATTAAACACTCAAAAAATGTTTAGGATGAGGTTTTACATCCCTGATTTTCATATTGTTTTTAAAATTGGGTAGACATAGGGATTTATTTATATTATGCAATTTAAAAAAACAACTGATAGTGTGGAATCCCCCTTAGATTTTTTAGATGATTTAATGTCTAAAAATATAACTATTATTACTAACCCATTATTTTTATCATTGTGGGAGGATGAAAATGTGACTTATTTTGTAATTAATACCTTCATATGTTATGTAAAAAAATATTATCAAGGGATTCCATGAGAAAAATGTGAATATTTTGTTTATGTTCTTTCATTTACAAATTTGGTAGTGTGAAACTAGGAAATTAGCTGATTAGATTCTCCTCTTGATGGTGTATATATTTTTAGGATGAAAACCTTTAAAGGGGGATAATTTAATAACACAATTTTGAGTTGAGAATAAAATTACTTGAGGTTGTAATTTAAATCATAAATTAATTACATTAGATTTTTTGTTTCTTGTATTTATTAAATATTACTTTTTATAGTTTAATTTACCTACACATGATTTTTATAGTTTAAAAAATGTTGTCTTATACATTTCATGAATAAGATTCCATAGAGAGAAAAATTGAAATATCTTATAAATGGAAAAACATTTTGAAATTATTTTATCATAGAATTTCATGTGGCATTGTTTTTCATCTAGTGATAACATAATTTGGTTTTAGGTTGAGTAACCTTCATAGACCTATTTTTTGTATTTTTCTATAAATATGTAAATTACCTATCATTTTATCATTATTTTAGCATTTATATGAATAATTAAAATACCAAAAGTGATCTAAAGTAAAACTAGGAGACGATGGTCACCCAAGGAGTGATTATTGGGAACTCTGTAGAGTAGCTTGGGTTGTTGATTCCTCAGAGACCTAAGAATAATCCTATAGACACCCACATTATGTGGAATAATTTGGCTATTAAGTGGCCTACTTTGGGTTTATTTTAGTTAGGTTTAAAGGAATACTAAGTGACTTAAGTGAAATCAAGTTATGAGAAGGGTTGATCTTAGGTTCTTACAAGGGGTGGATTGGATGAATTTTTTTTTAACAATTTCAATTTCTTATATTTGAGATAGATTTATTCAAGAAGATCAAAAAAGCCATCATCACATGTCGGTTTTATTACAACATACCATAATACTAATCATCTATACACTTGGATAATCAAATTCATGAGCACTCCAAGGTAAAGGTTCGTATTAGCACTTGAAGTATGTGGCCTTAAAATTCAACAAGGACCAAGAAGTTTTAAAATCATCAAATAAAACTGTCAATTAAAATAAGTGATTAGACATTAATGGGGTGATAAATAACATCGAATACATCCCCTTTATACTCCCTTGGATCAACCCATAAGTTTTATATCCCTCTTTAGATTCTATGATCCTAATGGAAGCGGGAAGTAGGCTCATGAGGGAGGAAATAGATAAGTAAAAAACAATGAAGTAACGATCACTCCACCATTGAGTGATAATATCACAAGGTTTGGTGTGAATAAATTCACACCTTGAGACAAAGGTATCAATTAGATATGAATAATAATATAATAATAGGACAATAAGAACTTTTATAAAGAAACTAAGAGGAATTGAACAACTTACATGAGAAAGACATGCTCAAGGAAACAAAATCGCAGCATAACATTACAATGAAATCAAGCACCAAAGATGCATAAATCCTCTAATTCCACTACCTTAAAGAGGAATTTTGGGAGCCTTGGGTTGATTCTCAAATATTTAAAGTCATCCCACATGAGTATGGTACGCTTAGGGTGGTGGAAGGCTTTTGAAACTAAGACTTTTCCACTCTTGACGTAGTGGTGGTAGCCAGCTTGCATCAACCGAAGAGAAGCACCTAAATGAGATTCTCAATGGAAGAATGAGAGTGATCCATAGAATAAAATAATGAATCTACATATTTCCCCTAACCGTCTATAACATTTAATCCCAATAGAGTTTATGTTTGGCGAGATATGATTAAATTGGTGGGCTGTTTTTCTAGGCCGTAGAATCTGACCCATAATTTTATCTCTAAATTAGGCCACATGAAACTCCCTTTAACACTCAGAATTAGCACTTTTCACTATTGGATGAAATGTTCCCCTTGATTTCCTCTATCTTCACTGAATGTTTTTGAATTATTGGTGTTGTATTTTGGCCGCTACATTCTCTTTATTGGATTGTTATCTAGTTTACTTTTTAAAGAATGTTGTTGCTTCAAGGCCAACATCGGTGGTCTTCTAATGTGATTCTTATAGTGCTCCAAAAACATGAATTTTTCCTTATAGAATGGGAGACTTGAAAATAAAATATAAAAATAAAATCAATATTAATGGGTATTTTTTATGGTGTTAAAATATATACCATGTATAATGCATTTTAAGAAGGAATTACAATTATAATCTGAAATAATGTTCAAAGTGTAACATTCACTAAAAATGGTGTTTATGATTAATAAGGAACATGAATATTATAATAAAAAAAATGAATATTATACGTTTTCAGTGGCTAATCACACTCCCCAACTTGAGTTTTTCTAGTCCCAAGAAAAATATATCTCAAAAATATGAAATTCAAATTCCCTTTTCCAAAAGCAGTTTGATAAAAAATGATCACCAAGAACCCTTACACCAAACAATCATGATACTCATCAAAATTATTTAATAAAAGATAGTTTCATAAGCACATCTAAATCCCAAGCCTATTCTGTTGTTCAAATTCATCATCATATTTCATCCAATATCAATTAAGCATGATGATGTGTTGGGAATTGCAATAGACATGGGGGTTCATCTTTATTCAAGGGGGAAATTATGGAAGCCCTTGGTGGAATCACATTTCAATAATAAGATGAGTATTATAAAAAAATTTGTATATGTTTTTATTTTGGTTTTTTTTTCAATTTTTCCATAGTAATTGAAATTGCGCTCAATAGAGTCAACCCATGTAGCGAGACTTTGACGAAGACTCCCAGGCTCAAAGACCTTAGGGAACCAAGTGAAGCCCACATACTCGAGCATAATATCAAGTTAACTCAGTCAAACACAAAGTCCAATTACAAAAAATAGAGATAAAATTACTAAATTCAAGCCAGAAAACTACGGATTCATGATCCTCAAGTGTCGAAAGCCACAATTTAGGTCATTTCAATGTTGTACGCACAAATTTATTGTTTTTTTTTTGGGTTTTTGGTTTTTTTATGGAATACACATATTAAAAATAAAATGTACATCAAACATATTCTATTTATTTGGGGGACCCCATTAACTCAAACTAATACCCAAAAATCCAAAGGAAGTGCGTTATGATATTTTTTATTTGGATGAAAATATAAATGATGAAATTTCACATTAGATAGCCACACTTTCCAAAATCTATGATCATGAAATTATACGTGGAATGAAATCAGAATCAGGGCATGCTAAATTTTTTTATATTCATTTTCAAAGTGTGAAATTTGTAGTATCATGTTCAAGGTTAAGAAATTTTTCCAACCACACATTTTTTTATACACACAAAATTAATTATTTTTTTCATTATATTCACCCCCCCATAGTTAGAAAAAAATTGTCCCCAGTGTTTAAAGAAAATAAAATTTAGAATGGTGATAGAGGTAGATTAGATGAGTTATAAAAGGAATTTGATATATGAGGATCATGGAATGAAGTCACCTGGTGGTTGAAGTTGATGTTCTTGCTACTCCATTTTAGTCCTTAGATATCCATGTCACTTGCAGAGTTTCCTAGTAGAAAAAGGAAAAAAACAGACAAAATATATATATATATATATATATATATTCATATAATAAAAAAAGTAATATATAATATATATATATATATAATTATAGAATAAGGAAGCACAATAAGTCGAAGGTCAGTGGTAAGTGTGCTGCCCTGTCTCCCTTCGGTCTTGGGTTCGAGTCCCCATAGCATCACTGGTTGTGATGGGGTTTTCCCCATGACCTAAAACATGTCCTCGTAATTTTTTAATTTTTTTTATTTTATCCTATAAACACATAAAAATAAAATGAATTGATGATACATTGTCTTATTTTTAAATTTATGGGTAAGGTATTACTCAAGGATCACACCACATGACACGGATGAATATGTCGCTCCCATTTCATACCCATCCATACTCATAATAGAACAATTGTTCAAGAGTCTATTTTTTTAATATTAAAATGATTCAATAATCCTATTTGAAAAATAAAGATGATTCAAAAATATTAGAAACATGAAAACCATGGGTTTCCTCCCATGCATTGCTTTTTTTAAATGTCGTTAGCTCAACTTGAACCCCCATAACTTAACCAATACCCACATTAAACATTTTAAAGACCCCATAATTATCCACTTATACTTTATTCAGATTGATTATTTGTTTATAATTTGTGTCATATACAGTCTTGTGTTCTACCATGAGTGGGAAAATCCAATGAATATCAAAAATCATTGATCCAACTTCCTCTATAGTCTTTCCTAAGACATCAATGATCATTCCAACTATTTTGGTTTCCAGATAAGAAGGAATTCCAATTGAAAGTTCGTGATTATACCCTATAAAGAGATACTTGAGCAGGGAAGGAATGACAATAATTTTGAGCTCTGTTTGAAGAGGACATTCAGACAGAGGTCGGGATTTTGAATACAAATCAGTTTCATTTTCTAAATTTCTCAACAAAAATGGTTCCTTTCGAATGGAATATTCAACCACCAAATTGGAAATATTATTTTCAGTAATGGGTATGGACTCGAAGTTCATTATTTCTCCAAATGGTGTAGTGATTAGTAGTTCTAAAAAATCATTAATGGAGAAATATTCAGGACACTCAATCCATGATGACCAATTTCCCTCTATTGAATACAAAAATTCAATTTCCTCTTCATTTAAACACCCATCAAATATTACTTCTTGTTCTTCAGGTATCCTAGGTTCAAAGGAAATTTCTTCATCATTTTTATGAGATGTTTATTTATAATAATATTCTTATATGAATGATGAGGAATGGAAAACCTAACTAGGAAAGGGTTCCATAACTATTTCAATTCTTTGTAGTTCTACTCTCAAGGATGAAACCTCAGGAGTAATTTTATCCACTTGTTGACAAAATTTATCAATTAATTGATGTGGATCATGATGGGTAAGGTCTTGAGATATATGGTCTATTCCAAGAGGATAATGAAGTTGTTGGAATTCAATAAGACCAAAAAAATTCATCAGTTACTGGTTTTATACCAACACACGATAATACCGATCACCTATACACTTGGAGGATAAAATTTATGAGCACTCCAAGTTAAAGGTTCGTATTAGCATTTGAAGTTTCTGGCCTTAAAATTCAATAAGGGTGAAGAAGTTTTAAAATCATAAAATAAAAATATCAATTAAAAGAAGTGATTAGACATTAATGGGGTGATAAATAACATAAAATCCAGCCCCTTTCTACTCCCTTGGATCAACCCATAAGTACTTTAGCCCTCCATTGATGTTACGATCTTAATGGATGTGGGAAGTAGACTCATGATGGAGGAAATGGAGAGGTAAAAAACAATGAAATAATGATCACTCCACTATTGTGTGATAATATCACCAGGTTTTGTGTGAATAAATTCAAACCTTGGTAAAACAGTATCAACATGATATGAAGAATAATATAATAATAGGATAATAAGAACATTTATTAAGAAACTAAGAGGAATTTAGCAACATACATGAGAAAGACAAGCTCAAGGAAAAAAATTATAGCATAACATTATAATGAAATCAAGCAACAGAGATTCATAAATCCTTCAACACCACTGCCTTAAATAGGAATTATGGGAGCATTGGGTCGATCATACAATAGATAAAGTCATCCCACTTGAGTATGGTATGGTTTGGGTGGTGGAAAACTTGTGGAACTTAGAGTTTTCCACTCTTGACCCGAGGTGGCAGCCAGCTTGCATCAACTGAGTAGAAGCACCATAATTAACTTCTATATGGAAGAAAGAGAGTGATCCATATAAGGTGAAAATGAATCCCTGGAGGTACCCTAACCTTCTATAATGTTTCAGCCCAAAAGAGTGTCTGGTTGGAGAGATACGAGTACTTTAGTGATCTGTTTTTCAGGGCCGCAGAATCTGGCCCAGATTTTTATCTCCAAATTGGGCTGCATGAAACTCCCTTCAACACTTCGAATTAGCTCTTGTCACAGTTTGATGAAAAGTTCCCCTTGATTTACTCCATCCTTATTTCTATTTTCATAATTATTTGGGCTTGTATTATGGCTGTTATAGTCTCTTTATTGTGTTGTTGTCTAGTTTACTTTTCCTAGAATATTGTTGCTTCAAGGCCAAGTTTGGTGCTCTTCTAATGTGAATCTTTAAGCGCTACAAAAATAAGAATTTTTCCTTATAGAATGGGATACCTGAAAATAAAATATTAAAATAAAATCAAGATTAATGGTTATTTTTATGGTGTTAAAAAATATACCATGTAATAGTGCATGTTAAGAAGGAATTACAATTGTAATATGAAATAATGTTCAGTGTAAAATTCACTAAAAATGGAATTTATGATTAATGAAGAACATAAAAATTATAATATAAATAATTAATATTATCCTCTTTCAGTGGTTAATCACACACCCCAACTTGGATTTTTCTAGTCCTGAATAAAATATATCTCAAAAATAAGAAATTCAAATTCCCATTTACAAAAACATTTTAATACACAATGATCAACAAGAACCCTTATACCAAACAATCATGAAACCCATAAAAACCATTTAATACAAGATATTTTCATAAGAAAATCCCAATCACAATCCCACTCCGTTGTTCAAACTCTTCTCTATATTTCATCCAATATCAATTAAGCAAGATGATGTGTTGTGCATCGCAATAGACATGGGGGGTTCATCTTTATTCAAGGGGGAAATGATGGAAGCTCTAGGTGGAATAACATTTCTATATTTATATGAGTATTTAATTTATATATATATATATTTGTTTTTTTTCAATTTTTCCATTGTAATTGAACTTTCACTCAATAGAGTCAACCCATGTATTGAGACTTTACTGATGACTCCAAGGATCAAAGTCCTTAGGGAACCAAGTGAAGCACACATACTCAAGAATCATCTCAAGTAAACTCGGTCAAAATAAAAGTCCAATTACCAAAAACAGAGATAAAATTACTTACTTCGGACTAGAAAACTATGTATTCACGATCCACAAGTGCTGAAAGCCATAGATTAGGTTATTTAATTTCTCTTCGTGAAAATTTATTTTTTTTATTTTTTTTATTTTGATTTTTATTATTTGATTTTTTTTATTGAATACTCATATTAAAAAAAATGAATATAAAACATGTGATATTTATTTGGGGGACCCCATTAACTCAAAATAATACCCCACTATCCTGAGGATGTGTGTTATGATCTTTTTTTTATTTGGATAAAAATATAAACGATGAAATTTCACATTAGACAGCCACACTTTCACAAATATATGCTCATGAAATTATACGTAGAATAAAATCAGAATTCGGGCATGCCAAATTATTTAATATTCCGTTTCAAAGTGTGAAATGCATATTATCATGTTCATGGTTAAAGAAATTTTTCCTTCCACACATTTTATTTAGGCACACAAAATTAACTAATTTGTTTTCATTTTTCACCCCCCCCCCCCAACATAGAATAACATTGTCCCCAGTGTTTATTGAAAATAAAATTTAGAATGGGGGTAGAGGTAGATGAGATGAGTTCTAAAAGAAATTTGAAATATGAGGATCATGGAATGAAGTCACCAGGTTGTTGAAGTTTAAGTTCTTACAACTCGGATTTACTCCTTTGATATCCAGGTCACTTGCAGAGTTCCCTAGTGGAAAGAGGAAAAACCAAATGGACAAAAAAACAAAACAATATATATATATATATTCATATAATAAAAAAGAAAAATATAAGTATATATAGAAAAATTATATAATTAGGAATCACTATAAGCTGTAGGCTAGTGGTAAGTGTGTTCCCATGTCTCCCTTAGGTCCTGGGTACGAGCCCCTGTGGATTCCCCAGTTGTGACGGGGTTTGCCCCACGACCTAAAATGTGTGCTTTAAATTTTATTATTATTATTTTTTGTATTATTATTTCATCCTAAAAACAAATAAAAATAAAATTAACGGATTATACATTGTCTTCTTTTTAAATTTTTTGGTAAGGTATTGCACAAGGATCACACCACGTGACACGGATGAATATGGTGCTCCCCTTTCATACCCATCCATATTCATAATATAAGAATAGGTCAAAAGTCTATTTTTTATTTTTTTAAATAAAAAAATGATCCAGTAATCCTATTTGAAAAATAAAAATGATTTATAAGGATTGGAAACATGAAAACCACAGGTTGCCTCCCATAAAGCGCTTTTTTTAATGTTGTTATCTCGACTTGAACCCCTATAACTTATCCAATACCAACTTTATACATTTTAAGGACCCTATATTTATCCACTTCTACTTTATTGATATTTATTCCTTGTTTAGAATTGTTGTCATGTAAAAACCTACATTATACCATGAGTAGGAAAAATCCATGGAATATCAGAAATGGTTGATCCAGTTTACTCTACAGTCTTTCCTAATACATCAATGACCATTCCAACTATTTTGGTCTCAATAGAATAATTAATTTCAATTTAATTTTCATGATTATACCCTATGAAGTGATACTTGAGTTGGAAAGGAAGGAAAATAATTTTGAGCTCGGGTTGCATAAGACATTCAGACACAGGTCAAGATTTTGAATCCAACTTAGTTTCATTTTCTAAATTTCTTAACAAAAATGGTTCCTTTTGAATGGAATATTCAACCAAAAAATTGGAAATATTAGTTTCAGTAATGGGTATGAACTCGAAGATCATTATTTTTTCCAATGGTGTAGTAATTTTTAGTTCTGAAAAATCATTAATGGATCAATATTCAGGACACTCAATCCATGATGTCACATTTCCCTCTTGTGAATAAAAAAAATCAATTTCCTCTTCATTTAAAAACTAATAGACTATTACTTCATGTTCTTTAGGTATCCTAGGTTAAAAGGAAATTTATTTAGCATTTTCATGAGATATTTGTGTGTAACAACATTATTTTATGAATGATGAGGAATGGACAACCTGGTCGAGAATGGGATCCATAACTGGTTCAGTACCTTTTAGTTCTAATATAAAGAATGAAACTTCAGGAGTAATTTCATCCATTTTTTGAAACAACTTCTCAATTAGTTGATGTGGATCAATATTGGCAAGGGATTTAGATAGATGGTATATCCCAAGGGGATAATTAAGTTATTAGAATTCAAGAAGATCAAACAACATCATCACTTACTAGTTTTATACCAACACACCATAATACCAATCACCTATACACTTGGAGGATCAAATTTGTGAGAACTCCAAGGTAAAGGTTTGTATTAGAAATTGAAGTATGTGGCCTGAAAATTCAACAAGGATGAAGAAGTTTTAAAATCATAAAATAAAAATCTCAATTAAAAGAAGTGATTATACATTAATATGGTGATAAATAACATCCAATCCAGCCCCATGATAATCCCCCAGATCAACCCATTAGTGGGTTAGTCCTCCATTCATGATATGATCTTAATGGAAGTAGGAAGTAGACTCATGAGGTAGGAAATGGAGAAGTAAAAAAACAATGAAATAATGATCACTCCACTATTGTATCATAATATCACAAGGTTTCATGTGATTAAATTCACAAGTTGAGGAAAAGGAATCAATGTGATATGAATAATAATAGAATAATAGGATAATAAGAACTTTTATTAAGAAACTAAGAGTAATAGAACAACTTACTTGAGAAACACAAGCTCAAGGCATCAAAATCGCAGCATAACATTACAAAGAAATAAAACCCCAAAAATGCATAAATCCTCCCACACCACTACCTTAAATAGGAATTATAGTAGCCTTGTGTAGATACTAAAATAATTAATGTCATACCACTTGTGTATTCTAGGCTGATGGTGGTGGAAAAATTGTGGAACTTAGAATTTTCCACTCCTGACTTGGGGTGGCAGCCAGCTTGCATCCATCGAAGAGAAGTGCCTAAATGAGAATCTAGACGGACGAATTAGGGTGGAACATACAAGAATACAATTAAGCTCCCGATTTCCCCTAACCATATATTAGTTTTCATCCCAAAAGATTTTATGGTTGGTGAGATATGGTTAAATAGGTAGACTTTTTTTCCAGGAAGCAGAATCTAGCCTAGAATTTAATCTCCAAATTGGGCCGCAGGAAACACCCTATAAGACAATAAATAAGCTCTAGTCGCTGTTGGATGAAATGTTCCTCTCTATTTCCCCTATCATAAGTGAAATGTTCATAATTATTGGGCTTGGATTGTGGTTGTTGAAGGCTCTTTATTGGGATGCTGTCTAGTTTACTTTTCCCAGAATGTTGTTTCTTCATGATTATTGGGTATTCTTTATGGTGTTCAAAAATATACCATTTAATAGTGAATTTTAAGAAGTAATTACAATTATAATATGAAATAATATTCAAAGTGTAAAATGGACTAAAATGGTGTTTATGATTAATAAAGCCCATGAATATTATAATATAAATAATGAATATTAGCCTCTTTTAGTGGATAATCACACTCTTTGATATATATTATGAAATATATTTTTACTCAAGTAATTCAACATTTATAATTTATTATAGTTGGATATATGTATATATATATTATTTAATTATTAAATTTGATATTAGTATTTTTTTTCAAGCATTAACTACTTATTTTAAGTCATTGCAGTTGATTCCAAGACATTATCTCCCCCCACCTATGTCCCCAATTTCATTGTTGTCCATTTTGTCCCAATGACCAAACTCAATCAAACCATAAATGATTAGAATAAAGCCACCTTCTATGTACAATCATAATATAACAATATATAGAAGGTAAAAACCAACCAATAAAACCACTTCTTTAGAATGCTCTATTCATAGGAAGATATTTAAAATTCTGGTAAAATACATCAGTGTCCTTCTAGAAGCATTTATCATGAGGATGTTGATATTGATAGAGTTTATAGATTGAAATAATGAAAGTAGGTACATGATAACATGATAATTTTTCATTTGTTTTAGCCCTTTTATCTACAGTTTTAAATTATTGTGGGATTTAATTTCATAATATTATAATAAAATAAATTTATCAGGTTTTATTTGTGTTTAAAGAATAATATTGGTTAAATTGGTTAATTTTTCTAGTTTTTATAATTTTATGGAATATGGATGTGACAGTGGATGCTTGGGAGGTATTTATAGTAAATTAAAAAGAGAATGAAATGTGATATAACATGTCATATCATGTGTAAATTACTAACTATATTTCTAAAATTTCCCTTTGAGTCATTTTAAAAAAATATTAGAATAGTTTTGGGAGAGTTTATCTATAACCTTTTCCCTTGAAGTACACTCCATGTAATCATATGGTCACAAACCAGGTATTCATGATTTTGAGTGTTTTTGGGACAGAAAGACACAACACACCATGTTTCTGATGGAATAGACATAAATTTTCCCGCCAATCGATATTTGATTAGAATAAATTAATTAAATGGTGGAAATTTTTGTAATGTCCCAAACTGAATTTCTCTATAATAATTAGATCATGGTGGAACAAATCCTTAGGTTTGCCACCCTATATGCTAAATAACAATAATAACTATATCATGGTGATACTAATCCTTAGCAGTGAGGGTCTAGGTAGTGATATTGCAGTGACTATACCTGTTAATGATAAATAAAAATAATTTAAACACAAAAAAATTGGAAGAAACATTAAATAATAAGAAAAAATAAACCATAATTTTCAAAGGTTAGGAAAGGTAAATTTTTAAACATGTTTATTACAATCATATGGTGATAGATAGGATTTCTCGTAGGCTGATCACATATGCACAAGAAAAAATGTTGCAGGATAAACAGCCAATTCCACATCGAGGAACCACCCATTCCATATTCAAAACCATAATTTTTTCCCATTTCACCATATGTTTTTATATATCTACTAGATATATAATGATTATTAATTAACCTTACATGTACCATAACACATAAAGTCTATACATGTCCTCAAGTGAAAATGTAGGGTGTTAGTATTATCCCGATAGACCACCACAAATAGTATCCCCATCTAATATCTATATATTTGTTGTTGTATACAAATGGAAATAAATGGAACCCCAAAAACATCACACAATATTCTCCACTCATGGTTGACTATCCCCATGTGATCCATAACTACCTCATCCAGTTACAGAGTGGAATGAAATATCCAAAGTCCATCAAACCATAAGTTTCCTTGGCCTTAAAACAAATTTTTTACCATGTGGAACCACAATATTCAATCAACATTGATAACCTAATGGCACATGCAAAAAACATTATCAAGACCCATGGTCTTTCAAACCCTTTACTAACCACCAGCTAAATTTCTTGATGAAACCCAAGCTATGATGAATCTCATCATTTTTCTCAATTTCTCTATCTTATCCCACATATACAGTGATAATACTTCTCCTATATAGATGACTCACACTCCACCAATTGTCTCCTACAATGGTGTATCGTCCACCATATATATTAAACTCACCAGTTTCCACCATATATATTTTAAATAAGAAGGATAACACTAAAAAACACTGTTAAAAACCACCTCAAGGTCCATATCCCAAGTACACACAACTACAAGGTCCACAGTCACATCATTAGTGGCACCCTTAATAGATTATAGAAACACCTTCAAGAATCTCCATCTACAACTATGGAAATATAAAGCACTGTCCACATTATACTAGTAAAACACTTTCACCACCCATAGTAATGATCAAAAACATCTTTATCAAATCATAAAACCATCATGACTACCCATAAAAATGATCGACCCTGTCAGTATGAAATGTGTGAACCTTTTTAATCACACCATGTTTCAAAATAAACACATCAAACAACACATCATTTGAATTAAAAATTTATAACATATAACATCATGCCCATAGAACCCTAAAACCACACCACAATGCATGAAAATCCATATAAAAATACATTATTTTTCATACAAGACTAACACTAGGTGTCTCTTAACAACAAATGAAACCCCAATTTGTTTTGTTCCATTTCACCCACATGACTCTACCTAAGCACATTTATTACCTAATGAAAGAACAAATGTATAGAATATGAAATGGATACGCACTAGATACCTGGATTAATCATGACACCAATCAATAAGAAAAAATGTCCATCCATGGTTCAATTGTAATAAATTTGGTAATCATTCAAAATTTCCTAATTTAGAGAAAAACTGATAGAAAATAGGCATCAAATATATAAACCAATAATAAACACTCATGGTCATCTAGACATACCCTTGGATACTACCTTCATTAAACACTATGAAAAATAAAATCGAATCAATGAATCCCTCTAGAAAGAATGAAGAGAGAGAAAAGGCTAAGAATAATGGTATACCCTTAATATTCTGGACGAAATGTCTTAAATACACATTTTATAATTAATGTCTCAATTAATAAAAAAAAATTGGAAAATATTGAAAAAATTAATCAAACCCAATTTTTTATAAGCACTAGGACCATTACATATTTCCCCTTATTCATAGAATAGCCATTCATACCACTATGTATTAGGGAAATGACACATATATGTAAGAGTGATGACCCTTATATGTCATATTGCACTATATAAAAGACATTTAGGTTTCTTGTTCCATCAAAATTCACTATGTGAGGGACCTTTATGTATCATAGGCAATACACTGGTCAATCTTAAGTTTCATACCCATATGTATCACAAGGGAATACCACACTTATCTAGATTTTGCATCCCAATATTTCCCTTATGCGTGAATATTGTAGTTTTATGAATCCATTTATCCACAAAGAGAATCTTTCATAGTAAGGGAAACTATAGAATGGCTCTTACGTATCATCTATGATACATTTACATGTGATATTTATCCATTTTTTTCCAAACATTCAAAAGAAAAGTCTTATTTATAAATACCCATGATAAAATGACCCACAAATATGGAGATTTTTCCCCTTCCAAAACTCTATTATTGATCCCCATATTATTATTAGCCTACAACTTACACTAGTCATCCCCCGTGACTAAAAACACCAATTTCCATGAATTTATAAACCTTCATTAAACAACTATAGACTAAAATTTTATCCAAAATTAAATCCAAAAAACCTCTAGTCTTTTTCAAATATATAATTTCACTAAAAACATCCCCCAAGATCAGGATAACTCTCAAGAGTCAATCCCCAACCAATACTAATAACTCCAACACCACGACAAGGTCTGAATTCACTTGTTAAATCCATGATCGGATCCAAATCACCACTCAAAATTATCATTCCTTTAAAAATAACCCACTATATGATAGCTCATTGCCAAGATTTTTTACCTAGTTAAAAAAAATTATTATAAAAACCTTATGTAAACTAGTCCACACATTCCAATAACATTGAGATAATATCGAATACATCCATCGATTCACATATCACATTGGTTACCAAATTCTAACCAACTGATACTATTTTTTGGGATCTTTCAACCATAGGAACCACCAACCTAGTCTCATATACACAAAACTATCATATATAATGGTGATGTCATGATTGTCTATTATCCCAAATTTTTTATGCACCAGTTATCTACACTTAAAAACCTGTAGTCAATTTTCATGAAATTGTACCATTCTCATGATCGCTTTCATCATGCATCATACTTACTTCCCAAACCTGAACTAGCCTCCAGTCATTCCATTTATCTCATATGCACCTCATGAAATAGTACCTATTAATTGAAAATAATAACTTACATAATCACAATGTACCTATGGATGTTTATAGTTATGCTACCTTCTCTAGGTGAGTTGGCCCAATTACATGTGGCTAACTCAAATCTAAACTTATCTATGTTTCTCCTCCCTATCAAATCCCACTTACTATCACCCACATCCAACAATAAGGTTAATTAATTTATGACCCTGATCTATATGTATAGATTGGTCCTGTATACCATCTACTGCAACAACTCTAGATCCAACTTCTCTTGGTCGTACCTCAAACAAGTGAGTCTGAACTTATCCATGACCTCACCTAACTACAAGGTTGCTCAATAAAAACTCAACTGATATCCTAATTGGAAATATTCCCAGCACTCTTTCAATGGTAAATCATACTAGTCCTGACCATTAACTTTATAACTATACTAAAAACACCACATTAAAAACCTTATCTATAGTGGCATCATCAAACCATAACACTAACTTATTTTTTGTTTCTATTCATGTCCATGCTTCTAGCAACTATGATATCTACTACCAGTCTCTTTTGGCACTGCTGCCTAACTTGATATATTCCCATCTACTAGGTTCTACTCTTATATCATTTTTTGGTTTATTTCCTTCCAAAATGAGTTCAACTTAAAGATATTTACATATACCTTACTAGCATATCAAATGAAATACTCTAAGTGTTGCACCTTGGTGATATAATCTCTCTCCAATGTCAATAAAAACAATAAAAAAATCCTTGAACCTCATCTCGTGAACTATGACTAAAGTATCTCCAAACAAAAAATGAATAAACACTTGGTTACTATCTATCCTAAACGTCTTGAGGAAAACGTGATCAGAAAATATCACCTCATTGTCCTTCGATATCAACCCCTCAGGTCTACATGTTTATACCTATACATCCAACTAGTATTTTACTAGCCAGTAGAGAATATACATAACCAGTATCATAATCCACCCTATTGGAATCCAGATCAGATCAAAAATCATCTCTAATAACTCAATTCAATACTCCACTACCTGGGATCAACACTACCCTTGGAATAAAGGATAATATTGTGATTGTAACTCTCATACCAAGGATTCCCTGGATAACTTAAATCCCTAATCTCTCCTATCAATTATACGGGTAACCTATACAAGGAATGACTTGATATACTCATCCAACCACTACCTTTGTAACACCCCAAGAATTCGTAGTACGTTATTTCTTCAAAGTAATTCAATAACTTGCACTACACGCAACACTGAGTTCAAGAGCACCACGACTTACCAAACTTGTCGTTCAAAAGAAGTTATGAATAGTATTAACTTAATTTTGAACTATATATAATCATTATAATTTTAGAATCCATATTATTAGTTTCTTAGACATAATGTTAGAACTAATTCATTTTTTTCAGATAAAAGAAGTATTTTTCAAAAAATGCACTTTTACCGCCTATTAATGGTGCACCCTTTTTTTATCCAATATTTGAAACAATAATATATTAAATTTGACAAAATAAACTTCATATTTAGAATATGGAGATAATAATTTAGTTTCAATAATTTTTTGGTGTTTTTCTGATAACTTTCATATTCGGGTGAATAGTGAAATATACTATATTTTAACTGAAAACAGCTTTTTAATAAAAATAATTTATACTGTTAAATTATACATTTTAATGGTTTGGAAGTATAAATAGATTATATTTTCACCATTTAATCCAATTCTGGTCATTTTATGTAATTTCACTTTGATATTGGACATAAACATGTGTCAATTTTTTGGTAGTTATTATTTCTTAAAAATACGCCCGTTGGTTTTGATAATGGGAATTAATTTTAAATTAAGAAACGAAACTTATATGTTTTGAATTTGGTAAAATAGACTTCATTTTTTTATTTTGAATATCAAAATTAGCTTACAGTAAATTTTTGGTATTTTTCTAAAAACTTTCAATTTTTGATGAATAATGAAAACACTGAGTTATTGTTTAAAACCGAATTTTTATTTAAATAATTATTTATTTTATTTAAATGTATTTTATATAAAAATAGATACATAATACCTATATATGTTCAATGTAATTCATTGTAGTCATTTTTTAATAATATTATATATATATAATTTTATTAAACTTTTCACCGTCTTTTACCCACCTCCTAGGAAATTTCCAAATTCGCATAAAACATAATTTTACCACTTCTGTGAGTGAAATTTAAAAAATCCAAGAGACATAGTTGATATCAGTAAGAAAAATTTGGTCTAATAAGATAAAAATAATCTTTGGTGAATAGTAACTTTTTAATTTTATTTACCACGGTTAAAAGTAAAAAAGGATAACTAAGGGTAAAAATGATATTATTATTACTCTAAAAAATGTCCTAATTCTATTGGATAAGTGTAATTTGACCAAAAACCACCTTAGGAATAAAATATGACGCTTTATGTCCACTTGGATTAGATTAGGACATTTATTATTATTTAATTCAAAGAAGAGTTAAAAGTTAAATTCAAAGTTTAATAACTAAAACATTTTTAATATAGTGTTATATATAAGATAAATTAGAATATAAATATTCAATATAAATGTAAAAAGAATTCCTACATAATTTTTTTTTCTTTAAAAAATTTATACATTAAATAATTAAATTTATTTATGACAAAATGATGATTTAGTAATTACCATATTAATGAAAGATTAAAATAGTTCACATTATAAATATTCAAATAAATGTAATTTGAGACTTTTTATAAATTACCCTAATTTTCTATGTTATTATGACATATTAGGGTTGTTTAGATCAATGTTTTTTGAAGTAATCATGCTTTTATGATTTAAAAAAACATATTCCAAATAGTGTCAAAATTAACATAAAATAGTTTTTAAAATAAATATTATATTATTAATTGATATAATAGTCCAAAAAAACTAAGGTTCGGCCAAAAGACATATATAATAATATATATGACATTAATGAACTGATTTTAATTCGATTGGCAATTTATAGTATGTTTACTAACCATATAATATAAAAATACAAAGAGACATGGTAAATGTTAAACTATTTTACTAAGAGTTAAATATAAACTTTAAGGTTAATATGGTGACCTAAACCTGTCTAAAACATATTGGTTGAGTGTTTTACGACCAATCCCCACCTTATCCTTTAAATAATTTATTTTTGAGCCATTAGAAACCAAAAATGAATTAATTATAAAATAATATTTTATGTTTTTCCAAAGGTGCCCCTCACACCCCTTATAAAAGAGAACTTCCCCTTCTCTCAAATTGACACCTCCAAATGCATTTGGCTCAGCCAAACCCTAACCAAATATCCTATAAAAGATCCCAACTTCATCCTAGAGTCCTTCCATTGGTCATAAAGCCAGCCTAGGGAACCCTTTTGATCAAATCAAAAGGAAGCACCCGAAGAAGAGGTGATGATTTCACCACCCTCTTTCAGGTTCTCTTATTCTTCCACTTACTATTTCTTCGTTGTTTCAATTATAAAATAATAAATCTAGTATATTCTAAATAATATGATGTTATTATAAATATTTCACAACTATATTCATTATTCTATCCATCTTATGAATGATAATGTCACTATGTGTGCATACGTACGACTTACCGTTTCCACGCCGTTTTGTAATTTGTTATTCAACACTATGTTATTTCGATGGATATAATGATGATTAATATGTTTATAAATAATGAAAATAACATGATAATGTCTCTATAAAATTAATATACCATTAAATTCCACACCTTTAATGAAATTATATTGTTGCTCGTGCGTACGTACGGATTACTGTCTGCACGACGTGATGAGATTCATTTCCACATTCACCATTCATTGATGATTATAAAAATATAGCTTACCAATAAGTATGGAATATATGAAATAATAATGCTACTAGAGATATATATATATATATATATATGTGTACTTACATATATCTTATTCACTTAGTTTCGTTCAATACAATACGAAAATGGAAACAATGTTTATGCGTACGTATGGACTACTGTCTCCATAAATAGTGTTTTTCATTTCATATATATATATATATTATAAATATTTATATTCTAAATATATAAGATATATAAATCATTTTTTATATTCTGGAAGTATTTAAATCTTGATCTATGTGATACAATCAAGAGTAACATGTTAAAACACGTACGATAAAGAAAGCGATTATTACCCGAAATTTTAATTTAACATGGAAATTATTATTAAATGTGTAGTATAAAGTCATAAATGAATCATTTATGATATCATAAATATTAATATGGTTCCGATATAATTTAATAACATAATATGATCATCATACATGAGTTTAAACATACCCTCGACTATTGGAAAGTGCAAGGTAAGAGTTAATTCGTCAATCTCATAATTATCCGAGATTGTTCATGTGTAAGTATTTACTAGGAAATTTTTATCATCAAGGTCCATTTTTCATAAAAATGATTTCAGAATGAATAATTTGAGCATTTTTTAAAGATAATATTTATCAAGATCATAATTTTAAATGTTTTAAATATTTATCTTTCTAAATCTTTTTAATTAATGTCCATGTTTTCAAAATGACATTAAGGATTTATTTATATGGACATGAATGTATTGAAATGATAATTATTTTCAAAAGATTCAAAGTATTATGGGACACTTTGATTCAAAAATCTCTTTTAAATTACTTCTTTTATAAATGTTTGACTTTAAATTGATTTTACAAAAAAGATATTTCTTTCAAAAACCATTACTCATCATTTTCAACTATGTCAGCATCCTTTACTGGATATTATTTTTGATTGAGGTTGATTTATTAAAATACAATCTTGCATATTGTATTGAATGAGTTATGATATTTTTGACTGTGGATGTTCTATTTTTATACCATTCATGGTTTATGGTTAATGTATTGAAAATTCGTATGCTAGTTTTAATACGAATGTTTATGTTATGTTTCAACTTTTTCATATGAGGAAAACATTGGACTTAGTAAGTGATGGGTGGAGCCCGCTATAGCTCCCCGATGCTTCGGTAGGTCTCATGAGACAAAATAGTGTCTTGGAACAAGGCCTTGACAAAAAATTTATTTGTATTCTTGGCACAAGTCCTTGACTGTGTGGTAATGATGTCCGACGTTAGGCATTACCTCATTATAAAATTAGTTATTACATGTGATTATTCGACTAATAGAATATACATGTGCATGTTTATATGGTAATGTTTGATTTATGTTTTTCCATATTATGATCATGTTTAGGTTTAAAAGGTATTTTGTTTTTATCACACATCTTTCATTAAAATTTTATAGCTTCCACTAAATTATTTACCCTTACTGGGCATCTGAGCTCACCCCTTTCTTATGTTTTATTTTCCAAGGATTCCAAGAAGTGTATTATGATTGATATGCAGGGTTAAGATAAAGTGAATAATGGTGTTTTCAAAGAACTATCTATGTTGTGTTTTATGTTTGAAATTTTAATTTAAAGTTAATGTATGTAATCTATTTTCCAATACTGCTAAACTGATCGGTTCTCCGGGACTTGATTCCTTGTAATCCAGAAATGTATTAAAATAATGCACCATCTCTGGGTAACTGGGGTCGAGGAATTTCAACCTTAGTTATTATAACCACTCTAGATATTCTATATTCCTTATATCCTATAATTATGTCTCATTCTAACATCTTCCCTTTGGAGAATCATATGGTCCACGCCTCAGTGACATTAAATGTCCACTATTGTGAGACTTCAATGGAGTCCTTCTAGGTGGAATCACTTTGAAAATCCAAATTCCACGATCTATATAAATAAAACTATCTTGAAAAATAATATTAGTAAATATATGATCGGAAATTTCATCCACTATCCTATATAAGTCCCCATTACACCCTTATTCCATACCATCTATCCACACTGCTGAGCATACACAAATTAGGGTCAGGTGCCACACACACTATTCACATGGAAGATCAGTATACCGATGCACACAAGGAATCACACTCTTAGGCCAACTAAGTATAATCTCATCCTGACGAAATATGGGAAAACTCTATATAGGTTATTGTTAACACTTTAAATAAATAAACCCCTTTACTTTCGAAAACCATAGTGGAAATCCCAATCATCATGCACAATGATCATGTAATCCCTATAAGTATATTATGATACTTGAGTATTATATCCTTCCATATGGAAATATATTTTGAAAGAGAAATCGATAACATCCTATATCCATGGATCCTAATCAAATAACTCAACTATAACCCTAAAACCCCAAATTAAAATCATATCCCACCTAGTATCTTAGTCTTTATTACATACTTTTTTTCACTAATCGTGTATTATGAGAATCATCCTAAATTCCATTTCCACTATAAAACTCCATATTATAGAACCCAAATAACAAAAAGACTCACTATAATACAACATTATATCCTCCTACATTGATACACCTTTTTTACAACCTTTCACTAATACAAATTTATAATTTACACACATGTATAATGCTAATGTAACCTGATTAGAGCATCAATAGACCATAGGAATTCCTCCACATTAATAAAATTATTCTATGTATAAGTAAGGGTTTAATGGTGATAGTGGAGGGATTATAACCTTTAAAGAAAAATAATAAAAAATTAAATACAACATCTATGGAAGAAACAATAAATAATTAAAATAAAAATAAGATATATATATATATAACAAAAAATAGAAACATATTCAATGTTACTCAATTAATATAGAGATAAATAGGATCATGTATAGGATGATCACATATTTACAAGAAAGAAATTACCAAGATAAATAGTTAATCTGGCACTTAGGATCCACCTTGGTCATCTAAAAACTGATAATATTCATCCTAAGTCCCATTTAAACTCCCATAACCACTAGAAACATAATTAACAGTCTTTCAATAACATATTCCTTATTTCATAATGTTTTTAAACATCCTAGAGGGTCTATGTTGGGTTTGAGTGTGAACACGGTAGGAAACCACCAATGGTTTCCCCAATTAATTACTATATGTAAAATAGTGTTTGAAAAGGGAAATAAACAAAAACCTAAAGAAATAATGAAATATTCTCCACCCATCATTGAATATCCATAAGTGAACCATGAAAGCCTTTTAAAGTTCCAAAGAGGAAAAATCCATAATATTTCATATTTTATGTTCCCTCACTATTCTAACCAATACCATATTATTAATTAAATATCCTAATATGGAATCTTCTAGATTCGTTGTTTATATGAATAACAATACACTCATTTTCATATTCAATTACTTGATGTTTTTTAAGTTTTATTTATAAATACTTGTCTTCTGATTCTAAATTCTGGTGAACTGAATTGATCAAACTAATTTGTAGAGAATTTAAATCCATTATAAAAATATAAATAGAATATAGAGATACTACTAATGATGTTATAACCAAACCCATAAACCTCAAAATTTACTATTTGGAGTTAATTAGGATGATTTATATAAATTTGAATTGGGGTTCTAGGAATGGAATGATATTAAAACCTTCAATTGATTGATTTTTCTTCATCTCAATGAATTTATTATTGTTAGTAGCATAATTTTTCAGTGTCATTTACTAAGAGATTCTATTATGAAAATCATGTGGTATAATCTCTATGTCTTTATAAATGTGATCTTTTCTACTAATTTTTATGATAGATCACATTCCAAATGAGGAATCATTTACTTCTAAACTATTGAATTTTAACAATTTCTAGGTGTGAACATGTTACCAATTGTGGTGATCGAAGTGAATCTCAAGGATAGAGTTATCTACTTTAGGTTTTTCAAAGATGTTCGAGGGGGAACTTGTATATTCTAATGGTCTTTTCAATGGAGTTCCTATTTTATAAATTTTTACCTTAGTTCTAGTTACTAAACCACATAACATAATGGGATACAAGTAAATATATTTTTGTGAATTTGAACTACTAGTTATAATATCATTTAAAGGATTTTTTTTATTGTTATATAAAACTCCTTTTTCTACCAAAATTATTAAATTTTCAATTTTTGTTATCTCATGATAGTTGTTTAAATAAAAAGAGTCTAATTTTTATTGTGTTATTTAATTTTTCCTGCTCTAATTTATTCAAAGATTATGACTTCCTGAAAATGTACACTCTAGAGTGGTAAAATTAAACCTTGGATTTAGGATTTTAATTCACCCATACTAAATTTTCAATACATATATTATTTGGGATAATACTTGGTATCTAAACTATTCTCTTTAACTCTGTCAAAACATAGCCTATTTTTTATCTTTTCTCTTTATTTTAATTTTGGATATTTTTTATATATTCATTATTAAAAATAACACATTGAAAGAGGAAATATTTTTTGGTTGTTGTTGTAGGAATACCCATCAGCACATTGGATAATATGTATCTGAGTAATTTACATATTTCTTATAGATCTAACTATGAATACTAGTGAGATCAAATGAAGAACTATTTTATTAACACCGAACTAAATCACAATCAAATAATGACTAGAAATTAAAAATTTATTGAGATGGAAATTTTTCAGTTTACAATAGAGGAAAACTTGGAATATCAAGTAAATTACTAGAATATATTTTCATGTTCTATGATAAAAAATATATCTATTGTCAAATATCATGTTGTGAGACAACAACCCCTTGTTTGGAGGAACATTAGAATACTACATTTGGTACATCTAAAGTCATTCAGACTATAATACCTATATGTATAGTTAATTCTCAAAAGTATTAATTTGTTCCTAGTGAATTAGTTGTGAAAATGAATCATCACTAGATGAAGGATATTAAGAGGATACAAACTCATTGGGAAAAGGTAATTTTTGATGATAAACTATTTGAAAATATAATTGAAATTCTTCTAAAAGAATGGGAATCGAAATTATTGGTTATAAAAAATACGAAACATCTCCAAAATATTATTATCGATGGTTTAATTAGGATATCTATTCAATAAGATGATATTTTAAAGTGAGTTCATGAGAATTATAAGAGGTATAATTGAGTTTATTTTCTTTATGAATTCTAATTTATTTAAATTTTGAAGCAAATATTGTGAAGTCTGCAACTATAAATAGATAATATAAATAAAATTAAGATAGTAGTGCTTTTAAGTTTAATGAAAAAAACTTTTTGAACATGAAAGGTGAGTGAACAGGATTGATGTGAAGGACATCCTAAAATATTATATGAAGGAAAATGTAAAAATGGTAGGAAAGGCAAAGATAATTTATATTTAATTTTTTAAGAATGAAAAAAATGAGGGAACATCGACCTGATTTCCCTACACTAAATAAAATATATACGTAATTTAAATGATCAAAAAAGGGAAAAGTAAGGGAATATTTTATAGGCATGATTGATATGTGTAAATAAATTAAATATCCTTCTGCATATGATAATAGTGCATTGGAAAGTGAGAATAATAGTAAAATAATCAGATTTTTTGTAAATATACTATAGAATGAAATTAGATTCATTTGAAAGCTCACATCAAATTACCCTATTAATTTCCCTTTAGGTTTCATTTTCCAATTTAATTGGATGTTGATGATGATACAACATCATGTGAAGAGATAGACAAATGTGGGAATTTCTTAGAGAATCAAAATAAAAAGTTGAATAAATACTCAAATTTGGAAATATAAGAACTTTCATAGGCTAGTGATAAAATTTATACACATACATTAATATAAATGATAAATCAACATTTATTTTATCTAATAATTATTATAAATTTCCTATAAAACTATAGACCAAATTTGAAAGTCTTGAAAATATTCTTTATTTTTTACAAATGATAAAGATATCAATGATTAGATTTTTAGACATTTGAAACCTTTTAAAACAACTTATACAAATAGTTTCATTTTAAGAAATTAATATTTCAAACATAATTATTTCATTCTAAAAAATATAGCTTTTTGTATAAAATTTTACAGGGTAAGATATTTGGGAAAATATTATTTATTGAAAAAGATTAAATAATTTAGATCATATAGGGAATTTATTTCTAGAGATCTAGAGTTTTTTTAACATGGTAGGGTTAGACCGATGTGGGTCATAAAGGTTATATTATCTAACATTATTGGACCTATGAAATTTTGGGTACCATAATATTAGTTCCATTTATTTTTGTATAAAATTTTGAGTACCAGTATCTATAATACGCCTTATAAGGATAGAATTTGTTATCACAACATAAATGGAATTAATTCTCACTTCTAGAGTTTATAAAAAATGAAGATCGGGCACGTTACATTAGTAAAAATTCCCAATGAAAAGTTGTGGATATTAGTTATGTGGAAGTGATCAGACGGTGTATTTGTATCACTGGGAGGGGGAGAGGGTGAATTAGTGATACTATTTTCTTTTATGTTTCTTTGGAAAACCTGTTATTCATTTAAGACATTTAATTCCCTATTGAAAAAAAAATTCAACCACACAGCCACAGGAAGATAAGTATTTATAAGGTTTTTTTGTCATTAAAAATATCTACATCCTTTTTTTGGTTTGTAAAAGAGCCAATAGCACAAAATTTACTTGAAAATAATCCTTGGATTACAAATATTAAGATATAACTTTTCAATAATATAGCATTATGTAAACATTCCAATTGTGTGTGCGCACCCACTTAGCACAAATAGGGTAAAACAATATTTTTTTAACAATACATATTACCTATGCTTCTTTTCAAATTCACAAATGTATTCCTTTTAAAACAATTCTCCAATTTCTTACCCAGAAGATGATAAGAACTTCAAGGAATTTAATATTGAGTTCAAATATGATTTTCTAGTTTCATCTTCTCACTCCAATTCACCATATCCAATCACCCCTTCCGATATTCCTACTCTGATCTTAAAATCTGATTTCCCAATATGATAGTTATATATCTATCAGAATATGATTGAGACAATTCTGAACACATCCTTCCTTATTCTATAAAACATAATATGGAAATCATAGATCTGATTAATTTAGCTAGATCTGATGACCCGCCAAATATGATAACAAGATGAATATGATAGGTATCTAAATACGATGATTACTAAATACAATGGGAGGTTGATTAATTTTTTCATCTTGTCTCTTCTCATTCACTTATCTTAGTCAAAAATTCTTCAACAAAGTATCAATATTAAAACATATTTCTCTCTCTAGAAAGTTGGATCTTCTCTCTCTTCTACAGTGAACAGTACGTCAGTAATAAAAAGTTTAAAGTACACTAATGTTTTATAAGTGACCTATAAGAGATTTTTTTTGTAATCCCAAAATATTTTTTCAGTCACAATTTTCCTTCCATCTCAATTCCCTTGAAATTTAGGGTGAATCCGGACTTCGTAAACTCCTCTAAAAGCTTCTCAAATCTTCCTAAAACATCATCTCTTCTTTGTAATTTCATTCTCAATTGTCATTCCAGATCCAATTTCTGAATCTAATTAGATCAGTATGATTATATTTATCTATTCTGATTGCTGAATATGATCGGCTAGATGAATAGGTACCCACTTGTCTATGATGGATCTTGACCCACTTTTAAGATGCAAACATCTTCTTTTAATTTCATGCTTCCCCTAGATAGCATGTTCGTCTCTTTTCCATAGCTCTTCTCCTGAACCACTTCAAAATAAAACAATGTAATTCAAACACTTACAAATGGTTTAATATATTGTTTATCACTTTATTTTCTCTTCATTTCATTTATCAATCTCAATAAATTCCTCTTCTAAATATGATTTCATCCTAAGTCTGGTCAGTTGATTCTTTTTCTTAAAAATATGATACCACTTTTCATCTTCTTAATCTTTTCTCATTATCTTTATTATTTCACAAACTTCAGCACGTATCATGACTTATTTCGTGACCTTTAATTCATTTCGGATCATATTTTTCATTGTAAAACTTACATTGGAATGTATCGTAACATTCCATTATTTCCATCCACTTTCTTTCCTTCTCATCTTGAGATGTTTGTCTAGAAAACAATTGGTCCAAACACAATCATACTGAATATGATTGACCTAATTATGATCTTTTTCATTTTTATTGGCCTGGTTATGAATTATTTAGTATAAACACATCATTATGAATTCTTTCTTCCTCAGCCTCACTAATAAATTTTCCTTTCTAAGTCGTAATACAAACACCAGCACAATTTTTTTTAACCAGATCGGATCAATATGAATTATGATCTCTTTCATTTATTATTTCTTCCTTCAATCTTGAATCATAAGTTTCACAACTTATTTATGATTTATGAGAAACCCATGATCAGCAATGCATCTTAACATTTGTATTCGGTATATTCTGAATCTTATTAAAATCAATACCTCATTGTGATCCTCTTCTACTCTAGAACCAAGGTGAATCTGATGACCATTTACTTCTAGTAATATTCATTATCAATAAAATAGAACTTTTTCAAACAAACAGATTATTCTTAATATGATGGACTTCCGTAAAAATAGTGAGTCTAAATATTCTAAAAATAATTTTTGAGTCTGATTTCCTTGAATAATATTTTCACAAAAAACAAAGTGAGGTGATTTCCTTTCATAAAAATAATTCCTTAACCAAAAAATACAACATTTTAAAATAATTACCTTAACCATTATCTTGGTCCTAAAATTATATATCCATTCTCAGAAAAAAATTAATTTTAAATGTACTTCATGTTTTGAGACATAAGCATAGACATATCATTATAAGCCAATTATGTGATTTGGGTTACTCTATGAACATTGGGAGTGATAATTAAATCATCAAAAGTTTAGAAAGAGTTATCATTTTATCTATAGATGGGTATGGTATTTTTTACACTATAGACCCTTAAGTCCTTTCTTGTTGAAACATAACTTATCTCATTATGGTTGCGGGTAATTCTTGGATTATGAAAGGGAGGTAAGTGTTGGATTTAGTTCTTTAGAGAAAACTCCTATATACTTTCTGATAACCTTTATTCATAGTTTTGAATATTAAAAATGTTATTATCAAATCATTATTGTTCTTCTACATGACATTGTTTGTGATAATGTACTAAGGGTACCTGATTCCTAAAAAGGTCATAGAAATTCCCCTCTAATATAAAAAACTATATGTTTTATGATGGTATTATTAAATATATTTTTTATGTATGGATGATATTTTATGATAGGACATATATGATACAAGATATTTGTGGTGGGAGTCTCAAAAAAATGAATACTTCTCCTCAGGAAGTGTACCCATGGTAATCTCTAAGTTCAAAGGGCTATGAGAACATAATTTTTCAGAAGGAAATTTGAATTTATATTTCATTGGATATTACAATATTCTAATGTGTATAAAAGTCCTTATACATTAAATTTATTATTAATGCACATCATGAGTTTCATAATTTTATTTTTTGGATAAATCTATGATGATATATGCCTGAAGTTTGGTTGATGAAAGATTTTCACCATTTATTATTCAATATAAGTTGGTATCTCAAGATATTCAACAAAAAATAGAACTAACCAATTAATCCTATTTCCATATTTTTCATTCAGCTTGTTCATTTCTAAAAGGAAAAAATAAATGTACATCGGGCACCTAGTCTAATGACATGAGTATGAAACATTATTAATTAGTGATATTAAGAATTTTTTGTACTGCATAGTGTATGTTTGTATGAGGTTTTAAGTTGTTGAGACAATAACATTTTACCTATGGGTTAATTGGCATATTTTAAGATACTAACATCAAAACATAGCTAGTTCTTCATAATTACATAGGGAAAGGTATATATATAGTCACACACTTTGTGTATCCCAAACCTTAGTCAAGTTTTATATAAATTCAACATTTTGAATAAATATTATCCATATTTATGGTTTAATAATTATTAATTTTTGGTTGATCAGAAATATGCAGTCACCATTTTCTTGATAAAATATAATTTTATTGAATATAAAGAAGGATAGACATGTTGAGTTAACAGTAAAATGAAAATTAAAAATTATATATAATTTGAATAAATATTAGATTTTTTTATTAAACAAATGATATTAATTAATTCTCATGTATAGAACATGTCAAGTGAATATTTTTATTATTATTATTTTCTTTTTGTATTGGTTGATTATCTTGTTGTTATTATTATTTAAACATGGGGTTCACCTTGAATTAAGTGAAAAATAAGGTCCCAAGTGTAGTAATTATTCTCTAAAAATAACTTTATATAAACCCAATTATACAATTCTCAAATCTAATGGTAATTGTTTTGAACAATAAAGAAAATACTCTCAATCCCTGGAGATTTCATTCTTTAAAATGATCTAAAGAATAGATATCGGTTCTTATCCTCCTTTCTCTCAACTATAGAAAAAGAAATAATAAACCCACCATCGTGAAGTGATTCTTGTTCCAATCAATGAATAATTACACAAGTATTAGAATATTTCATGCTATAATATATGTATTTCTATGGTGATGTTCAGAGTAATTTAGTGCCCATGTGAATCTCCACTAAAGGTATTCTTTCCCTTAATCATACGGCATAATGTTGATTTTATTTGAAGTAGTCATCTAACTTGAAAATAAATAAATAATTCC
Source organism: Viscum album (assembly GCA_963277665.1). Lineage (NCBI taxonomy): Eukaryota > Viridiplantae > Streptophyta > Magnoliopsida > Santalales > Viscaceae > Viscum > Viscum album. Next base: position 417,357,449 of record OY728123.1, on the reverse strand, counting down.
ATCACTTGATCATAATTTATTGAAAAATATTATCTAAAAATTATATTTTATTATCTTATCTTGGGTATCCAAGTTTATTCATCTTGTTTGGAGAAGAACTAAGAATTTTTTAATTAATTGACATTATAGGGCATCGGCCTGACTACTTTTGTTATTCCCTATAACCTTTATGTGTTACTAGAGTGGTCAGATATAAATTTATAATTAATTAGTACTCATTGATTGATTACACTCATTTGTTTTTATTTTTTCATTTTTGGTTTATTCAATCTTTAATAAAAAATTAAATTAATATTTTTCATTGATTTAATATTATTTTTTGGTTTCATATGTTCTTAAAAAAAGTTAAAAATAGGTGAATAATGATCAAAAATTCCATTAGGGGTTTTGTAGATTATGGTTGGTTGAAATTGTTACATGGATTGTAATTGAAAAGTGGACATCGTGTATCGAGGCTCGCCACACTTGGAAATTACATGGGATACAAAATACACCAGGTGTTAAATAATACATGGTTTTATTAAATGGACCATATGTTGACTTGTCCATTATAGAATATAGTTTTCCGACTACACAGTGTGTATTTAGCATACATATCATGTTGATTATGTGACGACATGGAGGTTACACATCATATAACTAGAATACATGCAGTGTACATCAGAAGTTTCTATATCTAAAATTTTCATTAATTCCATTTGTTTATTTCATGTACACATGTAAATAGATATAAAAAATGTGCATCTTGTTAGTACACAACATATTTCCTGGTAGTGATACTGGTCGAGTTCCTTGGTTTAAATATCAGACACACAAAAAGCGACAAACACATCATGTATCTTTCTATTACAAGTTGTGTATTCCACAGTAATTAATAGAATTAACTTGTATTAAAAAATAATTATTTACAGCATTAAAGCCAAATTACATGTCTAGAAGCTGTTATGAATTTTGTATAGAAATTTTTTTTAGAATTATTTAAAGCTCAATTAATTCCATGTAATTATTAGAAAATATTAACGAAACTATTTACCTGTCACATTTCCACAGGTGATAGGAATATCTATGTCTATTCAGGTAGACATTAAGATAAACGAATTAATTAATTGAATTAATTCAAAAAATATTATCTAAATAATAAATAATGAATTATAGTTAATTCTTATTGGTGTACTTTTTTTAATTTGTTTCATGTGTGGATGATCATAATCTTAGACATACCAATGTATGTGATTTGTTTCTTTTAATTTTTTATTATTAAATTAGAATGATAAAATGTGTGTATTCCCCTTATTTATAATGTATATAACCTTTTTATCCATGCATTATTTCAATTTTACCACCTTAACCAGTCCATTGGTTTGCCTCGCCTGTATATAAGTAAAATCATGTATAATGATAGATATATATAGTGAGCGGAGGGGATAAAATTATGGAGAAATGGTGAAACCAACCTAGGAGATACATAGGTACACAAGTGGAATGCTACAACTAGAACTGGGAATGGCGCTTAGAGTTATTTAACAGGGTTCAAGCGGGTTTTTCATCCACTATACAAACCAACCATTGAAAAATATCATGAACATTCCATTTTATTATTTTATTTCAGTCAGTTTTATAGTAATTTGTTTACTAATTCTGTATCATTAAATAAATGACTTAATGAAAATGCAAAATGGAATTAAAATAAAAATGTATTATTCAAAACAATTATTTAGTCGTGTTAAATCACATATGTAAAATAAAATTTATATTAATAATCATGTTATAAGATGGAATATTTTGTTTTTGAATAAAGATAAATATGAATCAAACCAAATATTAAGTTATATTATCCTTCCACTATTTGGCTTGAAATTGAGCTATAGTTAAAAGTGATTGATCAACCACCATTGGGATGATTTCAATTATCACAAAAATTATATTTTGATTCTTTGGTCAAATAAACCTATTTTCTATTAATGGTTGATCACCTCCATGAGAATTAATGACGCTAGTTGGAAAGTGTTTAGGAAATCCAATTCCAAGATTACAGGATTGGGTAGTTCACTCAATGGATCAAGGATCTGTGAGTTAATGTTGTTGGAAAGTTATATCAACCAAAATACTATTTACTAGATTTCCAGGCCCCCATATGATTTATGAGAAGAGGCATATGGAACCCTTCCACTATAAAATTATTTCAATAGGATATTCTGGAATCAAATTTGAGAGTAGCTGGATTTTCATAAAATACTAGGATCCTAATAAAAAAATTATGATATATTTCTTAATCCATATAATGTTCTAAAAAATTATTTTTATATTAATAGAAAATAATAAAAACATATTTTTTCACTATGATCTACATTAGGGAAGGATAACCTTCTCATCGGTGTGAATTTCTAGGAATGAAATAGGTGAGAATTCATTATACTATTCCAAGAATAAAAAATATGCATTATAGAAACCCATGTTGAAAAAGATATTAGAAAAGATATTGGTTATGAGGAATTTTCTCAGTATATGAAACACATGGAAGATATAGTTGATATCCAGTGTTTTATGTTATCCTTTAGGTCAATTGATCTCCTAAAGAAACATAGGGAAATGGATAAATGTAGAATATTGCCTCACATTCCTAGTCATTATCAAGATGTGGTGAGACAAGAGATATTTGAGATCTCCAAATCCTTTTTCCTATTAATTTTTAGATATTCAATGTCAGATGGCCACATGTATTCAAATGATTGAATGCATGGTGTGTTTGGGAATCTTGGGAATTAAGTTTCTAGGAGAGTAACACACATATATCATCTTATCATCACTACATCTAATCTTATCTTCTTTCACTATAAATGATAATATGATTTATAGTGATTAGACTCTCTAAGAACTCCATACCTTGATTCATCATGTTCATCAGTACATAAGGTGTTAAAAACCTATAGTCCTTATAGTGAATAAAAGGTGGGAAAATGAAAATTCCCCCATGAATCACTCCTAGACAAAGGCTCCCGAGCACCATTCTTTTAAGAAAATAATGATCCAAAGATAGGTGAATGAAACAAATGAAGTATGTATTACATGTGGAAAGTTGGGAAATAATAAGAGGAGATACACCTAGTTAAAGAAGTATAATGAACATTCAAGTTCATCCATTATTGTGTTAAATCTTTCTATATCTACCACATGGGTATTATAAACATCTCGTTGTACAAAAATATGTATCCAAATATAGGAACTTAGTACATATAGAAAAAATCTACAAGATATTTTTATCTTCAAGTATCCAATATAGTTTATCTTATTTCCTTATCTATTGGAAAATACCAACTTCCATTGACTCGAAATGCCTAATGGATTATATTTTTATTGATTTTTTTGGATAATCCCCATTTTATGTGTTGAGGGGGAAACCTTACATGACCCGTTGGTCTAGAGTAATAAGTCCTAGTATATGACCTTTGAAGGCCTATGACCAAACTACACTTTGGAACAACCCCTCCACATCATATGCATCTGTTAAGGTGCCTAGATTCCCACCTCGCATGGAAAATTGACTATAATTTCACCATGCAGGCATGCATGGTGCCTGGTACCAATTGAAAGTTTCCCACCATATTGTTCTTCTAATCTGGTTATCTCTTATCTGGTAGATTATACTTACTCTAAATCATCTTCTTAGTCCATCTCCATTGTGGTATTCTGGGGCTATTTCTTGGTCCATTTTTGGCCTTGAGGACCGGTTGTCTGAATTCTTATGGTAGCCCGATGGCATTTAGTGTCCCAAAATCCCTGGGGATCGAAGGTCTTGGTGGCTTGAAATCCTTATGGCCTGAAGTCATTTGATGGCCTAAAGGCCCTAAGACCCATAAGCCTAAACAGGTTTCTCGAAGGCACAAATTAGTTGAATAGTTAGGACTGCTACAAAAGAGTATAGTACCTACAATGGTGCCTTCTACATTACTTTTATAGGAACCCAGAAAATCAATCCCATTAATATTTGAGCATGGGTCTTTTTGATGTCAAGAAGGATCCTCGGCCACATGGGTACATTCCCATTGGATACCAGCTTTCATTAAAATACGGGATATCTTCATTTTAAATAAATTTTTTTATCCAATGTTCCCAAAAGAAAACTTTTTTAATCCTTCCAAGATACATATGGTTTTATTTAATAATTTTAAAATAAAAACTATGTATTTTTAAAAATATTTAAATTTTTATGGTATATAAAATTTAAATAACAATATTGAGGTATTATATTTTAAAAACAGAGTATTAGAGACTGATAAGGAATCTTGTTCACAAGACTCAAATCACACCCAGTTGTCGCATCATTAGCATGGTCATGTAAATGAGAAGCTGTTAAAAAATATCTATCAATATGGTTGTTTTTATTGTTTTTAACTAAAACAACTTCATAGATGGCGTTCTTGTTTACAATAAAATATAAAAAACTTACCTTTTTCTAGAGTGGGTGAATGATCCACAAGGATTCTATAATTGGTACATACTAATGTCTGTAAGTATTTTCTGGTAGAATATTGAGGTGGGTGTTCTTAATCTGTTACTTTTACTAAAGACTTAACTAGACATGGAAGTGTAACATAATGAGATATAATTTGGAAGAATTTGGGAAATTTTCATGATTTAATTGGGGAATGAACATGGTCAAATGATAAATAATATTGGATCTAGTCTAAGGCTTTTGCATCTTAACCAAGAGTTCATCGATTATTTATAGGGGTTCTAATTCTATCTCAACACACTCATTTGTATACACCATTGAGGAACAGTTTCATTTAATATATAAATTATACAATGATTGAATTTTTAATGTCAATAATGTGTCAAGCGTTTCTTCCATTATCCTTTTGGGGATATTAATTAGAGGTTTTAGGTCACATTCTAAACTAATATCCAACAAAGCCAAAAAAAATTGTATAACATAAAAATTATTGTAGGGTAAGGAATCGGTGTTATCACATACCCATGTATGTGGTTGTGAGGTGTTTGTTAAGGTTAAATTTAGTAACAAACTCGTACCTTGGGATAAAAGAGTATCTATATAATATAACCCAAGAAGAAATATGGGATATTATCTATATGAGCCTTCATATAATATTTTATTTATGAGAAGATGATTAATATTTCTTGAGAAGGATCACATTACTAAAAGATATAGTGAGGGTTGATGATGTTGATTATAAAGATATAGAAGAGTTGGTGCAGGAACTCGTTATATAAGTTACTACAGAATGTGGGGTTTTTGAAAAAAAAACATTGTGTTTGAGAACTAGAGAGGATAGAGAAGGAGAAACATATGACTCTACTGTCACTAAATATTGTGACTCATTATTGGTTGAAAATAATGATCCTTTTTCCTATAAAAACTAGTAGAGGGCTCATAAGCTATAAGATGGAAGGAAACCATGAATTCATATATGTATTCCATATATCATAACCAATTATGGGTTCTGGTTGATTTTCTAATAGATATAATGTCTATTAGGAGAAATGGGTATTCAAGATAAATTTATAAATGCAAGTTAACATGAGTAAATATTAATCATAGAATGTGGCTTACATTTTTGTCAAGATATAGACGAAAATGAAATATTTTTCCCTATTTTGTTTCTTAAATCCATGAAAATTCTACTTTCTATAATACATTTTCAGGACTATGATATTGGGTTGATGGATGTCAAAACATTTTTAATTAAAGGGAAACTTCAGGAGGATGTCTATATGACACAACCCAAAGGGTATGTGTTATAAAAGTATGATAACAAATAATGAAACATACATAAATCCATTTATTGAATGAATCAACCATCAAATTCAGGTATCATTTAGTTTAATGAACCCAAAAGAGAATTATATTTCATAAATAATGAATATGATCCATGGTTCTACAAGATGTTTAGTAGGAAGTGTAGTAATTTTCCTAGTAATATATGTAGAATACATATTACATATTGAAAATGATGTTCCAGTATTACAATCAGTTAAGTATTAGTTAAACAAGTTCTTCTCCAAGAAGGACTTAGGTGAGGAGACATATATTCTGAGGATCAAGATCATTTGTGATAGATTGAAGATGTTAATTGGGCTAAGTTAACATATAAACATTTATCGAATGTTTAGGAGATTAAATATGGTATTGTTTCTAGTGTCACATGATACACATCTTTCCAGGAAAATTTTTCCTCAAACACAATAGGATAATGATCATATTAGTAATATATCATTCTTTTCTATGATTGTATCCATCATGTATGTCATGTTATATACAAATAATATTGTTTCCTACAACTTAATCACAGTAGGTAGATATCAAGTTGATCTTGGGGAAAACATTTGGATTACTATTAAGGATATATTTAAGTAAATAAGGTTTCCAAAGGATATTTTCCTATTATATGGAGGATATGAGGAGCTTATCATCAAGGGTTATACCAATTATCTCTTCCAAATAAATAATATTTCTCTAAAATTTCATTCATTATATCTTATCATTATCAGTGGGGGAGTTATGAGTAGGAAGAGGTTAGGGAATTTGGTTTTAAATGATTTTACAGTGGAATTTAAGTATATTATAACTTTGTTTCTGATGCATTCATTGGGGTGTGCGCATCCATCTGCATGGACGTCACAGGCACGACTTTTGTGTTTCCCTGCATTCCCACTTTCCAAAGGCAGGTGGCATTCGCTCCTTATTCAGGGACGTCTGCTCCTTGATCGAAACTGGGATGATGGGATGTCGGTTCCTCCTTCTATGGATTCCTCCCCGGAACTCGTCACCTTGTCCAGGTCTCCCTCATAGATTCAATATGTTGTTCGTGAAACTCTTCCTAGTGCCATCTTTCCATGGACTCCGGTTAATTACACAGCTTCTATAAGGACATTCCAAAGGGTTCGGTCAGGGCAGCAACCTCCAGTCGGGGGAGTAGTCACATTGAGGAATCAGTAATGTGTCTGAACGCTGGGGAATTGGTGTGTCTGTCTTTCATCCCTTATTATAGGGTTTCTCGAGGGCGCGGAAGCCCGCGGCATCCCACATAGAGCGTGGGGAATCATATACCATTGGTATGTATCTGAGGTTTTCCTCAGCTTCCTATGTTTAACACAGGGTATGCCAAAAGTTTAACGTCCAGCAGAGACGGATCAGCCTAATCAGAACACTAGCTAGAGTGGATCAGATTGAGGAATCCCCCTTGAGGGAATGCAGATATCGGGGCCAGCCCATGTGCGGCTTTCCGAATGTTGTGGAGGGGAATGGGGTGGCATGATCTCACAAGGATGTGGCGGCCCGGGTACGAATTAGGGTGGATGATAGAGAATTGCATGGAGTTGAGGGGGAATGAAATGTGCCATCGTGGAGATGGCGGTGGTGATGGGCTTGAGTCTCGAAGAGACTTCCTACGTATCCTCGTGGCAGAGAATCAAAGTCTATGTAGTTTAGAGTGAATGGGTGGGTGTCGGTGAACCGACGTGAAGAAGGACCTTGGTCCAGAAGTATGGTGGGATTGAACCTCAATAAGGCTTCCAACGTACCATGCCTTGACACGGATCAAAGACCACGTAGTTCAAAATGGTGTGTCGATGAACCGATGCGAGTGAGGACCTTGGTCCAGATGGTGTGGGGCTTACACACTAGGTTTCCCAGGTTTTGGTGAACCGACGTGAAGGGGGGTCAGAGTGACCAAAGTGTGGTGGGATTAAACCTCACGAGGCTTCCTACGTACCATGACTTGGCAAGGATCAAAGTCCACGTAGTTCAGGTGAAAATGAGAGGGGGCTTAGCACATCGACAAAGAGACGGTCTTGGAAAATGATTGTTGGGCTTGAACCTCGGGGAGGCTTCCTACGTACCATGCCTTGACATGGATCAATGTTCTCGTAGTTTCAGTGGCGATGGTCGGTGTCAGCAAACCAACGTGAAGAAAGGACCATGGTTTGATGGGTGATGGTCTTGAACCTCAGGGAGGCTTCCAATGTACCACACCATGACATGGATCAAAGTCCTCGTAGTTCGGGAAGGGTTTTGTCAGTGAACCGATGTGAAGGTGAACTCGTGGGTCCACTGGTGGTGGTCTTGAACCTCATGAGGTTTCCTATGTACCATGCCTTGACATGGATCAAGGTCCTCATAGTTCAGGATGGTCACAACGGCTTACAACTAGAGCGGACTGTAGTTTAACGTCATGCGGGAGAAAGGTAAACCCCGACGTGAATGAACGACGAGCAGTGGGCTAGAACCTCATGAGGATTCCTATGTACCATTCCTTGAAATAGATCAAATACCTCATAGTTCATATGGATGTATATTTTAATGTCATATGGGGTAGGGGTATACAGTTTAAAGTCATGCTGGAAGATGGCATGCAGTTTAACATCATCGTGGATGAGGGCATACAGTTTAACGTCATCCTGAATGAGGGCATACAGTTTAACATCATGTTGGATGAGAGAATTCCTATGGTCGATGCTTACTCTAATCCCACATGAGTTATTCTCGGTGTTAGAAACAATAGGCAGCAGATACCTGATGATCACGTCGTGAAGGGTGCGTCCGTGAGAAGCAAAGATGGGCTTACGCGTTAGGCGGCCCATGGTGCTGAGACTTACTCCAGGTTTGAGGCCCAAAGTGCAGCAAAGCGCAACAGAGGAGGGATTTGGGACCAAAGATGGAAGGTGTCGTGTTCCCTATCATGCCCTCCACTGGCCTTGGCAGTGGGGAAGTACGGAGGTGCGTGGGTGTTACCTTCCGCAAGAGGGGATAGGCAGGCTTACCCCAAGGTGGTTGCCCTTCTCCCGTGGACATATGCCACTCCGATAAAGAGGATATCATCCCATGTGTGGGTGATTCCATTCCCATGGAGATGAGCAGCGTAAAGAATGTCCGAGCCGGAGGGACCCTGCGAGCGAGGCATGGGGTCAGGTCACAGTTTAACGTCATGTGTTGAGGACGAGGTGCTTAGCAGTTTACCATCCTGCAGCTCGGACGTCGTGGGTTTACTCTTCACTTGTAGGACTTACATGACCGGTACCCTCTTCCCCTTGGGGGAGGGAAGGTACCAGCAATGCTGTGGTAAAGGGGGGTTACAGAGCGAACCATAAAGGGGTCCATGTTAGCGTGGCTATATGAAGAAGCAATAGCTCTTAGCATGCCTATGTGAAGAAGCATTAGGCGATGTGACGCTACGAGTGGTGTCGTCCATGGGACTTGGAAATCACATCGTGAAAACTTGGAGGGTCGCACGGGAAGAGGAATTACCAATCAAAGGGGTCCACAGGTAGGGACCTTGTGGAGCTTGGTTGCTTTGCATAGTGGGGAGCACTTGCAAAGGGGTGTTCTTCGCGAAGTGGAATGCCTTGGTCTTAGCATGGGGTAGGGGTGCGAATGGGAGGGGCTTCGCGAAGTGGAAGGGTGTTCACAGAGCACTGCCTCGCGAAGCAGAGGTGCCTCGCAATGCAAGGTACTGTGAAGTAGTTTGCTTCGTGATGTATAGTGACCCTTCCTTGGCATGTGGATCACTTGTACAGGATGGGTGTTTCGTGAAGCATAAATGCTCCGCGGCTTCCCAGTTTCCCTTGGGAATCCCCTTCCTTTGTGAATTCCCTTAGGCTTCGCGAAGGGAATCCCTCTCGGAATAGGGGCTCAAAACAAGACCAGGCGAAGGCATATCGCGATGAAAAAATACCTCGTGGATCTCATGATTCCCTGGGCGAAGGGTGCTTCGAAATTCGGGAGCTGAGAAGACGAAAGGTCTGATTGTCCGTCCGGAGAGATTAGGGGGAGCTTGGTATTTATAGGCAAGGGGCACCACGGAGCAGAACTCACGCGGCGCGAAGGGGGCCTCTGTGGCTTCACGACGGGTCGCGAACATCAACCGAACTCGCGGAGGGGTACCGCCTCCTCTGCTTTGTGGCGGGGCGTGAACGTCAGGCTGTTCGTGGAGCATTACCACCTCTGGGGCTTCTGGGCAGGTCGCGAACGTCAGGCCGTTCGCGGAGCGTTACCACATCTAGGGCTTCGCGGATGGTCATGAACGTCAGGCCATTCGTGGAGCATTACCCCCTCTAGGGCTTCGCAGTAGTTTGTGAACGTCAGGTCGTTCACAGAGCGTTACCGCCTCTGGGGATTCGCAACGGCCACGTTCCTCGGGGGCCCTCCGCGTCTGCGCTTCACGAGGCAGTGTGCGGGCTTCTTTTTATTCTTCCCTTTACGTCATATTTTTTGGCGCCAACAAATTCCCCCCCTCAGACTTGGAGCCGCAGAAGGATCAAGGGTTGAAGTCTAATGGAAAATTGGCAAAATTATTGGCAGTTCGTGGTGCTGACTCGCGAAGACAACGTGCTGGGCGGACGGCAGCCGTGCGGTCCAGACGCGCCTCGATGCTCCGCGCGGGTGGGACGCGCCGTGAAGCTCTGGTTTCGACCCCTATAAATAGGGGGGCTGACCTCTCTTTTGTCCTCTCGCGAATTTTATCCTTTTGCGCTCTCGACTTCGCAAAGCTCTGCATACTCCGCGTCTGCTTGCCGCGACTCGAGCTTCGAGGCGAACCGCGAGTCTCCGACTCTGCGACTGCGCCAAGAGAACTTCTGCTTTCGAGCCGAGGATAGGCTCCACGTCTTGGCTTTACTCCCAAGATTCACGAGCGAACTTCACAAAACACCACCGTGACCTGATCCAAATAAATTTCTGAGTTCTGAAAACATAATGGCCCACCAAGAAGCTGTGTTGGGGGTGCTTGCAGATGCTGCCCGGAGGGATGAGATGGCCAACTGTCTGGGCCTTGGAGAGATGGTCTGAAGTCACTCGGACTATAATTCTTTGACAGACCTCCTATCAGAAATCCAAAAGAAATATTTGTTGTGCAAGAAGCAGGCATTGTATGGCTTCAGGCTGAGGGATGATGTTTTCATTCCTGAGGCGAGTAGGGATGAACCAGCTTGCTGGTTCAGGAGCACGCCAAGCCAACACCAATGGTTCAGGGCGGTCGATGGTCATGCGCGGGAGGACTTCACACCAATCACCACCGACTGTCTGTACATCCATCTGAACAATATCGACGGGGAGCCACTGCAACCGGAGACATCCCCTCCCATGTACTGCACCATACTGAAGGCGGATCTGTAGGATCCAAAAAACGGGTGGCCCGACGAGTGGGACCTATGTCAGGGCGATAACTTCACCAACGACTGGGCCTGGACCTACTGGGTAGGTGCCTCATGCGAGGAGTTTGGGGCCGAGCTGAGGAGAGTGGGAATGTACGAGGCATTATGGGCCTCCCAGTTCCACATTTTTCAACCGAAACAGCTGTTGTCGAAGCTCCTAAGTAGATGGTCATCTAGGACCAACACTTTTCACCTGCACTATGGAGAGGTGGGCATCAATCTGTGGGAGGTCCATTAGATTTTGGGGGTCCCGATCTTGGGGGCCATGTATGATGAGTTCCTCCCCGTCATGAGCATGTGGTAGGATCCGGAGTAGATGTCGTGACTGGTGTCGGCACTGATGGCACTGGTCCCTGGATAGGACAAGGAGGCGGTGAGAGATATCCACATTAAGAAGTGGTTCAAGTGGTTCTTGAACTTCCTGGAGGATCGAGAGTTCTTTATGAGGCCTCGAACTTGTCCGAAAGGGGATCAACAGGGCAAGGAGCACTCGTATTGGAGTCTCTTGGAGGATAGCCAATGGAAGACTTGAGGTTTCAGGGTCAGCACTGAACAGCAGCCAATAATAAGGCTGGAGGCGTTCATCGCGGCCCTTATCTGCGGTGGATCCTACTGGTGAGGGATACCAACATGGGGGTGAATTCCAGCTCGTTCATCATGGCATCCTTGCTGGCCATGGGACGACGGGTTTATCTGGGAATTCCGCTGCCCTCCAGATTATATAGGATGCTGCGGCACATTAGCGAGGGCAAGAAACAGCCGAGGATATGCGGGCCCTTTGACCTTCTGTATGGGTGGATTGCTGTGCACATCAGGGGGGTTTACGAATACCCAAACCCTATCTCTCCACCGGGATCAAACTTCCTCCCTTCCATTCTGAACGTAGCCGGGAGCTTCCCAGTCAAATTAACCGTGTAGATGGTGCTGAATCGGGTGTGGAGAGTGGATGAGTTCAACTTCCACCTGTTTCCATTGCCGACGAGAGTGCTCACTGATGACGGTCAGGGAACCGAAGAGCACCGGGCCTATCTCCTGGACTTTTGAGGTGGAGTCTCGGTGGCACGAGTGGACCATGATCCACTTTGTGAGCCCTACACCCCGCATCATTTTACGAGGCAATTCTAGTGCCTGCAGCGGCTGACCCCGCAGGTCTACTGGGAGGCGCGTCATGAGGAGAACCTGTGTGTACTGAGGCAGTTGTGGTTCATGTTCACATGAGAAGACTGGAATATCTGAATGGTATTGCCTCCGTCCACCGCCGCTTTTGGATTAGTGAAGTAGTGTGCCATCAGATGGGAGGCAGCTTATCCAGGGGAGATGCTGAGGCAGCCAACTGGTCGGGCTGGTGACGGCGGGCCTCCCCTGTCCTGAAGTCGGGGTCGGAGGGCAGCAAGGGCCTCTCACGGTGGAGGGGTTGTCGTGGCGGCGAGACCAACACCTGCTGAGGATGCGGAAATAGTGGAGGATCCAACTGTGTTAGTGGACTTAGTGGTTCTAGAAGAGAAAAGACATCTAGAGGGGTGGCCACCGAGGGGGTTTCGCAGGATATCCACTCAGCCTCCGAGGAAGCAGCTGCTCCACATCAACAAGGCAGAGGATGTCGTCTTCCTGGAGGCCTGGGACATTAGGGACGTCAACCGGAAATTACTCAGTCCACCTGAGATGTGGTCACACTTGAATCATCTCGGGATGGAGTTACCGAGCATAGGCCCAGTCCGGGCTGGTTTCACGGCGTCTCCAGTGGAGGCGGAGCAATACTTGGATGAGCTAAAGGACTACGTTCACTGCAGTGGTGTCCAATGCCCAATGACAGACCGGGTGAGGGTACTGCTGGATCGGACAGTTTTCCCACAGCAATCAACCGCTGATCTGAGGGAGCACTTCCCCCTGCTGGAAGAATCGATGGAATCCACTGAGGAGGATGAGGCTAGTGGAGCGAGCCCGTTGGAGGAGGGCGAAGTCGGAGATCAAGACTTAGATTTCAATGATTTCGTAGAGGCTCTCGATGTAGAATTCTGAGATTCCTTCCTCATGGTCCGCTCTCATGCCATCATCAATTTCTTACCAATATTTTAACCGTGTAGGAGGAACTTGTACACTTCCCCCGCTCTCACCCTTTGGCGGGTGATGATGTAGGACCTTCAGAATCCGCGCTTGTGGTTGCATCCAGTTTTGTGTCTGGCAGGGATAGTGTACCTGAGGTGGCTCCTCTAGAATCTCTAGACCTTCTGACAGTATACGGAGGGCCACACCTCAAGGTCACGTCAGCATCGACTCCATAGCAGAACCAGGAGTTCAATCTTCATAAGTTTTCTCCACTGGATTCATTGCTGTTATATGTAGATCATGCCAACTGATGTCCATGCCCTTCTCTATTGTACAGTTCTCCGACTGTCATGGGCTGTAGTGGCAAGGCTGGTCGGGATGTCTGTGGCATCCCTCCTAGGGGCATGCTGGAGATTGTGGAGATTGTTCCCCCACCTACCCGAGCTGCAGCACTCCCTATCATTGGTGGGACCACCAGAAGGGTTGTGCTCGAATTTATTGAGGTGGAGTCTGAAGATGAGGATCAACCGGCTGACCCAAGTGCTGCCACGCCTGCCTCGGTGCCAGATGACGCACTGGATTCAACGCCATACGCAGATCCTACCGAATATTTCCTGCGAGTGTATCCTGCATACAAGCCTGCCAATCGCGTGGACTGGGATGAGATGTCATCTGATGAAGAGGACATCAAAATAGTCTGTCACGGATCGTGGAAACTAATCACACGCATCATCAAGGACACCCCCCAAGCGCTATGGCTGAATGAAATGGACAGACTTCACTCGCGATTGCGCAAACTGTGCGTTGGGGGAGTGGATTCCCAACGTCCTCATGCGCTCATCTGAGATCTCATGGAGGAGAACATCTGGTAGTATGATCGCGGGCTCAGCGTGGGCTGGTAGCGGAGGAAGGAGAAGACTGTCAAGAAGCTCCATGAGGCTGAAAACGAGGTCCAACAACTATAGATCTAGGCAGATGACCATTCAGCATCTCTCAATGCACAATCTAAGAAAGTCTTGCGATTGAAGGCCCAGCTGGCAGTGGCAGAAGAGTGCATGAGACAGGATTCCTAAGAGATCGACATCATATAGGCTGGCGTAGAGTGGGCCCGAACTAAGGCTGATGGATTGTACCCCATCACTGCTGAGGAGGAGTGGGAGCTAAGTCGACGGCAGCAATTATTGGATTCCACCAGTCGAAGGGTAGTGGAGATGCAACGCTCTTTCAACGAGGTCAATCTGTCCATGGGGGGAGTCGACCCCCGGGTACTGTATCAATTACAAACCCTTTAATGGTACTCTCGTGCTTCGATTTTCTTCTTCAGTTGAATGTCGTAGCATGCACGATTTCCACTATTTTCACCAGTTCATTTCATCCTTACAATGTTTACAGGACGTCGGACGACAATTCCCTAAGCTCAGGTGGGTCAGGCCCGACGTGAGAAACAAGAGATAGTTGTCTCATCGTCCCACCCAACATAGAAGTGTAAACCAGACCTCGGGCATTCGGGGTTTGGATAACCGTTCCAGATTTCTGGGAAGTAGGAGAGACGTGACCGGATAAGGAAGTTCTCAGAACAGCCAAATTACCGTTTTTTCAGCGTGCTCTTATTCACGAACGGTGCAACGCCAGGGGTGCTAAAATCGATCCGAACAGATGGAAATGGGAAGTGTGAATCACGATACCCAAGATTCGGAACACTGTGGGGATGGCGTGACAATAAAGGACAACCATTAACCATGGAGGAGAAATGGTATCCTTATTGTGTTAGCCTGAAATGGGGACAACAAATGAGGGTCCACCGTTGACCATGTTCGAAACACAGGACCATGTCAGAAATGCTGTCGATCAATCCTTCAAAACGTTGGCCCGGGATAGTTGGCGGACCCTAGGTCGAGCATCCATGTTGTTAGGGGGTCCTTCTAAACATGAGAAGTCTTCCTGAACATTGGCCCAGGACAGTAGGTGAGCCAATACGGCATGGGAGCAGAACGTTAGGGGTTCCCTTTAGACATGAAAGAGGATGGGGATTCGAATAAGGGGCATGAAAAGCATGGAATATAGAGTGATGGTTTGTCTGAATAGAATCCAACACTCATGTAATTACACCACCGAAGTGGGAGTACGCTAGATGGGCACATCAGTTTGATCATGGATCATTCCTTCTTTGAGATAGGGCCTCTCTGGTGAGGGGGTTTGTCGCTTCTCAATGTAATTTTGGGGCATCCTGAACTTGTTCAGGGCAGAGTCATAGTTACACGATCCTCTATGAGGGGTCCGTCCAGGGGGCTGGAAAGGGTAAGAATAGGATTAATGATTCATGCGAGCTGGATCCTAAGCAAAATACCAGGTTGTCTCTACATATCCCAAGAGAATGGGAATCAAGCCACGCGTAGTTCTGGAAGAATAGTGTAGTCATAGACCAACACTGACAGGTGAAATTCTCTCTAGCAGAGGCTCTGGTGCATCACATTATTAACAAGGGGCATCCTGAACTTGTTTAGGGTAGAACCGCATTTTAGTGTCGTGTGTCGAGGACATATGGACTCCCTTAGTTTAATGTCATACGATATGACGTGGAGTGAAAGGGAAGAGACCAGGGATCATATGGTGTGGTAGTTATGAAACTGACGTGAATGAGGACTTGAAGTCCAAATCACACCACGTACCCCCGGAGGAAACTCTTCATGTTGAGGGACCAAGAGTGAGAATTAGGCTAGGTCCGAAGTGGAGTGTTCAAATGTTCCTATGTACCCCATGAATATGGGAATCAATCCATACGTATTTTTGAGGGGATGTTGAGAAGCCTGACCATGTGGGTACACATCCTGCCAAAACTACTAATACCACATGAGTCGTGCTCGGTGTGAGAAAAAAGAAGTTGTGGTGGGACTTTCCCAACACAGAAAGGGGCAGGTTTGGGAGAAGGGATTCTCGGTGAATACCGGCCCCATGATACTAACATGACCGTGTGGTGCACCTAGATGTGTGAAGAGATAGAGCTGAGTATGTTGGAATTCCACTTGAAGATGAGGAAGTGGAAATGTGTGAATCATGATGCTCGATATTTGGATCACAATGACGGCAGCATGACGATAGAGGATAACCATTAACCGTGGTAGAAACGCAGCATCTATATCGCGTTAGCCTAGAATGGGGATAGACAAATGAGGGTCGACCGTTGACCATGTTTGAAACATGGGACCATGTCGCAAATGTCGTCAGAAATCCTTAGGGACGTTGGATTGAAATGATTGGGGGGCCCTTAGGTCCAGCATCCATGGAGAGCCCTTAATCCTATCATCCATGTCATCCGAGGGTATTTTTGGATGTGGAAGAGGATGAGGATCCAAATAGAGAGCTCACGAAGCTTGGCCATGGGATGATGGGAATGTCCCCATGAAAATCCCACACTTCGGGCTCTTTGTCAAAATGCATCTGAATACGAAAACGAGATGTATTAGATAGAGGGAGCAGAATCATTTCCCATAGGGAGATCTTAGTTTGGGGTCGTATAATTTGGACTATGGGTGGGAGTAAGCATAAGAGGCACATGACGGGTATTTACAAAAACCCAACATGGATGGGAACTGGGGATGTGTGAGGACATAATCCCATGCCACACCGCACAACCCCCCTTGAGAGAGGTTTTAGGTCAAGGGACCGAAAACGAAAGTAGAGCTGGGCCTGAAGCAAAGTGAAAAGGCACTCCTACATACCCCATGGGGATGGGGATCAAGCTGCACGTAGTTTTGAAGGGTGGAACGGTAAGGTACCAGTGTCGGGGAAGAAGGGGAGTGCAGGCATGGCCCTTGTACCAAAAGAAGCAGAATTTGATAAATCTTGTTTGTCCTTTAAGGTGAGTGGTTTTTTCATGTGAAGTAGCATGCCTAGGGTAGCAACACCTGGTGTCTCCACAAGAATCAATCCATGATAGGTGTTGAAAAATGGCATGGAATGTGACCAATTCCCAACATGATGTCCTCTACAATGAGGTCATCACAATGCATGGCTGTTTTTCATCGTGTGGCCATGACGACGATGTCACAGTTTATGGTCGTGTGATAGGACCAGGCATTCATTTTAACGTCATGCAGCACAGACGTAGCAGAGACGATGCTAGACGGGGGATGTGTACGGTGTCGTGTGACATAATCGACGTGAATGGGGCCATAATCCCACATTATACCAAACGTTATCCCTAGAAAGGAACCTCAGGTCGAGGAGCCCACATAGAGGTGAAAGGTGAAGGGGGAGATATTAGCTCCCAAATGAGATGGACCTGAGAACGAGACGTTCGGGCGGTCCTACATATCCCACGAGGATGGGAATCAAGCAGAACATAGTTTTGAGGAGATCTTAGTTTATGGTCTTAGATCTTGGACTATGGGTGGATGGAAACTCTCCAGGTAAGCGCAGACCTTGACCCGATCCCTAAGCCCACGTGAGTTAAACTTGGTGTGGGAAACAAGGGGGGAAGATCCTTATCGCAATACCCAAAACATCCATCGAGGGGAAGTCAGTAAAGAGCCTTGACAGATGCCTCTAATACGGCTTTGTTCCTCTAACGCGCAGATGTGCACTAAGGAATAGTACCAAGAGTTTCGAAACTCTACTTGGACATGATTAGAATGGAGAAAGATGTGAATCGTGTAACCAAAATTTTGGACTTAATGGGGTTGGCGTGGCAATGGAGGATAATTGTTAACCGTGGTGGAAAAATAGTCTCCATATCGTGTTAGCCTGAGGGGGCAATAAAAAATGAGCATCGACTGCTGACCATATTCATAATGCGGGATTTTTATCGATTTGTTGTTCGAAACCCTCAGGGGTGTTGGCCTGTAACGGTAGGAGAGCCCTTGGGCGTGGTATCCAGGCCATTCTTGGGGGACCCTCCAGGTGTGAAAGGTGATGAAAGCCCTAATGAAGGGATACATGAAGCTTGAAAAGCAGGTGCGGACATGTCCGAGTAGAATCTGACATTCCAGGTAACTTAAACCAGAGTACCCTTAGGCATATTGGTGAACTGCTGAAAAGGGTTAACAAAGTGACTCATGAAAGGTAGGCCAAGGGGCCAAGGTGGGACGGGGATTTTCGGAAGATGGGCTGGACCCGAAGCTTGGACATTCGGTTGGTCCTACGTATCCCATAAGGACGGGAATCAAGACACACGTAGTTCTAGAAGATACCTAGGGGGCAGGATACCCTAACGAGGATGTGTATGGCGCGGATTGTAATGAGGACATAATCCTACACCACAGCACACAGTCCTTGTAGGAAAGAACCTAGGCCAAGGGGCCCAAAAATTCCAAGGGGCCTGATAGTTGGGTTTTGGTCAGGAAGGCATGGCCTACTCGCAGTTTAACATCTTGCAGTGAGGACGATGGTCGGGGAATAGGAGTCCCTCGACGGAGGAGGTGTATGGTACGACAAACAAACCAACATGAATGTGGACATAATCTCACATTATATCATACACTCTGGGTAAGAACTTGGGCTAGGGCCCGAGAAGGCCAAGGGACCTGAGGATAGACCTCGATGAGGGAGGCCTGAGGCTAGGCCTCGGTCAGGACGGCCTGACTAACTTGCAGTTTAACGTCTTGTAGCAAGGATGGGGGATGTTGGCCCGAAAAGGCAAAGGGTCCTGAGACTGGCCTCGGTGAGGGAGTGCGTATGGCATGTCAAGCAACCCGACGTGAATGAGGACGTAATCATACACCACACCACACATCCCTTATAGGAGAATCAGGCTCGTGGGCCCGACAGTTGGCACCACCAGGAGTGAAGTTTTTTGCTTCGGGATGGGGTAGAATGAATCACTGTACTCGATGTTTGGGACATCTTGGGGTGGACACAAAGATCCGGGGCACTATTGACCATGTTCGAAACATAGCATCCCCAGGGTGACCTGATATGGGAGCAAAAAATGAGCGTTGACTGCTGACCAAATTCGAAACGTGGGACTTGTATCAGCTTGTTGCTCAGAAACCCTCGGGGGTGTTGGCCATATCGGTAGGAGAGCCCTTGGGCGTTGTATCCAGGCCATTCTTGGGGGTCCCTCAGAGTGAGGAATGTGATGGAATCCCAGTCAAAGAGTGGGTGGAGAATAGTTGTACCCATCCACGAAAGAGGCGAACATCTCTGGGGGGCGTACAGCCGGGTCGAGGCTTTCTCAATGTGATTTGGGGAAAAAGTGTGCATTGTGCCATATGTCTTGACACGAGGGGAAGAGTTTGGATTTTGGGTTAGGCCAACAGTCGAAATGTCCGGGCGTTCCTATGTATCCCATGTGTATGGGACTCAAGCCATACATAGTTCTTGAAGTCCATGCAGTTTAACGTCGTGTAGTAAAGATGTGGGAGGATAGAAGAACGGGAGTGGGCACATGGTGTGATCCTTATAATCCTTGTATGAGTGGGGCTAAGGAAGCCTACTCCTCATCATGCAAGGATCCTCCGAGGAAACTATACCCAGGGGGACAGTCAAAGAGAAGAGCACGGGGATGGGATTAAGACGAGACGTCCAAGCGTTCCTACATATCCCATTTGGATTGGAATCAAGCCATACGTAGTTCTTGAAGCACAGTTTAATGTCATGCGGTACGAGATGAATTTTAACGTCTTGTGGGACGAGGGACACATCTCATCTAGGGATATGTACGGTACGGTGAGTAACTCGAAGTGAATGAGGACATAATCCCACACCACACCGCACAATCCCACAAGAGAGTCTGAGTCGAGGTCCAAGGGGCCTGAGGCTGGGCCTCAGTCAGGAAGGCCTGATTGGATTGCAGTTTAACGTCTTGCAGTAAGGACGGGGGCCGGGGCCTGAGGCTGGGCCTCGGTCAAGAAAACCTTACCGACTTTCAGTTTAACGTCTTACAGTAAGGACGGGGGCCTGGGGCCCAAATAGGCCAAGGGTCCCGAGGCTGGGCCTTGTCCAGGAAGGCCTGACCGACATTCAGTTTAACGTCTTACAGTAAGGATGGGGTAGATCTTAGTTTAAGGTCATAAGGCTTGAACCATTTTTCACTTTATCGTCTTGTAGGACGATATGGCAGTTTTAATGTCTTGCAGGATGGTGGTGCAGTTTAAGGTCATGGAGGACCGTAATGTAAAGTTTAGGGTCGTTCGGGACCATAATGTGTAGTTTAAGGTTATGCGGGACCGTAATGTGCAGTTTAGGGTCGTTCGGGACCGTACAGTTTATGTTCGTGTAGGACCAAGGGGCTCAGGAAAAGTACTGCTTGTGGAACCTAGCATTGGTGGGAGGAGTTATGTGCTCACCATCTGTGGTCACCAAGGATTATGCTCTGTTGGGGCAAACCTTATGGATGACGTAAGGTCCTTCCAATTTGGGCTCAAGATTGGGCGGTTTCCTACCGGGAATCATTGGCGCTCAAAGGGCCAACACTAGGTCGCCTTGAAGAAAATGATGAAGTCAAACATTCTTATTGAAGGCTCTGGCTATCTTATTCTGGTGTCTTTCCATATTGTGCAGGGCCTGAAGCTTGTTCTCGTCCAATGCTTCCAATTCAGCTAGACAGATTTTTGTAGCCTTATATGGCACCTAATGGTCATAGACTACAGTGTGTAACGATGGCAGCTGGATCTCAATGGGCAGGATAGCCTCAGCCCCATACACCAGGGAATATGGGGTCACCTGGGTGGAATTGCGAGTCATCGTCCGATAATCCCTTAGGGCGTTGGGGAGCTTCTCCTGCCAACTTTTCTTGTTCTTACCAACCATTTATGCCGAATTTTAGAGAGGGTTTTGTTGAATGCCTCGATCTGTACATTCGCCTACGCATGATAGCGAGAGGTATGGTTCAAACGGATATTGTACATGGCATACAATTTCTTCAGCTCAGCTGCTCAGAAGTTGGTTCTATTATCGATGAGGATAGAGTGAGGTACTCCAAACCGGTGGATGATATTGGAGATCACGAAGTCAAAGATAGAACAGGCCTTGACTTCTTTGAGTGGAACTGACTCTGCCCACTTGGAGAAGAAATCTATAGCAGTGAGGATGATCCTACACTGGAGATTTGTCGCCAGTGGATATGTTCCCACGACATCAATTCCCTACATCGCAAATGGCCAAGATTACTTGGTGGAGTGGAGAGGCTCTGGCGGCCGATGCAGGAATTTAGAATGAACTTGGAACACATGGCATCTCTTGGGAAACTTGATACAATCATGGATCATATAGGGCCAGAATTACCTTAAACTCCGGATTTGATGGGACAGCTTGGGCCCAGCCTGGTGGGCACCGCAGGAACCAGTATGAACCTCTTGCATGACCTGAGAAATCTATACTCCTTGAATGCAACGTAGGAGAACACCATCGAAGATCCTCTTATAGAGGAACCACTCAAGACTGGGACCACTCTGGAGGGTAAATTGCAGTGTGCGGTGTAAGATTCCCTCGCGCTCAGCCCGATCATCCGGGAGGCAACCATTTTGGAGATAGTCGACAAAAGGTGCTCTCTAGTCAGGAGTGGCCTCAACCACTATGTCTGACAAACCTGGGACCCCTGACGTAGAAGGTCTGGTGGTAAGATGACTTACCCGTAGGCCATCGTTGTCCTCTGGGGTGATGGGGGCAATGACTCTCCGGTGTGCCACTTATATTATCAAATCATCTTCCTCAGGTTTTGCGAGTGACACAGCTAAGCGAGAAAAATCATCTGCTCAACCGTTCTGTGACTGAGGGACATGGGTAACCTCTGGTCAAGAAGAGAACTAGGCCATTAGATAGATGTTGCACTCGAACAAGGGCACAAGATAAGGCTTCCTGATAACATAGTCTCCATTTACCTGCTTTATGACCAGTTCGGAATCCCCTTTCACATGTATATGGGGCACATCAATCTCAAGGGAAAGCTCGAGACCAGTGATGAGAGCCTGGTACTCTGCCTCGTTGTTGGTGCAGCCTTCTGACAATAAGAATGACTTTTCCAGAATGGCTTGTGCCAGGGTGATGAAGACGATACCCAGACCCACTCTATTGAGCTTAGGATTGTTGAGCCTCCTACCGATGGGGCTTCGGGAGGCACCATCGAAGTTCATTTTCCAACATGAGACGACATGATCGACTGAGAGGATCGCCTCATCAAGAAAATTCAGATGCAAGGATGGATCCATTGAGGTTGGATGAGCACTAAGAAGTTTTCCAATGCCTGTCCCTTGATGGCCTTCTGAGGCACGAACCTGATGTCTAAATGTTGGAGGATCACCGCCCACCGTGCTAGTCGTCCAGTTAACATAGGGCGGTTCTGGATGTACTTTAGTGGGTCAACCTGAGAGACTAATTGTACCTCATGGTGATGCAGGTAATGCCTCAACTTCATTACGACGAACACGAGCGCAAGGCATCTCTTCTCGATAGGGGAGTATCTGATCTCTGTATCGAGGAGCATGCGAATGAGATAGTAGTGGTTGTTCTCTGTACCCTCATTGTTCTTCTAGGCGAGAAGCATGTTGAGGGACCGTTACAGGGCGGTCACATAAAGGACCAGCAGCTTTCCAGAGACGGGTGGAATCAATACTGGAGGTTGGAACAGATAATGCTTGATTTCCTCGAAGGCGGTCTGATACTCTTCATCCCGTTCATAGACGGAGCCTTTCTTCATGATCTGGGAAAAGGGATTACACTTGCCTGCTAGATTCGCAATGAATCGACGTATGTAGGCTAAGTGGCCTTAGAGACCTCAAATCTCCCGAATATTGCTCGGGGGAGCCATCTGTCTGATGGACTTGATCTTCTCTGGGTCAATCTCAATGCCCCAGTATCTAACAACAAAGCCAAGAAACTTCCCGGAGGTGACCCCGAAGGCGCACTTAAGTGGGTTCATCTTCAGGTGGCAGGAATAGAGGAAGCCGAACACTTTCTGGAGGTCCTTTATATGGTCCTGGTGCTTGCGATATTTGACCACTAGATCATCCACGTATCATTCCACTAGCGTCTCGAGAATTGGCTTGAATATGTGATGCATGGCCCGCTGATAGGTGGCACCTACATTTTTCAGGCCGAAGGGCATAACCTGGTAACAAAAAGTACCTTGGGGAGCCTTGAAGGCAGTGGAATCCTTGTCCTCGGGGTTCATCCGGATCTGGTTGTACCCAGAATACCCATCCATGAAGGAGAGGTCTTGGAACATGGTCGTGGAATTAATCAACAACTCTGTCACTGGGAGGGGAAAATCATCCTTCGGGCAGTGGCAATTGAGATCAAGGAAATCGTTGCAGACTCTGATCTGCCTGTTCTTCCTGCTGACTGGCACAATGTTGGCAAGCCACTTGGGGTACTGGACTTCCTTGACGAAGCTGGCTTTGATAAGCTTTTCAACTTCGGCCTCAACCATGGCACCGTGATAAGGGTGCATCTTTCTAGGAGGCTGCTTAAACCCACGATGGTTTGTTGGGAGACCAAGGTGGTGGAAAACTACCTTGGGATCTAGTCCTGGCATCTCATCGTAAATCCAAAAAAACACATCATTGTGGTGTTTGAGAATGTCCATGTACTGTTGTTGGTCCTCGAGGGGCATGGCTGCACTGATCAATGTGGTTCTTGGATCTACCTCACTACACCTATACCAGTTCATCAACCGTGGTAGAGACTCCTTCTTCAAAGTTGGGGGGAGCATCCTCCAGATCCTCCTCTCCACCCGTGGAGGGATTTCCCATAGGGGGAGCTTTTTATGAGTTATCAAACCCCGATGGGCACCTGGTTCCAGCCTGGGTAGCAGTGGTCATCATATCAGGAAACCCATGTGCCACTGAGACCATGGCGATGAAGGCAGTCGACCCTATCTCATATGGCCTTCGGCCCAAGGGTCCACGTTTGATGACATCAAAGCAGTAGAGACTCGTCGGCCTGAGCTGGTTGATTCTAGCCTGGAAGAAGAGACATGTATAATGTACCGTCGTTTCTATAAGCCTGACATTCTGATACAGCACAGGGGTAGGAGGTTATGGGATCTCCTGAGCCCGGTTGGTGTAGGAGTACGAGGTGATTTTCCGTTGTCGCTTGGACATGGGACCATGCCTTCCTCTCGTACTCGAAACAACAAAACACTACCCCATGTCGGCGGTCGTGGCCTCCAACCGATGGATCGGGAAGATGTAGGCGTCACCCAGGCCTTTCCAGGGAACACTTGTGACCGGGGCGGGTTCATCCTCACTAGATAGGATTTGCTTATCCTTGCTCTTATAATAGTCGTCTTCCAGATAGAGGGATTCACAAGAGGCGAAAGGAGACTCATCTCCTAGGAGCACGCCTACCCGACCATTGAGGGAGTACTTGATGCATTGGTGATACGATGACGGGACTGCTGCATTCAGATGAAGCCATGGCATGCCCATCAATGCGTTGTATGTGGTGTCCTGGGAGACATCCATGAACTCGGTGCTGGCAATTAGGCCACCGAACAGGGTCTTCAAGTGGATCTTGTCGACTGGGGATTGTTCGGTCCTGTCGTATCCCTAGATTCTGAGGTCGGAGGGAGTTAAATCATCCTCAGACAAACCCAGCATTCGCAGTGTCCGAGTCGGGATCAGGTTAATCCCAGAACCCGTGTCAATAAGGCAGCGGTGGACTTATACACCATTGAACTGGCCAGTCACTTATAGTGGGAGAATATGCCCATGTATGGGAGGGTCTTCGCCTTCACTAGAGAATGTGATAACTTCCTGGAATTCGGCGTTCTCAATTGCATCATCATGGGAGGCTTCTCCAGCTGCTACCTCCGTCTCAAACTGGAGGGGGCTCTTTAGGGCCTCAGGAAGTGATTCACACATTTCAGACAATAGGAGAAGAGCCTCAAGGATAGAAAGCTTTTCTGGAATTCCGGACAGGTGCTTCAGGACATCATACTTTCATGCCAAATGTGAACCTCTACTTACAAGAGGTCGTTCTGCAGTTGGAGGCATAGCGGGCCCTGCCAGCTGGACCGGCGGCTGGCTGGTACTGGGTACATCCCGTTTCCTGCTAGTTGATGCTTGGAGAGTAGCTTCCGGATAAGGAACGGAAAACTGAGATTGGCATGTAGCCGGGAAAGACTGAACGCGGTACGGACGAGGAAGCTCTTCCTGATCTAGTAGCACAAATGGCGGTGGAGTTAGATCTGAGGTCACTATATGAGGTTACGCGTGCTGAGCTCTGTGCTGAGCCTGGTTTCAAGTTTCAGTAGCATGCATGGCCTGATTGAAAGCGCCCGCTGACGTGCCTCGACGACCCATGTGGTTGTGGTTATGCTGATGTTGACAACAGTTGGAGACATTGGGGAGGTTCTCATGGTGTTCCCCCTCGTCGGGAGTTATATAGGGATTTACCAGCTCCACGTTATTAACCGAAGCGTACCCCTGGTTGTCTCTTGATGAATCATCCACCACTGGGCAGATTCTAGGAGAAATCCCCATCTCAGGGGGCGTGAAATAAACAAGAGTGCGGGATGACGACGGTAGTGGTGGAGAGCATTGCTTCTTCTTGCATCGTCGCTGCTTTCCCTTTTGGGAAGAGGTCGGCTGTGATGACGACGCAGAGGTACTGGTCGAATCTTCTGACGGCTTCGGCTGATTCAGGCATGCCTGAATGATGCCATGGGCGCAGGCGATGGTTTTCTAATTCATCTAGTCATCGTACTTCTGGGACCCACGGCTGGGAACCTGCTGCCACTAGCCTTCATTGTCTCTACCGATTTCTGACCCTACGAAGACACCTGCCACTTGTGTCAGGGCCGGGCCCAACCTGACTATTTTGTTTTCGACCTGGTCTTGAAGCCAGTCTTTAAACACATAGCACTGCTTGAGGGTGTTCCACAGAATCCGATGATAGGGGTAGTAGTTGGGGAGATCTGTGAGATTCGCCTCTGACGGCCTTCTGCACTCGGGTAAGCACACAATCCCTTGCTCTAGAGAACTTCGGAAGTAGCCAGGGACCTGATTCTCATTGAACGGGTAAGTCTGGTGCCTTCTTTCCGGATAGGGATCCTTGGGAGCCTGGCCCTGATGAGGGGTCGGAGGGGCATGTCGAGGAGGTGGAGCCTAATTGTCCCACCTAGGTGGTGGTGGCGCATTGCGCGGGGGAACCTGTCGATTCTGAGGCGGTCGCTGCTGGGCAGAAGCCTGCACTTGAGGTGGAGGGCCTCTGTGGGGTTCCGGGGCTGGTGCCACTAGCAGTAATTCTAGCTTCCTGGTGGCTTCTATTTGAGCCACCGCGGCGGGTTCGGCTCTGGCAGCCCTCCTGGCTTGGATCACAGGGGATAGCAGATGTGCCTGACTATCCTGTTGGAGAGCTTCCTCTAGGTGCTGAGCCTTATCTAAGAAATCTCAGAACCCTCCGGGGTAGTTCTGGGTGATCAGAGAAGGAACCAGTTCTGTTTTAACATTCCCTACACACAGCGTCAGCAATTGTTCCTGAGTCAGTGGCATTTCGAGGGAATATGTAAGCCCCTTCCACCGGTCGATGAAGTCCATGACTCGCTCATCATGACTTTTTTGCACTTGAAGAGTTCTGTGATGCTTGTCTTTCGCATAGTGGATCTGAACTGGTATAAGAATTGCGGGCGGAGATCCTCCTAGCCGGTCACCGATCCGATAGGGAGCTGGTTGTACCAGACGAATGCAGGGCCCTCCAATGTCTTCACAAAACATCGGAGATTGGTGGCTTCCTATTGTGTCGGGGTCCCCAACATGGGACCACACCTGGAGGAAAAATGGTCCAAGTGCTATGGTGGGTCCCCAGTCCCATTAAAGGGCAAGAAAGTGGGATTCCCAAAACCTAGAGGTGTGCGCATATCATCCACCCACGCAGGATATCGCTTGTCATCTGGTGGGAATTCCACCTGCCGCGTTTCCAATGCCTCAAGGCAGGTGATGAGTGGCACCATAGGATCATCCAGGTGGGGTTCCCCATCTTGACAGGGATCCCTAACTACGAGTGTGTTTCCAGGCTCTTCGACATGATAAACGGCTTCAATGGCTCTTGGATCGACTGGAGGAATGTCCCTCAGGGCGGCTGGGGGAACTCGGGCTGGATTCCTCGGATTGCCTCGCCATTCGGTAGGGTTTGGCGAGACGTATAATTCCCTCTTTCCATGTGTTTCGTTTTCTGCCCTATCTGTGGGAGTATCATGATCAGGGTTTCCCGGAGGCATCTCGCCAGGGGGGGTTGTTCCTGCCCCCGCTGCCCCGGTTTAGGATCACCATAGTCGGGTCGCCTCTCGATAGTGCGTTCGGCTAAGAGTTAATCAACCAGCCTCTTCTGCTCAACAAGCTACTGGTGCAACGTGGCCTTCTCGGTTTCTTCGTCCATCTTCTGTATAGAGGAAGACGGGTCGGAGTGCTTGACGGTTCTGACATGCTCTTTACCCTTACTGGCATTTCGTCTAAGTAACACTAACTCGATGGGCGCAGGGAGGCCAAGAAGGTTCCTATGTTGATGAGTAATCCTCCCTGATGGGTCCAACAATGGTGGTACACCCTCAGGGGGTAAGTCTCCATCGAGAAACTCTAGCTCGTCCTCTTTTTCCACTATGTCAGCCATATGGACCGCAACCCTTCTTGGGGGAATGTCCTCAATGTCGCATAATGAATTAGGTTGCCGTAGGATAGGACTGAAGAGGAGGGCGTCATACTTTCCCCAGCCACGGACTTGCACATGTGGGATAGCTTCCCTGATGATTTTGTGGAGTACCTTGAAACTCTGAACACATTTTTATGGGAGGGCGCTCTGGCGACCTAGTGACTCAGGGCGCTGGGTCACAGGGAGTGCATCCAAATCGAACAAACTACATTGATCGGCAATTTCCTCGAAGTGCACTTGGCTCCAAGGGTACAATACTTGTTGATAGAAAAGAAGAAAGTGCGTCGCCCATAGGGTTTGACGGAAGCACTTGACTTTCCCCGGGGTGAGGGATTCTGGCGCACAGAAGTTCGGTGTTTCCACTGGCTAGAACTTCTCCAGGAAGTGGTCCGTTGTGAGAATGTTCCAGAAACTCATGGGCACAGATTCAGGGTCCAGCCCTGTATTTCCCCACTCATCAACCAGGGGTGGCTGAGGGAATAGTAGCGGTACTAAGGCGGACCGCTGTGACAGTAAACTAGGCAGCAGAGAATATGGTGAATGAGCTGACTGGCCGCCGAATTTCGGGTCATCCTCCAAAGAGTGAGGTGACCTGACCACAATGTCATGATACGATGGACTGATAGCCACAGCCTCTGGTGCCGTAATTACGGTTATCGATGATGGGTCCCCTTGTCGCACAACCGCCATCATTCCCGAAAATAGCTCTTCGTGATCTCTGGTTGAGGTAGAGGGCGCTTATGGTGACGATGGTGGTGACTGTATGGTCAGAACCCATGGGGTTCCCACAATTTTCTTCCTCCTAAATGTATCTTTGAAGAGAAGCGGGAATCCGGTGGACTTTGCATTCTGGGATAATGAGGCTGACACGCCTTGTTCTTACCCCGGTCCTTGATGTGGAGGAACGAGGGGAGGGTTCCAATGCTGAGTCGCATTCTGCTTCAGAATCCGAGAAGTGGGCCGGTTTGATCTCCGTCCGGGCTTTCCCAGGATTCTTCTTGTGGTGGCGACGACCCTCCCTCCTGCCCCTAGATGGCTCTTCGGGACAAGGTTGATTCACGACATGTAGTTTCGGGGTCGTGCTGACGCCATGGCGGAGAGAAATTCATCTTGAGATAGACGGGGTGCGAGGGGGACCAGGGAAAATGTCGAAGGCAACATATGGAGGACCTCCATGGACACCACCTGAGCGGGTGAAACCTCTGTTGGAACCGGCAGGAGCATGGGGAGGACCTCCATACTTGGTGCGGGTGGATTGAGGCTGAACTTCACCCCTCTGGTTTCCAGGGCGAGGAGGACCTTCGCCAGTTGCAGAAAGAACAGAGGGAGGATCCCCATGTTGGAGAAGGACCGGATAGGCAATGCCTTCACATCGATGGTCGGGGGTAGGAGGAGAAATTCCATACCCAGTGTGGTGGGCATGGGAAAGACTTTCGCACTGAGTATCACAGTCGCGGGGCAAGTCTTCATTTGCGTTGGGGGTAGCACGGGGCATACCTCCATGGAGAACTTCGGAGCAGGGAAGTCCCATGCTCTGTGGAGTGGTGGTACGGGGAGGACCTCCTTGCAGGGTGACGTTATCGTGGATTGGTTCGCGGCGATCACTACTCAAGCCTGCGACCCGGAGAGTCAACCCAGCCAGCCCGAGGGGCGGTTGGGGCATCAATCCTGGTTGGCCGTAGGAGTGCCCCTGCTCAATGCGTGCAGGGGCTCCATGATGCACGTTGGTGGTGGCTCGGGCCATAGTAGTTGTTGACATTGACGCCCCTTGACGGGTGCCCTCATCTCGGGCCCAACGCTGGCGTCGGGTCAGGAGAGCTGGTGTAGGTGGTGTAGGGGCATAGCCTACCTACTCCTCTGGAAAGGCCGGATGATGGCACTGACGCGGCCGGGTAAGGGCCCTTTCTTGGAGTCCTCGGATTGGGACTCTGACCGGGCTGAGCCGGACATCACCCACCTCATCAGCGTAAGGCGGGGATTCATCGAGGCGTTCCGGGGACAGGCTCCTGAAACGATTGAATGTTGGGGTGGGGAGCAATGGCTCCCTGCACGGCCCTCAAGGGCGGTGTTGACGGTGGGTACCGGATGCCTCTTGATCCAGGTGGGCCATATCCCGAGTTGGTATTATGCCCTCCTCCTCGTAACGATGCACGAGGTCGTTGATCACCCTTCGTTGGATGATCTCTGATGGGGAGAGGGGACGTGGGCATCCCGCATTCACCGATGTAGAGGTCGTTGTGGCAGTAGTGGAGACACGTGGAGTGGCTGTGCTGGTATTACCCCTACCCCTGGATAGGCGGGTGGGCGGTGATCGTGTCACTGTAGAACAACCTGATTCCTGGGAAGCAGGGAGATTAACTCATCAGCACTGTGATGAAAAGAGATCGACAACCAGTGCTCCAGTGTCATTCCGTCTTCCGTGGTCGGAAAGAGGGATCCATGCAGACAACGTTGTAGAACAGGATGCCCCGCGTTCTACTACCCCAACTTCTGGTGAGCTTCACGCCAGGCCCGCTTTTTGCTTGGTGGGACCCGGTGCCAGATATCTGGATCCGGTGACACGTCAATCTACTAATGTTTCTAATGCTACTAATCTCCACATTGGGGAGAAGACCTTCACGTCAGGTTCACCATTTCTATTTCCGACGCTTTCGCCGGGGCACGAGCATCCATCTGTATGGACACGACAGGCATGGCTTTTGTATTTCCCCGCATTCCTACTTTCCAAAGGTGGGCGGCATCCGCTCTTTATTCCGGGACGTCTGCTCCTTGATCAAAACCAGGATGATGGGATGTCGGTTCTTCCTTTCGTGGATTCCTCCTCGGAACTCATCACCTAGTCTGGGTCTCCCCCATAGATTTAATACGTTGTTCATGAAACTCTTCCCAGTTCCATGTTTCCAAGGACACCGGTGAATTACACTACTTCTTTCAGGACATTCCAAAGGGTCCAGTCAGGTCAGCAACCTTCAGTTAGGGGAGTAGTCACGTCAAGGCATCAGTAACATGTCTGAACACTGGGGAATTGGCGTGTCTGTCATTCATCCCTTATTATAGGGCTTCTCGAGGGCGTGGAAGCCAGAGGCATCCCACATCGAGCGTGGGGAATCGTATTCCATAGGCATGTATCTAATGTTTTCCTCATCTTCCTATGTTTAACATAGGGTATTCCACAAGTTTAACGTCCAGTGGAGATGGATCAGCCTGATCAGAACACTAGCTGGAGTGGATCAGATTGAGGAATCCCCCTTGAGGGAATGCCGATATCGGGGCCAGCCCGTGGGTGGCTTCTTGAATGCTGTGGATTGGAATGGGGTGGCATGATCTCACGGGGATGTGGTGGCCCGGGTAAGAATTAGGGTGGATGATGGATAATTGCATGGAATGGAGGGGGAATGAAATGTGTCATTGTGAATATGGCGGTGGTGATGGGCTTGAGTCTCGAAGAGACTTCCTACGTATCCCCATAGCAGGGAATCAAAGTCTATGTAGTTCAGAGTGAATGGGTGGGTGTTGGAAAACCGACGTGAAGAAGGACCTTGCTCCAAATGGATGGTGGGCCTGAAACTTAGGAAGGATTCCTACGTACCATACCTTGACAAGGATCAAAGACCACGTTGTTCAAAATGGTGTGTCGGTGAACCGACGCGAGTGAGGACCTTGGTCCAGATGGTGTGGGGCATACACACTAGGTTGCCGAGTTACTGGTGAACCGATGTGAAGGGGGGTCGGAGTGACCAACGGGTGGTGGGATTGAACCTCGTGAGGATTCCTACGTACCATGACTTAGAAAGGATCAAAGTCCACGTATTTTCGGAGAAAATGGGAGGGGGCTTAGCACACCAATAAGGAGACAGTCTGGGCTAATGATTATTGGGCTTGAACCTTAGGGAGGCTTCCTACATACCATGCCTTGACATGGATCAAAGGTCTCGTAGTTCGAGTGGCGATGGTGGGTGTCGGAGAAACGATGTGAATAAAGGACCTTGGTCCGATGGGTGATGGGCTTAAATCTCAGGGAGGCTTCTTACGTACCACGCCTTGACATGGATCAAAGTCCTCGTAGTTCAGGAAGGGTTTTGTCAGCGAACCGACGTGAAGGTGAACCTGTGGGTCCACTGGTGGTGGGATTGAACATCGTGAGGTTTCCTACGTACCATGCCTTGACATGGATCAAAGTTCTCATCGTTCGGGATGGTCACAACGGCTTACCGCTGGACCAGACTGCAGTTTAACGTCATGCGGGACAAGGGTGAACCCCAACGTGAATGAACGATGGGCAGTGGGATTGAACCCCGTGAGGTTTCCTACATGCCATGCCTTTACATAGATCAAATACCTCATAGTTCATATGTATGTACAGTTTAATGTCATGCGGGTCATGGGTATACAGTTTAACGTCATGCTGGACAAGGGCATATAGTTTAACGTCATTCTAAACGAGGGGAAACAGTTTAACGTCATGCTGGGAGAGGGAATAAAGTTTAACTTCATTTGGGATGAGGTAATTTCCATGGTCGATGCTTACTCTAAGCCCACGTGAGTCATGCTCGGTGTGAGAAACAAGAGGCAGCAGAGACCTGAAGATCACGTCGCGAAGGGTGTTTCCGTGAGAAGTGAAGAGGGGCATACGTGATAGGCGGACCATGGTGCTGGGACTTACTTCAAGATGGAGGCCCAAAGTGCAGAAAAGCATAGAGGGAGAGGGATTTGGGACCAAATATGGAAGGTGCCTCGTTCCCTATCGCGCCCTCCACTGGCCTTGGCAGTGGCAAATTACGGAGGTACATGGGTGCTACCTTCCGCAATAGGGGCTAGGGGGCTTACACCAAGGTGTTTTCCCTTCTCGCATGGACATACACCAATCCGATAAGGAGGATATCATCCCATGTGTGGGTTATTCCATTCTCGTGGAGACAAGCGGCGTAAATAATTTCTGAGCCGGGGGGACCCTGCGTGCAAGGCATGGGGTCAGGTCATATTTGAACGTCATGTGTTGAGGAAGAGGTGCTTGGCAGTTTACCGTCCTGTAGCTTAGAGGATGTGGGTTTACTCCACACCCCAAGGAAATACATGACTGGTACCCCCTACTCCTTGGGGTAGGGAAGGTACCGGCAATGTCATGGTAAAGGGGGGTCGCAGAGCGAACCATCGAGGGGTCCACGTTAGCATGGCTATGCGAAGAAGCAATAGTTGTTAGCGTGCATATGTGAAGAAGCATTAGTTGAAGAGACGCTACGAGTGGGGTCATCCATGGGACATTGAAATCACATCATGCAAACCCGGAGGGTCGCACAGGAAGAGGAATTTCCAAGCAAAGGGGTCCACAGGCAGGGACCTTGTGGAGCTTGGTTGCTTTGCATAGTGGAGAGCACTTGCAATGGGGTGTGGTTCGTGAAGTGGAGTGCCTTGGCCTTAGCATGGTGAAGGGGTGCGAATGGGAGGTGCTTCGCAAAGTGTAAGGGTGTTCACAGAGCACTGCCTCATAAAGCAGAGGTGCCTCGCGAAGCAAGGTGCTCTGAAGCAGTGTGTTTTGTGAAGTACAGTGACCCTACCTTGGCATGTGGGTCACTTGTACATGATGGGTGTTTCGTGAAGCATAAATGCTCCATGGCTGCCTGGGTTCCCTTGGTAATCCCCTTCCCTCACAAATCCCCTTAAGCTCCATGAAGGGAATCCCTCTCAGAAGAGGGGTTCAAAACAAGACAAGGTAAAGGCATCTCGCGAAGCAAAAATACCTCGCGGATCTCATGATTCTCGGGGCTAAGGGTGCTTCACGATTCGCGAGCTGAGAAGCCGAAAGGTCGGATTGTACGTCCGGAGAGCTCATGGGGAGCTCAGTATTTATAGTAATGGGGAACCGCAGAGCATAACACATGTGGAACAAATGGGGCCTCGGTGGCTTCGCGGAGGGTCACGGACATCAACCGGACTCGCGGAGGGGTACCGCCCCCTCTGCTTCACGACGGGTCACGAACGTCGGGCCATTCGCAGAGCGATACCGCCTCGGGGGCTTCGCGGCAGTTCGTGAATGTCAAGCTGTTCGCAGAGCATTACCTCCTCTGGGGCTTCGCGGCGGGTCGTGAACGTCAGGCCATTCGCGGAGCATTACCACCTCTAGGGCTTCACAGCGGCCACGTTGCTTGGGGGCCATCCGCGTCTGCGCTTCGCAAGGCAGCGTGCAGGATTCTTTTTCTTCTTCCCTTTGCATCCAATAATTTGGTGCCAACAAACTTATGATGCAACTAAATTAATAGTATAGACAAAAAAATCATCCAAGTTCTTAAATTAGTGATAAGAATTAAAGAGACTGTATAATTATATCGTGATAATACAACCATTGTGGATATTAAAAAACGTTCAAGGTCACATCAATGAGAAAACTATATACTTTGGAAGTATCACCTATTCAGGGAATTCTCTCAAATGGGTGAGGTCATCGTGGGTATATTTTACATGCAATATAATATATAATATCCCTCAACTAATTCCCAATATAAGGAAAATCATGAACATCATGTTAGAGATTGCAGACTAAGAGTTTATAGTTATTGGATCTTGTGAAAGTTAGATTCTCTTAGAGTTAGTGCCCTATAACTAAATTATTTGTACTTTTTTACATGTTGTTTTCATGTTTTTTAGTACAAATAAGGTTCTCATCACACCATGATTTTTCTTATTTGTGAAATTTTATATGATAATTTCATATGGTTATTTATTATATTGAAAGGTCATAACATTTCCTCTAAATGACAAGAACCTACAAGTGGTGTGATGGTATTATTAAACATCTATTTTATGGTTGGATGATATTTTCTACTCAGTAATAAATGATACAGGTTACCATGGGTTGGATACCCAAAATAAATTGATACTTTTTCCCATAAATTTTTCCCCTATTGATATCTTATAGAATAATAATATAAAAAATTGACTTTCCGGAAGGAAATCTACATTTATATGTGTTATTGGATATTCATATATATAGATGTGTGTAATGGCCCTTATCATTTAATATTATTGTTAATTCTTATCCTGAGTTGCATGCACTTATGTATTGAAAAAAACTGTGATCACAATTGCTCGTGGTGAGGTAGGATATATTGGATGTGTCACATGTGATATTGAATTAATGAATAAGTTAAGGAAGTATTTTTTCCATTAATTTCTTTAAGAGAGGTTAGTATTTGTGATCTTTTGATAGAAACATTACTTCCTGATTAATTCCATGTCTAAGGTGTTTTATTGGAACGTTTCCTTTTATAAATCAAATAATGATACATTATGTACCTAGTTTTAGGACACCAATATGAAACCTAATTGATTAGAGAAATAGAGATTAAGGGATTATATTAAATTGTGTTTATTATTATGTGGTTATATGTATTTGAAACATTAACTTTTCTTCATATGGGTTCCTTGGAATATTTCTTAATTCTAAATTTGGATTTCGATTTGTTCTGCTTAATGACACTTATAATGGGTCAAAGAGGGCCATAAACTGAGTGTATCCATAGCCTTATTTAAATTTGATTTCAATTTAATATATTGAATAAATATTATTCCCTTTTAGGGATTAATAATTATTGACTTTTATTTGATAAAAAACATTCAGTCACTTGTAAAGACCCGAATTTTCCATGTAATTGTTTTTAATTATATGGAATTATGACGAGTCTTTGAAAATTGAGAACGCGTGATTCCGAGGCACGGTGTTCCCGGAATAAATTTATGAAATTCCTTTAAGGTACATTTAGAAAATGTGTGAGTGGGAATTCCTACCTTTTAAACTGGTGCTCAGAATTGAAATCTGAGAGCACTGTTGAACTCGCAGCACCGGGATTCGCTTAAGGGTGGTTTAACCTCGACCGCAGTGGGTTGAGGAGGAAATTTGATTTTTCATTTTTAGTGGATGAATAAATAAAATAAATATATTTTATTTTATTTTAAAATCATCCTTCCACCTCACTTTTATGATTTGGGGTGGGGACCACAGGGTGGTCAGGCATTTAATGAAGGATATTAAATTCCCGGTTACACAATGGTTGTTTAACCACCCTTCATTTGATTAATGAGGCTCATTAATTATAATAACATGTTATAGAGTTAAACTCTAACATGGGGTTTTTGAAAATCATTGGAAAAGGCATGATCTTTGGAGGATTACATAGGAAGAACGAAATCCCTGGTGAAGAATGAACAGAAGAACAACGATTGAGTGGCGTCGTTAGAGGCTTGTTGCGGGAACAACGAACACTGCCTCTTCCTCAAACGCAGACGTTCTCCAACGATCTTGAGGTTGGTTTTTTATTTGTTTTAGTTTTATAATAATTGTTGAATTTTATTCTTCCCTCATGTTATCAAGCTAACGCAGAGGGCGCAGGCAAAACGAAAAATTTCTGGACCCTCTGCTACTTTGTTTATTTATGGGTTCTTCGTGGACTTTTTATTTGGGTTAGACGGATCCTAGAACGGAGGGTCAAGTGGTGAAGAGGGTGTTCTGGGGAGGCCGTTGATACCTTCTGATGAAAAAATGGGCCACCAAAACTCGCTCTGTGACTCGCGGAAGAATGTCGGTGTGGCATCGGCATGGCAGTGCCGGAAACTGGTGTCGGCGGTGGTGATGGTGGTAGTTGGCACTAGCCGATAGCGAAGGAGGTGGTGTTTCATCGCTAGTGAAGTGGTTGTAGTATATAGCCATGGCGGACAGCGATAGCTAGCACTGGCTGGCCGCAGGTAGAGGCGAGTGGCGTGCCGTCGTGCGCCGCTGAAGATGACCACTACTTGGAAGTCACGGCGGAGGGCCGAGACCCCCTCCCGGTGGGTCCCACGGTCGGCCTACCATCACCAAATGGAATCATTGTTCCACCTTCAAAACGGGTGGAGCTATCCCCCCCCCCATGCCAGTTAGGGTGGGTTGCACCCTCTGCAAAACAGGTCATGCCAGCCTAGCATGTCGCACCCTCTGTGAGACAAGCCGCGCGAGCCCAGCGGGCCACGCGAGAACAGCGAGATACACCCCTCCGTGGGCCAATCCGGGTCAGACCCGGGTCATGTGGGCCCAAATGGGGTCGGTCCGAGTCGGTCCACTGGGGTCAAACTGAACCCAAACTCATCCAGACCCAGATTCTACTAAAAGGCCTTATCTCCAACACCAGACGTCCATTTGATGAACCATCTATGGTGCTGGAATCCTTGGAATGAGATAGTCCTCTTGGTATACTCCACTTCATATTTGGTTAAAGTATGAGTATGGCTAGTTTGGATCAAACCTGAATCTAACTGGGCCTTGGGTGCTAAAACGCTTATAAGTCACAGACCGGGTGTTTGATTGACACGTTGTATGTTGTGTCGAAACC
Organism: Viscum album; assembly: GCA_963277665.1. NCBI lineage: Eukaryota > Viridiplantae > Streptophyta > Magnoliopsida > Santalales > Viscaceae > Viscum > Viscum album. Next base: position 417,320,289 of record OY728123.1, on the reverse strand, counting down.
CTTACGACATTGAGGTACATTGGGAGACTTCATCAAGGAACTTCATGGAAGTTGAGGTGTGACTAATGGCTTGAGTAGAGGATCCTCCCAGAATCAGGCGTGCTTAGTGCGGGAATCCATTGGTTGGATGTAACGTGAAGAAAGAACATTGATCCTACGTGGTTCATCATTTATCGATCCTATGTGGGCCAGTGCTCAGCGATCCTGAGTGGGTCAGTGCTCACTGGTCCTATGTGTGTCACCATCTACCGATCATGTGTGGGTCATTATTAGAGGCTCTCGAAAAAATAATATGATCCAGTGATACGTCTAATCATATATACTTTTGTACTTAATTTATACCTTGGGTTACCTGAGTCTTTACCATTGTGGTACTTTTACCTTCGTAGTGTTACCTTCATGGTGTTACCCTTGTGGTATTCTTCCCTAATGGAACTGTTATCAAAATGGCTTAAAAGTTGGATCCCTTTGTTTCTTCATGTGTGAGACAAGTATATTTTGATAACATAGGTATATGTATGGGAATATAACTATATAGAATTGATGATTTCTTCGTGATTTGGGATTGAGGACTTGATTTTTGGTTTTTACTTGTGGAACTATGGAAGTCGTTTGGTGGTCTCGGGGTCCCTACTGTATATTTTTATACCTACCCCTGCACAGGATACACATGCACCTTATTGTGTCCTGTGCAGATGACGGATAGCGTTGATCGAAGCTGAGGGTGCGAGGACTGGACAGTGCTCATAAGTGGACCATTTTATGTGATGTTCTTCAGTGACTTCTGATCAAGATCCTTACCTACCCTTCAGGTAGGATCCTTGGTGGATGAACATAGGAGTTTTCTCTCTACTGTAGTTCTACTTTCTCTGTTGGGCTTGTATCCTAGCCCCATTTACTTATAGTACTCACACTTTTACTATATTGTTTTACATTGTGGAATGTTTCCTATTGGGTGCTTAAACTATGTGTTTATAGATTTAAATGAAATTTCTTCCAATATAAAGTTATATTCTTTTCCAATGCGAGTCGACATCCCCTGGCGTATGAAAGGATGTCTTGGGGTAGTCACAACACGGGCCCCGGGGGATCGGTTGTGACAAAGTGGTCTCAGAGGAGTCAGTTCTACCGAAGAACTAAGACTTTGATCCTTCAAATGGAGCAATAGTATTAAGTGTTTTGAGTTTGTTTTTTAGTTTGGGGTGTCTACTGTTGGTGTGGTGGCTGATGTATCCATACACCAAGACCATGAATTCCAATTTCCGACTCAGTGCCCAAAAACACGGATTGGGTCTATTTTGGAAATGTTTTACTTTTTATCTATTTAATTCAACTCACGAGGTATAACTTATTCATTATGGTGCTTCTTTATTCTTTCAGGATGCAACCACGTAGATAGCCAGCTAGGGTTCCAGTGAGAGTGTGTGAGGATGGCCCACCGAGTGATGAGGCTTCAATGCAGGGCCCTCTTTTAGTGATAGTACCATCAGGTGGTGTACCAGCAGCACCACTACCCGTGGGGCAGTCGTTCCCACCAGCCCCACCTGCAGATAGTGCACAATTACTGAGCATGCTACATGAGTTCTAGTGTCAGAGACCTTTGAGGTTCTAAGATGAGATAGATTCGTATGTGGATGAGGAATGGATGGAGGTTGCGGCTAGAGTTTTTCGCTTAGTTGGGACACCAGTTGATCTGATGGTGATCTTATCTGCTAGTCTTTTCTACGGAGCTTTTGGGAGATGGTGGAGTCTGACACTCCAAATACATGATTAGGTGACCCTCACCTGGGTAGACATCATGGGACTTTTCAGGGAAAATTTCATCCCAGTGACTCTACGTTCAGTTCATATATAGGAGATGATGCACTTACAGCTGGGCAGTATGCTCGTGGCATAGTACTCGGTGAGGTTCACTAATCGCTCCTGCTAATCCACCGACATGGTACAAAACCCATTATTTAGGGCTCAGACCTTTGATAAGGGTCTATAATGGAAGATTAGAGCATTGATGATATCACTCAGCATTCTGACGTAGGTTGGGGTGCTAGAGCGAGCACTTTCTATCGAAAGCTTCCTAGCTGAGGAGGCACTGACAACGAGAGTCACCACCAAACGTTAGGTAGCAGATTCATCTGTAGTAGGCAGTAAAATGATTACATAGGGGTCCAAGGGGGCTATACCTTCTTATGGATGACCTCAGGATATATGGTCGGTGGTGTGGGGCTCACGGGAGAGAGGACGACAAAGAAGGAGCAAGCAGTGCTACTCGTGCGGCGGGCGGGGTCACATAGCTGGTGACTGCCCGACCTGCCCGGCGGATGAACATAAAATGGTTGAGGGACCACCAAGGAAGAGGAAAAGACTCAATTTTGAAGGTCCATATGTAGTAGGTAGATGTGGAAGATGAGCTGGCCATGCAGCAGGCGGTGGTCGATGATTCGAGGTTCTACCACCACAACCTCCAGGTGGTCCACCCTGACCATAGGAAGCAAGAGGGTAGGGAAGAGCTCATCTCTAGGTAGCTGAGGCCTTTTACCATAGTTCTCTGAAGATGATTCGATTTATGATCTGTGTCTACTCAACCCTAGCTACAACAATTATAAACACAAGTTACAGTCACTCTTTTATTTCCACGACCCTTGTTCGAAGATCAGAGATTCTGGTGGAGTCATTGGCTTGATGCTTACAGAAAGAGACCCCTACAGGAGGGGATTGGATGATTAGACACTGGTACCAGCAGTGTGAGATTACTCTATGAGGAAAGATATTTGGCTGGGATCTTCTAGTAGCAGCGTTGAGGCCTTATGACATTATCTTCGGTATAGACTAGTTATCTACAGTCCATACTCAGATTAACTGCATTTGGTGAAAATTGTGGTGAATCCGCGAAGATGGGACCATGTTTTCCTTCACCATAAAGAAAGGAAACTTTACAACACATGATGGACTTACCTAGAAGAGGGTGCAACTGATCACTCATCAGTTGTCTAGCCTTTCCCTTAGAGCAGTTGATGTTGAGAGTCTGAGCTATCCTGTAGGGGTGGACCAGTATGCTCATGTCTTTCCTGATGATGTTCTGGGACTACCTCTTCGCAGAGAGGTGGAATTTTACATCAACCTCCGGGAGGACATCGATATCTACACCAGCATATCAGATAGCTCCCGTGAAACTTCGTGAGTTATGGGTATAGTTAGAGGACATGTAGAGAAATTGGTTCATAAGGCCCGGTGTTTCTCCATGGGTAGCCCTAATTTTGTTCACCAAGAAGGAAGATGAGAGTTTGAGACTCTGTGGGGACTGTCAGCACCTAAACTAGGTGACCGTGAAGAATAAGTATCCACTTCCAATGATTGATGTTCTTTTCGATCACCTGAAGGGGCCTCATTGGTTTTAAGCGAAATACTTCTGAATAGGCTATCATTAGCTCAGGGTACGAGATGAGGATGTGCAGAAGAAAGCCTACATATGTCGGTATGGCCACTATGAGTTCTTGGTTATTCCATTCGGTGTAACCAACACCCATGCAGTGTTTATGGGACTCATGAACAAGATATTACGGCCATACCTCGATCACTTCGTGGTGGTCTTCATTAACGACATCTTGGTGTACTCGGTGATGGAGGAGGAGCATGTCTTTCATCTACAGATAGTTCTTGAAACACTTTGAGAGAACCATCTTTATAGTATGCTCTCGAAGTGCTAGCTCTATATATGGGAGGTCCAAATTCTGGGACATGTTATCTCATAAGCTTGAGTCGTAATGGATCCGGAAGAGATAGAGGTTCTTCTTGCTTGAGATCCACCCAGGAGTGTGGCCGAGGTGCAGAGTTTACAGGGGTTGGCTGGGTACTATCAAAGATTCATAACTGACTTATCCAGAGTTTTTGAAGCCTTGACAGTATTGAAGAAGAAGGTACATCCCTTCATGTGGACAGAGAGATTCCATCAATGTTTTCAAGAGATAAGGGAGAGACTGACAAGTGCTCCCATCTTGAGGCTACCAGAAGAAGGTGTTGGGTTTGTAGTCTACTGCAACGCATCAGGAACTAGACTTGGATGTGTACTGATGTAGGAGTGATCATTGATCGATTATGGTTCAAGATAGCTGAGACAACATGAGAAGAACTACGCTACACATGATGTGGATCTAGCAGTAGTAGTCTTCACCTTGAATATGTGGCACTATACTTGATGGGTGAATGATTTACCTTTTACTCTAATCACAAGAGTCTCATGTATATCTTCTCACAGAAGGACCAGAATTTGAGATGGTAGTGATTTCTGGAGTCCTCCATGACTATGACTTCGAGATAGTCTACACTCTTGGGAAGGTGAACGTCGTGGCAGAAGCACTCTGCAAGAGGTCGGGTTTACAACTGCGGAGTGATGCGACAAAGTAGCTAGCCGCGTTCTAGATATCCTTTGTGGATATAGATGGAGCAGTTTACCTCCAATCTATGATAATCACTCCACCACTTCTTTAGCGAGTTCGGGAGGTACAAATTTGGTACATTGACTGCAAGGCTCGATGTGCCGAGATATCCTCAGGATAAGCACCTGATGGATTTTCTGAAGATGGGGAGCATGTCATCTTCATTAGAGGATGCACCATGGTACTTTTGATTCTATAGGAAGAGGTGTTTAGGGAGTTCCATATGTCCCCTCTAGTAGTACATCATAGTGTGGAAAAGATGTACCAGGACCTCTGGCATCAGCACTGTTGGCGAGGGATGAATAAAGCAGTGGCAAAGTTTGTTTCATGATGCTTCATTTTTCAACAAGTGAAGGCCGAGCATGAGCTTACAGTGGGCTTGGCACAACAAATAGAGGTGCCAGAGTGGAAGTGGGATGGTATCTCCATGGACCTTGTGATAGGGATACCACCTACATCCAGGGAACAAGATTCCATATGGGTGATCATGGACAGAGTTACCATGACATCCCACTTCCTACCCATCCCAAATTAGCGATCACTAGAGGGATTGGGATGCCTCTATGTAAAAGAGATTGTACAACTTCATGGGGTGCCATCGATGATCATATCTGAGCATAATGCTTGTTTCACATCCCAGTTGTGGAAGGGATTACAGGAGGCGTTTAGGACTCAGCTACGTTTGAGCACCGCCTTTTATCCACAGATGGATGTTCAGACAAAGGGGACCATTCAGACATTGGAGGACTTGCTTCGTGCTTGCATCATAGATTTTGGCCACCATTAGGAGGATCACTTTCCCTTTGTAGAGTTCGCGTATAATAATAACTATCACTCCACCATCGTTATGTCACTATTTGAGGCCTTGTACGGTCGACCTTGCAGATCACCTCTATGCTATACAGACCCAGGGGAGTCAGCACATATGGGTCCATAGGTGGTACGAGATACCATTGAGAAGGTACATATCATCCAGGAGTGGATGAAGATGGCTCATAGTAGGTAGAAGTATTTTCGGATAGGAGAAGGTGACCTTTGGAGTTTGAGTAGGAAGGCAATGTCTTCCTATGAGTCTCACCTTGATGAGGTTTGATGATATTTGTCCAGGGATGCAAGCTATATCTGAGGATCATCAGACCCTTTTAGGTTCTCAGTAGAGTTGGTGAGTTGGTGTATCTCCTAGCTCTTCCCCCATAGATGCATTGGGTGCTTGACGTCTTTCATGTGTCACAGCTGAGAAAGTACGTGCATGATCCCTCACACATTATCAACTGGGGTGAGCTAGACATTGATGATGGAGAAAATTTTACAGAGGTTCTAGTGGAGATAGAGGATCGAAAGGAGTGGGTCCTTCATGGATGATCGACACCTCTGTTGCATGTTTTTAGGAAGCATGGGAACCTCCATGAGAAAACATGGGAGTGGGAGGCAAAGATTTGTGCTCAGTACCCCCATTTGAATATAAATATCCAAATTCTCCATGTAATTTTTTGTAATTATATGGATTTATTATGAGTCTGCAAAAATTAATGGCGCATGATTCCGAGGCCTGCTGTGCTCGGAATGATTTTCCAAATTTTCTTTACGGTACATCTACTAAACGTGCGAGTGGGAAATCCTAAATTTTGAACCAGTGCTCAGAATTGAAATCTGGGGGCACCGTTGAACTTGCAGCACTAGGATTTTCTTAAAGGATGTTTAACCTTGACCGTAGTGGGTGGAGGAGGAAAGTTGTATTGTGTTTCTTGTGGATGAATAAATGAAATAATTTTTTTAGAAAATCCTTCCACGTCACTTTTAGTTTTTGTATTGGGGACCACAGGGGGGGTCAGGCATTTAATGAAGGACATTAAATGCCCCATTACATAATGGTTGGGAAACCACCCTTTTTGTGATTAATGAGGCTTATTAATTACACCAATTAATGAACCTCTTAATCACATGTTAGAGAGTTAAACTCTAACATGGGGTTTTGGAAAATTGTGTAAAAGTCTTGATCGTGTGAGGATTATTGAGGAAGAATGAATCCCCTCTTGAAGGAAGAACTGAAGAACGGAGATTAAGCAACGTCGTTGGAGGATTATAGCGGGAACAAAGAACACCGACACATCCTCAAATGCGGACGTTCTCCAACGATGTTGTGGTAGGGTTTTTATTTGGTTTAGTTTTAAAAGAATTGTTGAATCTTAGTCTCCCATTATGTTATCATGCTAATGCAAAGGGTGAGGGCCAAACGAAAAAGGCTCGAACCCTCCTATACTTTGTTGATATATGTGTTATTCGTGTAATTTTTATTCTATTTGGACGAAACCCAGAAGGGAAGGTTAAGTGGTGAAGAGGGTTTTCTAAGGAGTTTGTTGATACCTTCGGATGGAAAGTGGGCCATCGGAGCTAGTCCGGTGACCCGTAGAAGACCGTCGGCGTGCCACTGGCATAGTAGTGCCAGGGACCGGTGCTGGCGGGGGTAATGGCGGCGGTCGGCACTGGCTGGCCGCAAAGGAGGTGGTTGTGTGTCATCGTGCACTGTGGGTGAAGGGGGCCACAACATATAGTCACGGAGAACAGCAGCGGTTGGCACCAGTCGGCCGCGTGTGGAGGCCAGCGACATGCCTTCATGCACCGCTGAAGAGTGTCGAGGCTCAGAAGCCACGACAGAGGCCCAGGACCCACGCCCTGTGGGTCCGATGGGAGACATGGTGGCGCATCTCTGCCTTCTGAATGGGGGGAGTCATCCCCCCCCCCCCTGCATCAGCTTGGGCAGGCCCCAGCCTGTGAGTCGCGCCCTCCGCGGGCGAGGCCGAGCGAGCCCAGTGGTTCATGCCCTCCGTGTGTCAGGCCGCACGAGCCCAGCGGGCTGCGCCCCTCTGTGGTATGGGCTGCGCAAGCCGCGCAGGCCGCACCATCTAAGTGGGTCGGGCTGAACCGCCACTCGCAAGTCGAGCCCGCCGCTGCCCGACCCAATCGAACTGACCCAAGACAGTTCGGGCCAGGCTGGGATGGACCCGGGCCAGGTTCTGTCAACCGCATTGGTTCGGGCCAACCCGCACTAGGTTGGGTGGGCCCAAACAGGGTCGGGCCGGTTGGACCGGACCCAGACCCATCCAGTCCCATATTCGCTTAAAGGGCCTCATCTTCTAAACCGGATGTCCATATTACAAATCTTCTATGGCGCTGGAATCCTTGGAAAGAGATGGTCCTTTTAGTATACACCAATTGTGTTTAGGAAAATTTTGGAGTACGACCGATTTGGATCGAACCGGAATCCAACTGTGCCCTCAGTACTAAAACACTTAAAAGTCACAGATCGGGCGTCCGATTAACACACCATCTGTTGCATTGGAACCCTTACAACATAGCAGTCCATTGAGATACTTCTTAGTGGAACATAGTGGTGGTTGAGGTATGACCGATGGAAAGTGGTTCAGATCCTTCTGGAATCAAGTGTTCTTAGAGGAGGAATCTAGTGGCAGACTGTAACGTGAAGAAAGAACATTGATCCTATGAAGGTCTGTATCTATCAATTATATGTGGGTCAAAGATCAGTGATCCTAAGCGGGTCAGCGCTCATCAATTCTATGTGGGTCAGCATCTATTGATCCTGTGTAGGTCAGCAGTAGAGGCTCTCGATAGAATAAAATGATCCAATGATATGTCTAATCATTGGTACTTTTGTACTTAAGTTATACCTGGTGTGAGATAAGTCTTCGAATTTGTGGTACTTTTACCTTTATAGTGTTACCTTTATGGTGTTAGCATAGTGGTATTCTTCCCTCGTGGAATAGTTTTGCAAATGTCTTAAAAGTCAGAGACTTAGGATTCTTCATGTGTTTGATGAGTATATTTTGATAACTAAGTTATATGTGTGGGCATATACCTAAGTATAATTAATGGCTTCTACGTGCTTTGTGATTGAGGTCTTTCTTTGTAGTTTTTCCTTGTGGAACTATGGGAGACCTTCGAGGGTCGCGGGGTCCCTAATGGGTATTTTTATAGTCACCCCAACATGGGAAACACTCGCACATAACTGTGTCTTGTGCAGATGATGGACAGTGTTGATCGAAGCTGAGAGAGCCAGGACTGGACGGAGCTTAGAGGTGGACAATTTGACATGATGTTCTGCAATGACTACTGATCATGAGTTGTACCTGCCCTTTAGGTAGGATCCTTGGTGGATGAACAAAAGAGTTTTCCCTCTATTGTAGTTGTAATTTCTCAATTGGGTTTTTATTTCGGCCCCCTTTACTTATAGTACTCACACTTTTACTATATATTTTTACATCGTAGTTTCCTTCCTGTTGTGTGCTTGGACTGTGAGTTTGTAGGTTTAAAGGAAACAACTTCCCATTTAAATAGTTATGCCTTTTGGTGATAGTATCCATCCCCTGGCCTATGGAATGTGGGCTTGGGGTAGTCACGGCACGGGCCCCAGGAAACGGGTCATGACATCACTAGTTTTTTAAGATAATATATATGATTTGAATGTTTAAAAAATATTGGTTCACTATTATAGTGAATATAATATTTATTTATTTATCGATGAATAATGTGGTGATATTTATTTATTTATTTAAATAAATAGTTGTTGTTTATGGTATTATAAATATCAAAGAGGAATGAAGGGTTGAGTAATAGACTACTAAAAATGATATTTTAAATATCATTTGAATAAATATTAATTTATTTACTCAATAAAATATATTTATTTATCTACAAGTTTAGGGAATTTCATGTAAATATTATTATTATTATTATTATTATTTAGATATGGATTTCATCGGTAATTAATTGAATAATATGGTCTCATATGCAATTATTATTCTATGTCTTTCTCTCTCTATGCACTTGATTATATCATTCCCAAGTCTAATGGTAATCATTTTTCACAATTATTTCTTAATAGGATCATCTCAATCCCAAGAGAGATCTTACACTAGAAGGATATCAAAAACAATGATTGATTCTCCTCCTCTTCTCTCTTAAATATCGAGGGAACAAGATCATTCCTTATAGATTGAAGATATAGTTGTGACTATAAACAACAAATGATTTAGGTTTTATAATCTTCCACACTAGAACCCTGAGATTTCAATAGAGACGTTCAAAGGTTTATGGTAAACATGAGGATCACTACTGGAGGGGATATTTCCATGAATCCTATAACATAATGAAGATAAGACATGAATATATCATCTTACTCGATAATGAAAAAATAATTCAGATATTGTTTAATTTATTATTTATATAAATTAATAATAGATTATATGTCAAGACCATGTATTTTTGATTTTGGGGATTATATTAATCTAGTTATGAGGATAAAAATAAATAATTTAATTTTTTTACCTTGCTATAATGGTTCAGAACACTTTTTCTATACCCTAGAACCTTTATTTAGGACATTAAATGTGTAGAACATTTCTAAAAATTATAGGAATATTTATGTGAAGGATTTACTAAAACATTAGAAAAAAATTTATAGGGTCTTTGATCATATATAATATGGAATGAAATGATATTTGGGATCTAAACCTATTATATAAATCCAAAATTATTAACATTTATATTTAGTACACATGGATCTTTTTTGTTCCTATAAAAACTAGAAGTATCAAAGGAGAACATTATCTATATATCCAAGTTGATTATTATACAATGTATACTTGGGTTTATTGTCTTCCTCTTAAGTTTGAAGAACTCTCATTTGTTAAGATGTATTATTACCAGGTAAGAAGTTCGCAAAACCTATGGGTTTTCACTATGTAGAGTGATTATGATAGAGAGTATAAGTTCTTTTTTGAATCATTTTATAGTGATAAAGTCAATACTCAAAAGTTTCTAGCACTAGGAAATCTGTAGAATAGTAATGTAATTTATTGGGGTGATAAAACACAACAATATATTTCGCATACTTTATTATGTGAATATTATGTTACTATGTAATTTTGGGTTGAATCCATTAATACATAATGTTATACTATAAATTGTGTTTTACTTTAATGAATTTTACATAAAAACATCTTGAATTATATAAAGGGAGTGGGTTAAAACATTATTACTTTAGAGTTTTTTATGTAAATTACTCATTATAAACACTAAATATAATTATCATAAATTTGTTCTGAATTATAGTGAATGTAAGTTTCATGGTCACTCCACCACAAGTATGGATTATTATGTTTTAAATAAATGGACACATGTCATTGAAGAAATTTTTCTTGTTACTTCTAATATTGTTGATCCTTATGAAAATTTAAAATTTCCATGTTAGGAAAGAAATAATTTATTGAGAGCCTTGCTATTTTACCTTTGGAAGTTGAACCACATCCATTAAAATTTATCTTACCATAAGGAATACTAACAAAAGATACACCTAAAGAAGATAAGGAACAACCTTCCATTCTACCTAAAAACCAATAAATATTATGGAATCACCCCTTTGATAATATCAATGGTGGTGTGCCATAACTGATTATATCCAAAATACTCTAAACCAATAAATGTGATTATGTAGTATTTTTATTTCATTTTAAATAAAAAATAGATTGTTTAATTTTTGATGTTATTGGAAAATTTTATATATAATAATGTATTAATAAGTCTGAATAAAATATAATTTGGACTTTTTCTGTGTTACCAAAAGATCTACCAATTATAGGAATCAAATTGGTCATCTAAAATAATTATGTGGATATTTGAGGATTCATTTGTAATAAAGAGATGCTTATTGCTAATAATTATAATCAGGTAGAGGGTACACATTATAGAGACACATTTTCACTAGTATCTAAACTTGAATAAATCGAAATTATATTATCCTACATTGATCATATAAACATTAACCAATTTATAATTGATGTAGATAATGTCTTCTTTAACAGCTGAGTTCATTGAAAATTTTACATTAAACAGCCTTATCGTTTTGAAGATATATATTTTTTTGGAAAAAATTTCAAATTTTACAAGGAATTTTATGAACTTAAATAATCCATGAAAGATTATTATGATAGATAATTCTGATTTTTACTTCATAAAAATTTATTTAAGGAATATTAGATCCTTCTCAATTTATCATGAGTTTCTAAAGAAACTATGATTTTAAAATTCTATGTTGATGACATCATTTGTTTCTTCAACTAGAAAATTACTTGAAGATGTCTTTTTAAAACTTATGAAAATGGAATTTTAGATGAATATGATGAGTGGAATTAATTATATTCATGTATTCTAAATAACATAGAGACAGAAAAGAAATATCTTAAATAAAAATTAGTACAATTGAGATTTACTTAAAAAATAGTATTAATAATTATCCAAGTATTAGAACACTGGTAAGTACCTCATGTAAATTTGACCATGATGAAGTTGAGAAACTGGTTGATCAAAAATAGTTTATAGGGATGATCATAATTTTACTTTAATTGATGGACGGTCGGCTTGAAATTTTATTTTCTATGTGATTATATGTGATAATATTAAATAATATGAATTTTTCACATTTTAATAATACTAAATGGATTTTCCATTATCATAAAAAAACTTTAGATCATGTACCATTTATTCCTATTAGTCTGAATTTACTCTCTATAGTCATTTGACTTTAGACTTTTCAGGTTTTTAATGGATCAAAAGAGAACTTAAGTAACATTTATTTTTCTTAGTGATTTTTAGTCTCATGGTCAAATGGAGAGCAACATTCTGTTTCACATTCCCGTAATAATCTAAAATCATGGTATGTGGATGTTGCTGTTTGTAGTTGTTATTAATTCAACACACATTCAGAGATTTAATAATGACACTTATCAAACCCCAATTCTCTATGACTTGAAAAGATATATTTCTTTACCTAGTTTCCCAGAACATCATTCATTATCTAAATAGAAAAACATAAGACACCACTTCCTTTAATACCCGACACTAAAGGGATATATTATTCTTAAATTTTTTAGAATTGATGATTAATCAGTCATACCTTTCTTATATTTAATATTTGTATTAAATATCTATATTTTGATAAATTTAAATATATTAAATATAATAAAGGTATTACTTATGTTCAGTGATAATAATTTTCCCTTTTTTAATATATTCCACTTACATTGAAAAACTCTTTCAAATTGGGGGTGTAATTTAATTTATTATATAAAAATATACTAACTCTTTATAGATGCACTATATATTTTCCATGAAATTTTCCAAAACAAAACCTTTTCAAAGTACATTGGTTGTTGAACATAACATTGGAAATGTTTTGTAAGGAACATATCACTTAATGAGATTTATCATATGATGATATCCCCTATTCTTTTATCTTAGTTTTATTTTTTTTCTTTTCACTCTTATGTATGAGATTCCATTTAAAAGTTTTTCTATTACATATTATTAAGAAAACTTTTACATATGATGTTTTAATCTTATATTTTATTCCCTTTTTTATTATTATTCTAAAATTATGATGATTTTCTTTATTAATTGCCTAAGAATGGGGAGTTCAGTGTTTATTAGCACTTTTATAAGAAAATCATATCTTTTGAATGTCTCTATATAAGATAAGGAAATATTTTCAATACAATTTCAGGAATCTTCTTTATCAGATGAATATCATCTATTTTTATTGGAAGATAAATTTTGGATGGGTATTTTTTCTTTTTTAATAATTCATTAATTTTTTCCTTTCTAATTTATATATAATTATTTGATTATCCCAAAAGGGGATAAAGTTACTATGTTTTTTTAATTCTGGTAGAATGGTTGTTTCAAGTTTTTCAAAAAGTAAATAAGTCATCATACCCATTAAAATTTATCATACCATATAGAAGTGACCTTGTATCAGGAGAGAGAGTCATATTAATTTTTATTAATTTTTTAAGGGATGAGGGGAGATATCAAATGAGAAAAAGTTGAAAAAAAAATTCGGGAATCTCTGTATGAATACTATAGGATTTCATTCTTAAAGTACCAAAATTTATATGATTCTCCATTTATTATTCTTTTGTTTCTTTCTTTTTTATAATACCATAGGGGGAGAAATTATATGTGTTTCTTGTGTAGAAAATAATGTTTTTTTAGATTAATTTCTACATATGTTATAGGGAGTCCTCTAATTTACTTTTTTTACTTGTTACTTTTTAATCATATTTTGTTTTGTGATTATCAAAAGGGGAATACTATTGAGTTATTTTCTAAAAAATATATTTATGTTTTGTAAATAAGTATTGGAGAATACTTTAATGGTTATCAATGTTAGTATAATCATGTCATGATAGTAAAGGTGTGCTTCTTAGTCTTACCTAAGGTCGTCAGGCTGAGCAATAATAGAAATTAGTGTTTTATAATTATAGATAATTTCATTAGTGGGTGATATTTATTAAGGAAATTCTAGTATATTTTAAAATTTATAAAGGTTATTTGAGAAATCTATGTATTTTTCTTTATTAGTTCTTCTTTAATGGATTTGAAACATATATTAAATTGAATCAATAACCTTATAAAGTGATATTATGACAAGGTTATATTTTTTAGATATAAATGTTGTATAATACATGATTAAGGTATAAATAAATCTTAGTTTTTATACATGCTTGATTTTTAAGTAATAAACTTTTTATTTATTTTGGAAAATGTAAGTAATATAGTTTTTGTAACCTTGGGATTGATTTTTGATTCCTGATATTTTAGTGGATAGTGGAATATATTGGCTTGAATATGATTTTATAAACTAGTTGTAATTACCATTTTAGGATTGAACCTGTAAGAGCTTTTTAAATAATATATGATTTTATATATAGTTTTATTCCTTATTGTTGTGGGTTATTTTGTGAATGTAATGTTATTTAGAATATATTATTATAAAATATACATACCAAGGAAAATGATTTTACAATGTTCATTGAGTAAAAAATAAGTATCTAGATCTAGATTAAGATAGTAAGATAGATATCTCATTAGAATTTATATATTAATAGATAATTTACAAAGAAATCATTATTAGTAATAAATAATTAGGATTTCAAGGATGTAATTTATTTAAGGGGTTTGAATGTAACAGTATGAAATTCTAGACCATGTAAAACACAATGTTAACTTTGATAACATTTTTAAAATGCTGCAAGTAAATTTAAATGAACCATGAAATATAAAGAGGAAATTATTAATAAATATATAACAAACACTATGATGGTAAATTATTAATAGTCGTTATCTTTAAAGGATAAATAATTAATATTAGTTAATATTGAAAAGTTTTATCTTCGATAATATATGTTTTCTTTATATTATGTATTTTATTTAGAAAAACAAATGTAAAAAATTTAGAAACTAAATTTTATAAAATTAAATTCATTTTGAAATTCCTCACATAAAAAATTTAAATATTAAGAGATTATAAATGTTTCTTGAAAACATTGATTTTTAGTCAAAAAATATGTTTTTTACTAAAATAATAATTTTTATGATTTCATAATTATATAACTATACCCTATAAGTTTATGAAAATTATTAAGTTATGAAATATGTATTTACGAAACAATATTATGAATTCTAAAATATTATTTCAAAATATAAAACATATGTCTGACATTTTTTTACAGATGTTAAATGGTACTTTAATAAAGAAATCATATTTGATTTAAATAAACTATTTTAAATGTGAGATTCGATTTTTTATTACCAATAATGTAGAGACCCGAAGCTTGACGTACATGAACATTACATTAATTTTTCGGAAAACTTAATACATAACAAAAACATACACACAAGGACCGTAATAGTTTAGTGTCTTCGGAAACTTGGAACGTAATCTTCTAATCGTGGTGAAAGATCTTCAACATCTCCCATAAATATCTTCCCCTTTTTTTCTTAGCTAAAACCTTTCTTTATATCCTGGGGAGAAGAAAACATAAAATGGGTGAGCTCAAATGATCAGTAAGGGTAAGCATGGAAAAAAAACATACCATATTCATTTGAACTTAAAAACATGAACATAATGTTTAAACATCAAAAGATTGAGCAATGACATAAAACATGGAAGTACATAAGGAATAGATCATAAAGAAACATTAAGAACGATAAAATAGCATGGGAATAAAACATGTAATTGTGGCAACCATTAAGCACATGATATGATTTCCATAGTAGCCAAGGCATTGCTGTCAAGACCATCTTAGTGGAAAAAGTCCCTTTCTGAATCAAGTTCACTCCTCATTCCAGTCCTGTATTACTGAACCGGTTAACTTGACGTTCCATCCATGTCTATCTCATGAGATAAAAATCTTTACCCAATGCATTGGAGAGAGATATAGGTCCCACCCATCTCATAATGATACCATTCTTATGTGTGCTACAAAATCATAAACCATACATCATAGCATGACCCATGTAATAAAAATGGGAATCTTAAACATCGCGACATCATAAAACAACTCAGATAAGATAAAGGAATTCATAAAAATAATTCCATCACAACATAATCAAATCAATGTAATAATAGGGATAGAAACAGAACCCTTTATTATCTTAGATGGAAAATAATTTTGATAAAACGCTTGAACTCCATTCTTGAGAAAAATATCCTTTCTACTTCAAAAACACTTTTCCTTTCTTAAAATGTCATACAATTATGAAATAAAATAAGTTGATTAAAAATAAACTTGAAAACTTGTAAGGTAAGCTTCTTGGAAATAATGTTTTAAAAATCCATTCATGCCGTATAAGTTAAAAGAAAACATTTTTCTCGTACTTTTGTCGGAAAAGTCAAAAAAGTACCTCGTAAGGTAAACAAAAGAAAGATTCCTTACATACCATGTAGTAAAATTCAAAAGTGGGTAAAAAGGTCTTTAAGCATACATGAAACCATTTTTAGGAAACATGGACATGGATGATAACAATAACCCCAGAAAATAATTACGAATAAGCAATCTCGGATAAAAATGAGATTTGAAAAATTAACCCTTACCTTAGGTCCGATATGCTTCGTACGTATCTGAAACCCCTGTATAATGATTTAAATAATGTTATTTACTTATTACAGAATCATATTCATTGTTATTATATCATATATGGTTCACTTATGACTTTATATTACCCGTTCTTTTGTAAATTCATGTTAAAGTATCGTTTTGGGTAAAATCGTCTCATTTGTCGTTCGTGTTTTAACTTGTAATTATTCATATGATTACTTAGATCGTGATTACTTATATCCAAAATTTAAAACATGATTTATATATAATATATATTCAGAATATACATATATATAATATATCAATAAATGGAAAGAAATACACCATTCATGGAGACGGTAGGCCGTACGTACGCTTGAACGTTGTTTTCGTTTCCTTATTGAATTGAATGGAATTAAGTAGATGAAATACATATATATATAAATACAGTATCATTATTATGTCATATATTTCATTATTACTTATTATATATACTTTATAATCGTTCATGAATGGTTAATCATTGAGAATGAATCTCATCGCGTCGTGGAGACGGTAGTCCGTACGTACGCACGAGCGATGATATCATTCCCATGAACGTGGAATTATATTCAAGTGTATGTATAATATTTAAGAATAAATATCTCTTTACAATAATCATATATAGTCATTATTTACACCATTATACACATCCAAGTAAGGTGGTGGTGGAAAATAGATTACACCACGGCGTGGAGACGGTGTTCCGTACGTACGCACGTGCGGTGATTTCATTTTCCGTAGGATGGGTAAATTGTGAAATAGGGTAGTTTCATATGTATAATAACATATCATTATATGAGTGAAACTTATGTTATTACTTCATAATGAAACAACTAAATAATAAGAAGTGGAATAAGAAATAAAGTTGAAAGAACCGGTAACGAACATTACCTCTTCTTTGAAGCGCCTCTTTGGGACCTCCTCTTAGGGCACTAAAATTGGTCTTTGAAGAAGACCAGGACCTCTAGGATGTTTCTAGGGAAGTTTAGAAGAGAATTTTTCAGGGGTTGGACGAGCTTGAAGGCTCAAATTGGTGTGAGGAAGAGAGGGAGGAGGTGCCCTTTTATAAGGGAGGAGAGGGGCACCTTTGGAATTCTTAAAAAGATTAATTTATAATAAATCTAAACCCACTTAAAAACCTCCAAAAATGACTCATATTCGAATATAAGATGATATAGGGTTGTAATCACATCAACCAATAAAATTTAGACATGTTAGGAAATTATTTTAAGCATTATCAACTTGATTTATCCTTACTTAATCAATTTAATTTTATTTGTGCTAATAAAATTCTAAATTTTAACTTATAACAAAAAATTACTTATTTGTTGTGAATTGTCCCTAATTGTATACTTTATAACATTTTAGACCATATAAATTTAAATTTATAATTTTTAAATATTTTTGTGATTTTTAAACAATTTTATAATATGTTATTTTTATAAAATAACAATAGTGTCAATTTTGACACTATTCATTTATATGAATTTAAATAAAATATATAAAGAAGATATGTTCGAACTAAAAGGTTTAATATATTCATAAAAGGCCATATGTATCTAGAAAATTAGTGCAGTACATTAAATAGTTGATATAATATTTATTCTATTATTCTTAAAACCATTTCTTTGGTTTATCTCTTAATAAAATAATTACTACAAACTTTTTGTATAATTATTTAATATACTTATTTGTTGCATAAAAATTAAAAATAAAATCCTATGATGAAGATAAATCTATTAAAATTCACAATAATACTTTTACTCGAATTTATCATCTTAAAATCACAATAGTTAAATTGTTATATTTATTAAATTATGAAGGTGACAACTTTGGCATCATTTAAAATAAAATAATATAAGTGTCATAATCACCTTAATAAGGATCCAAATGGTCAAAAATTAGGCCAGGGGATGATTAGGGTTTATATATACACTAATAATATGTTTTTTGCAGATTTTTGGGCCTTTTGGTATGTATTAATTTTTCAATAGAAACTATATTATTGATTTTTCACTAAATAAATAATTTCTGCATCATTAATATATAAGATAATAAGGTAATTAAATAACTCTTAAAAATTACAAATAAATTACCATGACAGAGAAAAACATTTTATATTTCAAATGAGTATTTATAACCGAATTTATATTCTGTATAAACTTATATTAAAAATACTTTAATTATTAAAGTTGAGTGAGACATATTTCACTTTCCTTTAAATAAAATAAACTAAAGGTCTTAATCACCTCCAAGTGGGTTCTAATGGATTCCATTTCGACCCAAATATGACTTAGTAAAAATTATAATCATCCAATTGTATTAAAACAAGTATTAGGATAATTATATAATATTATATTTACCCTTAATTACTCAATTTACCTTTTACTATGGTAAATAAAATTTACCGTTGTTACTATTCATAAAGCCCAAAAATAAAAAGTAGTATATTAACATAATTTGGACCCAATGATTCCAAATATGGAATCAATTCTTCCAAATTCAATACACAGAAGTTGCAGAAATTAAATTAAAATTAATCCCGTTGTCGAAAGAAAATGGGTTTTTGTTTAAAACATTGCAAAAGATTGAATTTATTTAACCTATGAATTCAACGTAAAATAAAGGCTAATGACATACATTATATTAAATGGTAAAAATATATTATATTTATACTTTAAAACCATTAAATATTATTATTTAACCACATATGATATTAGGATGAAAAAAGTTGTTTTTAATTAAAATATAGCATGTTTTTACTATTCATTAAAATATGAAAGTTATCAGAATAATATAAAAAATTTATCCAAGGTAAAATTTTATATCCTGATTCCAAATAATAACTTTATTTTGTAAAATTGAACTTATAAAAATGTCAAAAAGTAGATTTAAATGGGGTACACCATCAAAAGGCAGCAAAACTGCATTTCTTGAAAAATACTTATTTTACCCGAAAAAATTATTTTGTTCTTATACTATGTTCTAGAAAACGTGTAAGATGAATAATAATGTTATAAAATTTAAAATTTAGTTAATACTATTCATAACGGCTAGTTCATAATAATATTATAATAATATATCGTTGTTTAGTAAAACCTGGTATCGCGTACAACACACGCTATCGAGGAAGGTCGCGATTGCGTGTAATGCAAGCCAAGTCAGGGTTGCGTGTTGTGAAAGAATCCTTCGTTGTTTATTATAACAGAATCCAACCACATTTAATTTATACATTTAATATATATATATATATACACATAATCAACGTTGCGTAGAATGACTATTATAAAACGAACATGAAATTGTGTGTAACACGATCCAAGAATAGCGTTGCGTATACTGCAAGCTAATACGGTGTTGCGTATAGTACAAGCTGAACTTGGTGTGTTGTATAATAGAATACATCAATGAAAGTAAAATAATATTTTTCATAAAATCTCGGGGTGTTACATTCTTTCCCACTTAAAATGAATTTCTCCCTCGAAATTGGTCGGGGTAATAAATCGTTTACTATTCATAGAAACCCACATTGTAAAAGGGAATACTAAAACTTAATTTTAAAAACTAAAGTTTGAAATGCAATGATTACCCAAAGTAACTCATCATTGGGTTTCCATATAGGAGAACATAGGTGAAAATATGGATATGGAAGAAAAATCTAACCATCAAGTTCTGATGGAGAGTGGTAGAGGACATGGCTATGAAAAATCCAACAATCACAAAGCCATAAATTTGTGATGATCTAGGTTACCATCTGAGTCATCGGATATAAGGGCACTAGTACACCATTTTTTTTTAAAGATCATTTCCCTAAAGGTGAAGAATTTGAATTAGAATAAATACTTACTTTATTTTGGTACAATCTCACTATTGTTCGTGCCTTGAACAATTTCCACTTCATCTCTTAAATAAATGAAGTTGAATTTGTCATTCATGAGGTGTTAGCAGATCATGTGATAGAATGACGGGTCATTCCATCTATCTCAAACAAACAGTTAGCAAAAGTTATTAAATATACATAAGTCGATCTATAGTGAGATTAATCATATATGTTTCCTAAAATGGACTTATACATCATATATCATACTGCTTAATATAATAAAACTAGTTTATACTAACCAGGTACTTCCTGTAGGCCAGTGGTATGCGATAAAGGCCCGACGTACTTCGGTTGTGGGTTCGATTCCCACAGCCTTGTCCGATGTGATGGGTTGTCGCTCGTCCTACAGGTTGTCCTTTTTCTAAAACTACATTACTATAACATCCCATCAATAATATCGAAAAAAAGTTATATCCTTAAACAATACTAACTTATGTCCAACATAATCCATTCCAATATTTAGGCTTATCTAAAATACTTCGGTCCAAGCTCATAGTATAAAGAAAATGATTACTTGAAATGTCACATAATAATCACGTGAATGCCATCATTTATCCCCCATATATAATAAGATATATCTTTTTGGTCAAATTACAAACATGTAAATAACTTAATCATGTATTCTCTTGAGAAATGAATACCCATTTAAACTTAGTGAAAACATGAATTCTGTCAAAAGTTAACACTTTCCACATTCCAAAATCCCAAAATTTCTATATAATCAAACCATAATATCACTTAGTCCTTATATCAGTCATGATCTCATGAATACAATCAAACATCTCATTATCTTCTTATCCCTTCATTATGCGCATATCATCTACATTCCAAAAATACTGGTACCATTCATTACACTCTTTCTAAACATAAGGAAATACAATAGTGTAACAATCCTTAGATGTCTCTTTATTCCATAGTACCATGAGATTACTTATACAACATTACACTTGATAAACATGTAATCATTCCACTACCTTCTTAAACCATTGACCGAGCTTCAACAATTCTTTCATCTCACATATCATTTGTACTCTCTTCATCATCATCAACATAAATATTACCCATACGACCATACTGATTCTCTTCATGAGACTTTCCCTTAGGGAATTGGTTTTCATAATGCTCGTACATTCCACATTTAAAACATTTAACCATTGTTGATGTCGTAGAAATACCATTTTCCTCATCCATGGTGTTAACTGAACCTTTTCCTTTTCACTTACTGGCTTTATGTCCTTCTTTTCCACACCCAAAGCATCTTCCAGTTCCTTTGAAACATTCTCCTTGATGCCTCTTCCCACATGATTTACATAGGGGAAATTGAACTTTCTTTCCTCTATGATCATCATGAAACTCCATCTTTCTCTTATTAGCCGAGTCAAGAAACTTAAAAAATTTGAGTTTATTGATCATATTATGAGATTGCTGATTCGGCATAATAATGATGTTTGGACTTCCAAATCCAGTTTCATTTGGTTTCTCATGATGAATATCATTCCATTGTCCGTTATAACCTCCATTATCGTGAATCTTCCTGTTTTCAGCCATTTTCTAAAACCCAAAAAGAATAGTGTGAGAGGAAAAAATCATGCTAGGGAAAACAACATAGTAAAGGGGGAGTACCCTCAATATCTAACATCTTAGGTTAAATCCTATGATCATTACTGTAGTTCTAGGACTATATCCTATACGTATACTTATCCTTAGGGACATCCCTAGACATACCATAGAAATATCTCTAGGGATCTCACTAATGTTTTCGCATCCTAGTTTCCAAAGGTTGACTAAACCTTTCCTCTGATACCAACTGTAGATACCTGAAGCTTGACGTACATGAACATTACATTAATTTTGTGGAAAACTTAATACATAACAAAAACATACACACAAGGACCGTAATAGTTTAGTGTCTTTGGAAACTTGGAACGTAATCTTCTAATTGTGGTGAAAGATCTTCAACATCTCCCATAAAGATCTTCCCCTTTTTTTCTTACCTAAAACCTTTCATTATATCATGGGGAAAAGAAAACATAAAAATGGTGAGCTCAAATTCTCAGTAAGGGTAATCATGGATAAAATAAAACATACCATATACATTTGAACTTAAAAACATGAACATAATGTTTAAACATCAAAAGCTTGAGCAATGACATAAAACATGGAAGTACGTAAGGCATAGATCATAAAGAAACATTAAGAATTATAAAATAGCATGGGAATAAAACATGTAATTGTGGAAACCATTAAGCACATGATATGATTTCCATAGTAGCCAAGGAATCGCTGCCAAGACCATCTTAGTGGACAAAGTCCCTTTCTGAATCGAGTTCACTCCTCATTCCAGTCCTATATTACTGAACCGGTTTAACTTGCCGTTCCAGCCATGTCTATCTCATGAGATATAAATCTTTACCCAATGAATTGGAGGGAGATATAGGTCCCACCCATCTCATAATGATACCATTCTTATGTGTGTCACAAAATCATAAACCATACATCATAGCATAACCCATGTAATAAAAATGGGAATCTTAAACATTGTGACAACATAAAACGACTCATATAAGATAAAGGAATTCATAAAAATAATTCTATCACAACATAATCAAACCAATGTAATAATAGGGATAGAAAAAGAACCCTTTATTATCTTAGATGGAAAATAATTTTGATAAAACGCTTGAACTCCATTCTTCAGGAAAATATCCTTTTTACTTCAAAAACACTTTTCCTTTCTTAACATGTCATAAAATTCTAACCTAAAAGAAGTTGATTAAAAATAAACATGAAAACTTGAAAGGTAAGCTTCTTGTAAATAATGTTTTAAAAATCCATTCATGCCGTATAAGTTAAAAGAAAACATTTTTCTCGTACTTTTGTCGGAAAAGTCAAAAAGTACCTCGTAACGTATACAAAAGAAAGATTCCTTACATACCATGTAGTAAAAGTAAAAAGTGGGTAAAAAGGACTTTAAACATACATGAAACCATTTTTATGAAACATGGACATGGATGATAACAATAACCCCAGAAAATAATTACGAATAAGCAATCTCGGATGAAAATGAGATCTGCAAAATTATCCCTTACCTTAGGTCTGATATGCTTCGTACGTATCTGAAACCCTTGTATAATGATTTAAATAATGTTATTTACTTATTACAGAATCATATTCATTGTTATTATATTATATATGGTTCACTTATGACTTTATATTACCCATTCTTTTGTAAATTCTTTTTAAAGTAGCGTTTTGGGTAAAATCGTCTCATTTGTCGTTCGTGTTTTAAATTGTAATTATTCATATGATTACTTAGATCATGATTATTTATATACAGAATGTAAAACATGATTTATATATAATATATATTCAGAATATACATATATATAATATATCGATAAATGGAAAGAAATACACCGTTCATGGAGACGGTAGGTTGTACGTACACATGAACGTTGTTTTCGTTTCCTTATTGAATTGAATGGAATTAAGTAGATGAAATACATATATATATAAATCCAGTATCATTATTATATCATATATTTCATTATTACTTATTATATATACTTTATAATCATTCATGAATGGTTAATCATTGAGAATGAATCTCATCGCGTCGTAGAGACGGTAGTCCGTACGTACGCACGAGCGATGATATCATTCCCATGAACGTGGAATTATATTCAAGTGTATGTATAATATTTAAGAATAAATATCTCTTTAAAATAATCATATATAGTCATTATTTACACCATTATACCCATCCAAGTAAGGTGGTGGTGGAAAATAGATTACCCCACGACATGGAGACGGTATTCCGTACGTACGCACGCGCGGTGATTTCGTTTTCCGTAGGATAGATAAATTGTGAAATAGGGTTGTTTCATACTTATAATAAAATATCAGTTTATGAGTGATAATTATGTTATTACTTCATAATGAAACAACTAAATAAGAATAAGAGGAAGAAGAAATAAAGTTGAAAGAATCGATAACGAACATTACCTCTTCTTTGAAGCACCTCTTTGAGACCTCCTCTTAGGGCACTACAATTGGTCTTTGAAGAATATCAGGACCTCTAGGATGTTTCTAGGGAATTGTACAAGAGAATTTGGTAGGGTTTGGCCGATCTTGAATGCTCAAATTGGTGTGAGGAAGAGAGGAAGGAGGTGTCCTTTTATAAGGGAGGAGAGGGGCACCTTTGGAATTCCAAAAAATATTAATTTATAATAAATCTAACCCCACTTAAAAACCTCCAAAAATGACTCATATTCGAATATAAGATGAGATAGGGTTGTAATCTCATCAACCAATAAAATTTAGACGTGTTAGGAAATTATTTTAAACATTATCAACTTGATTTATCCTTACTTAATCAATTTAATTTTATTTGTGCTAATAAAATTCTAAATTTTAAATTATAACAAAAAATTACTTATTTGTTGTGAATTTTCCATAATTGGATAATTTATAACTTTTTGGACCATCTAAATTTAAATTTATAATTTTTAAATATTTTTGTCATTTTTAAACAATTTTATAATATGTTATTTTTATAAAATAACAATAGTGTCAATTTTGACACTATTCATTTATATGAATTTAAAAAAAATATATACAGAAGATATGTTCGAACTAAAAGCTTTAATAGATTCATAAAAGTCCATATGTATCTAGAAAATTAGTATATCCCATTAAATAGTTCATATAATATTTATTTTTTTATTCTTAAAACCATTTCTTTGGTTTGTCTCTTAGTAAAATAATTACTACAACATTTTTGTATAATTATTTAATATACTTATTTGTTGCATAAAAATTAAAAATAAAATCCTATGATGAATATAAATCTATTACCTTTCACAATAATACTTTTACTAGAATTTATCATCTTAAAACCACAATAGTTAAATTTTTATATTTATTAAATTATGAAGGTGACAACTTTGGAATCATTTAAAATAAAATAATATAAGTGTCATAATCACCTTAATAAGGATCCAAATGGTCAAAAATTCGGCCAGTGGATGATTAGGGTTTATATATACACTAATAATAAGTTTTTTATCAGATTTTTTGGCCTTTTTAAATGTATTAATATTTCAATAAAAACTATATTATTGATTTTTCACTAAATAAATAATTTCTGCATCATTAATATATAAGATAATATGGTAATTAAA
This sequence comes from Viscum album, assembly GCA_963277665.1. NCBI lineage: Eukaryota > Viridiplantae > Streptophyta > Magnoliopsida > Santalales > Viscaceae > Viscum > Viscum album. The sequence goes on along the minus strand of OY728123.1, from coordinate 417,294,818 downwards.
TAACTCTTAAAAATTACAAATAAATTAACATGACAGAGAAAAAAAGTTATATTTCAAATGAGTATTTATAACCGAATTTATATTCTGTATAAACTTATATTAAAAATACTTTAATTATTAAAGTTGAGTGAGACAGATTTCACTTTCCTTTAAATAAAATAAACTAAAGGTCTTAATCACCTCCAAGTGGGTTCTAATGGATTCCATTTCGACCCAAATATGACTTAGGACAAATTATAATCATACAATTGTATTAATAGAAGTATTATGATAATTTTATATTATTATATTTACCCTTAATTACCCAATTTACCTTTTACTATGGTAAATAAAATTTATCGTTGTTACTATTCATAAAGCCAAAAAATAAAAAGTAGTATATTAATATAATTTGGACCCAATGATTCCAAATATGGAATCCATTTTTTCAAATTCAATACACAGAAGTTGTAGAAATTCAATTAAAATTAATCTCGCTGTCAAAAGAAAACGGGTTTTTGTTTAAAACATTGCAAAAGATTGAATTTATTTAACCTATGAATTCAACGTAAAATCAAGGCTAATGACATAAATTATATTAAATAGTAAAAATATATTCTATTTTTACTTTAAAACCATTAAATATTATTATTTAACCACATATGTTATTACGATTAAAAAAGTTTTTCTTAATTAAAATATAGCTTGTTTTTACTATTCATTAAAATATGAAAGTTATCAGAATAATATGAAAATTTTATCCAAGGTAAAATTTTATATCCTGATTCCAAATATTAATTTTATTTTGTAAAATTGAACTTATAAACATGTCAAAAACTAGATTTAAAGTGGGTGCGCCATCAAAAGCCAGCAAAACTGCATTTTTTGAAAAATACTTATTTTACCCGAAAAATTTATTTTGTTTTTATACTATGTTCTAGAAAATGTGTAAGATGAATAATCATGTTGTAAAATTAAAAATTTAGTTAATACTATTCATAGCGGCTAGTTCATAATAATATTATAAAAATATATCGTTGTTTAGTAAAACCAGGTATTGCGTACAACACACGCTATCGAGGAAGGTCGTGATTGCATGTAATGCAAGCCAAGTCAGGGTTGCGTGTTGTGACAGAATCCTTCGTTGCTTAGTATAACAAAATCCAACCATATTTCATTTATACATTGAATATGTATATATATATACACATACTCAACGTTTCGTAGAATGACTATTATAAAACGAACATGAAATTGTGTGTAACACGATCCAAGAATAGTGTTGCGTATACTGCAAGCTAATACGGTGTTGCGTATAGTACAAGCTAAACTTGGTGTGTTGTATAATAGAAGACATCAATGAAAGTAAAATAATATTTTTCGTAAAATCTCGGGGTGTTACAAATAAAATCTGATAATTTTTATTTTTTATAATAAACAAATTTTCTTCATGTTAATTGACAATTTTAACAATTATGGCTTCCACAAAAATTTTGATCTCAAAAATTAAATTTTTCCAAAAATTGTTTTTACGTGTTGTGTAAACAAATCTTAAAATTAAATTTTAAATAGCTTATAAATATTATTTGATATAATTTTTTCATATTTTAGAATCACAATGTTCAATATTAATTGTAAGGATCCAATTTTTAATGATTTTTAAATTAAGCAAAAAATTTAATTTTTTCTTTTAGGTGATTTTGATGGGTAAAATAGTAATTATACCATAAAATATGATCAAAAATAATTCTTTAAACCACAATTTTGGTCCTATAATATGGTTTTTACCCTATTAAAGGATTTTAGTGGTGTTGAACCCCATAATTATGTGATATGCACTTTGTTGTTGAAGACATCAGAAGTGTGAAGACCATAAAAAGTCACGAATATGCTTGTCACAATTACCCAAATCATGAAGAATGTGGGATTGGGATTTACATTATAAGTTAATATACCATTGGCCCTTATTATACTCACTTGGGATATTCCTTCAGCCAAAAAAAATTCCAACCCAATGGCCAATTAGGCCAGGGCTCGACCACAATTTTATATGGGACCAAAGTCGACCACACCTAGTATCAGCCAACATGAGCTATCCAAAGGGTGGTAAGAGGCACAGTTCCCACAAGGGGTGTGCACATGGAAGTCTTGTAGGGTGAACGTGAAAAGTGTGGGCTAGATTCTTGTTGGAAAGTACCCTATGGGGTGGTGTGTAGGTGGTATGGGTTTAGAACCTCACTATCGGATTAAACGAATATTGGTCTCGGGTTAACTGATATGTTGAAGGGAAGGAGCTACATATTATCAATGTGGGATAAGATTCTATGGGAACTGTTTACCCATTACTTAAAGACATTGATGTAACATGAGCCACACTATCTATGTGATCTAAGACATCTATTGAAATATATTGTGGCACCTATTGAAATGAGTTGATATAACGTGATATTTATTTTAAATAATTTGATCCCATGTACTTCATCCTAATCTTCTTGACACCATTGTACAATGCCACAAGCCATGCTTGATGCCCAATTGACAGCTCTATTGTCTCCCCCCGACCTCCAGCCCTTTGATGACTTCTACATGAGATTAAGAAAATCTGTGTGGATATCCCTATGATCCACATCCTCCATTTTCCTCATACACAATTCATCCTATGAAGTTCATCGATCACTTGAATAATAAAATATCATGCGATCTCATATCCACAGATCCACCTTTCATTAAATATATGTATTGTATACATGGTTTTGTGTTTAAGAATATTAGTTGTCACAAAAGAATCTGTCACATAAATCTCATCATAATAACCAATGGAATGTCGCAAAAATTGAACCAGTACATGAATCCAATGCATGATGATATTTTGATCTTGTGATCTAGTGGATAAAACCAAAAAATTAATCACATGAATTTTCAGATAATGTGAATCATCCATCTTCTGCATCAATTATTGTCAAATAAATTTATATTACTCAAAGAATTCCCACTAATTGTGAAAGAGGCCATCACATAAAATAATATCATGTGAATCCCCAAGAAAGTACATCACAAGAAGCACCAAAAAACAAGAATAAAGATCCATATAGGAGAGGTTGGTGGAACCGAGGTTTCTCATGAAAATAGTGTATCTTTTCATTTCAAGAACCTCCTTTAATCTATGAGATACATTCATGTGATGCCTCATATCTAGTCACGTGAAGCGAGCCAAGATCCATCACTTTAAAACCCTCCATTGCAAGGAGTTACTTCATGAATACAAGTGTTCATGCATGGCCCCTGGAATGATCACATTAAGTTTCGGTGGCTATATATCATGCCATCACAAGAAACCATCTCACAATCACATGATGCTTTTCATACAATGCTTTCACTGACACAAGCTACTGCACATGGCATTCCCCCTATAAAAAGATCTATCAACCGTGGAATCTGACACCTATATAAACCTTGATCGCATTATAAAAAACACACGATATAGGATAGGGAACAGTTGATAAGAATAGCATAGGAAAAAGTATGTCAAAGATCATCATTGAATAACCTCCTTGGGTGATTGGAAGAACATGTCGTATGATATCTTGATGATCTGGTGATCTCATGAAGAACTGTATATCATTAGATTCCTAGTCAAACCCAAATGGCCCGAAGGCCTTCTTTTTATTTTATTATAGATAATCCCCCTTTTAAGGTTTGAAGGAGAACCCTTACATGACCCGTAGGCCCAAGGCACAAGGCCCGACATGTCCCGCAATACATGACCCGAAGGCCCAGAGGCATACCATGTCCATTACATGACCTGTAGGCCCAGCACACTAGAACTGCCCCTCCCCAGCGTCTTGAATCATCGATCTACTTAGCTCCCCACCTTGCATTGGTGATCAGTTAGCATTGCCCCGTACAAAGCTGCATGGTGACTGGTCCCGATGGCGGCTGCCATACCCTCTCATTCTTCCAATCCGATTAGCTCTACATCTGGTGGCTGCTACTCATGTTGCTATGATCCTCTTCTGGGGCCTATTCTATGTGAACTAGGCTACTCCATGGTCTACGTGACCTAAAGGCCCTGTGGCCCAAAGGCCTTTGATGACCCAAAGTCCCTGGAGACCCGTAGGCCCAAAACGGTGGCCCGAAGGCCCAAATCGGGTGAATAGTTCTGGCAGCTACAGTACCGAATAGTAGCTGCTACAGTAACTACCACAGTAACTGCTACAGTGTCTACTAAAGTACTACTACAGTTACCTGGAAATTCTCCTCCACCCGTTTTTGAACCCGGATCTCTTGGATGCCAATCAGGAGCCCTTACCACTCAGGTACGGGCTCGTTGGCCATTAGATTCCTAGTTCATATGGGGTATTCATATAATCACATGATACCCAATTAGTTTTGTGACTTCAACAAGCAGTACCTTCGACCTTGCATACAGTCATGGTGTGCTCCCCATGCACTCATTTGTAGTATCTCATAATGAACATTCCTTCATATCACATGATTTCATGGGTAATATAACCTCATGTGAAGTGATAATGTAGGCCCTCATATGCAAGGGACATCCATATTGGTGTCTGAAAGCATGCACAAAAGGAAATCCAATCTATTAGTCTTTCAATGATTTGGGTCCTTGTCCACACTACCAAAACACCATGGATATTCACCTCATATTATATGTTCCCTCATTATCCATAAAACATGAAACATATTCCATTCAATGTCATTGATAAAAAATACTCATCATGTTAACAAACCCATCTCAGTACACTTTTTAGGTCATGTGAATCACATGTATGATGGAGCTTCAAGAGGATCTATCATAGGGTATACCCCTCACCATGCATATATCCTCAAAACAAATGAGAAATCATGGGTATGGACTCCCATTATCATAAAATCCCTTGGAGGTGTGGTTGTGAAATAAACCCTATATCCATGCACTCCTCTTCTATGAAGATAATATCCATGTGTACTTGAGGCTTGATAACTTTGTATATGTAGCCTTAAAATTTGGGGAATTTCAAGAACATAAACATGTCTTCAAGACCCTTATTCATGATTAAATAATGATTAAGTGATTAAACTATTATCCATTGATATCGTGATGTCTTGGGGAAGCCTTGTATATTCCCATTTTATTGTAAAATTGTCCTTGGATAATTCAGGTTTCTTAAGTGATAGCTAATTGTGACATCACCGTAGTAATGTGAGAACCCAAAGACAAGCTAGGTTGATCATGCAACAACCTATCAATATGTCAACATTGTCATGTGATATCCTCTTGATGTGTCAACATGGTAATGTGACATCCTGAATGAGAGAAAGGTTAAGTATCTTAGAAATGTACTCTTTGATTATGTGAAGCATCTTGGACATGTCTATTGTGATCATGTGATGACAATCTATGAAAGAAACAATGATCATGTGATTTTCTATAGACAATGAACTTTGATAAAACAAATATTTCATGTAAAATTCAATTGATCTTTTGAAGACATTTTGGTCAAGTCACTTTGATCATTTGACCGAATATGGAAAATTCACTTTGATCATGTAAAGAAATCTCAGACAAGTCAGTTAATCATGTGAAACACCCTGGACATGTATGATTTGATCATATGAAATATCTTAGGCATTCCAACTTGAATCTTGAAAAGAATCCTAGAAATATCAAGAAGTCTCCCTTGGATGTGTCTTCAACGTCAGATTGACACCCCAATAATTTCGGTCAAACAATCAAGACATGTCTAGCAGATAACCAATACATGTCGGGTAGAGCCCCTAGGACATGTAAAATTCATCAGGTAGACACACTTAGAATCATTCCATATAGACCCCTACCAGGAACTATTCAATTTATTCCCATTTTATAAGGAAAGTGTCTTTAACGGGATAGGGTTACGCACACATATGACCCTATTGGTATCAATCTCTCGGAAAGACCTTCTATGGCCATAATCCCTCTATATATATAATATGATATATAATGAGTATTACAAAGGGAATATATCTTGGTATAATATCCTAGAATTCGAAAAACCTTTGAGATAATGATAATTTCTCTGAGTTTGATCATTCACCATAACCCATTAGCATGTCGAGGGGATCATTGAACTATGAGTACTATGATTCCTTCCATAATGAGGATATGTTGGATGTCTGTCTATGGCCTGAGATCCAATGGGTATCCACTTCTAAGTAATTCCCTTCATATCAAAAATATTCCTAACTTTTGAGTCTACAATACATCCTATTCAATTAGTAGATGAGGAGTGCGATCATACATGGGTATCTATTTACATGTAAGTGTCGACCAAGCCCTAAAATACCTTATACCCATCAGTGGTTTAAGGATGCACTAAACTATGATAACTCTGATTCCTTCCATAACCAGGATATGTAGGTTGTCTTCCTAAGGATCAAAATAAAATGGGAATCCACCTCAGTGTGATTACCTCCATTTATCTGATATTCTAAACATCGGGAGCCAATTCTCCTCTGGGCTACTTATTCTTATTCACACACCATTGGGTTGAGCAATCTACCGAACTATAGTGACTCTAATTCTTAAAATGACAAGAATGCATAGGATTCCTTCATAAGGCACAAGATCCATACCATATCCTCCATAATATGAGCAGTAATTTCTCTCAAAGGGAAACTTTATAGTGTAAGCCTCATATGATTATTCACTCATGTAATGTTTTTGATCTTCCAATATCTCTTGTTTCTCACATCGAGAATGAATCATGTGGGCTTGGATACTGGAGATGATTGTACCAATAGAATGATGAGGATACCTCAGTGTGGGATCATAAATGGTATGTAATTCTGATTTCATTTCATCATCTCTCAAAGGTTCATACTCCTAATTACATAATCCAGGGAAGCCTTATATGCAGAAGTCCTTCCTAGGGACATTATTGTTTCATTTATCATGATGTAAATGACTATAATAAGAACTAAATACACCCATATTGCTATCATAATATGATATTTCGGAATCCTATTCAATTACCAATCCCTATATTTACATTTTTACCATATTATTTTAAACTACATGGATATGTCCATTCATATGACCTTAAACTATGACAGAAAAACTATGTGGGTCTTGATTCCTATAATAAAAAAGATAAATAGGATGGATCGTTGAGGTTAAATCCCATATCCAAGAAACCAACCACCTCCCTGGAGAAAAATAAACTCTATAGTGTCCAAAAATGGATATAAAATAGATCTTCATAAATAAAAAATTTAAGGGTGGACAACCCATGATATGAACACAGTTGTTCCTATCAATACACAGTCTTAATCAAGTTATTTAAACATGGGTAACTAGTCTTGTATCGGGGACTAGGAAGGATTTCATAAAAAATAATTAAATATATAATATATTCCTAATGTAATGAACAATTCTCCCCCCCCCAAAGGGTGTAATGAGATCGACCTCCCATCCTTTTGGCCAATGTGAGTTCCTAAGCGTTGTTGGGTCTGAAACCCCAACAGACCACATGCCTTTGGAAAGAAGGTCCATACTTAGTTATGAATGTGGTAAAACTTTTTAGTTTCTATTAAATAAAATAATGGTAAAAAAATAAAAAAAACATCAATATATTCAACCCCCCCCCCCCCCCCCCGCACAACCAAGCGTCGGGAAAATGACTATTAAGGATTTCTCATGAAACAAAATAGTGGTCAAGATGGGAAAACTTTTAACAGTGTCATCCCTTTACTGGGTTAAAAATGATTGACTATCTAGTTACCATTGGGTTAGTTTGTTTTTAACTTGTTAAAAAACAAAATGGGAACCCTGACATGTTTTTTACTATGTTGAACCTTGCATAAAAATAAGGGACTACCTCTTTATCCTTTAAATTTGAAATTAATTTCTCAAACATGTACATTTATATGTGATGATTAACAAATAAGGTTTCTTGTTTAATCTACTGGGCTTCCTAGATTTCTTATAATCTAAATGACACCATTGAATGTTCCAAGAGATTCTATGATCATCGGATAAGATACCTTGGCCCCAATGCTCTGATGTATGTTGTCACCAACACAACACCTCTAGTTCCAGTTTTTGAACATCTTGGTTTGGGAGAACCACATCAATGGATCAATTTTATTTTTTGAAATAGGTCCTAAAATCGATTAGAGGATGAATTCACACATTTCATATTTCCTACAATAGGCTATATAAGAGGAATTGGCCTTTTTTCCACATTCAACTTCTTTGGGAACTTATCCCTAGATCATAAAAACACACACCTTACCTACCTAAGGGAGGTAAATGAGGAAAATAACCATGTATACTCAATTAATCAATAGATTCCTATGATGGAACACATATTTTATAGTCATCATAATCAATATGTTATTGTGATTCCATGGGGAGATACAGAATAAGATGTGCCTACCCTAACCATCCGATTTTGAGCATCCAGCAGGAGAGCCCACTTGGGGTATCCAAATAAAATATCTCTAGTTAAGGCTTATAACCCTATTATAACCAATAAATCTAAGGAAACCCATTTAATCGTAAAAAAGGCTTAGAATCAATCCCAATCCATCACTACTTAGGAGCCTCTAACTTCATCACAGCTAGCCTTGGTGTCTATGGAATTTCTAAGAGCACCACAGCCCATAGGTCTGGAGGAATTTTTTTCATGTTTTACCTAGGGATATTCTTCAATATGGTCACCAACCCCTCAAATGGTATCATGGGTACTGACCCCCAAAAACAATATAATGGGAACCAACCCCTAAAATGGGGCAATGGGAACTGACCCCCAAACCGAATATCAGAAACTGACCCACCAAACAAGATACTCTATTGAGGAGGAGCACCATCTCACTTATGTCTCAATCAATATGATATCAATAAAATATGAGGACTTATCAAAATATATAGAGAATAAAACTAAAAATAGTATTATAAAATCCTCTTATTGTCATCTGAGTTACATCAGGTTGGCCAACCATCAGCCACTGACCCAAAAAAATAAGTGATTGATGTTATATTTTAGGAACCTATATAAGGTTATAATGACCATGTTGGTATTTTATAGGGTAATAGAAATGTATCCAATGGACATTGGCATCTAGGGATTTAGTTTATTGTGTACATGATGAGACTGTCATCATCATCTACTAACCCTACATTCGATGGAAGAAATGGTGTTTCCATAGATCCTTCCATCCATCCCCTTGAGGATGACAATAAAATTTTTATTGAAAAATATATCGCTCACATCCGATGAGATTATAAGGATCTCAAGGAAATAATTATTGGAATGCTCCAAGGAGCTCTACCCTATAAGGAATTACTAGAACCTTCCAATATAATCTATCCTTTTAGTGAAGTAACCCTTCCCACAGGGCTAGAAGAATTTTTATATTTTTCATCCCCCCTTCAAGTGAAATCCAAACATTATTCCCCCTCACCCAAACCAATAGGGATGGATATTTTTCATATTTTCAAGAACCTTGTCCCACATGGCTGGGAGAATTTCTATATTTTCATCCTCCCCATCGAGGGTATTAGGGAAACCCTCCAGCCTTAGAAGATTCCACAAAGCCACTAATAAAGTCAATATCCCTTAATCAGTGGGGAGAATTGGTGTCATCCAAGACCCTATATGCCTCAAAACCAACCAACAAACCAATGAAAACCAGAGCTTCAAACAATTAACTCCAACATCTTAGGAAAACCAAAGATACTTGATTTAGCTTCAAATATCGGTTGGATCAGGATGTAAATAAAGGATTAATAGAGTTAGAGAATCTTGAAAATCATGAAATATGCATACGAGTTAATCAAACTCCATAAAAAATAGAAACACACCTTCTAGATAGGTGGTTCCACAACACGTCCAAGTCACAAGATGTTAAAATACATAGGGATGTCCAAGTTACATGATATAAAACTATAAGAAATGAAACCTTGTAACAAGAAACTAGACTTCGTGGCCTTTTCAAACTCACATGACATTAAATTTCATTGCAACATCCTAATTGTACAAAGTAAAACTGCATGGAACACGTCCAAGTCACACAATGCTATACCACATGATCATGTCCATGTTTCAAGACATTAAACAACAGGATAACATCCTAGACACATGCCGAAAAACATCATGGAACAAATCTCAGTCACACAAAATTAAACTATATGGCTTGGCATGGTCACATGACATTAAACTACTCAACAACATCCTATCCACATGATGTTAGAAAGTGTGGGACATATCCTAGTCATAGGATGGTAAAGTTTTCAACAACTTAACCTTTGAAATACATTAACACCATCATGTGGATTTATAAAAAACGAAATGATTTACATATTTCAATAGAACTCAGAGAGACACTCATTAGGTCCCTTCAAAGATTATAGGAATTTGATGTAGGAGTTTCTACATATAAGGTTTATCAAGTAGAGACTATGCCATAAGAATTATATGTCACCATCTCATTCATAGATCAGGATAAATAAGAGGTTCCCCAGTGACATATCAGACCCATATATGTTTCAGAATGGCTTGATAATATCAACATCCAAAGATATATAATTTAAAATTGTTCTAGGATCAATCACATCTAAATTTGGACCCTCTGACATATCGAGATATAGAAAAATGGAACTTATCTCTAACTAACCCTAGTTACCCAAGCTCCCTATTTCCCAATCATAAAAGAAAATCGCATCCAGAATCTATTTTCAATTAATCTAGTAGTTGAAGATGATAATTTATCTTCATGTGGGCTCTCTCACCTGAAAATGATAGAGATGTCTTCATATTTCCAAACTCACCTGGAAATGCCTCTACAGACTCCAAGATGAAAAAATAATAGAATTACCTTAGGAATCCCCCCCCCCCGCATTTGACTAAGGTTTCTCTAACAACTTCAATGTACAAAGGAAGGTAAATCTTGGATCATAAGAAGATCTGGAGCCACATTGATTAGTGATTCCATATTTCCTAAGGAGAAAGATGTTTATAATGAATTCATGAAGAAATATCAATATCTATTCACTTAGAGTTAAACATAAAATCCTAATATAAAACCCAATGTGGTTACACAAAAAATAATCTTTCCCAATGACCATAGAGTTTTATAGTTAACATCTATGAAAATTCACCCCTCTCATGACACTATGTCCTAGTAACATGACATTAAACTGAAGAACATGACCTAACCACATAAAGATAAATTGTATGTAAAAAGTATTGTTAACAAGACACAATACTACACAACAACTTTTTTACTTACCACCATATGTTAAAATTCATGGAATATGTCCTTAATGAATGATTTTAAACTACATGGATAGCATCGTCTCACTAATGATTCATGGAACATGATCTAAATCAATGTCAAAGAAAATTAAACTACCCTTGTCCTAGTGTGTGATTCTGATCATCATAGAGAACCTCCATATTCAATAACTATATATGGATGGAACCCTGCCCCTATGGGATATGCATGGATACCCAAGTCCTTGGTCTTTAATCTAGTTGTAGTATTTATTTTTCATGTCAAGTAAACTTCTTCATCACTCTAAGATGTAAAACTTCACATATCCCCAATATTCCATTTCTTCAGCATCATGTAACCCTTGTCCTTATAAAAAACATCAAAATGCAGGGATAATGTCCTCACCATATGCCATTAAACTGCACAGTTTCACAAAACAAAGTGTTTCTTGATTAATATTGCTAAAGGATAGTTACTAAATCCCAGACCTCTATTCTCAGGGGTAGCCACAACATTCCTCTTCTTTCACATCGATTCACCTTCATCCTCACCACATCATGCTAAACTGAAGAGCTAATGTTTTCTCTACATGACATTAAACTAAATGGGTTTCTAGAACTATGTATGGATTAATTATCATTTTAATGAGATTTTTAGGGACGAATTGATACTATATCTTGATCCAACCACTGCATTATATAATATTATCCTATCCATTCTCTAGGTTCCTTGATGTTATGAGAGTGGCCATTATCATTCCTTATTTCTCACATCGAGCATAGCTCACATGAGATTAGGAATATTTGGTAAGGGATAACCTGCTTGGAAAGGAAAATCATTGTATGATGGTGTTATTATGGTCCTTGGTGATATATTTTAAAATGGAAACCATTCATCCTTTCCACATGATTTTAAACTACATGGTTTCTACAAAGCTATATGTGTCTTGATTCCTTCCCTCACAGGATACGTAGTGATGCCCTAATATTAAATCATGATCCAAGCTATAAAAAACAATAGGAACAATTCCCCCTTTCTGCCTTCATTTAAAAAATATTTATTCTATTTTCTTATTTTTCTAGTCCTTACAACATGACATTAAACTACATGAAAAATATCATCATCGCATGACATATAATTGCAAGGATCCACAACATTCCCTTTTCAAATTAGGGAGCCCACATCCTTGTCTCATGACATTAAAATACATTGTTCTTCAAGAAATAAATTTGGAAAGATTACTATTATCACAAGATACGTAGTGACTCCCAAATATCCAATCCCAAGTCTAGCTACAACAATCAATGTGAACAATTCCCCCTTATGCATATACATCAGACCTATGTAAAGAGTCTCCCATTAAATAGCTATGTCGGGCTTGATTAATGTTTTTACATGATGCATAGTGATTCCTGGATCTCTAATCTTCGATCTATATGTGTTAATAAACATCAAAATCCCTCTTCCATGCATACGAGTTAGACCTCAACAAGGGGTTTTCATGAAAAAACTATGTGAGTCTTGATTCATTCCATCACATGATATGTAGGCAAACAAAAATCTTTGATTATGGTTTCATCCAAAATAAATAAAATGATAAAAAAAATACATCCCTATATTGGAGGGAACTATATGGGATGATACCTGAGATGAACTCTTCCAAAACTCAATAGAATGCCCAGTTATCTCTGGATTCTCATGCCGAGCATGGTTCATGTGAACTTAGGGAATTATGAAAGTTTCTTTAGTAGACATAAATGAGTAATATCATGGACGAGGGACCATGTCTTAGAAACAATACTTTAAATTTCATAGCACATCTATGTCCTCACCACATGATGTTATAAAATAAGGATAATTTTCTAGTCAAATGATTTTGAACTATATAAAAAAGGTCTTCACATTGAATAGGTCATCCCCTCTAATATTTTTGTATCCAATGACTAGGTATTTTATTCTTTTACCTTGAAATGTATTGAAAAAACCCTATAATTTCATATAGGGTACTTGAAACCTTCTTTAATATTACGTTTTCTAGGAACCGACTTCATATCCTTGATATCTCAGTCGATGTGACTAGTCCCTTGATTTGATATCCTTCCCTATAAACCCCTTTGAACTTGGTCTTATTAGCACTTTGATCATCCCTATAGAAGACTATTAATAAGGACTGGATCTTCTGAATAAACTGTCAGATCCCAAGAAGGCCCCCTTAAACCAAGGAGTTGTCCTCCTAAGTGTGGCGAACATTAGAGGTTCACTCCATTACCAATGGTTGACCTATACCCACTTATTACCACTTCCTATTTACAAAAATATTCTTGGGCTATGAATTACACCTTTTATAACTCAACTATTCTATTGATTATGGATTCCCTTGAGGATTCACATTTTGGCATCATACCCATTTTCAAAGAAGGATTATGGAATCTTGTACTTATACCATTCCATTTAGCGGTAGTCATCTTCAGTGAACACCCAATCACTTAGAGACTCTCACCACTTTCCTCTTCATATGAAACACATCAAAGTAGAGAAATACTCTTGGAAAGATATAATTATGTCTTGAATATTTCCCTTAAAATATGGATATCTAATTCTAAGGAAACCCATCAATAAAAATATCACACACCACTTTTAAAAGTGGTTTGATCCATATAATACTTATATGACTATGAATGAGTTAGATTTATATACACATTACTTTCTCATGAAATAAAATCTAAGAAGTAAGGGCTCTGACATATGGGTACCCATCTATAATCCCATTTATGGATAAAATGTGTTCTATGCATCAGGATGCCTCTCACCAGTGCAAAGTTTCCCCCATGATATCATTCACAATTTCACCTTGGTTTACATGTCCTTACCACATGATGTCAAACTATATGGAAAAGGTGCACATGTATAAAGACCTTAATCTATATAAACATTGAACAAAGTGGTACAACATTAAAATTTTATCCTCTAATGTTCAAAATCACAAGACCCCAAACTTCAAGTTTAAGAGACACAAAATTATCAGGTTGAAACCCCATAGAGTGTATCCTGGGAAAAACTCGTGTCTCTCCTCAATAAACTCTTCACCTCCAAAGTTTGGGAAGAATTTAGGGAATAAATAAATAAGTCATAAATATCATAGGGACCATCTTTTGGCCCTAGTAAAATTTTATCCATGCTTGCTGGACCACCTGGTCTAGAAAAAATTTAGAGTAATTGTTTTTAAAATCTCCCCATTGTGATAAAATGTCCATTAGGCGATGACACAACTTTTAGGGTGATTGAAACCTTTGTGAATATTACAATTTTCATAAAAAAACCTTTATTCATTTGAATTCTGAGCTGACACAATGAGATCCTTAAGTTTATATCCTTGTCTTAGAACCCCATAGACCATGGGCTTCTTTTCCCTTGAATCTTTCCCGTATAAGACATAGAGTAGGGACTGGCTACTCAGAATGGACCATAGGATCTAAGGAATGCCACCCCAGAAATCCAAAAGCTACTATCTAGGCTATGTGGAACATTAAAGGCTCACTCCATTACCAATGCTTGACCTTTACCCCCTGGTTCCCAACTCTAGTTTACATAGAAATTTCTATACCATGATTTATGATCCCCATATCTAGACTATTCAAGAAGATTTGATATCCTTGATGTTATGTCAATGTGTATTGTTCACATTTCAAATCAATAATGTGACACTCGATTGTCAAAAATTAATATTTCCTACACCACATGACACAAGAATACATAGTGTAGGGACTTATATTCCTGAATAAAAAGATAAATTTACCTAGGGTGATAGAACACTTCTCGGATAGTCCCCTTCCTCATACCGCAGTTCATTGATCGGAATTTAGATGTTTCAAAAAGCATTCATGACCCTCAAAAAGGAGTCGGGATTAACTCTACTTGAACATGAATGTAAGCCTTATGGACTCATTCATAAGAGCTTTTACCTACCAATTAGAGGCATATACTCTTTATTTGAAGGGAACTATAATACTTATGAGCCCGAGTGATACCATGGAGGAACTAAAAAATGAATGTTTTTTTGGCCTCCCCCGAAATGTATGCCTCAATCCATGGTTCATCAATTCATTCTCTTAGAAACATGAATTAGACAACCCATGATCCAACTATCAAGGTAGGCTCAAATTCCTTGATATTTTTTACTCAACCAATATTACCCACATAAACCTTCTATAGCCCTTGTAAAAGAGTCAGTACACCTCTGTTTGGCCATAATTTAGCTGAATAAAGGAATTATACCTACCAACAAGAGGCATCCCCTCCTCATTGGAAAGGAACTCCAATCCTCATGAGCCATGGAAACACTGTGAAAAAATTCAAAACCTTAGGGTGTTTTGGGTTATCGTTGTATCGTATTTCCCATATTCTACATTCATCATTAAAGTCCTTGGAGCAAGGCTTTAAACTGCATGGCATCTCAAGTTATAACCTAAATGAATCTAAACTACCATAATATAAGGTCTGTTCTAGAAGACCCCAAACTACAGAAATAGAATGTACAAGACAATATACCATAAACTAAAGAAATATATGGTCTGATCCAAAAACCCTAAACTATAGAAATAGAAGGTCCAATACAGAAGACCCTAAGCTACAAAAATAAATAGTTGGAGCTAAAATACACAAAACTATAGTAATAGAAGGTCTAAGATGAAATACATTAAAACATCAATCTATTTTTTTATTTAAAACACCTTAAACTCCATATACATAAAGACCGAGCTAAAAGACTTTATACTGTAGTGATAGAAGGACTGAGACAGAAGACCTTAAATTACAGAAATGGAAGGTCCAGACCAAAATACCTTAAACTACAGAAATAGTAGGTCTGAACTAAAATACCCAAAAATAAATCATGAAAATGACCTACTTTAAAATACCAAAAGACACATAATTATAGCTGGGTTAAAAACCAAATATTGGAATCCTGGAAAAAAATTAGGTCTCCTCTCACAAGACACACAATTAGTGTGATGCAACCAATATTGAGCACATATAAAATAGAATAGGGATGGAACTTATTAAATTGATAAACCCCTTAAGAGGGAAGCTTACGAAAAATACACATTAACACCCACTATGTATTTGTCCATATCAATCATAGGAAAATGTTAAGGAAAAAATAAATAATGTGATACAAGCCTATGGGGCCGACCAGATGGCCTTAGAAAAAATCAATTTATTATCACTAAATCCCCTAACACTAGAAAAAGATAGATAATTCTTCATCTGGGATGGATACTAAACCCAAATTTGCCTTATAAATCATAATATCTCAAGATAATTATATTATCTACATCAATGAGTAATATCATGTCTGTGGCAATTCATGAACATTTCTCAAGAGAAAACAATCGTAATTCAAGCACTCAAATCCAAGAGTTTGAGTCTATTTTTAATTATGAAAAGGATTGTAATCATAGATGATCAACATAAAATCTCCACCAAAACATGGATTTTTACATGGGATTTCATCACAAGATAGTGACTTTCTCCTTTGTACGTATGAGTATGATCTATGTAAGGACATGCATCATAGAGTTCTTCATCCTTGAACCTATGTTACCTGTTTATGAGATTTATCTGTGTAGTTATATATTTTAGAAATACATATGCATTGATTCCCATTCTCATGGGATATGTATTTATGTCTAATTACATTACTTTGGATCTATCCAAAAGTTCCCTTCCCCCTAAAATTCCCCATTTGTGACCAGGTGATCCCAAGATGATCATAATAGATATACCAATGAGGAATATCATGTTGGAAATATCCATGATAAAATCTCAAGAGAAATAATCTCGTGGCGATTAGTATTAAATCCCTTCAGTAGTTTATATATGATGAAATGTGATCCATATTTACCTTAGAATCAGATTCATTTCATTCTGAGCTAATCCAATTCTATGGGGGAGCATTTTTTTTGACACCCATAATTGTGTGATATTTAATTTTCCATCAATGACTTCAGAATTGAGAAGACCATGAAACAAAAAACTAATGTGCTTTTCACAAGGACTTAGAACGTGAAGAATATGGTATTGGACCATACTTTATAAGGTTATACACCCATATTAATCTCTATACTCACTTGGAATACTCATTAAGCAAAAAAAATGGCCACCCATGCTAGGATTCTACCATAGGCTCATGGGGGACCAAAGTTGACCACTCCC
Organism: Viscum album; assembly: GCA_963277665.1. Taxonomy (NCBI): domain Eukaryota; kingdom Viridiplantae; phylum Streptophyta; class Magnoliopsida; order Santalales; family Viscaceae; genus Viscum; species Viscum album. Next base: position 417,277,370 of record OY728123.1, on the reverse strand, counting down.
GGTATGAGCCATCTTAGGCCAGCCAGAGAGTAGAATGAGGCATAGTTCCTATAATGAGTACACCCTCAGAATTCCCACACTCTATGCACTCATAGGGTGGTCCATAATCCCACTGGACCATATCCTAGGTGGTGGTTTGTGTTGGTGGTACAGGTGCCAAACCTTGTTATCAGATTGACCAAAAGGTGATCATGGGATTGTTGATATGCCAAAGGGAAGGATCTTTAAAATTTCTATGTGGGACAAGGAGTCATGGGTATTATTCACCAATTTATTAAAAAACAATATATAATGTGTGTCATCTAATATATGTGATCACAACCTTCCATTAAAATCTCATGCAGAACCATTCGAAATGATTTGATCACACTCTAAGCTTATTCAAAATAATCTAATACTGTACACTTTATCTCAAACCTCCCTAGTAAAACATCTCAACTCCTCTTAATGGTATGAACCATTTATTTTTATGTTAAATTCCTTAAAATGGACCTTATAACGATGTTGAATGAAGAAATGGGTTCTTAAGAGTATCCACGGCCCATTCATAGCTTGTATCCTTGAAATTGGAAAAAGAGACCAGGTCGCAAAATTAGAAGAAACCGTGAAACCCAGCCCACACAGTTTCCCCAAAATGTGTATTGGTAGACCATGGGGTTTTGCAGACTACATAATTTTTCAAAAACTATGTGAACCCAGGTGCATGGCCCTATGATAATAACAGGTCCCAGTTTAGTGGTATTTATCATGGTTTTCATATGGTTAGTCAAACTATGAACCTAACCATGCAAGGTTCCCCTTTGAAGGATATTATAGCGCACGGTTGTTGTACTCTTTGGACAACTGTGAAACCAATCTCTACTACCCTATTTGTTAGGTGAAATTATCATTTAACACTTATTTAATAATTTTTTACCAACCTTTTTTTTCTCCCTATCTTATCCATCATATTTCTCCTCCCCATCCATGCATGCATCTCCTTCTTACTCATTATAGGGTTGGTAATATCTCCATAATTCTTCATCTGAATCCCTCTCTGTTAGAAGCAATAGAATTCCCTTGGTAAGATCTTTATTCCGCTATATTCTATTTCAAGGTTCTTATTTCCTCTGTTATTCTATTTTTGTCTAGTTGTTTTCCAATTTTTAGGGGAATCGATAATTACATCATTTTCTCACATTCTAGTTTGATCCAAGCCTCACTAATGGAGGAGTGGAGAGATACTACATCGAGGAAAGTGATCTAGTTTGTTCAATTTTGTGTTATTGCATTTAAATGGATTTGTTGTTGTGCATCTTGCTGGACCCCTCCAGTGATGCCTCAAATTGTATTATTAAATTAATTGAATTAGTTTCCCATGTATATTATGATCCTACTTTATGAAGAAACTCATTCTACGGTTCCTCTTATCATCTTTGGCCACCCCTTTGGGTGTTACCACTTTTAAAGGAATATTTCCCAATATTTGGGGTGTTAAATCCCATTGTGTGATTGTTCCTCTTCGGTTAGATGCTTTAAATCTACAAATTGGATTGGTATAAATGGTTTTCCATGAGATTGGCCCTTGATCTTTATTCCTCATACCTTATACTTAAATATATATGCTTGGTGCCTCATGTTTGATGACACGTGTCTTATATTTTCATTACTTATGAAACTTATTGAAATGAAAATGCCTATTTTTTATGTTTATATTCCATTACGAATGCTTATTTCATGTTTCCCAATGATCATGTATTGTAGCCTTGAGATTATTCCATGTTAGATGGATTGAATTGCATTATTTGGATAGCTTGTTAGCTTGAGACGTTGTCGTGCCTTAGATATGACATGTGAATTGTATGTGCTATACATTGTGATATATTCCTTGGTTTTTATGCTCACCTACTACGGGTTGGGATAGAACATGAATCCCAATTTAAGGATGCTACGGATTGAATCACTGTGTTCATTTGGATTAACTTGACATGTTGAGAGTGATCCTTTGGCTTTTCCTTGGACGCGCTCTACAGGCATATTCTTATACTTAGGATCACCACTGATTATCTTGGGGAAAAACTGTAGATGAATCCATTGGAAAATGGTTACGCCATTCCTTAGGTAATACAAAATCCCCTGGTGAGATACTTGGTACATAGTCAGAGTCCACAATACAATGAGTATTATAAGGGATGCCTTTATGGGATTCTTTGGATGGACTCTGTGATATTTTTTATATCAAAGACGCTTATATCAACCCTTCTGGTTCATTTAGATAAACAAGGACTGGATCTAGACTCCGCCTTTGGATTTGATAAATTACTTGCTTATGTTGTATGTGATGTTCGTTATTTATATTTTGTGAATTCTAATATTATAATAGGGAAATCTAACTGCCAAGCCAAAGTACATGGTTTGGGTTTTTCTTCTTTGGTTTCTTCTTTTATGATTCCCTATAAGTATCATATCACTTGTATATATATCCTGGTTTAGACATCTGGCTTAGGCAGAAGCATGTGATATTGGTCAGGTGTCCATATAGGTACAATGTTTTATTTTTTAATATTTATTATTAATTTCCCTTCATTTATTATTATGGAACTCAGATCATTTATTTATTAAACAAAATGTGTTGGTCTAGAAACTATGGGTGGAGGCCTACTGAGATTGTATCTCACACCCTGCTTGAGCCATCTTTGGTACAAAAGTAGATTTCATGATTGGAATTATTGATAAAGGGAATAATTCTTCTCCCAATGCTTGATTTATTTATATTATTATGATGGAGTATGGGGTATGGGGTCGAGGATTATTCATATGCTCAAGATGATTGTTGTCGTATTTTTTGGCCTTCTTTGTATTTTTGTATAGCATGCAGTATATTCATGCATCCCATGATCCCTGTGTAATGTTTTATTTTGTATAGAATCATAGAAAGCCTCATTATTTGGTATTAAATGATTATTCATCTTTTAAAAGTTTCTTATCTCTCTTGCATGATTTATTATTTTTATTATGTTTCTTCTGTTGTTTCTGATTTGTATTTCTTCCATTTATCTTCAATTGTCATCAATTGTGCTCACCCTCATCTATGATGTCATAATATCCCCCACAAACATACCCTTGTCTCTCGCAACTAGTTGTCTACCTCTGGAATTCGAGGAGGCATGGTTGAGGTCATTTGACCCACTGTCTTGGGGCACCAGGAAGTGGTACTTGAGATGGAATGATATAAAGTGGTATCAGAGCACCATTTTACTTTTTTTATAACAATTTTGGTTTAGATATGAGACTACGATATTATAATTTGGCAATGAACCTTCACCTAGGAGTAGCTACCCACTGTACCGGGGAAACCCAAATTTCTTAGTATGGGTAATTTTTATTATTTCTTGCACTGTTGCAATTCTAAGGATTTAAATATTGGGTGACACACTTGATTTGTGCTATTTTTTATTGATAAAATTATTAATATTTTGTGCCTTATTCGCCATTTCCTAATGATATGAAGGGATATTAAAAATCATACATCATACTGGGAACCTTAGGATTAAAATTCCAATAATTATTCAATGTAATATTGACTTTTCAGCATGCACTTCTTATTTTTCATGTGATTGTAATTTTTCCTTGTAGTTGTTTGGTCATTACTTATATAAATGTGTTAATTATTCTTTCAAGTGTGTATTATGATTCAGATTAAGTAGACTCCAAATTTAAATTTATAAGGTGTATAGGGCCTTATAAATTGAAATGGTGATCCATATAATTAGACCATTTAAATGGAAATTTACTACATCAAGGAATTAAAAAGAAAAATATACTTAAAATGAAATGGATATCGTAAAGGAGACCTTGTCCTGACCTGACCTTGGTAGTGGGAAGTTTTCCACATCTATTATGATCTCTATGTGACCTTATCCAGTCACCTAGACCTGGCTCTCGGAGTAGTATTTGGGTTATGTCATGCTTATGGGGAGGCCCTATACCCTACCTCACCTTATTTATTTCTCTATATTCTTTTCCTATCTTCTATAAATAATGTCTAATGAGTAATCGTTGAAATTGTAGAGTTATACAACCATTATGACCTAATGGGGTACGTCAAGAGAGTGGTGATGAGCACACTCTAAAGGTGGTGGGCCTTGATCCACCCATGATATCTCTAGTTTTTTCACCTGAGGCACCTCCAATGGATCTTTAATTTTAGTTGATTCCCAGTTCCATGATAGTTTTCTTCAATTCAAGCAGTATCATCAGGGTGTCCCCTGGACTATCCCTATTATGGAAGAGATGACTCGGGGAATTCAACAATAGCATACTCCCACTATATTAGGGGATTAAAACCTATGGTTTCTATGTCATGGTTAGAATCCATGGTGTTTATGTTCAAACATCTAGATATTCCTATTGAGTGGAGGTTCAAGATCACTACCTACATGCTGCATGATTCCACCAAATTCTAGTTGGACATCATATCTCATGCTGATCATTTTCAGTGAATGGTATGGTCATATTTTCATATAGCTTTATATGATAATTTCTTCTCACATACTCTTAGAGAGGATCATTCCGTAGTGTTCATGCATCTTTAGCAGGGCACTATGATTGTTCTAGAGTATTCTTCTCACTTCACTATGTTTCATTATTTCACTCGATCTCTAACCAGTGATGATTGGAAAAATGAGGGGAACATTGAAGATGGTCTTGGGTATTCTATGAACTTGTAGATGAATGTATTTTAGTTAAATAAAATTACATATATAGTGAACGTGATCTTAATTACAGAACAAAATCTCAGAGATGTTGGCAATGTGACCTCGGATAGTATAGTTCCAGGGTGATGGTTATTTTTGTAGTTAGAAGTGCTATTTTGAGGGTGCATGTTGGGGTGGTTCCAGCTAGGTGACACACACTAAAATACCTATAGTGTGTCACTAGTGTGGTAGGCTATGATTTAAGAAGCCTCGGTTCCTGAGTAACTTGATCAAGTTCTGATATTGCGGCAGTATGGGTCTCCTTCAGCACTTATGCTGGTATTTTACACCAGTAGTTAGTGAGAGATGTTATGTAATGACACCTCTATCGGGTATAGGATCTATGACTCCGTGTTAGGCTGGAATTTGGTCTTCCACAAGCAAATCAGGCCTAGGTGGTAATGGTCATGGCCATGGAAATCTGGCCCTAGAGTTTTGGTGTCAGTAGGGTGGATCTGCTTAGGCTAGTCGGGCAACATCTCAGGACCATGGTTCAAGCCATATTTATGTAGTGAATCTTGTTCCTAAGGAGTAGATCTGAGGGTCATCTACAGTATGAGGTACTATTCTGGAACCCTCTACTTTAGTTTCTACCTTTTTAAAAAAGGTTTATCGCACTCTTTTATATTTGTTACGGTTGTGGAAAGTATGGACCTTCAATAAGACTACTTATATGGAGTCATGTCTCTTAACACACCATTAGGGTTTATATCAGTGGGAAATCACTAGTGTTCAGAGTTCCCCCTTGAAATAGGCAGGTAAAATTTCTTCTGGAGTTTCTTTATCCTCGAGCTAACAATATTTTACATCTTTCTCGGTATAGACTAACTCATGCCTTATCTTGCCCAAGTTGATTTCTATCACCACTGAGTGTCTTCCACATCACCTTAGGTAAATAAGTAAACTCATAAGGTTAAATGGTAAATCTAGTAAAGCTAAGTTGGGCCCATGAAAATTGTTCTAGGTGGAGTGAAATTTTTGTTGGTGAGTCTCCTTATGAGTGATCAGGGAATGCGGTTTTTTAGAGTTCACCCTATAGTGGATCGTTTTAGGGACATCCTCCCTAATGATTTCTCTAGCATACCTACTAAGAGATAGGTTTATTCAACCTTCTATTTGGTTTCTAGTGTGTCATCGGTGTTCATTCCTCCATATAGGGTGGAACCTAAAGAGCACTTGGAACTCAAAATGTATCTTGATGATCTAGTGGAAAAGGGTTTTATATGACATGTCACATCACCATGGGGTTCCCTAGTACATTTCACCAAAAAGGATGATGGTACCCTCGGATTGTGTGTGGATTTTCACTGATTGAACAAACTCATGGTGAAGAACCAATATCCACTACCTCGAATAGACAACCTCTTCAACCAACATTGTGCAAAAATTATTTTCTATAAGGTTGATTTGAGGTCTATCTACCATCAGGTGCTTGTGATACCATCACACAAACCTTTTATAGTGTTTTTGAGAAGGTATGGCATGTACAAGTATTTGTTCATTCCATTCGGACAGAATAACTCACCAAAAAACTTCATGGCTTTGATGAATTGGGTTTTCCACCCGTATCTTGATTACTTTGTGGGGGTATTCGTCGATGATATCTTTGGGTAATATCGCTCCATACATGACCATTCAAACCATCTTGATATCATGATGTGAACACTAATAGGTAACCAGGTATATGTGAAGCCCAATAAATTCCACTATTGGATCGGCAAGGTTTACTTCTTTGGTCATATCATATCTAAGGAAGGAATATCAATTGACCAAGAGAGGGTGAGTATTGTGGTTTCCTGGAAGCATCCCAGGAATGTGTTCTATATAAGCAGATTATTAGGTTTGGATGGATTTTTCATGTGATTCATCCAGTACTTCTACCACTTAGAAGTGCCTCTTATGGCCATTAATAAGAAGGTTGTGTAGTTTGAATGGTATAAGGCTTATGAGATAACTTTTCTGCCATTAAAGGGAAGAATCACATAAGCATAGATCCAGATTCTTATAGAGTCAGGAAGAAGTTATACAGTCTAACATGATGTTCTGGAATTGACTTAGGAGTATATATGATACAAGTTGATTGATTCATGTCATATGGGTTCTACCAGATGAGGCCAGTTGAGTAGAATTACCCTACATGACCTCAAGATAGCATCTTTGGTTCATCCTCTACACTATTGGAGGCACTATCAATTGGGTGAGTGATTATTCATTTACACGGATCACAAGAGTCTCAAATACACCTCCAAATAACGATACATTAATATGAAGTAGAAAATGTGGGTAGAATACCAACAATTGTTTGGTTTTGAGCCATCTTATATACCTGATAGGGGTAATGCCACAGTTGTTGACATGATCCAGAATACTTATATGTCCGTCTTAGGCCAAAGTAGGTGGTATCGATCGGGTTTCCATATAATAACCTGGACCAATGTTTTTTAATTTATTTATAATTAATTTTCATGAATTTATTATTATGTCATCAAATTCATTTATTTATTTTAGAAAATGGATTGGGGTAGATACTATGGGTGGTGGCCTACTAACTGAAAATTAACTTTTTTATTATCAAACACTTTTGGGGAAAAGTGACAAACCATGGAGTCCAACATTACAAAAATGAAACAAACATAACAGTGAAAATACATGACGCATCAAAACACACATCAAAATCACATAGATACAAATACACCTATAGATACATAATGTTGACAATCCTCCCAAACCAACCAACCAACCATGGCCACAAAATTAAAAAGGATCATTAAAAATTTACTTGATCCTACTAGACTTTTTTCCCCTAACCAATTTCCAGGTTAATGATAAACCCTCGGTACCTAGAACCCCCATCATCAGTATTTCAAACCTAAAAGACAATTGATCCCAAGAATGTATATAGTCCTCAATGCTTATCTTCATTTTATTTAATCCCCCTATCAGAATTAAATCATGTTTCTAAATCCATGCTTATTTCTCCTCAATGAGGACCACCCTTAGAGACCTCCCAATTATTTTAGCTGCCTCCTATTTAGTTGCATTAAGGAATAAAGCTTGCTCAACCACCTCATTTTCAGAGCTTAAAAGCAGCTCTAGGATTAGGTCATTCCAGTTCCCTGTGTTCTGATGGTTAATGTCTCAGTGGATATCTTCTTATCATTAATAATTTTTGAGGAATGAGTCTCTAACATAGGTGGTAAAAAGGAGTATTCCTTACTCCCCTTCCTCCTCTTAAGACTTCTATTTCTCTTTAGACTAGAAGCTTCATCAGTCAAGACACCGGATTCCCTTACATTGGGATCTTTCACATAGACCCGATCTATATAAACTGGTTCCACAGTATCATAATTAAGACCCTCTTAAGGAATCTCTTCAAACCTGTTACTCAAATGCATCAAGGGCCTAACCATATCATCTGGTCCCCCAGCTCCCCCAACTCAGAATTATTTGTCCACATCCATTTCAGAAACTCCCTCTCCCCCCATTATCTGTTCCAGAACCAACTTAACCCTAGGAAAATTGCATCCCAACCCATCCTCCCAATGCCAAACTAAATTGACACCCTTCTAAAAACTAAGGCCGCTTGGATCGTCCAAAGCCTACATCAACCTGCTAAATAACTCAGCCACCTTGGGTTTAGCCTGGGGCACCGCAGCCTTCTTCACTGACTCAGAACCATAGAAAACCTCAAAATACATATTATGAACACCTTCAGGATGTTCCTCTTCTATAGGTCATGACGACTAATGATCCTGACCTCTACCTTTAACACTGGATGCCATCTATGCCTAACCAATATCCACTCAAACCTCTGAAGCTTTCCCATTATCACTATCCTCCCTCCTTGATGAAATCTAAGTTCCCCAAAGATGAACCACCTTTGAATGGAATGAAATTAACTTCTGGAAAACCTCTAAAGAATATGCTAAATGATTTCATGAAGAACATAATTCTATCCAGTTCACATAGATTACCCGTAGCTTTCACCACTATTCTTCACCAATCATAATCCACATATAATCGAAAGGCATTCAAGATGCATCCAATTACACACATACACATGGACTCATCGAGTGACAAACTTCCTTTTTACGACTATCCAAGCATAAAAACCTACCGATGGGAGTACTGAGAAATCAAATAACAGAGGGATTCTGGAACGACAATGGGAGGTTGGGAGAGCTTTCCCAAACCCTAACAGACTATGAATCTCGATTCATATGAAATTTTAAGGACCAAAAGAACTGGAAGAATCCAAACCCATTGAATCTATGAGGCATTCTTGACCATACTTGGATGAGGTCCACCTATGATTCAAACAGAATCATGATGTCATGACTTTCGAGAAATTCTATTGTCGCCCTATCGGGGAGGTCCCATGAGCCAAAGAAAAACCTATCAAAAGCGTCAAACTAAGGCCTCATCTTCTTAAACTGATCAACCAACGTAAGATTCAATATCATTAAGTTTTACATGAATTATGTGGTCAAGATCTATAGATTAGGGAGGCCATCAATGGGCCCCATTATTTAGGGATTAAAGAAACATTTGGGAATGGTGGAAGGAAATCTAGATTGGAGAAGGGGTAGAAATAAGTCCCCGCTCTCCCAATGATAAACGATGTTCCCTCCCCCACTGAGGGGGGGCTAGGGTGGGATCCACTATCATCCTTGAGAGGAGGATAGTATCATAAGGTTCATGAGCCACCTCCAGTTCTCAGATTCTATAATAGGTAGTGGCCTACTGAGATTGTATCTAATACCCTACTTGATCCACCTTTGGTACCAAAGAAGATTTCATGATTGAAGGTGTTAACAAAGGGAAGAGTTTAGGTTCCAATTCTTGATTGATTTACTGAATTAGGATAAATTATGGGGTAGAGGATCAATCCAATGCTTGAGATACTTATTTTAGTAGTTTTGGAATTTTTAGTATTCTCATACAGCATGGTGTATATGCTTGTATCTCATGTTCCCAGAGTACTATTTTATTTAGTATAGCATCGTGTACAACATCATCATTTAGTATTAAATGATAATTTATATTCAACCATTTTTTTATATCTCTCTCAAGGATTATTATTATTATTATTCTTCTATTGTTTCTTATTCATATTTCCATAATTTTACTTTTATTTTCAATTGTTATTTTCACTATGATCTATAAGGAAATAGTCTCCCCAAGAAGACACCCTTGTCTCTTTATTCTAGTTGATAACCTCTGGAATTTGGGGATTCACACTTGTGGTAATGTGGCCCACTGTCTCAGGGAGCTGATAGGTGGAACCCAATGCAGGATGCTACACTAACACCCTGGAAAGATGTTGTGATCCATTCCTTAAACTCTCTAAATTCTACTACCATCTCCCCTGGCCTCTAGTCCTTCGATGATATCGACATGATCTCGAGATAACTAGTGTGGATGACCCTATGGTTGACATCCTACATCCATATTGTATGTGATTCATCGCATGAAGTTCAATGTTCACGTGAACAACCAAATATCACATGATTGCATATCCACCGATCCACCATGCATGCAATATACATATTTTATTTGTGGTTTTGTTTGGAAGAATAGAAGTAATCATGAAAGAATCAGTCAATGAATCCCATAATAAGAACTAGTGTCATGTCACAATAACTTTCACTGATGCATGAATCCTTCATTGATGATATTTTGATCCTGAGATCGAGTTAAGACAGCCCCTGAATTCATTGCATGAAGTTTAAGACCATTGAATCTCCCATATTCTTCATGAATTATTGTCTAAATAAATCGATATTATCAGGAGAATAACCACTAATCATGCAAGAGGCCATTGTATAAATTTTGATCCTGAAAAAACCATTGAGATTCCATCTCAAGAAGCACTAAAAATAAACCATAATGATCCAAATATGTAAGGTGGGTGAAAATGAGGATTCACAAGAAAATAGAATATATTTTCATCGCAAGAACCTCCCTTCCTCTATGAGATAGGATCGTACGATGCCTTGAAATCAGTCATAAAAATCCAACCAAGCTCCACTAATTTGAAACACTTTATTTAAAGGCATGGCCACATGAATAATTCTATCCATGTGTAGCCCCAGGAATGATCACATGAAGTTATAGGTCTATCGAACATTCCATTATGAGAAACCATATCACTATCATGTGATGATTTTAACAGAAATATTCCACCACCTCAACCCAATGAAAATGGTATTATCCTCATTCAAAGAGTCATCAACTGTAACCTATTACACCAATATAAACCATGATACCCTTATAAAAAACACATATGATAGAGGAGAGGGAGTGGTGGAGAATGATAGGTGAGGAACATAGCACATCAGCAATTGTCCCTGGAGAACCTCCTCTAGTGATTGAAAGAACCTGTCATATGATATCTTGAAGATTAGGTAATCATATTATGAAATAAAAATCATTTGACTCTTGTTTAATTTGGGGAATTCATGTGATCTTGTGATACCACATTGGTTTCTTGACTTCACCAAGCAAGACCTTCGACCGTTCTTACCTTACCAGTGTTCACCCCCAACACTCATTTGTAATATCTATTGAAAACCCATCCTTTATATCATGATATATAATGAGTTATAGAACCTCATGCAACATGATAATGTAGACCCTTAGATGCATAAGTCATTCATATTGATTTCTGAAAGCATAAACCAATGGACCTAATAGCTCTCAATATGTTGATGCCAAATATAGTTTTTCATGAAACCCAAACACCATGAACATGAACCTCATATTCCAAGTCACATCCTTCACCATAGATCATGAATCTGTTTCAATTCCATAGAATTAATAGAATAGCCTCCACATGCTTAAAAAATCCATTGTAATTCCCCTTTGAGGTAACACAAATCACATGAATAAGGATCTTCAGTTGAATCCATCATATGTATTCCCTCACCGTGAATATGTCCTTAACACACATAAGAACTCATTGGAAAGCCCTCCCTTTTTCATACAAGATCTAGGAGGTATAGATATGAAATTAACCTCTAGCCATGAACTCTCTTTCCATGAAGATAATATTCATGAGGACTTGGGGATTGATCCCTCTGTACATGCATCATCAATATTCGGGAGAAAACATGATCGTAAACATGTCCATAAGTCCCCACCACATGATTAAATAATGATCATGTGATCACAGGATTCTTCATTGATCTAATGATGTCTTTGGTAGCCTTGGACCTATAACTTTTATTAAAAGACTAGACTAGGATAAGTCAAGTTTATTATGTGAAAAATAATTGACATTTCACTATTTTCATCTGACAACCTGAAGAAAATACAAGAAGATCATGTGACATACTATTGACATGCCAGTATTGTCGTGAAACATCCCCTTGACATGTCATCATGATTATGTGATAGACCAAAGGCGAGACAGGTTAATCATCATAAACATGTCCTCTTTCATTAAATGAAGAATCTTTGACATTTCCACTATGATCATGCGAAGATATTATGGACTATTAACTTTGATCATGTGAAATTCTGTGGAAAATGAAAATTGATCACATGAATCCATCACTGAAAAATCAATTGTTCATTCAAAGATGTTTTAGAAAAGTCACTTTGATGATGTGAAATTCTATGAAAAATTCCCTTTGATCATGAAAATACATCTCGAACAAGTTAGTTAATCATGTGAAAGACCCTTGACATGTCAACTTCAATCATGCGAAAGATCTTAGACATATAAACTTTGATCATGTGAAGAATATTATACATGTCTGGTAGAAATGCTAGGAAATTTCTGTAAAGTCAGGATAACACCCCAAACAGGCCCATATAAAAATCAAGACATGTCTAGAAGACAGCCAAGACATGTCAGGAAAATTACCTAGGACATTTCAACATCATCTAGCAGACACACTTAGACTCATGTCATGTGAACCCTAGATAGAAACCTTCAATCATATTCTACCTTTATAAAGAATGTGACCTTAGTGGGATAGGTTTATTCACATGCCCGACCCTATTGGTATCACGCTCTCAGAAAGACCTTACATGGTCTCCATATCTCTTTATTTTTTAGATGATAGATAATGGGTTTTCTAAAGGGAATCCATCCTGGTGTAATCCCCTAGAAATCATAAAAACTCAAAGATGGTCATAATTTTTTCAAGTTTGATCATTCACCCAATACCATAAGTGGGTTAGGGGGATCATTAAACTATAAGGACTTTGATTCCTTCCACAATTAGGATATGTACGACTTCTTCCTATGGCCCAAGATCCAATGGGTATCCACTTCAGCGTAAGTAGATCCATATTCAAGACTTTTATGGACTTATGGTTCTACCATCCTTCCTCATCAATTAGATATTGAGAAGTGGGATCATACATGGTAATATATTTAAGTGTAAGCCCCAACCATACCCTCAAATACCCTAAACCTATCAACGGGTTACGAACACACAAAACTACAAGAAATCTAATTCCTACTGTAACCAATATACATAGGATTCCTTACTAAGGATCAATCTCAAATGGGAATTCATATCATTGTGAGCCTCTCCATATATCTGAAATTCCAACCATTGGGACCCAATTCTCCCATGGTTTGATCATTCTTCTTCACCCACTAGTGGGTTGAGGAATCAACAGAACAATGATGACTTTGATTCCTGTTATAAGTAGGATATTGAGGATACCTTCCTACGAACCAATATTTATACCATATCCTCCATAATATATGAAATCATACCTATCAAATGGAAACATAAATGTGTAATCCCCATATGGATATACTCTCATGTAATGTGTCGGGTCTTCTTTTATCTCATGTTTCTCATATATAGAAAGACTAACATGGGATTAGAGACTCTCGGTGATTGTACCAATATATTGATTATGATTACTCTATGTGGGATTGACATTGGGATGTAAGTTTGATTACATCACATTTTACTCAAAGTTTCATTCTCTCGATGAGCTAATACAGGGCATCCATATATCTATAAGTCATACTTAGGGTCTCTATTTCCATATCTCTCACAACATAGAAACCCATAATAATAACTAAATAAAATTTGATACATATCATAATCAGATATATAAGAAAGATCTTCTCAGCCCAAGCCATATATTTATTTCCTTAATGTATGACGTTAAACTATATGTATTAGTCCAGTCACACGACCTTAAATTGTGATACATGAACTATATAGGTTTGAATTTTATTATAAATATGTAATATTTCTTATAGAGGTTAAATCCCTTCTCCAAGACACCAATTGCCTCCTTGGATGACAATAAAATCCCAAGTACCCAAACATGGTTATAAACTAAAACAACATAAATTCTTAAGAGCGTGTTTGAGAACCTATGATATACACATAGTTGTTTCTATAAATATATGGTATTAATCATGTTATTTTCACAAGGTTAACCAGTCATGTATCAGGGACTGGGAAGGATTTCATGAAAATATCTTAAATATACAATATAGTCCCAGAGTATGAAACAATTCCCCAGAAAAGGGTATGATGATCCCAACCTCCCAACCACTTTAAAAAAGTGAGTTCCTAACTATCGTTGGTTCTGAAACCAAAAAGAACCACTTGTATTTTGAAAGAAGGTCCATACTATGTTATGGATGTGGGAACCATTGGATGTTTTTAATAAAGATATATATGGCAAAATCAATGAAAAAAATTGTATAGTATAGTCAACCCCCCTCACAACCAAATATTGGGAAAATGACCATTCCAGATTTGTTGATAAATAGGTGTAATTCCATGTTATTTGAGTTTTGGTGGACAATTTAATAATTAATTAATTAAATAACTAATTATTCATGTTGGTTCATGTGGCGATATATTCTGAATAGATCATTTGATTGAGATTTTGACTCTGTAGTTAAGTTTGAAATGGTGGGATTTTCTTATGAGGGGTATAAACCTTATTCAAGTTTTAGGAGATGATTCAGATGATTTAAATGGTATTTATATATTTATTTATTTAATTAATTAATTAAAACACCCCCCCCCCCCACACACACACACACCCATTTTTGGATTCATGTGCAAAGAAGGATAGGTAAGGTGACTCTCTTACTCGAAGCAGCTCGAACCAAGAGGATGAGGAGAAAGAGATGCCACTGTACTTCATCCATGGTGAAGATCAGGACCAAATAAAGCTTCAGTAGATTCCTATAGGTGATTTGGACTTGAAGATTTGGTATTTACACCACAAGGTAGTCCATTTTTTAGTTTTATGCCTCACCATAGTATATGAGTTTTTTTCATGTTTTTTAGTCATACAAAAACTATTAAGGATAACATGGGGGTTGATATGTGCTTAATTTGGGAAAAATAAGGGTTTCGGGAGGCTTTCAGGTATTTCCCATTCAGAAACCATGACTACAAGGAATGTGGATTTAGAAAACCAGTCTATGTGTTCTTCTTGTTTCAGGAATATGCGAATTTTAGCAGAACACCCCATTTACATTAAGTATATGTTATGTAATTTAAGTACACATTATGATGTATTACATGACCATGTACCAGTCAATGTGTCAGAGTATATGGGGAAATTAATTTTTGTAAACTACACACCATGCACTATGGGTACACATCATGTAGCTAGTAATGTCCATGTAGCCATGTACTTGGGAAGACATCCAATGTGAGGGTTATACGGTCATGTAGTAGTGCATAGGCAGAACCAATGTAGACCCTAGTCATGTATTAGTGCATGGAAATAACCCATGTATCCTCTATCTAGGTAGAAGAACATGGGTAATTGTAAATTTGAGAGTACTCACCATGTACTCAAAAGTAAATACCATGTACTTTTTCCAGTAGGGGGGTTTTGTGTGTTTTTCATCATGGAGATAGAGTTGGTCTTGTGATTAGTAAATATTTGAAAATTTGTCAACATATATTAGTATGGTGGAATCCTTTAATCATTTAGATCCCATCTGGATGGTGTTTTGGAAAAATATAGTTTTTTAGGAGTATTTCCTTTAGGTTTGGATTCATAATCCTCTAGTGGGTTTAGTTATGATCTATGAATTCTAGTTGAGGGTTGTAAGCTTAGTGATTGGTCTGGACTGATCATTCCATGGAATTATGTTTGATGATCCTTGGATGGACCCTATAATATTGGATCAAGTAGTATCTATTAGGTTATGTTGGCAGTTACAACATTTTGGGTATGGTTTCATGAGGTTAGAATAGTTCAAGTTTGTATCCAGTGTTTAAGGATTAGGGTTGTTGGATCCACCGAGCTTGGTTGACACCATTGGATATCGGTTAAGGTCGGGTGTTTTAGTGTTTTATGGTTTTGTATAAGGGACTCTTTAGGATTCCCCTGGTGGTATATTTTCAATCAAGTGAACATTAGACTTTATAGTCAGCTGTTTGGAGTGCATGTATGGTATGGCGTTGCTTTTGGATTCCTTTTCTAGCACATTGTTGATCAACAATAATTTTGGGGCCACTAAGGTATGTTTTAGAATTTTTCTCAATATGGGATTATCCCAAGTCCTTATATGATATATAAAAACCCCTCATAGGTTTTCTACTCTTGTTTTGGTCTATGTTCCATTTAGCGATCTCTGGATGGGCATGGGTGTTCACCAACCGTTGTTATCTTTTCTCTAGGTTGTTGGTTTTGAGAACTAGTTTTTGCCTATGTGGATATTATGATATGGTTGGTTTTCCATGTTTTCTATATTGGTTTACTAGTTTGGGATGATATCAATTAGAGTTCGGGATAGATGATCCATAGGTATGGTTCCAGAAATTCATAATTCAGAATGTTAGATATGAGACTCTATATTGGTACCAATAGTTTGTTTATGGTTTTTTTGTTGTACTGAGGTTCCATGAATATTTTTTGATATTTTTGACTGTATTGTATGTGAAATTATATATATAGGGATATATTTTAGACTGATTCTAAAGGAATGGATAGTATAATATTGGGAATAGGTGTCAGAATGAGGTTCTCAACATAAATAGTATACTTTGTTGATTTTGTTCTAGACTGATGCTCTAGGAAATTATGCAATACAAGCTAGGATAGATGGTGGAATGATTCTCTGCATCCTTTGTTTACATGTTGGTCTGATTCTCTAGGTACTAATGTTGGATGTATTCCTCAAGTGTTGGACTGATTCTCTAGGATCTATAGATTTGATACATGGGTTAGATGTTGAACAAATGCTCTTGGTTTTAGTAGTACTTTCTTACGGTGCATAGGACTGGAGATCCTATATAAATACTACCACATAATGATTGGGTTCATGATTACATGGAAGGATGTGAATTGTTTTAGTTTCCTATAGGACGGGATGATGTAGGATGGGTCCCTTGAATCATTAGGTTTGGATATTCTATCCATGGATATAGATCTCACTGGTTATTTGGGATACATAGTCATTGAGACATTCTTAGAGACACCCTAGAATTTTCCTAAGTAGGTATGGTTGATCAAGGCCTAGGACCTAAGGATCGATGGTAGTTTTTTCTTTATTTATTTCAATTATGTTTCGGCTAGGCTTTTCATATTTCATGAGCATTCACTTATGGTAGAAAGTTATAGGTTCACCATTGGGGATGGACTACTGAGAGTTATTTCTCACCCATTATATATGTAACTCAGTGTGTATGGAGACCTTATGTATTCTTTCATCATAAGAACATATGTATAATGGATAGGGAGAAGGTCCATGATTTCATTATTGAAGGAGTTACTCATTTAGAGTCTGGCGACTTGGCTAGATGTACTCTATAGGGTGTTGGAGACTAGGTATGTGATACAGATTAAATATTTTGGTAAATATTGATTTATTTTTTGTTCAATTTTTTATTTTTTGTATGTGTGATTGTCCCAAAGGGTGATAAGTGTTGTATGTATGAAAGGGTTGTTCAAGCATTTACAATATTTTATTTTATTATAGCATGCTTCTATTTCAGTTTATTAGGGGATGCATATGTGGTTTTTATTTTATGAGTTGTGATGGTTTTTCATATCATGGCCCCTTAGAAAGAGTCTGGTTCATTATATTTGACACTTATCTTATAGATCCAAGTGATGATTCAAGCATCGGGATAGGTACGTAGGATCCACATGTTATAGGCATGTTAGTGTGTGATTTTATGGATTTCCTTCCAATGGTAGGTTATGTGGATCTATGGTGACATGCCCGATGATGAGGATGTGGATATGGTCTTCATGCATAGTAGGTTTAGTGACAATGTAGAGTTATTATGTTGTTGTTATATAGTCATTAGACCCTTGTGGGTGGTTTTGTTCAAGGTTAGTTTCAAGGAATGTGTCCTCTACGAAGAATTTTGATGTAAATATTCTCAAAGAGGATGAGTTCCCTAGTTATGGGTGAATGGTTTTTCATGTAATTGTTTCCATATATGGGACCGAAGATAAGGGTGTTTTTAATTTTTGATTTCAAGTAACATTGAGACATGATCGTTCTTGATACCTAGAAAGTTGTGGCCTTTTGTGAGTTGGCATGTATGTTATTTGTTGGAACTTGATGGGAGACTTCACTAATGGGGATAGGTGGGTGAGAGTAGTGACCTTCTTGATTTGACTCCAATTTAGAGAGTTCATTATTTATACCTTTTAATTTCAAATCATGAGAGGAATCGATAGAGATATGGTTGCTTTTGGGTGCGTGAAGCATAAATTGATTCATTATACTATTTACAATGGTACATAAAGGGTATACCCTAGTATGGGGTTTAATCAAATGTAATTAATTTTTTGATGATAACTTGTATGATATTGCTTCATACTTGTGGTTGGTTTCATGAAGGATGAGTTCTTTTAGGTGCAAAGCCCATGAACTGATTTTGCAAGTGGGATTGTGCTTGGTGGTTATGATCTGGATCGATATCATCAAAGGTGCTAAAGGTTTCATGGTTAAGTCTTATAATCCATGTTTTCATTTTATTTGACTCACTATAGTTAGAAAAATTTGTCTTTTAGGATAGAAAAGAATGTGTAAAGGTCAAAAGTTAATGGGATATTAGATACATGATCCCTAGTAACGTGTTGTGTCATTTGGGTAGTGGATTATATGATATAAGAGCATATGTATGAGGTGATTGTGTTAAGAATGAAATAATGAGTAGGTTGAGAACTGATGTTGATGTTATTAGATGCTTGTGGGAATGTATTTCTAAGGATTTTAAATGGGTTTTACATTTTCCATTAGTTAGAGGTGAAATCAGAATGGATGGGTTCTAGTGCTATTCATTGATAACAACTTAGACAACTCTTAGACGAGATATGATCATTCCCAATATCTATAAATCATTGGAATTTTGTTTTCAGAGCATTAGCTAAATCTAAGATGTCAAAAATTCACTTTTTGGTTCGGTGAAGGGGCTCTCTAGAGTTTGTGCTCATGGAGGAGTGTATGTGAAGTCGTATGGAGGGAGTTCACCATAGGCCATCAGGGGGTGAGGTCCTTCTGATGGATCTTACATAAAAAAATTTAATGGGTTCCATTCTCGGATTTTAGGAACCATTGATAGTAGTTATTTTATTTTTTCCCAAGTGAGAGTGAGATAGAAACATCCTGTAAGGAGGTTTGGTGGTGATTTTGATATGGGTTGTGAATTTTTTGTTTAATTGTGAGGTGGTAGTAAGGATACTTCTATCGTGTGGAGTATCAAATCAATCACAGTAATGTGACCCTTATGATAGTAGGGGTGATGATATATTATGAATCACATTGAGTATCATGGTGGACTACTAAGAATTTATTTTATTTTGAAACTATGATGATGTAAAGTGGTTGCGATCAAAATACGCCATTATAGGTTGATTCCATGGTGGGAAGCAACATGAGCCTGATTATAACAGCCTAGAACCAAGATTCCCAAATACTATAACAAAATAATTAACTTTATATATTTGTACTTGATACTGATATTTGTGAAACATTTTTTTCCATAAAACCTTAAAACGTGAAAATTAAATCTTGGATCCTTTACATTCTAGAGGATCCTTCAAGTTTAGAGTTTTAAATAATTAGAACAAACTCCTACATAAAAAATTCACAAGGCATCAAAAAACATTTCTCCAATTTAACCCAACATTTCTTATTTCATAATAGGCCATCAACATTAACCATGTGACATCCTTTATACACATAAATCATTAAACATTTTTCTTTAAAATCTTGGGAAAAGGAAACATAAAAATGGTGAGCTCAAACACTCAGGGAGGGAAAAGTAAGCATTAACAAATAAATTCCATAAATGATCTTAAGAAGAGTATAAGAGTATGATTAAATAATCAAAATTCTTGAGTATATCATAAGAATATCCATACCGATTAATACTAGTGTCATTAAACATGAACATATTTCATAAGTATTTAATAAAGGAAATAGTCATAAAATTTGATAATCATGAGCCATGTGATATCAATACTGATCAAAAGAAACTTCATAAACCCATAGAAAGAATAAAAAAAATTGGTATCTTGGAACATAATCTTTACATAACCCTTATAGAACCCTTTCAAATGGAATAACCAATATGGTTGACTTTCACCTCCAGAGTACCTAATGCATCAGAGTGTTATCTAGGTGTACCCATCATATACACTATAACAGTATCACCTAGTGCTGCCTAGGTGAACCCATCATTTATATTTTCCAATAACTGAATACATATAGAATTCATCAATACTCATTGAAAAAACCTTCATTACATTTAGAATATTATTAACATGTTGAAAGTAAACGGGTTCCAAAACAATATCTTTGAAACCTGGTTAACCAAAATAAATGAATATGTTCCATATCAATCTCATTAAAACATTATTAACCCTTGGGAAACAATTATATTCAATAAAACCCTCTTTGAATCATGATTAACCGATGGAAAAAAATGGTTTTAATGAGAATCTCTTTGAAACATGATAAACCCATGGAAAAGAAATTGGTTCAGTAAAAATCTCTTTGAAAAGGGATTCACCCATGGAATGGAAATGGGTTCAATAAAAAAATCATAGAAACAATTTTAATCCACCAAAAGAAAGATAGAGAATCATTTAAATAAAAAAATATCCCTAGTGGAGGATAATTAACAATAAGGTTTGTGGAAATTTATGAATTTAAATGGCCTTAAAATATCATTATAACATTCAAGAGCAAAATAATCTTTAAACATTCGAAAGCATCCCATACCACTTTGAGAAAATTGAATCATTAATCCTCATGTAGTAATAACATAAAAAATTAAACTTATAATATCATGAGATTAATTAGATTCATGATATATCATTCCATAGGATCAGTATATACACCTTATAAAAGAATACTTGTGTATAACATAACAAATATCTTAAATAATGAAAATTATGAAAAAAAACATCCATTATCCCTTTTTTCACTTTGAAACTGTAAACCCAGTGAAATTGAGATAATAAAAAAGCATATGTAAAACCCCATAAATTTAAGTATAATAATCATCAAATACATTATTTAATAATATATACCCCCACACAATAAAAATAAGTTTCGAATATGAAATATATCTCATAGAAATAAAAGTGAGATGAGAAAAACCCCAAAAAAGATCGCATCAATGGAATGAGAATAAATCAAGATATAATTTTGTTTGAACAATTCAAAATCACACAATAAAATTTTAGATATATATTAATACAATCAAAAGTCTTTTAAGACATATTCTTGGCATGACATAACCAATGATAATGAAATTTAACCTAATGAATGTAAATTAAGTTTAGAAATCCCCTAACACATGAGAAAAAAGTGAATTATTAAACTCATTAAAGAATAACATTTAAAAAATATCATGAAAATATATATATTCGTGATATAACAATTCATAAAATAACATAGTTGTATAACGTAACAAACGCCACAATGATAGAAAATTATGACAAAAATACAATACCGCTTTGGTAACATTCAAAAGGTAATCACCATGAAAGAGATATACTCAAATGGATATATAAAAAAACATAAATTTAAGGATAATAATCATTAAATACATTCATGGTTAGTATATACACCACACAATAAAAATAAGTTGTTAATATGGAATAAATCTCGCCAAAATAAAAGTGAGACTAGAAATTAACAGAGAATTGTGGTAACATCTGAATCAAAAAGCCCAAAAGTAATAATCACCAAATTAAACATTTAAATAAAATTATTATAAAATAATTTATGATATAATATATAAAAATAGTAAGAATATACATCAAAAAAATTAGTGGTGATCATGGTGTATGCCTCACGAATGTAAAAGTGAGACAAGAATCCCTTACTACTTGAGCAGCTTCTGAATCATGAGATCCATGAAAGAATAAAATCAATTGAAACACATAATATCATTAAATAAGTGAAAATGGTGATATAAAAATTCATAGGTAATTATAGACACCATATAAAAGTAACTAGGTGAAGAATGACAAGTAAGTCTCAATGGAATGTAAATTGAGACGAAACCCATTACATTGAGTCTGATTTGTCATGATTATATTCTATCTTCCTAAATAATAAAATAATTTTAATTATATATTTTCTCTATAACCTTTACCAAGTTTATTATAATTTTTATTTAACTGATTAACAAGTTATCTACAATTGGGTAATAAAGACTATTTAAGTTGAATGTTTCGACCATATTCATTTTATGTGTCCAAAACAACTTTGGTAGGTCAACTATGGTAGAAAGGGATCATTATTAAAACATATCCAGAGTTATAATTTTGAAAATATTATCATATTTAAACATTAATTTTAATTTTAAAACCAATCATGAATTATTTTTATGAAAAATAAACCCACATTACAATTATGGAGCTGGTATGCCATACATACACATAAAAAATGTTCTCATTTTTAAATGATCATTATGGACAGAAGGTATTTAAAACTTATATTTCAAGATTTTTAATTATATAATAAATAAAATTATATTTAATCATATATACTTATATAGAAAATTATTATGTTTTAAAAGGAATCAAATCGAGTCCAGGCGGCGGTGGTCCACATGTCCATGAATAAAGGTATCATTTCTTAGTGTCTAAAATGAGAAATAAATAAAATGATATGTTATTCTTAAAAAAGGTAATTATATCATAAATATAATATATATTTCATTAATATCACATATTTTTATTTAATGCAATATTAATACATTCCATGTAATGTGTTAATGTATCGCATCGCTTTGAGGAGGCAGTAGTCCACACGTCCACAAAGATGTAATCGTATTTACACAAAATTGAAATCATTGAGGTATGGGATATATAAAAAATAAATAAGTATTAATAAAACATAATTATAATATATATCATATCAAAAAAAGTATTTACGTCATAATTCCCAACCATGATAGGTGGTAAAGGAAAAATGAACACCATTGTTTTGTGAGGCGGTAGTCCGTCGTGCACACGAATAATAATTTCATTGCCCAATTGATGGAAGTGTGTGTATGTGTAGTTAAAACCCTTAAAATAACAACATATAATTATATTTTCGATACTTATGTTATTATATAATAATTTAATAATAATACTTTACGGGTTGGAGAAAGAAATAAAAATAAATGCATGTTGAAGAATGTTACCTCTTTTTCACGTTACTTCTTTTTGGATTGAATTAAAGGGATTCCTTGGATGGATTTATGCCTAAATTGATGACTCAAGGGTGAGTTATGGGATTTTGGGGATTATTTTGGAAGATTTTGGATGATCCAAATGTCTTTTTAGGTTTTAATAAATGTGTGAGGGTGATTTCCTTTTTATAGTGGAGGGGGAGTGGAATTCTTGTAAATATAAAAAGGTAAACACAATTTTGAGGTATCCCTTACATACTATGCCTAAAATAATGAAACCAATTACATAAAAAAGGTTATATGGTCTAATAATTTCCATATAACTGGTTTTGAACAAGTTTCTAGGTCATTTGGCTCTATAATATTAAAGTTTAACCACTAAGTAAACTCATTTTTACTTTAATCATTGTAATTATTTTTAACTACTTTCACTAATATTTTTGTTGAAAAAAATAATTAAACTTATTAGACATTATAAATTATAATTATTCAATATATTGAATCCTTTTTTTCAAATTCAAATCACATGTGTGGAAAAAATTAATTTAAAATTAATCTCGTAGATGGGACGACAAAGCCGGGTTTTAATGTGAAAATGTTCAAAAGTTTGCTATGTTTTTATACCTAAAACCACTATTAAAATGATTAAAATTACCAAAATTAGGTTAAATTATATAAAAATTATCTTATTATACTTTAAAACCAATTAAAAAATAATTTAACACTATAAATTATTTAGGCGAAAAATGGATTTTCAATTAAAATTCAGTGACATTCACTATTCATTAAAATATGAAAGTTCTTACAACAAATACAAACAATATCCCAAAATAAATTTTCATATTCTTATTTCCAAAACAAAATTTATTTTAGAAAATAAAAATTACAATATTCAAAAATTATATTTAAAATAGGTGTGCCATTAAAAGGCGGTAAGATTGCCTTTTAAAAATATATAGCTTTTAAGCTTAAAGTTAGATTTATTAGTATCTTAACCATATAAAACTTATTGGATCAATTTAAAAACATTTTTTTAAATATATAACATATAAAATTCCTTAAAATCTTCCACAAATTGTGTTTAATTTAATTTATTAAGATAAAATTTCATTCTGGTCAAAAAAATCTTTTCATAAAAATACATCCTTTATATTCAATTAGAACTTATTTTCATTTATAAATAATTGGTTACCAATTAATTCATTTGATAAACATATGTAAACTATTATTTCATAATTTAATTAATAATATCCATTCAAGTCATTCCAATGGCTCGGTAATAACTATTATGATAAATAAATAATATTGATAGTATATTGTTCTCTAGCAAGACTTAGCCTTGAATGTAACATAAGTCATTATAGGGAATCAATGTTTTGTGAAATAAAATATAAAATTGTTTTTCATTTGATTCAAGATAAACAATGATTTTTTTAATGTAATAAATTAAAAAAAAAATTCATTTGAAAGTATATATGTCATAAAATCTCAAGATATTACACTGATGATGAGATTTTGATGGTGTGGGTGGACGAGTGTGGCTATAAACCATCCTGGTAGTTTATTTATGATTTTAAGTGGTGTATTACCCTATTATGGGTTGTAAAATTTATATTTGGATTTAGTCATAGAAACGTTCTTTAGTTTCTATGAGTAAAACACAACAAGATGAGCATGAGTTGACAACCATGGTGGGTTTGGATGTGTGGTTGGAAGACCACTGAGGCTTTTTAAGGCTGATATGTTTTATGGTGGGGATGCTGTAAGGATGCATGGTTTTCAAGACTATATAATTGAGAATAAATTTAATTCTTTCTTTGAGATTCTTTTTTGGTGTAAAATATCCACTCTCCCCTAAAATATGATCCGAATTAAGTTTTATAACCACTTAATTGGTCTTGGATTATGGATTTTATGCAAGTGAAAATATTTTTGGAATTTTGAGATGTTTGAGTTTTAGTGGAATATTTAATATTTAATTATTTTTGCAGGTCTGGGTGGTGATATATTGTGAATAGAGTGCCATATTCAGATTCTAACTTCATAATAGACTCTGTGACGAGGGGATTTTCTAAGGCAAGGTATAAACCAGCTTTGGGTTCTGGGACTCAATATATGATTTCTAAATGGGTTTTAATTAATAAATAAATAAATTAAATCCCTCCCCCTCCCATTTGGGGATTTATAGGCATCATAGAAGGGGTGGGAACCTCCCTTATACGAGACATTTGTACAATGAGGGGGAGGAGAGGGAGATGTCATTGGACTTTATCTTTTTAAGAGATCAGGACCAGATTGAGATGCAGTATCTTCCAAAAGAGTATTTGTTCACGAATCTTTGGCGTTTATGCCATGAGGTAGAATGGGTTTTCATTTTTATTCCTTTATACCAATATATTAGTCGTTTTCTTATTTTATAACATTGTTATGACTTCTAAATAACCAATGGGGGTCAATATGTGCATAATAAGAGAAAAAATATGTGTTTCAGAAGGTTTTTAGGGGTTTCATGTTCGAAAACATTCAATACACAGCATGTGTTTTTAAGAACATGTGCCATGTGTTTTTACCATTTTGGGAAGATGGACTTATGGAAGTACATGCCATATACTTTAAGTACACACCATGTAGTAGTCATTAGCCGTGTACCTATCCATGTGGAAGAGTACATAGACAGATGAAGTTTTGCAAAGTGCACTCTAAGTACTATGTTATACACCATGTAGTGAGACATTTCGATGTAGCCATGTACTAGGGTAGACACCCCATGTGTGGGGGACAAGGACATGTAGTAGTACATGAGAAGACCCCATGTGCACCTATTCCATATAGAAGTACATAGGAAGAACCCATATTTGTTATGGACATGTGGAAGAACATGGCCAAGTGTAGATATGAGATTACATGTTATATTCTCAGAATTGCACATTGTGTATTTTTTAAGTAAAGGTTTTTTGGTGTTTTTCACCCTAAAGTCGGAATTGGACTTAAGAGTAGTCCATTTTGAGATTTTTTACACATAAATCATGATGTTGGAATCGATTCATCATTTATAGGTCATTTGGATGGTTCATTTGGAAAAATATAGTTTAGTAGGAGGATTTCATTAAGGTTTGGATTAAGAATCTGCCAGAAGGTTGGGTTGTGATCTAAAAATCCCATTTGAGGGTTGTGATCTTGGTGATCATTTTGGAATGAGTGTTCCATGGTGATCTATTTGAGGTTCCTTTGATGGATCCTAGAAGGATAGATCATGTGTTGTCACTGAGGAGATCTTGTTTGTTCATATATATCAATCCTAGTTGCTAGAGTTTAGAGTAGTTAAGATTTATATCTTATGTTTGAGGATCTAGGTTTTTGGAGCCTTCAGGATGGGTTGACACCATATGATGGTGGTTATAGCCAGGTGGCGTTGTTGTTTTGATTTTAGTATAAGAGACTCCTAAGGATTCCCATGGTGGATGGTTTAGGATCATGTAAACATTAGATGTCATATTCTTATATTGAGAATGATATCGCTGCATTTTATTTCTTTTTAACGCCTTTGTTGGAATGTTGTTTTTCAAGGACCAGTTATATGACGCTAAAGGATTCGTGTTGGTTTATTAGATAATGGGATTTTCCTAAGTCCTTGGATGAGATATAGAAACCTCTTTTAGTGTTTCCTCCTCTTACTATGTCCTTTGATACAATTTATGGCTTCTAGACACACATGGGTGTTCAGCTATACCTTGTGGTGTTTTCACTTGTTTGTGGATTTTATGTCATGGTTTACACCTATGGTGATTTCATGATATTGTTTGGTTACCAAATTTTCTATCTCGGTTTAATATTATGTGTTGATATGGATGAGATATCTCAATAGATGATCCACAAGTATGGTTCTACATATCCATGATTGAGAATGTTAGACAGGATGAATTGTATTGGTACTAACAGTTTTTTTATGGTTTGAGTGTTGTACCGAGGTTCTAGGAACGTTGTTTGATATTTTTTAGTCTATTGTATGTGTCATTCCATGAATGTGGACATATTTTGTACTTATTCTCTATACATAGATAGTATACTATATATATTAGTTATCATAATCACGTTTTAGACATAGATAATGTACTTTTTATTCATGTTCCAAACTAATACTCTAGGAAATGATGACATACAATCAAGGATATATGATTTAATGATTCTATACATATGTGGTTTAAGTTCTGGGATGATACTTCAGGTACTAATATTTGATGTATGGTTCATTTGTTAGGCTAATTCTCCCTGTACTATTAATTCGATTCATGGGTTAGATGTTAGACTGGTGTTATGGGTTTTGGTTGTACTTTTGTGTGGTTATTGGGACTAATGTTCTAAGATATCAAGTGTGAGATAATGATCAAGTTCATGAGGACATGGTAGGGGATTACATAGTTCAGTTACCCATATTATAGGACCATTGTATTATGGGTCCCTTGAATCATTGGGTTTTGTTATGGAAACTATGGATATAGAGCTCGCATGTTATTTAGGATGAATGGTCATCAAGACATGCCTAGAGACACCCTAGAGTAGGCCGAATCAGGTATGGTCAAAAAGGGTCTTGGACTTAATGATAAATGGTGGTT
Source organism: Viscum album (assembly GCA_963277665.1). Classification (NCBI taxonomy): domain Eukaryota; kingdom Viridiplantae; phylum Streptophyta; class Magnoliopsida; order Santalales; family Viscaceae; genus Viscum; species Viscum album. The sequence continues at coordinate 417,249,407 of OY728123.1, read as the reverse complement.
TTTTATGTATTTATTTTAGTTATGTCTTATCTAATATGAGATTATTTCATGAGCATGCACTTATATAAGAAGTTTATAGGTTCACCGTTGTGGATTTCCTCCTGGTATTTATTTCCCACCACCCCTATGTGAACGTCACCATGTTTATAGACATTATATAATATTTTAGGTTGATCACATATGTACTATGGATGGGGTGGAGGCCCAGGACTTCATGATTGAGTAAGTTGTTCATGTAGTGTTCGATAACTGGGCTAAATATTCTTGAAATGATGTTGTAGAATGGGTATCGATATAGATAAAAGTTTTTAGTAGATCGTGATGTATTTATTTTTGAATTTTTATTTTGTATATGTGTGATCGGCCAAGTGGGTGATTAGTATTGTTTGTATGGCATGGTTTTTCGAGCCTTTACAGTATTATATTTCATTACAGCATGCTTCTGTTTCAGTTTATTTCCTATTTCTTCTTACTCTTATGTTTATTATATTTAGTTATTTACTTCTTATTTTACACTCTGATATAGGGATAAGTCTCTTCATAGATACCACTTAGAAGCCTACTTCAAATCGACATCCTCTAGAGTATGAGGAGCATTCTTGAGGTCTTGTGGGCAACTATCTTGGGGAACCAGTTTAGTGAAATCCAGGCCAAGATGTTATATTAATTTTTTTAGTAAAAATTAATTAATAAGTTAAAAAATTAATTACCAAGTAAAAATGTAAACTAGGGAAAAGGTTAATTAGTTGAAATAAAAATTCATAAAACACTCAAGGTTTTCTCCAAAATGAGTGGTTGAGGAGATTTCCAACCCAAACTCACTTTCCCATATACTTTTTTCCATATTGTGACCATTGAACCTTGAATGGTAACATTATGTTAATGAAAATATAATGATTAATTCCAAGACAACCCTTCTCTTCATGTATAAATACTAACACCAAAACAACTTCAAGACTCACCTTCCCAAAGATTTATTACATAAAACACTTCCATATTTTTACTCCAAGAATCCTCTCCCACTTAAAAAATCATATGTTCCATATTAGTAATCAAAAGGCCTTAATTATAATGAAGAAATCCTAGAATAAATTTATTTCCTTGATGTGAGTATCACTTATTCATAGTGTTTCATTCTTAATTTATAATATACTAAAATTTTGTAACCTTTCTAATATAATTAAATTAGTCTCATTAATATACTATAATTTCATTATATTAATTGGACCAAAAATATTCAATATTTTCTATCCACTATGAAAACAAGATAACATCGATCGTACCCATGTGTGGATTACCACCTCCATAAAATAAATGTTGTTCGTTTCTAATCACCTCCTATTATGGATGGTATCAGGGATGGATTTATTGAATAAATATGTTTTATATATCAAAATAGTATTCTTAAATGATCATTTTTCATATATCATCAATCAATACATTCATTTAGAAATGGTATCATTAATCAAGTGTATGGAAAACTACCACTTCCATGAATGATAAAAAAATTTATCACCGCCAATGATGGAAGGTACTTAAAATTTATTTACCGAGTATATTTGATAATTATGAAATTTTTTACGATTATAAATATTTCATACTATCATTTTCTAAATGCATTCCCTCACACAAGAAAATATTATAAAACAACATTATTTGGGTTAGTTTTACCACCGTTATGAGCAATATTGTAATGTTCATATCATAAATTATTAAGGATTTTTATATAATAAAAAATTTCATCATCCAACCCAGGTAAACCCCATACTTTTCACCCCAACCAGAATGCACCATCACCGAGGCGTGTTCCCGATCACCCAGGGGTTATGGCAACCTCTAGGGAATAAATGATTAATGGCAGGAATGATTTTACCTAAGATAAATAAACTACATTAGTGGAATAACAAAAGAGGAACACAATATAAAGAAAATAACCAAATAGAAAAACTAAATAAAAACTAAAAATAAAATTGAACTTAACATGATGACCAGAAATATCTCAGTGTGACAATGTGCGTCACTCATAGAACCCAAAACCTAAAATTTCACCAAGGTGGTCAAAACCAAGATGGAACCTTCACTTGAGGTTAAAAATAATAATAATGTATAAGTGTGGGTATTAAAACATAGTAGGCATTCCTAGGTAATCTATTCCTAAATTCATTTCCTTTAAATAAAATATCCGTCAAATTCATGTTCGAAATAAAATATATAAACCTATGTTTTTCACACATTTTCTCTTTAAATAAAATCATAGTCCATTTACCTTTTTATTTAAAACTAGTTTATTCAGCAATAAAGAGGTCTTATAATTTAAAGAAAGGGAGGGTAAGTGAAAGGAGTGACATTCTAATTTTATAAAATTGATTAGGTGTAACATATTTTCAAAACATTTACACAAATAATTTGAAAACCAATTACTCAGTTTTACCAAAGGAATATATCATAAAAAAGGCATTGGAAAAAAACCACTTGATAAGGGAAATGGAAAACATCTTGTATAAAACTAAAATATCTGAGGCACCTATATTATTCACCATTGATAAATTAGTTTCAAGAGTAACATGGGAGTACCTAGGAGCTAACATACTAAAACCAAATTCATCCTATAGGAGCGCCTAACGAAACTAGCTCGAATGCTCATTCATACCCTACGTAGCCTAATTGAGGGGAATAATCCCAAAGTAGAGGAAGGTTTGTACCAAGGGTCACCATTTAGAATGTAATACTAAACTAGATTAGTAAAAATTACAAGAAAATCCATTATATGTTCTAGGTTCCCATGTCATATCTAAAATAGGGGGATCCAAACAAATCAACCATGAAAAAAACACAAACATAAGCCACCACATGTGCCACACAACAATGAATCACACCCAAATCACCCATAGGAGTATACCCTTTCCATAAAACCATAAACACAAGATGGAATTACCATTTCAAAGACCTCCAAATACCATCAATATCAAATAATGAAGGATTCATGCCATAAGAGAAGCTTTCCAAAAATAACCATTGATTTAAAAGTTCTAATCGGGCCTCTTCCGGTCTTTGAGTAACAAAACATTTCCAAAGAAACCAAAACCAATTATAATTCCATTTCCCAAACATAAAACCCTATTTAAAAATCAAAAAAAAATATACCCAAAAAAACTATACTTTAGGAACCAAAATTTATTACAAAGGACAATCAGACATATTTTCAAACATTTGGTGTTTGAAATTTTGTTAAAACACATTCATAAAATACAATACAAGGATTAAAACACTTCATTTCATATCAAACAATTATTATAAGAATTTTATATCACCATTTATTAAAAAACATGGTGAAAAATAAAATAAATCAATGGTTCTTTAAATTTAGAGGACATTGCATTAGGGAAATTACCTCAAAAGGGATAGAATCATGTAGAAAAACCATAGTACTCGATGCCTTTGATGAATATCAAAACACACTTTCACATATATACACTTTTATATATATACACACCCCTTAATACAATGTACATATTCCCCTTTCTATAAGAGAATATGTTCAAGGAGTATATATATATATACATACCCATGTATATGTGCGCATGCCTACAAAGTGACACCAAACATTCTAATTAACCTATAGGGAAAAAAATCACCAATGGCCACAAATAAAATTGGAACAAATAGAGAGGTTAGAATAACCCAACCATTAACTATGGCGGGTGAGTTAGAATATAATGAAATGATTTTCATTTGCTGGAGGACATCAAAAAATTCAAGAATAAGTCCTAATAGACACATCACAAGCCCTAATAATGGAAGGAAAACAAAAAAAATTGGTCAACCCTCACCCTATGAATCATTCGAATAAAACGGGATGATGGGGAGACAAAACAATCACCAAAAATGGTATGAGAAGGGAGTCAGAGACTTTACCTCATTAGATAAACCAAGAATCCCAAAGCAATATAGTGGAAATACTCAGAGAATGGAGCTCCCTAGAAGGGGGTGGTGCGCACATGACAAGAGGAAGAGGGCAGGGCCTAGTCACATAAAGGGAATGGGACGGGTTATTATTTAGGGTTTTTTATTTTATTTTTAAATTTTTAAAGAAGACACGGTGCATGGTTTGGGTAACATGATTTGTAAAATTATGTGCTAACCATGTGTCCTCTACTAGGATCTCAGAGCACCATATAGGAGTTGGTCACACGGTTCGGACAAATATGCACCAACCATGCAGTTGGCTCTATCAAAAAGTTAATATTATATCATATGCTTACCATATGGTTTCAAAAAACTATGCACCTTAAAGGTAAGATGTGATTTAAATGCCCAAAAACTCTCATTTCAAGGGAAAACATCCAGAAGAGAATATAAGTCAATATCAACTCAAAAATAAATAAAATATAAAAAAATTCCATTTTGTGTGTTAAAATTCTCCCCACCATGACCTTTCTTCCCTGAGAAAGTCCCAATAGACTTGGTTGATCAAGTCCAAAGAAATCATGAACTAAAACCTAAGGCAAGACCAAAAAACTCAAATCCCAATAAACCAATACTTGCTTTCATTTAAAACCCAGAAATATGAAATATCAAAAGAAACTATGATACAAACCTCAAAAGAATCCAAAAATTCAAGGAAGACATCTCAAAAGAACAAGGATCTCAAAAAATAAATGGGTTATAAAGAAGATAATCACTCTTTTCTCAACACAAACCAACAAGGAACACCCCAACCACTAACATATAAACCATCAAATAAACACTTGATGGTCTGTTTGGGATCTCTAAGATCATCCATAACAAGACCCACTATCCAAGACAACCAACTACTTTGATTGGGGTCTGATGAGTAAGAAATAATATAGTTCCCCATTAAGAACACCTATATGTTTTTTTCATCATGATATCATCCAATGGTGGCCTCCCCACCATAATAGGACTCCATAAACACATTGATTTCCAAAACCGAAATAAATCTAGAATCCTAATCAAAAACAAATTCAAAGGGAAACGATGCACAAAAAAATGAAAACGACCATCCCATAACAACAAGATTAAAAATTTTCCAAAGAAGGATATTACATTAAAAAAATCAAAAAGAGATTACACAAAATCATTCTCCATACCCAAAAATAATAGATATCATTAAACACCATGTACAAAATAGAAAACATTTACAACCAAATAAACTTTAAAATAAACCTAGATCAGAACCCTACTCCTTCAAATGGGATTGGAGGTATTTTGAAGGGTTGGATCTGGCTCCACATCACATCTTAGAAACACCTCATAAAAACCATTTTAAGGGATGCAATTATCGATAGGTAGATTCTATATTTTTTAATTCTATAAAAGGTAGCTTCTTGTGACTCTACTTGCAGCATGGATGAAACACCTAGTTCTTAGTCCTAGAAGAAGTTGATGAGGGATTAAAAGGCCTCTTAATTATGTCACTAGTAGAAACAACTTCCAAAAACTTCCCATTCTATTTACCAAGAATCCCTTTACTAATTCTTGTGAATGAAGGGGGATTGGATACCTCGATCACCCCTCCAAAATAGCTTCAGCCCAAACAACTTGCATCACCATGCCAACAAAGGACGTTAGACAGAACTCTAACTCCATCTACTACAGATCAGGAAAAATATTAGACTCAAAATGTTCAGCCTTCAATTAATAATCCTCATTCCACTCTAAAAGATAATCAAATTGATCCTCAATGTAAATACTGAACTCCAACACCAAACCATATCCTTGCTTGAGGAAGCACATATCCATTGCCTTCCTAACATTTATAGCTTAGAGAGATATTATCAGATGAACGAGACCTTGGAAGTTTTCTTAGAGAGGTATTCCTAAGGATTGGTGTGAATGAAGAACTCCCACCACTTCCAACTCATACCTTTGATCATAAAGGTGTCAAAATTTACCTTTAGATACTCAGAAAACTCAAAGAAGCTAAAGATCATATCAATCTATTTCATCATATCTTCCACTTCAAAGGGATCTTATTTACCATAAAATAGAGGGTTAAACTTCTAAAACTCAAGAAGGATGTCCTTGGGTTCATCAACCAGAAGTTCCACTAACTGGAAAAAACCCATAGCTTCACCCCGAATATCCATCAAATATTTGTTGGTCGCATAAACTAAACAACAAGAAAACCAAGAACTCCATCAATTCCAACTTTTGATCCAAAACTTACCATAATCAAAAACCACAAGAAAAATTAAGACAAATTCATGAGTTTTCCCACGTATTTTTAAAAAATATTATTAAATAACACTTTGAATAAAAATTCCAAAATCTATACTCCAACCCATTCTATTCTACAAAAAAAATCCAATGAATACCATCCAAAAGACTAATTATTTCCATTCAAATCACTTACATAAACAATAAAAAATAATCATTTCATAAAAAATAATTTAATTAAAAAACATATATCCAAATATTTATTTGAATAAATATGAAAATACATTTATAATTTCCAAAAACTAAAACATAACAGTTTCAAATCCAATTATTTCACAATTTAAAACAAGGTTTTCAAAGAAATTTTAAAATCATGGAAACCCAATATAAAATCATGACAGATAAACTAGTGTATGTGGGTTACTTGGACATATGGTTAGAGTCCAAAGGGAAATCACCCAACCATCACGGATATAACATTAAGACCATGTCTACATACTCCACATGGATTTCTAAGCCTTGTGCACAGACTGATACCACTGACCCAACTCTTGATTCACATCCCTAAACACCAATCAACCACATCAACCAAATGAGCTAGAAAAAACCCAACAACTCATGGTAACCCAAGGTTCATCACAGAAAGTACTTTCTAGACACATCCTCATACCTACACCCTAAGTACTGATTCTCTAAATCATTCTATCTTGAAAACCCAAATAATAAGGTCCACTATGAAATATAGGTCCTCTAAGGAAATTATGAATCATATAACATTTTTTCATAAACCAACCCACATCAACCTTGAACCAGTCACCAGATCCATCCTATGACATCCCTGAGGCACATTCTTGATTTCCCCAAGGTCATAACAAGCACTAGAGAATCATAGAGTGATGGTGGGAACAATATTTTTCAAGATAAATAAACATAAGTACTAGAATAATAAAGGATAAATACAATATAAATAATAGAACCAAAAAGAATAACTAAAAATAAACAGAAAGTAAAATAAAACCAAACCAAATGGCCAAATAGATCTTTTTATGACCTCCTGGGCTATTCATTGAACCCAAACTAGAAATCAATCCACAAAGATCAAAACCAAGAAAGAACATGCATCTGAGGATAAAAAAATAAATTATAGGCATGAGTATTGAAATTCAGTAGGCATGCTCAAGTAATTTATTCCCAAATGAATTTTCTATAAATAAAAGATCCATAAAATTCATGTTTGAAATAAAATATATAAACATAGGTTTTCCACACGTTTTCTATTTAAAAAAAATCATGTTCCATTTCCCTTTTTGTTTAAAACTATTTTCTTTTGAAATAAGGAGGATTTATCATTTAAATAAAGGGAGGGTAAGTGAAAGAGGTGATGTTCTATTTTTAAAAATGGAAGAAGGTGTAAAATATTTTAAAATCATTTACATGAAACATTTGAAACCCAGTTACTCAATTTTACCAAAGGAATATATCATAAAAAGGGAGAATAGGAAATATCTATATAACAAGGGAAAAGAAAAATAACATGCATACAACAAAACCAAATGTCGCACCTATATTATCCATCATATATAAATGATTGATAAGGGTAACATGGGAGTACCTTGGAACTCAATGGAAAATATAGAACATAGTGAAATATGATTCATCCAATAGACACACCCAACTAGATTCCATCAGTTATCCCGAACATTCCGTCGTACCTTACCTTTCCTAACCGAGGGGCATAATCGCAAAGAATAGAAAGGTATGTAATATGGGTCAATAGAATGAGAATATTCCAAAACTCATGTAGAAAAAATTCTTGAATAAAACTATAGATATTCCAGGTTCTTAGTTCAAGAATAAAATTGGGGTGATCTAAACAAATCACAAGTATAATCCTTTACATGAGACACACAATAAAGCATCACCCCTGAATCACCCTAAGGTGTGTCCCTTTTCCTCTAAACTACCAACACAGAAGTAATTCCCATGAAAAGGACATCTCAATCCCATTATTATCAATCGATTAAATATTCACACCCCAAGAGGAGTTCTCCAAAAATATCATTCGATTTAAAAGTCCCAATCAGGCCCCTTCCATTATTTGAGTAACTAATCATTTCCAAGGATATCAAAACCAATTATAATTCCATTTTATAAAACCAAACCAAAATTTGAAAAACAAAACACATTTATAAACTCAAAACCATACTTTAAGAACCATCATTTAACTATAAATTCCAATAGGGAATATCATCAAACACATGGTGGGAAGGATTTTGTAAATACGATTTCATAAAATCCAATACAGGGAGGAAAACACATCATTTCATATCAAAAATATATTTTAGGAATTCTCTATCACTATTTATTAAAAAAACATGGTATAAAATACAAGAAATAAAATATTCCTTCCATTCAAAGGCCAATGTATAATGGAAACTTCATCAAAAGATGGATAACCAAGATGAAACACTTTATCACCTGGTGTCTTCGATGAAGATCAAAAAACACTTAAATATATATACACTCCTATATATATATCCCATAATCCGATGTACATATTCCCCTCCACATTTGGTAATATGTACAATTGGGATATATATATATATATACCTATATATATGTGTCAAACCCTTTGAGTATCCACATAATGTTCTAATTAACCTAGAGGGAACTAAAATTCCTCAAAGAACCCCAATAAAATTGGGAAAAACGGCAGAAAAAAATCAACTTCAAATAGTGGAAAGTAAACCAGAATGGATTGAATTTGTTTACCTTTACTGGTGGATGTAAAAAATGCACGATGATGTCTCGGTAGACCCATAACACACCTTGAAAATAGAATAAATAACAAAAATGGTCTAACTCTAACCCTAGGGTTCAGTTGGATAAAACAGTGTGACAAAGAGAGAAACAATTTCTAGAAATGGGATGAGGAGGGAACTAGAGAACTTACCTCAAAGTATTGATCAAGAAACCATAATAAATATGGTGGAAATTACTGCATAAATGGGTTCACCATAAGGGGGTGGTGCATGCACGGCTAGAGAAAGATTGGGGTTGGTTGTATTATGGGAGGGGAGGGTGATTTTTTAAAAAAAAATTAATTTTAATTATTAATTTTTAAAACACATCATTTGTTTTAGGTCACATGGTTTGGAAAACCATGTTCCAACTATACACCCTATATTGGGATCTTAGAGTGCACTATACAGGTTGGTCGCACAGTTTGGAAAAAAAGCTTAAAACGTGTGATTGGATCAATCAAAAATTACAGACAATATCACACTATTACAACACTATTTGGAAGATCATATGCCTTAACCCTACAACATGATTTACATTCCCAAAAACTAACATTTCAAGGGAAAACCCCCCATAAGAGAATAGAAGTGAATTGGAACTAAAAATAAAAAAATAGAAAATTTTCAGTTTGGGGTGCGAAAAGAATATCATGTAATAATAATGAATTTAATATGAATTAATGATTCTAGGAAGGGGTTCTAAATATTTTAAATAAATATTAATATATCACCTTTAGATTTTTAAACATGTCAAAAATATTTTATCACATTTTCTATTTTCTCAAACTGTATTCATTTATTTCGCTTAATGAATTTAAGAGTTACATAATAATTTTAAAAAATAATTATTCTATTTTTAAGTATCAGTTAATGATGAACTCAAAACTAATTAGTAAGAATTCACTCTATTATAATGATATTTTAATGAGAAAAACAAATTAATATTATTTTGTTAGTGAATATAATTATAAGTAATTTATTTTCAATGAATGATTATAAATAATATTTATAAAGTGAAATAAATTTTAATAAGGTCTAGAATTAATTACTTAATTTTGGTATATTCATTATATAGGAGGATAGATCAAATTCAAGTTAGTGGAAACTCCAGGTAATGGTTTTTTTTCAAATTTCTAACATTGAGAGAGGTTTTATATTATGGTCATAATTTATTTTATGTGGTGTATTTTCATCCTAGTTGAGATGTTAAATCATGAAATATCCTTAATTCGTCGAAATTAAAGTTCAATTTAATTGTATCTTCCTTTTAAGTGGTATTGAGTTGAATGCTCCTCCAAATATCTAAGTTTATTTGTCTCTCTGAAATCCATCATACTTATTGGATATTTCACACCATAAGTTTTTTTATATGGTTTATTCATTTCTATATTTCCTTAATATATAATTAATACCTCTCATTTCATGATACTTGATTTTAAATTTCATGTTATCCAAATTATTCTTATGTTACTGTTACTATAATTTCTTTTGGAAACTCTATTCTCATTAATTGACTGAAAATTTAATATTTTATTTACAAATAAATAACATTTAGGGGTTTATTTAGAACCTAAACATTGGATAACCAAAAAATGGAGTTAATATTTATATGATATCCCCACATTATTCCAAAATAATTTAAATAAATTATATCCTTTCACCCTTTGAAAAAATCATTAAAAGGGAAACTGTTTCCTCACGGGTTCATATTTAACAATCTCATAAAAGGTGATTGAAATACTCTCCCATGAATTATTTTAAAATTCAAGGAAAATCTTGGATTTTTTTAACCCATGAATTAAGATTTCATGTTGTAAAACATTTAATCCTTTACTTAAAAATTACTTTGGTTCGAATCCCAATGTAAATAGAATTTTTTGAGTTCATTTGTACCATCTTACTAACATATTCCCTCAAGAATAGGATAGGGGAATTAGATATATTCTGGTTAAGGATTTATAATGGAGGTCGCACCTCATTTCTATAATTTAATTTATGAGAATTAGAATGTCCATCCTGTATTAATAGTGATTTAATAGATTCCTTGCTAGGACCTGCTGAGGGGCCCATATTTATCTTCCATTTTTATGACAATAAAACGAGATTTCATGACAATCTCCCCAAACGATACCAATTTGATTTTGAGGGGCCACATGAGCACAAATATCCTCTTGGAAACCCATTCCAAAAATCATACCAACCTTATTAGTGGATTGGTTCTCAGTAAACTTGGCTTCTATTTTCTTCCCTTGTATACTTATGAAGATCCCCTAAACAACACCAATTTATTACATCCATTAGGAACCATCACCCTTAGGTGTACCCTGTAATGATGGGTCATCAATTCACCCAATAGTTACATCTAACATACTATGAAAAGTTTTTGTATAGGAAAAGGGTCATGATTCCACTGGAGAGGAAGTGAGGGAACCCCCGAAATCCGTAGCAGTAGCAATGCCCTAAACCTTCCTATCTACTCCAGACTCTGATTCCTTTGGGAAAAGGGGGAATAATTAATTGGCAACAAGGTGAAAAAATAAGTAGGATATGATGAAATAATTAAACTCCATTAGATTCATAAATATAAAAATTTCCCTACCAGCGGTGTGGCCTATCCCAGACTTGATTTACACATACTCCTTTGGATTCCAGATGATGTGTGTTGTCCTAATGGTGAAACACACTTCCATATATTCATCCCAATTGGATCCTTAGGAACTATGGAATTAAGAGGGGCATTCAGTTGGTCTACCAATCACTGATGATGGTGGTATCTCCTCTAGAAATGAGAGCATGTTAAAGGCTAGTGAAATTTTCGATGTAAAAACAAAAAAACCTATGTTTTTCTCATATAGAAAGAGTTTCTATATACCTTTTCAACTATCTACCTAAAGATGAATATTGTTCAGGAGGGACTTACAAAAGTCCAACTCAACCAGGAGATGAGTGAAGCTGGTCTACTATAGTAAGAGAGTGTGTTCATCAATGTGAGGGGAAAAACTGATCATGTCACGGATACATTTCAATGCATATGGGTTTTGGAATAGAATCATAAGTTAGGGAAGATGAATCCAAAATGTTGCATACTAGAAATCACAAACTCTATCAAAATCAACCATCCAATTTAAGATAATTAAGATTTGACTCTCACAATAGCATGAATATGATGGATATTAATAGGAAAAATCACTATCTTAAGAGAGGAGAATACTTAGATATCGATGATCCAGAACCTGTATACCCTCCAAAGAACATAGGACCATGTCGAGTTGAAATACCCCTCAAAAAATTACATTGATGGTAAATCTATACTAAATCTGGATAAAGGAATCTGATTATGGAAGGAAATATGATATTAAAACTTAGATACTAAAGTAAAAAATCACTATATATCCCTTGATAATGGTCTCCCCTTCTGTAAAATCAGAATTGGGGGAATCTATTTAAAATGGATAAAGGAATAAGTTTGGAGAAATGGGCCTCAGCTAATCTGAATCAAATAAAATTCAGGGTTTCATTGGATTGTCGTAATGTATAGGCTCTTCCAAAATCATCCCCAAAGAGGGGTTCAATGCCAAACATGACACTATCATAGGGCCTATATAGACTCCTGAGGACGGTCTTCTTCCCATTCTCATTTATTGAGTTGTGATTATTATTCTTCAACTTATTTAATAAAAATCAGGTACGGTATTTATTTTGATTGTATCATATGGTTATTTCTATATTTTTGGATTTACATTTCAACCACATGACCCCTTTATAAATATCCCTTTCTTTATGAATTATGTAATTCTTAAGGTATTTGGTCAAATAAAATTTCATTTATTTGATTTATAATGTTATTCATTGAGCTTCATTTTTCTAATTAAGATAAATCTTTCTATTTTCTATTTTATAAAGAAAAATCCCTCTTTTGAATTAGTGGAAAATTATGGTCTTAACTCAAAGATTCTTTATAAATGTATTTGTTTCTCATAAAATCTTAATGTTTTTAATAAAAAATATCATCTCCTTTAAATATGTTTTCCCTTATATTTACATGTTTGTTATTCCCCAAAAAAATATACTAGAATATTTATTCAATAATATAATCTCCAAATTCCCTTTCTCCTTTTTAAAATAGAAGTTTTACTACATCTTTAACAATGTGGGTTTTCAAAAAAGGAATTTAAAAATATTAAAAAAACATTTTTCATCCTTCCAAAATCAAATTTTTGGTGTTCCACTCCATATTTATTTTCGATAAGCTTTGTGTGTTTTCAAATATCCATGGTTTAAGATTTTATTTTAAATAATAATTTTTTAAAGTGTTTTCACTTCACCTTTATAAAACCGTTAAATATTTTTAAACACTCCACTGTTGAATTTTCTTTTCAATATTAAATATTTTCCAAATTATTCTATTTACATTCTCAAAAATTTCTTTTAAATTAAGTTGAACATCATATTTAATAGAAAAAATAAAAGTTTTCTTAAAATCATATGTATTTTAACTTCTATTTTTCATCAAAGGTTTATCTATCATGAAGTAATACTTTGATAACCCTCAATATGTTATCATGAAATGATTCCTTTTATACAAATAATATTTTTCACATCCTTTGATTTTTAAATTTCATGTCATGTGATGTTTTTTGAAAGGTTTAATGAACTTATTCTTTTCCCACATGTTCTTTATGATATGATGAATGTTTGATTTTATGTGGCACTCATGTATATGGATGATGGTGGGTGGGTTCCTATATCACCATCTAATTAATTAGTAAAGGTTTCATATTAAATTATACAAAGAATCCATAATGAAAACTATGTTGATAAATTATTAATATTTATTACCATTGGAAGATAAATAATTAATATAAGTTAATATTCAAAAAGGTTATTTTCTATAATATCTATTTTTTATATAATTTATTTTATTTTGAAAGATAAATATAAAAAATTTAGAAATTAATTTTTATTAAAATATAATTCAGGTTTTAATTTCTGACATAAAATTTTACTTATTATGAGTTTTTAAATTTTTCCAGAAAAAATTTATTTTTATTCAAAAAATGAAGGTTTTTTAAAAAAATTGTTATTAATTAATAATTTTGTAAGTGTGTCTTAAAAGATTAAAAAACCTTTTATGTTATAAAATATGTATTTAAGAAATAATATTATGAATTTTAAAATATTCTTTGAACTTATAAAACCTATATCAAACATTTTTCGAATAAATGTAAAATAGTACTTTAAAAAATCAGCCATTCTTTGAATCAAGTATTATAAATGTGAGATTAGGGTTCATATTACCATTAAATCCTCGTAATTTTTATTTTATTATACTAAACCAGTTTTTTTCATGGGAATTAATAATTTTAATAATTATGAATTACATATAAAATTTAATCGTAAAAAACTATTTCTAAAAACTACGTTTACATGTTTTGAGTACCAATATTAAAATTAACTTTCAAAAATATTATAAGTTTTATTTGATGACATGATTTTAGATTTTTTAATCATAAATTTCAAATTAGGTCAAATTTTCAATATTAATTTTAGCGGTCCATGTTTTTCAAGATTTTGAAATTGAGCAAAAAACTGGATTTTTACTTACAGGTGATTTTGAGGGGTAAAATAGTAATTTTACCCCAGAATATGTTTTCAGATAATTTCTCAACCAACTTTTTTTGTCATAGAATATGGTTTTTACCCTATGAAGGAAGTTTAGTGGTGTTGACACCCATAATTGTGCAATATGCACTTTGTGGTCGATGACTTCATAAGTTTCATGAACATGAGAAAATTCTCTAATATGCTTTGCATGAGAACCAGAATATTTAAGAATATGGGATTGGATTTTACTTTACAAGGGAATACACCATTTTTCTTATTATACTCACTTGAAATATTCCTTTATCCAAACAAATGGAAAACCCACTGGCCAACCAAGCCAGGGCTCGACCACAAGTTCATGTGGTTCCAAAGACAACCACACCCATTATAAGCCTACCTAGTCTAGCCAGAGGGTAGTATGAGCTATATTTCCCACAAGGAGTGCACCCATAGGAAGAAATTTAGAGTGCGTGAGCAAAGTGTGGGCTAAAATCTCACTGGGTTGCAGCCCATATAGGGGTGTGTGTAGGTGGTACAGGTGTCGAACCCCATTTGCATCTTGACCAAACATCGATTTGGGTTTTGATGATATACTAGAGGGAAGGAGCTATGGGATATTGATGTGAGACAAGAAGTTGTGGGTACTATTCACCAATTATTTTAAAAGCTGAATATAATGTGTGTCATATGATCTATGTGATCTCAGTCATGCATTGTAACCTCCTATAGTGCCTATCAAAGTGATTTGATCTTGAGAAGTTCTTATTTTAAATAATTTTATCCCATGCACTTCATCTTCAACCTCTTGATTCCATAGTTTGATTTCATGACCCACACCTAACGCTCGATCGACAGTATCGTTGTATCACTTAACATCTACTCCTTCAATGAAATCCACAGGAGCCCATGACTACCAATATGGATGTCCCTATGATTGACATCCTCCATTCATCCTAGACACAAGTCACTGCATGAAGTTCTTTGATCACATGAATAACCAAATAACACACGACCGCATATCCATCGTGCCACCATGTTATAGATCTACATCTTGAATGAATGGATTTTTTTATAATAATAGAATCTATTATGAAATAATCAATCACAAAAATCCCACCATAAGAATCATCAGAATGTCATTGGAAATTCTACTGATTCCTGAATCCATTGCATGATTATCTTTTTATCGTGCGATCTAATGAAGAAAATCACTAAATCCATCACATGAATTTTATAACCATGTGAATCTTTTGTTTTCTACATTAATTATTTTTTGAATAAATCGATATCATTGAGAGAATATCCAACAATCATGAAAAAGGTCATCACATAAAAAACAATCATGTTAATCCCACTGAGGAGCCATGAAAGGAAGTATTGTAAATAAAGAATGATGATCTAGAGAGGAAATTTGGAGGGAATCGATGATTCTCATGAAAAGAGTGTATCATTTCATAACAAGAACCTCCTATCATCTTCGTGATGGGATATTGCGGTGCCCTAAATTTGGACGTGTGAAGTCATCTAAGCTTCACTACTTCAACACCCTACATTCCAAGGCATGGCATCAGGAATACAAGTGGTCAAGCATGGGACCTGTAACGATCACGTGAAGTTCTTGTGGCTATCCAACATGCCATCACGAGAAACCATCTCACCATTGCATGATTATTTATACAAAAATCTCACACTGCCAGAAGTGGTTGCATGCGACATTATTCTTGTGAAAAGTGTCATCAACCTTGGCCTTAGACGCCTATATAAACCTTACTCCCCTTATTAAAAACACATGTTATAGAAAAGATGGGGAAGTGTGGAAGGATAATAGAGGAATAGAGTGTGCTGGCGATCATCCCTGGAGAACCTCCTCAGGTGATCGCATGAACCTATCATATGATCTCTTGAAGATCTGGTGATCACATGAATAACTTGATTTCATGTTAGTCCTGATTCATATGGGGTATTCACATGATCACATGATACCCAATTGGTTTAGAAACTACACCAATAAGGACCTTCAACCATGATTACATTCTCGATGTACAACCCCTTCACTCATTTGCAATATCTCCTTCAAAGCATTCCTTCGGATCACAAGATCACATGAGTAATAGAACATCATGTGTTGTGATAATATTGGACATCAAATGAGTGGGACATCAATATGGGTGTCTGCAATAAAACACTAATGGGAATCAAAACTCTCAGTATTGAGATGTCGTAGATCCTTTTCTATATAACCCAAACACCACGGACATTCACCTCATATATCACGTTCCCTCCTTCTCCATATAGCTTCCTCCATTTCTCTTGCCACGACATCAATAGAAAATCCTTATCACACTGACAAAACCATTCATAAAACCCATTTTAGGTTATGAAAATTTCATGAATAAGGGATCTTCATGTGAATCCATCATATGGTGTGCCCCTTGAAAATGGCCTTGATGCACATGAGAAATCCATTGTAATACCTCCATTTTTTATATAATACCTTGGAGGTTAGACTATGGAATGAACCCTTTAACCATGAACTCTCCTTCTATGAAGATAATATCCATGTTCCCTTATGGTTTAATCCCTTTGGACATGAAGATTCAACATTTTGGAAATCATAGGATCATTAACTAGTCTACAACATCCTTCTGCGTGATTAAATAAAGTTCATGCAATTACAATATTCTCCACTGATATTGTGATGTATTTGGGTATCCTTGGATGTGTCAAATTGATTTTAATACATTACTTGGATAATTCAAGTTGCTTACGCAGCAGCTAATTAACATGTCACCAATTACTTGTGAGAACCCAAAGACAATCTAGGTTGTCATGTGGCAGACTATCGGTATTCTAGTATTGTAAAGCGATATCCCCTTAACATGTCATCATGGTCATGTGATAGCTTAAAGGCATTATAGGTTAATCATCATAGACATTTATACTTTGATTATGTGAATCATTTCGGACATGCCTATTGCGGTGAAGAAAATACATTACACATAAGTCACTTTGATCATGCGGCGGTCTATGGACAATTCACTTTGATCATGAGAAGATGTCTTAGAAAATTAAATCGATCATACAAATACATTTAGGTCAAGTCACATTGATCATGTGATATTCTATGGACAATTCACTTTGATCATGAAAATACAACTCAGAAATTTTATTTAATCGTGATAAAGACCCTGGTCATTTATACTTTGATCATGTGAAAGATCTTAGATGTGTCAACTTTTATCAAGAGAATCATATTGTAAATTTCAGGAAGACAGCCTTGGACATGTCTCCCTTGTCTGGATGACACCCCAAACATGTCAGCTAGATAATCAAGACATGTCCAGTGTAACGACCTGAAATTTTGAATAAATCTTGTTTCCTAATTTTATGTGTTATTTTATTTTATTTTTATACTCAACAAAAATGTTTCATTTGATAACATGAGTATAATTAAAATGAGACCGTTGGGTTTTGACTGTTATATGACCATTGGTCAATATGATTGTTGTAAACTAAACGTTTTGATTATTGTCTCTAAATACAAGTAATCTTGGTTAATTATTATAGAAAGAAGGTTCGATGGTCTCACCCAAAAGTCTTGGACCGATTGAAGCCCATCTAACAGAACTTGGGAAGAAGGTAGCACCACTGGGCTTTGCTCTGGACCAATCCCAAGTCGAACTTCATCGTGTGAAGCTAGAACGGAATCGCCTTCACGAGAAGTTCAAACTGATAGAAATTATTACACGTGCGATGTTGGCCTAGCCTCCCTCGGATTCTCTCACCTTAGAACACCTTACACTTAGGTCCTATGCTAGCGTGATAAGGGGCTATGTAAGGAGACCGTAACTGCCTTGTGTAATCCTTTGTTTTAAATAAAAATTGGGATTTCTTCTTATCATGATTTTTATGACTTTTCAAATGTCCGGATAAATATAGTATGCATATTTTTGGTGAATTTTAGAGAATGCATATTTTAAAAAATGTATATGTAAACCTTAAATAATTAAAAATTTGTAATGATTTTTGAAAAATGGTCTTCTACAATTATGTTCAGTACGAAATTTAGAGTCTAATAAGATCAACTTAATTTTTGATGAATAGTAAATTATGAATAGTGATTTTATGCTTAGGATTAGTAATGTGACCAAATGGATTAGTAATCTCACTTAAAGAAAGTATTAATATAATCTAGGAACCTTGATTAAGTAATGTGATTCAATAAAATGGTTGAAAACGGTTTCATAAATTATTATTCAAGTATTAGTTTTTCAGATGAATAGTGTTTTTTAATTAAAAGTTAAATTAAAAATATTTAGAAAATTATTTTTATAAAATGGATTTCATTTTTGAACTGAGAGCATTGATATTATGTTATGGTAATTTTTTGGGGATTTTTCTAAAAAAAATGAATTTTCGGTGAATAGTGTATTTATTTAAAAAATCAATTAAAAATATTTAGAAAATTATTTTTATAAAATGTGGTTCATTTTTGAAATCATAGCATTTATATTTGGTTAATGTGAAATTTTGGGATTTTTCTGAGAAAGATGAATTTTTTTAGTGAATAGTAAAAATGCAGTTTTAGGGTTTCGGTATGTTTAATGACATCATAATTGTGTCATGATGATGTCATGAGATATTTTAAGGATTGTTCGGACAAAGGTGATGAATTATTGTATTGGGGGCCCCATGTGGCCTAACTCCATGGTAAATTCCATGGGAGAGCACATGGTTTTGAGAAAAGCACTTGTGAGGTGTCCCGTGGCCATTAATGCCTTGTCCCCTCACTTTCCCTATAAATACCCACCCTTTACTCCTTTAGTTTTCACTCCCAACTCTCCCCCAATGATTTTCTGGTCTCCTTACCTCCCAAGGTGCCCCCAATCCCTCAAGGTCCAAATCTTTGAGTTTTAAGAGTTACGTTTTAAGGTAAGGGATCTGACCTCTCTCTTTCTTTTCAAGTAATCTCTTTTATATCATTCCTTTTATACTCCATGTTCTTATGTTGGAGGATGTTCTTATATATTCATATTACATCCCTTTTCATGTTCATATGATGAGAGACCCCATCTTTCTCTCGTCAATTTGTTTTAATAATGTTTAAGTGACGCTGTTAGGCTGCCGAATTTTTAAGGGGATTCTTTCACCCTTCTCATTCTTTTCAAAATTCTACTTTCATGTCAAGTTTTTAAAGTTATTTTTTTATTATTATGTTGGGGTATGATCTCTATATCTATCATAATGAACTCTTATTTTCACATGATGAGAGACCCTATTTTATCTTTTCAAATCATTTTTTTGAAGTTTAAGTGACGCCGTTAGGCTGCCGAATTTTCATAAGAGAAATCTATTTTTTGTCTTCCTTCCATGTTTTTCATTTCAAATGGTATGTCCTTAAAATTTCAATACCATGTTTATATATCCTTCTTATTCTGTCCCTCTACTGTTTTATGGGTCATTTATGAATGTTTGACCCATGTCCCCTGTCCTTTCAATGTTTTCTAAAACCCCGAAACATAGTCGTTATGTTGTAGAATTTTTCATCTCAAAATGCCTCTCTCTTTTCTCAAAATTATTTTAGGTTATTAAGTGAATACTCAAAGCTCTTATTTCTACAGGGTTATTCACATATATATCAAAATGTTCTATTTTAAATTCTGGGATTTACATACATGAGACCCGCTCTCCCCTTCTGTGGGTTTTAATGTGACGTAAAGATCATGTCTTTAAAGCAGTTTTTAAAACGTTATGATTATGAAATGAAACCCATTTATTTTATGCTATATGGGTTATTTATGAAATTTTTTATGATGATATATGTGTCTAACATTATAATAAAGGAAAATTTAAGGGTTTTCCCTGATAGCGCTCCAATGCATTGGGTAATGATGTAACCACTAGAGATTACAATTTTCACGATATCTCGGTGAATAACCTTGGTAATTTTCAAATGACACCTTGGGGATAGACCTTGGTGATATGTTCATGATTGTCCATGTTAAATGATGTATCCACATATTCAAGTTATGAAAAATGTTATTTTTATTAAGAAATGCATCATGATTTCTTTCTCATTCCTTAAAGTTCTTTTCATCACCTTATTGAAGTATCTCAAGTTCACATGTAAAATGTTTCTCTTTTTCCCTTAAAAGGCCTTATGCTCACCCTTTCTTTTTATGTATTTCCCATGGTTATGAGATGCAGTAATGAACCTAGGATTAACTTAAGGAGAATCCTTTCAAGTGTTTAAGAAGAATATTTTATGTTGTTTTCATGTATTATGTTCCTGGTTTCCAAGACACTAAACCTTAAAGATCCTCAGTTTTGTGTAATGTAATGAAATTTTATGTTATAAAAAGGTGGGATGCTATATCCAGCAGACAACCAAGACTTTTCAGGTAGATCCCCAAGGACATTTCAACTTCATCCGGTATGAACACTTATAATCATTCCAAATAGACTCTTTCCATTAACCTTTGTCTATATTCCTATTTTATAAGGGTAGTGTTCTTAAAGGTATAGGGTTACACACTCATACGACCCTATTGATGTCATGCTCTTGGATAGACCATTCATGGCTATCATCTCTATTTATATATTAGTTGATAGAAAATGAGTATGAAAACGGTATCAATCCTATTATAATTCCCTATCATTCCTAAAACCTGAGAGATAATCAAAATCTCTCAGAGTGTGATCATTAAACATAACCCATCAACATATTAGGGGGATCATTGAACTATGAGGAATCTGATCCATACCATAATTAAGATATGTAGGACACATGCCTATAGCCCAACCTCTAATGGGTATCCACTTCATTGTAAGTCTCTTCATGTCAAAAACATTCCTAACTTATTATTCTACCATCCTTCCTTTTCAATTAGTGGATGATAAGTGGGATCATACACAAGCAACTCTTTAATTTTAATCATTGATCATACCTTCAAATACCATAAACCCCTCAGTGGGTTAAGGACACACTGAACTATGAGAACTCTAATTCCTTCCATAGCCAGGATACATAGGATTACGTTATAAGACTCTGGCTCAAATGGAAATCCCCCTTAGTTTGAGTCCCTCTATGTCTCTGACATTCCAACTGTTGGGATAAAATTGTCCCATGGGAAGGTTTTTCTTCTTCACCCACCAGTCGGTTGACGAATCAATGAAACTATGATGAATCTTGATTCCTAATATAAGAAAGATACATAGGATACCCTCCTAAATCCCAATATACATACCATATCCTCCGTAAGATGTGAAATAATTCCTTTTAATGGTAAAATTTAATGTTTAAGGCCCAAATAGATATTCTCTCATACAATGTGTCTGATCTTCTGTTATCTTTTATTTCTCACTCTAATCAAGAATCATGTAGTCTTAGACACTGGATATGACTATACCAATAGTGTGATGAGTATTACTCATTGTGGGATCATCATTGGGACATAAGTATGATTACATATTATTTTCTCATGATGGTCCATACTCCTGAAGAGGCAATCTAGGGCAACAATATATGCATAAGTCCCACCCATGGACCCTATTGTCATATCTCTCGGGATATAGATGCTCATAATGAGAACTATATAGAATTTTATTCCTATAATTATAGAATATATAGAAATCCTCTTCAAGGAGAAATCCTTATATTTACATCTTTACCATATAACGTTAAACTACATGGATCAGTCTAGTCACATGACCTTAAACTATGATAACAAACAATGTGGGTTTTGGTTCCTATTATAAAGAAGATACGTAGGATTCCACTTAGAGGTTCAATCCCACATCCAAGACACCTTCCACGTCCCTATATGAAAATACACTCTAGAGTTTCCAAACACAGTTATAAAATAAAACATCATAAATAAATAATAGAATGGTGGAGAACCCATGATATTCACATGGTCATTAAAATCAATACATGGTCTTAATAAAGTTATTAACATTGGGAAAACCAGTCCTATTTCACGAACTAGTAAAAACTTCATGAACATATCTGAAATATATAAGAGAGTCCCAAAGTATGAAATAATCCCCCCTATACAAAAGGGTGTGATGAGACCGACCTCCCATCCTCTCGGCCAATGTGATTTCTTAATCATCATTTGGTCTTAAACCCCAAAGGACCACCCACCTTTGGAGAGAAGGTCCATGCTCATTTTTTAATATGAGAACCATAGGGAGTTTCTATTAAAGAAAAATATAGTAAAACTGATGAAAGCAATTGTTCAATATATTCAACAACTCTCACAACTATGCATTGGGAAAATAACTGTTCTGGATTTTCCAGGAAGTAAAATAGTGAACACGACATGAAATATTTTAACAACGTCATCCATTTCACAGGTTGAAAATGATAGACTTTCTAGTTCCCATCGATCCAGTTTGTTCTTCACTTTTCTCATAAAAATGGAGAACCTAACACTTTTTTACTACATTGAACCATGCATTAAAATAAGGGACTAACTCATTATACTTTAAATGTGAAAGTAATTTATTGAATATATACTCTTTGTTGACCTCCTTGTTTTAATGATTACTAATCATTATTCTAATGATATTATTAAGTTTTATGTTTTATGTACATATTTTATAATCTGAGATTTGTGATGAAATTTCCTAAGTATGAGTAATAGTTGTAGTTGAGACACTATTAAGGATGATTCACCATAAACATTGACCCACCACCAAGTCGACACATCGCCAGACATATCTCACCTTCAACATGGAAAAACGAAAAGTCATGAAATAATTCACTGTCACATATGACACCACTATATATAATTCATCACCAAAGAATATTTTTTGATAAAATATGAGACAATGCTAGCTTTGTGTCACCATTATAATGAGGCACCGCCAGAATTTGAGACACCTTCAGATCTAGTCATCACCAAACTAAGACACAAAAACTATTTCTAAATTATTTATTTCGAAATAAATTATTCTAATGGATATATTATGGATTTTAAATCCAAAAATATTTTAATAATTGTCTCCAAAATTGTTGTATGAATGAATTAAAGTATGTACCAGCCCTTAGTATGAGGAAGCAGGATATCTGGATTCATGTCCATATTCTTCTTACTATTTTAGTTAATAAATGAATAATTTTTCCTCATGTAATTTATGAAGAGATGAAACATATGTGCTGAATGTTTTTACATGTAAATGGTAGATATGAACCATGTTTCAAGAATAATAAGCGACTAAATTCTACATCATTCTCTACTAAACTGAGGAAAAAACTCTCAATACACATCCAGTGCCTTCCTACAATCAAGAACAGAAGTGTCGGTGACACTCTGTTTTACTGAATTTTAAATAGCCCAACTCAATCTACAATTTCTAAACACGTTAAAGGTGTAAAGAGCTTAATTTTATAACAAACTAATATTCTCTATCCCTTCATAGTTTTAGATCTATCATTTTTTTTATTTATTTTTACATTATGAGTAGTGTGTCATACTCAGTTTATATTCACACGCACTGCATCCTACTAAAAACTGAAAGATACTCTAATATATTCTCAAATATATTTTTATCATTCATACACCCACATAAAGCTATGAAAGAGGTCCCATGTGACCTGTTTCTTTTATAATCTAATGTTTAACCATGAAAGAAGTTGTGTGTGACCTAGAAAGTTGTATATTGTTGTAAAAATTGATCAAGGTTGTGGATCAAACTATTTATTTTTATAAACTACATGGTGGTAGGTGATCACCAAGTGGTGAGTACGAATTATCATCTTGAGACTGAACCTCTTGTTTTCAAAATACTTTTTCTTACTCTTTTACTATGAATTTATTCTATAAAACTGAAAATTGTTTTAAAATTTAAACAAAAGATATACATTGATATTTAATCTTAATTACTGTTTATATAATATTTTAATTAGAGAAATTGATTTAAAATGTTTGAGTAAAATTTTATATTATTTAATCATGACCTAATAAATCTTCAAAGAGATATTTTAAAATATTGTAACTAAAAACAATCTGATATTTTGTCTAACTAGTCCATTTTTAATTTAATTGGTTGAATCTATTTTAAATCGTTCTGAATATAAATTTTTATTAAGTACTCAGTTCACCCCCACTTGTGATACTCACTCTGGACAATATTTGGTATCAAAGGAATATTTTCTTTGGTATCAAAGTTTTAAAAATCATTTTAACTATAATTTTAGTTAAGATTTAAATATCTCAAATTTCTATTGTTTATAAAATTATTTCTTTAAATGGATTCTATACAATAAGGTTCTGATACTAAGAGACCTACCTTTTTTCAATGCAAATAATTATTCTCACCAGAAAAATATGATGAAAATAAATTTAAGAGTATGGGTTTTGAAATTTGTATTTCTATGGAACATAACTATTCTATACCTGCTACCACTTGAAAGGACTGGTGTGATCATAAAAATCATTCCTATAATAAAAATTTTGAAGTAATGAAAGCCATATACTGTGTTTTAGGATCTAAAAAACTTAATAGAATATCTTCTTAAAACTGCATATGAAATTGAGGATAACTTATCTATTGCAGATGAGGGAACAACTTATGTTAAGGAGATTAGGCTAAACACATATAATATTAAGTATGACAACTTTAAGATGAAGCCTGATTAACCTATTTCTGAAATGTGCCTCAGGTTCAATGGGATTGTGAATATAATGAGTTCATAAAGGAATCATATATCCAATAAGTACCAGATCATATAAGTACTTAGATGTCGATTGGAATGTCCCAAAGGCCTTCATTTTTTATTATTTTTGATAATACACCTTTTAAGGGGTGAGGTGGAACCTCTACAAGGCGTGAAGGCTTAGAGAAAATTACATGACCCATAGGTATTAGAGGGAATCACCCAGAAAAGGCAACTCAGAACTACTCCTCCCTAGCATATGTCACGATATCACCACTCCACTTTCACAGGGCTGGTCAGCTAACTGTCCTATGCATAGCTACACAGGCCAGGTACCAATGGGAAAGCTACCTATCAAAGAGTTTGTTGTCAAACTTATGATGTATGAAGATGATATAAAGTTAAACCAAGAATATTATGAATATAAAAGATAAAATTTGTAGCCTTTAAGAATAATTCATCTAGACAAAAAGAAAAGCATAAAGTTCAAGTTTCTAGATCAAGTGATACTGATTCACAATTGGATATTGATGGCTCATCTAGCCAGAATTTTTAAGAAATTTTATAGGAAGAAAATGTTTACCAAAAATCCAAAATATAAAGGAAAATGTGAGTATAAGGGAACATAGAATAAAGACTAGAAAAATAATGAAAATGGGGTCATCTGATATGAGTGTAAGATGAAAGTTCATGTAAAGGATGACTATGAAAGAATCAGGTTATTCTTTGAGGTATGCATATTTCCTTTTTAGTTTTTACTTAAGAAAATAGAGGGAAAGTGGTCGATTGGTTGGCTTTAGGTCTATTACAAGACATGAATGGGAACTACATGTTTTGTACCTATAGGTACATGCCATGTATGGAAGGCTGCATGCAATGTAATCCAAGTACACGTCCACATAATGGTCCGGTCATAATTTTTATGGACAAGGCATGTAGTATAAATTACATGTCGTGTATTTTTTTAAATTTATTATTAAGTCATGAAGTATTTCATTTTTTTATACTGACAAAAATGAACCTCATTCGATGAGCAGTGCGCCTAGGAGAATCCGAATGGGATTTTGCCTCCAGTTTCATCGTCCAATCTCTGATTCAAACACCGTCAGATCCTTTGGAATCCCATTAGTGAGAAATCGATTCCTATTAATCATTTATTCCTGTTTTAGTCTCTCGATTAAGTTATCAAGGGATGATTTTTTTCTCATTTTGTATATCTACACCGTTCTAGGTCAAATCAAAGATTGACACTAGATGAGGAGAGTCATACTATGATGAGGTAGGTAGTCTTGTACCTTTATCTCAATTTTGATTTGTTTATATGTGTATTATTTGCATTTTCCCATGTTTAGGGTGTATCCATAAATGGAAATTGACCCTTTTTGTCACCTAATGATGATTAGGTCATGATTTTAATTGATTTAAGCATGATTGAACTTGTGGGTGTGATTAAGGGCCAACTCGTGGGTGTGTTTCCTTGGAATGATCATTTATGTACATTTGGATGAGGTTTCCTTTTATGCATGCCTTGTTTTCACTTATTGGTTTGTTATGTATGAATTATATTATAATGGAATTTCAATTGTGGTAATTGTGATTGATTTTATTAACGAGTCTGTGGTTAGTAATTTCCCCTTTTCCCTATGATATGTCAATTATCATGTAAGCCTTGTGATAGTTTAATTCACTTATTTATTGATATATGTGATTCACACATGAGTTTTTATATTTTAACCATGTAATAGTATACTTTGCATATATTTTTTAATATGATGAAATGTTGAAACACCGAGCTTGGACCTGATTGATTTTTTATGCTTATAGGTGATAATTTTTTATACTTATGAAAAAGGATTTTGTTATGAATGTGGGAAAGGATTTGTTACACCTGTGGGAGAGGATTTTTAATGCTTATGGTAGAGGATTAATTAGTCCTAAGGGAAATGATTTGTTTATTCCTACGGGAAGGGTTTTTTTATGCATGTTGGAAGGATTTTGAATAGATTATTGAAATGTAATGATATATGACGCCCCTTTAAATGCAAAACACAATCTTGGATTTGGTCTTCACTTTATTTTTTTAGATATAATTTTCAGGTATTTGTTCAGTATTATTTATACAGTGAATTTAAGGGTTTAAAATGGATCTCAAGACCTATATAATTCAATGTAATTTATTGGTTGAACTGAACATAAGGAATGAAAATGGGAAATAAGACTTCCAGGATCTTTTAATTTTGAGTAATTTCTAGTTTAATATTTTTATTTTTTGTACACTACTTGTTGCATATACTCACTGACAGATTGGAACAGATCTTTTGTGGTTACCTACCGGGATTTATTTCTCACACCCTGTTTGGGTCATGCTCTTAGACCCAAACATATTATATTGTTGCAGGTGTTGATAAGGGAAATATCCTTTCTATATGTACTTGAGATGTTGTTTAGGATCCGAAGAGCATGGGATTGAGATGAGGCTTTCTATGCTTATTATTTTCCTTTGTTTCTTTTTTTTTGGAACATATATTGTGTATTTATGCATTGTACTTGTTTTAGTTTCTTTCTTAGAACATATGAAATGTTGAATCATCTTTAGTATGCAATGATGATTGGTTATTTATCTTTCTAGTCTTCCATATTTTATTTTAGATGTATGTTTTTTACTACTTCTCCTATTTTTTACTCTTATTTCATTATGTCACACTCTGCCAATGAGGGTATAGTTTCCCCACTATCACACCCTTGTCCCTCACTACTATTTGAAAGCCTCTGGAGTTTGGGGAAATGCACTTGAGGCCATGTGGACAACTGGGAATGGGTCACCAGTTAAGTGAAACCCAGATTTGGGATGTTACAAAGTGTTATTAGAGGAGTTTTCTTTTTTAGTTTGTCTTACTTTTTAGCGACATTAGAAAGGGATATGAAGAAAACTGAGTTTGGTAATTAGTTGTTCCTAGGATTATCTACCTCGTGTATTCGGAAAATCCAAATTACCTCAAATTGAACTGTGATTTTTAGATTTTTAGCTATTACAGTTGATTCAATTTCTGCAGAGACCCGAAGCTTGACATTCATGGAAATTACATTACTTTTTCGGAATATCTAATATATAACAAAAAAAGACACACAAGGACCGTAATAGTTTAGTGTCTTTGGAAACATGGAATATAAACTTCTAATCATGTTGAAAGATCTTCAACATCTCCCATAACGATCCTCCCCTTTTTGTTTCCTTACCTAAAACCTTTCTTTTAATCCTGGGGGAAAAGAAGCATAAAAAGGGTGAGCTCAAATGCTCAGTAAGGGAAATAATGGAGAAAATAAAACAAACCATATACATTTGAACTTAAAAACATGAACATGATATTTAAACATCAAAATTTTGACAAATGACATAAAACATGCCAATACGTAAGGCATAGATCATAGTGGATGATAAATCATGATAAAATAGTATAGGAATAAAGCATGTAACTGTGGCATCCATTAAGCGCATGTAATGATTTCCATAGTATCCAAGGCATTACTGCCATGACCATCTGAGTGGACAAAGTCCCTTTCTGAATCGAGTTCACTCCTCGTTTCAGTCCTGTAACACTGAACCGGATTAACTTACCGTTCCATCCATGTCTATATCATGAGATATAAATCTTTACCCAATGCATTGGAGGGAGATATAGGTCCCACCCATCTCATGATGAAATCATTCTTACTTGTGCCACAAAATAAACATACATCATTCATAATAACCCAATAAATAAAATGGGTTTCATAAACATCATCCCACCATCACATAATCTATATAAAAGAAATGCATATCATTTCATAATAAGAAAAGTGAAGCCATGTAAATAATAGAGACATGTTATTTGAAACATACACATATGAAATAATGTCATATTAGATGAAAAATGGTTTTGATAAAACACTTGAAATGAATTCTTGAGGAAAATATCCTTTCTTCTTCAAAATCAATCTCTTTCCACAAAATTTCATGCAATTTTAAAAGAAAATGATTTTGTTGAAAATAGTCATGAAATCATTTGGAGGAATCTTCATGAAAATAAGGCTTTATAAAAACCATAAAAATCCTTTCATGACGTATAAACTAAAAAAAACATTCTTCTCGTACTTTTGCCGGAAAAGTCAAAAAAGTACCTTGTAATGTAAACAAAAGAAAGATTCCTTACATACCATGTAGAAAAAGTCAAAAATGGTTAAAAAGGACTTTAAAGATACATGAAAATACTTTTATAAAACATGTAAATGGATGGTAGAAATATACCCAGTAAATACTTACGAATAAGCAATCTCGGATAAAAATGAGATTTTCAAAATTATCCCTTACCTTAGGTCTGATATGCTTCGTATGGATCTGAACCTCCTGTATAATGATTTAAATAATTTCATTGACTTATTACAGTATCATATTCATTGTTATGATATCATATATGGTTCACTTATGACTTTATATTACCCATTCTTTTAAAAATTAATGTTAAAGTAGCGTTTGGGTAAAATCGTTTCATTTATCGTTCGTGTTTTAACTTGTAATTATTCATATGATTACTTATATCATGGTTAGTTACATCCAGAATGTAAAACATGATTTATATATAATATATATTCAGAATATACATATATATAATAGATCGATAAATGGAAAGAAATACACCATTCATGGGGACGGTAGGTCGTACGTACGCATGAACGCTGTTTTCGTTTCCTTATTGAATTGAATAGAATTAAGTAGATGACATACATATATATATACATAAATATAGTATCATTATTATGTCATATATTTCATGATTACTTATTATATATACTTTATAATCATTCATGAATGGTTAATCATTGATAATGAATCTCATCGCGTCGTGCACGAGCGTTGATATCATTCCCATGATCGTGGAATTGTATTGAATTGTATGTATAATATTTAAGAATCAATATAACTTTACAATAATCATATATAGTCATTATTTACACCATTATACCCATCCAAGTAAGGTGGTGGTGGAAAATAGATTACACCATGGCGTGGAGATGGTATTTAGTACGTACGCACGCGCGGTGATTTCGTTTTCCGTATGATGGAAAAATGGTGAAATAGGGTTTTTTCATAATTATAATAACATATCAGTATATTAGTGATACTGATGTTATTACTTCATAATGAAACAACTAAATAAGAAGAAGTGTAAGGAGAAATAAAGTTGAAATAATTAGTAAAGAACATTACCTCTTCTTTGAAGCGCCTCTTTGAGACCTCCTCTTAGGGCACTAAAATTGGTCTTTGAAGAATACCAGGACCTATAGGATTTTTCTAGGGAAGTTTAGAAGATAATTGTTCCGGTTTTAGTCGAGCTTTAAGGCTCAAATTGGTGTGAGGAAGAGAAGGAGGAGTTTCCCTTTTATAAGGGAGGGGAGGGGCACCTTTGGAAATCTTAAAAATATTAATTTATAATAAATCTAACCCCACTTAAAAACATCCAAAAATGA
Source organism: Viscum album (assembly GCA_963277665.1). NCBI lineage: Eukaryota > Viridiplantae > Streptophyta > Magnoliopsida > Santalales > Viscaceae > Viscum > Viscum album. The sequence continues at coordinate 417,218,654 of OY728123.1, read as the reverse complement.
CTCATATTAGAATATTAGATGATATGGGGTTGTAATATCATCAAAAAATAAAATTTAGACATGTTAGGAAATTATTTTAAACAGTATCAACTTGATTTATCCTTAATCAATTTAATTTTATTTGTGGTAATAACATTCTAAATTTTAAATTATAACAAATAATTACTTATTTGTTGTGAATGTCAATAATTGTATACTTTATAAAATTTTAGACCATATAAATTTAAATTTATAATTTTTATATATTTTTTTGATTTTTAAACAATTTTATAATATGTTATTTTTATAAAATAACAATAGGGTCAATTTTGTCACTATTCATTTATTTGAATTTAAATAAAATTTATACAGAAGATATGTTCGAAATAAAAGCTTTAATAGATTCATAAAAGGTCATATGTATCTATAAAATTAGTGGATAACATCAAATAGTTAATATAATATTTATTTTATTATTTTTAAAACCATTTATTTGGTTTTTCTCTTAATAAAATAATTACTACAACATTTTTGTATAATTATTTAATATACATATTTTTTCATTAAAATTAAAATTAAAATCATATGATGAAGATAAATCTATTACCTTTCACAGTAATAATTTTACTCGAATTTATAATCTTAAAATCACAATATTTAAATTTTTATAGTTATTAAATTATGAAAGTGACAACTTTGGCATCATTTAAAATAAAATAATATAAGTGTCATAATCACTGTAATAAGACTCCAAGTGGATATATATTAGGTCATTGGATGATTACGGTGTACATATACACTACCAATAAGTTTTGGTCAGGTTTCTGGGCCTTTTTATGGGTATTTTTATTTCAATAAAAACTATATTACTGATTTTTCACTTAATAAATAATTTCTGCATCATTAATGTATCACCATTAATGACAGTTATTTAATCCATAAAAATTATACATAAATTATCATGATGTAGATAATTTTATTATCTTTTTGGAGACGATTCATGTTCGAAGTTTTATGATGTTTATCACTAAATTAAAATTATTATACTTATAAGATTTAAGGGAGTGACATGTTGTCACTTTCTTTGGTTTTAATAATAATTAAATTCTTTTCATGGTCAAAAGTCCATAAAATTAATCTAATCCAACCCTTAAGTGATATGGGTACACCTTTAGCCATCCAATATAATTTTTACATGTGTTAGGGTAATTTTATAATATTATATTTACCCTTAATTACTCGATTTACCTTTAACTATGGTAAATAAAATTTACCGTAGTTACTATTCATAATTCCCAAAAATAAAAAGTATCCTATTAACATATTTTGGACCCAATGATGCAAAATATGGAATCAATTTTTTCAAATTCAATACACAGAAGTTGCAGAAATTAAATTAAAATTAATCCCATTGTCGAATGAAAACGGGTTTTTGATTAAAACATTGCAAAAGATTGAATTGATTTAACCTACGAATTCAATGTAAAATCAATGCAAATGACATACATTATATTAAATGGTAAAAATATATTCTATTTATACTTTAAAACCATTCAATATTATAATTCAACCAAAAAATTTATTATGATGAAAAAAGTTGTTTTTAATTAAAATATAGCGTGTTTTTACTGTTCATTAAAATATGAAAGTTATCAGAAAAATATCAATACTTTATCCAATGTAAATTTTTATATCCTGATTCAAAAGAAGAATTTTATTTTTTCAAATTGAACTTATAAACATGTCAACAACTAGATTTAGAGTGGGTGCGCCATCAAAAGGCAGAAAACTGCATTTTTTGAAAAATACTTATTTTACCCGAAAAATTTATTTTGTTCTTATACCATGTTCTAGAAAATGTGTAAGATAAATAATAATGTTATAAAATTCAAAATTTAGTTAATATTATTCATAACGGCTAGTTCATAATAATATTATAATAATATACCGTTGTTTAGTAAAACTCGGTATTGCGTACAACACACGCTATCGAGGAAGGTCGTGATTGTGTGTAATGAAAGCCAAGTTAGGGTTGCCTGTTGTGCAAGACTCCTTTGTTGTTTCATATAACAGAATCCAACCATATTTCCTTTATACATTGAATATATATATATACACTCAATGTTGTGTAGAATGACTATTATCAAACGAACTCGAAATTGTGTGTAACACAATCTAAGAATAGTGTTATGTATACTACAAGCTAATACGGTGTTGCATATAACACAACATAGTCTTGTTGTAGCATAAAACACATGACATAAAATAAACTAAAAAGAATACTTATCATAAAATATCGGGTTGTTACATTCTACTCCCCTTAAAATGAATTTCGCCCTCGAAATTCGTCGGGGTTATGCATGGTTTTCTACTTGAAAGTTTCTTTAATTAAAACCTACATCGTAAAATGAAATACCAAAACTTAACTTTAAAAACTAAAGTATGAAACATAATGGTTACCCAAATTAACACATCACTGAGTTTCCACGTAGGAGAACATAGGTGAAAATATGGATATAGAAGAGAAATCTAGCCATCATGTTATGATGGAGAGTGGTAGAGAACATGGCTATGAAAAATCCAACAATCACAAAGCCATATATTTGTGATGATCTAAGGTACCATATGATTCATCAGATATAAGGTCACTAGGACAACATTTTTGGTTTTCAAGATCATTTCCCAAAAGTTGAAGAATTTGAATTAGAAGAAATACTTGCTTGATTTTGGTACAATCTCACTGTTGTTCGTTCTTTAAACAATTTCCACTTCATCTCTTAAAGAAATGAAGTTGAATTTGTTAGTCGTGAAGTGTTAGCAGATCATGTGATAGAATTATGGGTCATTCCATCTGTTTCAAACAAAAGGTTAGCAAAAGTTATAATTCCATCTTATGGTTAGATTAATCGTATATGGTTCCAAAAATGAACTTATACTTCATATATCATACCGCTTAATAAAAAAACTAGTTTCTACTAACCAGGGACTTCCTGTAGGCCAGTGGTAGGCGATAAAGGCCTGTCGCACTTCGGTTGTGGGTTCGATTTCCACAGCCTTGTCTGACGTGATCGGTTGTCGCCCGTCCTGCAGGTTGTCCTTTTTCTAAAACTAAATTACTATAACATCCCATCAAAAATATCGAAAAAAAGTTCTATCCTTAAACAATACTAACTTATGTCCAACATAATCCATTCCAATCTTTAGGATTATCTAAAATACTTCGGTCCAAGCTCATAGTATAAAGAAAACAATTACTAGAAAGGTTATTTACCAAGAATGTGAATACACGCATTTATCCCACATATATCATAAGATATATATTATTGGTTTCATTCCAAACACATGAATACCTTAGTCATATATTCTCTTGAAACATAAATTACCATATAACCATAGTGAAAACTTGATTACTATTAAAAGGTAACTCTTTCCATATACCAAAATCCCATAAAAATCTATATAATCAAACCATAATATCACTTAGTCCTTATATCAGTCATGAGCTCATGAATACAATCAAACATCTCATTATCTTCTTATCCCTTCATTATGCGCATATCATCTACTTTCCAAAAATATCTGAATAACCTTCCATGGTTACCGGTACCATTCAACATATACTTTCATATACTTTAGGAAAAACAATAGCGTAACAATCCTTAGATGATTCTTTATTCCAAAGTACCATACATTATTCTTTATAAACATACAATCATTCCACTAACTTCTTAAACCACTAGTTGAGATTCATCATTTATTTCATCTCATATTTCATTTATAGTCTCTTTATCATCATCCACATAAATACTACCCGTATGACCATGCTGATTCTCTTCATGAGATTTTACCTTCGGGCATTGGTTTTCATAATGCCCATACATTCCACATTTAAAACATCTAATCATTATTGATGTTGTAGCAATACCATTATCCTTGTCCATGGTGTTAACTGAACCTTTTCCTTTGCACTTACTGGCTTTGTGTCCTTTTTCACACACAAAGCATATTCTAGTTCCTTTGAAACAATCTCCCTGATGCCTCTTCCCACATGATTTACATGAGGGAAATTGAACTTTCTTTCCTCAATGATCATCATGAAACTCCATCTTTATCTTATTATCTGAGTCGGGAAACTTACCAAAGTTGAGATTATTGATCATATTATTAGATTGTTGATTAGGCATAATAACAATGTTTGGACTTCCAAATCCCGGTTCATTTGGTTGCTCATGAAGAATATCATTCCATTGTCCGTTATATCCTCTATTATCGTGAATCTTCCTATTTCCAGCCATTTTCTAAAACCCAAAATGAATAGTGTGAGAGGCAAAAATCTTGCTAGGGAAAACAACATAGTAAAGGGGGAGTACCATCAATATCTAACATCTTATATTAAATTCTATGATCGTTTTCGTAGTTCTATGACTATATCCCATACGTATACTTACCCTTAGGGATATCCCTAGACATACCTTAGAAATATCTCTAGGGATCTCACTAATGTTTTCACATCCTAGATTCCAAAGGTTGACTAAACCTTTCCTCTGATACCAACTGTAGAGAGCCGAAGCTTGAAATTTGTGGACATTACATTACTTTTGTGGAATATCTAATACATAACAAAAATAGACACACAAGGACCATAATATTTTAGTGTCTTTGGAAACATGGAATATAAACTTCTAATCATGTTGAAAGATCTTCAACATCTCCCATAATGATCCTCCCCTTTTTGTTTCCTTACCTAAAACCATTCTTTTAATCCTCGGGGAAAAGAAACATAAAAAGGGTGAGATCAAATGCTCAGTAAGGGTAATCATGGAGAAAATAAAACAAACCATATACATTTGAACTTAAAAACATGAACATAATATTTAAACATAAAAATCTTGAGCAATGACATAAAACATGGCAGTATGTAAGGAATAGATCATAATGGAACATCAATCATGATAAAATAGCATAGGAATAAAGCATTTAATTGTGGCATCCATTAAGCACATGTAATTATTTCCATAGTATCCAAGGCATTACTGCCATGACCATCTTAGTGGACAAAGTCCCTTTCTGGATCGAGTTCACTCCTCGTTTCAGTCCTGTAACACTGAACCGGATTAACTTACCGTTCCATCCATGTCTATCTCGTGAGATATAAATATTTACCCAATGCATTGGGGGGAGATATAGGTCGCACCCGTCTCATAATTAAATCATTCTTACTTGTGCCACAAAATAAACATACATCATTCATAATAACCCAATAAATAAAATGGGTTTCATAAACATCATCCCATCATCACATAATCCATATAAAAGAAATGGATATCATTTCATAATAAGAAACGTGAAGCCATGTAAATCATAGAGACAAGTTACTTGAAACATACACAAATGAAATAATGTCATCTTAGATGAAAAATGGTTTTGATAAAACACTTGAAATGAATTCTTGAGGAAAATATCATTTCTTCTTCAAAATAAATCTCTTTCCATAAAATTTCATGCAATTTTAAAAGAAAAGGATTTTGTTGAAAATAGTCATGAAATAATTTGGAGGAATCTTCATGAAAATAAGGCTTTATAAAAACCATAAAAATCCTTTCATGTCGTATAAGTTAAAAAACATTATTCTCGTACTTTTGCCGGAAAAGTCAAAAAAGTACCTCATAACGTAAACAAAAGAAAGATTCCTTACATACCATGTAGTAAAAGATAAAAATATTTAAAAAGTACTTTAAACATACATGAAAAAACTTCTATAAAACATGGACATGGATGATAGGAATATCCCTAGTAAATACTTACGAATAAGCAATCTCGGATAAAAATGAGATTTGAAAAATTATCCATTACCTTAGGTCCGATATGCTTCGTATGGATCCAAACCTCCTATATAATGATTTAAATAATTTCATTGACTTATTACAGAATCATATTCATTGTTATGATATCATATATGGTTCACTTATGACTTTATATTACCCATTCTTTTGTAAATTAATGTTAAATTAGCGTTTTGGGTAAAATCGTTTCATTTGTCATCCGTGTTTTAACTTGTAATTATTCATATGATTACTTAGATCATGGTTACATACATCCAGAATGTAAAACATGATTTATATATAATATATATTCAGAATATACATATATATAATAGATCTATAAATGGAAAGAAATACACCGTTCATGGAGACGGTAGGCTGTACGTACGCATGAACATTGTTTTTGTTTCCTTATTGAATTGAATGGAATTATGTAGATGACAAACATATATATATACATAAATCCAGTATCATTATTATGTCATATATTTCATGATTACTTATTATATATACTTTATAATCATTCATGAATGGTTAATCATTGAGAATGAATCTCATCGCGTCGTGCACGAGCGATGATATCATTCCCATGATCGTGGAATTATATTGACATGTATGTATAATATTTAAGAATCAATATCACTTTAAAATAATCATATATAGTCATTATTTACACCATTATACCCATCCAAGTAAGGTGGTGGTGGAAAATAGATTACACCACGGCGTGGAGACGGTATTCCGTACGTACGCACGCGCGGTGATTTTGTTTTCCGTAGGATGGACAAATGGTAAAATAGGGTTGTTTCAAAATTATAATAACATATCAGTATATTATTGATACTGATGCTATTACTTCATAATGAAACAACTAAATAAGAAGAAGTGTAAGATGAAATAAAGTTTAAAGAATCGGTAACGAACATTACCTCTTCTTTGAAGCGCCTCTTTGAGACCTCCTATTAGAGCACTAAAATTGGTCTTTGAAGAAGACCAGGACCTCTAGGATGTTTCTAGGGAAGTGGAGAAGATAATTTGGCAGGGTTTGGCTGAGCTGGAAGGCTCAAATTGGTGTGAGGAAGAGAGGGAGGAGGTGGCCTTTTATAAGGGTGGGGAGGGGCACCTTTAGAAATCTTAAAAATATTAATTTATAATAAATCTAACCCCACTTAAAAACCTTAAAAAATGACTCATATTAGAATATTAGATGATACGGGGTTGTAATATCATCAACCAATAAAATTTATACATGTTAGGAAATTATTTTAAACATCATCAACTTGATTTATCTTTACTTAATCAATTTTATTTTATTTGTGGTAATAACATTCTAAATTTTAAATTATATTAAATAATTACTTATTTGTTGTGAATTATCCATAATTGTATACTTTATAACATTTTAGGCCATATAAATTTAAATTTATAATTTCAATATATTTTTTGGATTTTTAAAAAATTTTATAATATGGTATATTTATAAAATAACAATAGTTTCAATTTTGACACTATTCATTTATTTGAATTTAAATAAAATATATACAGAATATATGTTCTAACTAAAAGATTCAATAGATTCATAAAAGGTCATATGTATCTAGAAAATTATTGTAGAACTTTAAATAGTTCATATAATATTTATTTTATTATTTTTAAAACCATTTATTTTGTTTTTCTCTTAATAAAATAATTATGACAACATTTTTGTATAATTATTTAATATACTTATTTGTTGCATAAAATTTAAAAATAAAATCCTATGATGAAGATAAATCTATTACCGTTCACAATAATACTTTTACTAGAATTTATCATCTTAAAATAACAATATTTAAATTGTTATATTTATTAAATTATGAAAGTGAAAACTTTGGCATCATTTAAAATAAAATAATATAAGTGTCATAATCACTGTTATAAGACTCCAAACGATTTATATTAGGTCATTGGATTATTACGGTGTCGATATACACTACCAATAAGTTTTGGTCAGGTTTGTGGGCCTTTTAATGGGTATTATTATTTCAATAAAAACTATATTACTGATTTTTCACTTAATAAATAATTTCTGCATCATTAATGTATCACCATTAATGACAAATATTTAATCCCTAAAAATTCTACATAAATTATCATGATGTAGATAATTTTATTAGATTTCTGGATACTATTCATGTTTGAAGTTTTATAATGTTTATCACTAAATTAAAATTATTATACTTATAAGATTTAAGAGAGTGACATGTTTTCACTTTCTTTGTTTTTAATAATAATTAAATTATTTTCATGGTAAAAATTCCATAAAATGAATCTAATCCGACCCTTAGGTGATATGGGTAAACTTTTAGCCATCCAATAAATTTTTTTCATGTGTTAGGGTAATTTTATAATATTATATTTACCCTTAATTACCCGATTTACCTTTAACTAGGGTAAATAAAATTTACCGTAGTTACTATTAATAATTCCCAAAAATAAAAAGTAGCCTATTAATATAATTTGGACCCACTGATTCCAAACATGGAATAAATTTTTTCAAATTCAATACATAGAAGTTTCAGAAATTAAATTAAAATTAATCCCGTTGTCGAATGAAAACGGATTTTTGATTAAAACATTGCAAAAGATTGAATTTATTTAACCTACGAATTAAATTTGAAACCAATGCTAACGACATACATTATATTAAATGGTAAAAATATATTCTATTTATACTTTAAAACCATTAAATATTATAATTTAACCACATATGTTATTACGATGAAAAAAGTTGTTTTTAAATAAAATATAGCATGTTTTTACTATTCATTAAAATGTGAATGTTTTCAGAAAAATATCAAAAATTTATACAATGTAAATTTTTATATCCTGATTCAAAATAAGAATTTTCTTTTGTCAAATTGAACTTATAAACATGTCAACAACTAGATTTAAAGTGGGTGCGCCATCAAAAGGCGGCAAAACTGCATTTTTTAAAAAATATTTATTTTACCCAAAAAAATATTTTGTTCCTATATAATGTTCTAGAAAATGTGTAAGATGAATAATAATATTATAAAATTCAAAACTTAGTTAATACTATTCATAACGTCTAGTTCATAACAATGTTATAATAATATACCGTTGTTTAGTAAAACCCGGTATTGCGTACAACACACGCTATCGAGGAAGGTCGTGATTGCGTGTAATGAAAGCCAAGTTTGGGTTGCGTGCTGTGAAAGACTCATTTGTTGTTTCATATAACAGAATCCAACCATATTTCATTTATACATTGAATATATATATATATATACACTCAATGTTGCGTAGAATGACTATTATCAAACGAACTCGAAATTGTGTGTAACACAATCTAAGAATAGTGTTGTGTATACTGCAAGCTAATACGGTGTTGCGTATAACACAAGATAATCTTGTTGTAGAATAAAACACATGACATCAAATAAATTAAAAAGAATACTTATCATAAAATATCGGGTTGTTACAATTTCACCATTGGGTGACACCCTTATTCTGGGATTTTATTATTGATATCACTGTGGTTAAATTTTCTTACAACATGATTAGATGAGGTTATTCCATCTCATGAATCATATAGCCACTTGTTATAAATCACAATCCATGCATTCTTTCCATGCCATTTAGAGAGAATTACTTATTTCATATTATTGTGAAAGGTATCATGGAAGATATGTCTTTAGTTGTGATATGTGTATTGGTACGTGTTATGGTTTAATTTTATGGACAAAAAAATTTGATCCCTAATGACTATGGAGGGATCATAATATGGTGGATCATGTTTTGGCCATGGGATAAAAATTGTGTTATTATGTGATATATGTGGATTCCATGCTTTGATTTGGGGGATTTATAAGGATTAATGTTTGAAAACCTAGACAACACGGGGTGTGATTCTATGAACACATGAAATGTGCTCTTCTATTGGGGAAGAGAGAAATTTTATTAATTACACATTGTGTACATGCAGTACATGTCTTGTAACAATTGACTATGTATCCGGGCGTGTGAGAGGGAGAGCATGAGTTTTTTGAGTTTTGATCAGAAGACACCATGTACCTTATTTACTCTTTGTGTAGTTTTATATAGGTGGACACATGTGGATCTGGCCATGTAAACGTACATCGCCAGGAGGGAGGACCACAGTACACAACATGTGTAATCCTAACACATCTTGTTCCTAGGATTTTTACATGACCAAGTTAAGAGGAGTCACATTCCCATGTGAGAGTTTAACGGACATGTCATATGTGGTTTATAAACACCATGTACACAACTTTTGAAAACCTTTTAGGTTTTTCTTTTCTAGTAGTACCACTGTTTGATAGTTTTTGACATACAAGTTGTCCTTTCTATGTATTTTTTAACATAGATCATGATTTTGAAACCCATGGATCACTCTGAGGAATCCTAATAAGTGTTTTAAGGCTTCTATCAAAATGGATAGGTCATTCCTCTAGTTATCATTTTTAGTTTTATCCTAAGAGTTAGACGAAAGAATGAATAATCATTTAGGTTTTCAGACTATCCCAGTTGAGACTTTCTATTTCAGATGAGTTGTGATCTATCTCTCTTGACCTATGTTTTTCAAGAGAGTATCTTGTAGGATCCCTCTCCTATGAACCATTTGTGAGGATCCGTATTTTACGATGCCTCTTTTTTTATCATTTGAGGATCCCATGTAGGATTCCTCCTTTTTCTTTTTAGCTAACGATCCCATGTCGGATGCCTTTTCTCATGTTTACCTGTAGGATCCCGAGTAGGATGTCTCTTGGTGTTTGACTTGACCAAACCCAACCATCATAGTAGTATTTCTATTGTATCCATTATTTTTTGACACATATACCTAACCCATTGGGATGGAAGAAGGGAGAGTTCTTAGAGTACGGTGTTGACTTGTCCTGTTCTGATATCTACACTTTTGAGCTGTGAGTTTTTCTCAGAACTAGAGGCGCTCATGTAAGGGTAGTTTAACTATTTTTGAGTTATGAATTGGAATAAAGATGTGAACGATCATCTGTAGGAAGTTTATCTTAGAATTAACTTAATTAAAAATGGTCTTTGAGCCTAATAAATCTATTTTTTATGATCTAGTGTGGATAGTCGATTCTTATGATTCTTAAGGGGCTAGCCCATGGTAGGTATCACCCTTAGATCTTGTTGTTTTGTTTTCTGATGTGAGATTTCTGACGTTGATACCGCCTAGGTGTCGTTGTCCCTAGTAGGTCATTTGAGTATTTAAAAAGGACACCCTTGTTCGGATGGGTGATCATAGTATCATGGCCCTGGATAATGGAATGAGCATTGGGGAGTGCTATATTCAGTAGGTTAGACATTCATCGAGCATCTTCATCTGCTTAGGAGGTCGGGTGAACCTATCTTTCCAAAAGTGATGGGTGGATTGGTATATTGACATCCATGTAAATAGTAGTGTTGATGATGTGATTTTGAGCTAGTTCTTGTGTGATCTGTCTAGTACTAGGATGTGTAATGTGTACAATCTATGAGTAGTAAAAATAATGTGTTGTTTGTTCTTGTAAACCCAGGTTAGTGTATATTGACATACGTGGTACCCATCAAGTATTAAATGTTAAAAATGACCTGTCAAGTTCGGTCAAATCACTGATCTTTGAGCTGTTATTTCTATTATCTATTATCTATTGATTAGAGTGATGTGACGAAGTGATATCGGTTCATGGAATGACACTAGTGTGTTTAAGTTAGTTCTTAACTAACGTGTTTCCAAGTAGTTGTTCCTTATTCATGATGTTTAAGACACACCTAGGTCGGGGTCATCACATTAGTTCTATTTAAATGTGTTCTTCCAAGTAGAAGAACCATAATCAAGGAAAATTCCGAGGTGGTCATTTTTACATGAATACCTTTGTGACTCGTGAGTCTTGTTTCATGTTTTTTCTTTCTTGGCAGCATGACATTTTTATGGAGGGCTTAGTGTAAAACACTTGTGAGGCACCGATGATCTTGAATGGACCTCGGTGGTTAAGCGTGAGCTATCACAGAAATTACTTGGGATAAAGGCATCACGGTCAGTTAAATGACAATGCATCGGTAAGAGAAGCTAAGTTTCTTTAAGTAGTTCGACCATTAATGGTTTCAAAATCCTTTTCTAGTGATCCTTTAAATCTTCATAGTATTTTCTTTATTAAGATATGATCATTTACTCTATGTTGACATTGTCTTGGATGCACTAAGAGAGCGTCATTTTTACATCATGATATATTTGAAAGATGTTGGTCTACTTTGTGATCTCTATCTTTGTTGTACACTCAATGTGTAGTTTTAAATGAGGATTGGTTCACCCTGAGTTTTACTTGGGTTCCTGTGTAGTAATTACTTGGATGGACTCAGGGATGCCTATCGTTTTCTTTGATGTGATTGCCAGGATGATGTCGCTCTGGGTCCAGTTAGTGTTCTTATGTGGAATTTTGGCCCAGTACCAAAGTCTAACTTGTAACAGGGAGTATGGACCACTTTTGTGAGTTCCTTGGACTTCGATTTGTTGAATATGAGGTTATCTAAAACATATAGTCAGGCTCATATGTGATTCTTTGAAAAGAGGTAATGGTTGTTGTGGGATGGATCTGGAATTACACTTTTTCTCATGTTGTGGCGTGACCATTTAATCGATCAAGAGATGAATTGAAAAAGGATCTTCACTAAGATACATGTATGATAGTTTGTGGCTAGGATAATTGTTGGTGTATGGTGCCTTGGGAAAAGAAGTTTTGTTCTGTTGCAATATGTCAGCCTTCAAATCTAGGTGTTCTAATATATGGCATTCAGCGATGGTTTGACTCATTATCCTTATTTTTCTTCATGTTTGGTTCTGGTGGACCAGTTTAAACACTCCTTCAGTTTAAGTTGGGTGTGGTGTAAGAGTCTACAGTGTCCCTTGAGTAAAGATGTTATGACTGCTTTTGATGAGGTCGATCAAGGTTTGAACATTATGTGATGTGAGGCTGCTCTTATGACCCCAATTATTTTTTGGTTTTCCAATTTAAAAGAAAATCTCACTGAAAGCTTCGCTAGAATTCACAGGGGTGTGATTTGTGGATGTTTTCCAATGGTGGAGGTTTCGTGGTAATGATTCCATTTGAGTTGTTCATGATAAGATCTTGAAGTATTTGTTGTTATTATCGATCATAGATTCCTCTAGTATTGATGAGCTTGGAAGGTTGTACATTTGGGAGATTATACGAATGCATGGGTTTCCTCATTCTATAGGTTATGATAGGGATTCCCATTTTAATTCTTGTTTTTGTAATAGGATATAGAGGGCTTTGGGAACACAGGTGATTCTGAACACAGCTTACCACACCCAAACTGATGGATAACCAGTCAGAGTGCATGATTCATGTGCTAGAGGAAGAGATTCAGGAATGAGTCATGAATTTAAAAAGTTCTTGAGAGAAACATTTATCCTTGGTTGAGTTCACCTATAGTAATATATTCTAGCCTACTATACATATGGATCTATATGAGGATTTTTAAGTTAGGTCATGTTGATCACCCCTGGGTTGGCTAGAGGCAGGAGAGGCAGTAATGTTGGGACCTCGTCTTGTCCAGGAGACCACTGACCAGGTTCAGTTGATTCAAAAATTGATGGGTACTATATAGTCTCGTCATAAATCTTATGCCGATAGTTGTAGATGATCTTTGGAGTTCATGCTCGGGGATCATATTTTCCAACGTGTTGCACCGAGTGTTAGGACACAAGAGGTTCCGGAGATAGGGTAAGATTTCACCGAGATACATAGGTTCATTTGAGATTATGGAGAGGGTCGGTCTGATTTCCTGTAGATTATAGCAACCTCATAGTTATAGGGCAATGCATGACATCGTCCACATTTCTCAATTGTGATGTTACTTTTCATACCCATCTCACACCTTTTATCCCAAGTGGAGTTTCAGGAAGATGCATCCTTTGAGAAGAATCTCATTATTTTTTTGGATCATAGCATAAAGGGTCTCCATGGCCAATCTATTCACTTGGTACGAGTGATATGGAATCATGGCTAAGGGAAAGACGAGACTTGGGAGAGGGAGGATGGTGTACGATCATAGTGGCCAATGTTGTTTTCAAATATTTCATCACCACCCTTGGAATAGAAATTTGGGGATGAATTGATTTAAGGGGGAGTTTTTTAAGAACCTGGTTCTTCCTCTGAGGTATGGATCATTACTATTCATTTATTACTTAAGAAAATGGGGGAAAAGAGGTCAAGGGGTCAACTTCCGGCCTGTTACATGACGTGACTGGGAATTACACGCCATGTAATCCTAGTACATGACCACGTAATGGTAAGGATAGAATTTGTATGGAAACTGCATGTAGTAAAATGTACACATTGTGTATTTTTTAATTGATTATTAAGTGAAGAATAATATTATTTTTCTATATGGACAAAAATGAACCCCATTCGATGACCAGCACGGCAAGGAAAATATAAATGGGATTTTTCCTCCCATTTCATCATCTGATATCTGATTTGAACGTCGTCATATTAGTTGGAATCCTCTCAGTGGAAACTAGATTCTTCTTGCGCCTTTCTTCCTAGTTTTTTCTCTCGATTGAGTTATCAAGGGAAATTGTTTTTCTCATTTTGTAGATCTACCCCATTCTTGGTTGAATCAAATCTCGACGCTAGATGAGGAGTGTCCTACTATGATGTGGTCGGTGGTCTTGTGTCTTTCACTCAATGTCAAGTTGTATTTATGTATCGTATTGTCATTCTATCATGTTTAGGTTGTTACCTTGAATGGAAATTAATCCTTGTTGTTTCCTAATGATGACTAAGTCATGATTTTAATTAATTTAATCATGTTCGGTCTTTTTAGTTTGATTAAGGGCCACCCTGGGGATGTGTTCCCTTAGAATAACTATTTATGGTGGTTTGGTCAAGGTTTCCTATGAGGCATGCCTTGTTTTACCTTATTGGGTTGTAAATTGTGAATTAAATTATAATGGAATTTCAATTATGCAAAATTGTGATTTATTTTATTGATGGTTTTAGGATTAGGGATTTCCCCTTTGCCACATGATATGTTAATTATCATTTAAGCCTTGTGATAGTTTAATTCACTTGTTTCTTGATATGTGTGATGACCACGTGAGTTGTTATATTTTAACCATGTAATCGTGTAATTAACATTTGTTTTTTAATATGATGAAATGATGATATACTCGACTTTACCATGATTGAGGATTTTTTTATTCATGTGGGCAAGGATTTGTTATGCCTATGGGCGAGAAGTTTTTATGCCTATGGGAAAGAATTCGTTAGGACTAAGGGCAAGGATTTTTTTTATACCTATGCGTAGGGTTTTTCAATCCCTGTGAGAAAGATATTGAATAGATTATTGAAATGGTATGATATATGACGTGTCTACCAAGCCAAAGAATAAGATTAGATTCGGTATTCACTTTATCTATTTAGATAGCCTTCTAGGGAATTTTTGAGTATCAATTATACGGGGGATTGACCAGATTATTCCAGATATTTAGACTTATATATTTCAACAAAATTGATTGTTTGAACTCAAAATAATGAATTACAATAGAAATAGGACTTGTAGGATTGTATTCTTTTGAGTGCTTCCTAGTTTAACAGTTTTCCTTATTGTACACTAGTTGTTGCATATACTCACTGATAGAGAGGCATAGATCTTTTGTGGTTACCTACTAGGATTTATTTCTCACACCGTTTTTGGGTCATGCTTTTGCACCCAAACAAATTATATTGTTGCAGGTTTCGATAAGGGAAAGCACCTTTCTACAGGTACTTGAGATGTTGTTTAGGAGCCGGAGAGCATGGGATCGAGCCAAGGCTTGCGATGATTCTTAGTTTCCTTTGTTTATTTTTCTTTTGGAGTATATATTGTTTATTTCTATAGTGTACTTTTTTTGGATGATTTCCTAGAAAATATGACATGATTTATCATCTTTCTTATGGAATTATGTTTGGTTATTTATCTTATCAGTATACTATTGTTTATTTTAGTTGTATGTTTTTTATTTCACCGGCAATTGTATATTATTATTCCATTGTCTTACAATATAACAATTAGGGAATAGTTTCCCCACTATCACACCGTAGTACCTCCTTACTAGTCAGCAGTCTCTGGCATTTGGGGAAATGTGCTTGAGTCCATGTGTCTAACCATGTACGGGGCACCAGTTGAGTTGCACCAGGATCTGGGATGTTACAGAATGTCAAAATTTTAAGTAAAAAATGAGATATGATGAAAATTACATAATATATAAGAAAGATATTAAATCCACATAGAGTGCTTCTAAAGAAATATATAGTGATTCTAAATCATCTCCTGAAGAGAAATCAGATAAAGCAAACAAGTGCTTCATGAAAAAAGTCAATGAGGTACCTACTACTACTAATGTTTTTCCTACGCATAATGATCACTGTCTCCCAACCTTCAAGCATTCAACCTTTTCTCTCAATATTTGTCCAAGATTACCGTGATGATGTGCATGGAAAGAAAAAACTGTCCTTCTAAGTCATCACCATCTACATCACGACCAAAAACGAAAAAAATGGGCGATCTAAGTGTTCCTGCTACAATAGAACCAGTTCATACATAGATGTCAATAAGATTTTTTATAGCTAAAAAAGAACTTATAGGAGAGTTTTTAGTTTCAAGTAGTGATAAAATAACTCTAGAACCAAGGATAGTTAGATTAAATCCCTTCAAACAATAGACCCTTCTATCCTAATATTTTTATGAGCACCATCATTATGTGGATATTGGTTTTGAAAAAGAAGAATAGTATTGGATAATAAGCTAAGTTAAAGGTAGTAATGTTTTCATTTCTTCATAAAAGTGGGAAATATTTTTGGTTCTTCCTCATGAAGGTGTTTTTGATGATTATAAAGGAAATATACCTAAATAAAGTGATGTTTTTGTGTATAAAGATGCCTTAATAGAACAGAATAGTGATGGAATAACCATAAGACTAGAAGATTCTAAGCTCAATGGGGAAAACATACTTCTATTAAAGTTTATCCAACGCATATTATGCACCCAAAAAAACGGCTTTTCCACCTAATGGTATAGGGGTGTATACTTATTATATCTTATGAAAATAGGATATAAGATCAATATATGTAGGTATCTTGTGGTTCATTTTTTATATATGATGAAGACTACTTCAATATCTAACTATATGATCTATCCCAAGTTTATTTCAACCTAATTAAAAAATAAAGGGTTAGTTTCAGACGATGAATATTCTATCACAGGCTGCAATGGTTTTTGTATTTCTAAATAAATTTTTTCAAGGATGAGAATTAAGAGGAACCCCTAGAAGAAGTTGTTGGTTGATTATAGTGAGAAACTTTAGGTTGAATTTTATCTGGTGGACCATAAAACAAGGACCAGGGATCTTTTATACCCTAGACTAGAACCTGATGAGATAGTGGAGAATTATGATTAAAAGTAAGAAGCCCCTATTGGAGGAAAATAATAATAGGAATATCTTTTTGATCAGTAGAGTGACCTCGATCTGTCTGAAAAATCTCCACCTATCACATATGGAGCTCCTATCCCACCTATGATACTTAACAAAAGATAAAAGTAAGTGAAATATGACGAATAATAAATTTATTTTTCATGAGATAAACAAATTAAAATTATTTCAAGGACTTATGATGAAGAAGATAATGGTGATGAAGAAGTGGAAGACAAAAACTTAATGGTAGTGGAAATAAAGATGATGGAAATGGTGATAATCATGATGTTGAAAATGAAGATGACGATGATTCTAACTCAAATGGTTTAGTTAGCCAAATTAGAGGAATATATGTGGATATTCCTTTATATCTTACTTCCCCTAGTTTATCTTTATACAGATAAACACTCAAGGAAAAATATTTACTTTTTGAGGGGGATAAATCCCCATCATTGGAACTTCTTCAAAAAAATACTGCAGTTTACGAAGTTCAAACTAGCTATGTTGGTGATTATTAGATTATTTATAACTCTTATATCGTTGAACAGATGGATATCATCATTGTTTTTTAGCAGCATTTAGTAGAACAGACCAGGAAGGAACATGTTGAAGAAGAAGATGGTAATGAAAATTTTGTTGATGTAACTAATTCTAATGGTACTACTATTTATGGGTATTTAGAAGTTAAATTATTTTCTGATGATATTCAAAGATATTATGTTTGTTTTAATGAATATTTGGATGCTGGTGAATAGCCTATTGTTGGATGGAAACCGTATTCTCATAAATTAGATGATGTCCCTGCTTTCGTCATGCAGATTATATTTGGATTGGGTCTATACGGTCAGAGAAGTGTCAATTTGTCTTTTTAATCTGATTTTGTGATACATCCTTCCATTATGCATATTTTTGATGAGATTTTGGAGATATGGATCGACCCTCTGTATGAAGAAGGGGGTAAGATCTCTATTGAAGTTGTGAGTCCACCAAAGGATAGTGGACATCGTATTCAAGATAGAGGAGATCCTGATGGATATATGGTTGATCAAATTGATACTACTATATTGTTTGAAACAAAATCTTATTTTAGGGAACTTACACCTATTTCTCCAGTCCCTATAGACCCTATAAATGTTGTGACAAGAAGTGAATCAGATTCTTTTGGTAAAAACAATTTTTATATTTTGATAAGCTATTGAACAATCAATCACCCATTCTCGTAAATATAAGTCATAATTTTGTCTAGTATTTATTTGAATTGGTAATCTACCATATTCAAAAAAAGGTGATGCATCACATTCAGGGGATTGAGATAGAGAATAATAGGATTAGTAATGAGATAGAATTAGTAAATTTTATGGATGAAGATTTAAATTCTACTTTTACATATTCTTTGGATGGAATTTTTAAAAGCCTCGAAGATGAATCCTTAGAGACTTCAACAACTTGTCCTCAATTTTATGATAATATGATCAAAACTATGGTTAGAGAAGAAGTTGTTGTTGTGACCAGTGGACCCTCCAGTGGTAAACCTGTCATTACTTTGAAAATTTTAAGGAAGTTTGAGTAGAATATTGCAGATGATTACAAGATGATAAGAAGTTATGATAAGGATATGAATTCAGATTGAGATACAATTACAAATTCCATACAATACTGTCTCACAAGGATTTACACTAAACATTCCATGGAAGCCAATTTTATGTTTTTAGCAGAAAATTTAAGGATTCCACCTATTAACCAATACTTTAAAGAAAAGTTCATATAGTTGAAAGAGATTACTCATGTATAGAATAGGTTTATGGAAGATAAATTATATTTCTTTAGATTCATGGATTGGGGTGGTCAAATAATTATGTATTTCATAAACCTTGTGAAATGTTTTTTTCATGTACATGGAACATTTGTTGTGTCTCAACAAGAAATTCATATTACCCCACAAGTATCTTTTAGACCAAGAGTTAACAGGGATCCAATTTCACATTTACCTTCCAGATTCCAACCCATTCTTCTTCATCCAACTCAATTTATGAGATAACTCAGGCTGGTTGTTTTTATAGAGTATCAAATTCTTTCTATAGCTGGAATCCCACCTGGTGTGTCGAGAGCTCCCTCAGACCCTAGTACACCAATTATATCAGATCAGGAGAAATCCATTAACAAATTAAAAGCACTAATGAAACCTTCTTCCCAACCTTGAGAATGTTGTCGGAGTGTACATTCTATTTTGAGGGGAAGTTTTTTGTTGTAATAACTTTTTGATTGAACATTTCGGGATAACCTTTAACTATATTTATTCATGTTTATTATTCTAATATTCATATTTATTTCTCCTGCATTTAATATTTTATTTGACTAGTATATACCTTTATAATAATCCTTAAAGGGTGGTAATTCTAATGGAATATATATTTTGTAGAACATAATATATTTCATTTTTTTTATTTTTTATAGTGATATATCTTTGATAACATTTCCTCTATTTGTTTGATACCATAATAATATATTCTTGTGTTTTTTCTTTAACCCAATTACACATATTGTCCTTTATCTTTGATTCCATCTAACTGGTATGTATGTATTTGTTTTTATTTTACGTTTGAAAACAAAATTAATGATACCTTTGATTCCATGATTTATGATCATCAAAATGGGGGAGATTGTTGAACTCCTTATTTTAATGATCACTATATCATGATTCTAAGGATATTAATAAGTTTCTTGTTTTCTGTAACTATTTTATAATTTGATACATGTGATGAAATTTCCTAAGTATGATTCATTGTTGTAGTTGAGACACCACTGAGGATGAGTCGTCATCTAGTCTGACTTACCACCAATCCAACACACTAGCATACATATCTCACCATCAACATCGAATAATGGAAAATTCCTAAAATAAGTCACTGTTTCATATGACACTATTGTAGATGAGTCACCATAAAGGAATAATTTTTTATAAAGTTTGGGACACCATCATCCTTGTTTAACTGTTATAAAGAAGCACTACCAAACTCTGAGACACTATCGGATCAAGTCATCGCCAGACTAACACAGCTAATGACACACCGCAAGAGTAAGACACCACCATTATTTATAACTTATTTATTTTGAATTAAATTATCATAATGGTTATATTATTTATTTTAATGCCATAAATATTTTTAATGATTTTCTCTTAAATGTTTGACAGAATGCATTAAAGGATGTGTTAGCCCTTAGTATAAGGAAGAAGGATATCCATATGCATGTGGATATTCTTCAGGATGTTGTTGTTAATAAAGTAAGTATATTTCCTCATGCGATATATGAAGATATGCAAAGGATGTGCTATAATTTTTTTAAACATACACAATAAATCAGATCCATATTGAAAGAACCAGAAGAACTTATCTACTCTATCCCACTCTACTCAAATGAGGAAGAAAAAGATCAATACACATCTAGCGACTTCCTACAGTCAAGAACATAAGTGTCTATGACACTCTGTTTTACTAAATTTTCAAGATCCTGACTTGAGATACATTTTCCAAATGCTTTCAAGTATTCAAAAGCTTCATTAAATAACAAATTGATCATATCAATCCCTTCATACTTTTAGATTTCTCAGTTTTTTTATTTCTTTTTACATTATGAGAAGTGTGTGATGATCTATCTATTTTCACACACACTATCTCCAACTCGAAACTATAAGATACTTTGATATCTTCTCAAATATCTTTTTTTTCATTTATAATCCCACATATAATAGTGGAAGATATCTTGTGTGACCTATTTCTTTTATACTCCCTTGTATAACCATGAAAGAGGTCATGTGTGACCAGGACAGTTTTATAGTGTTGTTAAACCAAATCCATGTTGTGGTTCAAAATATTTATTTATATAAACTACTTGGTGGAAGGTGATATGCAATTTGAGAGGACTAAGTCTCAGCTAGAGATTGAACCACTTGAATTCAAGATTATATTACTTCCTTTATTTTGTTTTACATTGAATTTATTCCTTAAAACTAATCATTGTTTTCAACTATAAAAAATATAGATATGTTGATATTTATTCTTAATTAGTGTTTTTATAAGATTTTAATTAATTAAATATATTACAAAGGCTTGAATAGTATTTTATATTATTTACTCGAGACCTGATCAATCTTCTCATAAATATTTTGTACAATTGGAACTTATAACAATCTGTTATTTTTTTAACTGGTCCATTTTTTAATAAATGGGGGAATCTATTTTAATTAATTTTGAATATAAATTTTTATTGGGTAGCCAATTCACCACCTATTGATATTTCCACTCCGACCAACACTCTTATATATGATGTTGTAGTAATAAGGTATCTTGTTTCATCTCTAGGACTTCTTATATTCCTTAACATTGAAATGAAATCATTGAATTTTCCAACGGATCCTGAGATCACCAGATAAGATACTTTGGACCTGAGGCTCTTATTCATGTCGGCACCAATAGAACACCTCTAGTTCCAGTTGGTGAACGTCTAGGTTCGGTAGTACTTTATGAATGGATTCATCCAGAGATTGGAATCAGTTCATGAAATCCATCATAGGATTAATTACCACCAACCATATTTCCCATGAGAGTCTATAGAAGAGGAAGTGTCTCTTGTTCCCACAATCATCCACTTTGGGAGATTATCCTTAGAGTAAAAGAACACATACCCTCCCTACCCACAAGAAGTAGATGAGGGATATAACCATGTATAGTCAACCACTAAAGAGCTACCTAGGAGGGAACCCATCTGTTCTGGTCATCACTATCGAAATGTGACCATGATTCCATGAGGAGATACAAAGGAAGATGTGTGTACCCTAACCATCCATGTAAGAACATCCAGTATGAGATCCCTCCAGAGGTATACAAATAATTAAGCTTGAGAGCAGGATTATATCCATACTAACTCCAATTTGTTAGAGGACCACCAGTGTATCTTGAGAGTGTCCTAGAATAAATCCTAGTTTTTCACTATTCTAGAGCCTCTAAATTCATCACAAAAATACATGGTGACTAATAAATCCCATTGAGCACCCCAACCCATATGGATATGGAAATTTAATCATATTTTACCCTGGGATCATCTTCAATATGGTCATCAACCCCTCAAATGGTATCATTGGCACCAATACCACATACTATACAATTAGAACCAACCCCTCAAATGGTGTAGTGGGAACATAACCCCCCCCCCCCAATATAATATCGGGAACCAAACCTCCAAATGAGATACTATGTTGATGAGGAAAAATATCCTTCCTATGTCTCAGTTAATATAATTTCAATTTTATCTAAGGACTCCTAACTATATCCAAATGAGAAAACTATTTAAGGGAATAATCATACCCTCCTATAGTCATCAAAGTCATAGTCGGTTGGCCAAACTTCAGCCTCTAGCATAGAAAAATAATGGCTCTTTGGAAAATTTCAAGCACCTGCATAAGGCTATACCAACCATGTTGGTATTCCAGAGGGTAATGAAAATTGATCATATGGCAAATGGTAGTAGGGGATTCATTCTCTGGGAAACACATCGATACTATCATCATCATCCACTAACCCTACCATCATTGAAGGAAAGGGTGTTGTAATGGATCCTACCAGTAAACCCCTTGAGGATGAAAATACTATTTGTGTAAAGTAAAATATTTCCAAACTCCAATGGGAGAATAAGGATCTTAGAAAAACAATTGTGGAAATTCTCCTAGGATAGCTTCCTTCAAATGAAGTACTAGAACCTTCCTACAGAATCCCACCTTGTAGTGAAGTAACCAAACCCACAGTGCTAGGGTAATTTTCATATTTTTCATTACCTCATCGAGTAAAATCCATACATTATTCCTCTTCACTATAGCCCATAGGGTTGGGGGAATTTTCATATTATTGAGGCCCCCAGTGCACAAGGATGGGGGAATTTCAATATTTTCCAACTCCTCATCTTTGGTATTCCAGAAACCATCCAACCTTAGTAATTTTTATGAAGTATCTAAGAAATTCATAACCCCTTAATCAATGGGGAGAATTTGTTCCATACAAAACCCCACATGACTCAACACTTACCTATGAACCAATGAAGATCCAATATTTTCACCCCAAACTTTAAACTCAAACATGTCTCCATTCCAATAGTGGTATTGGTATCACACAGGAGAAGTTTTGTGGTCACTCAGCTCCTGATGCCAAAAAAGATTAAGGTATATTCCTTCCTATAGAAACATGTGCTCAGGTACTTTAATTATGCCATGGTGAATGATTGGTTAATACTCCCACTGATGAGAAAGTAGGGTGAGGAATGGTTGATTGGAAATGAATATTACTTCCCCTACCACCAACGCAGTGGGAACACCATAGATAATTTAATTAGAGTTAAATATTGGTTATATATTCATGTAAATGAAGGCTTGATAAAGTTATAGGATCCTAAAAATCATGCAATATGCATATGTGTCATTCAAATTCCATAACAAAGGATAAATCCCCCTTCATGATGGGTGGTGTGATGGAATCTCCCACTCACAAGATGTTAAAATGCATGGTGAAATACTAGCTCCATGATGGTAAATGTAAAGTAATACGTCCTAGTTGTGTGATGCTAAACTGAACGACCATGTCCTAGTCATATTAAATTAAATTGCATGAAAAAATATCTGTCTCATGATGTTAAACAGTATGGAACAATTCCTAGTATCATGATGCTAAACCACACGATCATGTCCTACTTGCATGACATTAAAATGCATGATAACATCCTATATGCAAGAAATTAAAGTACATGGAACACATCCTAGTCACACGACATTAAACTTCATGTCATGTCCTAGTTTCAGGATAGGAAACATTTTGAGAACATCTTATCTGCATGGGATCAAAAATGCACGGGATGTATCTCGGTCACAGGATGGTAGACTGTGTGGCATATTAATTTATGAAATACAACTTCAACACCTTCTGGGAGTTATAAAATCCAGGATTCTTTCCATATTTCAATAGAACGCAAAGATACACTCATATGGTGCCTTTATATCTCATAGGATTTTAAGGATGAAGTCATTGTAGAAGAGGTTTAATGATTGGAGATTATGCCGTAAGAATTCCATGTCTCCATCTCATTCACAAAGACTGATCAGAAAGAGGTCATCCAGTGAAATATTGTAATCCTGAATATTTTAGACTAGTTGGATAAATTCAAAATATTAAGGGATATGATTGAAAATGGTTCTATGATCAATCTCATCTTGATTCAGACCCTCCGATATATTTGGATATAGAAAAGGGAACTTATCTCCAACTAATCTAAGATTCCCAAGATCCTTCTATCCCCAGTAATAGCCTAAAAGAAAATCATATCCAAAATATCTCTATAATGACTCTAGTAGTAGAGGATGATAATGTCTCTTCCCATGGACTCTCTCATCCCAAAATTGGTAGATATTCCCATAGATTACCTACCTCACCTAAAAATGCCTCTATGGCCTCAAAGATGGAAAATAGAGAGAATGTCCTCAACCCCCCCCCCCCTGCATTTGATGGAGCCATATCCACCAACATTAATGAACTCATGTCGCTAAGCATAAAATTATAGATAAAATTATGGACATATTGATCCTTGATTCCATGAATCTTTAGGATCAAGATAAGTACATTGAATTCCTAAAGCAACATCGATATGTGTTCACTTGGAGTTACATAGAAAAACCCTGTCTGAACCCCAATGTAGCTACGTATCACCTTAGATTATCCAATAACCATAGATGTTTATAATTAATATCCTAGAGAACTCACCCCTTCCATGATACTAAATCCTGGTTATATGACATTAAACTAAAGAACATGTCCTAACCACATGACATTAAACTCTATGGAAGTAGTCCGAGTAGTAAGACATTAAACTGCAGAGCATCTTTTTTCCTTACCACAAGACATATGCCATGACTCCTGCCCCTATAGGATATGTAGAGATTCCCATGTCTTCAGTTATAGATCCATATATAGTATTTATTTTTCACATTGGGTAACCTTCATCTTCATCTCATGAAGAAAAACTACATAGATCCCCAAAATTCCACTACTTCAACATTAGGTGACCCTTGTCCTTACCGAAAGACGTCAAAATACATAGATCATGTCCTTGACACATGAAATTAAACTGAACAGTTTCCAAAAACTATCTGTGACTTGATTCCTACCATCACAAGATATATAGTGACATCTAAACCTCCATTCTTGGGGTCATCCTCTGTATTCCTCTTCTTTCATGTTGAGTCACCTTTGTCCTCACTAAATCATGGTAAACTACATGGCTGATGTCCTCTCTGCATTACATTAAACTGAATGTGTTCCCATAACTATGTATTTCTTGATTATCATTTCAATGAGATATATAGTCAGGACTTGATCTTATATATTGGTCCAAGCACTACATGATAAAAAATACAATGTCCAATCTCTAACTACCTTTATGTTTTGAGGCTAACTTTTACCATTAATTGTTTCTCACACCGAGTATAGCTCAAGTGAGCTTATGAATCATTGGTAAGGTATCCCCTATTGGAATAACTAATATTATTTCATGATATTATTATTATAGTCCTAGATGCAAGACATTAAAAAAACACCATACATCCTTTCCAAATGGCGTTAAACTGCATGGTTTCTCTAGAACTATGTGTGTCTTGATACTTCCCTCATAGGATACGTAGTGATTCCTAGATCGCCAATATTGGGCCTAGCTACAAAAAAATTGGAACAATTCCCCCCTTATTCACACATATCCGGCCTTTGTAGTTTCTCTTTTCTTCTTTTCCTAGTCCTTACCGCATGAAATTAAACTACATGGAAAACATCCACACCGCAAGATATAAAATTGTATAGATCCAAAACGATTCCTTTTCATATCAGGAATCCTACATCCATTCCACATGAAATTACACTTCATGGTTCCTCAATAACTACATATTCCTTGATTACTATCATCACAAGATATATAGTGATGCATGGATCTCGAAACTTAGGTCTATCTACAACAATCAACAAGAACGGTGGCCCCCTCTGTGTACAAGTCATACCTATGTAGATAATTTATCATTCAAGAACTATGTGTGGATTGATTAATATAATCATAGGATATGTAGAAACACCTGAATCTCTAAACTCTAATCCATCAATATCAATCAACATGAAAATTCCCCCATACCTACTTATGGATTAGACTTGCACATGGAGTTTTCCTGAAAGAACGACATGAGGCTTGTACCCTTCCATTATTGGACACATAGGGACACCCAATTATATAATCATGGATTTAGACACAATAAATAAAATGATAAAAAAAATTATTTTGTACTTGTATATGGGAGGGACCTATACAGAAGGCTACCTAAGACCTACACTTAAGAAACTCAATCGATTGCCCAGTTACCCCTTGTTTTTCTAGCCGAACATGGCTCATGTGAGGTTAGGTAATCAAGAAAGTTTCTCATACCAATGAAACTAAGACATTACTCAGATCAGAGACCATTTCCTAGATGTGGTACTGTAAAAATGAATAGCACATCTACATCATCTCCACATGATGGTAAACTATAAAGAAAATGTCTTAGTCACATGGCATTAAACTGTATGAAAAAATTTCTTCACATTGAATATGTCATCCCCTCTGATATTTGTGTATCCAAGGACCACATGTTTTATTCTTTAAACTTGAAATATGTTCAATACACACTATCATATCATTTATAGTACTGAAACCCTCCTTGGATCTTACATTTTCTAGGAACTAAATTCATATCCTTGATATCTGAGTTGATGCGACTAGTCCTGTGAGTTGATATCCTTCTATTGGAACCCCATGGACCTTAGATTCTTATCTCTTCACTCTTCCCCATATTAGACTAGTAATAGGTAATAGCTCCTCTGAATGGACCATTAGATACCAGGATGTCCCCCCTTAAATTAATGAGTTATTATATTGACTAAATGGTACATTATAGGATCTCTCCAATACCAATGGTCTACCTATACACAATGATTACACCTCCAATTAACTCATATATTCTTGGGTTTTGATTTACACCTTCTGTAACCCAAAAATTCAAGTGGATGAATATTCCATTGAGGTTTCAAATTTTTGTATCTAACCTATTTTCGAAGTAGTATTATGGAATCATATTTTTATACCCTTCCATTATGGTGTATGCACTATCTGTGAAGACCCAATCACTCTGATATAATCACCTCTTTCTCTTATATACGAATCTCATCTATATAGAAAAATAATCTTGGAAATAGCTAATTATGGCTTGATTCTATCCCTTAAAATATGCAATTAGAATCCCTGGGAAACCAAGACATAAAAATAAAATATACTTTTTTTAAAGAGGGTCCAGTCAAATAAGCATGATCTTCCTATGCATGAGTCAAATATACATATGGATTACTTTCTCATGAAATAAAATCAATGCCAAAAGGGCTCTGACCTATGGATACCCATCGATTGGACCGTTTATGGATAAAAGATGTTCTCTACATCTAGATGCATCTGACTAGTGAAAAGTTTCCCCATAGATATCTTCCACAATGTCACTTCAGTCCCCACATCCTTACCATGTGAATTTAAACAACAAGAAAAATGTACACCTGTATCATGACCTAAAACTATATACACATTGGTCAATTTGTATAATCCTAAAATTTTAGCCTCTGGTGGTCTAAATCACAAGACCGTAAACTTCTAGTGAAAGGGATGAAAAATTTATCTAGTTGAAAACATGCAGATGGAGGCTTGAGAATAATACAAGTCTCCTCTTTATAGAATCTTCATCTATAGAGTTTAGGTAAAAGTTAGAGCACAAATAAATATCAAATAAATCTCAATGGGACCATTTTGTGGCCCTATTAAAATTGGATCCATGCTTACTAGACCCCCAGGTCCAGGAAAAAGTTAGTGTAATGTTTTTTCACATCCCCTCACCATAATAATGTATTCATTAAGAAGTGAAAAAACTTTTAGGATTCTTGAACCCTTCTTTAATATTACACTTTTCATAAACCACCTTCAAGAATTTGAAGTTTGAGATGACACAACAAGTTCCCTAAGTCGATATCATTATCTTTGAACCCCATTGATCTAGGGATTATTTTATATTGAGTCTTCCTTAAAGAATATTGTTAGTAGGTATTGGCTCCTCAAAATTTCCTATAGAATCCTAGGAATCCCCCCCCCCACTTAAATCTAAGAGTTATTGTCCTAGTCGCATGGAACATTAGAGGCTCACTCTATTACAAATGGGTGACCTTTACCCACCATTCCCCACCTCCAATTAACTTAGATATTCCTAGTCCATGATTTATGATCCCCATAACAAAACTATTCAATAATATTTTTCATCCTCTATGTTATGTCACCATGTATTGTACCTCTTCTCAAAGAAGGAATGCGGTACTCCATTCTCAAACCTATTTATGGCCCACTACACAAGACATAAGACCACATCATGTTGGGCCCTAGCTTCCTAAACTTGAAGACATATTTCCCTAGGGTGCCAAAACCCTTCCTAGATAATCCTCTTCCACATACACCACTTCATTGACAAGAAGTTTGATTCTTCAAAAATCATTCAAAATCATTAGAAATAGTGGGAATTTACTCTACTTGATCTGGCATGTAAGCCCTATGGACTCATGCATAAGGGATTTGACCTACCAATTAGAGGAATACCCTCCTTATATGAGAGAAACTCTAATACTCGTGATCCCTAGTTATATCGTGGCTAAACTCATAAATATATCAGGTTTTGGGTCTCCCCTGGTGTGTATACCTCATTCCATGATTCATCAATTCAAGCTCTTAGAAACATGATTTACACAATCCATTCTCTAACTATTAAAGAAGACTCAAGTTTGATAATATTTTTTCCTCAAAAAATATTAACCCCATAAACCATCCATGGCCTATGGAAAATATTGGGTACACCTCTCTTTGACCATACTATCGATGAATAATGGGATTAGACCAACCAACTAGTGGCATCCACTCCTTACAGGAAAGGAAATCCAATCCACTCTATCCCTATGAACACCATGGCATAACTCAAAACATTTGGGCGTTTTGGTTAATCCCTATAATTTATATACAATATTATATATTTTTCATTCATGTCCTTCCAAAAAGACTTTAAAATACATGGAATCTCAAGTTTTGAGTTAAAAGACCCTAAAATACTGAAATAGAAGGTCTGAGCTAGAAGACCCAAAAATACCACAACAGAAAGTCTGAGCTAAAATACCCTAAACTAAATAAATATATGTTTTGATAAAAAATCCATAAACTAAGTAATATAAGGTCCGATCCAAAATAACCTAAACTATAGAAACATAAGGACTGAGCTAAAAGACCCTAAATTATAGAAATCGAAAGTCTAAGCTAAATACCTTAAACTACATCAATATAAGGTTTTATATCATATACCTTAATCTCTATCAACATAATTACTAATCTAAAAGACTTTAAACTATAATAATAGAAGTTCTGATCCAGAAGACCTTAAATTATAGAAATGAAAGGTACAAGAGAAAATACCTTAAACTACATCAATAGAAGTTCAAAACTAAACTACCCTAAATTACATCATGAAAATGATCTAGTTTGAAAAACCAAAAGAGAGATAATTCTTTCAAGGTTGAAAACACAATAAGGGAATCCTAAAAAAATTGAGTCTCCACTCACTGGACATGCACATTGCATGATCCAGAAAATATTGAGCATTTATAAAATGAAAGAAGGAAGAAACTAGTCAAATTGAAAAAACCCATAAGAGAGAATAAAGATAAAATTCCACATCCATGCCTGCTAATTATTTCTCCATAAGAAGTTTGGGAAAAAGTTGAGTAATTTTAAATAAATCGATACAAAGACCATGGGGCACACCATATGGCCTTAGAAAAAATCATTATATTCTCACTAATTCCCCATACATTGGATGAAGATAGATCATTTTACCTCTGGGATGGATAGCATACCAAAATTATCCCTATAAATCATAAGATATCAAGAAAACTATAGTTGGTACATGAATGAGGAATCTAATGTCTCTGGTAATTCATGAAATTTTCTTATGTTAAACTTGTCATAACTCAAGCACAAAAAAAAAATTTAAAACTATTTAGTATTATGAAAAGGATGGGAATCATGGACGATTAGGGTGATATCTCCACAAAAACATGGGTCTCTGCATAGGATTTCATCATAAGACAGTGAAATTTCACTTCCTACATATGAGTTATATCTATGTAAGGACATGCATTGTATAGTTCTTCATCAATGAACTAATGTTCCTGGATTATTATATTGATTTAAATTGTTGTATATTTTATAACTACATATGGATAGATTCCCATTATCATTGGATACATATCGATGTCCAAGTACCTTACTTTAGATATACCCACAAGTTTCTTTCCACCCAAATTCCCCTTTTGTGACCAGTTGATCCGAAGATGATCAAAGACAATATACTAATAAGGAATATCATATTGGAAACATTCATGAGAAACTCTCAATAAAATACTATCATGGGGTTCAGTATCAAAGCCCATAAAATGTTAAGATATTCTGAAAAGTGATCTATGTTTATCTTATAATCAAATTATATTTTTTCCAAACAAATCCAATTATAATGGGGCGAATTTTGTTGACACCAATAATTGTGTGACATTCACTTTTCCATCGATGACTTCTGAAGTGTGAAGACCGTAAAAACACCACTAATATTCTCTGTAAAAGGACTCAAATCTTGATGAATGTGGTATGGGGATTTACTTTATATTGGAAAAAACCTTTACCCTTACTATACTCTCTTGGAATATTCCTTCTGCCAAAAAAATGGCCAACCCACTGGCTAGATGGTATAGGGATCTACCATAAGATCATGTTGGACTAATGTTGACCATGGCCAGTAAGAGCCAGCCCAAGCTAGAAAAAGGTATAAATGAGGTATAGAACCTACAAGGAGTGCACCCGTAGAAGGCCCATGGAGTTCACATGCTTCGTGTGGTCCAAAATCTCATTGTACCATGGATCGAGTGGTGGTGTGTGTAGATGGTATGAGTGTCGAAACCTGTTATTGGATTGACCACATAGTTCTAATGTTTATGTAGATATACTGGAGTGAAGGAGCTACAGAATATTGACGTGGGAAAAGAATTTGTGGGTACTGTTCACCCATTATTTAAAAATTTTGATATATTGTGTTTTATCTGGTCTAGGTGATCTCATACATCTGTTGAAATATCGTGTTGTGCCATTCCAAATGAGTTTATATCAAATGGTGCTTATTTGAAATAATATGATCCCATAAACTTCGTCTTCAACCTCCCAATTAAAACATCTCGTCTCATCTCAAAGGTATAGACCACTTATTTTTAATTTAGATTTTTTAAAACATCCCTTATAATGATGCCTAATGAAGTTAATGTGGTATCAAGTGTGTATGGGACCCATTCGAAGCCTGGAACCAAGAAATTGGTAGAAAAAATTGGGCCACACGATTAGTAAAAACCGTGAATCCTATCCTATATGGTTTCCCTAAACTGTGTGGTTGTAGATAGTGGGGTGTTGGGGATGCACAGTTTTTCGACAACCATGTGAACCAAGTGGCAAGAGTATATGAGAATTATAGGCCCCAGGGTAGTTTAATTTCACATGTTTGTGCACGTTTAGTCAAACCATTTGCTTAACCATGCAGGGTTCCCCTTTTGAGAACATTACAGCGCATTGTTGGGAGACATTTTGGTCAATTGTATGACCAAATAGTTCGGCTGTATTTTTTAGATGAAATTTCAATTGTACCCCTTTTTAATCATTTTAAGCCACCCTTTTATTTCTCCCTTTATTATCCAGTGTCTTTCTCATACCTTTCCATGTATAGAGATCCTTCTTCCACTTTATAGGGTTTTTAGTATCTTCTCTATTCAATATACAAATCCCTCACCATAAGAAGCAACAAATTGACCATGATGAGCTCTTTCTTCCCATCCCATCTATTTAGTGGTTCCTCTTTCCTCTATTGATCTATTTATATGTGATTGTTTTCACCCTATTTTCAGGGTGTTTGATGATTCCTTCATTTTCTCCACTTCTAGGTTAATTGAAGCCTCAATAATGGATGATAGTAGAGATACTATATTGAGTTAAGTGGTCTAGGTATTTCCTTCTCATTTTGTCACAATTGAAATGACACATTGTTGTGCTGCTTTCTAGACCCCTTCAATGACACCTCAAATTGGTTTATTAAATTAATTAAATTAGTTTACCATGTAAAGTGTGACCATACCTTATGTATAACCCAAACTAAGGTTTCTTCATCTCATCATCAGCCACCACTTTGGGTGTGCCAACCATGAATGGTCTATTGCCACAGAGTTGGGGTATTAAATCACCATGTGTGTGTGTGTGTTCCTATTTCGTTAAATGCTTTAAATCTATAAATTGAATTGGTATAAATGGTTTTCTATGATATTTTCCTTTGATCTTGATGCCTCATACCTTATACTTAAATGCCTATGATTGGTGATTTATGTTTTATTCCACATGTCTCATATTTTCATTGCTTATGTGAATTATTTAAATTCCAATTACTTGTTCCTGTGATTTTATTCCATTTATTATTCTTATTTCATGTTTTCTAGTGATCATGACTTTTTACCTTAAGCTTAATCCATGTTTTCGGGATTGAATTTCATTGTTTAGAAATATTTCTAACTTGAAACATTGTAGCTCCTTACTGATGACACGTGAATTTTATGTTTTATGCCTTGTGATATGTGCCTTTGTTTCTATTATAATATACTACTGGATGGGAGAGAACATGGGTCCTAATTTAATGAAACCATGGATAGACTCGTTGTGTTTGGTTGGATTTACTTGATTCCTTAGGACTGATCCTTTGGATTTTCCCTAGATGGGCTCTCTAAGACGATTCTTATACTCATGAGTGACATTTTTTCCCCTTGGTAACAACCATGCATGGACACATTTGAAAGATGGTTATTACATGCCTCTGGTGATACCCAGACTCCTATGGGAGATACTTGGTACAGACTCTGATTTCACCATGCTAGGAGTGATATAATGGGTGCATTTATGGATACCTTGTGATTAGCCACTGAATGAGGATAATATTAATTTTTAATATATATAATATTCATGTTCTTTATTATTCATAATCATAATTTTAGTGTATTTTACACTTTGAACATTAATTCACATTATGATTGTAATTCCCTCTTAAAATTTACTATTACATGGTACATTTTTTAACGCCTCCTAAATTAAAAAATAATCTTGATTTTATTTTCATATTTTATTTTCAGGTATCCCCTTATATAAGGAACAATTAATTATTTTGGAGCACTTGAAGATTCACATTGGAAGTCCACAAAAATGGGCTTTTATGCCAACACATTCTAGGAAAAGTAAACTGGACATCATCCCAATAAAGAGACTATATTTTCCAAGATACAAGCTCAATGATTCTAAAAATTTAACTGAATATAGAGGACATCGTGGAGAAAAATTCATCAAAAAGTGAAAAGAGATAATTCAGATGTTTTAATGGAGTTCTAGGTGGCCCAAGTGGAAGATGAAATTATGTTCCAGATTTTATTGCTCAGAAAAAACATCTCACCGCTTTAATCATATATTAGAAACCACAATTTATTTTTGTTGGAAATTTTATAGAGAGTTAGACTACATCAGTATATTAATTTTTCTCTTCTATGCCCTACTCTAATTAGGTCATATAGAAGGTCATCTAGTTGCCTTTATTTGGTGGATACAAGCTGGCTGCAACTTTGGGTCAAGGGTGGAAAAGTCTCATCTCCCTTACTTTCCACCACCCTAGGCCTACCACCATTAATTAAGGCGACTTGGACAAATGGGGGCTCGACCCAAGACTCCAAAAATGCATATATTGGAGCTTTGTTTTCATCAATTGAGGGAAAACTCTTTTATGGGTTGATCTAAGGGAGTATCAAGGGGCATCATTGGATGTTTTTTCTCAATCTATAAATTTTATTAATTTCTTTTACTTGAGTTTCTTTTATTCAAGGATTTTCTCTCTTCCTCTTCCTTATTTAATTTCATCACCCCACGTTTATTTTCTAATAAGTTCATTTACCTTGGAGTGCTCATGAAAGTGATCCTGCAAGTGTACAGGTGATTAGAATTTGTTTTTGAAGGTGTTTAACCAGTAAGTGATGAGGTTAGTTTAAATTCATTAAATGAATCTTTCTTGAGTTAATGAAATTGAATTTTTTGTAAAAGGAATTCATCCAATCCACCCCAAGTGATAACCTAGGATCAACTCATTCTTTTAATTTGAATTCACTTAAGTCTCTTAGCCTTCATTTAAACCCATCTAAATTCAACCCATGTTGGCCACTTCATAGACAAAAACAATCCATAGAATGTGCATGTCATTGGGTTTCTTCTTAGGTCTCTAAGGAATCGACAACCCAAGCTACTCTATATTTGACCGCTTAACCCTAAAAAATTGGGTAAATTTGGGAAAGACCAAATTTTGGTGCCATTTATGGGGACCCAAGTAAGTCATATAAACACCCATTCTATTCTCCCTCATTTCTTCTATTCTTATCCAAATTCTCTCATCTGTTCCCTTTCTCATTTGTTTTATTTTGGTGCATGTCGGCCTACACTCATGACCAATCAAACCATCTAGTTTGGGTGGATATTCCTGGGGTTGGGGAGTCATGTACACTAGGGGAACTCTTTAAATTAAATCATATTCTCCCTAATACTCTAGAGTCAAAAATTGATCCCATTTCAATGGAAGGTCTTCAAATAAACCAACTCATAAACCCGAGTGGGAACCAAAATTGGAAATCCAAATGAGGCAGCCCCAATCATGAGAAATGTAGTCGATCAAACCATGAATGACTACCTCACACATTCCTGGACCAATGCCCCCTCATGAATTAGACACAATTCCATAGGAGATTCTAATTACATCATTAAACCCCATGTCCTAAACCACCTTCCCACATTCAATGGAATGGAGTCCGAGATGCCCTACCTTCACATCAAGGAGTTCAATGACATTGTAGAAACCATGTGTCCCATGCATCAACTAGAATCAGCTAAGATGAGGCTATTTACTTTTTCTTGAAAGAATCAAGATAAAAATTGGCTAAAAAATTTTATGCCATCATCCATCAACTCTTAGGACCAATTAAAAAGATAATTCTACAAAAAATACTTTCCCCACCACAAAACAATTGCACTTAAAAAGAGAATTCATATTTTTTTTTAAAAAGAGGGAGTGTCATTTTACAAAACATGGGAAAGGTTAAAAGAGACCCTCAACATGGTACCACACCATGGATTTTCAATCCTAAAAAAATTTCAAATTTTCAATGAAGGGTTGGGTCCGGGGAACAAACAATTCATTGACATGATGTGTAATGGAAATTTTAAAAACAAATCCCCAAATGATGCTTACGAGTATCTAGAAAGCCTTGCTGGAAAAAAAACAAGTATGGTGAAATTCACCTTTTTCTAAAAAGACAAAAAGGAATACAAGAATTCATAAACCTAAAGAAGAGGAAATCCTTAGAGCTAAACTCGCAACACTCTCTAGGAAGGTTGATGAGATAAACCTTTGGAAAGTCCACGAAATCCAAACTATAGACCCTATTTGAACAATTTGTGACAAATATCACCATAAGACAAACAACTACACAACCATTCCATCTGTCAAGGATGTTCTTTTAGGAGGAACCCCAGTTGAAGTAAATTCTTTGAACTTTCAAAAGCCTCAATACTGAAACACCTTCAACCCAAGGTATAATGACCACCCAGGCTTCCACTAGAAAGATAACAAGAAACCTAGCCAACCACATGGACAAAATCCTTAACCCCATCAGAACTACCAAACCCATAACTAGTTCCAACCCAACCTATCCAATACCAATAACCACCGGTCCATTTTCAACAAACCATACCACCTCCAAAATATCCTCCTGGGATAAACCAATCTTCTCAATCACCAACCCAAAATGTTCCACAAAGCCTACTAGAACAACTGTGAAAACAAAGGTAAATGATGAAATCGAAAGACTCTTCCCTAAAACAATAACTTGAAACCATCAAAACTATAAAGTCACCCATGACTACTCAATCCATTCCACAACAAATAGTAATGGGAGAGTCAAGTTGCACTCAAATAACTCTTGAACAACTAAAGGTTGTGACTATTTTAAGAAGTGGGAAATCAATTGAGAAACATGAACTACTAATTCAGAACCCATCTGAATATTCAAACTTGGAATGAAAATTCAAATGAACCAAATGATCAAACTGAAAAACACAATAACGTTGTCAAATAAACAACTTTTAAACAAACAACCCCCCAACCTACACCATTTCTTCAATGCATGAGGGGGAAAACCAAGCCTGAATTGAGTGAAACATTGAGGGAAATATTCTCACAAGTCAGGTAGAGTATTCCCCTTCTTGACACAATCCAAACCATACGTGCCTACACAAATTACCTTAAGGACTTGTGAACTTTTAAAAGAAAATTTTCACAAAAAAACCAAGTCCATTTGGATTCTAATGTGAGTACCACCATTCAAAGAACCATTCCTCCTAAGTTGAAAGACCCGGGTTTCACTTACATAAATGTTGAACTAGGAGAGAGAAAATTTGTAAGTACCATGTATGACCTAGGTGTTAGTGTCAATATCATCCCTTGTGTTTTCTACTACCAGTTAGGCCTAGAAAAGATCCAACTCACATCTGTCACACTTCAACTTGTTGATCGCAACATTAGGGTTCCAAAGGGGATTTTAAAGGACATTTTGGTAAAGGTTGAAATTTCATCTATCCTGTTGACTTTATTGTCCTTTACAACCATCCAAACTTAGAAATTAAGGAATAAACCCCAATCATCCTTGGTCTTCCTTTCCTTGTAACAATCTACTTTTTTATCCAAGTTCGAAACGGGGACATGAACACCACCTTTGGAAACATGAGTCAAGACATGAACATCTATAATGCTTTATCACAAATCGGGGATGACGAGGACATTCATGAAGTAAACATGATAGGAAGCATTGATAATGAATCCATATAACATCAAGGAATATTTCATAGATGTTTAAGTCAAGATGAGATTGATTTCCTTTGTTCA
Organism: Viscum album; assembly: GCA_963277665.1. NCBI lineage: Eukaryota > Viridiplantae > Streptophyta > Magnoliopsida > Santalales > Viscaceae > Viscum > Viscum album. Next base: position 417,181,123 of record OY728123.1, on the reverse strand, counting down.
CATGAAATAAGTTAATCTCCTTGGCTTCAATCACTTTCAAATTTCTCTTATGATGATGTCTTAGGTCCAACAATCAGTGAAACATTTCAAGAAACCACCTTCATGGAGACCAATCAAACTTCCTTCCCTAAATCTGACCAAACCAACCTTGTAGCTGAAACTTCTACACATGGGGATTCGAATCTATCTAAAAATATAGGAAACAAAATCGATCTTGATCCAATGTCCCAATATTCAACTAAAATTCTGAAACTACATGGTCTTGAATTGATGTAACTTCTCGCTGCACTCAATTATGCCTTCCTAAGGGACAATCAAACACATCCTATTGTCATTTCTTCTTCTCTTGAATCCAATCATGAGAGGATGCTTCTATATGTCCTTAGGAAACATAATAAATCCATTGGTTGGACCCTGTATGATATTCCTATGATTATCCCACTAATCGAGACTCATAGTGTTGTTCTAGAATCTGATTCAAAGTCATATCGTCAACCTCAAAGGAGACTCAATACTAATCTCATGGAGAATGTAAGGAAGGAACTTCTGAAATTGTTAAAAGATGGTATCATCTATCCCAAAGCTGGGGGTGAGTGGGACATCCCAATCCAAGTGGTTCCTAAGAAGGTATGAATCACAATGATAACCAATAAGGATGGAGAGATTCTTCCAACTAGAGTGAGTAGTGGATGGAGGGTCTACATTGACTAAGGAATCTAAACTCATTCACCAAGAAGGATCATTTCCCCATACTATTCATTGACTATGTTCTTGAGAGAGTGGAAGGTCATGAGTTATATTGTTTCTCAGATGGGTACTCGAGGTACAATTAGATTGAGGTCTCCCTAGAGAATCAAGGGAATACTATATTTAGCTATCCATTCGGCACCTTTTCCTTCAAATGTATGTCATTCGAGTTATGCAATTCCACAGGAACCATCCAGAGGTGTATGATGGGATTATTTTCAAACATGGTAGGGGAATTTGTTGAGGTCTTAATGGATGAATTCTCTGTATTTGGGGATATATTTGAGGGATGTCTTAGGAATGTGGAGAGAGTTTTGTCCAGATGTGAAGAAACAAATTTGTTCCTAAATTGGTAAAAAATCCATTTCATTGTTAAACAGGGGTTAGTCCTTGGCCATATAGTCTCAGGTCAGGGGATTGAAGTTGATAAAGAAAAGGTTGGCATCATTCGTCACTTCCATCACCCAGAACTATTAAGGAAGTGAGGTCTTTCTTAGTATATGATGGTTTCTTTAGAAGATTCATCAAGGACTTCAGTTCAATGTCACGTCCACTTAGTGATATCCTAGTAAAGGATGCTCCATTTGTTTTGACCTAAATCTGTGGGGGTTCATTCTCAGCCCTCAAATCCCCTCTCACCTCTCCTCCCATTTGGAAATCTCCAAATTGGAACCTTCTTTTCAAACTTATGTGTGATGCCAGGGACTTTGTTGTTGGATTTGTGTTAGGATGAAGTTGTGATACAACTCCTTATGTAATTGTTTATGCAAGAAAATCCTTAAATGATGCCCAAATCAACTACACCACCACTGAAAGGTAGTTACTTTCTATTGTGTTTTCCTTAGAGATGTTTATGTCCAGCCTCTTAGGATCCCCTGTCATTGTGTTCACTAACCATTCTGCACTAAAATACCTCTTCCAAAAATAAGATTCCACGACAAGACTGATTAGTTGGTTCCTTCTATTACAAGAATTTGACCTCACAATAAAAGATAAAAAGGGTGTTTAAAATGTGTTAGCTGATCATCTCTATAGGATGGAATTAAAAGACAACTCAAATCACCTTTCTGTGTTTGATTCATTTCCTGATAAGCACCTCTATTCAGTGAGTGATTTCTCACAGTATGCCGACATAGCCAACTTCTTAGTTACAGGAGTCATTCCAAAATTATTAGGGACTCATGCTCGAAGTAAATTCCTTTCTGATGTTAGGAATTATGTGTTTGATGATCCATACCTCTATAAGTTCTCCCCTGAAAAAGTCATTAGGAGGTGTGCCCCAGAATCTGAATAAGTGTCCATCTTTAAATTTTGTCATAGTGAGGAATGTGGAGGTCACTTTTACTCTAAAAAACTTTTACTAACGTTCTTCAGTGTGGTCTCTTTTGGCCCACCCTCTTAAGGGACTTCTATAAATTTTGTCAAAGATATCCTAGGTGTCAACAATTAGGGTCCATCACAAAAAGGAATCAAATTCCACTCACTCCCATTTTAGTTATTGAAATCATTGACTAATGGGGAATAAATTTCATGGTTCCCTTCAAAAACTCTAGTAGATATATGTACATCATTTTAGCTGTGATTATGTATCTAAATGGGTTGAGTCCAATCCAAAAAAATCCAATGATCATCAAACTGTGATTAGATTTATCAAGGAAAATATCCTCTCTAGATTTGGAATTCCAAGGGCTATCATTAGTGATCATGGAACTCATTTTTGCAATATTCCATTCACAGCACTCATGGAAAAGTATGGAATTTCTCAAAAATTGTTAACTTCTTACCACCCACAAACCAATGGTCAAGATGAGTTAGCCAATCGAGAAATAAAACAAATTCTTGAGAAAATAGTAACTCCATCTAGGGAAGATTGGTCGAGAAAACTCTTACATGCTCTTTGGTCATATATAACTGCATATAAAACCATTTTAGGAATGTCCCCATATAGGTTGGTTTACGTAAAAGAATTCCTTTTACCTGTTGAAATTGAACATAAGTATTTTTTGGAAATTAAGAAAATTAATTATGACCACTCATTGGCCAAAACAAAAAGAAAATTAGTTCTCAATGAACTTGAGGAACATATGGTGGAGGCTTCTGAAAATTCAAGGATAATTAAATATAGATTTCAAGCCTACCAATATTAAAATATTAAAACCAGACACATTGTACTAGGTAAACCAATAATTTTTTATAGCTCTAAACTTTACTTACACCCGGGAAAGTTGAGGTCTAGATGGTTGGGTCCATACATAGTGCATATGGTGTGCCCCCATGGGGCTGTAGAAATTTAAGATCCCACCAATGGTCAAACCTTTAAAGTTAATGGTGATAGAGTCAGACCATTCATTGAACCATTCCAGAAATATAATGTATATTAAGACTTGTGTGAACCAACCTTATATGAGGAAAACACTTAAATAATTAGGGGTCTATGTGGAGCTAGCGACGTTAAACAAAAGCGTTGCATTGGAGGTAACTTGTGGATTTCATGTTTCCAATTTTTCAGAATCATATTTTTCAAATAAGATTAATGTTTTATTTTTATATTTAAAAAATAGACTGTTTACCAGTTCTTCTAATATGATTATGGATGGGTATGAAAGGGGAGCGCTATATTCATCCGTGTCAAGTGGTGTGATCATTGAGTAATACCCTGCCCAGAAATTTAAAAAGAAGAAAATGTATCATATGTACATTTTGTTTTTATGTGTTTTTAGGTTAAAATAAAAAATATATAATAAAAAAAATTTAAATGACTCGTTGTAGGTCATGGGGCAAACCCCGTCACAACAGGAGAAGCCACGGGGACTTGAACCCAGGACCGAAGGGAGATAGGGGTTCGTGCTTACCACTGACCTATGGCTAATAGTGCTTCCTTATTCTATAATGTATTGTATATATACTTATATTTTACTTTTTTATTATATGAATAAATATATATATATATTTTGTTTTTCTTTTTTTGTTTGTTTGTTTTTTCCTTTTTCCACTAGGAAACTCTGCAAGTGACATGGATATCAAAGGACTAAATTGGAGTAAAAAGAACTTTAGCTTCAACCACCAGGTGACTTCATTCCATGATCCTCATATTTCAAATTCCTTTTAGAACTCATGTCATCTGCCTCTACCCCCTTCTCAATTTTATTTTCTTTAAACACTTGGGACGGTGTTATTCTATGTTGGGTGGTGAATAAAAATTAATTAATTTTGGTTGCATAAAAAAAATTTGTGGAAGGAAAATTTTCTTTAACATTAAACATGATAATACAAATTACACACTTTGAAACTGAATATCAAATAATTTACCATGCCATGATTATAATTTTAATCCATATATAATTTCATGAGCATAGATTTTGGAAAGTGTGGTTGTCTAATGTGAAATTTCATCGTTTAAATTTTCATCCAAATAAAAAAAAGATCACAACGCACGTCCTTTGGAAAGTGGGGTATTAGTTTGAGTTCATGGGGTCACCCAAATAAATGTCATAGGTTTGGTGATCATTTTAATTTTAATAAGTATTCAAAGATAAAAAAATCAAAAAATAATAAATTAGCACGTATAGCAATGAAATGACCAAATGTGTGGATTTCGGCACTTGGAGATCATGACTCCATAGTTTTCTGGCCTAGAGTTTGTAATTTTATCTCTACTTGTGGTAATTTGACTTTGTTTTTGACTGAGTTAACTCGAGATGATGCCCGAGTATGTGGGCTTCACTTGGTACCCTAAGGCCTTTGATCCTGGGAGTTATCGGCAAAGTTTCACTACATGGGTTGACTCCATTGAGTGCAATTTCAATTACCGTGGAAGAATTGAAAAAAAATACAATAAAATATATATATATATATATATAAATGGAATACTCATTTTAATATTGAAATTTGACTCCACCTAGCGCTTCCATCATTTTCCCCTTGAATAAAAATGAACCCCCGTGTCTTTTTTGACACACAACACATCATTATACTTTATTGAAATTGGTTGAAATGTGGCGATGAATTTGAACAAAGGAATAGGATTGGGATTTGGATCTTCTTATGAAACAATCTTTTATTAGAATATTTTTATGGGTTTAATGATTTTTTTGTTATAAGGGTTATTGGTGATCCATGTGTATTAATAAAATTTTGGAAAAGGGAATTCGAATTTCATATTGTTGAGATACATTTTGCTCCGGACTAGAAAAACTCAAGTTGGGGGTGGGATTAGCCACTGAATGAGGCTAATATTAATTGTTAATATATATAATATTCATTTGATTTATTATTCATAAGCACAATTTTAGTGCACTTTACACTTTGAACATTAATTCACATTATGATTGTAATTCCCTTTTAAAATGCACTATTACATGGTACATTTTTGAACACCTCCTAAAATACAAAATGGCCGTGATTTTATTTTCATATTTTAACATCAAGTATCGCATTCTATAAAGAACAATTAATTATTCTTGAGCACTTGAAGATTCACATTAGAATACCACCAAAATGGGCTTTCGTGCCAATACATTTGGGAAAATTAAATTGGACACTAGCCCAATAAAGAGACTGAAGTAGCCAAGATACAATCCCAACGATTCTCAACATTAAACTAAAGATAGAGGAAATCATGGGGAACATTTCATCACATAGTGAAAATATCTAATTCGAATTTTTTAACGGATTTCTAGGTGACCCAAGTGGAAGATAAAATTCTGGACCAGATTCTATGGCCCAGAAAAACAGTCCATCAATTCAATCATATATAGGAAACCACAAATTATATTGGACTTCAATTTTACATAGTTAGAAGAAATCTGGGGCTTCGTTTTTGTCTTCTATGTCCAAATCCAATTCTGCAATCTATATGTTCATATAGGTGCCTCGGTTCGGTGGATTCAAGCTATATGCAACTTCTTGTTAAGAGTGTAAAATTCTCCTCTTACTTACTTTCCACCACTCTAGGCCTACCACAATTAATTTAGAAGACTTGGAAAGATGGGGGTTCGACCCAAGGCTCCCAAAATTCCTATTTAAGTCTATGGTGTTGGAGTATTTAATCATCTTGGAGATTTGTTTTCATTGTAATGTTATTATACCGATTTTTCCTTTGTAATGTTCTTCTATCTAATGTAAGTTGTTCGAATCACCTTAGTTTTTAATGAAATTTCTTCCTTTACTCTTACTCTATTTTTACCTATATCACATTTATACCTTTTCTTTATGTTGTGAATTTATTCACACCATACCTTGTGATATTCTTCTCACAACGGTGGAGTGATCGTTATTTTTTTGGTTTTACTTCCTAAATTTCATGCGTATGAGTCTACTTCCCACTTCCGTTGAGAACATCTCATAAATGGAAGGCTCACTATTTTATGGGTTGATCCAAAGGGGTAGCATGGAGATGGAGTGGATGTTATTTATCAATCTATAAATTTTATTGATTTCTTTAACTTAAGTTTCTTTCATTCAAGGATTTTCTCTCTTCCTCTTCCTTATTGAATTTTATCACCCCACATTTATATACTAATAAGGTCCATTACCTTAGAGTGCTCATGAAAGTGATTCTAAAAGTTTACAGGTGATTTTCATGTGTTTTTGAAGGTTTTTAACTAGTAATTGGTGAGGTTAGTTATAATTCCTTAAATGAATCCTTCTTGAGTTAATGAAACTGAAATTGTTAAAAAAAGGAATCCATCCAGTCCACCCCAAGTGATAACCTAGGATCAACCCACTCTTTTAATTTTAATTCACTTAAGTCTCTTAATGTTCATTTAAAACCATATAAAATAAACCCAGTTTGGCCACTTCATAACCAAAAACAATCCATAGAATGTGTGTGTATATAGTTTTCTTCTTAGATCTCTAAGGAATCGACAACCCAAGATACTCTACATTTGACCGCTTAACCCTAAAAACATGGGTAAATTTGGGTGAGACCACCTTGGAAGGACTCGGTGGAATTTGTTATAATTAATACACCTATAAAAACCTTTTGGATTCTTTTAGATCAACTTGTATGGGATCAGGACTCCACCTATGGATTTGAAGGACTCATTTCTTGTGTTGTATGTGATTTGCCTTATTTATATTGTGAGAATTATTATATGATGTCATGGAAATGTGACCTCCAAATAAAGAAAAATGTGGGTTTTTTATTCATTAGTTTTTTCTTTAATGATGTCCTATGTAAGCATAATATCACTTGTATAGATATCTTGGTTTAGACATACATCTTCGGCCGAAGAAGGTGGTATTGATTGGGTGTTTGTATATGAACCCAGACTAGTGTTTTTTTAATTATTATCATCAATTTTTGTGAATTTATTATAATGGAACCCAATTTGTTTATTTATTACTGGAAATAGATTTTCCAAGATATCAAGGGTAGTGGCCTACTAATGTTTTATATTACACCCTGTTTGGGAAACCTTTGGTACCCAAGTAGATTTCATGATTTTAGGTATTGAAAAAAGGAAGCGTGGGGCTTCTTTTGATTGATTGATTTATAGAATTTTGATGGATTATGGGGTATAGGTTCACACTTATGCTTGAGAGTCTTATTTTAGTAGTTTTTGGTCATTTTTAATTTGGTTTAGCACGTAGTATATGCTTTTATACCATTTTCCATGTGTACCTTTTTATTCTATATAGCATCACGGAAATCATCAGCATTTGGTATTAAATGATTATTCATCTTCTTTAAGTTTTTTTATCTCTCTCACATGGTTTATTATTATTATTATATTCCTTCTCTTGTTTCTGATTTCTATTTCCACCATTTAACTTGTATGGTCAACTATTGTGATCACTATAATCTATGAGTTCATAGTATCTCCATGGACACACCCTAGGCTCTCACTGCTACTACATAGCCTTTGGAATTCAAGGGATCCTTCTTGAGGTATTATGACCCATCATCTTGGGGCCCTGGTAACTGACACCCAGGCGGGATGCTACAAAGTGGTATCAGAGAACCTTTTTCCATTTTTTCTTACTATTTGGGTTTATACAGGAGACTAGGATATTGGAATTTGGTAATGAGCCTATTCTTGGGTGTATCTATCCCACATGAAAAGGAATCCCAAATTTATTGTGTGAAGTAATTGTTATTACTACTTTTTCTATTATAGTTTCATGTATTTCACAGTTGGATGAGATACTTTCTTTGTGTTTTTTTATTGTTGATAAAATTATTAACATTTTGGGCCTTCTTCACCATGGCCCAATGTTACAAGGTCATATTAAAAGTAATGCATCATACTTGGCACCTTAGGATTAAAATTTCATTCATTATTCCTTGTAATAACTTCTTTTCAACATGAATTTCCAATTCTTCATGTGATTATATTTATTCCTTGTAGATATTTGGTTATTATTTATAGAAATGTTCCAATTATTCTTGCGGGAACATGTTATGATTTGGATTAAGTGGACACCCAATTTCAATTTATAAGTTGTATGGTCCCTTATCAATTGAAATGGTGATCCACCTAATTCAACCTTTTAAAGGTAAATTGACTACTTAAATGAATTAAAATGACCATCATCCTAAAAATGAAATGGATCAACTATAATAAAAATTACACTGACCTGGCCTTAGTAGTGTGAATTAGTCCATGTCTCATATGATCTATTTGTGACCATATCCTATAACCTAGACCCGGATCCCATAACAGGATCTCTGTTATGTCGTGCAAATGGTTAGGTCATGTACCTTCCCTCTATTTATCACTTTCCCTACCAGATTTTCCTATCTTATATGAATCCTATTTGAGGAATTCAATGGGAAATTTCAGAGATATTCCACCATGAAAAACTCATGTTGTACTCCAAGAGAGTGGCAATGATCGCACTTTAGAGGTGGTGGGTCTTGATCCACCTGTGATACCTCTTGTAGTTCCACCTAAGGAACATCTTTTTGATATTCCAATGGGTGTTGAAACCCATTTCTAGGATATATTTCCTTAGTTCATGAAGTATATTCAGTTTATCCCTATCCTACCCCTACAATGGTAGAGAAGAATCGGTTCTTTAAGTAGTATCATCCTCCCACCTTCTTGGGGTATGGAGGATATTAGTCTGTTGAGTCTTGGTTAGAATCCAGGGTGTCTATCTTTGACCATCTAGATATGCCTCCAGAGAATAAGGTCAAGCTTGCTACCTACATGTTTTCTGATTAGTCCAAATGCTGGTTGGACATCATATATTAGGCTGACCATTATCAAGGTATGGCCTATGCACCTTTCCAGACAACTTTCTATGACCAATTATTCCCACATACTCTGATATAGGATCGTTCCAAGAAGTTCATGCATCTTTAGTAGGGTATTATGATTATTCTAGAGTATCTTGGTCACTCCCCGAGCTTCATTGTTTCACTCCATCTCTAGCCAATGATTATTTGATCATTTTGGGGAACCTTGAGCTTGGGATTGGGTATTTAGTGCGATCAAAGGTGAACATATTTTGGTTGACTACTGTTATAGAGGTAGTTAATCATACCCTACATATAGAATGGAATCTTAGAGAATCTGTAAATGTCGGTGATTTAGTTATGAGGTAGGGAAATGGTTCTTCCAGTTGTAGGAAGCACTGTTTCAAGGGTGAATGTGGGGGCAGTTCTATCTAGGGAGTCAGTCCCAAAAGCATCATAATATCCAATGTCAATATGGTCAAGATATTCAAATAACAACTCAGGGTCTCAGTTCAGGTCATACTTATGATGTTTCGCCAATTCCATAGGAGTATTTTCTAGGGACATCAAAAGTATGATATACTATTTTGGAAGCCTCCACTTCAGTTTTTTCCTTGTTTAATATAGGTTCATCACATAGTTTTATATCAACTATGTTTGTGGAAATTTCATGCATTAAAATAGAGTAATTTTGTTTCATTATGTCTCTCAACACATCATTAGGGATCAGATAAGATGGAATCCTCTAGTTCTAGGAGTGCACCTTGAAATAAGCGGGTACAGTTTCTTCTAGTTTTTCTTTATCCTGGAGATGAACGGATTCGACATCATTCTCAATATAGACTATCTCATTCCCTATCGTTACCAAATGTATTGCTATCTTTTCTTAGTGTCTTTCACAACACCCAATGGTGATACATATACTCATAAGCTTTGATGGGATATCTAGTAAATATGATTACGACCCAAGCGTACTAGGCTAGGTACAGTGAAAAATTAATTGACGAGTATCCTTATGAGAGATCAAGGAATGCAGTTAGTAGAGTTCCCTCCTATTGTGGATTATTTCAAGGATCTATTCCATGATTATTTCTCTGGCTTACCTCATGAGAGATAGGTTGAGGTCACCCTTGAGTTGGTTCTTAGTTCAGAACATATGTCTATTTCTCCATATAGGATAACACGTACACAGCTCTAGGAACTCAAAAACCAGCTTGAAGATCTAGAGGATAAGGGTTTTATATAACCCAGTACATCATCATGGGGTTACCAATTCCTTTTTTCAAAAATATGGATGGAACCCTCAAATATTTTGGATTACTTCTGATTTAACCAGTTCATGAGGAAGAACTAGTATCCACTTCCTCACGTAGATGACCTCTTTGACCAGATCTAAGGAGAAACTACTTTATCTAAGATCTATTTAAGTTCAGGTGACCATAGGGTTAAATTGAGACCATTATACATACCATGTATAATATTATATAGTAGGTAAGTCCTGTACAAGTATCTGGTGATTCCATTTGGCATGAGAAATTCACTGGTAGTCTCCAGGGCTTTGAAGAAACTTTGTTTCCAATCGTATCTTGATTCCATTGTGGTGGTCCTCATAGATGATATATTATTATATTCTCTATCTAGAAAAAACCATCAAAAACATATTTATATATTTATGAGTACACTAAGAGGGAATTACTTATATGAAAATCTTATTAATTTCCAATTTTGGATCATTAACGTCCACTTCTTGGGTCATATCATATCAATGGGAGGAATATCATTTTACCCATAGAAGTTGAGAGTTGTGGTTTCTTGGGAATAGCTTAATAATGTGTTCAATATACATAGGTTCTAAGAGACAGATGGCTATTATAGGTGATTCATCAAGGAGTTATCTTGCTTTGAAGTGCCTTTTATGGCCCTGAATAAGAAGTTTTTCTAGTTCATATGGTTAGAATCTTGGGAGATATCTTTTCAATAGTTAAAGGGAAGATTCACTTTAGTGCTGATCCTAATTCTTCTAGGGCCCATCATAAGTTATATAGTCAATTTTGATTCTTTAGGAATCATCCGAGGAGTATTTTAGATGTATGTTGATTGATCCATGGAATATGGGACATGCTATTTGTGGTATCATGAGAAGAAATATCCTATGAATGACCTCGAGCTATCAGTTGTGGTTCAGGCTCAATTCTATTGGAGGAACTATCTATTGAGTGAGTGGTTCGTTATTTACAAGGATCACAAGAGTCAAAAATACGTCTACACATAGTAATACTTGAATATAAGGTAGTATAGGTGGGTTGAATACTAACAGTCATTCAATTTTGAGGTATTATATACACCTAGTAAGGATAATACCAATGTTAATTCCTTGAGTAGGTAGACTGAGATGAAAGACATCCTAAAGGCCAATAGTGAGTGGAATATGATGGCTCTGTTATCTGAGTTACACCTCGAGGTTTAGAAAGATCTTCGTAAATCTATCTTACCATCTCTATAAGTGGCATCCTCTATTATTGAGGGGTTCTAAATAAGTAATCTATTTGATTCTGATAGCCTCATCTTGAGAGAGAGTGTCATGGGAGAAAATTGCCTCCTGGTTGGGTTGTGGATTCAATTGAGACTCTAATCTTCAAGGGGAATGTTTGGGTACCTTCAAATATATAGGAAGAGATTATGCGATAATCTCATTCCTCTATATGGTTAGTTCATCATGGGAATACCAAGATGTACTGAGACATGTGTCGTCAATACTGGTGTCCAGATATGAAGAGGGAGATAGAAAGTTTCATAACATGAGGCTCTACCTATCTATATGTGAAGTCAGAGCAATAGAAACATAATAGACTTCTACAGCCTCTATCTATTCATGAGTGTAAATGGAATGATGTCACCATTGATTTTGTGATGGGATTGTCGAGATCCCCTCTAGGCACCAATGAAGTATGGGTGATCATCATCAGGTTGATCAAGGTTGCACACTTCCTACTGATTTGAGAGACCTTATTTATTGATGATCTAGAAAGGATTTACATCTGAGAGATAGTGAAACTTCATAGTGTTCCCTGTTCAATCATATCTATCTGATATTCCAACTATACTTCACAGTTCTAGTAAGGGATGAAAAAGGAACTAGGTTGATAGGTTCTCTTGAGTAGAGCATATCACCATAAAAATGATGGGCAGTCTGTGAAGATGTTACAAGTTTTAGAGTATATGGTTTGATCATACATCATTGATTATGGAGGTTTTTGGGAATTTTATATTCCCCCGATTGAGTTTTCCTACATTAAAATCTTTCAGGAAATGAAATATTTGGATCTGCATGAGGCCCTCTATGGTATACTATGTTGTTCAAACCTATGCTGGCTTGAGATTGGTGAGGGGTCTCTAATGCGTCCTTGTCCTGTTCAAGAGACTTCAGGGAATGTTGAGCTGATTCAGAAGTGTATGGCTATAGATCAGTCGAGGAAAGAAACTTATATCAATATTCATTATTGAGCTATGGAGTTTGAGGTGGGATGTAAGGTATTTCTTCATGTGTTATCTATATTGGGTCATAAATGACTTAAGAGATATGGAAAGTTATCACCTCATTTTGTTGGGCCTTTTGATACAGTGGAAAGGATTGGGCCAGAAGATTTTTGGTTGATGATACCCCATAGGTATTGTTCCATGAATTAAATCTTCCACAAGTCCTAACTTAGATGGTATCATGATGAACCATATCATTAATTTGACCCCAAGTATATTGAGTTGAAGACAGAAGCATCCTTTGATGAGCATCTGATATCTATCATTGGTTGTAGTGTAAAGCCCTGACCCCAGAAGCTTAGAGTCGGTGCATTATTACATATCATTGGCATGATCACAAAAGATAAAGTCTTGAAAGACCAATTAGTTTAGTAGCCTTGGAAGTACTAGATAAATTCATAAGGTTTACATTACATCATAAAATGGAAAAATAAAACAACATTGTTTCCATAGACAACATTGAGATCCCATAGACTATCCAAGCAGGTCAGTCATAATATACTTCTTCGCATCCTAGGAAAAATAAAACATAGAAAGTGGTGAGCTCAGATGCTCAGTAAGGATAACAATATAGAAGAAACTTTCATAAATACTCATTAACATTTAAGGCATTGTATAAGACTAAAACAAAAGCCTTTTAAACTTGAACTTCAGCATAATATGGAAAATATAAAATCAAAATAATTCCATTTACTTATTCACATGGATATTCTACTAGTCGAATAATCACATGCAATATCAATAGACACTTTCATAATGATGGAATGCATAATGCCAGACATTCATAACCACATAGTCAAGGCCTTGTGCCAAGACTACAAATAAGATTTTTTCAAGGCCTTGTTCCAAGACAATAGTTTGTCTCATGAGACCTACTGATGCATCGAGGAGCTATTGCGGGCTCCACCCATCACTTACTAAGTCCAATGCATTCCTCAAATGAAAATTTTTAAACATAACATAAACATTCATATTAAAACTAGCATACAAAATGTCAATAATTTATCTATAAACCATGAATGGTATAAAAATAACACATCCACAGTCAAACATATCACAAAACCTTCAATACAAAATGGAAGTTTTGTATTATAATAAATCAAATTCAAATAAGCTTAAAATCCATCAAAGCATGTTGACATAGATGAAATCAAAACCTTTTTATAGAAATATATCTTTCTATTCTGAAATCATTTAAAATTAATATAATCATAAAAGAAAACATTTATTTTGGAAATATTCTGATAATATTTTTAGGTAATCTTTTATGATGTTATAATGGTGGAAAATACCACTCCCCCCGTATAAGTTAAAAAAACATTATGACCATAAATTTTTCAAAAAGGTCAAAAAGTACCCTGTTTGGAAAACGTTAGAAAGATTCCTTTGAAAAACATATAAGTTCAAATATGCGTATAAATTACTTTAACCCATTTTCTATTAAATAGTAAAAAAAAATTGAAATACATTTTTAAGAAACATGGATGTGGATGATAAAGAGGTCCCAATAGATACTTACGTAAAAACAATCTCGGAAAATAAAGAGATTGTGAAATTAACTCTTACCTTGTAATTTTCCTTGGTAGAGGGTAGGTTAACCTCTTGTATAATGGTGAAATAACTATTATTAAATTATACAAGATTCATATTCATTAATATGATATCATATATGATCTTTTAACATTGCTTTGTTAATAATATCTTAGTATTATCATCTTTTCGGGTGTTAACTGATTCGTTTTCCTTTGTATGCTTTGTAATGTAAGTAATGTTTGTTATGGATAGGATGTATCTTATTCATATTCATAATGATATTAAGTCTTTAAACATTATTTTTAATCATCTAATAAAAATTAATCTTGAATGGATACGATGGGGAATGAATCTCCTCGCGTTCATGGAGACGGTAATCCGTATGTACGCACGAGCGACAATATCAATATTTTGATATTAAAATAATAAATAATTGGATGTTATATCATATATACAGAATAATTATCATGTTATATTTATTATTTACATCAATTACACATCATTATTATACCCATACAATTAATAATGTATTGAATAACAATTACACCACGATGTGGAGATGGTAAGTCGTACGTAGACACGTATGGTGACATGTCATTCAAAGGATGGATAGAATAATGAATATGGTTGTACCATATTTATAATAGCATCATAGTATATAGAAGATACTATATTTATTATTTTATAATGTAAACAACAATTAAAGAGGAAGTGGAAGAAGAAAGGAACTTGAAAGAGGTGATGAAATATTTACCTCCTCTTCGGGTTCTTCCTTTTGATTTGATCAAAAGGGCTCCTTAGGTTGGATATTTGACTAAATAAATGACTCTAGTATGAAGGTAGGACAGTTGAGATGGTATTTGGGTAGGGTTTTTCTGAGCCAGAAGGCTTTGAAGATTTGAATGTGAGGGAAGGTGGAGTACCCTTTTATAAGAGGGGTGAGGGGCACCTTAGGAAAAGCTAGAAATATTATTTTATAATAAAATCATTTTCGGTTTCTAATGGATCAAAAATGAATTATTTAAATTCTAATGTGGTTATGGGTCTAAAAACACTCAACCAATAGGTTTTAGATAGGTTTGGGTCACTATATTAACTTTATCTTTTATATTTAACTTGTTGTTAAATAGTTTGACATTTACCATGTCTCTTTGTATTTTTATCTTATATGGTTAATGAACATATTATAAACTTCCAATAAAACCCCAAGTGGTTAATTAATGTTAAACCTATCGTTATATAAGTCATTTGGGTGAACCTTAGATTTTTAGGAATATTATATCAATTAATAATATAATATTTGTTTTAAAAACTCCTTTATGTCAATATTGACACTATTTAATAATTGATTTTTGTTAAAGTCCTTAGAACTTTATTAATTCTAAATAAATTATTTTAATCAATACTAAAATTTCATATTAACCTATAAAATTTCTGTATGGCATGAAAAATTTCAATTTATATTTATTTTAATATTTATAATACCATTTATTTGATTATTACACTAATAAGAAAAATACTGCATCATCATTGTGTCATAAATAAATTTAATTATTAAATGTCTAAAAATTATAAATAAAATACCATTATGTAGGAAATATTTTTTTATTTCTAATTAATATTTATAGTCGAAGAGATAACATGTATAACCGTATGTAAAATTTGTTTTACTAAAAGATATATGCTTATTTCATTTTTGTATTTACTTTAACTTAATTAATATAAATTGTCATTATCACTTACAGGTGGCTCCATGGGGTCCCAAAATCGACCCAAATATGCCCATGGTCAGATATGTATCATTAAATATGGTTAGGACACGTGTTAGGATAATTTAATATTATTATAAAATTATTTTTTACCCTTATTTACCGGATTTTCCCTTTATCCATGGTAAATAAAATATTTACCGAAGTAATTATTCAAAATTTATAAAAATAAAAGTTACCTATTTACACAATTTAGACCTCCTGGTTCAAAATATGGAATCCATTTTTCTAAATTCAAAACACAGAAGTGGCAGAAATTAATAAAAAATTAATTACTGTTGTCAAAACAAAAAACGTAATTTTAAGAAATAATAACTATCAAAAGATTGACACTTGCTTATGTCAAGTTTAAATGTGAAATTACATCAAATGACCAACATTGGATTAAATGGTAAAATTATAATCTAATTATACTTTAAAACCACTCAATAGTTTAATTTAGCACTATAAATTATTTTGATTAAAAAAGTTGTTTTTAATTAAAATTTAGTATTTTTCACTATTCATCAAAAACTGAATGTTTTCAGAAAAATACCAAAAATTCACCATAATCTTATTTCGATACTCCGAATCCAAAAATGAAGCCCATTTTGAATGATAAAATTTAAAAAATATCAAAAAATGCATATTACTATTCATAACAGCTAGTTTGATTGGTTGTGGTGTGTTAGAACTCGAAGTTGCGTACAACACATGCTATTGTATTTTTCAAAGAGAAGCGTGTCATAGAATCTTGGGGTGTTACATTCTCCCCTCCTTAAAATAACTTCATCCTCAAAATTTCTATATATTACTACCTAAAAATACTCGGGTGGTTCTTCATCATAAGTTCATCGGGTTCCCACGTTGTCTCTTCCATCTTATGGTTTCTTCATAGAACTTTTACCAGATGAGTCGTCCGGTTTCTCAGCACTTGTTCTCTTGTATCAAGAATATTTACAGGCTCTTCACAATAAGACATATCGGGTTCATGTTCTAATTTCTCATAGGCGAGTACATGTGTTGGGTCAGGCAAGTATTTTTTCAACAGTGATACGTGGAATACATCATGAACGTTAGAGAGACTTGGCGGAATTTCCAAACGGTAAGCTACAGCCCCAATTCGTTCTATAATTTCAAAAGGTCTGATGTACCTGGGACTAAATTTACCCTTCTTACCGAAACGTATGACACCCTTCCATGGAGATACCTTCAAGAAAACATGATCTCCTACCTGAAATTCCAAATCCTTCCTTCAGTTATCAGCATAGCTCTTCTGCCTACTTTGAGATGCTTTGATGTGGGTTTGGATTACCTTCACCTTTTCAATCATTTCCTCCACAAGTTCTGGACCAAAAAGTTTTCTTTCACCAACATCATCCCAACAGGTTGGTGTGCGAAATCTCTTTCTGTATAATGCTTCATATAGTGCCATCTGAATACTTGAATGCAATCTATTGTTATAGGAAAATTATATCATAGGTAAATATTGATCCCACATACCTTGAAAGTCAAGTGAGCATGATCTCAACATGTTTTCTAATGTTTGAATAGTCTGCTCTGATTTTCCATCAGTTTGAGGGTGGTAGGAAGGCTCAAACGAAGTTCAGTAACTAGGGATTTTTGAAGACTTTTCCAGAATCTTGATGTAAAACATGGATCATGATCTGAAATAATCGATAGTGGAACTCCATGAAGTCTTAAAACTTCATTAATATACATTCTTGCTAAAAATTCAAGTGGTAAATATTCTCTTATAGCTAGAAAATTTGCTGACTTGGTAAGATGATCAAAAATTACCCATATTGCATCGTTCCTTATAAGAGTCTTTGGTAGTCCCATGAAAAAGTCCATCGTAATATTATCCCATTACCACTCAGGTATGGGAAGAGGTTTCAAGACTCTTCCAGGCTGTTGTTGTCCAACTTTCACTTGTTGAAAAACCATACATCTTGACACAAAATCAGAAATCTCCCTCTTCATGTTGTCCCACCAAAAATGTTCCTTCAAATCACTGTACATCTTGGTGCTACCATGGTGTATAGAGAAATTGAAGTAGTGACCATCATCTAACAATTTCATTTTCAGATCAGGTATATTTGGAACACAAAGTCTCTTCCCAAATTTCAAAATCCCATCTTCATATACAAAGTCGATCAATCTCCCATCGTTCATAGATTTAATCTTCTTTTGAAATTCCTCATCATCAGCCTGAGAACTTTATATCCTTTCTAGTAAGGATGGTTTGGAAACCATTCTAAAAAGGAATTAATGTTTCACCTTCCATGGTTATTCCCATATCCATCTTTACTAGATCCATGAAAATAGGATTCCTTTGAACTCTCATCTGGTTAAAAACTACTTGATATTTATTTCTCAAGGCATATGCCACCTTATTTGCCTTCCCCAGGTGGTAGTGTATCGTACAATCATAATACTTGAGTAGTTCAAGCCATCTCCTTTGCCTCATGTTGAGTTCTTTCTATGAGAAAATATACTTCAAACTCTTGTGATTGGTATATATCTCACATTTTTCACCATATAGATAATGTCTCCATATCTTCAAAGCAATGATTATATCTTTTAACTCAAGATCATGATTAGGATAGTTTTACTCATGAATTTTTAGCTGTCGTGATGTGTAGTCAATAACCCTATCATTCTACATAAGGAAACAACCAAGTCCTTTCATTAATGCATCACTATAAATAACAAACCCATCATTCCCCGATGGTAGAGTCAATATAGAAGCATTGACTAATATTTACTTCAGTTATTCAAAACATTCTTCACACTCTTTTGTCCAAAAACATTTAACCCCTTTTCGTGTGAGATTTTTTAATGGGTTAGCCAACCGGGAAAAATTCTGGACAAAACATCGATAATAACCTGCTAAACCAATAAAACTGTGTACCTCAGTTATACTCATCGGTGTTGGCCATTCATGGATTTCTCTTGTCTTAGAAGGATCAACAAAGATTCCATCCTTAGAGACAATATGGCCAAGAAAATAAATCTCCTGAAGCCAGAATTCACACTTGCTAAACTTCCCAAATAATTCGTGTCCTCTAAGAGTCTTCAGGATAATACGCAAGTGATTTTCATGATCTTCATAGATTTTGGACTATACCAAGATATCATCAATAAATACCACTACAAATTTATCAATATATTCCATGAAAAATCAATTCATTAGATCCATGAAGACAGAGGGTGCATTATTCAATCCAAAAGGCATTACTGTAAACTTGTAATGCCCATACCTGGTTTGAAATGCTATTTTCGGAATGTCTTCCTTCTTCACACACAACTGATGATATCCAGATCAAAGATCAATCTTTGAAAATTATTGAGCTTCATGATGTTGGTTGAATAAATCATTAACGCAAGGTAGGGGTACTTGTTCATTATTGTTATAGCATTTATCTCCCTGTAGTCAATGCACAACCTCATAGATCCATCTTTATTATTAACAAAAAGAACAGGGTCTCCCCATGGAGAAACACTAGGATGAATAAATCCCTTATAAGTCAATTCCTATAGTTTTTTATTTAGTTCCACTAATTCCATAGTGGCCATTCTATAAGGGGTCTTCAAAATGGGCCTTGAACCATGAATTAAATCAATGGAAAACTCGATTTCCCATTTTGGAGGATGTCTAGGTAAATCCTCTAGAAAACATCAACATATTATTTCACAATATGTACGTCCTCTATTTGAACATTCCTTTCCTCATCCACAGTTATTTCATTCTCTTCCTCCCCAATAATTGAATTTAGTTGAGCTACTGGGGGTGGATCTAGATAAAAATTAGGTGGTGATGTTTCTACTCTAAAGATAAGGTACTCCTTATCATTTTCAAAAATTGTAACATCCTTCTTCTTACAATAAATTTTCACATCATAGTTCAAAATCCAATCCATACCGAGGATTATATAAAATTAAATCATGGGAATGATGATGAGATCAGCAGATAAATAACATTTATATTCCTTAATGGGAACTGATTCACAAAACTTCATCGCAATGATACTTCCCTTAGGAGTTTTTACTAACAACTCCCTTGTTAAATCAAATTGGAAATATATAATTTTCATAGGAAACTGGGAAGATATGAAACAGCATGATGATCCAGAATCAAATAAATCATTTTCTATACATGAGGAAACCATTAAATTACCTTCCATGATGTCTTTCGAAGCTTCAACCTCAGCAGTAGTGATAGCATATTCTTGGCCTTGATCCCTTGGCCTTTTCTGAGGAAATTTCCCTTGATTCTTAGGAAATTCCTTCGCATAATTACCCCTTTCTCAAAAATTGTAGAATTAAACATCGACAAACTCTTTCTTCCCCTTACAATCACGATCTTGGTAGCCTTTTCACCACACCTGTAATAGACTCGCATTCCCTTCAGGAAAGTATCATGGTGTTTCTTCCCACATTTACTGAAGGATGGATATTAAACTTTTCACTTCTTCCCCTTATTTCCATTTCCAGAGTGTTCAGTAGATCTCTTTTTCTCTTGCTTTTCTTTAAAGTCGTAATAATTAGAGAATTATTTTTCTGTCTTGATAGCACATGAGAAAATATATTCGTGCGACGAGAACGATTGTGAGACTAATTCTTGATGGATAAATGGTTTTAACCCATCAATGAAATGATTAATATTACGTCTTGGGTTACGTATATAATCTGCAGCCTTCCTCGCTAATCTTTTAAAGTAAGCTTCATACTTTGCGACATTCTCATTATCCTTTTTCCTCAGACTCAGAAATTGTCTTTCCATATCTGGTCGATGGTCATGAGGAAAGTATTTTTCTAAGAAAATTTCTTTAAACTCCCTCTATTCCATATTTAATACTTCATCATCTTCCTTTGTGTTTTGAATCAATGAACACCATTGATCAGCATCTCCAGTGTGGCAGTAAAATGCCATGAAAACTTTTTCCCTTTTTCTACTCCCCAAGGCTTTGAATATTTTCTCTAAGGAATTTATCCATTTCTCAGATACTAGTGGATTTATACCCCCATTGAATTTTGGTGGTTTTTGACTCATGAAGCGATCTAACATTGATCATCCACACTGCAGATCGGGGTGCTCTATACGGGTAAGGTTGTTATTCATAACCTAAGTGAGTTGTCCCAATATAGTGACAAGGTGATCAACACCAGTTGTATCACCATCTTCACTATAATTATCTTGAGCAGGAGGGAAATCCCTACATGGAGTGTATGCATTGATACGGTTTCCATTCCTTCCAATACGTGCCATTTCTAAACAATGGCATAAATTAGATTAGTTTATGAATGGTAATACATAAATCCAAACTTGTAAAACACTAAACATAAATTGAAAAGTTTATGGATATATTCCATAATCATAAATAATGTTTTCTTTATGGAATTATATACTCATAAACCCTTCACAAAGGTTGGTAAAGAAAATGGAAATTATCCTAAGCATATCCCCCAGGAGTGTCGTAACCAAGACAGCGGCAAGGCTCGTTGTCGTGCACCAGTTCCCATTCGAGTCTATCTCAAAGCGGTGTTATCGATTTTTACCACTAGGTACATCTGTTCCAGAGCCGCCTCTACCTAATCGGATCCATACGGGGATGTATTGATTGGAAAACACACAAAATCTCTACAATACCAAAATTCTTGGATGTTCTTCTATACTAATCCTCAAATTCTATCTTAGGGTTACGTGCTCTAATAAGATTTTATCTAAATCTAGATTCCAAGGTTTGTACTAAACTTCCTCTGATAACAACTATAATGCCCCGACCCCAGAAGCCTAGAGTCGGTGCAGTATTATGTATCATTAGCGTGATAACAAATGATCATGTATCGAAAGACTGATTAGTTTAGTATCCTTGGAAGTACTAGATACATTCATAAGGTTTAAATTACATCATAAAATGGAAAACTACAACGACATTGTTTCTATAGAAAATACTGAGATCCCATAGACTATCCCTGCAGTTCAGTCATAATTTACTTCTTCACATTCTAGGAAAAATAAAACATAGAAAGGGGTGAGCTCAGATGCTCAGTAAGGATAACAATATAGCCGAAACATTCATAAATAAGCATAAACATTTAAGGCAATATATAAGACTAAAACAAAAGCCTTTTAAACATTAACTTTAGCATAATATGGAAAAGATGAAATAAAAATGATTTCATTTACTTATTCACATGGATATTTTACTAGTCTAATAATCACATGAAATATCAATAGCCACTTTCATAATGATGGAATGCATAATGCTAGACTTTCATAACCACATAGTCAAGGCCTTGTGCCAAGACTACAAATAAGATTTTGTCAAGGCCTTGTGACAAGACACTAGTTTGTCTCATGAGACCTACAGATGCATCTAGAAGCTATATAGGGCTCCACTCATCACTTACTAAGTCCAATGCATTCCTCATATGAAAAGGTTTAAACATAACATAAACATTATTATTAAAACTAGTATATGAAATGTCAATAATTTATCCATAAACCATGAATGGTATAAAAATAACAAATCCACAATCAAACATATCACAAAACCTTCAATAAAATATGGAAGTTTTTTATCATAATAAATAAACTTCAAATAAGCTTAAAATCCATCAAAGGATGTGGTCATAGATGAAATCAAAACCTTTTTAGAGAAATATCTCTTTCTATTTTGAAATAATTTAAATTTTATATAATTATAACAGAAAACATTTATTTTGGAAATATTCTTATAATCTTGTAAGGGGAGATTTTATGATGTTAATACGGTGTAAAATAGTTGCACCCGTCGTATAAGTTAAAAAACATTCTTACCTTAAATTTGTTGAAAAAGTCAAAAAGTACCTTGTTTGGAAAATGACGGAAAGATTCCTCTGAAAAATATATAAGGTCAAATAAGGGTATAAATGACTTTAACCCATTGTCTATTAAATAGTAAAAATGTTTTGAAATACATTTTTAGGAAACATGGATGTGGATGATAAAGAGGTCCCAGTAGATACTTACGTAAAAACAACCTCGGATAATAAAAAGATTGGGAAATTAACCCTTACCTTGTACTTTTCCTTGGTAGAGGGTAGGTTAACCTACTTTATAATGGTTAAATAATTGTTATTAAATTATACAATAATCATATACATTAATATGATATCATATATGATCTTTTAACATTGCTTTGTTAACAATATCTTAGTATTATCGTCTTTTCGGGTGTTAACTGATTCGTTTTCATTTGTATGATTTGTTACGTAAGTAATGTTTGTTATGGATAGAATTTATCATATTCATATTCATAATTATATTAAGTCTTTAAAAAAAATAATCATCTAATGAAAATTAATCTTGAATGGATATGATAGGGAATGAATCTGATCGCGTTCGTGGAGAGGGTAATTCGTACGTACGCACGAGTGACAATATCATTTTTTTGATATTAAAATAATATATAATTGGATGGTATATCATATATATATAATCATTATCGTGTTATTTTATTATTTACATCAATTACACATCATTATTTTACCCATCCAAATAATAATGTATTGAATAACAATTACACCACGACGTGGAGACGGAAAGTCGTACGTACACACGTATGGTGACATGTCATTCAAAGGATGGGTAGAATAATGAATATGGTTGTACCATATTTATAATAACATCACAGTATATAGAATATACTGGATTTATTATTTTATAATGGAAACAACAAAGAAAGAAGAAGTGGAAGAAGAAAGGAACTTGAAAGAGGTGATGAAATATTTACCTCTTCTTCGGGTTCTTCCTTTTGATTTTATCTAAAGGGATCCTTAGGTTGGCTTTATGACCAAATTAATGCCTCTAGGATTAATGGAGGACAGTTGAGAGGGTATTTGGGCAGGGTTTGGATGATCCAAAATTCTTTGAAGATGTGAATTTGACGGAAGGGAGAGTGCCCTTTTATAAGAGAGGTGAGGGGAACCTTAGGAAAAGCTAGAAATATTATTTTATAATAAAATAATTATCATTTTATAATGTCTCCAAAATGAATTATTTAAAGGATAAGTTGGGTATGGATCTAAAACCACTCAAAAAATAGGTTTTATACAGGTTTCGGTCACTATATTAACTTTATATTTTTTATTTAACTCTTAGTTAAATAGTTTGACATTTACCATGTCTCTTTGTATTTTTATATTATATGGTTAATAAACTAACTATAAACTTCCAAGATAACCCCAAGTGTTTCATTAATGATACACATATCATTATATAAGTCATTTTTCCAAACCGTAGATTTTTAGGAATATTATATCAATTATTAATATAATATTTGTTTTAAAACTCCTATATGTAAATTTTGACACTATTTAATAATTGATTTTTTTTAAAGTCCTAAAAACTTTATTAATTCTAAATAAATTCATTTAATCAATCCTCACATGTATTATTAACGAATAAAATTCTTGGATGGCATCGAAGCTTTCAAATTATATTAATTTTAATATTTATATTACCATTTATTTGATTATTTCATTAATAAGGTAAATATTGCATCATCATTGTGTCATAATTAAATTTACTTATTCAATGTCTAAAAATTGTAAATAAAATACCATTATATATGAAATGGTTTTATATTTCTAATGAATATTTATAGTCGAATATATAACATGTATAACCCTAGGTAAAATGTTTTTACTAAAATATATATGCTTATGTCATTTTTGTATTTACTTTAACTTAATTAATATTAAGTGTCAATATCACTTACAAGTGGCTCCATGGGGTCCCAAAATTGACCGAAAGATACCCATGTTCGGAAATGTATCATCAAATATGGTTAGTAAATGTGTTAAGGTAATTTAATATTATTATAATATTATTTTTTATCCTTATTTACCAGGTTTACTCTTTAACCATGATAAAATAAATATTTACCTAAGTAATTATTCAAAATGTATAAAAATAAAAGTTACCTATTTACACAATTTGGACCTCCTGATTCAAAATATGGAATCCATTTTTCTAAATTCAAAACACAGAAGTGGTGGGAATAAATTTAAAATTAATTCCCATTGTCAAAACAAAAAGCGTGTTCTTAGGAAATAATAACTATCAAAATATTGACACTTGCTTCTGTCCAGTTTAAATGTGAAATTATGTCCAATGACCACAATTGGATTAAATGGTAAAAATATAATCTAATTATACTTTAAAATAATTCAATAGTATAATTTATAACTATAAATTATTTTTATTAAAAAAGTTTCTTTTAATTAAAATTTAGCATTTTTCACTATTCATCAAAAACTGAATATTTTTAGAAAAATACCAAAAATTAACCCTAAGCTAATTTGAATACTCTGAATCCAAAAATGAAGTCCATTTTAAAAGATAAAATTTATAAAATTTCAAAAAGTGGGTATTACTGTTCATAATGGCTAGTTTGATTGATTGTGGTGTGTTAGAACTCGAAGTTGTGTACAACACACGCTATTGTATTATTCAAAGAGAAGCGTATTGTGGAAGCTTGGGGTGTCACAAATAGTGTGAAGGTTCTCTGAGGAAGTTCAGTTCCTTTATTCATGGTGCTCTGGAATAATGGATTCATATATGAAGATAACTAGTAGTGTGAGGCGTATGTATGTGCGTAGTGGCCATAACATTTCCAAGACAAAATATTACTATGCTTGGAATGGAAACCTAGAGATGAGTTATATTAAGGAGGGGTGTCTGAAATTACTAGATCATCTCAATGGTGTAGACTAGTTTTTTTATTTAAATTTCTTAAAAATACCTGATAACAATTCCTTTTTAAGTTGAGGTGGTTTTCGGTTTTTTGGAGCTCATTCAGATCCTGAAGGCCCAAATGGAAAGAAAATACTCTGTCACAAGATTAGTAGAAACCATGCAACCCAGCCTGCATGGATTCCCTAAACTATAAAATTATATATAGTAGGGTTCTAGTGGCCGCATGATTTTTCTACAACTCTGTGACCCCAGGCATACAGCCGTGTGAGAATTTTAGGGCCCAAGGTAGTGGCATTTCTCATGGTTTGTACATAGTTAGTCAAACTGTGTGCTTAATCATGAATAGTTCCCCTCTCAAATAGATTATGGCTCATAGTTACTGCATGGTTTGCCTAACCATGTATCCAAACCATTCAACCTTTTTTTTGTGAAATTTCTATTTTACCTCTTCTTAATGATTTTAAACAACTCTTTTCTTTCTCCCTTTATTCTCCAGTGGATTTATCATTCCCTTCCACATGTGGATATCCTTATTTCTATTCATAGGTTTTTTTATATATCCTCTATTAATTGTTTGAATACCTTTTCATTTAATGAAATGTAAATCCCTTGGTAAGATATTTCTTCCCCTCCCTTCTATTTCAAGGTTCCTATTTCCTCTATTATGTTATTTAGGTGTTACAATTTTCAACCTATTTTTTAGATATTTGATGATTCCTATATTTTATCTTATTCTAAGTCAATTAAAGAATCAACAATGCATGAGTGGAGTTCTACTAAATTGAGATAGGTGGTCTAGGGCTTTCACACTCATTTCATCAAATTTTAAATGATGTGTCATTGTTTTTCTCACTAGACCCATCTAAAAATGACTCAAATTGGTTTATAAAATTAATTAAATTAGTTTCCAATGTAAATTGTGACCCTGAAGTATGGAAAACCCCATTTTAGGGTTCTTCATCTCATCATCATCTGCCCCTTTGGGAGTGCCCACCTTGAATAGCCTATTTCCCAAGCTTGGTGGTGTTAAATCACCTTGTGGCTGTGTGTTTCTCTTTAGTTAAATTCTTTAAATCTATAAATTGAATTGGGATTAAAAAATCCACAATATAGGAACTTGATCTTGAGGTCTCATAACTTATACTTAAATGAATTTTCTTGGAGCTTCACATTTTTTCCATATGTATTATATTTTCATTTCTTATGAAAGTTGTTTAAATGTAAATGCCTTTTTATTATGATTGTATTCCATTTCTTATTCTTATTACAGGTTACCTAGTGATCATTACTTGTATCTTTGAACTTATTCCATGTTTGATGGCTTAAATTTCATTATTTATCTATCTTTTTAGCTTGAGGCATTTCATGCCTAACTGATGACATGTGAATTTTATGTGATATGTGCCTTGGTTTCTATGCTCACCTACTCCAGGATGGGAGAGAACATGGTTCATGATTTAAGGAAACCATGGAGGGACTTGTTGTTTTTGGTTGGGTTTACTTGATGTGTCGGGATCAATCCTTCAACTTTTCCCTAGATGGGCTCTCAAAGAGGAATCTCATACTCATGAGTGACATTGGTTCACTAGTGGAGTAAATATGGATAGACCCATTAGAAATATGGCTATGCCATGCCTCAGTTGATACATGATCCCCAATGTGAGGTACATAGAGTTCACCATGACATGAGTGATATAAGGGATGCCTTTATGGGATGATTTAGAAGGGATTTGTGGTATTGTTTATATCAGAGATACCTGTAGAGACCCTTGGGATTCTTTTAGATCACCCTGGATGGGATCATGACTCCACCTGTTAGATCCCTTTCTTGTGTTTTATGTGTTGTGCCTTATTTATATTGTCTGCACAATTATATGAAGTCATGGAAATGTTACCTCCATGATAAAGAAAAAATATTTGATTTTTTTCCCTTGGTTTTTTTCTATTATGAAGGCCTATTTAATTATCATGTCACTTGTACAGATATCCTAGTTCAGAAATTTGGCAGAGGCATAATCATGTGTTATCAGTCATATGTCCATATAGGAGCCCAGACCAAAGTGTTTTTTATTTATTATTATTTTCCATTCATTTATTATTTTGGAACCCAGTTCATTTATTTATTGCATGAAATGGATTATCCAAGACACTTTGGGTGGCGACCTACTGAGATTGTACCTCACACCCTATATTAGACACCTTTGGTACCAAAGTACATTTCATTATTGCAGGTATTTATAAAGGGAAGTGTGCATCTTCTGATGGTTGATTGATTTACAGCATTAGTATGCAGTATGGATGTAGAGGATCGAGCATATGCTTGATATTCTTATTGTAGTATTTTTTAGCCTTCTGAGTATTTTTTTTTATAGAATGTGGTATGTGCCTATATCCCATATTCCCCATGTGATCCTTTATTTTTTATAGCATAATGGACATCATCATCATTTTCTATTAAATTATTATTTATATTTCACCAATTTTGTATACATCTCGAATGGTTTATTATTATTATTATGTTTCTTCTTTTATTTTTGGTTTCTATTAACTCCATTTACCTTATCTTTTTGACTTTTTTGTCACTCTAATATATGAGTGAATAGTCTCCCCAAAGACACTCCCTAGTCCCTCTCTTATATTTAGTGGCCTCTAGATTTTAGGTAGGCACGCATGAGTTCAAAAGTCCCACTATCTTGGGGCACTAGTAAGTGGAACCTGTGATGGGATGTTACACTAACACCCTGGTTCAATGTCACGAGCCACACCTGATGCTCACTCAACACCACCACCATCTCCCCCAACCTCCAGTACTTCTATGATATCTACATGATCTTGAGACAACCAGTGTAGATGTACCTATGATCAATATCCTCCATCCTTCGTGTATGTGAGCTATCGCATGAAGTTCATTCATCGCATGAATAACCAAATATCACACAATCGCAGATCCACTGAGCCACCATGTATAAAATATACATATTACATTCATGGGATTTATTTGAAGAAGAAAATCCTTTGTGAATTAATTATTCACATGAATCCCTTCGTAAGAACTACTGACTTATTGAAAGAACTTATTCCATTGCATGAATCCATACTGTGATGATCTTTTGATCATGCGATCAATTGAAGATAACCAATAAAATCATTGCATGAAGTTTACAACAATGTTAATCTCACATATTATACATGAATTTTCATCGGGATAAATTGACATTATTGGTGTAATATCCATCGATCATGCAAGAGACCATCATATAAATTTTGATCATGAAAATCCCACTAAGAGGCTATCTTAAGAAGAACCACAAATAAATTATGATGAACCAAATAGGTAAGCTAACCAAGCTCTACCACTTCAAAACCATGCATTTAAAAGAATAACCACATGAATGTAGGTGTTCATGTGTGGCCCCTAGAATGATCACATGATGTTTCAGAGGCTGTCTATAATTACATCATGAGAAACCATCTCGTGATCACCTGATGATTTTAACACAAATATTTCACCGCCTCAATATGGTGTATATAGTTTCCTCCCCATGCAAAGATACATCATCCTCAACCTATGAAGCTTGTATAAACCCTGCTCCCAATATAAAAAACTCATGTGAGAGAGGGGAGAGTGGAGAAAAAGGATAGAAGAGGAATAGAGTGTGTCATCAATCATCCCTGGAGAACCTCCTTAGGTGATCTCAAGATCTTATCATATGATCTCTTGAACATCTGGTGATTGCATGAATAACTACACATCATGGAACTACTGATTCAAATGGGGTATTTATGAGATCATGTGATACCCCATTGGTTTCACAGCCTCAAAAAAGCAGTATCTTCGACCATTCTTACAAACCAGTGTACACCCCCTGCACTCATTCACAATATATCCTACAAACCCTTCCTTCTAATCATAAAATATCATGAGTAATAGAACCTCATGTGACGCGGTAATGGAGGCCTACAAATGCATAGGACATCCATATTGGTGTCTTTAATAATACAAAATGGACATGAAAGCTCTATGTTTTGTGATTCCAAAAATCCTTGCCCATGAAACACAGACACCATAGACATGTGCCTCATATTCCATGATCCCCCCTACGCCATATATCATGCACCCTTGTCCAGGACATGGAATCAATAGAAAAGCCTCATAACGCTAACAAAACTCTTCCCAAGACCCCATTAAGTTCACAAAAATTGAATGAATAGGGTAGATTCATGAAAATACAACATATGGTCTGCCCCTCACTATGTATATGGACTTGGAATACATGAGAACTCATGGTAAGGCTCTATCTTTCTCATATAAGACCTAGGAGGTGCAGATTTGGAATGAACCCTATAGCCATGCACTCTCCTTATATAAAGATAATATTCATGTGGACTTCAGTCTTGATCCCTTTGGACATACAGATTCAACATTATGGAAAGAGAAAGATTATAAACATGTCTACAAGACCCTGCTACATGATTAAGTAATGATCACATGATCACAAGATTCTTCACTGATTTTATGATGTATTTGGGTTTCCTTTGATGTGTAACATTTATTACAAGACAAAACTTGGATAATTCAAGTTTATTATCTGAAAAATAATTGACATGCCACCATTGTCATGTGACAACCCAAAGATAATCTAGGATGATCAATCGACAGACTATTGACATGATAGCATTGTCGTGCAACATCCCCTTGACATGTTAGCAAGGTCATGTGAAAACCTGAAGGTAAGAGAGGTTATGCATCATAGACATGTATTCTATGATTTTGTGAATAATCTTGGACATTTCCATTATGATCAAAAGAATAAATTCCAAGAAATTCAATTTGATCATGTGATAGTCTATGGACAATGCACTTTGATCATACAAATAAATCTCAGAAGAGTCAATCTATCATTTGATGACATTTCAAATATGTCACTTTAACATGTGAAATTATATATAAAATGCACATTGGTCATGAAAAGTTGTCTCATAAAAGTTAGTTAATCATTTTAAATACCCTAACATGTCTGCTTCGATCATGGAAAAGATCTTAGACATGTCAACTTTGATAATGCAAAGTATCATAGACATATCATAAAGGCACCCTTGTATATGTATTCCATGTTAGAATGACACCCCAAACATATTGGTTGGACAATCAAGACATGTCTAGAAGATATCCAAGACAAGTCGAGCATATACCCTAAAACATTTCATCTTCATCCAGAGGACACAATTAGACTCATTCTATGTGGACCCTAGTCTGGAACCTTTGTATGTATTCCCCATTTAGAAAGGAAGTTTTCTTAATTTTATAGGATTAGGAATACATGTGACCCTATTGGTTTCATGTTCTCAGATACACCTTTCAAGGTTTTCATCTCTCTTTAACTGTCAAATGGTAGATAAAGAGTATGCCAAAGGGAATAAATCCTAGTATAAGCCCCTATAATTCCTAAAACCTAGGAGATAATCATAATGTCTATGAGTGTGATCATTCACCTTAACTCTTCAGTGGGTTCGGGGGATCACTGAATTATGAGAACTATGATTCCTTCCATAATCAAGATATATAGGATGCCTTCCTGAGACCTAAGATCCAATGGGTATCCACTTCAGTGTAAGTCCCTTAATATCACAAATATTATAAACTTATGTGTCTACCATCCTTACTCATCAATTAGAGGATTAGAATTGGGATCATACATGTGAATCTCTTTAAGTGTAATCCTTGAATATCCCCTCAAATTACCTTAACCCATCAGCTAGTTAAGAACACATAGAACTATGAGAAATTTGATTCCTTCCATAACCAGGACATGTAGGATGCAATACTAAGGCCTAATCTCAAATGGTAATCCACCTTAGTTAGAGTCCCTCCATTTCTTCAACATTCCAAACCAAAGGACCCAATTCTCCTAGGGTATGATCATTCTTCTTCACCCACCAATGTGTTGAGGAATCAACAAAACTACAAATAATCTAATTCCTATTATAATATGGACATGTAGGAAACGTTAAAAAGGAAAAATTTCCATACAATATCCTCTATAAGATAGTAAATATAACTTATCAAAGAGAAACTTTAATGTGTAATCCTCATAAGGATATCATCTCATGAAATGTGTATGATCTTATTTTATCTCCGGTTTCTCACATTGATCATGACTCACATGGGCTTACAGACTAGCGGTGATTGTACCAATAGCATGATGATTGTTCCTCAATGAGGTCCCATCATTGGGATATACACCTTATTACATCTCGTCTTCACTAACAGGTCCATTCTCCCAATGAGGCAATCTTGGGAAACCCTATATTCATAAGTCCATCTCAGGGAATCTATTTTCATATCTCTCGGGATGTTGATGCCCATAATAAGAGCTGCATAGACTCTAAATCATATCATAATAGGATATGTAGGACACCTCTTTGAGGAACAAGCCCAATATTTATGTTCAAACCATATGACATTAAACTGCATAGATTAGTGTAGTAACAAGACCTTAAACTATGATAGATGAACTATGTGGGTTTTGGTTCTTATTATAAACAGGATATGTAGGACACCTCATAGAGGTTCAATCCCATCTCCAAGACACCAACCACCTCCTTGGATAATAATAAACTTCAAAGATCCATAACATGTTTATAAAATAAAGCATCATAAATGAATAATAGAATGTTGGAGAACCTGTGATATGAAAACAGTTATTCCGATCAATAATTTGTATTAATAAAGTTATTTTCATAAGGGTAACTAGTCTGGTATAAGGTCAAGTGAAGGATTTCTTTCCCATATATTAAATCTAAAATATATTCCTAAAATAAGAAAAAAATCCCACCAAAAGAGTGTGATGATCTTGACCACCCATCCTCTCAAGAAAAATGAGTTCCTAAGAATCATTGGGTATGAAACCCCAGAGGAACACCTACCTTTGGAAAGAAGGTTTGTACTTGGTAATGGATGTGGGAACCATTAGGAGTTTCTAATAAAGATAAATATGGTAAACCCAATGCAAAATATTTTCCTGCATATATGACCCCCCCCCCTCACAACCATGTGTTGGGAAAATGACCATTCTAGATTTGTCGGGAAATAGATGGAATTCCAAGTTGTCACAGTTTTGGTGGAAAATTAAATATTTAATTATTCATGCAGGTTCAGGTGATGATATCTATAGAATAGATCATTTGATTGAGATTTTGACTCTGCAGTTGAGTCTAAAATTGGGTGATTTTCTTATGAGAGGTATAAACCTGCTTCAGGTTCCAAAACTTGAGATGGGTGATTTAAATGGTTTTCAATTAACTAATTATTTACATATTTAATAATACCCCACCCCCACCCCACCCCCACCCCACCCCAACATTTGGGGATTCCTATGCATAGAAGGAGGGGGTCTCCCTTGATTGTAATAGTCGAACCAAGAGGAGGAGGAAAAGTCGATGTCGTTGTACTTTATCTATGGTGAATATCGAGACCAGATCAAGGTGCATCAGCTTCTGGAAGATAGTTTGGACCTGAAGCTTTGTCATTTACACCATAATGTAGGTCGGTTTTTGAGTTTTATGCCCCAATTTCATTATAAAAGTTATTTTCAAGTTTTTTAACCCTACTATGATTATTAAGAACTCTATGGGGGTTAATCTGTGCTAAATATGAAAAAAATGGGGGTTATTGGAGGTTCATAGGGGTTTCCTATTCGAAAACCCTGACTACATAGTGTGTGGATTTGGGAACACTTTCCATGTGTTCTCCATATTCGGGGAAGATGGACTTTTTAGAAGTACAACCCATGTACATTAAGAATTCATTATGTGCTTCAAGTACACATTGTGAAGTATTACTTCTCCATGTACCTGACAATGTGGCAGAGTATATGGGAAAATTATGTTTTGAAAATTACACATTATACACTAAACGTACATGTCATGTCGCGAGACATGCCCATGTGGCCATGTACTTGGGAAGACACCCGACGTGAGGGGTATATAGTCATGTAGTAGTACATAGGGAGACCCCATGTACACCCTAGTCATGTATTAGTGCATGGTAAGACCCCATGTATGCTCTATCCATGTATTAGAACATGGAAAACTATGAATTTGAGCGTCAACACCATGTACTCAGAAGTACATGTTGTTTAACTTTTCCAGTAGGGGTGTTTTGGGTGTTTTATTCCCATGAGTCAAAATTGGACTTATGAGTAGTAAATTTTGTGAGTTTTTTCACATATATTACAATGCTAGAACACTTTTATCATCTAGAGACCATCTGGATGGTGTTTAAGAGCAAGATAGTTTATCATGAAGATTTTCAAGAGGTTTGGATTCAGAACCTCTAGTGGGTATTATTGTGAGCTATAAATCCTAGGTAAAGGTTGTAAGCTCCATGATTTTCCTAGACTAAGAATTAAATGGAAATATATTTTATGTTCCTTGGGTAGATCATTAAATATGGTATTGAGTAGTATCTCTAGGGTGATCTAGGTTTTTCCATCATTTTTAGAATATTTTCTTGAGGTTCGAGTAGTCTATGTTTATATCCTATGTTTGAGGATGGGATTGTTGGAGACATTGGGATAGGTTGATGTAGTAGGATTTTGGTTACAGCTATGTTCTATTTTTCTATTGATTTGAGATTGAGATACTCTTGAGGATTCCCCAAGTGGTGTGTTTTCTTATCAAGTAAAAATTGGATTTCATATTCTGTTGTGGAGAGTGCCTTCTTGGTATGGTGTTTCTTTTGGATGCCTTTGCTAGCAGTTTGTTGATTAAGGATAAGTTAGATGTCACTAGGGTATTCTTTAGGATGTTTCTCATGATGGGATTATCCCATGTCCTTGGATAATATAGAGAAACTCCTCATAGGGTGTCATTATCATATTGTGGTCATTGGTCCATTTAGTGGATCTCTCAATGGGCATGAGTGTTCAGCCAGTCCTTGTTATGTTTTCTATTGGTTATAGATTTTGAGACATGGTTTATGACTATGGGTATATTGGTATATGGTTAGTTTTCCACAATTTTTATCTTGGTTTACTAGTAAGGGATCTTATGGATGGGAGTGTTGGCAGATGATCCACACGCATGGTTCTGGATCTTCATAATTGAGAATGATGGATATGAGGCTTTATATTGGTTCCAATAGTTTTTTATGGTTTGAGTTCTGGACTGAGCTTAAAAGAATTTTTTTGATATTATTAAGTTTAGTGGATGTCGCATTCCATGTATATGGATAGATTTAAGACTGATTCTCTATGAATGGATAGCATGCTATATGGATTAGGTGTGAGACTAAAGTTCTCAACACAAATATTATAATTTTTGGTTTATGAGCTAGATCAATGATCTAGGAAATGAGTCTATACCAGATTTGATGGATTGTGGAATGTTTCTATGCATACATGGTTTATTTGTTGGGTTCATACTCTAGGTACTAATGTTTGATGTGTGGTTTAGGTGTTATACTAATGCTCTAGGAACTATTTATTTGATATATGGGTTATATTTCATACTGATGATTTCGGTTTTTGTAGTACATTTTTTTTTGTTCCTAGGAATTATTTTCCCATGTAAAAATTATGATATAATCATTGGTTTCATGAGGACATGGAATGGTATGACTTATTTTTGTTTCCCAAATGATAGGACTATATAGGATGGGTCCCTGGAATCACCATGCTTGGTTGTGGCTGCCTTGGATATGGAGATCATGGGTTATTTGGGATGCATATTCATTGAGATGTTCTTAGAGAAACCTAAAAATTAGTCAAAGTAGTTATGGTTGATTGTGGTCTTGGACCTAATGATCGGTAGTGGTTTCGTCTATATTAATTTCAATTATGTTTCATCCAGGCTGATCATATTGCATGAGCATGCACTTATTGAAGAAATTTATAGGTTCACCAAAAGGGTTGTCCTTTTAATATTTATTTATCACCCCTTGTATGTGCACCTCATTGATCATAAAGACCTTATGTATTCTTTCATCTTAAGTACAAGTGTACATTGGATTGGTCAGAGGGCCAATATTTCATTATTGAGTGAGTTACTCAAGTAGAGTCTGATGACCGAGATAGACCAATTCGATAGGGTTTAGGAGACTAGGTATGTGATATGGATTTAATTTTTTAGTAGATACTAATCTATTTACTTTTCAATTTTTTATTTTTTATATTTTTTATCGGCCTAGTGGGTGATCAGTGTTGTATATATGGCATGACTGTTCAATCCTTTACAGTATTTAATTTTATTATAGAATGCTTCTATTTTAGATTATTTTTTCTTTCCACATACTCTGATCTATATGGTGTTTTTTTATTTAATTATAGTTGTGAACTCTAATATGGGGGTGTAGCCTCCTCAAATATCCACCTTATACCCTACTACTAATCGGCATCCTCTAGTATACAGGAAGGTGTACTTTAGGTCATGTGAAGAATCGGATAAAGGCACCGGTTTAGTAAAATCTTGTACAAGATGTTATGAAGTGGTATCAAAGGTAGTTACATTCCTTTTATATCACTATTTGGGGCTTGGTAGGCTAGATATATAGGAATGTGTTGGAGCCTGTGAGGTTTATCATACTGGTTTATCATGAACACCCATTCTGGTCGGAAGTCCAGGTTACCAAGGATGGGATTTATATTGTGATTTTTTATGTTAGAGTTGTATATGATTTATTCTATAGGATATGCATATATTTCTTGTATTTTATGAGTTGTGATGTATTTTTGACTATTTTCATATTTTGAACAGTCTAATTCATTGGTTTTGAATCTAATCCAACAGAGGAAAGTGATTTCGCAGGTATCATGATAGGCATGTTGGATCCACATGTTATAGGCCTTATAGTGTGTGATTTTATGGATTTAAGTCTGATAATAGTTTATATGGATCTATGGTGAGATGACCAACATTGAGGATTTGGATGTGTTCCTCATGCACAGCAGGTGTAGTGACCTCGGTGAGTCAGTGTGTTGTAGGTATATAGACATTGGACCCTTGTGGGTGGTTTTGTTCAGGGTTAGTTTTTTCATGACCGACCCACAAAGGTCCAGCCCGTGACTACCCCAAGCTGGCCTCCAATAGGCTAGGGGATGGAAACCAGTGTCGAGTAGGAATATCCAAAAAATAAGTGGAATTATCCTAATTTACCTATACACACACACACATATCCAGTTCCACACAATTATGAAATGTAAAACAACTAAAACAAATCATGAATACATCTAATATCTAACAATAGAATATGATAGTAAAAGCACTAGAAATAGAAAAAGGGGTCCAAATAAAATCCCAACCAAAAATTTTGGAAGTCCAGCCTACTCTGAGGGTGAGGAATAAGTCAAAAGAAAGTTCCTAGTAAAACACATCAGACTAACAAGATCCAGTTACACTCCACCCACTCCCTATCATCCTAGGTCACAATAAAAATGGTTTTCATCTTCATAAGATACAACATGTGCATGACAAGCACATTTAGGGGTGAGTATAATAATATTCAGTAATAAAAAACAAAAACACTAAACAAAATTCACAAACTATAGTCATCTGAATACAATATATAAAAATCAATGTATAATAGAAACACCTAGATATACTCAGGAAAGACACCATGCCCCTAAGTGATCATAACCAACTACCAACCATAGGATTCATCTCAAAGAAGTGATAATTATGGGAGATTCCACTCCACAAACCAAGTTATAAATAGAGATACTCAACGAAGATTACTAGCTCATTGGTACCTACCCAATGAAAGCTCACTATTCTAAGAAGTCTCGGATACATAGATCGGGGTTACACCCCAAACCGCTTGGGGACACCATGAACCCAACCAGTATCAACCCACTATGTAGGAGATCTTATTCAAATAATTACAAAAACCCAACTGATATGGTCTTCATGATGGAGAATCAATTCCCTACTCAATGATGTCATTCTAATTTCATAAAATCCACCGAAGGAACAAAGGATGATAGAGGATCTCACTCCAACATCACTAAGGGACACCACAACTCTATCTAAGACTCAACCTCAAAGTGGGTCACAATCTAGGTATATGGATGTAATTTCTCATTTTAATCTTGATGTAAAGGACCAAGTAAAACGAATTGAACCTATAATAGTACAAAATAAGAAAATAAAGATCCAAATCACTCTTGAGGAGTGTACATGGTGTGTGTCAGTTGGTACTGGGCATGTACAGTTATCCTCATGCCTACCCATGTGTAAGAGCTTCACATGACATGTAGTCTTCATATACAAAATGTGTGGAATGAGTAAAAAGTGAGTAGAGACACATGGTACCCAAATTTTGTCACCTAGCCATTTTTGTGTATGGTGGTCATGTCCATGTATCAACTCGTGTACACCAAGTTGTGTCAGTGTATAAGTACACAGCATTCCATTTAGCCATGTATTTTTTATCGTGTATGTGTGCAATTTTAAGTACACACCAAGACAAAAGTAATGGGTCACACTCCAGGGGATCCTTAACTATGACCAAAACCATAGTGCCACAATTAGGGTTCCCCACACGGTGTTTAATTAAGAATTACACATCATTTCGATCGGAATTTTCTAGAT
Organism: Viscum album; assembly: GCA_963277665.1. Taxonomy (NCBI): domain Eukaryota; kingdom Viridiplantae; phylum Streptophyta; class Magnoliopsida; order Santalales; family Viscaceae; genus Viscum; species Viscum album. The sequence goes on along the minus strand of OY728123.1, from coordinate 417,143,034 downwards.
CTGTCAAGATCACTTCTATTCCATATTGTACATCACTGGAGCCACTACCATCACTAGAGCTTATATATTGAGGTTAATATGGTCCTTGAAAATATCGATTGATAGAAAATTAGACTCGAATATACTTGGAAAACCATCCATCAAGATTTTCATCCTCATGCGCCAAAACTAAGAGAAACGGAACCCGCAAATCTGATCTGATCCACCACCAATCACCTGCTACCATCGTCGCACCTCGATCACTCCACCAATCATGAACCTCACCCACATTATTGATCCATTTTTTCCAAGTAATAGTTTTGGAATGATCAAATACTAGGTATCAAAAGAACTGTGATCTAAAAGAAATTTCCCATGATAAACATGCAAAGAATGGGATAAGAAATCCATAAGAAATAAAAGTGAGTAACACACCTTGGTAGTTGTTCATTTGAACTTTTTTTATCATATAAAGGATAAATGAAGATGAATAATTCAATGTAAAATTAAAAAATTCCATCAAATTAAATCTACCAATGATGCGTGAATCAATTATAGTCATGGAATTGATTTGCGCTCACCAAGGATTAAAGAAAATAATGGAAAATCACAAAGAAAAACATTCTAACTAGAATTTGGATAGATCATTGATGAAGAAAGGTTTTGTTTCCATCATTTACGAGATCCACACACTCTTTTGACATGATAATACACTATAGAGTCTCAATTATTCATTGTATTCCAAGAAAATATCTCCAACGTTTTTTCTAAATCTCAAGGGTTTGAGTAGCCAACAATGAAGAAATTCTAAAATTGTTCATTTAAAGTATAAATAGTCCCTGATTCAAAAAATAAACAAAATAAAATAATTATTCAATTTATTTTATTTAATTATGCCAATGATGACTTTTTCAACAATGGACCATGACGAAAATATTTTGTCACACCTAAGGTAAAACTTTCATTCAAAACCCAATGGTTCACTCGGATTTCTAATCCATTCCCCAATTCAGAATTTATTCCACATTTTTAGGAAAACAGTGTGTGAATGTTATTTAATATATTTAATACATTTTAAACATTTATTCTGGGAACACCAGACCTTGGAATCGCACACCATCCCACCTTAGGTATTTACATCCCAAATATCCAAAACAAGGGATACACAAAGAGATGTGGGTACTAAGTATGCATCTGAGACTCTCTATACCATGTTCTCTCCTGAATATTCACATGATACCGCTGGACTTGCAGAAGGGGAATCAAATTCTTAGGAAGGATCATCTTCTATTGATCCTAGGTCTCCATCGGTACTCGACAAAGGTAGCTCCAACCTCAATGTCCAGCTCACCCCAATCAATAACATGTGGAAGATCATGCATGAAACTCCTCATCTATGACATGTGGAAGATGTAGTTTACTCAGTATAACTGTGATGATAGATCTAAGTGGTAAGCCACATATCTATCTCTGCATAGTACAAGGAATGGACCAGTGAATCTCGGAGATAACTTGTTGTCATGGCCAAATCTTCTCAATCCGCATTGAGGTGAGAATGTTTTAAAAAATGGAACCCTTACACAAACTCAAAAGGAATCCATCATTGGTATTAATAAGACTTTTATGGGATCTATACAGTCATCATCCACTCCTAGATGATCTGTAACTTCTATATTGTAGCTTGCACCAACTCTGGCCCCATGGGTGCTGACTCACCTGGATCATTCCACCAAAGTGGTGACCTATAGTGTCCCCCATAAAAAACCTCCAAATTGTTTCATAACAATAGTTTAATGGTATCTTTTGTTGTATAAAATCTCTATAATGTTTGGAAAATCCTCCCAACTATGGCCAAAGACCAACATGAAATCCCATAGCATGTCCTCCAAGACCCGGATGGTCTGCTCTGTCTTTTTTCCATTTGGGGGGTAAAACATTATTCATAATTATAACTGAGTCCCAAAGGCTTCAATAAATCCTCTCCATAACCTATATGTGATTTGAGGATCACAATCAAAGACGATCATCAAGGGAACTCCATGGAGTCATATTACCTCTTTCACATAGAGGCAGCTCAATCTCTCTGCTGAATTATGCTCTTGAATAGCAAAAAAGTGGGTTGACTTGGTTAGTCAATCTATGTTCACCCATATGGAATTGTGTCCCCTAGAGGTACATGGTAATCCCAAAAAGAAGTCCAGGGATATCTTATTCCACTTCCACTATACCACCTTAAGGGGTTTAACTAATCCCACCGGAACTTGGTGCCCAGCCTTCCCTTATTAACAATTGATGCATCAATAGATAAACTATTCAACTCACTTATTCATACCCGGCCACAAAAACTAGCATCATAGGTCCAAGTTCATATTTCACACACCTAGATGTACCACAAAATGGGATATATGAAACTCCCATAACACCTCATCTAGTAATGTAAAAGTTACCATAGTTGATCCTTTAAAAAGGATATCATGCTCCCCACCTTCGAAATATCCATCTGGAGCATGTATGGTGGATATTTGAGTATGTAAGGTCTCATAATAGGTTTCTCCACATTGAGCATCCTTGTTATTATGTAAAAGGGGTGGGGTAAAAGCCATCGACTGAAGTTATGAAGCAATATCCTTATACATGAAGGACAACTATAATTTGGCTCACTGCTCTAATGCCTCATCCAACAACTGAGAACAAGATCTTCTACTGAGAGAATCTTCCACCACATTCCCCTTCCCAAGAGTATAGAAAATCTAAATTTTATAGTCCTAGAGGAACTCTATACATCACCTCTACCTCAAGTTAATATCCATTTTATAGAATATATACTTGAGTCTCCTGTGGTCAGAGTAAATGATAAACTACTCCCCCATCAGGTAGTGTCACCACATCTTAAAAGAAAATACTAATGCTACTAACTTAAGATCATGGGTCGTGTAGTTCTTCTCATGTGTTCTCAACTGGTGTGAACAATAGAAACTAAAATCATGCTTCTACATCAACAAATAACTAAGTCTGGTCCCTAGTACGTCACAAAACACTATGCACTTGACACCCTCCTCTGGAAATTTTATGAAGGGAGTGCTCATGAACTGATATCCCAACTCCTGAAAGCATTTTTGGCACCATTAGGTCCATATGAAAGGCCTCCCCTCTCAATTCAAATATCTTAAGGGTGTTGTGACTCTAGAGATGTTAGTTAGAAACCTTTGATAGTACCCTACCAACCCAAAGAAACTTTTCACCTCAGTAACACTCTTGGGTGGCTCCCAAGAAAGCACCGCCTAAACCTTTCTTGGGTTTTCTACTACTCCATCCTTTGAGATGACGTGTCCTAGAAATTGGACCTCTAAAATCCAAAAACTAACACTTTTATAGCTTCCCATAAAGCTGGTGCTCTCGAAGTGTTTCGAGGACCATCATCATGTTTCTCACATACTCCTCCTTAGATGTCTAATACACTTGGATTTCATTAATGAATACTATCATGACCATGTATAATAAATGATGAAAGATATAGTTCATGAATCCCATTAACACAACTAGGAAATTATTTACACCGAATCTAATCACCAAGTACTCATAGTGACCATAGAGACATCTGAATTTCATCTTTGGTATATCTTTTTCGCATACTCATAGCTGGTGATAGATGGATCTGAGGTCAATCTTCAAGAACCATCATACACTTCTCAAATGATCAGAGAAATCATTGATCCTCTGTAGTGGATAATAATTCTTTAGGATGACCTGATCCAAGTGCCAATAATCAATAAATAACTTGAAACTCAGGTCCTCCTTCTTGGAAAAAAACACTAGGGCTTCCCAGGGGGAAATCACTGCTAGAAAAATAGGAATTTGTGATGGGTCATTTGTGACGGGATCCCGTCGCAAAAGGCCTTTTTCGACGGGGGCCCGTCGCAAATGGCCCATCACGGAAAACAGTGTCGCAACAACAATTATTTGTGATGGGCCCATCGCTAAAGATATTATTTGCGACGGGGATCCTGCCCGTCGCAAATATTACTCTGTATATTTGTAAAAAACTTTTACAATAGTAATTGCGACGAACCCCGTCGCAAATAGTATTTACGACGGGGCCCGTCGCAATTACTATTTTAAAAAAAAATAAAAACTTTTAATAAATTATTTTAATGAATATAATAATAATACTATTTGCGATGGGCATAGTATCACGTCGCAAACACTATAAAAAAATAAAATAAATAAATTATTAATAAATTATTTTAATTAATATATTAATAATCCAATTATAATTCAAAAATAAAAAATAATAAAATATTAATAAATGATTTTAATTAATATAATAATAGAATTATAATTCACAAATAAAAATAATAAATTATTAAAAAATTATTTTAATTAATATAATAATAATAGAATTATAATTCAAAAATAAAAAATAATAGAATATTAATAAATGATTTAATTAATATAGTAATATTAGATTTATAATTCATAAATAAAAAAAATATTAATAAGTTATTTTAATTAATATAAAAATAATAGAATTATTTTACATTCAAATATTAAAATAATTCAAATATTACAAAAAAATATAATTAAATTATAATATTATAAAATTTTAATATATATATATATAATTTAATATTATAAAATATATATAATATTATTTTTCATATTAATATTGTTATTTCAAAATATAATATTATTAATATTTTATAATGATACAGAAACTATGAATAGAAAAAAAATTCATATTTTGATTTAACAAACTTTATAACATAAAAACAAACTCTAATCTGAAGGAGGGGGGAGGGGGAGGGGGATCTTCAGATGCTGGTGGAGGAAAATCCATCCCTAAATCATGAGCGAGTCAGCGCATGTACTCCATCTGCTCCTGCTGCTGCTGCTGCCACCGACTCATCTGCTCCTCGTACAGCTGCTACTGGCGTCGACGCTCCTTCTCATGATGCTGCTCCTGCTGACGCATCTGCTCCGGCTCCTGTCGGAGACTCTCTATCAGTGCAGTCTGAGATCGCAACTGATCCTCATACTGTGTAGCAGAAGAAGATGCACGAGCTCCTCTCGAGCTGGACGCCGACATCGCAGCACTTCCATAATAATCTCCGGGAGTCAGTCGAGAGCTGATACCAACTACCCGGCCATTCTCGAAGGCATACTGGGTGGCCTGCATCCATTCCGCCTCATCAAACTGATGGCCAGTGGTCTGATCTGATGACTCGTCCGGACTCGCAGGCCAGGTCTGTGACGCTGCGGCCTCATATGACTCCTGTAGTTGTAATTTAAAATTAAAATTGTAAATATATTATATGCAGTTAATTTTTAAACTTGAAAACAAATAATACTGACCACGATATGATACTGACGATCACCTATGAGCTCCCTAGTAGCAGAATCACTATACATCCTCCGATATACATCGTACTCCGTAATATCGGGGTGCTCGACAGCCTATAAGAATAAAAAATAAATTGTTAATATTTATAGTTATATAAAATATTTATAAATAATGTGCGTACCAGATTCTTTCTATGAGTACTGAAAGAACGACTCCCAGCTCGATGAGTCACCTCCTGTCTCCCCCGATTCTGCCTCCCCACTGATGATCTCCTCTGAAAGGCACCACTCAACCAGTGTTCACATAATCCATCCCATACATGGGATGAAATGTACTCTGGTCGGTGTGCTCTACATGACTCGTCAAAATCTGACACTCCTGCTTTCTTCGTGGCAGCTTTTCTTAAATTGTGAAAAAACTGATGAAAGAGATCACGCATGGCCACCTCCCATGCCTCGTGGAAGGCGTCACGCATGGTATCCTCGATCGGATACCATAAACCCTACAAATAAATCAAAATATCAAGTTAGAAATGAAATAATTTTCAAAATAAAAATTATTTATTTACGTATGTACCAACCAATGTCCGAACATGGTCTGTTGCACATCAATGGGAATCTACTCCCATGTGGTCCACGGCTGAGAGAAATAGTTGCAAAAAATAGCGCTTCCCTGTCTGACTTCTATATGCGGAAAACTATAAAAATAATAAACATTTATTATGTGAATAGATTAATGAAATCTTAGTCAAATCCAAATGTTATCACACAGGTTATCACACCTCCGTGTGTGTGGATGAAACCCAAGATGTGGACGTCACTCAGGGACGGGGTCAGGAATCATCAATCGTGCAAGACCACACCCCCTCCGCGTACTCCCTAGAGTGCCTGCAGGCTGAGGGTCATCTGCCAACAACTCATCCGCATCGAAAGGCAGGTCAGCATCCGCCAACTCATGAAATGTGTCGTCGTCCATCTGAAACAGAAAATGTTAATGTTGTCAGCAAATAATTGATAATTACTATTATATATACATATATATATATATTATGATTGTATATAACTACCATGGAATTCTATCAGTGTTCATCTTCATCATCATCTTCATATATGTCAATGTCATCTTCATATTCCTCCTCAACATCATCGATATCCATTCGAGTTCCAGTTGCTTCATCTCTTACCATTTCAAATTCATATGTGACATCATTAACATCATCGTCATCACCGAATCTTAAATGTGGGGTGTCTTCATCATACTCATGACTCTTTGTAAAAAAGATTGATTTTGAGTACTCTCTTAAAAAACTTCAATTCTTTGCACATCAGTGAAAGCACATTCACTTTGACTAAACTGATTGTCTCGAATTTTGATTTTTATTACACTCCACCAATCAGTCAAGTCTCTTGATGTAGCACAGTACTTTGCGTAATAAACGTGATGTGCCTGTTGAGCCAATAAGAATGGTTCATTTACTGCGAGAACACTTTTACATTTAATATCGATGATTCCATGAGTCGGATGAACAAGCACGCCTCTCTCTGTATCCAACCACTGACATTTGAACATGGTTATGTAATGTTGTCCAAGATAACAGAGTTCAATGATTTCATCAAGTATGCCATAAAAGTCAACTTCATTTTCTCGATGATGACATCCTCTCAAGCTAACTCCACTGTTAATTGTTTTTTTTTTTTGATTCCCCATATGCATGTGTGTGAAATCAAAATCCATTCACCACATATGCATTATAAGTTTTAACAAGTTTGGAAGGTGGGTTACTCAATATACACAGCCGTTTGTCAATTTTATCAGCATGTCAAGACACCTGAAAATTTGTGAAATAATTATCAATATAGTAAACTATACATTGAATGAGTTGCTAAAAGATAAAGAATTTATGTTACCAGTTTTTGAAACCACTGAGAGAAATTTTTCTGTCGGCGTTCTTCGAGAGCAGCTGCTGTAATTTGTGGAATTTGTTTCTTGATATGATTATCATACAACCTATAAAAAACAAAGTTATTTACTGTAACATAAATGATAGAATAAGTGATATAAACACTTACAGTACAACTGATGTCGTATCTTCACAGTTGAGCAGAACATACGTATGAGCTCTGCGATGTTCATCATCTGAAAGCCAGCGTTCATAAACTCCACCAAAACCAAGCTCTGGCTGGTTGAAAACAGATAATTGATTGTCGATTTCATCAATATTCCTCTCGTTCTGTCCCATTCGGTTGTGTTTTGAAGGATACTCAGATTCAAAATAATGGGAGCAGAAAAAAGATATTTCCTATTTCAAATAAGCTTCTGCAATAGATCCTTCAACAGATGCTTTGTTACGTACTTTTCTTTTTAATTTTTGCATGCATCTTTCAAATGGGTACATCCATCGAAACTGTACTGGACCTCCACATTTGGCTTCATATGGCAAATGTAACATCAAATGTTCCATTGAGTCGAAGAAAGACGGCGGAAATATCATTTCCAGTTTACATACAATTACAACAAAATCTTCTTCAAGTTTTCATAGAGAATCATAATCTACTGTAGCCGCACAAATTTCCTGAAAAAAATGAGACATGTCTGTTATGGAATCCCAAATCACAGAATTCACCAGACCTCTTAATCCAATGGGTAAAAGTCTTTCCATTATAACATGACAATCATGACCTTTTAATCTAGTAATATGACCATTCTTTACACATCTACCCAAATTGGAAGCACAACCATCTGGAAGTCTCTAATCTGCAATCCACTGACAAAATAATAAATGGTTTTCTTTAGACAGTGTATAAGCTACTTTTGGTTTCAGTCCCCTTTCTGTTCTGACATTCTCAAACAGTTCCAGTTCTGGATGCCTACAAATTTGGGCAAGATCTAAACATGCATTTACATTGTCTTTGCTCTTTCCTGGCATATCCAAAACTGTATGAAACAAATTATCAAAACATTTCTTCTCAATATGCATGACATCCAACAAGTGGCTGACCAACAAATCAAACCAATATGGAAAATCCCAAAATATGCTATGTTTAATCCAATTGTGTTCTTTCCCAAAACCAGAAATTTTATGTTGGTTTATTGTGGGACCAAAAGTTATGGGAGGTAATGAAAATACAACGTATTTTAACTCCAAAACTGATAGCATTTTTGGAGGTCCATCCCTTTCAATTTTTCCTTTTCTGAAATGAGATCTGTTTCTGCGAAAAGCATGATCAGCTGGAAGAAATCTGTGATAAAAGTCAAAATAACAAGGTTTCTTTCCATGAATGAGCATAAATGCTTTGTTCTCTCCCATACAGAAAGGACATAATTTCTAACCATTTGTACTCCAGCCAGATAACATACCATAAGCCGGGAAGTCACTAATTGTCCACATCAATGCTGCTCTCAGTATGAAATTCTGTTTCGTAGCAACATCATATGTACTGACACCAGTACTCCACAATAAACTTAATTCATCAATCAATGGTTTCAAATAAACATCAATATTTTTCTTTGGATGTCCTAGAATTAGTAAATTCAAAAAGATATATGGCTCCTTCATC